>JAOEGL010000005.1:164494549-165759549 GCA_034509955.1 Urosaurus nigricauda | reverse complement strand
TGATGAATGAATAGGACTACAGTCCTCCCTCCATTCTTGCAGTCTTCGGATCTGCGTTCCTCACTTATGAGCAAGGGATGAACGAAGGGAAAATGAATGGGACACATGGTCATGGCACATGATATTAGATTAGTTATAGCAGCAGAATTGACATCTGAGTTTGTCACAGGATCTTCTCCCTGAATTTCAGTCCGTAATACGTGTGCTGATCTAGGTTTTTAAGGCTGTAGGGCATTTCTCAAGCTACAATACCCACCCAATTAAGTAGTAAAAACAAAGAAATCAATGAAATAAGACTGATACCCAGGAGAAATCTAATACAAGACACATCAGAAAATGACAGAACATCACTAATTGCTACCTGCAGCTTCTAACTGAAACCAGTTAGTTTTATATTATATTGTATTTTTGTATTCTACCTAGATAAGTTGTTTTATAACTGTATTGTAGAGTTTCATTTTATTACTCCATTCTTTCCTCTGTGTGTATGTATATGCACACACTCTAAATTGTACACATCTGGCAGCACCCCCTGTTTTCAGTTGTACCTGTAAAAATATATATAAATTTATGCAATAATATTAATACTAATAATACTAATACTAGTACTACTACTAATAATACCACCACCAGGCAAATGATATCCAGAATACTTCCAAACATACGATTGCATTTCTGTTGTCATGATGTAAGTTCTTCTTTCACTTCTGCAGCTTAAAGTTAAGCCAAAGAATCAGATGTGAGGAACAGGTAGAAAGTGTTGGCTGTCCCAGGCAGCACCTGGGAATTTGAAGTATAATGATCTGGATTAGAGAGGATGGGGTGGTACAGACCACCCAAAAGGGGCAGTCTGGTGCCAACTTTTTCTGCAGCACAACTTCACCACAGCAGGTAGACACTGTGGTGAAGCTGCACAGCAAAAAAGGAGCTGGGTTTCCCCGCTCCTTTTTTGTGCTGCAGTTGCGGCACAGTTGAAGGAAAAGGCGCCATTGGGTGCCTTTCCACCACTGCAACTGCGCAGCTGCATCTAGCAGCTGTGCAGTTGTGGTGGCGCCATTACGTATGCCGTCTAAACTGCATTATGTAATGGTGCCTGCAGCTTTACGTAGTAGGGTTCGGAAGCGTGCGAATGCTGCGTGCTACCAAACCCTAATGGTGCCACCCAGGCACCTCTTACTGCCCATCTGTTTTGGGCTGATGATTTTTTTTCCAATGTTAAAAGTGTGTTTCTTGGACTGCCTCTGCATAGTAGGTGTGGAAATATGAAACTACCAATTGAAAAATAAAGAGACTGCCTTCTTTGTCTGCCTTTATCATCAAACTGATCAATGAACTGTGACACAGACACATAGTTACTTACATATTTATTACGGCACTTGGCCAGCACAAAAATAAGTAACACAAATTACAGAGAATCTGATATGTAACACAAGGATATTACATTATATTCTTACTAAAGTGTATTTACCAATAGAAAATAAGAATACCCATAGTCTCACTTCATAGCCTACTCATGGGTACCAAGCATTAAGACACATACTAAGAAACATACAGAGAGTGAAAGAGGTGTAAAGAATCAAATCCATTTCAATTTAATGCCAGTATACACTGAAGGCCACAATAAGAAGTTTTATTTTAATGAGGATCTGTAGTAAAGCAATGCATTTCTAAATTCTAATATAAAAGAGAAAGAACTTGCAAGTTAAACTGAAAAAGCCAGGAAAATGTACATAATATCCTTTCATGGGTTCATTTAAAAAAACACAGTAGAAGTGTTCATGGTGAAAGTGTATTTATGAGAGTTATTTTGATTCAGAAGCTTGAAAACAATGCTATGTTTTATGTAAAAATAGAACAAAAGGAATATCTATACGGATTTTTTTGTTTTTTATACTCATTGTCCCAAATGATTTATTGACTGCTGTTTTCATCTCTCTTCAAGAGTTCATGGCAGAAAGAGTTTTCCCCTCTGTTCCAATCTGTATTTTGTCAACAACTTTGCTATGTAGTTTAAGATAAAAGATGGCAATTGTTCTGCAAATGAGCTTCAGGGCTGGATGGGATGAAAATGCAACAATGGTCAGAACTGAAAGAGTTAAAATGTCAGGAAGCAGTAGTAGTATGTCTCTTCATTTCTTATCCATCTGTTCTAACTTCTCTGAGATATAAACTGATATTCATATCGATCTACCTCTTCTCTTCTTGACTCCTTATTCTCTCACTTCTACCAAAAGTGAAACTAAATTATGTTTGCTTTATACCCTAAAATATCCTTTCTATCTTTAATGGAAGTTTTACAATAAAGCTAAGATTTTTTCCCCTCCTTTAGATATTGCTGTCTTTATTCATTAATCAGAATTGCTAACCACTGAACACAAACTATCTCAGTCAAGATGATCTGAATGTAACCTGTTATAACTTAAATATTGTGGAAAGGAATTACTGGTAATGGTAAATAACTAGTCATTTATAGTTTTTTGTGGGTTTTTCAGGCTATGAGCCCATGTTCTAAAATAATTTATTCCTGACATTTCTTCTCTGAAGATTCCAGCCACATCATCTTCAGAATTAAACTCTTCTAGAACACATCCTCATAGCCACTCCCCCCCCCAAAAAAACCAAAAAAATATGGATGCTGGCTGTGAAAGCCTTCAACTTCACAAACTAGTCATTTCTAACTACCTAGCTGTACTGCCTCTTCATTTTGTTCCCAATGGAAGAACCCTATTATTTCCAGTATTTCACTTTCAGAAGGGGGGAAAGCAAGAAATGCATGAATCATAAATCTTATGGATTATTCACAGTGTTATAAACTGGGGAATTAAGAGCCTATATTTAATTTTGTGCACAAAATATAGAACTAAGCAGAAGCAGTATTTTGAAAATACCTTTATTAAGGACCTAAAACTTGAGTCATTTGAATGTAATATAGTCATTAGAGCTTGGTGAAGAACATGTGGCCTTTCAGATATTGTTAGAACGCAGCTCCCATGATCCTTAGCAGACATAATGAGTGATGAGCAGTAATGGAAGTTGTTGCTAGTGTTATAAAATTCACCTTTAACTTGTCTTGTTCCTGAAGGGACAGACAGAATATTTTATGGCTCTTCTTTCTCTTCACAGAACAAGATATTTCAAGTTGGTCATCCCTCTGAGATGAAGGTGACACATTCCTGACAAATTCCTGAAGGATCAAAAGCAAACATTAGCTCAAATTACATGTGTGGGTGCTGTGTTTGCATTATCCTGTGTCTGCACCTTTGATCTTTCTCATTGAAAGCAAAATGTACTTGAGCAGGTGACAAAAAAGTTGATGTATATTTAAATAACAAAAATAAAATAAAGATATGTAAAATCCAGAGATGTTATGCAAGAAAGGAGGAAACAATTGTTCTTTCATTGCTTTCCACTAGTGATGTTATGCCCAGGTTTTGTAGGGCATTTCTTTGTTTCCGGAGAGTGTGTAATGCAAATTCTCCCCTTCAAAAAGGACTTATCCAAGCAGATTTGAAACAGATACTTCGAGACATCAAATTTGGTTTCAAAGCATCTCGCATGTAACATTTACTAAGAATATATCAATAATATAAATACAGCACCAAGAGAATTCTCTCTCACATACAGACATACATAAACTCACACACACTGGTTGCATGATCAGTCGTCGTCATGAAGGCGTGGGTGCCCTATTGCCGCGGATTCAGGAATATACCTTAGCTCAGGAAAATATTCTCCTTTTAAAGGGTTTCCTCTTCATGGCCTGACCACCGCCTTTTGACCTTAGTCCACACTTTCTTAAACCAGCTTTTTCTGGCCCTTTCGTAGTCTTGATGTAAACACATTCCAGTTCTTATCGTACTGCCCATGTAACACAGGCCCAAAACAGATGGGCAGAAGGAGGCAGCTTCTGGCTGCTTACTAGGGCATGGTGTTTAGATGATGTACACCAACAGAGTACCCAGAAGCCACCTTGGGGCTGCCTAAGGTAGCCCAAAAAGAAGTGGCTGTTCTGTGCTTCTTGCTGCAGTCCATTTGGAACCACAGCAGTGGACAACCCCGGGACCATTGTATGTGTTCACTGTGGCCCCAGGGTGATTGAGCTGAAAGAGGCTTCTGGCCACTTTTTCCTGCCCATCTGTTTTGCCCCAGTGTAGTCCAAAGGTTGGTCAAAATAAGTCCTATTTGCCTTTAAAAAAGAAAAGGTGCATATTTAATAATCACTCTGGGACACCAAGCGCTGAGTCCTCACTCAGCTGAAGAAACCCCTGGGATGCACCACTTTTTCAGACTCAAAGGAAGGCAAGCTTTGGAACTCCCTCCCTAGGGAGGCCAGGATGGCTGCATCCCTGCTGTCCTTCTGGCAGCAGGTAAAGGCATTCTTGTGTTGGCAGGCCATTGCAAATCAATAAGGTCAATTTTAAGTTTGTTTTGCAACTTTTGATTTTAACTCATAAATGTTTTACTTTTAAAACGGTTTATTTTTTAAAAAAATTATATTTATACATTTTAATGCTATATGGTTTTTAAATTGTATTGTTTTAAATCTGTCCTCTGTTTTGGATTCCTATATAGGTAGAAAGGAGGGAGATGATGATGATGATGATGATGATGATGATGATGATGATAAAACCTTGATGCTGACTGGATAATTTTGGCAGTTATAGCCGACAAAAGTACATTTTCAGAGCTCTATCAAGGCTGGATTACTTAGGGCCCATTCACACTATGAAATAACCCGGTGTGGAAACTGGGTTATCTTTGAAACATTCATACTTGCACTATGTGCACTCAGTACAATTTGCAGGGGAGCTGATTGAAAACCCACTTACCTCAGTATATTTGTTACTGTTTTTCCCCCCACATCATTTTGAAAGATCTGCATCCTTGCCAATGTGAATGTGTTATTGAATCCGTTTGGAGCAAGAACTGATCTTTCCCAAACAGGAAGGGATGGGTTTAGTAAGCAACATCCCACACTTCTGTTGCACATGTCCATCCTCTGAGGCTGAGAGAAGGTGACTTGCCCCAGGCAAACTGGATAGGATGTTGCTTACTAAACCCATCCCTTCCTGTTTGGGAAAGATCAGTGATCCAGGGATTTTCTTGGCAATGTTTCTTCAGAAGGGGTTTGCCATGTCCATCTTCTGAGGCTGAGGTTAGCCTGTCACAGGATTTACTTGGTAAGAGTTGCTTCAGATGGGTTTTCCCCCAGGGCATGCTCTGAGGCTGAGAGATTGTGAAGGGTACAGATGGGTAATTCTCATAGCTCACAAAAAGGGGGGAAGAGGGATGACACAGATGTCAATCATTACTTTGATTTAAAAAAAACAACAACCCGAGAACTATTGAATGCTTTTGAAAAGAAGGCTCCATTTTAAATCAATACAATGACAGTGTGAATGGCAACAGGGTTAAAATGCCACGGAACTATTCAATCATGGTAAACATAGTGGTTTGATTTGGTATTGCATCACCAAAGAGCTTCGGATCTCCTTGGAACATAAATGTAAGTGTGAATGGGCCCTAAGTAAACATCCACACATCACAAAACACAAACACAATGATTAATCAACATCTTGTGTAAAAGTGCTCACATTTGTTAGGAGCATTGGCTATGGAGATGAGAGATTCCATCCAGAGATCTGATCCAGGGCTTGTCTTTTAAACAGTAGATATACAGAAGCATGTGTTTAAAATAAGAATCAACAGCAATAACAACAAAAACCTGCATGAAATAGATTAAAGTTCACAGGAATCTCTGGTTAGAACATGGGAAACATGTTTGTTTACCCTCCTTCCACCTGGGCTACACCCATGCCTTGGCTCCTGGACTTAAGGAGGAGGAATGGCCCTCTTTCCCTCTCCTCCAATATCTGACAGTGAAGACCCGGCTGAGAGAGTGTTTGTTTGCCCTCCTTCTACCTGGGCTCCTGGACTTAAGGAGTCCAGGAGAAGGAATGGCCTTCTTTCCCTCCTTTCCAACATCTGCCAGTGAAGACCGTCTGACAAAGTGTTTGTTTGCCCTCCTTCTACCTGGGCTACTCCCATGCCTGGTCTCCTGGACTTAAGGAGGAGTCTTTTCTCTCCCCCACCCCACTTTTTTTTTTTTAAAGATTGTGTATAGTTCACATTGTTTCTAGGATTAGGATGGGGGGTTGAGAACAGGGATTATTTTCTCCTTACTTGTTTTTGTATGTTGATTTTTATGTACTTTGCTCTGTTAATTTTATTTTTTTGTTATAATTACTATGTATTTTTGTTGTTGCTATAACTGTTATGTATTTTTGCTTTGTTAATTGTTATGTATTTTGCTTTGCTAATTTTACTGTTACTAAAATTACTATGTATTTTTGTTGCTATAAGTATGTATTTTGTTAGTTATTGTTATTGTTAATTGCTATCTGATTTTATTGTTATTGCTTAATGCATTGCCATTTGTTTTTTAATTCATGTATATTACTATTGTCTGTATAATCCCCTCCATTGTAAGCCACCCGAATTCCCAGTTGATTGGGCAGCATATAAATAAATAAATTATTATTATTATTATTATTATTATTATTATTATTATAAGGCCTTTTCCATGGCTGTCCATAGGCTCT
This sequence comes from Urosaurus nigricauda, assembly GCA_034509955.1. Classification (NCBI taxonomy): domain Eukaryota; kingdom Metazoa; phylum Chordata; class Lepidosauria; order Squamata; family Phrynosomatidae; genus Urosaurus; species Urosaurus nigricauda. The sequence continues at coordinate 165,752,947 of JAOEGL010000005.1, read as the reverse complement.
GGAACTCCTTTCCCAGAAAAAATTAGATTGACACCCAACCTACAATCTTTCCACAGACTATGTTTCAATGGGCCTTTGAGGACTGATTGTAAAAGGCCTGTCCTAGAGAAACAATGTGCTGAATTCTCTATCTGTAATTTTGCTGTGCTGATTCTTTTAATGGCTTATGTTTTTAACTGGTTTTTATTTTATTTTATTTTGATAGTTTAACTTAACAAGTTTTTGAATCTTGTGAATGTTTAACTATGTGAGTTTTTAAACCTGCTATTAATTGTCTTTGAGGGGAAAGGTGGGATACAAATAAATATCATGACAATGATGGTGATAGTAACAATAATGTGGAATTCTGTAGGATTCACAATAAGAAAAATAGATAAATGATTATATAACAGATTTAATAAGTTACCAAAACTGAGATAACAGGAGTCACAAATACAGAAATATCCAGAAGCCAGTCTTTTTTGAATAGATAGATAGATAGATAGATTGCATGGGTGCAAATTATTCTTTTCTTTCATAGACTGATTCACAGTCCATTCAGTGAAATCAATGGACTCTCTGGTGTTGGGATTGAAAGGAGCATATATCAATGAGTTATGATGACATCAAGCACAGAAAGGTTAAAAATAATTAGAATGGAGTCCTTGGAAAATAACCTGCTTGCCAAAAATATAGACAGTTTTTAATGACTTGTCAACAGATTTCTCAGCTCTTATTAGAAACATTTCTTTTTCTCCATGAAAATTTGCATTTTTTTCCTTGTTTATGCATGCTGCATAGAACCAAGTGATGAAATCCTATATTAAAACTTGACTCAACTCAATTAGTTGCTACTTCCACATCTTTGAACATAAACCTGGAAGTCATAAATCCAATTCATCAGAGCCCTGAGAATTGATTCAAAGTTATTAAACTGATGTAGTAAATATTCATTACTTGACATTTTTAGAAATATTATTACTTGCTGTATTCAGAGTAGTATCTCCCATTTAAACAACTTGTTCTTTAATTCACTTGAAAAATATTGTCATAAAATGATAATAATAAAATGGACATTTGTCCAAACCTATCTGGTAAACAGCTTGTCTTTTATAACCAATGAAATTAAATGAAATCAAAATAATCACAAGGATACACATTACATAATAACAAATATTCCTTTGTACTTTTATTAGCTTTCTACAAACACTATAATGTCTCTGGAGCAACAAGCTACTTAAACAGAGAGGTTCAAATTTAAGTAAATTAAAATTATCACATACAATCATTTCAGCACATCCAACACATGGTTAGTATGCTGAGGTGTTTACTTATGTTCTAATAATTTTAACACCCAATCATAAGTACATAAATTGAAAATAAGTAGATATATTAATTTCTATACACTGAAGCAAATAGCCCTCACCTCCCCCATGAAATATATTGATACCAGTTGGTTATTTTTGAAGAAAGAGTAATCATATTCCAACATTAAGCACATGTCATGGAAATGTGTTGTCTCATATCTACTAAACATCATTGGATTATAGCCTCTATGAAGGGGAGGGACAAAGAATATGTATCCCTCTAGAAGTTGGTGGACTCTAATCATTGGCTGTGATGGCTATAGGTCATGAGAGTTGCAGTCCAACAACATCTTGGATCACATGTTTCACACCTCTAATACACAGTTAGCAGGGATGGATATGTGAATAACATCGAAATCAGTGGTATGATAGAACTGGACCATGCTGAGTGGTATAAGCTTTGATGCTGAAACTATTGGGAAATATGAGATATAGTAGTATATCTCACAAGCAGAAGGTGAGCAACAAGTAGTTCCACACTGTTAGTCCCCACCCCCACACAGGGTCTAGCAAAGAAGTAAAGCAGGCTTTCTTATTGGTCTTCTTTGTTTTTAAAAAGTATATGAAGTAGATTTACTTGCAAATACGAAAGGTTTTATGATGAGAGATTTGTAATCCATGTTCCTCAAACATGGTAGAGAAAGGCGAAAGGAACTGCAAACTACAAAATGACAAATTCAGATAAAAACAATATTGACAGGCATTCTAAAAGGGATAAAATGTGACCAAGACCAAGAAATAGTAAAACACATGTCTTGGAGAGACATGCAAACTACTAAATACAAACATACAAAAGTTTTTTTAACAAAAACAGGAAACCATATTTTCATGACACATGGGTTACCTCTGTCTGATTTTAAGAGATTTACCTCAATCCACTCATAACTCACACAACAAGCAGGTTCATCTGGCATTTGGAGGAGTCTTCAAGGTCATTAGTATGTTTGGGAGAAGAAGAATGTGGAAGATGTCCTCTTCATTTTCTTTCTAAATTTTTTATATATCTGAATATGTTTTCATATGCATTAATAATAATAATAATAACAATAAATAATAATAATATTTATTTATATTCAGCCCCACTGGGTGAGCAATCGGGGCAGGGTACAACGTTTAAAAATACATACAGTTTAAAAATACATACAGTTAAAATTCTGTCTCCGCTCCCACCCCTTAAAAATCAGTTAAACTAAGGATAAGATTTAAAATACTGGGACATTAAAACATTAGACATTAATGGCTCTAACTAAAATTGGATAAGTGGGCGGCCACAAGAGTATCAAATGTCTCAATGAATGAGACTGGAGGGACAATAGATGACAGAAAAATTAGTCGTTTTCTGGGAAGGCCTGCCGGAAGAGGTGGTGGCTCTCTTATAGTTGTCCAAAGTTGTAATAAGGCACATCTCATCCGGCAGGCCATTCCATAGCCTGGGAGCAACGGCAGAGAAGGCCCTCCGGGAGGTCTGTGCCAGCCTAGTTTTCATAGGTTGTAGCAAGTTCCTCCCAGAGGACCGAAGAATGCGAGAGGGCTCATATGGGGAGAGGTGGTCCCTAAGATAGGATGGACCTGAGCCATGAAGGGCTTTAAAGGTCAAAACCAGCACCTTGTACTGTGCCTGGAAACTAATCGCCAGCCAGTGGAGAGAGGTGTTATGTGCTCTCTCCTAGATGCACAGGTGACTAATCTGGCTGCCATATTTTGAACCAGTTGAAGTTTCTGGGGTAGGCACAAGGGCAGCCCCATGTAGAGTGCATTGCAGTAATCTAAACGTGAGGTGACCAAAGCATGTACCACAGTTTCCAGGTCCCTCATCTTCGGGTAAGGGTGCAGCTGGCGTATCAGCTGAAGTTGATAACAGGCACTCCTGTCACATTCACCTGACTAGTCATGTGGAGTGACAAGTCTAGAAGGACCCCCAGACTGAGAACAGGGTTCTTCGAGGAGAGTGTGACTCTGTCTAGGACTGGGGTTGTATTCCCAAACCTGGTTTCGGGCCGGTGACCGTCAGTACCTCCGTTTTGTCTGGATTAAGCCTCAATCTGTTTTCCCTCATCCAATCCATTACCGCTGCCAGGCAGTCATTAAGAGAGGAGGCGCCATTTGAGGTCTGAGCAGATGATCTTGTCATGGAGAAATATATATCTGAATGTCATCAGCTTACTGATGACACTGAGCTCCATGCCTCCAAATGATCTCCCCCAGTGGCTTCATATAAATGTTAATTATGAATCCCAACAGTATACAGGCTCAGGTGTCATGAATTCAAGACTCTATTTAGTGCAATTAATTAATACATGGCAACAGACATAGTACTCCATCTGCTTTATCACACTAGGGGGCAAACAGGATTTAAATGAGAGTTAAATGAGAGTTAAACAGGAAATGTCCTGTGATAAACATAGGGCATTTCCTGTGTAACTCTCACATAACTCTCGTTTAAATCCTGTTTGCCCCTTAGTGTGATAAAGCACTCATGATTTTCTGGACTGGAAATGTAAACAACCTGAGACAAGAACTTAAGCCTAAAATTGCTTTGGTTTTAAAAGTACAAGATCTTTCCTTTACAGAGTAACAGCTGGTACAGACCGGCACAATATGACAGCTTCATGGTAGTTTGGGGGCATCACATACACATGACGCAAGCCCCAATGCTGTTGTTATGCCACTCCGCTGCTCACACAGCGGCTGCTCTTTGGCACTCCAGCAGTGCATGTTCAGACACTGCCTGCCCCAGGAGTGCCAAAAAGCTGTGGCAGCGGTGGAAAGGGTACCATTTTTCTTGCACAAAAAGGAGTGGCATTTTAATACTTCTTTCTGCGCCAGAAAAAAGCTGGATTGGGGCTATGGCACGTGGTTGGCACGGCCCCAATCTGGTGCTCAAAGGGGTGGTGTCAAGCTGCTCCTATATGGCCGGTCATTCATCTGTTTTGGCCCTAAGTTTACCATTCTTTAAAAGTATCAATTAAGCTGCAATTTTTCAACTAAGAGGCAGAGCATGCATTAATTGAACAACAAAATATTTGAATCTGACATTAATGAAAAGAGTGGTTTAAAGAATGTTCGGTTATATTCCAAAATGTTATTTCTTTATCTGTACAAGGAGTTGGCTTCAGACTGAATAATAATAATAATAATAATAATAATAATAATTTATATTCCTCCCCTCTGGGTGAGCAATCGGGGCAGAGTACAACATTTAAAAATACATACAGTTGAAATAAGACTTTGGTCTCCCCTCCCACCCCTTAAAAATAGATTAAACTAAGAATAAGATTTAAAACAGTGAAACATTAAAAGATAAACATTAGACAATAATAGCTCTAATAATTGGGTAAGTGGGCGGCCTCAAGAGTATCAATGTCTTGGTAAATGGGACTGGAGGGACAGTAGATGACAGAAAGTTAATAGTTTTCTGGGAAGGCCTGCCGGAAGAGATGCGTCTTGGTGGCTCTCTTAAAGCAATCCAAAGTTGTAATTAGGTGCATTAGGTGCATAACATTTAGAGCCATTGATTTTAATGGGTCTATTCTTAAGTACGGTCGTCCCCCGGGTTACGAAGGTAATCCGTTCCGGGATTACCTTCGTAACTCGGAAGCTTTCGTTTCCCGGGGGACCGCTATTGCGAACGGACCACGCGGCCGATTTAAAGGGGCCGCGCGGTTTTTTTATTTCGTATCCCGGGGGATCTTTCGGATCCCAGGGGATACTGTAGCGGTCCCGCCGGTTTCGGATCCCGGGGTTTTCGCAACCCGGGGGATTCGTAAGCCGGGGGACCACTGTATTATTTTGGAATAAGCATAACATGTTGCATTAAAAAACCTGTAAGTCTGTAGGCTAGTTTTCTCAATGAAATAATATTAGTAAAAAAAGGAACAACAACAGCTACAGTGGGCCATTGGTATCCACTGGGGTTTCATTTCAGGATCCCCTGTGGATACCAAAATCCATGGATATGCAAGACTTGTATACAGGGCATAATAAAATAGTATTATTTATATAAAATGACAAAATCAGTTTTGGATTTAAAAAAATATATATTTTCCAGCCATGGATTGTGGAATCTGTGAATGCAGAATCCATGGATACAGAGGGCCAACTGTAGCAGGAAACACTGTTGTGTCTTTGAAATCTTAACAGTTCACTTTTAACAAAGCATTGGGGAATATACATTGTATATTCACAGTGCATATTAGAAACTGCATTTTCCATTGATTATTTTATAACAGAGTTTCTTTCAACATCAGACATAAAAGTGAAGAGCTTTTTAATTCTGCATTAATTACTGCCTTTCTAATAAAGTATTTTTACTTATGTGGGTGATAAAATAATCAGTACTAAGGATATGTGTGAGAATATTCACTTTGGGTTCATTTCAAAGGATATAAATTAGGCAAAATTTATATTCATGAAGAATTGATTTAAAACAGTATGACATGTTGTTTGATAAACACTTCAGAGACTTACATTATGGTTTTCAACTTACCATTTGAACAGAATGCCCTTTTCCATTAGAAGTACTTTTAATCAGTAAAACCAAATTAAGGGTGTTACATTTAAGCAGCAGGACCAGAAATCAACACTACAAAAATGTTGAGGAATTCTAAAGTGATGGAAGGTTGGGAGAAAGGCTGCAGATTCCTCTCTGGGACTCTGGAATATCAGATACTGTATAGAAATGATCTGAATGGTATGACAGCCACAATTTTGCCTCTTAACATTGACTCCTGGGGAGAAAAAAGGTCCTCCATCATCTTGTTCTGTGGCTACCTCAATCCCAAGGCAACCTGAGTGAGGGAGATGCTTAGTGTTTTCAGAAATAAAGATGAGCAATTGACTTTTTTATTCCAGTTTTCAAATTTTCTATCTTAAGAAAATAAAGACTGTAAGACAGAAAACTGTTTGGCTTGGAATGTTCATTGCACAACATCATTCCATACCTCATATAAACACAACTCTTGTGACAGCTATCAGAAAATGCAGCTAACTCACACGTTCCTGTATGATTAGTGATTCAAATAAAAAACGCCAGTGAATTTTAAGAGTATATTTCAAATGACTCCATAATCTGTTGTTGCATCAAGTGTCACAGTGCAGTTGAGGTAAAAGTATATTTATTTATGCTCATGTTTCTCTTCAGCATGTCACAACACATTATAAAAGTATTCAGTTTAGGGTGAAATATTCATGTTAATCATTTGTTACTAGCATTAATAAGATATTTATACTTGCTGTTTTAATTCAGTTTGTTACTCATTCTTCTCTGTAGTGTTGGCTTGCTGTATAATTTCAGATAAGAAAAGTCATTACAAGAACTGACAGCAGTTTTTCTCCCTGAAACGGTCTATGTCACCTTCAGTTTCTAATAGAAAGCTGGTATTTAAATAGCCCTCCTCGTTTTATCAAATGCATACACTGTTAAATGTAATGAGTATTGGTAGGTAATTTCCCCCTTAACTGAGTCAGATTGGGTTGAAAATCAGAGGCACAAAAACTGGGACACAGTTTAGCATAGTTCAATCAAAAGACATCTAGGCTTCCACTCCCTAACCCCAACACAGACCTTCATTTTCTTTGGGAATTGTGGAGGCTTAGGGTCTGTCTACGCCAGCAGCTTAATCCAGGACAGGTCTGCAGCATTATGTCCTGGATTGGCCCTGGACTGACCATGCAGTGGGCCAAATCCAGTGCAGCACTTAATTGTTGTGCACAAGAGACATCTGGGCCGACATCACATTGGTCCTGCTGGCCTGCCCCCTTTTTTTCAGCCATCACCACCACTTTCTCAAGGACATGAACTTTGTGTAAAGCCTACTTGATGTGTCACTGCTTCAGGAAAGGACAGAAATAGCCACCTGGACATGTGATCAACAAAGAGTCTGCTGCCTTCAGCAGAAGTGGTGGTGCACCAGACAGGCTTTACACAGATCTCCTACCTAAAACCAGATCTTCTGCTTTCTCTGTGCTGCGCTGCTGGGTAATTTTTTGTCGCCTCCCCACCATACATGTGCATCATCACACAAACACACCAGTGGTGACTGCCTGTTGCCTAGATGCCATTCCATTGGATGGTTACCCTTTTAACCGGCCACACAGTCGCACCTGTGATCCTCCACCAATACCAGAGCATTGGTGTGTTCAGAAAAACACTGGCAAAGCACAATCATGGCCTCGCCCTACATGCCCCATTCACCACCCTTCACCCCACACACTTATATCTTATATTGTACTTATATCTACTGCAGATGTCACATTTGCACCTTTTTGCATTGTTGCCCTGACAGCTTGTGTACACCAGCCCCATTTTTTTAAATGTACACCTGCACCTATGTGTTTATATGCAGCTTTAGGGTTAGGGTTAGGATGGATCACTCCTTCAGAACTGCTCTTGTGTCAGGGCATTTATATGAGCATTTCCATCTTGAGTTGGACTATTACGGCTTCTCTTTGCTCCAGTTTCTAGCCCTGGATTGCTGCTTCAGTCTGGTTTCCACCTTCTTTGGAGGTATGAGTCATCTAAACACCCTGCCTTCAAAGCATGTGGAAAACATTTTATCTGGTCCATCCGTTTCATCACTCAGGAGAACAACACAAGTCTTGTGAAGATCCTATCTATTGTTATCACTGTTAAAGTGATCTGGAAGGGCAGATGAACAGGTAACAACTGTAACAAGGAGGAGCTACCGAGGGCTCGATGTTTAGTAATGAACAGCACTGGACCCCTGCAGGAATGAAGAGCCTAGCAAATGCTCAAACATGATATTTCTGGTGCCATACCTAATGGTCACATTGACTGGAAATGGACTGAACAAGGATTTTAAAGGCTGACCATAGGTAATTTTAAAGGCAAGATATACTGAATATAATATGCCATAAAAAAGTGGTATATTCGCTCAGAAAGAGTGGAAGCAGGTAGCCCAAACACCACTTAACTTTGTCCACATGCCGTTTGTTCAATATTTTTTCCATCAGAAAAATGGCCACAAGACTTGATGAAAAACTGTAACATACTAAGAAAGTTTGGATTCCACCCCCCCCCCCCCCGGTCTGTGAAATCAGAAACACATTCAACTAGTATATATTTGCCAACACTGTTCTTTATGACATTGAAGGCTTTGAAGATTATCACACCAGGCAAAAGCACTGGTAAATCTTCTCTCAAACATTGAGGAAGTGTGCTCGTGTGAAAACCTGGTGCACTTCCTCAATGTCAGGGAATTGTCAGCTCCCTCTAGTGTCACTGAATCGTTCAGGGAGAGGGAATGTCCTCTGAACAGAAACTTTGCATTCAGAGAAAATTCCCTCTCCCTGAAAAATTCAGTGATGCTAGAGGGAGCTGGTGATTCCCTGGCATTGAGGAAGCACACCAGGCTTCCACACATGCACACTTCCTCAACATTTGAGAGATGATTTACAAGTGTTTCTGTCTGTTGTGATATTCTTCTTTCACAGCCGGAATCCATAGTTTTTTTGTGGGGTTTTTGGCTATGTGGCCATGTTCTAGAAGAGTTTATGCCCGATGTTTCACCAACATCTGTGCCTGGCATCTTCAGAGAATGCTGGCATAAGAGTGAGTGGAATATATATATATATATATATATATATATATATATATACACACACACTGTGTGACCCTTGGTTGAGAGGCAATGATTTATATATTAAGTCTACAAGTTTACATAGGGACCACCAAATGCAGCTTCCAAACATGAAACAAGAAACACGAGAGACACTGCAGACTGAATCAGCCAGAAAAATCAGCAGTAGCAGAACACTTTATAAACCATCTGGGGCATAAAATGCTATTTGAAAACACTGAAATTCTGGACCATGCCAACAACTATCAAGTCAGAATGCACAGGGAAGCCATATAAATCCATAAACACCTGGACACCTTCAACAGGAAAGAAGAAACCCTTAAAGTACAGAAAACCTAGTGTGGCTACCAGTCTTGAAAAACACCAAAATCAAGACCCAGCATGTGCAAATGAAAACCATCCAGGGTCAGGGGGATTTCCCAGGAAACAATGGATCATAAATTAAATGGGCACCCTGAGCCTTGCCACTCAACAACAGATCAACACAGAGATTAACATGTAAATCACTTCCTCTCAATCAAGAATCACATAGTATATATATACCCCACTCACTTCCATGCCAGCTTTCTGTGAAGATGCCAGAGACAGATACTGGTGAAACATCAGAAATAAACTCTTCCAGAACTCAGCCACATAGCCTGAAAACCCCACAAAAAACCACTGTTTTGTTTTGTTTTTAATAATAGAAGATGAATGTGAAACTTCTCTTAGGAAAGCTTAAGGAATTTGTTACTGGTGAGTTCTTCTATCTTCTGCTGAACCACATTTCTAGAATTAAGGTGCGTATTAGAATTTCATTATCCACACATGATAATTATTTCCGAAAGTTCCTGAACATTTATTGGTCAAAAAACTAAATAAAAGTGTGTTTTGAGAAAAATACATTTACAATTCAAACTTAAATATGAATTTTAATGCAGTTTTCATTTAAGTTACAGATTAAGACAAGCATGAGATCATAGAATCTGTAGATAAACATATGCAGGACATAAGTCGACTCCTATATTTCTTTTCCATGATTCACTTAAAGTGACATATTTGTTTTAAAATCTGATAATACTGCTCAAGAGTGTCTCCTCTCCACTTGCCTGCTTATTGATGGGCTGATTGGAAGCTTTCTTTTTGTGATGTGCAAACATATCTTTAGTCTCTGGTGGCTTAGCATGCATATTGTAATGTGAAATTGTCAAAGACAATTAACACCTTCATAAATTATATGTCACCAAATACCCACAGAATGATGTTTCCATACATTGCTTCATACACTGTGCTAATCAACTTGAACAAAGAGTTCACAAACACTTGGTTCTTCTCAAGGACATTCTGGCATGCAATTATCTTCAAATAATTCACGATGTATCCAATTATTTTTTTTAAAAAAAATAAAAGAAGGTATCAGAAAGAAGTTTTAAAGCAGCAAAGCCGGAAATTATCTGACAAATATTAATAAGAATAGCTGGTGCCTGATACTTGAAAATATTACTTGAAGTGCTTGATCCATAGCTGAACTTCAGTCATCTTGAACCACTCAAGGAGATAACAAGAATAAGACAGGCAGAGAAAAAGAGAATAAAGAAGTCTTACTGAAGGGTTGTTAACAGACATTGATAATTTTGTTTACCAGAATGATGTTTCACTCCAGATTATGAGGTTGCTTATGTTTTCAGGTCTGTAATTGCAAAGAGCAAACTCAAACCTGAAAGACACCATATGTCATGTTTCTGAAGGGTAATATATCAGATTAGTCTTAAAATTCCCATAATCCAAGTGTGATAAGAGACCCTGTAACTAGAGGATGCCAATGCATTTTATTTCTGGTTTATATTGCTTTTGCTACTATTCTTCATTAAATCCATTTCATCCTATTTTCATATTACGCCATTTAAAATTTCTTAGTACATTTTCTCTCACAAGATGTCTTCTGAACATGTTTCAGCTTTGGAGAAATGGCGCTGCCCGAATCAATGAGCCAGCGCTGTTGCTGGGGTGGGAGGGCCCCAATGACTCCTCTACAGCCAGGGGCCTGCCGCCCCAGCAGCCCATTTGCTGGCGGGATGGCCCACTGTTGGCTGTCTGGGCCAGAAGGGGTGGACCTTTTGCTGGCAGCTGGAACTACATCCCCCAGCCTGCCTTGCTGTCAGCGGTGGCAGCTGATTGGCTGGCCCAGATGGCTGGGTTATAGCCCATTGGTGTAGGGAGCCTGGTGGGAGGTGTACCATCTTCCCAGGCTCCCTATTGGCAGGCGGGCCTATTTTAGGCCTTGGCACATGTGTCTCGGTTGGAGCCATTTTGCTAAGATCTACGAGGAACAATATGCTCCACGTTGGCTAAGGCTCTCCTTTCTTACTGTTGGTTCTATTTCACCTCGGGTGAGGAGAGGCAGTTGGGTCCCTGGCATCTGTTAAGAAGGCCCTGCTTGGCCCGAGGTTCTTTCTGGGGCCCTCTCTCTCCTTGGGGAGGACTTCAGCCTGGGGTTTGGAGCCGTGACTACTTTTTTTTCTGGGCTCCTGCTTCTTCTTTTGGGGTTACATCAGCTTGCCAGGGGAGATTTTTGTTCCAACTCCGTTGTTGCTCGTTGGACTCCCTTCCTATGCTTTTCCCCTGGCAGACCTTTGGGGGCCTGATTCTTCTCCTTTGTTTGCTGCTCCGCTTGTGTGTGCCTGTTTATTCCCCCTGCTGGTGCTTGCCTTCGCATGCCCCCTTTTCTTCCTCGGTCTTGTGTGCTTGCACTGTTGTGTGTGCCTGCTCCTCCTTGCTTGGGTCTGTTGGCCTCCATATCCCCGCCCTCCCTGTGGGTTCCAAACAGTTTTGGGCTTCGGTGCTGGTTTACTGCCCCCATTTGGGTCTGTGAGCTCCCCCCCCCCCCACTTCCCAGCCTTCAACCCATGTTGGGCATTAATTTTTGGCTCCTTTCCCTCTCTCCCTTGTTGCCTTGGAGGCCTGATTTAATATTTCACCTGCCTCATGGCTGTATTTTGCTGAGTTTGCTGCTTTAGTTTACTCTGCATTCAAATATAGCAACATTGCTCTGGTGGCTTCCAGGCTTCCTTTCTCTTATAGGCTGGCTGGTAACCCCCAAAGTCCCCTTTTGTTCTTTCTCACTCTCTCCAAGAGGCTTGATTTGCATAACCCAGCAAGCTGTGAGGGAGATTGGGCTAGGCAGATCTTACCAGCATGGTAAAAGGAGTTGCCTATTCCATCATCCTCTCAGTTTTATCTATTTCCTGGAGAGATGGAGGGACATCTCCTCTTTGCTTCAGTGTCTTAGTTGGTTGCTCTAATTTTGTTTCACATTGGGATTTTCTTGCATTGCATTGCCCATCATCCTGGGCTTGGCGGTGTGACCAAGTTTCTCTGTTATGTTTCTGGGTCAGATAATAATAATAATAATAATAATAATAATAATAAGTTTATTTATATACCGCCCTTCCAATGATCAGGGCGGTGCACAGCATATAGACAAGTTAAAAACATGGCAACAACAAACAGTAAGATAAAACCCGATACAGCAATACAGTAACAATAGTAACACTCCAAACCGGTTAAAAATGGGGGGAGGGTGTCATCAGGGAGGAAGAAGTCAGGGATAAGCTTGCCCAAATAAGTACGTTTTTAACCCTTTTTTAAACTGAGTAAGGGGGCAGCCAAGCGGAGCTCAATAGGCAATGAGTTCCAGAGGCTGGGGGCCAAGACGGAGAACGCCCTCTTCGTAGTAGATGATAGTCTGGCCTCTGAAACTCTTAGTAACTGTTGCCCGGTGGATCTGAGTGTGCGGGGCGGATTGTATGAGGAGAGGCGGTCCTTCAGGTACTCTGGGCCCAAGCCAATTAGGGCTTTATAGGTAATAACCAGCACTTTGTACTGAGCCCAGAAGCAAATAGGCAGCCAGTGAAGGTCTTTCAATACCAGTGTTATATGGCAGGCCCTGGGGACACTAGTGACCAGCCGTGCTGCCATATTCTGCACTAATTGCAGCTTCCGAGTGTGATACAAAGGCTGCCCCATTTAGATCGCGTTGCAGAAGTCCAATCGAGAGGTTACCAGAGCATGTACTACCATTTCAAGGTCCCTCCGGTCCAGGTAGGGGCACAGCCGAAGCTGAAAACAGGTGCTCTTGACCATCGCATCCACCTGGGAAGTAAGATGGAGCGACGAATCAGGGAGCACCCCCAAGCTGCGTACAGTGTCCTTTACGGGAAGCTTGACCCCGTTCAGGACAGGTGGAACCACCATCATCCCTGGGCCGGGGGAACCTATCACGAGTACTTCCATTTTCTCTGGATTCAGGCTGAGTCTGTTTTTCCTCATTCAGTCCATTACTGATTCCAGACAGGCCACGAGGGGAGTGACGTCATCCCCAGTCACTGCATCAGTCGGAGACATAGAGAACATTATCTGGGTGTCATCAGCATACTGATAACCCCGTGCCCCATGCCTCCGGATGATCTCTCCCAGCGGTTTCATGTAAATATTGAATAGCATGGGGGACAGTATAGCTCCTTGAGGAACCCCAGATCTAAGGGCCCTCTTATCGGAGTAAGCGTCCCCCAGCTGCACCATCTGGAGCCTCCCAGAGAGGTAGGACCGGAACCACTGAAGCACGGTGCCTCCGATTCCCACCTCTACCAGGCACTCCAGAAGGATACCATGGTCGATGGTATCGAAAGCCGCTGAGATGTCCAAGAGCACCAACAGGGACACACTACCTCTGTCGATGCCCAGACGGAGATCATCGATCAGGGCGACCATGGCAGTCTCAACCCCGTAGGCCGCCCGGAAACCAGTTTGAAATGGATCTAGATAATCCCTTTCATCCAAGATCGATTGAAGCTGGATTGCAACCGCCCTCCCGATCACCTTCCCCAAAAATGGCAGTAGCGAAACTGGCCGATAGTTATTATGAACCAGGGGGTCGAGGGAGGGCCTTTTTAGTATCGGTTTTACAATGGCCAATTTAAGGTTGTCAGGGAACTGCCCTTCCCTCAAGGATGTATTTATAATCCGGCATAACAATAATGTTACTGCCGGTCCCCCCTGTGCCACGAGGGACAGGGATTGAGAGAGCAGGTAGTTTTCCTAACGCTTCTAAGGATCTTGTCCACATCCTCAGTACTAACAGACTCAAACTGATCCAGTGCAACCGAGTCCACGGAAGCTCTGGACTAGTTCCTTGAGAGAAAGACTATCCTCTGTCTTTGCTTTCTGGCCTTCTGGTTTGATTAGATGAGACTCACTGGCTAAGTGCATTAATAGATTATATGGAAGGATGGAGAGAGTTCTCCCCATCATTCTCTATCCTCTACTATGCTATCATCCACCCAAAAAGACAGTTTTGTCTTCATAACCCATACTTGTCTGCTGTGTGTGGCCACGCTCTCTGGCCTCTAGACTTTGTTATCCTTCTTGCCTCCCTAGGGGAGGGAGCTATTACAATTTGGGCTGTTACAATTCTTTCCACATGGCTTTGCTTTAGTATGAAAGCCCCGCTTTTTATTGCTAACTCACCTTTGCAAGTTTCAAAAAAGTTATTCTCTCACAGTCTCTATTTTGTCCAGTTGAGGTTGCTGAATAATAATAATATTAAAATAATAATAATAATAATAATAATATGTTTTCACTTGCTCTGCTTTTATGCATCCTTTTCATTACTGCTGGACTCTCAAAAATGCTCAGGAGTTCTCTTCCTCCCCATCCTAACAGGGGACCTGAATAGAATGGTTCTCCATAGTCATTTTGTTCTTTGAGTCCTTCTCTGGGCTGAGAGTTTGTGGCCTTGAATACTCTCTCTGGCCTCTTGGATTTGTTTTCTTTCTTGCTTCCCAGGCAGTCACACTCCCTGGCTTCTACTCCTCTTTCTGAATGAGTGTGCTTCAAAATGATAGCCCTCTCTTTAGAAATGATAATTACCTTCTTTAACCAATAATAATAATAATAATAATTAATAATAGTTTATTTATAACCCACTTCTCTGTATAACACTTGGAGCAGGGAGTTTCAAAAGGTTTTGAATTCCTCACAAGCTCTTCTTAATTCAGGTAGCTCATAGCGGAGAAACTAATATTTATAATTTTCTTTTGCTCTGCCTCCTACTCCACAGGAGTTCTGGGCCACTCCTTCCAGACTGGAACTGCATCTGGGTGATTTGTCATTTGTTGCTAACACTGTGTGTTTACTGGTCCACAGATCAAAGTGCAAACAGATGGGCTATTGTTCCAGCATTGCTTTTAAATGGCTCCAAGGCTCCCATCTTTGCTTAGTCCAGATACTGCATAGCCCTTTGCCTATCAGGTTTCCCTCCAGAGGAGTTCTGTGACCTCACCTCCAGTTTGGAGCTGCATCTTTGGGTGAAGAGAGGGCCAAACGCCGATTGGGCTCCTTCTGCCAGGATACACCTGACAGCCATTTCCAAGAGGTCCTACTGCAGAGACATCTGGCTTCAGGCTTTTTTGGCCTTTGACCCTCGGTTGGGTTGAAACATGCTGGTGCTGCCAGCAAGACCATGTCCATTTTCCTGTGTTCTTTCCTTTGACAAGGATAATGAGGTTTTTCTGATTCCTGCTCTACCTTTGGTTTGTGGGCTCAAAAGGTTGACTACATTCCCACATGGGCCAGGCGGCCCCATCTTTCTTTAATTTGTTGGTTCAAGATTATTATTCACCTTCCCATGGTTTTTTTCCTTGCCATTTCAAGTCTGTCTATCCGTACCCTCCTTTGCTATTGCCCTTGCTGGGCTCTAAGGATTGGTAGGCTTGTGAGTTCCTCTGTGCGTTCTTTCCATGCAAGCTGTCCTTTGGGAGTATATTGTTTGTGGCTAACCCTTTGTGTCTACTTGTCTGCAGATCGAAGCGTGACCAGATGGTCCACGGTTTTCAACATTGCTTTGAGGCTGCTTTATGACTCCCATCTTTGCCATGTTCGGACACCACAAAGGATCACGGCCACTGCCCTTCCATTGATGGCATGACGTACTGCTGTGGTGGTCGTCACTGCTAATTTGATCCAATTGCTATCAATTGCTTTGCATGGCCCTTCGATGGTGGGAATCTCCTTCCTGTTGAGTTTGGTGGTCACATTCTCCATTTTGGAGAGTCTATTATGGCAACGCAGCCTGGACTGGCTGCTGATTTCATCAAGAAGCTGGGCAAATAGGTTTGGAGCATTTGCTGGCTTCATACATGTGGACTTGAGCCATGATTTGGACATTATTTATTTTGGGTAGGGTTGACGGAAGGCGTTATTGCAGAACAGCCTTTTGTGGTGGCAGCATAGGTCCTGGATCTGGTGGGCGTGGTTTCCAGGGATCTGTAGCGCTGGATCGGGAGTCCTTTGGACCTGGGAGCACTGTGAGCATGCGTTGTGGCCATTGCGGGGGCCACATTGCTTAGCTCCCAGTGACTAGAGGTATTAAGAGATACCACCATTGGATTGCGCAATTGCAGAATTCTGTAAGAGCGTTTTCTTTGCCCCTGTCATCCTGATGCTTAGGGGGCCAAGCAACCTAGCATGAATCAACCAGGGGTTGTTTGATGCTCCAGATCCGGACCTTATGCTTTGGGCCAACCCTATATTTTATGCTGTGCTAATAAAGTTGTAGCCTTTAGCAACTGCTGTGTATGTGTTTCTTTGGGTGCCTTCCCCTCCCCAGCAATTCAGTAATCATAACTTCTTGGATTAGCTGTTGTGGATCCAATGGTACCAATTCAAACAATTATTATCTGTTATTGTGAGATCTCAATGTCTTTATACATTTGTGTGCATGATGATCCTGGGAATTAAGTGCATGCTCTAAGGTTTTCCCCCACTCCAAAACCCCAACAGATTTTCACATAATAATGTTGTGTGTCATAACATAAACTTTTTAAAAAAATTATTGTTTTATGCATGTTCATTGGTTCTTCTGGCACTCTGTGTTTCTGAATGATTGAAGTAAAATCATATATGAATTGAAAGTGGAATGATTTGCAATTGAATAAGAGATAGATAATATACAATAGTGTACTGGATTGAATTAGGGTCATGTTTTATTGAATTTAATGTCAAAGATGAGCCTCTGTGAGAGGATGGGTGGGCAGCCTACCCAATCTAATAGGCTTGATGTCTGTGCCAGTTCTTTGTTTTAATCCTCTTGAGTTATATAAAGGCAAAAATGTTGTTTCCATTCCTGCCTCCTGTGCCACACATCAGGGGAACTAGTAGTCTTTCTTTGGTCCAAAAAGCACTCCAGAAATAATCCAGTTTGAGACTGCTTTAATTGCCCTGGCTCAGTGCTAGGAAATTCTGGGAACTGTAGTTTAAATTTAGTATTCTCTTTTGCAGAGCTCCAGTGCAATAATGAACCACAATTCCCAGGATTCCCTAGCACTGAGCCAGGACAGTTAAAATGGTCTCACACTCGGTTATTTCTGGAGTGTGTTTTGGACCTTTGACCGCAGGCTTTACATCCATAGAGGTGGATGCTTCAAGGTATTCACAATGTGCCGTCCATATCCTGGACACAGTTCCCACAGCCCTTGAACCAGAGGTTTTTGGAATGGCCAGTCATCTGTTAAAAGGGGTCATTTGGGGCTCACCAAAACTGCCACTTTGAGTTGAAGAAGCCCCCGGTATTGTACACTAAACAGACAGGCAAAAAGAGGAGCTTTCAGGCTGGCTTCAAGGTGTGGCGTTCAGATGACACATGCCTTGAAGTCAGCAGAAAAGTGTCCTTATACAGAGAAAAGCCATTTCAAAAAGAAGCCTGACATGAGCTCATGACATGAGCACTCCAGCTGCCTTGGGAGCTGGTGGGGCAGTTGGTGGTGTTTCAATGTGGGGTTTCAATTGAGCCCTGGTGGCGCAGTGGTTAAATGCCTGTACTGCAGCCACTCACTTAAAACCATAAGGTTGCGAGTTCAAGACCAGCAAAAGGGCTCAAGCTCAACTAAGGCTTTCATCCTTCTGAGGTCGCTATAATGAGTACCCAGATTGTTGGGGGCAAGTTGCTTACAGTTGTAAACTGCTTAGACACTCCTTAGGTGGCATGAAGTGGTATATAAATGAAGCTGTTTGTTTTTGTTTGTTTGTTTTTCAGAAAAGGCAGTTTCAAGCCACTTTTTCCTGCCCATCTGTTTTGCCCCATACTTCTCTTACGACAAAGGAATGCAGTTGTGGTACCATGCTATGCTTAATAAAAGTGGGAACATTCTACACTTTGTGCTGAAGTTCATATCAGGTGACATATTCAATAGGTGGATTCAGCTATTACATACTTATCATTCCCTAGCTGCTTAATATATTCTCATATAGCTAATATTTTTAGTTTGAATAAATAGCTCTTCATTTATTTATTTTTCACACAGAGATGTATAGTAGCAGCTCTGATATCTCTGTAAAGCTTTTGATGGGTTATTAGCTAATCATCCTTTAAAATAATATCTACACTGACACACTTGATTTACACGCAAACTGGAGATTTGATTTCCAGGGCTATTTCATGTTATTATAAACACCTGATTGAATAAGCTACTGTTTGGTGCCAAGGCTTGTTAACTTCTTAACCATTATAAATTCTCAGGTGGTTTTCTCATAGCTTAATATACTTACCATTTTTCCCTTCAGCATCTTTTCTAGTATGTCCATATATATACCCCCTAGTTACCTCCCTTCCCCCATATCTACTACTCCAGTGAATACTGGATAAATATGTTCATTTATTTTTATCATCATTCCTGCCTCAACAGTCAGGGTATTATTTTTGCAATCTCCCCAAGGATGAGCTTTCTCTCTCCCTAATCTCTCATTCCTTGGGTACTTGGGGAGAAAGTTTTAATTATGTTCACCTCTTCTGCAATTTATTTCCATTCTCTGTATTAGCTTTTGTTATCTTCACTTAATTCCATTTTGCTATCTCTACATTCTTCATATCTACTGCTACCTGTCTCATACAGAACATCATCTATCCTTTTATTTTATTCTTGATTACATTATGCAAGCTTGTTTTATTCACATTGGTTTCTTTTTTCCTTGAGCATTTACTTTATGTTGTGTTGCAAAAAGGTAAGAAAAAACACAGCATAATGAACATCTTGGTGTATTCATTTGGCTACTAAGATGTCACTCTAGAACAGCTGAATAACAATTGTATAATGTAGCAAGTCATGTCTTTTATGCTAATAAAATAATATGTTGGTTCTTAATGATTGTCTAGAACTTCTCTGACAAAATTTAGATAATGATTGATTTACACTTATGTTGGAGGTAGCAGATTGGCTCTTTGAGCTATAGTAGTTAAAAACCAGCTTCTCCTTATTAATGATTGACATATATATTTGTGTTTGCAATTTTTCCATTTCTGCTTTTCTGAATGTTGAGATAAGATCTAACTGCTACATTTATTTTAAATATTAATTTTAATATTATTTGCCTGTGGCATTGTTTAATTTGTGTACTTTTAAATAATTATTGATGCTGCCTTCACAATTCTAAATGAAGCAAGGGAGCTATAAAGACTATAAATATGTGTGTGTGTGTAAGAGAGAGAGAGAGATTCCATTTGGGAAATGCTCTAATGTGGACCAGGCGGTCAGATTGATACTATGCTAAATCATTTTAAAGAGCAGCGGTTAATGTTTGGAGTTCAGTAACAATTAACAAAACACCAGTTTTTAGGTAACTTTGCAAGCTCAAAGTGCTAAGAATAAAATGGTGGAGGGGTGATGATAGGAAAAGAAGTATACTATGATAAGCTCACCAGCTATTTAGTACAAAAGTTATTTAGTTATTTAGTACACAAATGGTACTGTTCCTGTACTTTATAAGACCAATGTAGTCAGATTGGCTTGGGCTGGTACCTTGGCAGATCACCACTATTCAAAGAAATATGGACTGATCCAAAACAGGGATATAAAAATAAGAAAGGAAAATCTATAAACAAATTTTGTAGCACTTTTAAGACAAAGTGAGAAAAATAAAAATTTAGCACAAGTTTTTGCAGACTACAATTCACTTCATCAGATGAATGGTGTGGAGCCTTTGTGGACATATATACATGCATCCATACATACACCAACAGGTAGGGAGGTAAGGGAATGTAAATTGTAATGAAAATGTAAAGTATGTGAGAATTGTGATGAGGTTACAAGTTCAGTCTTAATGATTATAAAGAGAGGTTTAAGGGACAGACAGGTTTTACCTACAAGCCAAGATATGCAGGTAAACATATGAATACTTGAAGAAGCTCTTGGTCTACTGCATTGGAAAAGCCAGAATGTTTCCAGAATGGCTACAAGACAAAACCTTGAAGGTGGTGTGCCATGGAAGGAAAGGATAGGAGTATGGCTTTGCTCACTGACAGATTTAATGTGCAATCTCGGGCAAGAATCTCACCAGCTGTCTCAAATCACAGTGCTAATTGGGAAAAACTGTGTGAAGTCATTGAAGTTACATGGTGAATTGTCTCCTGCATTTCTTCATTCACTTATTAAATCTAACTTTCCATCTGAACTTTGAAAATGTTGTGGGGAGGGTTTGTTGGGGATTGTCAACTAACCTAGTTCTCAGAGTCTTTCTTGACATTTCCCAGTCTTTTGTCTTGTTAATTTGTTAGCCTAATATTTCTTTTATTATTATTTATTATTATTCTGGGTAGGGGGGCAGGCAGGTAGTGGAGCTTTCAAAGGGCAGTGGAAAAAAGAGAATGGTCATCCTTTCTCCGCTACTGCTGCTGCTGCTGCTGCTGCTGGCCTCTCTGCTCATGAACAGAGCAGGTGCATGGCAACAATGTTGGCAGGGCCATGCTTGGTCCTCTCCTTTGCTGCTATGGTGTTGCGGTCTTCATGAGCAGAGCAGTGACCTGGTGGAGAGGTCTGGTGGGAGTGTGGAGGAGGCCCCCACTGCAATCTAAGAAACCATGAGGGGTGTACTTGCCACTTCTCATGCTGCAGTGGGGTGCAGTCCCCACACCCCACTTATGACACCACTGGGATTTATTGAGATTATTAAATTATTTTAAACAGGTGATAGAAAAAGTTAGAAATACTTGTTTGCCAATTGAATAATAGTATGTACTCAAGAGTTTAGAAGGGACAATTTATCATCCAGAATCAGCAGATTAAAAAATTTTTTTACACTCCTGTTTTTCCCTGTTGTGCTTATAAACATAAATATCAGCCATTATACTCCAATATGCTTTGTTCATTAGGACGATCTTTAATGTGCTGACTCAGGCTATGCTAATGAGATTTTAAACATTAAACTTTGTTGATTAGAAAGATCACAGTATGTTAGAGCCTATGTGGCCTACCAGGTATACTTGTTTTATTAGCAAATGTTTGTGTCCTCTGATTTGATAATGTCATGTAGCCTCAAGGATCTAAAATTAAAACAGTAAATATGCTAAAATGCTGTGGAGTATGTCAACATGTGGGATGTGCCTTTTAATATGCAGAATGTTATCAGTTACACATTCACTAATTTGAAAGTCTTTCTCTTGAGAGAGGATAATGTAAGTGTCTAGAAAAATGTAACTAATAAGCAACAGCTTGCATACAAGGAACTTTATAACCAGTTCTGTCTGTCAAAAAAAAAAAAAGGAAAAAAAGAAAAAAGTTTAAGGTTTACACTTTTGACAGTGTTAATAAGAACTCAAAAATAAAATCAGCAGTAGTAGGAAGGAACAGAAAAGTGACAGAAAGAAGTCCCAGTGTGTGGGGGTTTAGCAAGGAGAGAAGAGTAAGAAATGGAGTACGATCGGCATGAAAAGCTGGCTTCCAGCCAGCTTGGGCGTGTGGGGTACATGCCCCCAAGATACCAGGAAGCTGGCTTCATGTCTTCAGGCTGCCCACGTTTGGGCCAACTTACGAGTTGTCTGGTGCATGGCATTTGCATGCCACATGCTGCAGGAGCTCTGTAAAGCCACAGCAGAATAGGAAAAGGTTTGCTTTTTCCTGGTTGCAAAAAGGAGTGATTCTTTGCCCCTTCTTTTTGGGGTGGCAAAAAGGTGGATTGGGGCCATGACGTGCAGTTCCTACAGCCCCAATCTGGCTTTCTCGGGGGTGGCTTGAAGCCACCCCTTCCAAGTGGTTTGTTCTGCCCCTAAGTCCAATAATTGCTCTGGAGGAACTTATACTAAATAAAGTAATGTCAGGCCCAGCCTGGCTGAGGACTCAGAGGACGACTCAGAGAGTCTGAGCTGAACCCCTGGCCTGAACCTGAGCCTCAGCCTGGTCCTAGCTTTGCCCTGACAGCTCCAGCAGTGGCTTTAGAAGACAATGAGGAACCAAACCTCAAGACTTATCTGATTCAACAAATTCTGCATAGAGTCTTTTTGTTTTCGACTCATTATTAGCTTTTGGCTGCTTTCCCTGACAAGTATGGCATTTATAATATAGTAGGAGTTGTTCTTAATTTTACAAATGACAGCACATGTAACTGCACTTGTTGAAAAACACTCTACAAGTCCAGAGAACTAGTGTTTGAGCACTGGAATGTGGGGAGGACAAAGTTCAAATCTCCCACTCAGCCATGGAAATTCACTAGCTGACCTTGCTTCAGTCTTACAGAAAGATAAAGACAACCCTCCTTTGAACAAATCTTACCATGATAGGCAGGATAGATGATAGGCTTAGAGCCACCATAAGTCAGAAACAATTTGAAGGTACACAAGTGCAGATAACAGTCCATCTCTGAAATGGAACAAAGAATCATAGAAGCAAAGGACTTTATCACACAGGAAGGATTCCATCCTCCTCCTGTGATTAATTCAAGTTTAAAGTGTCCAAATAGCATGATGGAGGTTCACACCCCTGCACTCTTCTCCAGTCCTTCTCCCATCATAAATCACAACCAGCACACTTGTCCCGTCAGTAAAGCATCATGGAGGCATCATTTGGCAATAATGGAAGATTCATTATTGACACTTGACAGCTCTATGACACTTTACTGACAGGACAAGTATGCTGGTAAGGAGATTATCACACAGGGAGGCGAGCAATTGTGATTTACTGACAAGAGAAGAACAGGAGAAAAGTGCATGGGTGTGAACCCCAATCATGCTATTTCAATGCTTTAAATTTGAATTAATCACTGGAGGAGAATGAAAGTCTCAGTGTGATAATCTCCATAGAATTGGAAGGTGCCTCGTGGGCTATTGAGTCCAGCCTCCTGCTTAGTTCAGGATCTCCAGCTAAAAATTCCCAAGTAAGTAGATGTCCAGAGTCTTTTTTAAGACCACCAGAGAAGAAGACAATGTCACCTTTCTAGACAATTTGTTGCATCGCTGAAGCACTCTTACTGTCAAGAATTTCCTTCAATCAAAATCCACTCTTCTGTAGCTCCAAACCATTAGCTGACATCCTGTTCCTTTACTTTAATTTACCTTCAACCTCTATCTTTTTTTTTTAATTTGAGGATTTATATCCCCTTTTATTTGTTTCATTTAGCTGTAGAATACAGTTGTAGAATAAAACTGATATTTTATTTACCTCAGAAGGTTTTGATATCTGTCTAGACAAGTACCTGGAAACATGTTTTGAGTTCAGTGTTAATATGTAGCTATTTCTTTACACACACACACACACACACACACACACATTCTTGTATGACCAAAATGAATACAATTAGTCTAGGCTACAGAAAGAAATACCGGGTACTGTAGGCTATATTGCAGGAGAAGGAAATGGCAAAACCACCTCTTAGTATCCCTTGCCTAAGAAAACCCTATGGAATTCATGGGGTCCCCATAAATCAACAGGTGACTCGTAGGCACACACACACCAACCATAGGAAGGTGATCTAGAACTTAATGAAGACAATGTTCAGTGTTATCATAAGCAGCCTTTCTAGGAAGCATCCCAATTAATTTTATTCATTTAGTAAAAGTATTCATTTAGTAAAAGTAGTAGTAAAAGTATTAGGAGTGCAGCTTTCTCTTGTGATTTTGTACATGTTTTACTCATATGCCTATGAATTTACTTGGACTCTGAGTATGTAGAGCAGATTTCATAAATCTGATCCATTCCAGATCTTGACTTATAACTGCCTATGCTGGCTGGGGGTGTTGGGGTTGCAGTCCTACACATATGGGAGCATCCAATTGGGGAAAGCTGATATAAAGACATCCAGTCTTGTTGTTGTTTCAAACCCTCATGTTGTTTCTGACTTCTAGTAATTCTAAGGCAAGCCTATAATGGCGTATTCTTGGCAAGGCGTGTTTGGGGGAATTTTCCAGTGCCTTCCATTGGGGCTGATAGAGTGTGACTTGCAAAAGGTCACCCAGTGGGTTTTCATGGCCAATCAGGGATTCAAAACATGGAGTCCAAGGTCCTAGTCTAACACTCAAAACACAAAAATACTGACATACATTTTGATCATAGATACGCATAAGAGGCTTTCATATGAACAGCTCCCTGTACAGCGAATTGCAGAAATAACACCAAATTTCAGTACACCTCTATGATGGTTATTCAAATAAGTCAGTTATCTGAATAAGTTATGTGGATTTATTAATAAGTTAATGTGTATTTGCCTGTGGAGAAGCGTACTTAGTGTGACTGATTTCTGAGTAAACATGCATAGTATTCTGCTATGTAATTTTAAATTCTGATGCTTAATAATGTAACTATGGAATGTGAATCAGGCTGCCAATATGATTTCCCTATAGCATTTTCCTTTCTTAGTAATTAGTTACCAACTCAATATTGGCAGTAACATCTAAGCACATTGGCTCATGTGCTATTTTTAATTAAGGGTCCATAACCTTTTAACTACTGTCTTTCAGGGCAGCCTCTGGCATGAATTACACTTCTTAGCCTAAGCTTTACATACAATAAATTCAAAGCATATTCAGTGAGATTGGCTACTGTAGAACTAGTTTTTCAGAGAAATGAAAATATAACTGAAACATTTGTTATAACATAGTTGAACATATGGGTGAAATATTAAGTTTTGTTTGACCCACTTAATGTTGCTTGAGCTAACTTCTAAAGAACAACAGTAATTTCTTCTAGACACAATGAGATATTAACTCCCAATGGGTGGGGACATGATTCAGCCAAGTGAACTTTAAGTTGTATTTGTTTTACTTTAACTTATGTTAAAGTTTCCATGTTCATTTAAGCTTCAAAAATACTAGGAAATTGCAGCTGTTATATGTGAGAATAGACAATATAAATAGGGCATGCTATCCTCTGCTTCAGCTTCAACATGACCTTGAAGCTCAATAGCTGTCAACGGTAGAGTGATGGATCTAAGTCCCAGATTTGTCTGTTCACACTGGAATACAAATATAAGACCTATGGAAGAGAAGCTATCATACATCTATCTACCATTTAATAGATATAAATCTATTCTCATAATAAATATCCATCTGTGGTGGCAACGTGTATTACCCACACAGAATAACAGACTTGGAAAGGGCCTTGAAAGTACTATAGGCCAACCTCTGACACTGATAAAGCATTTTGAATCATCTTTCCTTTTTGCTAACTGAGAGAATGGACAGGCTGGATACTAAACTTCTATTAATGCCAACACACTGCACCTGGAGATGTGTCATTGTTCACTGCATGTTGGAACAGTGTTGAAGCAATTAAGTTATCTTTGAACAACTGTTTCTGAAAGAGAAGTTTCAGTTTGTTTCTATTTGATTCTTGTCATACATTTAATGTTTTAAATTATTTTATTCATTGTACAGGGGATGCAGTGGCTTAGTGATTTAAACTCTGACAATTGCAAAGCTGGCAGGTCGGCAGGTTGAGATCCAAGTGCCATGGGATCAAGTGAGCTCCAGTCACTAGTCCCAGCTTCTGCCAACCTAGCAGTTTGAGAGCATGTAAAAATGCATGTAGTTACCAATTTGGTCTGAAGGCAGCCACAATACCATGGAGTCATCTTTGACAACATTGTCTTCCTTGGCTTAGTAACGGAGATGAGCACCACTCCCTACAGTTGGACATGACTAGAAAAACTTGTCAAAGTTTACCTTTATATTCATTGTACATTGCCTTGGGAGCCCTAGTAGGTTAAGAGGCGATAAAGAAATGCCAAGAAACAGTAACTAGAGGACAAACTCAATGAAATCCACAAAATAAACATCTCAAAATGGTTTTTAAAAATGCTTATTTAATTGGTAAAAGAGACCAACACATTTCAGTCTATGTCATACCTTCCAAAATTCCAACAAAGATGGCAAAAGTTATTAAGGAGGAAGAAGACACAGACTAGGTGAGGCTACATCAGTTTTATTTTACCAGTCTACTGTGAAGAGCAAGATTTCTTAGGAAACAAATGCTCAGATGTGGTTTTTCCAGTTCCTTTCTCTGAAATGTACCCTGTACCTGGTATTAATTGGTGGTCTTTCATCCAAGTACTATGCTGCACTGACCTTGGTTAGCTTCCAAGAATAAACAGTATCTGGTGTCTTTAGAGTACTTAGGCCCTTACTGTATCATGTCATATCTATATTGAACAAATTACTATAGACCAGAAGTTGCCAACCTGTGCTCCAAGGAGCCCTTAAGGCTCTACATGCACTTCCCAGGTGCTTCATGGCCACTCTAGGAAAACAAAAGAAATATAAAATTAATGAAGTTAAAGAATAAGAATATATTCTTACATACATTCCTAAACCCTTAACTTGTAAGACATAGGGTAAGCCTTTTAGAGGCTCTGCCATAGAAATATGGGCTCAATGAGTAAAAATATTGGGGATCCTGCTATAGACTATCACACTCATATTGCCCAAATAATGCATCTGTTCAGATTCTTGACATCTGAAATTTTTCACTTTTTGGAGCAAGAGTCTTAACCTGACATGTTACACTGCGAGTTTTTTTTTTGTTTGTTTTTTTTAAATTGAATCTTGGATATATAATGGCTTCTAAAACCATAATCACAGAATTGTTTCACTGGGATTTGTGCCAACTCAGCACTTTGAGGAACATCAGTTTGTCAAAAGTTTCATGTATTTTAATTGATTAGCCTATTAGGTTTGCTAATCCTAGATGATTTCATGGTACTCCTTTTTGATTTCCTTAAACTTTTGTACTAGAAGAGAGTATTTAGTTAAACAATGTCTTCTCAATGTTCAATTAAGCTGCTAATTAGTATGTGTTTGTGGCCTTTAAAGTTTGACATTTTGTAAAAAGTAAATAGTGTGAGGGAAACAAATTACTGCACAACTCTAATGAAATTTAGTTGTAGTTTTTCATTTCCATCTGTTTTTCTTAAACAAGACAGGAATAAAAGGAATTAGAGTCATAAACATGTGAGTAATTTAATAATTTATCAAATATTTCTCAGTCGTTAGCATTTTCTCTTTTCTGGCATGATCTCATTTGCTTTATGTTTCATCATACAAGGTGCTTTAGTGGGGTCACTACACAGATTTAAACTAATTACTTTAGAGAAAATTATTGTAGTATACCCATGCTGCTTGCACTAGCAAGTAGCAAATCATCTATAGTCTTATAGTACATCTTACCACATGTGTTAGGATTCAAGAGTTCCATCTCTTTGAACAAGTTGTAAGTTTGCTGTTTACCAATCCACCACAGACCTGCAAACCAGCAAACAATTATGAGTGTGACACAGTAACTCTTTTATGGTAGTAGTGATTTTAGCATGTGAAACTCAGCAATCTTTCTCTAGGAAATTTTAATTATTTTTAATTTAAAAAATAATAAAATAGTTTTGACATCTATAAATCACAGAGATATATAACGTTTCTCATTACCTCATCTTGGCATTTGTCTTGCTCTGGGGGAGTGCTAGCTGAGGACATATAAGGCTGATCCTCATTTCTAATGCGCAAACGTAGGAGAGAGACTGAAGCTTAGCATGAGAAGATGGTAGTTTTATGGGCAAGTTAAAGAAAACAACATTCAAACTTTTCTAAAAGGGCTGCTTTTGAGAATGCCCTCCTGCATTCAGTTTTGTAACTAGTGGTGCATGCACCATTAGTGATATAGAGCACTTTCTCTCAGGTTCACTAGCTGTGATTTTTCCTATACAAACATAATTTGATATAGCCGGATGAGATGCGTCTATTAACGACCTTGGACGGTTTCAAGAAAACTGCCAAGACTCATCTCTTCCGGCAGGCCTTTCCAGATAGTGGTTAACTTTTCCCGATTCCTAAATCTTTATCCAGCCTCTCCCTGCTATACATTGGATACTCCCCCAAGGCTGCTCAACAATTCTCATTGTTTTAAGGTTTTATTGATATTGTTTTTAATTCTGTGTTAGTTTAATCTTATTTTAAGGGGTGGGAGGTGGGACTGAGTTGTAATATTTTAACTGTACCTGTTTTTAAAATGTTGTACCCCACCCCGATTGTTCATTCAGAGGGGCGGGTTATAAATTAATTAATTAATTAATAATTATATTATGTTCTGGTAACTTCCTAACTGGATTATTGTAAAATGGGTCCACATTTGAAGAGGACCCAGTGGAATTATCAATTTATATATAACACAGATTCCAAGATTTGACAGTGGACAAGAAAGCAGCCATTTGCACAGAACCTCAAAGGAAGGAATAATTAATACCATAACACCCAGATGTATGCAGCATAAAGCAAGAGACTGGATGTAATGGGATGTCTTGCCTAATGCCATCCCACATTGCCTGCATGGGCCAAATAAAACGTCCTCCCTGTCTTCTTGGTGGGACAGAACCCAAACCCCAGTTCTGAGATGAACAGAAAGGGCAATCAATGTCTAGCCTGTGCAGCACCAGAACTAGGGGATAACCCCTTAAAATAAATTAAAATACCTCACCAGCTGCTCTAGGACTTCCCAGAAGATCCAGAGCCCTGCCTTCTAATGTCAGGTACTTGTTTGAAATGTGTCCTGCTCTGCCAAGCAGCATATCTGCCAACACTGCCAGTTGCTTGCTTTGAGGTCAGAATGAGGCATCCAGCTGTGTGAGCATTGCTGGTTGCCTCGTTCTGATCTCAGAGCTAAGTGTCCCATGGTAGCTGTAGATGTGCCATGTGGTTCAGGGAAACACACATACAAACAGCCACCCAATGTCAGAATGGAGGGCTAGGATACAGAGGGAGGTCAGGACAGCTTGGGGGGGCGGAATACTCTGGCTACTGCAGACAATGATGTTGTGCCCCCCTACATTCTGTTTCCATATAAGTTGCAATTGGGCCTCATTCCCACTGTGGTTTAAACCAGATTGTGATTTGGCACAATCTGGTTTAAACAACCATGGTTCCCACTTAATCCGAATTGCTAAAGCGATTCACAAAGAGGGACCATGGTTTTGACCCGATGATGATGATGATGATGATGATGATGATAATAATAATAATAATAATAATAATAATAATTTATAACCCATCCCTCTGAATGAACACATTTAACCTGTGTCAAAAAACTCTGGCTTTTTCAGGGTCCATTGGGCTGAATCGTTTTATTTCTAAATAAAGTGATTCAGACAAAGTGGGAACCAGCGGATTCAAATCTGCCTCTGGCCTCTCTGCCCCCAGCCTCTGCCTTCTCTGTCCCCTGGCCTTCTTCTGCCGCCTCTTACCTGAGCACTCCAGCTACACCAGGGATGGAGAAGGCTGCCCCACTCCTCTTCCTTCTCCTTCTCCAGTGGCATAGAAAAGGACTCTGCCCAGAGCTAGCCCCCCCCCACCCCCGCCAGCACCAAGGCCCATCCATCACACCCTCACTCTGCCCTGAAACTCCTGGTGCTGGGGGATGATGGGACAGGCAGTCCAGGCTGCCTCTGAGGCCTCCAGAAGGACCCCAGGAGTAGTAGTAGGAGGAACACAAGCCTTCCCTTGGGCCCCTTGGACCCAGAGTTCCTGCATGGCAGAAGAATGGGGCATTCTGGAGAAGAGAAAGTTTTTAGAAGCGGACATGTTTAAGGGATGCCATACTCACATAGGGAAGCTGGGAAGGAGGCTGTGGGGAAGCCAGGGAAGGACTTGAATTCGATCTGCACAAATAATAATGGGAACCATGCTCTGCTTGTAAACCAAATTATGGATTTGGATGGGATACTGAATTCACAGTAAGTGGGAATGAGGCCCTGTTGCTTAGGAAAAGGATGGAAATAGGTTCTTTTCTTCATCTGCCTTTTACACTACATAGTAAAGGATATATAGAAAATTGGTTTGGGCAACACTTAAATTTGTTTTTGTTGTTATGTGACTTCAAGTCCATATTACAGTGATTCTTTCTTAGGTTTGTGTTGGTGAGGTATATTTGATGGAGTTTTGTTATTGCCTTCTGTTTAGGCTTCCCCAAGGTTACCCAGTAGGTTTCCATGGCTCAGAAAAGATTTGAACCCTGGTGTCTCAGTCCAAGTCCAACACTTAAACCACTACACCTAATTGTGTAGTTTGTCATTAGAAGATGGTGTCACGAACAACATAATATGGTGTTGAGGTCAGCAGCCACTAATTTCTCCTCTTCAGCATGAAGCTCAGGAATAGGCTGAATATTATACATTATTGATGACTTCTGCTGTGAAAGCTGTCTGAATACCTTTGAAGCTCAGCATAACTTCAGAGATAAGACACTACTATTTCCTTAATAAAGAAGGTCCAGAGTTTTGGCAATTCTATGTCTGAGCTAGCTGAAAACAAATTAGAACACATATGGAAAAACAATTGGAGATGTTAGATGCCTGCATGTTGTTTCAGTCCTTAGTAAAGACATCCAACAAGTATATTATACATTTCAGTTGGCCAATAAAGGTATCACTGATGGATTTTTGTTTGGATTTGTTAAATGGCCAACATAGCTACCCCTGTCTTGTAGCTGCAACAGGGGAACCCTGAAGACTGAGCCAGTGGAATAGGACCTCCAACCAAAGTAAAACAATTTTTTTTCTTCTTAAATTGGGACTGAATTTGCATGTTTTACCTCGACACCATCAAAATGTTCCTGATGCAAAAACATGAAGACTTCTTGAGGAATCCATTGTTCTCTGCCTACAAAGAGGCCTGTGACTTGACTGGAATGGAGACATATTGGATTGCAAAACAGGAGTCCCTGTTCAGATGAAAATAGACTTTAAATTTCCTGGACTTTTAAAAGATCCTTATTGCTGCATGGCCAGGACTAAAGCAACATGCAGGCATATAACTAACATCTCCAAATTGTCCCCCCCCCCCCCCCGTTTGGTTTGTAACATCTTGATGGATTAAGAAGCTCATGGAGCTTTGAAAGCTTGCAACAAGTATTCGGTTGGCCAATAAAGTTATCACTGATGGATTTTTGTTTGCACTTGTTAAATGGCCTACACAGCTATCCCTGCATATTTTCTGTATAATGGTAAAGAATAAATGGAGTCACAGTCCAATAATGTCTGGAAGGCCACACATTCCAATGGCTCATTTAATTGTTGTAAAAGGTTAGTACCACATGTTTATGAAACCTGAAAATATAAATATGAAATCCCATATTTGTTTATAGCAACAAAAGCATTTAAAATTGCAACACCTTAAAGTCCATCCTTACACTCCATAAAAGCTAGGTCTACAGTACATTCTCTGGTTTCATTTTTTGTTGAACTTTGAGATAATCAGTGAGTGAACTAAACACTTGAATTGCTTCTGTCAATAATTGTATGTTTTCTAATGTTTGGTCAAATGATTTTGAGTCTTTCTGATTCATACGATCAAGATACATCCTCTCAATAATATCCATGGATTTTTATTATGAATAAATGAAAATAAACTATAGCATGGAAAACATAAGTGTCAATAAGGATTTTCCTGATGAGCAGGACCACCAAATAAAATAGATATTTTCTTCAGCTCTGTTTCATGCTTAAAAAACAAGGCTGCAATTTTCTCACTTTATCTGAAACTGTTTTGCTGAAAATAGCTGTTTTATAAAAATGACTATGCTAGCAAGTTTTAAAAATGTTATACTTAGAGAATATCTTTTTTATACATCTAGGCATTTAATAGGACACATTCCATCTAATGGAGAATAAAACTGTTGCAGCAATATGATGTTGCTACATGTAAATATTTTTTTTAAAATTTAACTTGTAATAGCAATTAAAAAAATAAAAATAGAGAACATTGATTTTTTTCACATGCAGGAGAAAATAAATTACAATTATCTATAGCTAGAATCCAACAGTGTGATTAGTGTAGCAGCTGTTAGGAAAGCAGGCACTCCAGCAGGGTTTCAACTTGGTGAATAGCAAGACATTTTTCATTGTTGCCAGATATTCTTTTTAATTTGCTATGTATTTGTAAATGTTGTTTGTATTTTACAATCATCTGTATATTCTTGGCTGCTATTGTAAACAAGCCTCTTCCTTCTGAAAATGAATCACATTGGTGAAATGGGAATGTCACATCCTTCACACTCTCACAGAAGTTTGTTTGATCTTCACTGGTGAGTTACTTCAGGTATTTGATGTACAGTATTATATTTTCTTCAAATGTATTATATTTTCTTCAAATGACATGTAAATTTATTCTGCTGAAGAAGTTACCTTTTAATATTGATACACCCATAAGACAAATGTGTTCTAGCTCTCTCCATAGGACTATTAGACTTAGTGCAGTGCAGTGCAGTGCAGTGGTTAGGAATCCTCATTAATGAACAAATACATTGGCTTAGAGAAATAAACCAAAGTCTTTATTTTAGGGACTCAGTTTTATCCATCCATCCATTCATCCACTTATGTATTTATATTCTGCTTTTCTCCCAAAAATGTGGTCCTAAAATTGGAAGATTACTCAGGGAACTATTCTAATCTAATTGCATCTCTAGGGAAGGTCTGAGAGAGATATGGGATGAGAACTGGAATAGAAACATCCCTAAAAGTATTAGTTTACATCACATAGTGGTTCAGAAAGAATTAGAAAATATCCTAAAACATAAAGATATACAACTGAGGACAAAAGTTAGAATCCTATAAGTCATTATTTCCCCTATTACCATGTATGGTTGTGAGAGCTGGAAAATGAGGAAAGTGTATAGGAAGATAATTCATTTGAGGTGTGGTGCTGGAGAAGAGTGTTGAGGATCCTGTGGATGGCCAAAAGGACAAACAAATGGGTCCTAGAGCAGATCAAGATGGAAATCTCCCTAGAAGCCAAGATGACAAAACTTAGGCTGTTGTACTACAGGCACATCATGAGAAGGGAGGGCTCACTGGAACAGACAATAATGTAAAAAAAAAGTGTAAGGATGTCGAAAGAGAGGAAGACCACATGCTAAATGGCTAGACTCTAGAAAAAAAATTCACGGGCATGAATTTACAGGACCTAAGCAGAGCAGTGGAAGAGGCAGTCTTGGAGATGTCTCATCCACAGGGTCTCCATGAGGTGTGATTGACTCAAGGGCAGCTAACAACAAACAATAAAAGACTAAAAGGCAGCTCATTACAGTTGAGTCAAACTATCACTACTGCTCACTCTAAGGCATTAACTCTTTCATTGCAGAACATTTTAGTACTTTAGGATTACATAGCTGCATTGATTAACACACAGTGGAAGAGGAAGCCATTACCAGTGGGATTAGTCAGAGAGCAAGTGTGGGTCTGTGTCTGTATAGCATGGATGAACACATGAAATTAGGCTGGGGGTGGCAAGTGACCTTTAGAATAGAGTCTCCCATCTAGGCTTTAGTAGACCGGTGTGTGAAATTCAGCTTTCCAATGCCTGTGAAACAGTAGTAACTTTCCACAGCTATATCCTCACCTCAATAATGACATCTTGGTTGTGGACAGTTATTGCCAAACTGTCCAGGTGCGGTCTAACCAAGAATAGGGAAAGAAATAAACCCGTAGAAGTTTGGGTACGGGGCAAGATGCAGTCCTAATAACTTTTTCAGGATGAAGTAGTGAGGTTTAGAAAGGGTCATAAGGCTATAGTTGCACTCTGTCAACTGTGCATGTTAAAAACATTTGTGGTGGATTGAACCTCTATAAAGTAAGCAATCCTCTTTATGTAAGAGACAGATGCCTTACAAAATACAAATAAAGGGTGGGCTAAAAAATGTCTTCCCAAACAGATGATTTCTACTATCTCTATGTGAGAAAAAGAATAGTGGATGTATATGCATATTACAATATGCAAGAAATGCAATTGCTCCTACATGGCTAATATTTTTAGCTTATAAAAGAAAGCTGCCATTTGATATTGTGCTTCTTAAACCACCTCAGTGACACCCCCCCCCCCCATTTTAAACCAAATTTCTCTGAACATCTGATATGGAAAATCACACAAAATGCTTGAAGAGGGGCATTTGCCACATATAATTCAAAAAATCCTAATGTTTTTATGCCTTCAAATTCTCTATGAAGAACTGTTTGGTAGAAGACAAGATACTTGACCTTTCAGGATTGTTAGCAGACAGACATTTTTTATGACCATTGATATTTCTTAGCAGTGAGTTTATCACTACAAGAACTGTACTTTTCAAGCCACAAAATGTCAGTTTTATGATGCATTCAGTTTAACAGCTTTAAGGGCACTGTTCCCAAACTAATGACTTATAAAAGCTTAAAGGCATGCAATTTTGGTTGAAAGATGTGCAGGTGCTAGGTAAATCTGCATATTAGAATACAGCAGGAAACTGTGTGCCTTTCTATTTCAGTAATTGGTTATTTTCCCTCAGTACTGTGAAAATAATCTGACCTATAGCTTGTTCATATGGTCCTTTCATACTGAATCCTATACAGCAATTTAGTATTGTGTTGTTATTACATAAAATGGAATGATTATAAGGTGGTTTTGCTATGACAATAAAACTTAAAAAGCAAGATGAACACAAAGTGAGAAATGTTGGGAAAACATTCAGATCTCAAAATGTTCTGTGTTGCTGACAACTGCTATGGGCACAGGCTTTATTTGCTTTATTTAAGCTGTTCATCAGCAGTTATGTTCCACCTATTGTTCTAGTGATGTACATCTTTAAACCTTCACCAGCTCTGCCATTTTTGTTTTTGGTGATCCATTTATTTTACTGAGAAGGTCACAGAACTATGTATAGTACTAGACTTAGGCATTTGGAAGCAAGACAAAAAACAAAACAAAATGACGTCATGTACTAATCCCCTCTGGACTGGAAATCTCCACTTTAGGATGACACACAAAGATGTGGGTGGAGGAAGGAAAATGGCAGTCTGTCTAACATCTGGTGGTTACAGCAGATTGCCAAAACACAATGCTCTTCTACAACAAAAAATTTATACATGCTGTCAGTAAATGAAGAATGGTGAAGAACTAGTATTTTGACTATTCATAAAGGAAAAAAAAAAACCCAGTGGAGATGAATATTAACTCCCAAATGTTGTCATTATGTTTGCTATACATTGGCCAACCTGGTTTGTCTTTTTGGCTTGCTGCCAAATTGTATAAAGTATTGCCAGATACAATCAACAGAAGAGTACAGTAGTTATGCTTGGTTGGCTATGGGATTTGGAACTGAAGTGCCAAAATATTTTGAACAATAAAGTACCAAACATGTATAGCTTTGTTCAAATATGTCATAACTATATTAATTACGTCATAACTATATTAAAGAAAAACAAACACTAAACCTTCCTGAATGTTGAGTCTGGCATGTTGCCAGTGATCCTTTTCTGCCAACATTGGTTTACATGACCTCCAAACTGATCAGCAGAGCTAAGAATGAATGCCATGTACATACTTGAGGTCTTTTGAGATAGCATGAGAAGGCTTAAAAGGAAAGATTCCTGGATAGCTCCTGTTCCTGGATGAGATGAATCATCTAGATCAATTTCATTTTGGCTTCCAGTCTGGTTATGGGATAAAGACAGCTCTAGTTGCTTTGGTGGATAGCTTACACTGGAAACTGGTTAGAGGAGTGTGTCTTTCTCTCAGTTCTGCTGGACATCTCAGTCTCAGCTAAGGATAATGTCTCTTCTCTAAATGAATGTTAGCAACAGCCAATGAGAAGTCAGCTAGCGACAATCAATCAAGAGTCAGCTAATGACAGCCAATGGAATTTTGATATGTAGAGAAAAATAATTCCATTGCTGACAGTTAGAGTCAGATAGCATTTTGGTTTCAGATAATGAGGGTCTGGTTTTCTGGGAGTCCAGAAGTTAGGGACTGTGAGGGTTAAAATTCAGAAGGAAAGAACTTAGCTCTAAGACTGAGCTCAGAGTGAGGGAGTTTTGGGGATAGATAGCCTGAGATCTAATATAGAAATATAGTTGGGAAGACCACAGTACATACAGATGGTGTGAGGGTCCTAACAGAGAATGCTTGTTGTTTAATAGATTTATAAAATTGAAACAAAGTGTAACAAGAACAAGTGAACATGATCTTATAACAAATGAAACACTGGCAACCAACATTTAAATAAAAAATTATTGTTCTTTTTTTCAAGCTTCTGTGAACCTGGAATTATTTCCCATGCCATGCTACTAACAAATAAAGTAAACCCATAACTTATAAATACAAGTTTTCTAAAACTTTATATAATGGGACAGCTGTGGGTGTATAATTGTTGGGGCGTAGAGACATACACTGTGTCCACGATGACCACATGCAGAGTTGATCAGCATAGGCAGGATGCCCAGAAGAAGGTTTCTGTGAGAAGTCTGCAAAGGCGTTGAGCTAGGAAAAATTTCCTCCCACACAGGCTTCAGCCTTGAGCTCCAGCCTGAAGGAATGAACCTCAGACAACAGGATTCATTCAACACGAGGGCTTTACTTTGTTTCAAACTATATATCCCCAGTACCTGTTGCATCATACTATATCCCATGATGCACCTCTGACTGACTTCATCTACTGTGCATGTTGCATCAGGTGTCCCATGATGTACTGCTCCTAAATGCTGACTCAAACACACCTGCCACTTAAACCACTATGCCATCCTGTCTCTCTAACAGAAGCAGTACTTTTGTGTTAAGAGCAAACTGAAATAAAAGTCCATTTAAAAATTCCCAACATAATTAATTGTACCTTTGATTACAATAATGCTGCTGCTGCTGATGATGATGATTAACCTTTATTTATGTAGTGCTGTAAATTTACACAGTGCTGTACATACAATCTTATAAATTAGACAGTTCCCTGCCCTCAGGCTTACAATCTAAGATGCCAATAAAGATTATGATGAAGATTATCTTTCCCCAGAATTGGTACTATAGATTATTTAAAAATTAAACCCAACACAATACAGGTAAAAACATACAAAAGATTGCCATTAAAATGTGATTAAAAATAAATAAAATTAAAACAATTTAAAATTGTTATGGGCAGGCTCATATGGGAGAATATGGTTGATTAGAAAGGTTTGACCCAACCCACATGGGCTGAATAGGGCATGATAACCACCACTTTTGATTGTGTCCAGAAACAAATCCATACCCAGCAGAGCTGCTGTAACAAGGTAGTCAGGTTTTACCTGCAACCAGTGGAAAATCTTGCTGCAGCCTTCTGAACAAGCCAAAGTTTCCAAACATTCTTCAAAGGGACCCTAGTGTGGCACATGTTACAGTAATCTAACTAGGATGGAACTGAGGCATCTATCACTATGGCTATTATGCATGCAAGTTTTGATTGTGTAAATGCATTCTTGGCCACCACAGAAATCTGGGCATACAAGCTGAGGGTTGAAACCAGGGAAGCCCCCAAATTACAAACCTTGTGTGGCAAGAATAAACTCTTACTCCCTGATTATATTTCAATTGATACTTCTCTTTTGTCTGGATTAATGACCCAATTTATATAGACTGGTGAAATTTCAATTGCATAATGGAAACCATATTCTGAAATGTTGGATTAGTCCAAAGATACTTGTTATATCCAAACTGTGCTGTCTGAACTTTGATTGCTGAAAAGGTCAATCTGGTTCATAATATAATAGATTTATATATAAAAAAGCAATGTGTAGATAGAACCAAGCTTATTGAAAATGGTTCTAAACACCAGGCTTTCTGTTAATCCATGGAAAGGGTAGATTAAATGCCAACCACAATCCCCCATTAATATTACTCTTTTAGCAGTAATGTTACTTAACACAACAAGTAATACTTGTATATTTTAATTTAACACATTTCCCTATAAATTCTATTATATTGAGTTTACACACATACATGCACATTAAAGGAGCAAAACCTATAAAATATGTAGCTTATATATGTGTTTTACCTTTTCTTTTTGTCTCCCACAAGATAAATATGGATTTTGCTCATAACATAAATTTGCTTTTTAAATGTGTTTACATCAACTATCTAGAACTGTATTCAGAGAAGTACTAAATTTTGTTCTGGTCTACCCATTAGTCTGGAAAAGTGTAATATGAAGTCATGTTAGTTATTATTTATTGAGTCTATTTGATTTTGTGTAGACATTCACAAGTATGGATTTCCTCAATCATCCCTAAGTAGAATAATAAATTATACAAAAGTGCCATGTATTTACATGCAGAATCCAAGCAGAACTGTAAATATATGTATCTCAGATGTTTTGCTGTGGCTGGCTTGTTGTAAAATATATTTTATTAAAACAGTAGTGTGGATGTTTAATTCTGATCCACCTTCTCTCATTTTAATTTGGGAACTTTTATTTTACTTTTGCTGTGCCTTTTCAGCATGGCTGCACATTTTCCCTCTTCATCATTTGATGACAAAGTTGCTGGACAGATCATGCAGTGATTCCCAAACTGTGAGTCTTTCCACTATAGGTAGTCTCTTAGCTCCCCTAGGTGAGATGAAAACATTTTTCAGAGATACGAAATATTGCTTCTCTGACTTCTTTACACAGAATGAAATGAAATGCAAGCAATGCAAGGATGCCCATGGTGTAGCTCACCAAAAGACTTTTCTTTCCTGACCTGAGTACTGGATACTTTCTCTTTCACACTCAAATCAATGTACTTGAAAGTTACGCATCATTACATCCCCATTCTTGGGATGATTTTACTCTAAAACTGCAGTTACCAGCATCATTAAGAGAGCTGTGGATTAGCAATATACAACATATTTTCTGTTCCTCTGAAGAAGTGTAAACTATTAAGATTAGAAGCAAGAAGTGACCATTTTCTTTGTTATGTCCCAGTAGTGGATGATGGTATATATCTTCAAATCTGTTGATTGCAAGATCAGCAGGCTGGCAGTTTCAAGCCCAGGTGCTGCATGATGGGGTGAGTTCTCATTTCTAGTCCCAGCTTCTGCCAGCCTAGCAGTTCAAAAGCATGCAAATGCAAGTAGATAAATAGGTAGCACTCCAGTGGGAAGGTAAACAACGTTCTGTGCAATCATGCTGGCCACATGATCACAGAGTAGTCTCTGACATCGCTGGCTCTTCAGCTTGGTAACCCCCCCCCCCAATGGTTGGACACAACTTGACAATCTTTTCAGTGGGGAATGCCTTTACCTTTACCTTTATGAACTTTGGGGACTTGTAACAGCTTGCCCCAAATGAGAGGCTGGCTTCCATCACCAGAATCCTAGTTTACCTTTGCCTCTCTTTATTAGATTTATTTGTAATATTTTTACCCCATCTTATATCATATGATCTCAAAGTGGAGGTCTTTGTCAGTTCTCAAAGGTCTCCAAACCAGACCCCCGTCCAGATATATTCACATTCTTCCTTTCATTCACCTGGAGTAGTATCAGTGATGGTAACAGCAGTTGAGGGTTCATAGAGAAAGGAAAGAGGACCATTGATGTGTGAGGATTCTGGTTTCAAGCTGAGATTTGATAGACTTTACTTAGTGTGTTTTTCCTGAACTGTATGGGGGCTGGATGCTGTTGAAAGCCTGTTAGTTACTCCCAATCAAGTGGGGCCCATTAAATCAACTGTTGAATAGTGAAGCAGCACATAGATAAATCCCATACATTCAATGAGTGTGCTCTACTCAGATGGCTTTGGATGGCAAATGTACACGTTTGAAAACTGACCATAGACATTTGCACATCTGAAATATGCACAACACAGTGCTAAAACACATTTTAGTCAAATGAGTAATTGCACTCAAGTAATGCATACTAATGCATACAATCCAGGCATGTGCACAGAATACACACATTTTGAAGAATCATACAAATTCAGGTCATTTTGACATATAAATAAGGCAACTAAAATAACAGAGAAACTGGTCATGGAGCAACTATGTATGTGAAGGAGGTAGGGATGCCATGTATATAGATTTTCAATATGTGTGTGTCCTTATAGAAGAAAAAGGCTAATCCCTTTCCTCGCTCCTTTTCCACTGCTCTGACAAACTGAGCAGCAAAGTGCCAGTTAGGAAGCCCAGGCAGTATGAAAGATTAATTTGTTTGAAAAGCTTTTCTAATTGCCTTAGGATTTGGGGTGGGGAAAAGAGTTTGTCCCCAGAAAATTCAGATCATGGCTAGAATTCTGTTGGTTAGTTCTGACAAGAGTAAAATTCTCAATTTAATTTTTCAATGGTGACTCAACTCATAGGCAAAGCCAATTGATTCAATGCTGCTCTTCTAGTAGGGATTAACAATAGGCTTTAACCAAACTTTTGGGTTAAATTCTACTTTAATCCTACCTAGAGTAAATGAATAGTATTTAATTGTCACAGATAACTTAAATCCCATTGATTTCACAGTTTCTTCTTCAGGTATGACTAAAGTAGATTTAGCCCTTCACATTTCTTGGAGTGCACTGAAAATCTTGGCAGTCTCTTAAACTGTATGTTAAAAGTGATATATTGAATTTATAACACTTGATAAGACATATTTCCAAAATTCAGAACACTTTAATTTTATTCACAATTATAATGTGTTGTACATGTATTACAGTACAGTAGTAGTTGTTTCTGTGACCTTTATAGAATACTGACATATTAAAAGATTATCATACTAGGGCTTACTGTCTCTCAGTCATCCCTGGATTGTTGAGGAAGTGTGCATGTATGAAAGCCTGGCATGCTCCCTTAATGTCAGGGAATCATCAGCTCCCTCTAGTGTCACTGAATTGTTCAGGGAGAGTGTATTTCTTTTTAATGCAAAGTTTCTGTTAAGAGGAAATTCACTCTCCCTGAATGATTCAGTGACGCTAGAGGGAGCCAACAATTTCCTGACACTGAGGGAGCATGCTAGGCTGTCATACACGTGCACTTCCTCAATGATCCAGAGATGACTGAAAGATGGTAAGCCCTAGTGTGATAATCCTTTTAGACTGATGTGTGAAACAAGCACCGAATTTTCATTTATTTTGTCTGCTGCAGTTGTCTCAGCCTAAACTGAATATACTTGTTTAGGTTTTTTTTTTTTAAAAAAAAAAAAAATAAGACAAATGGAAGCCATTTTCAGAGCTGTTTCAACAGTGAAAGTGGTTGTGGTGGATATAGAATCCTCCAAATCAAGATTTTTCCCCCCTTGAAACCAAATTAAGGGGCTGTACAGACAGATGGAATGCAGCCGCCCCTTTCTTGGCAGGATAGGGGCCGCAGCAATCTTATGCCAAGGCAGCCCCAGTGCAGAAAGAACTTCTGGCTCCAGCTGTGTGTGAGAGAGACAGAGAGTGGTGAAGGTATAAAGGCCTGCTCTTCCCTCTCAAAATAACACCAAGGCAGCCCCAGTGCAGAAAGAACTCCTGGCTCCAGCTGTGTGTGTGTGTGTGTGTGTGTGTGTGTGTGAGAGAGAGAGAGAGAGAGAGAGAGAGTGGTGAAGGTATAAAGGCCTGCTCTTCCCTCTCAAAACAACACCAAGGCAGACCCAGTGCAGAAAGAACTCCTGGCTCCAGCTGTGTGTGTGTGTGTGTGTGAGAGAGAGAGTGGTGAAAGTATATCAGCCTGCCCTCCCCTCTCAAAACAATGCTGGCCTTGACAAGGATATGGAGGAGAGTAGCATGCCAGCTGCAATGCCCCCAGAACATCTGGTTGTGCTGGTCCAGACAAGAATGCCAAGGAGAGCGCCAGAGGACTTTAATGCTGGCTTCACTTGTCCCTGGAACACCTGGCAGTGCCAGCCCAGACAAGGACGTGGAGGAGAGCAGCAGAGTATTTAAACGCAAGCTCCAAAGTCCCTGGAACATCTGGCTTTGCCGGCCCTGAGGAGGATGAGGAGGAGAATGGTGGAGGACTTTAATGCCAGCTCCACTTCCCCCCAGGACACCTGGCTACACCAGCCCAGAGTATCATTATTTCAGATATGTAATTGATATTTGATAACTGTTTGTTTTTTGCCAGGGGAGAATTGGGGATTGTTGTTTAGATCATTATGCTATGCTATGTTGTTCAATTATTGCTGTGCTATGTTATGTATTTTTTGTACTGTATTTTTATTATGTGGTTTTGATTTTGTATTATTACTTTATTTTGTAAACCGCTTTGATCTATTTGGAAAGGCGGTATATAAATAAAATTTATTATT
This sequence comes from Urosaurus nigricauda, assembly GCA_034509955.1. Classification (NCBI taxonomy): domain Eukaryota; kingdom Metazoa; phylum Chordata; class Lepidosauria; order Squamata; family Phrynosomatidae; genus Urosaurus; species Urosaurus nigricauda. The sequence continues at coordinate 165,710,708 of JAOEGL010000005.1, read as the reverse complement.
ATTTATTATTATTATTATGCCACAGGCCCAATCCAGCCCCTGGAGAGTTCAAAAAGGATCTGCCAAAAGTGGCTCCTTTTTGTGCTCTCCAAAAGGCATCATAGCCATAGTGGCACAGCTTTATGACATCCTTTAGGTACTGCATCATGTGGATCATGGCATGGACCATGTGGACCCGCATGTGCTAAAATGGCACCCTGGTGATGGGGTAAGGGCATGCAGCGTGTGGATGTTGTGCCCTAACCCTGCCCACAGGCCGGCATGAAGTGCCAGTCTGTATTCCTTCTAAAAATAGTGATGTCCTTAGTATGAGTTTTCTCTTTATATCCCTCAGCACTCTGATGACCTGATGTTTTTCTGGTTTTTTTTTTTTTTGGTTTTTTTTAGCAGTCATTAGCCCCCTTTCCATCCTGATGTCATGTCTCTTTCCCTGCTCCTTTTGCCTCCAAATAGATGGCATGTCTCCCTCCTTGGTCATTTGCCCCCCCCCTTTCCATCCCAACGTCATGTCTCCCTCCTTGGTCGTTTGCCCCCTTTTCCTCCCAATATCATGTCTCACTCCTTGGTCATTTCTCCCCTTTCCATCCCAATGCCATGTCTCCCTCCTTGGTTGTTTGTCCCCTTTCCATCCCAATGCATGTCTCCCTTCTTGGTTGTTTGCCCCCCTTTTCCATCACGATGTCATGTCTGTTTCCCTGCTCCCTTAGCCTCTGAATAGATGCCAAGTCTTCTTTCTTGGTCATTTGACCCTCTTTCCATCCCAATGCCATGTATCCCTCCTTAGCTTTGGATTGGGCTGGAAGTTTCCCTTGTGCTTGTGTGATATTATGCTAGGTGTCATTGTGATAGGCCGAGAAGCTGGCGACTCACACAAAGCCTGGTTGCAACCACAGCAAATCAATGTAATTCAAAGCCAATCTGCCGCTTAGATGCTCAGGAAGAAAAGGAAAAAAGAAAGGAAAAAATAGTTAAAAATGGTGTTCAATGGGTCTCCTCAATGTCACTCTATGTTGAGCAAGGGGGAGTTATGCAGGGGATGTAATGTGTTTACCGTGTTTGAAGATCAATTGGACACCCAACAGAGCACCTAGGTGATCGAAAGATTAATTAAAAATAACACTTTGTCTACACATGTGATTGCCTTACCCTGCTTCCCACACCACTGAGGGAAGGCTATGCGAATGGGGGGAAATGGTGCTGGGAATGCAGGAAAGAGAACAAAGCGGGTGACACCTCCAGTCCAGCCCCTTTAACATTGCTCTTCCCCTCCTAAAATACCAATTTGGACACTCTTGTCATTCCCATTAACTTGCCCTGTATCGGACATGGTCCCTGGCAAAAGAACCACTGGAAAAGTGATGTCAGGATAACCTGAGGTCGACCCACACTGTTTTGGGTTTTTGCTGGAGAAATCTATCAAATGAAGATTGAACACGAATTCAAATGGGAACGATTTCCCTATAATGAGGATTGGACACGAATTCAAATGGTAATGATGTTCCTATAATCTGAATTTTGATCCGCTTTATAACCCAGTGGGAACGAGCCCCCAGATTTCCAGAGCAGGATATGGGGGTACATTAGGATTTTAGAAAGGATGGTGTTTGTTCCTCTTTGGATGTAGTTGACAGAGATTATTTTGTTTGTAGAAATGTCCAGTGAAGCCAGGCCAAAAGTGTGCAAGCCAGCAGTTGGCAGCATTCACACACTAACACCTAACCAGCTCATGTCCTCTTAAATTCCCAAATGACATTGCAGATGCAAGGGCTTTACTTTCCAGTTAAGTTAGGTTGGCTGGCAACAGGTCTGGGTCACATATATTACAGCAATGTCTGCTTTGATGTTAATCAAATCTCTAAAAGTAGAAGAAACAGAGTCAAGCTGCTTGTAGTAACTGACATGAACTAAGTGAAGCTGAAGCTGTCAAAGCAATTTGTTTAACATTGATATCTCAGATTGAAAAGACCATGAATTTGAATTTCCTTACAATATCAGAAAATGGACCATAAATGGGGAAATCACAGCAGATTTTTTCTTAAAGAAAGGTTTATGGAAGGTTTTTTTTTTTAAAAGAACCCTTGTCTTATTAAATAAATATTACAGTGCAACTCTACATATGTTTACCTAGAAGTAAATCCCACTGAGTGGGGGTATAATCCTGTGTAAATATAGCTGAGATTTAGCCCCATTTCTCACAGTGGGACTGACTTCTGAGATAACAGGTACAGGATTGTACTGTAAATCTACATAGAACTGCAGTCTTATTGCTCTATTCTATTTTATACACAGGTCCGTATATTTCTTTATTCAGAAAGAAACACCATAGTATTCAGTAGGGACTTACAGGTAAAATGTTACAATAGTTAATTAACAATCAGATTGTACCTCTTGAATTTCCATATTAATAAAGCAATATTTTCAAGAAAACAAGTATGGTTTGGTTTTAGAATATGGACATATATTTTAAGGTGATTGTATCTTTGATGACAGTGGTAGAGAATGGAAATATCTTTTTTTCTTAAAAAAAAAAGATGAGACCTATTCTCTGCTGCTTTATAAGTTATGTATTAAAACAACTGAAAGCAAAAATAAAATATATGGTCCATTTTATGGGGGTCTACCATTTTATTACATTATAAAGTTTGAAATCAATCATTCAACACACACATACACACATCCCGCATTGCAATCATACTTCCTAGTATGAAAAGATTTCCCAGACTTCCAGAGCAGGATATGAGGGTGCATAAGGATTTTAGAAAGGATGGTTTTGTTCCTCTTTGGATTTGATAAAATTATTTTGCTTACAGAAATGTCCAGCGAAGCCAGCCCAAAAGTGAGCAGCCAAACACTACCAACTAACCAGCTCATGTCCTCTTAAATTCCAAAAGACATTGCAGATGCAAAGATTTACTGATCAAGGATGATGACTCCACAAAATGGGTTAGTTTGGAAACTGGCAAACTAGATTCAACAGAAACTTTTTTTCCTTCATAATCAGACCACAAAACACAAACTTCAGGCAACTATTAATCCTTTTCTTCATAATTCTTGAACTCGGAATAAATTATTGAAATAATTCTTGGAATAAATGGAGGCATGTCCTTGCTCCTGACCCTTCTCCCTTGAAACCCTTCTTCTTAAACCCAAACTTTCCAAGAGATGGTCAGTTCCTCCCTGATAGGAACTGGAAACAGGAATGTGTTTATTACATTCCTGATATATTTGCAGATATCACGATGTTTTAAAAATGTCTTTCCAAACTAAAGACCTAACTTGGTTCCAAATAGACCAACTCACCTTCTTTATGTTGAAAATAGCCTCTATCACAAAACTCTCACATCTACTCACTCAATATGAGACTTTTTGTTTAAAAAATACAACCTAGACTAGAGGTGATATGATAGCCCTGTTTAAATACTTGAAGGGGTGTTATATTCAGGAGGGAGCAAGCTTGTTTTATGCTGCTCCATAGACTAGGACACAGAACAATGGATGCAAGTTGCAGAAAAAGAGATTCTTTAGGAGGAACTTCCTGACAGTAAAGGCTGTTCGACAGTGGAACACACTCCCTTGGAGGGTGGTGGAGTCTCCTTCCTTAGAGGTTTTTAAGCAGAGGCTGGATGACCATCTGTCAGGGATGCTTTGATTTGGAGTTCCTGCATGGCAGGGGGTAGGACTGGATGGCCCTTGTGGTCTCTTCCAACTCTATGATTCTATGATTCTAAAAGAATCATGGCATATACATACAGTCATTTGCTGGAACACACATATGGAGGGGGCCTGTCTGTCCATTCTTTTTGGCAAGCAGAATTAAAGCTATCAGTGCTGGAATCAACATGGATATGTATATGGTCTGCATCCCCATTTATGTCTAGGTCAGAAGCCACAAGGGAAAACTATACATAGTACCTTACTCTCATTCTGCTATCAAAAATGATACAGAGTCTTCAAATGAGCTTCTGAAGAGGATGCAAGGACACTGGCTCCTGGATCCATATGTGGGTTGAATGTCCCAAGCTTCAGTAGTTCTGGCACCTAGTTCTACATCAAATCTCATGTATTGCATGCCAAACTCTGTATTTCTGTCCAGCCCTGATTTTACTTTTGGTGTTTATATATAGAAATGCCACCCTTAAGGATAGAAAACTGTTTGTTGTTGTTGTTTTTTTTAAAAAAATCACAGCTGCGAGACTTGGGGTAGCGAAATGTTGGAAACATGAGAATCTGTCTATTGAAATTTGGTGGGAAAGGGTATGGAACATATGGTTAATGGAAAAACTTTCCACTACAATGATACTTTGTAACGGACATTCAAAATAGGACACATTCTATGAGGATTGGAAGCTCTTTATTGAATTTGTAAATGAACCTTCACACCACCCCCATCCTCAAAACTTTCACAGCAATTTCTGGAAGGACACTTTACAACTCAATGCAAAGGCTGAACTGAATCCAGACAAAACCAGTTCACAGAATACTGCAAACTAATGGTCACTGAGTAACATCACATATTATGGTTATTGTTCTATTTGTTCTTATGTTGCACTGTAATGGTTGACTATCTTATAAAGACTTGAAAATAAATTAGATTTTTTTTAAAAAAAAAAGATAGTGAATTTTCCAAAGCCCCCAAACCAGTTACTTTACTTTCTAAGAGCGGCAGAGCTCGTGTGGCTAAAGACAGTACAGCACTTTTGACTCTCTTTGATTTTTTATTCACATTGTGACATAAGAGGGTAATCAAATCCCTTCATAAAGAACATCCCAATTTTGTCCTTGTTTTATCTGTGATTTGGACTTCTTACCACAGATTCAAGAAATTGAAATGATATAGCAATTGGGAGAAGGACTTGAAAACTTAGCAAATATGCACAACTGTAAACACACAAACACTTTCTCCTGTAAAATGTCTATTGTAAGTCTCTTTAGCACATGTACATATATCAGGGCTGGCTCTCTCACACAGGTCACTCTCCACCCCCCCCATATATATATATATATATAATCAATGATGTGCAACAGAGGAAGAACACGAGGTCAGCATCAGGAAACAAAGGCAACATTAGGGGAAAATTAGGGGATTGGATACCTCCATCTAACATCACAAATTGCAACAGAAGCAAAAATACTTCGAATGTATTTAAATGTGCCACTCTTATGCACGCTTATGCTGAGACTGAAAAGGAAAGTATAGCAGGTTTTTGAAGAAGAAACAAAAGTGACAAAAAGCAACATTAAACAGCAGAAAATGCTATGGCACAAATTGCTGAAAAGGACCATCTCTGGAAGAGGCTTAATAATTTAATATTAGAAAGTAAGTTTAAAAGGAGGTGGAGGCTAAGAAAAAGAGAAATGTTTCACACGCAAAGTAAATTCTCTCTTTGTGATTGTGCCTATAACACTAGATCTTTTTACAGGCATATTTGTTGTGTCCTGAAAATATAATCAGCACTGTCAAAAGGAGCTTGAAGAAAAGTTATTTATTCATAAAGAGTGTTAAGCCACTTTGACATAACTTGCAAGGCACCTGTCAAAGCCTTGGCAAAGCTCTTCATCTTTTATGGTATTTTACATTTTCCCCATTTGAGGGGGGGGGGGGGCGGGGAGGAAAGGAAAGGAACAGGCTGCCTGATTTTTGTACTGGAAAAGTCAAAAAGGCATCTAATGGTTTCACCTGTTTTCTTTTTTTTTTTTTCTCAGAAATGGTTCTGACCAAAAAAAGAGGGCAGGAGAGGAAAATTTTAGCATATCCTTAGACAAAACCTTCTAAAGCAACATAAGACACCCGGGGGGGGGGGGGGGTGAGGCAACCAGAAAATTAGAAAGTCAAAACAAACCCTATATTGATTGGATAGAAAGTATCTTTAAGATCAATGGCCCAGTACAGATGGCCCTAATGGGCTGTCACCAGGCCGTGAGTAGGGCTGGGGAGGGTGCAGCATTTGCACCCTCCCCAGCCTTAGCGTGTATGGACAGCGCCATCTTTTTAGCGTGCTGTCCATATGCGCACGACATGATAACATCATGGTGCGTGTTGCATTTATACAGCGTGGCATGCGCCTGATGTCATGGCACTTCTGGAGGGTGCCTAGGGCACCCTTTCAGCGGTGCCAAAAGGAGCTCCAAAACAGAGCTCCTTTTTTGGTGCTTGTCCTTGGCACAGCCTTTACACAGATCCCAAGGGGAAAAGTGGCCCCTTTCTCCCCTTGGGACCGCCATGGATGGTGGGGTGCATAGAATCATAGAATCATAGAATCATAGAGTTGGAAGAGACCACAAGGGCCATCCAGTCCAACCCCCTGCCATGCAGGAACTCCAAGTCAAAGCATCCCTGACAGATGGCCATCCAGCCTCTGCTTAAAGACCCCTAAGGAAGGAGACTCCACTACACTCCGAGGGAGTGTGTTCCACTGTCGAACAGCCCTTACTGTCAGGAAGTTCCTCCTAATGTTGAGGTGGAATCTCTTTTCCTGCAGTTTGCATCCATTGTTCCGCGTTCTAATCTCTGCAGCAGCAGAAAACAAGCTTGCTTCCTCCTCAATATGACATCCCTTCAAATATTTAAACAGGGCTATCATATCACCTCTTAACCTTCTCTTCTCCAGGCTAAACATCCCCAGCTCCCTAAGGCGTTCTTCATAGGGCAAGGTTTCCAGACCCTTCACCATCTTAGTTGCCCTCCTTTGGACATGCTCCAGTTTCTCAACATCTTTTTTGAAATGTGGTGCCCAGAACTGGACACAGTATTCCAGGTGGGGCCTGACCAAAGCAGAATAGAGTGGCACTATAACTTCCCTTGATCTAGAAACTATACTTCTATTGATGCAGCCTAAAATTGCATTGGCTTTTTTAGCTGCCGCATCACACTGTTGACTCATGTTCAGCTTATGGTCTACTTGGACTCCTAGATCCCTTTCACATGTGGTCCACAGCACCCGCTGCACCCCACTTCAGACCACAGAAAAGTGGCAGTTTGCCGCTTCTCTATGGCCTGGAAAAGTGGCAGATTGGGGCCTCTGGTGCAGCCAGTAAGGCTGCCCTGCCACCAATCCACCACTCAAAGGGGCAGCAACAGACCCAATGTGAATCTGCCTGAATTTTAAAATACTTGGTGGAAGACTTTCTCTCAGTCCCGCTACCTTCACAGGTACAGTTGGTGAGGACCCAGAAGGAAGGTTCAGTGGCTGAGACTGGAATTTCTCCCATAGTGAGCTGGGTCTCTTTCTACCTGTACTGAGGACCTTCTTGTTTACTCAGAGCATTAACTATCTGTTGTAGAAGGTCTATTAATTGTGATGGGCTGTATTTGTATTATTATGCTTTAATTAATTTTTGAAAAAAAAGTTTAATTTAATGTTTTAATGACTATTTATTTGTTAAAATACAAAATGTGCCTTGATGTATGACCTGCAGAATTCAATATGCATCCATGTGCAATATTGCCACATGTGCAATTCTGGTTCTACAAATATGAACTCAGCATGGTTGTTACACACTGGACAAACATGTCCAACTGGTTCCATAAGGGGATTTACACTTATTGACCCACTTGGAAATAATGAAACAGAGTTAAAAGTAGAAGGGCCTAGTTGCCATAAATCAGGACTGTACAACATATGGCCTATGGGCTTCATATGGCCCACCAAAGGATTTTGGGTGGCCCACAAGGATGTGGAACAATTTCAAGGCTCCTCCGCTACTTGTTCTTCTCCTGAGGAGAAGGCCAGGCAGCAGAGAAAGAGTATGGGCAAATGCCTAATGAGCAAGGCTCCTCCAACATCTGGCTTTCTCCTGAGGAGGAGGTCGGGTAGTGGTGGCGGCAGAGGAAGATGGGCAACTACTTGCCCTACAAAGGTCCTCCTCTGCTAGGCTTTCTCCTGAAGAGAAGGCCGGGTGGAGGATGAGGAAGGATGGGTGAATACTTGCATTGCTCCTCCGCTTCTCGGCTTTCTCTTTAAAAAAAAAAAAAAAAGGCCAAGCAGGGGAGAAGGTGGACAAAATTAGTATTGATAATATTAACAATTATTAATTAATTATTAATTATTAATTAATATTTAATTAAAACCTATAAATTTTAATTTTGACCTCTTCTTGTTGTCAAGTTATGGAGGTCTACCATAAATACAGTACACTGTACGGAGAGGCTTAGAAGGTGAGGGGGAACCACCTACTCAATCCACATGTGATCAGCCAAACCTATGGATGGGCAAAGTATTGACATTTCAAGAGGATGTTATGGGGGTCACGCTGGTCTGTACAGCCTCCCTGCTTTGCCCTCATGTTTCCAGATCACATGCAGCAGCATCCTAACACTTTTTCACCCCAAGGGGCCACACTTCTTGTGGACTTGCAAAGGAGTCCTCACCCTTCAACCACTTTGCACTTTGCAGGGTTGAAGGCAAGGTGTCCAGGACAGCAGCAGAATTTACATCACTGTATCAAGATTGCCCTTTGAACTGTAGCATGGGAAGGCCTGTATCTGTGCCATTCAGTATATGTTCTTTTCTTTTTTCTTTCTTTCTTTCTTTCTTTCTTTCTTTCTTTTTTTTGGATAAATATCTAATGTAAAATTACACAGATCACATAACCCTTTTCATTCTAACAGCAAAGCACATGCAGAAAAGAGTTGGCAACTGGGAGATAAATGCCAATTCTTGCCCATATGTGATTCCGCCAGCCTGGGTCCAAAACCAAAAAAAAAGTAAAGATGGCTGAAAGAAAGCTCAGTTATTAATAGTTCTACCCAATCAAATACTGTACCAAAATCTGTCCTCTACTTTCCCAAAGTTTCACAGAAGTTAAAGATTTGAAGTTAAAGAAGCTTCTTTTTTTTCTTCTTTATTCTCAGGCCATTGCAGCTTAGTTTGGCTGTGTGCTGTCTGGTCTATCAATCATCTTAAAGTGATCATTCCCACATCTATCATCTATCTCACATACTTCACCATTTTGTAGTCTTCTCAACTGCCACACCTTCCATTCTAGGGAAAAAACATGGGAGTTACCTCATGGTAGTTTCACTTGGGGTGTATTCAAAGCATGGGAAACTGTGGGACTTTTGGATCAATGGGATGGTGATCAATCAATGCATTCTTATATAAGGTCAAGATCATTTTATATAAGATCATCACTGAGGTAATTATAAAACTTGACACAATCCATGATACTTTCACTGGAAACTTCTCCTTTGAATTTGTTTTTGATGGTTCCCCTCTGCCACCAGTAGATTGAATGACAATGGTTGTGGTGGAGGAGAGAAATATAGAAGAAAATATTGGCATGACACTAAGTTTTGCCACACTACCCTGCTCCAAATTCTCCTTATTTCAACAAATATAAAATGAAGAATATACATTGGCTGAGATGATGGGTGCTTTCTTATCAGGATTTTAACATGCAGTGGTAATTCCAGCTGCATGTAAATTTGGGGGGCTGTTACTGATAATCCTGCCATCCATTTGTAATCCTTGAATGTTTCCTTAATGTCCTCCCTGCCCTCCTTTCAGATGAATATCAGCAGAGAGGAATACCAGAATAGCAGTGCATGAGTGGATAGGACAAGATGGGATTCAGGCTAAGTGGTGGAAATGTGGAAGGCTGATAATGTATTGGCATTCCCTTTCATTTCTCAGTTACTTCGCATCCATTTTCAGTGACAGAGTCATTTTTGTCCTAATCGTCTCTAAAAACTTTTTTGCCTCCTTTCTTGCATTTTGCCTCTTCTTTTTTTACTTTCAGTTTTTAATTTAGATTAAAAAAAGCAGGGGTTGAAAATATTTGGTGTCATCAAAAGCAACTGTTGCATTTGACTGTCTGCCCCCATTCTGGGCAACTACTTAATTAACTGCTCTCTCAACCTTTGGACACTTCTGGAACAAATGAGTTGTTCTGACTATGACCCCACTCCGCAATTAGCTTTTTAATTAGGGATTCTAGTATGTTGTTTACTTGGGTGTGCTTTTTTAATGATTGTATAGTAGTGGAATATTGATGTAACAAAGTACAAGCAATGAGGGGAAAATTACAATGTATCAGTTTATCACTCCAAGTGTGTGTTTTATGTAAGTTGGCTTCTGCTTCTGTTTCCTGAGGCCCTTTCACACTAGATAATTATAGTGTTATGGTTCTATTTTAACTGCCATTACAATGTCCTATGGAAACCTGCAGTTTTGAGGAGGTACTAAAAGTGCATCTAGCTGAAATAACTAGTATATACCCCTACTTAAACACCACATCCTAGGATTCTATAGGATTTTGCCATGGTAATTAATGCTGAATGATAGTGCTATAATTGTGCAGTGCAAAAGGGCACCAGGTCCCAAATTATCATCAGGTATATTAAAATTATGAAGTGTTTATTAACAATAGTGGACTATTAAATAAAAGATCATTTTATATACACTTAACAGATTTCCCCTAGTCTTCACTTCTATTTACAGGAGAAAAAGAATAATTTATAAAAGTCCTGCTTGTTATCTGGTTCACAAACATTTTGCTCAATAATAACACCCTGAAGATGAAGTCCATTTTTTCAGGTATTGTCTAGAAGTACCAGAAGAGATACTTGTGCCTAGAGTCTGCAAACATTACTAAGCTGAAGGAGCCAGCATTGTCAAAGATGACTTCACAGTCATGTGGCCAGCATGACTAAATGGAACACTATCTATCATGGTAAAATGGGAAAGAAGGTTTAAGGATTCCTTGAATAAGCTCTCTGAACTCCCACTCTTTCATTGTAATAACATACAGAGGTTTTGCCAGGTTTTTTAAAAATTTATTTATAGTTTGTTTTCTGATCATGAATACACCACTAGTTGCATTCAGTTACTTTCCCACTGGAATCTCCATGGTTAACTCAGCCAGCATTTTAGTTGAACTAGTTCTGGAACACCACTTCCAGCTGTCTAATTAGGTCTGGATGCTTTCCTGAAGCCCTCCAAAGAACCCTCTTCTATAAACACAAATCTCGCTAAGAAGTATTCTCCCTCGAGTGGATAAAGTGAATATGTTGAAATTTTCTACCTAGATAACCTTCAGGCGTTGGTCAAGTGCCAAAAATTCTGAAATTCTCAGCAATGTGTTTATCAAATTCTCAGCAATGTGTTTATCAAAGTATATTTTGAGACTTGGTCAGGCATGTATTGTGTCTTTTGTTAAAATTGAAGCATTACATGTTATTATAAAGCCACAGTCTGGTGAGCAACACACTCTATCCTTTCTCAACTAAGAATTGAGAAACAATCAGTAGTTTCTGTGAATAGTTAAAGGTAAAGGTTTCCCCTTTGTCTAGTCATGTCCAACTGTAGGGGGTGGCATTTATCTCTATTACTAAGCTGAAGGAGCCAGCATTGTCAAAGATTACTCCACGGTCCCACTGAAGTGGTGCCTATTTATCTACTTGCACTTTTACATGCTTTTGAACTGCTGGGTTCGCAGAAGCTGGGACTAGCGATGGGAGCTCACTCCATCACATTGTGCTTGGGTCAGAAAGTGCCAACCTATTGACCTTGTGGTTGCCAGAGTTGGAATCTTAGCCGTTGAATGAATAGTTGCAAAACATCTAAACTGATTTATTGAAAATGTGCCATTCTAAGAAAAGTCTGTTTGATCTGTGGTTACAAGTAATAAATAACTTATGAATAGGAGTGTGAAGTTTAGCAAGTAATCTCCAGAAATTTGGCAGATTTAGTTGAGGGATGATGTCCTTAAATTTTGCTGGGTTAGAATGCAGTAATTCATCAATCCTATTCAATTTAACTCTTCCTCATTGCCTGTTCCATAAGAAATTCTCTACAGCAAAGAAGTGTGATTTTGGTCTTGCATGTATTTTGGCACTCAACTCCCACCAGTCAAATGTAAGTGATTATGGGAGGTGAAGTAAAGTAGAGGCTAGCAATTGTCCATCAGTTTGTTCTGAAGATTTTTTTCTGAGAGTTCAAACTATGGTGGACTATTTTCTTATTTGTTACAAAAGCAAAACAACCTTATTCTTCTTGTTTTGCCATACCACTCTCCTCTTTCTTTCTTCTGTTAGCTTTACCAGGGAAATTATCTTAGGGCAGTATCAAGGTAGACATTCCTCCCATTCATCTGTTATTTCAGCAGAAAGGAACATGACCAACAACCCTCTGCAATAAATACCCCACACCTACACCCACCACATTACTTCAATATGCCAACACACATTAACCCTGGTTGCATGTCACAGGGTCTGTATTTGCATTAAATCCATGGCACACAAGATACATAATGCTGCTTCTAACATTCCTAGAATTTCTCAGGAACAACTATGATGGCTAGAAGTTGCAGCTCAACTTCATTTTGATGGCTGCATGAATCCCATATTCTCTGTCCTAAATTATTTCTAAGGCATAGCACATGCTAAATTTAATCACTAATCTAATGCAAGAAATGGATTCCTGGAGCAGGGACAAAAACTATATATGGAGAAATCAACCAGTACAGTCTATGTAAAATCAAAACAGTCCCCACCCCAAGTCATTACTTGCTATTATCACTTTCCACTTCTGTCCATAAGTTCTTCATTGCCATTTCCATAAACCTCAGCACAGGAAAACCTCAAATCTATATCTCTAATACTGTTTGCCTTCCAGAACAATTTACAAAGCTACCCACTGCACAGTTTCTTGTTATAATGGCAGAAAATAATTTATCTAGTTTATCCTTAGCATAGACCCACAGCTGTAGTCTTGGAGTGCCTGAATTATCGCTGTTAAAATATAGAAGCTCATAACTTGCCCAGTGCTCAAGTTAATTCATATGATTCATTTGTTCACCTACAACCCTTTTTGCACTTAATGGCAGCAGCTGATAATTTAAGAAGCAAGATGTTGGCTCACAGATACCAGCCTCAAAAGTGGTTGTGTTAAAGGTGAAGGCACTCAGTGTTACTTAGAAAAGCTTTCATTACAACAGTAACAACAGAGAACAGGAAGTGGAAATGTTTCATGTTTCCTGTTTCTTTGTATTGACAAAAATAGGGGTATATATATGTCTCCCAAGGTGAATGCATGGGGGAGGAGTGTTTCTTTGTTCTTTCTCTTGGTCTTTGTGTGAGAGGGGGAAAGAACTCACAAATGTTTCTGGTATGGAGCTCCATAACCATTCATTGTTGTTAACATAGAACTGGGAAAGTGGGAATTGCAAGTCAGTTATGCTTTCTGTTTCCCCCCAGATATGTTAATGCTTGAAGCTGCTCTGATGTTAGGTGTATATTGAATATATATCCATTTGCTTTAAGCCATTTAAGACAAAAAAAACCATGACAAATTAAGGCTACAGTTCTATGTCCAGTTACCTGTATAAAACACAACAGGATTGACTTTCTGATAGATAGTCATACCCTTAGAGAATCTTCTCTCTTTTCTGACATTCAATGTAACACACACACACACACACACATTTGATAGACATTTTACCTGGCATTTCATTACATTTTAACAGGCCATTTTTCAGGCAGGTTCTTTTCCTGAGGATGTTAGAACTGCATGATCAAAAGAAAATGGCTGGCTGATGTAATGGGCTAGATTCTCTTATCTGACTCATGTACAATAATCTCGTACTCTGTGATACTATGCTTTTGAAGTCAACAGTTTCATTCAGGTAGTTTAGATTTATTCAGCATGATTAAGAATATCTGGCACTGTCCTTTTCTGTTCAAACAGATATGAAGAGGAATGAAAGGAAATGATCAGGCCAATGGAAAACGAATGCAGTTTTTACATTTAAACATTTACCGATTTCCCTTTTCAGAAATACAATCCATTGTTTGTTTTAAAGATTCCACAAAACTTCAAGGAAAGTACCAGTTCAGTTTTGAACTGCAATTGCACCACCTGCCAGCAAGAGTAAATGTATGTAAAAGCTGGGAAGGGCTCTAAGATACCCCACAGTGAGATGATTTTTCCTTTCACTAGCACCATCCTCTTAAATATGCACCCTTATGGCTATCATTGCTTATTCAAGGATGTTCAAATCTCTTTGGTTTAGAAATTAAGCTAGAACTCCAATGTCTCAGGCATATAATATATGCTATCCTGCATATCAAATATATTCCACTTGATCAAATTACAGCCTTTTCTAAAACTGTGAAAACTAGTAGGTTGGTCAAAGTCACTCCATAAGATAGTTGTGGCATTATTTTAAATTGAGACATTGACATCAAATTTGTAGCTAAATTGTTATGCTTTAATTTGATTCAGCATCATTTCTCCTGTCTTTAGAAATAAGGAAAGGAGGCAAGGAGGGGAGGTAGGTAAATAGATAGCCATAGACTGGAATCCACATGCATAGGTTCCCCTAAAAAGCAGTTAGACATATCTGTCTGATAAAGAATATCCACATTCAGTTAAGGTCACAGGAATTGTGCATGGATGAGCATTTTGCATTGATGTTCAGTACATATGTTACGTTTCTCGCACAGGGCTCCTGACACACAAATGGAACGGTACAAAAGGGGCCAGGAAGGGAATGGAATGAATGAGGAACACATTTTACCACCGCCAAATGCCACCAGAAATCCCCATTCCATCCCCCATCTATCCCAGAGGAGGAGATTTTTGAGAACTGTTCTGAACAGTTCTCAAAAATCACCTCCTATGGGACCAATTAGAAATGGAATGGGAACTTCCAAGGTGGCATCCCTCACTCCTTCCCTCACTCACTCCATTCCCTTTCCGCCCCCTTTTGTATTGCTCCATTTGCTGTATGTGATAAACTTATGTGTTCAGTGTGGATATGCAATAATGTGCATTGAACATTGCTCATGCATATGCATGCATGTTTGGCTGTATGTTCAGGTGCATTCAGCTGAACCATTCAAAGAAAGTGTTGAGTAGAATAATTAACCCATAAGCCCAACTGGAAAAGTTCAATGGAGGTTAACTAAAATCCGGAAAAGTCTGGAAACCATGCCCTATGAGGAGTGGTTTAGGCTCTGTTCAGACAGCCCTGAAGGGGCGGCATGGAGCTGCTCCTTCTTTAGCCAGATCGGGACTGTGGCAACGGCATGCCACAGCATCAATCTGGCCTTTCCAGGGTGCAAAATGGAGCTGCAAAAAGTGGCTCCTTTTTGTGCCCTGGAATGGCACCATAGCTGCAATGTAGCAGCTATACAACACTCCTTCATCATATGGATGCAGCACTGGAGGAGCACCATGACACCATGTGCTGTGTGGAGTAGTGCACAGCATCATGGCACCATGGGGGAAGAGTCAGGGCATGCATTATCTGGACGTGACAGCCTGCCCACTCTGCCCCCAGGCTGGCCTTAATGGCCAGTCTGAACAGGGCCTTAGGAAGCTGGATATATTCAGCCTGCAGAAGAGAAAGTTAAGAACTGATATGATTGCCATGTTTAACTATTTGAAAGGATGCCATATTGAAGAAAGAGCAAGTTTCCCACTCCCTCTTCTGTTCTCCAGAGATTAGGACATGGTGCAGTGGATTCAGACCATAGGAAAGGAGACTCCACCTAAACATTAGTAAGAATTTCCTGAACGTAAGACCTGTTTGATGATGCCTCAGAGAGTGGTGGAATCTCCTTTGGAGGTTTTTAAACAGAGGCTAGAGGCCCATCTCTTGCAGGTGCTTTGATTGTGGAGATTATTGCACCCTTAAATCCTGGCAGGAGAGACACTGAATCTAAAAGATGAAATGGGTAGTTTATCATACTTTCCCATGCCAGGTTGTAGGCAGCCCATATCCACCCAAGCAGCTCATCTGCAACCTGGACTTCTGCTGTTGATTTTTCAAGAAGAAGATTTTTCCATCCTTAAAAATTAAAGGAGCTATCAAAAATTTTAAAGGAGCTATTCACAGTGCTGAATCAATTAAGCGACAGGTTTTAGCACCTTGGATAACTCTTTAAATGGTCAGACCCAAACCTGGTTGGATTTACCAGTGGGCCAGTGGTGGGCCCATTGATATTAGAGCCATCAGACGTGATTCAGCACTTACGTTTCGGAATTCTATTTACCACAATGGGAAAGTTGATGAGTGCACACTTAATTCTTTCCCCTCAACATAAATGAGAATAAGGATGCAGTCTTATAAAATGGCACCCCAAATGTCCTGTAAATCACTTTCCTGTCCTGTAACTGTGGTGGGTTGTTTGATCCTCACAATGCTTTAAATCGTGCAGTACTCATAAAAATTCTGCCTAAATGGGAACCAAAAGTGACATGATGTCACTTCTGGTTTACAACAACAGGCTGCCTCAGTCTCCCATTCAGAAGAATGAAATTCCTAACCACCTCCAACTCTTTCTACCAGGCCTTGGTCTGGCAAGATCTGATACATCACAAGGAGGCAAATTATCACCAAGGAGAAAAGGATGGTGTTAACTACCCTGAAATTTTATTAGACACCGCTGCCTTAACAACAATGGAGGTTGCATTTCCTTGGATTCACACTTGCCACATCCCATGTGAATGAGAATACTAGAATGTGCTTCCGATTGAAAACAGTAGTGTTTCGTTGCAGTGGATTGATAACATGCTTGAGGTCTTTTACACTCCGAAACAATAAACCTAAACATGTTTACTCAAACTATAAGTCATATTGGGCTGATCTAGATTGGCAAAAAGGGGGTGTGTTCATGCCTGCATGAAAGTGTAGCTTTTAGATGAGGCACAATGAAAGTTTGGCATGAAAATGCTTTTTTTTTTTTTTTTTTGCATTTTAGGGGAGAAGAAGAGCCTTTAAAAAGGTGCTGCTCCCCCCCCCCTTATTTTTAAAAAGGGTGTAACTGTGCAGTTGTGTCTAAAAGCAGCTGCACCGGTGCACATTTAAAGGGCTGCTGTATCTTTAAAGCGCCCATGTAAAAACAGCGATACAGGTGCGGATCATAATGGGTTGTGTCTGGGGAGCATGCGTGGTGTGCACTTTAGTTTTAATTAAAGCTCCTAATGCCCTGCAGGTGTAAAAACTGAGGTACAACTGCACACTTTTTTAAAGCTCACAAACCCTAGCTGCAGCCTTATTCTGAACCCTAGACATGTGCAGTAGGGACTCAGGGATGCTGACATTCTTGCCGCCAGATGTTTTGCTTTTTGAAAGTGATAAGGGGAAACTTTCACTTTTCAGCTGAACCCCCACACACATTCCAGCGGCATTTCCCCTTTTGCCTTTCTAGCCCCGCAGCTCCTTAGCAGACTTCTTGGGTATGTTGTAACCGCATGGCTTTGTGCCTCTCTGCTTCTGTGTCCTATGGCAGTGGTGTTCCAACTGCACTGTTGATGAGATGTTGTACTGAGGCTACTGTGAGCTGAAGTTCAACATCTCTTCAACAGCACAGTTGGAACACCACTGCCCTACACTGATTCTAACCCTAATCCTATGGTGCAACTGTGCAACTGTGCATAACATGTCTTTTCATTCATAAAATAAAGGGCTTCATTCATACAAATAGCTGTGTGGTGTATCGGTGCAACTGCGCAGTTCAAAAAACACATTTTTTTAAAAAAAATAAACTTTTTTATTAAAAATATATACAATTATTTACAAGAGGAGGGAAGGGTAAGGCAAGGGAACGGAAGGGAAGGGAAGCAGCTTCAGGAGGAGAGCAAGGTCAGTGGATCTGGCAGGCGTTGGAGGATGGCCTGCAAGGTTTCCAAGATCCTCCTCTGACCATCCTCCAATGCAGCCACCTTCTGCTCCAGCTGGCGATCTGCAAATGACATTAAAAAAAAGAGAGGATGGTTAGAAGGGGGCAATGGAGCCACACACCCATTCCCACAGGCAGGGTGTTTGGGCATCCCCCCTCCATCCTCAGGTTTTTCTTCTGTAGTTACCACTCTGCTGCCGTTGCTGCACCTCATCTAAGGCCCTGACATCAAGGGCCAGGTCCTGTGGGCCCCTGTCCAGGCGGTGGCTCGGTCCAGGGTCCTCCCCAGCAGCAGCAGCACCAGACAAAGCAGAAGCTGCTGGAAAAGGGGAAGAGGGCATATCAGTTACTACACTGGCATGGAGGGAAAGGACAGGGCAGGAGTATTGTGGAGGCTGCAGGCTTGCAACGTCCACCCCCCCCATTGGGCACCTACCTGCTGCCAGAGAACCCTGTGCTCTAGGTGGAGGGGTGGTATGAGAGGGCCCTGGCTCTGCTGCATCCCCAGGGACATCCACCTCCGCTCCCTGAGGTGCAGCAGCGGGCGACCTCCTGCCAGGTTGCTGGCATTGGTCTGGCTCCCTCCGTCCTTGCCTGGGCCGCATGCCTACAAAAGGGAAGCGGAGGAAAGGCATGAGGACCCATGGAGGACCCATGGAGGGAGCAGTAGGGAAGGGTTGGTGGCATTGGGTTCTGTGACAGGGATCCTGACATACCTGGAGGACGGTGATCTTCCCACCTAGGCTGGTTGCCCCTGATCCAGAGGTCCCTCAGCTGCTCGAAGAACATGGGCCTCTTCCGAACCGGGGGATGCGGCCCAAAGTCCTCAAGGGTTTCAAAGAAGCATGCCTTCAAGTCCTTGAATTTGACTTGGCACTGATGGAAGCTTCTTTGAAACCCTTGTCTCCTAAGGGCCCGGGATGCATCAATGAAATACTCCCAGTTCGGCTTGTTTTTCTAGGCCATGACTCTTTGGGCAGCCTCCTCTGGCATCAGGGCTTCCAGGAGGATCTCCACTTCACGATTTTGCCAGTAGGCTCTCCGCAGTGGATGCAGCCATGATCGCCGTCCTGGGGACCTGCACAGGGTGGCAGTGATATTTATGGGCACTTGCGGTTGAGGGCAAGGTGGGCAGAGGTGGCTCTAAGCTAATGGAGACCCCTCAGAGTTGCAATTTGAATCTCTCCCCCAATAGATGCCTGTGGGCTCCACATTGTTGCGCTTGAATGGGCCATTAGGGAAGCCTGAATTTCAAGGGTATTGATACATTGTCAGAGTTACCAGTTGGCAGTTGGAGCTCTTGTATCTTTTTGTCTCAGGAAGCCTGGAGCCAGGAGAACACTGCATGCCCTTTTGTTGGTGTATTTGTGTGTGTCAAGCCAACAGGCACATGGCTGAGACTGCCCACACAGCTGACCATGAATGACAGACACACACAGACTGTGGATGATGGGGTACATTTATTCAGGTGCTCATATGCTTACACAGATTGTGGATGATGGGGTACATTTATTCAGGTGCTCATATGTTTTGACACTACAGTTGTGGTCTGGCATAACAAATGGAGGAGAAGCTAAACTTCACATTCTCCCTGTGAACTCTGCCAATGCATTCCTCACTTCCTCCCCTTCTCGTGTGCCAGCGGCATCATCCTGCATAGGTGCCCCCAGTGTAAGCATTACAAAATGGCGCCTGTACTGCAGCCCCTCATCCAAAACCCTCCCCTTGGTCTCGCAGATGTTGTGTAGGATGACACAAGAGGCGATGATGGGCAGCACTTTCTCCTCTGCCATTTCCCTTTCAGCCAGCCAAAGGACTGCTCCACCCTCACCCTGCACCTATTCAACTTCTTATTGAAAAGCTTCTGCTTGGCAGTGGTGGGCTTCTGGAAGGGTTTCAGTAACCATTTTCGGATTGGATACGCGGCATCAGCAAGCAAAAGGGGGCCAATCTGCTTGCCCCTGATGGTGATGGTGGGGTTGCCTGGCACAAAGATGCCAGCTTCCATGGTTTCAAAAATGACAGAATTTATGACCACCCTGGCATCGTGAGTGGACCCAGGCCATCCAAGCTCCACATCCACAAAATGTCCTGTGTGGTCACATGTCCCTTGCAGGACAACAGAATAGGATCCCTTTCTGTTCACATAACTCTTCCTCTGCCCCAGGGGTGGCACAATCAGACAGTGGCATCCATCCACAGTGCCCACTACTTGCGGGAAGCCAAGCTGACCGAATCCTTCCATGTTCTGTAGAAGAAAAGAAGGGGGACAAGCAGAAAAATGAATAACAAATTTGGTGCACCTCCACAGTTACACCATAAATCTCCCCCGTCTTTCTCTCCTTATACAGCATAGGGAAATTTGACAACTTATGCGCAGTTGCACCATTCGGCTGCCCCAGTAAAAGGAAATGTTTTGGGAAGTGTCTTACCTGGCGTGTGTTTACCAGTTACACAGTCCTTGACAGCAGGAGCTTCTCCATGGCCAGGGCAAACTCCAGCAGGATGTCCCCTGCAGTGGCAATGCCAACTCCAAAGAGCTCAGCAGTCACCACATAGCTGGTTTTGTGTGCCAGCATGAAGATGGCAATGGCCACTCTCTCCTCCACCGGGATGGCTTTCCTCATTATTGTGTCAGACCTTTCCAATTCCACACGCAGAATGTCCACTATCCGTTGAAAGATGGCACGGGGCATTCTGAAGTAAAGCCTCCATCGCTCATCAGACCAGATGTCTGTGACAATCTGATGCCACCAGTGGGTGCTTCTGTCCAGCTTCCAATAGCACCAGGTCTGCCTCTTCTGGGACATAGCGATGGCACCACCTGCGGCAGACTGCAGAGCCACTGAGGCACCAACTACAGCTGTTACCTCTGCTGTGTATCAGTGCCCTCATCCACCTTTGCAGCTGTTATTTCAGTGGTCAATTGGACCATTCTGGTGGCACCAGAGGCAGCAACAGCAGCAGCTCTGGCTGTGCATTCTATGGTGACAAGACCGCCGGCCACAAAGGAGAGGAGGCATCCATGTTCGTGGCGATGCTTACAGTGAACTGATGCTGACGAATGCCAACGTCACCAGGTCACTTGGCAGAAATCCTCCTTTGTCCTCTTGCACATGCTCAGTCTCTGGCTGGCCACAAGAATGCCAACGTCACTTGGGATGCCATTTTTATTCCAGTGCAAAGGTGCAGTTTGGCGCAGGCAAAAGAAATTCCAGATTCGGCATCTACGCAACTGCGCAGTTCGCAGCCGGCAAGGAAAAAAAAATTAAAGGTCCGGCGCGGCTAAAAGCCGTGTTCATTGCCGCTTGTGCAGCTGCTCTGCCTCTGTTTCCAGCGTCTCCACTGCTTCCAATGTAGTTGCTGAGCAAGAGACAAGACTTCAGATAAGTTGTTCCCACACCCCCTCAATGTAGCTGCCCTATGCCTTTTTATTACACACCTGGGACTTGCAGTGCAGCTGCTAAGTATTAAGGCAAAGGTAACTTCATGTCGCCCTTTCCTGCCAATCTAGAAAACCCCATTGAGTTCAGTAGGAAGAATCTCAAGTATGTGGACACTGCAACCTAAGCAAGCCTTCCCCTACATAAGCCCTTCAGATGTTTTTGACTATAGCTCTTAGTTTCTCCTACAGCCATGGTTTTTCACCTTTTATCAATGTGTTTCTTGCATTCACTGAGTAAAAGTGCTAATCCTGCTTTCTGCATTCATCTCCAAGTCAGAATAGGCTCTGTACACACACACACTTTATGCACACTGGGTTGTTTTAATCTTGATCCAGAACTGTACGGCTGATAGAGAGCTACCAGAAAATCGGAGCAGTTCCTCTTTAACTACAATGAAAATAAACTGTGGACATAGAGTGGAGACGATCAGGTTCAATCACCTACTAGGCCATAAAGCTTGGATTCTCATAAGGTGGTTAGAAGGATATAGTGGGTGAACCTTCACTCTTGGGAAGACTGCAAAGAAATTAAAACTTCAGAATAGCCTGCTTGCTCATACAGAGGGATTGGATAATACTTGCTCCCTTTTAAAAAGTCATTGGCTGCTTTCACCCCTAGCCCCAGAAAGATTTTTAAGGTTAGAATATTTAAAGCTAACAATTTGGCTATCCTGTGTTTATCAGCAAAATGTGCTCCAAAAACCTCTCCTTTTTCAACTATAAAATCCTGCAGAGCTCATTTGGGATGCATATGTGTAAATGAATATGAAATGTAGCGCTTAATTGGGATGTGTGTCTGGGACATATTTCTTTTAATATGTTTAATAAGCTTTAAAAACTAGTTTCATTGGTACACCTCTGAGACTGTGGGTAGAATAACTGGGAGGTCTAGCAGTGGGTTTTTAATTTCTACATGCAACTGATGTAGAATTAAAGTGCAGAAGCAATTCAAATGGGTCTTGGTATGATGGATGATCTGAAATTGTTTCTTACATTATTATTTTTAACCTTTTAAAAATATTCCAATTCATTTGCTAGAGGTAATACTAACCTAACCAACATTGTGTGACAAATTTTATACCTTTTTATTTATAGATTATCCCATCTTAATTTATTGGATTAGACTAGATTACCAATATTTAGAGGCCAAGACAAATAATCCTGTGTGAGAAGCACAAAACTATTCTTCAGCACATTAAAATTTCAACTTTTTGAGTTTAATTTGGCTAGGGTTGAAGGGAACTGTATTCTAACATTCATACATTTCTAACCCCTGATTTAGAGAAATATCCGTTCAAATTAGTACATGGGCATTATATATTTGAGAAACCAGAGTTTTTTAGAAGCTTCATTTTGAAAAGCAGACTCGTTTTCAAAGTTCCTTCCTATTTAAGGACCCCTTAAGACTTCCACCATCTTGTTTTGAAGAACTTTATTTAAAATTTAATAAGCAAAGATGGCATTATGCTCCTCACCTCCATGTTTTGACTTGGCCCAAATTTTTGTCTTAGTTAAGAACCAATTACTATATTGAATGAGGGCATTTTAGTAAATGAGTTACTGTATACAAAAAGACTAATTTCAGTCTTCACAATGTTTTGTTCTTGCTGTTCCTAGGCCTGATGTTACTGGAGCAACAAAATATGAAACCATTTCTGGAAGTGGTTGCACAACTGAAAACTGCATTGGACTTCTCGTTGCATATACAATACATATAATATCAGCACAACCAATGAAATAATGAGACGATGCACAGAACTTGGTATAAAATATAGGCAACTTTACTTAAAATATGGACAACTTTATTTAAACTGTTACCTGTTTAAACCTGTTTCTTGAAAAATGCAATAGAAGGGTGAGCAACCTAATGCGGGGTCAGCTCATCAGCTCAGCCAGGTGGTCTCTCCTAGACCTCCTGCACAGCTTTCTTTGGGTGAAACACCTTAGCCCTGGGGAGAATCCAAAAACTGGGTTGCTCCCCAACCAGCCAACTGCTGGAAAGCCTACCAGAGGATCCAACACCCCAGCCACATAACTTCTGTGGAGGGTAAAATCCCCCAGCCAGCCTCTTTCCTTGCCCCCCTAGCCATCTGACCCATAGGGGCAGTTCCAGAGGCATACCCTTCACCAAATTGGTGCCATAGGTAATCACCAAACTCTTTTCTCCACCCTACTACCTGCCAAGTGATTGCCTATTTAAGACACACCCTAAGCCAATTTCAAAGGGGATTATGACACAGGGATAAGAAATGGGAGAAAAGAGCTTTTCCCATGTCATGTTTGTGCAATTGCAGGAAACTTTTCACACAACATTGTACTCATACCATACTTGTCCAGTCACTGAAATGTCATGCTAGTGCATCTTCTCTTTAATGATAAAAAAGCATTAATGGCTTGCCAATAGCACTTCATTAGTGCTATCACAAACATGTGAATTGTAATCACATTTCAATAGCACCATGGAGAAACCATCATTAAACCTTCTGGAAATAAATTGAATCCCCCCAGTTGCCCCAGTGGGAGAGATCATCCGGAGGTATGGGGCGCGGGGTTATCAGTATGCTGATGACACCCAAATAGTTTTCTCTATGCCTCCGACTGATGCAGTGACCAGGGATGGTGTCGCTCCTCTCGTGGCCTGTCTGGAATCGGTAATGGACTGGATGAGGGAAAACAGATCCAGCCTGAATCCAGAGAATACGGAAGTACTCGTGATAGGTTCCCCCGGTCCGAGTATGGAGGTGGTTCCACCTGTCCTGAACGGGGTCACGCTTCCTGTTAAGGACACTGTACGCAGTCTGGGGGTGCTCCTTGACTCGTCGCTCCATCTGACTTCTCAGGTGGATGCGACAGTCAGGAGCACCTGCTTTCAGCTTCGGCTGATACGCCAGCTGCGTCCCTATTTGGACCGGAGGGACCTTGAAACTGTAGTACATGCTCTGGTAACCTCTCGGTTGGATTTCTGTAACGCGCTCTACATGGGGCAGCCTTTGTATCACACTCGGAAGCTGCAATTAGTGCAAAATATGGCAGCACGGGTGGTCACTGGTGCTCCCAGGGCCTCCCACATAACACCAATATTGAAAGACCTTCATTGGCTGCCGATTCGCTTCCGGGCTCAGTACAAAGTGCTGGTTATTACCTATAAAGCCCTATATGGCTTGGGCCCAGGGTACCTGAAGGACCGTCTCTCCCCACATAATCTGCCCCGCACACTAAGATCCACTGGGCAACAATTATTGAGAGTCCCAGAGGCTAGATTAGTGAATACAACGAAGAGGACGTTTTCCATCTCTGCCCCTAGCCTCTGGAACTCATTGCCCACTGAGCTCCGCTTGTCTCCCTCTCTCACCCAATTTAAGAAGGACTTGAAGACTTACCTATTTAAGCAGGCATACTCTTGAATGGGCCTTTTCCATTATCTGCCTTGTCATGTAAGTCGCTTATTGTATTGCCATTGTATATAGCATTGGGTGATAATGTTTTTATTGTATTTGGATTGTTTTAATCTATGATGTTTTATGATGTTTTAATGTTTGCATATGTTGTACACCGCCCTGATCACCGGAAGGGCGGTATATAAATAAATTTTATTATTATTATTATTATTATTATTATTATTATTCAGCAAAATCACTTCCTGTGTCACACTTAAGACTAAGTCAGAGGAGAGTTCCTTAGCAGCAAAAGATTTTTTTCCTCCAATCACAAACCCATCTTTCAATGTGCACACTGTGAAAGCGCTATTTTACTGTTCATGAATCGTTAATGACCAATTAATGACTCTTATCCCTCCCACCATGCAAGCAGTGTGGGAGGGATAAGTATAAAAACAATACCAAAGCATCAATAAACAAATGTATACAAGTTATACCAAAAACAATTTACAAAGTTAAAACCATTTAAATTCATGAGAGCAATATAAAAATGAACAGAAGAAAACTGCACACTTTTAAAAGTCCATCACAGTCAGTGCTTAAAAGCCTGGTGGAATAAGAAAGTTTTAACTTGCTAATAGAAAGAGAGGAAGGAGGGAATTATCCTAGCCTCCCTAGGAAATGAGTTCCAAAGTTTGGGAGCAGCCACTGAGAAGGCCCTCTAATTTGTTCTCACCAACTAAGGCTGAAAAAGTACTGAGATAGACAAAAGAGCCTCTCCCACGGATGATTTGAGCATGGATAATAACTGAAATAATCGCTGTAAGCATAATTCTATGGGCCCTCATTTCTGGATCTGTCTTCCTCAGTTTATCTTGCATTTCAGATATTCTGCTAGACCAGAGGCAGACAATCATGACCCTCCAAATGCTGTTGGATTACAAGACCTCTCATCCTCCCCAATGGCTAATGTGGTTAGGCCTGGTGGGAACTGCAGTCCAACAGCATCTGGAGTACCAGAGATGTCAACCCTCATGCTAGAAATTTGATCATTCAATTAACCTGAATAATTTTCCTCCATCTGAAATTTATCCTTCTGTCTGATGGCATGGGAGTTATGTCAACAAATGGTTTCAATTGGGCAAAACTAAAGAAAGCTCAGTGCGATCTGAAATGAAGAAAAAAGAAATGTCCAACATTTAATAGAAATTTATTTCAAGTTCTTGATCATGACTACATAATACTCCTGGTAACTATCTGCACAGCTGATGGAGATCCTAATGTGCTACATTTATAGTAGGGCCTATAGTAGGGCATTTATGAACAGCTTTTGTGATAATTTCCATGCATTTCTGTATGTATTACATGACTTGTCATGTCTGAATTTTAAAGTTCTCTTGTCTCCTGCAGAGAGAAAATTATGTACCATACATGTGGGAAAAAAAGAACAAAGTGGTTTCTATCTTTGGTTTCAGCTTTGGACCCAACAAAAAGCCATCGTTTCTTTCTGTGTCCATAATTAAATTGATACATGCCCCTTCCCCTTTGCAAAGGGTGGATTGGATGCTATCACTTTCATTTTGAAATTACAGTTCCACCTTATGTCTGAACCCAGAGAACTATGCTTTCTTCAAAGGTTTCACAGAAGTAGATAGTTCAAGCTGTGGCTTCAATTCTGGATTTCTTCTGAAGCCATTTCCCCCCAAAAGAAAAGGTTTCTGATCTTCTCACTGCTAAATAAAAATATGGGAAGGGAGCATGTGAATCCTAGGCTCGTGGTGGATTGTGAATACAAGAAACCATGGTTGCCCATTATATCTGAACTGACCCATCTGACCCAATGTAATATTGACTGAGACTAGCAGAGGGAGACATTGGGTTGAATTTCTCATTTGGCTGTCTGTTTTTCTTGCTAATGTTTTAAAAACTCCATAAAAACAAATTAAAAATTGACAAATCTTTGGGTTACAAAAGCAGACACATTTTCATTTCATCCCCCCCCCCCCACTTCCAACCCCACACCTATGTCACTGCCTGCTTCTGAGCATTTTAGGAGAATCCTGGTGAGGGAATGGACTGAACAAATGGAAGCATCAAGAAAAATAATTCTCATGAAGAAATTTCCATGCAAATTGTCTAATAGTGCATCATTATATGTGCCACATGCAGCTGAGGACAGAGCTAAGGTGTTCCACTTTCACTGTACTCTTGACCCTTCTGGAATGAAATGAAACACAGCTCTTAAGAGAATGTTCCTGTCCTGCTCAAATAAAATATCTAAGGCAAAAAGTGTTAAAGGCATCCACTTCTTAACCTCTTAATGAGGCCTTATTCATAGTTTTACAATTCCTTTAAAAAAAAGGTTTCCTCTGTAGCAAAGAATTAGAAACTTTGCTTCCAGAGATTTTTTTTTGTCTAATGCTCTGTTCTTGCAATTAATCACTTGAAGAGCCTGTGCAGGCCCAATCAGACTCAATTTGTCTATGTCTCAGCTCTCTTCTTCATTACCACTATAACTGTTAATTAATTCGTTGCTCGTATTAAAGAGTAGCATATGTTTTCCTCTCTATGTAGATTAGAAAGAGTTGACAACCTGAAGCCCCACTCAATGGGCTTGTGATATAACCTTCTCATCATCCGTGTCTGGAAAGGGAATGTATTAATATTCAAACATTGCTTTGTAGTTCATATTTTATGCGCTTTTCTTGCATACTTACCATATTTTGGGAAATTGCTTTTTGATAAGACATCCTGCATTTTATTATGGTGCAATGTGTGTGTGGGAATGTGAATGGAGTATTCTAGAGCACAAAATCTATCAGCACCCTCAGAAGAGGGACTCCCACAAGATTATTTGGCCAGGTGAAGGGAGTGCTTTCCTGCCCTTCAATTATCCTCTGTTTCACTTGTATGACTCCTGAGCCAAAGAGAATTACCTATTGGCAAAATATATCCCCCATGATTCAAAACCGTCTGCCCCATTAGTACATATTATAACAGCTTCCAGGGGTTGAGCATAAAAGTTGAACTCCTATGGAACAGGTTCAACTCCAGCATATTCATTAAGATAAAAAATTATCCAAAGCCCTATTCTTTTGGGAGGGTCACATCAATGAAAAACAGAGGGAAGCTGAGAGATTGTGTTTTTAATTTGTACCTGCCTACCTGAACTGTTTGAGAAGTTTGTTTATTAGAACTGGCCTCATTGTCTGTTGGCAGAAGATATACATTTGTAAAAGGAAAAAATGAAGGGAAGAAAAACAAGGAACTTCAGTGCCTATGCAAAGGCATACCTGCCAGGAATGTCTCAAACCTTAGGACCTTCATGTCAACCATGGTTCTTCTCCAAGCAGCCTCTTTATTTATTGGATTTATATCCTATCTTTCTCCCAAAATGGAGAATCAAGGTGGATTATCACCAATTCAGTCTACTTTCAGGGAGGTTTATGAGGCAGAGATAGCTTTGGTTATCTCTGTTGAATGACCTACCTTGAGATTATTCTGTTGAATGACCTACCATTTGTTGAATGACCTACCTTGAGAACTGAACAGAGGCAAAGTGTCCCTGTTGCTGTACTGGATTTGTTAATGGCTTCCTACATCGTTGGCCATTATATCCTTCTGGGTCACGTGTGTGTGTGTGTGTGTGTGTGTGTGTAGGGTAGGGTAGGACTTGGAGTGATTCAGGCTCCAGTCCTTTTTGGAAGAGTCAACCTAGGGCCCTATGTACAAATTGCTTGGGAGAATTTTGTGAATCAGTGCCATAAGGGTGCTCCTTAATTTCCAGACAACCAGAAAATGCTATAGGGACATTTGGAGAAGGAAAACAGCTCTAGTGGGTTTGGAGAAGAGATTTAATCTGGCTTCAAGGGACGACATGAGGAGACTCTCTGTTTCTGTTAGGGAAGTGAAAGGAAACTGGCAATGACTTTGAAGCTTGGAAGAGTGCAGAGAGTTCTGGTCTTATTCTGCAAAATGAAGGCCATTTTCAGCCTTCAGTCTTGGGACATTATCAGATGACAGCAATTGGAAGTATAATCCAATGGCAATCTGAATGCAATCATGGGATTTCACATTATTGCGTGAAAGCAGATCACACACATTTTGGGGCAATGGGAAGTCCTTCCAAATGTAATTGTGGGGTTTCACATTATTGTGTGAGAAACTATCACATGCAATTTTGAGCAATGGGAGGCAATTTTGACCAGTTCTGAATGCAATGCATCATCAATTCGCAATCATGTAAATTTGCTGAACTAGCAAATTCACTCATTTCTGAACTGGCCCCACTTTCATTTCTTTCGAAATTGAGAGAACTTCCTCCCATATGATAACATCCTTGGACTCAAGGCCAGATGAATGGGAGTCCACCACTTGAGACTATTCCTCAGGCAAGCACAGAAGTGGATGCAAGGAAAAGAGGACTGGTTCCAAGAACATCCTCTCCCAGATAATGTATGATGTATGTGGTTTGAAAACGTTGAGGAAGAGACACAGCAACCTGGAATAACTTTAAATTTTAATTGCTTGAGAAGAAGGGTTGCCAGAAAGTTTGGAAAACCTCAAGGATTAAGAAGTGAAATGGCAGGAAGGGCCTCATGTGTGGAATCATTTGGCAGTTATATTCTCCTAAACCACAAATGTATTACTAATGAGCTTTGTATATAGCCACTTTATCATTTGACCAATATCTCAGATTATTATTATTATTATTATTATTATTTTATTTATTTATAGAGCACTGTAAAGTTTACACAGTGCTTTACATAGTAAGGGTCAAATAAAAAAAAAGGGGGGGGAAATAAAAACCTTCCAAGGGGCAAATAATCTAAAACAATAACATTATGTGATTAAAATATCTCTAAAATAATACTAACTAGTATATGATAAAGACAAAGTGAGCAGCAGATTAACAAGAGTGTCTTTAATTTGGCCTTAAAATTAGCCTACGAAGTAATAGTTCTTAATTGTGTGGGCAGGAGATTCTCCCGGGAGCAGCACAGGATAAGGGGTGGATTCAAGCAGGGGAAGAGGAGACCCTTGGCTGGGTAAGCAGACTGGTGTCATAGGATCTCAATGCATGTGAAGAGATGAGCACTGACACATAAGAGGGAACCAAGCCATGAAATGTTTTAAAGGTCAGGAGAGGAATATTTTATTAGATTCTGAAAGGAATAGGGAGCCAATGGAGGGATAACAACAAGGGTGTAGCATGATCAAAGCAACAGGCAGTGAAGATGACCCTGGCTGCTGAATGCTGCACAGAGATTAGGGGGGTAAGGTGGGAAATAGGAAGATTCACTGGCAATGAGTTGCAAAAATCCAGGCATGATATCACCAATGCTTGCACCAAAGTTTTGACCATCGAAACAGAAAGAAATGGTTGAATTCTGATGAGATTATAAAGAAAGGATCTGCATGACTTGACTGTAGCCTGGATCTGTGGAGTGAACAATAATGAAGAGTCAAATAGGAAGCCAAGACTATGGTCTCCATTGACAGATTGAATAGAAATGTCATTCACATCAATTGATAAAGAACATTGCAACAATAGCTTGGGTGTAAAGACAAGTAGCTCAGTTTTGGCCATGTTGGGCTTCATGCACCAGTGAATGTTGAACGTCATGTAGCAGCAAGACATGATGATAATCGCTGCCCAAACCGCGGAGAAATCTCAGGGGTAGAGAAGTACAGCTGGGTATCATCGGTGTACAGGTGATATTGAAAGCTGTAGGAGCTAATAAGATTTCCCATGGACAGGATGTAAAGGAAGAATGGTAAAGGTCCCAAGACAGAAACTTATGGACTTTTTTCTGCCAATCTGTTTTGCCCCAATATTATGCAATTAAATGCCAAAGGAATCATTGATATTACTTTTTCTTTACTCAACGTAGGGTAGTGTGTGTATGTCCTCTTTAGAGAGTGCTATATTTGAAGGAATTATCTATCTGAAAGCCCATTCTCTTTGGTTTCCTTTTTGGATATGTATTCTTTTGGGCAATCTGCCTTCCTAGAGCATGGCTACAGGTTCATATACATGCGATCCAGGATTTTCCAGACCTCTAGTTTCTTTACAGGAGGTAAATGAGATGAAGTATGGGAAAACTCTATTTTATATGTTAACAGCAGCGAGGCTTGTATTTGCAAAATATTGGAAATCGAACAAGAAACAGACATTGATGAATGGAGATTGAAGTTATACCAGATGATGGAATTAGATTTGTTATCAAATAAACTGGAAAATCATGATAGTTCCAAATGGAGGAAAAACTAGGAGGAAAACATGAAATATATGAGGGGAAAATGGGGGAACTGGCTAACTGGGCATCAAATATGGATCAAGTTGTCTGAAAATAAAATATGACAAGGGGAATTTATGTTAAAATTACAAGATAAAGTAACAAATGGTGTAAACATGACTTAAACTCCAGAGGATAGAAACTATCTAGCCAGATTAAGGGAATGGAAAATCATGAGAAATATAAGCATGAGATATAAAGGGTTGAAATCAGTAAATTATATTCTCTAATATCAGTGAATGATGAATTATGTACTAGAAGATCTGGAGATTTAAGTTAAATTTAATTCAAGAATTGAAATAATAAGATTTTGAAGGTTATTGCGTGGTGGACAAACAAATGAGCTATCATGAAGCATCTTTTTTTTTGGCTTCTTTTTTGTGAAGAGTCACAATTTTTAATCATGTAAATAATTTTCTGATTATGATCGTTCCGGTTTTTGTTGGGGGAAAAGGAAGTAAAAGGAAGTAAAAGATATCTATATGATATTCAATATACTAAGAGAAATCATGAAGGGGATGATGGATGTATATAACTAATTGTAAAGCAATGTATATCAAGAGAAACAATATGAATGTATATGTATATGAGAATAAAATGTAATAACAATTATTGGGGGAAAAAAAAGAAGAAACAGCACAGGACTAGGTAACTGTAACTATAAGGTCCACATTGTCACTCTTGAGACTAGGTGAATATAGGCATAAGATCTGTAAAACTGATTAAGACTCAGTAAGACTGAGACTGCTCTTTCTAAGCTCACTGATGATCTTTTTACTGGCTAAATCTAAAGGTCTTTATCTCTTTGCTACATTTGACACCGTTGATCTTAGTCTCTTGGTGGATTTACTCCAAGACCTGGGTTTTGTGGGATCAGTTTTAAATTGTTTTAAATCGTACCTGTCAAACAGATCTTTTGCGGTGGTTATGGGAGGTCAGGTTTCTGCCCCCATCTCATTAGCTGTTGGAGAGGCAAAACAGATGGGCAGGAAAAAGTGACTAGAAGCTGCCTTTCCTGGAGCCACACTGAAACCTCACCAACCACACTACCCGCCCCCAAGGCAGCTGGAGTCCCTATGTCATGACCACATGACATGGCTTCAAGCCAGGAAGAAGTGGGGAAAAGCTGCTTCTTTTTGAAATGGCTTTTCTCTTCATAAGGGCACTTTTCTGCTGGCTTCAAGGCATGTGTCATCTAAACGCCATACCTTTAGGCCAGCCTAAAAGCACCTCTTTTTGCCTGTCTTTTTAGCCCCATTGTTTTTCTGCTAATATATTTTATGAAAACAAATATAACAGACATATGGATGGGGGGAAAAGAAGGACGTTGAGCAAGCACAACCCACATATATGAAATGTGGGGAAGGTTGCTGGGAACTATGGTTAGTGTATCACTGCCAGTGGATTCTGACCTAGATTTTGATTTTCCAAGGTACCAAATATGTTTGTTGGAGAGCAGCTCAACTTGACAAATTCCATGTTTGTTGAAGTATTAGATTGCTCATATTTACTGGGTTAGCTTCCTTTTCTGTATCTTTGTAGACACTAAAATGCATTTTAAGTAACATACTGTAGTTTCCCAAAGAACTTCAATGTTAAAAAAAAAGTACAGTGTGCCCCCTTTCATAAGCTGAAAGCCGTGTGCTGGAAGAGGAAATGGCATGCGTTCCCATGGTGCAGGGACATTATTTTCAATGGGGCTCTGCCATATGCAGTATTTCCTTACATGTGAGTGTGTGTGTTCTGGAACAGATCTCCCATGTAGGGGAAGGGCACACTGTACTTATTTTTAAAAATCTTTTCTATTGCATCATAGTGATAGTATAATAGTAAAATACCGTTCACAATGTGAGGGAGGTGTCATGAGCATATTGATAAAAGAGCTATGATTTTACATAGCTTAGCTTCTTCATTGCTGCATTTTTATTTCCCACTCTAATATAAATTTGACATGCTTTTCTGAGATACTGAATGCTGAAAATAAACTACTTTTTAAAAAAACTCAGCTGTGAGAAATGCTACACTGAGTAACATGAGGAATACAGTATGTGTGAACTCTGTTAAGGAAAAAAAAATGGTCTGAGCTCATAGAAGCACAGTCTGATTGCAGAACAGATCTGTTTCCAGTGACAGCATCTGTAGGGATAACAATAATTCCATCTGCACCATAGCCAGAGACATTAAATCTTCACATTCAAAGTTCTAAAAAAAAGTCTTACAGATGTCTTTACCTCATTATGTCGTTACTGGGGGATTGTCTCATCTGGTGTACTTTGCAACCGGGTATACCTTTAACAAGCAATCTGGCATTAGCCTTCTGTTTTTACCACTGGAAACCAACAGTTTGCTATATATCACCACTACTGTTAATTATATCGCTGCACAAGGCATCATTAAGGAGCTGAACAGTGAAAGGCACATCAGGAGGATACTTTTTTCCTCCTCCCCTTCTGCTAAACTGCTTTTAACAAATTAAGAAAAAATATATAATAAATTATATCCAGGTGTCTGTGACAATGAGCCATGGAATGCAACACATAAGCATGTGAGATTTGATCCAAAAAGGACCCATTTTCATGATCAGCTTATCTCCATTTAAGATATTCCTTTCAAGTTATGAATGAAAGTCTTTTTATTTGCTTGAAGAAGTCTTATAAATAAGCAGAGTAACTTGTGACAATGTCGAAACTGTACCTGCTTTTGAAGCATCCATGACAACTTTAGTTTGGGTTGTTACTTTTATAATAACGTTTCAAGTTTTATGGACATGCTTTATTTCAGGGATGATTAAAGTACAAGCTGGAGGCCAGATATCTCCCCAGGTCTTGTCCTGTCCTGTCCTGTCCTGTCCTGCCCTTTTTCTCCTAACTAGTCAGTCTTTGACACATTTTTTGTCAATAATTCTTACTACACACCTACATATTAGGCCTGTGTTCTTGTTACCTTGGCATTGCAAATGTAGTGATGAAGATGAGGGAGATTGCTTTGTATTGTGTTACTGTTTAGTATGCATGAAGCAGTATGAGCATCATAGCCAGAATACATTATCTACCCAGTACCCAGTATCTATGCAGGAATACTGTATTATTATGCAACAACATTTTTGGCAAATTGAGATAACTTGATTTTAAAAGGCAACACAGAAGAAATGTCTACATAGGAAAATATGTTTAACTTCCATAAGAGATCATAGCTCTCCTGAATTTAAAGGAAACTATGGCCTAAGTCCTGTTATTTGTGCTGATTAGAATAGACTAAGATTTACCTGTATATCAGCTCACCATTCAACAATTGATTCAATGAGTCTAGTTGGGACTTTAGTTTCACTTTCTCTATGTAAAATCCTACTCCTGTAGGCAGCAGAAGAGGCCTTCTACAAGTGGGAGAATACAATTTAAAACACACAAACACACACAAAATAATTAATGGGTGCAATTTACAGACATTTCCTTTTGTAATAAGTTATCTGGTTAATTATGGATGTAACATGCTGTGAAATTGCATTCCCCTGTGAAGCATGCAATAGTTGGTGGTATGTCTTTCAACTGAAGTGAAAGAAATTGATAATATCACCTCTAAATGCCATAAAGCATTCCCTTCCCTTTTATATGAAGAACAACTGCCCTTGCTGTACATTAATTAAATTGTGAATTCTGTAAGTAGGCATGAGGGCATGAGAAAATACCTTTTATCATTTCAGATTATGACTGAAATCCATTTTTAGTTTCACTTAGAGTAGAGCTGTTGAATTAACAGAATTTACATAAGTGTTGATTATTAGGTTTCTATTGATTCTAGTGGTCTATTTTAGTTAGGACTAATAATTGGATTTAGTCCTATTTGTCTGCTTAGTGAAGTGACATGCAATTTACTGGCCATGACTCTTCTTAGTTTCAGGGAAAGGTTTTTCAGGCCACCTTGTCAGTGATGCCAAAAACTGAACCTTCAAAATGCAAAGCTGAATAAACATTATTTTTTTTAATAAGGTTGTGTTCCACTACTGTGCTACATTCCCTCCACAAATTATCTGAAAGTCTTACTCTCCTATACCCCTATTTTAAACACAGTCTCTTGGATGTAAAGAACTACATTTCACAGGTAAAATTGATAGGATTCATTCTGGCCTTTGCCCTTGCTTGTCTAGTGTTGATGACTACTTTTCAGTTTGTGTAGTCTGAGTATGAGGACAGGATCTTCACAGAAGTGAAAGCCACTGTATATGTAATATACTCTTGTACTTCCTGGATAATGAATCTGTCCAAGGGAGGACTAGCTGAGTAAAGGAAACAATTAATACCTCTATACAACAAGGCAAGTCGCAAGACACATGAAGAAGGCTGTGGTAAGATCTGGGGGAGAGGGAACCTCTCCTGGATCCTGTAAATAACTGTAGGTGAGTCTCCAACCTTACATTTTTGGGCATGTGGTGACATCCCAGATCCAGGGATTCCTGGAAGAGTCAAATTATCTAGATCCTTTTCAATTTGCTTTCAGCCACTGGACCTTTCAGTGGCTTTCAATACCATCAACCATTATAACTTTCTAATTCACTTCTCTGGAAAGGGGCTTGCAGGTACTGTTCTATAGTGTCTCTGTTCCTTTCTTGATGGGGCACTCTCAGAGGGTGGTGCTGGGGGATTCCTACTCGACTTCTTGGCCATTGGCCTGTGAAGTTCCTCAAGAGTCAGTCTTGTGTCCTATGCAATTTAACATCTACATGAAACCATTTGGAGA
This sequence comes from Urosaurus nigricauda, assembly GCA_034509955.1. Classification (NCBI taxonomy): domain Eukaryota; kingdom Metazoa; phylum Chordata; class Lepidosauria; order Squamata; family Phrynosomatidae; genus Urosaurus; species Urosaurus nigricauda. The sequence goes on along the minus strand of JAOEGL010000005.1, from coordinate 165,675,227 downwards.
GGGTTTTCCCCAGAGTTTCTTTCCAGAGTTCTATGTAGAATTTCTGTCTGGAATTTCTGCAGTCAGGTGTCAAGTTGATGATACCCACTTCTGTCACTTCTTCCCAACTAATTCAAAGAAAGCTGTATCTATGCTAAACTGGTCCCTGACATTTTCAATGGACTGGTTGAGAGCAAACAAACTGGAACTTAATTCAGACAAGACAGAGGCACTCCTGGTAAATCAAAAGACAGATCTAGGAATAAGGATTAAGCCTATGTTAAATCGGGCTATAAACACAAGTTCATGGTTTGGGGCTACTCCAGGATTTAGCTCTAAGCCTGGATGCCCAGGTTTCAGCAGGGACCAAGAGTGCTTTTGCACAGTTAAAGTTAATACTCCAACTAAACCAATTTATGGATAAGTCAGATCTAGTCATGGTAGTACAAGTTTGTACATCCCATTTGGCTTATTGTAATTCACTCTACATGAGATTGCCTTTTAAAAGTTGGCCCAAAAATCTGAAGCCAAGTTATTAATTGTGGATGGCTACAGAGACCACACTACTTGCTTACTGTTGCAGCAATATTGACAGCTGGTCTGTTTGGGACCAGTAGCATCACTGGTGTGTGTGTGTGTGTGTGTGGAGGGGTGCAAAGTGCAGTGGGTGACACCCCAGAGGGGCTGACACTTGGAAAAACCCACCCACCCTACCCCCAGTACTTCCAGTCAGAAAGGACATTCCCAAATCCCTCCTTGCCACTTCCCGCTTTTCTGTGGGAGAACCAGTCTGCGGAAAGGGGACAGGACAGCTGTGCATGCCTTCACACTCCTCCCTGGTGCAGCCCAGCTCTATCTTAAGAGCTGGACTTGGCAAGGAGGGGTGTGGAGGCACACACTACCAGCTTGGCTCCTTTCTGTGGCCTGGTTCTCAGCTGAGGAAGAACCAGGCTGTGGCAATGAGGGGTGTGGAGGCCTGGTACTTCTTTAGGGGAGAAATGGGCTGCAGGAAGGAGGGGTGTGAAGGAACTTGTAGTCAGCCCGGTTTCTTCAGATGACCCATCTGCAACAAGGAGGGGTGAAGCACGCCCCTTCCAGCCTGAATATCCACCCTTTCTGGCCAGAAGTCCCGCCCGTTCCAGTGGAAGGACCACTGCCCCTGCACTGGGTGACACCAAGACCCGATACACCACTGTTTGCGACACAACATAAAGTGCTGGTTTGGACCTATAAAGCCCTATATGGCTTAACTCCAGGTCATGTGAAGGACTGTATGTCCCTTAATGAATCCATGAGATCTCTAAGATTAGTCTGGAGAGACCCTTTCTGTGCCCTGCCACAGACGACTTGGTGGGGAAAAGATGGAGTGGTTGGTCCCAGACTTTGGAACTCTCTCCTTAGAGAGGTCAAGATAGCCCCATCCTTGCTCTTCTTCAATCAGCAGTACATTTTTTGTGCCATCAGGCTTTTACAAACTGACTAGGATTGGGCTTTTAATACTCTAGAGTGATGTTTTAAGGTTTGTATATAGTCTTTAAATGATTTTTTATTTTTTAATGTTTAATATTTTAACTTTATAAATTGTTTAATTATTTTTACATCTTATGTTTATACCCTTGTTAATGCTTTTGTATTGTATTTAATTTGTATTGTTTTTAAAATTTTGCTAGCCACCTTGCATTCCATTTAATGGGGGACATGTGAAATGAAAATGAAAATGATAATAATAGCAAGAACAACAATGTAAATTCTCATTGATTTACTTGTAATTAACTGCTTAAGGCTATAACCATTCATTGGCTTTACTTTTTCAATTTATTCCAGATTGTTTCCTGAATACAGTTTGTGCTTATAGATTGAATGTATTTCAGCAGTACATACCTATGTGTTTAGGAAATTTGAGGGGGGAAAGTCCCAGAAACTGTTACGTGAAATCAGAATGTGTTTCTACTATTTCTCTATCATTAGAAATGTTCAAATAGGGAGGAGTTTATCACAAAATGTTCATTTGGTAAAACATAATATTATTTGTCATTTTATTTCTAGCATTTAAAAAAATATTGGTGAAATGAAAGAAGCTTTCTTGAAGCTCTTTCTTAGTCCTTAATTGCTTTTATGCCGTTATTTTAGTCCTAGTAATACTCTATTTAGCATAATTATTACAGACCTGAAGCGCTTCTGTTTCTTTACAACCTACACACTGGATCAAAGTGAAATAATCTGCCTCATGTATTATGACATTTTAAAATGTTTTCATGATGATTAGTATTTTCTTGAAAATTGTAGCAAACCCTTGTGTATTATGTAGAATTGCAAACACATAGACTTTATTGTTGTCTTAATGCTGTCTACCAGAAATGGTTGAAAGCAGACAAATAAATGATTTGGGGGAAATGTGCAAATTGGTCAGATAAAAACATTAAAAAAACATTGTGTGAGAAATCTCTTATTGTCAGGACACACTATAATCCTGTAGATATTTGTTTTTGCTAATTGCCCTGAAGTTGACCCTGACAAATGGTGACCCCCCCCCCCCATGGATAAGATATCTCTAGGCCTCCCTTTCCTCCACCGCTTTGCTTAGGTCCTACAAATTTATTCCTGTGATCTCCCTCATTGAGTTTATCCATCTGGCGTGTGTTCTTCCTTTCCTTTTTCTACCCACTACCTGTCCCTAGCCCCAGCTTCTGCCAACTTAGCAGTTAGAAAGCATGCAAATGCAAGAAAATAAATACGTACCATTTTGGTGGGAAAATCAGAATTTGGTGCAGTTATGCTGGCCACATGATCAGCAGAGTCATCTTCAGACAACGCTGGCTCTTCAGCTTAGTAAAGGAAATGAGCACAGCCCCCATACAGTTGGTTACAACTAGACATTCATGTCAAGGGACTATCTTGATCTTTTTACCTGTCTTAACAATGTATGCCAGCCTCAATTTGATCCACATAGATTTCAGGCTTGACATTTTCCAGAACACATTCATTTGTTTTTTAGGCTAAGCACTCTTTTGCAGCACCACATCTCAAATGAGTTTATTTTCTTTCTTTCTGCTTTCTTTACTGTCCAATTCTCACATCCATACATGTTGATGGAGAATACAACCACATGGGTGATTCTAATTTTAGTGCTCAGTTGTATAGCTTTATTTTTTAGGATCTTGACTTGTTATTTCATAGCTTCCTTTCCCAGTCCTATTTTATTTTGATTTCTTGACTTCAGTCACCATTCTGCTCAATGTCTGACGCTAGACTATTTCAATTTCCTCATTGTCTAGGATGAATTTATGTATTTCTTCTATGGTCATTGTATAGAAGAAATTTTCTTTATGTTCAGCATTAAGCCTGTCATAGTACTTTCGTCTTTGACCTTCCTTAGTCATTGTTCCAAAACTGTGATGTTTTCCACTAGTATTATGGTGTTTTTCACATATCTTAGATTGTTTACCTCAAATTTATCTCACAGTAAATTCTCCTGAAAATAATGAGATTTACTTCTGAGTGGAAATGCATCAGACTGCACTGTGAGACTATAATACTTTGTGCATTTACTTATTTCTGACATTTGTTACCCATTCCCCAACTGCATACTTATGTATTCCTGACAATTAATTGCTGATTATCTATAGCTGGCTAATTGAATATCTAATTACATATGTATATAAACCTCATTGTTGTTGCATTGATAAAACATTCGCTAATTTCTGCAGATAAACATGGCTAAGTTCTCCTCCTTAGTTCAAGTGGAAAACTCAGGGTTTTCTGAAATCATAATAAATCTCAGGTATATTCTTGTATTTTTTTAAAGTGTCCCATGTTAAGGAGATGGTAGTGTTTATTTGTTTTTAAAAATAAATTTATCCTTTTCAGAAACGTTTCAAAATCAGCCTTTATGCAATGACTGTAATCCTGTTGGTAGATCTCAGTTAGAGTAGACAATTAAATCAACTATTAAAAATGGTAAGCCAACACATAGGCAAATTCTATGGACATAATGGCCTTATTGTAGTTGGGATGACAGTAACAACAGATTTTATGCTATGTCATAGTATTTCTGATTTTTATGTATGGTTGTGAAGGTTAAGCAGTGAAGAGAGCTGATAGAAAAAGAATCAATTTATTTGAAATATGGTACTGGAGGAGAGTTCTGAGGATGCTATGAACTACCAAATAGACAAATGAATGGGTCCAGGAATTGAATTGCCCTTGAACTGTCCCTAGAAGCCAAGATGACTAAATGGAACTGTTGCACTTTGGACATATCATGAGAAGACATGCCTCATTTTAAAAAATAAATCATGCTTGGTAGTTAGGCTCAGTCAAGGAAATCAAAAACCTGAATTCTTCTTTTTTTTTGGGGGGGGGGGGAGTCAATAATTTAAAAAGAGAAAATATTGACTGGCCTCCAGTGAAACTCCCCCACCATTCAGTATAGAATGAATGATCAAGACTATGTTTACATTTTTCTGTTGTTTACAATGACTGTGCACAATATAGTAACTCTGTACTTGTTATATGAATTTTGAAGCTGTAACTAGGTTTAAATTTTTCCATTTTAGAAGAACCAACATTCTACAGTGGCTTGAGCATTGGCCTATGACTGTGGAGTCCAGTGTTCCAATCCCTGCTCATCCATGGAACCCACTGGGTAAATCTGAGCAAATCATTCTCTCAGCATTGGAGGAAACTAAAGACAAACCCACTCTGAACAAATCTTTCCAAGAAATCCCCATGATAGCTTTGCCATGGGTTGCCATAAATCAGAAATGAAGACACACAAAGCAGCATTTGAACATGGAAGTACAACTTGGATTACTAGGTTGAAATTTAATAGCTCTGCATTTTAGGAATTTTTGAGCTTTGAATATTGAGAGTCTTGCCTACTAAAATTCAAGCCCTTTAATAAGTTAGCTTTAATTCTTTAATTCAAAACCTGAGTTGGGGAAGCATTCAGAAGCCACAATTTCCATCCTGTTACTGAATAATGAGCCACAAGCATTTGTTTTCCAAGGTCTAAATTTGGAAATATAGTAAAATACAACAACATCCAAAATCTATAAGACAGCAATACTTTTACTGGGCCAATTAAAAATTCACAAAACCCACCATGCAAGCTTCAAAGCTCCACTGTATGATGTTTCTACTCCAGCATGATTTTTAACACCTTTGGCATCCTTCCGTGGTTTGAGTAACCAGCTTTTTGGGGGCAATTAGTTTACAGTTGTAAACCTGTTAAAGACAGCTTAGTGTTGTATGAAGCAATATACGAAGCTGCTATTGCTTTTTACCACTTAAGAACCCAGTGAAGTTTTGAGTGCTTGTACATGTCATGTACAGCCAGGCTGAGGACTTGGAGGAGAGGGATTCATTGGTCCCTCAAGTGTAGGTGGAACCTGAGGCAGAGCCATGCCACAGCTCTGACCTGCTAGGCCCTAGTGTTGTTCTACCAGCTCCCGCAGAGTCGGCTGAGTCACTCCCTACCTCTGCTTTGCCAGCTTCAGCAGAACCTGTGACTTAGCAGCCCAGCCTTCCCCCAGCAGAGAATCCAGGTCTGGGAGACACAGAGGAGCAGGACAAGCCAATACCTACATTCAGCCAAAGAAGGACAGAAAGTGTTCCTGGAGGTTATATGAGAAATGCTCACTAATGACTAAACAGTTGTGATAAGGAGCTGGCCTAGTATAAACACCTGTGAGAATCCAAGCCTCTCTGTCACGGTCTATCTGCTTTCCTTGGTGAAAGCTTCTCTCTCTGACTCCCTCAAACTTCGTTGCCCGACCCTTTGCTTCCTAGACCTTGGATTGACCTAGACCTCTTGACCCTGGATTGGACTCGCGACCTGCTCTCTGAAACTCTTGACCCTGCACTGGACTCACTGACTCACTCACTGAACCCTGGACTGGTTTCTCATTTTACTCTATTGGACATTGGACTGGTACTGTGCTCATAGATCTGCTTCCTTGCTGCTACAAAGCTTTGTATGTGTTTGGATTTGCCTGCCTCAGTGTTATCAGCTTCTCCGTTTGGCTGCTTTCCCATACAGGACAATGTATTTTGTGCATGTCTAGTTGGCCCAATAAAGTTACTGCTGTTTTGTGGACTTTGCATGTTTTTACTGCTGTTTTGTGGATTTTGCATGTTATTGTATTTTGTTATAGTAACAGACACCTACGAGTACAAAGAGACTTGTTTCCCTTCTCACCTACAGTGCTCCATGAAAACCATGCACAGCTTTAGGTCAGATTCCTCCATATTTTTAACTGTATTAACTGTGACAATAATTCTTTGGAGGGCTTCTAAACACTTGTATATATTGTAGGTAAGCAGAGTGTTTTCTATGGATGTAGGGGGGGGGATACATACTGGCAGAAAGGGGCAGACTTGGAGGCCACAACAGAGAAATGGTGCTCCCAGCAGATTGTTTTTATGCCATGTGCAGGGCGTCATTGGTATGCTCATGCACGATCATGATGTCCATACAGTGCAGTGCTGTTTGAGTGCTGTGCTGCATGGACGTCATCACTGTGCGCTCCGTGTAGATGGGGATGCGGCAAGATGGTGCCCATGTGCCAATATTAGGGGTGGGCTCATGTGGACACCCAGCCCTACCTAATCCTAATTTCAGCCCCAGGCTGGTGCAAAGCACCAGTCTGTACTGACCCATAGACCACAGAAACCCATTCCTGGGTTTTTATTACTCTAAGTGAACTCTGTTCCTTGAGTTCTCCTAACTCCATTCCTTGACCTTGCCAACTATCATAGTTTCTACATTCCATATCCAAACTTGTGGACTTTCACAATTCAGCATTCTGTACCATCTCTGACTTGGATTTGCTATGTTGAGAATGCTGCCTTACACACCTTTTTTATGCCCCAGGTTTTTTTTTTTTTACTCTTAGATGTAAGGATGTCTCTTTCAAATTCTTCTTTTAATCTGAGACATAAAGTTTTTGGATTTGCCTAGTCTCTGATCTGAATAGTAATAACTTTTTAAATTTTATTTTTAAGGAAAAAAATTATTGATGTCTGCTTTACAACCATAGATTGCTACACCTACATCTATCTATTCTTCCTGGAAACTAAAAATATTTTTGGGAGAACAAGAGTGAGATTTCCATTCAAGACAAAAGCTATTTACTAATACTGTCAGAAATATGGGAGTAAAAGTTTAGTTGGGGGGAAAAAATGAGAATATGTATATAAAATAGCAATCAAATTTCTGAGAACATTAACAATTTTGTTCCTTGGGCTGTTAAATACAAATGTATTTACTATAGATTCTAGCTGGACACATATCTCTTCTACATTCTGCAAGCAATCAACTGAGAGAGAAACAGATTTACATCTTAATTATGGCCTTTAAAATGTTTTACACTGCACAAGTTTGTACCTCCTTTATAAATTACCTCATTAGTGCCTAAAGTACAACACGATCCTTTTGTTCTGCCTATTGAGTATTCTATTTAATGCATTTGATCAGCTATGATACATCTTTAAACTAAATCTTAAATTACAACAATACATTTTTTGTGTTCACTTCACATTGTGTCTCATCAAATTATAGACAGTTTACATTATATTGTTAGTTTCCTCCATCTCCACTTTCACAATATTAAGGAAGATGGAGAGGTTATCCAGTGTTTAATTTTTTTTAAAAAAGGAGATAACATTTAGCTTGATAAATATTAATAGAAAATTCTAAGATACTTTACAGTTTCTATGTGTACTACATACAGAAAAATATGCAGCACAATAGGCTTTGGCTCAGCTGAAATTTTAGAGCTTTTTTTTTTTTTTAGTTTTTCCCACTTATACATCATACCTTCTAGCTTTGTATCAAGCCATTAAAGTTGGGATGGACAATTCCAGTGGATGCCTTTTGGCAAACCCATCAATACACCTTTAGCCAAACAGGGACTGATGTGATGCCACTTTCATTTTTGGTTTCAAAGTGGCCCCCGATCAGCCATCCTGGAGCATTTTGGGAGGTTTGTGGAGTGTAGATATGGGTTCTGGGGGATTTTTTTTTGTCCAATTCTTTGTCTTTTTTTTTTTTTTTTTTTTTAAAAATAAAGATAAGGTCTTCAGCTTTGCAAAATGGTCTTTGGCACCTTCCTCTTCTTTCCATTAAATACATTTCATGACAAGAGGCAGACAGGCTACTTGGGACTAGCCTGGGATATAGGCTTGAATCCTACTGTTAGCCCCAACTAGAATAGAACCCTCTGTGTTGATTCATCATTCAACAATTGATTTAATGGGTCTAACCTAGTCAACTGAAGTCAATTAACTCCCTAGATTATCATGAGGCATGTGCCTATCCTATAACTATGGGCTCTATTTCAGGTTAAAGGAGAACTACGTTAGAAGGTAACAGAGAGGTGGGCAACTGTGGAAGAGATGGAAGACAATTTCCTACCCCCCACTCCCTGGTAGGCCTACAAGAAATCCCACTATTTTTTGGGAGGGAAGGACAATTTTCAACCCAATCTGCCATGCCACAAAATGGCTTAAAATCTATGCAAAATGCAGTGGTTTTGCTCCCCCATAAATTTAGAAATGAATTGACCCCCCCCCCCCAAAGAGCAAATTTGGCTGAATTGGAAACAAATAGTGAGCAATATGACTTCCAGTTTCTCTTTTGCTAATTTGGACCATGTGGGGTGGTGGGTTCTGGCAGGTTTTAAAGTTTTGTGAGGGGCTTGTTGGAATTGTGAGACCAAAATTTCTGTGGCTTTGAACTCAAAACATGCCTCTTAGACAATTTTTTGGAGGCATTTAGGGGCTAATGATTTTTTTGTATTTTTTTTGTTTTGTTCTGGAGAGAAAAACAAACAAACAGCTCTGTAGGATGTACATCAGCATTCCCTAACCTATTCTAAATGCTCATTGGATTCATAAAATCTAAGGCTATTGCTGGCTGCTTGGTAACTATATATTATCACAGATAGCAAAGGTAGTATATCTTTCCAAGCCAGTTGCTGAAGAATACAAGTAGGAGGGTGCATCTGTACTCATGTCTTACTGTGACTTTCCTAGCAAGGTTTGCCACTTTGTGTACAGAACGTTGGACTATGCTTTTGGTCTCTTTCAGCGTGGTTTGTGTTGTTGTTGTTGTTGTTGTTGTTGTTATTTATTCAGAACCATAGTGGAATAAACCAAGAAGTAATGTGAGATAAGTGGGGGATTAATATCCATAGTCTCAACCCAGGGAGTTTACACACATTTATTGGAATGTTATTTGCAGATTGAATAGATTTTAAAAAAAAATCAGTGGCATGTCCATATTCCTTACTCCAGGTGCAAAGCAAAAGTTGGGGGTTCTATTACGTAATCATGTGCAATTAAGGGGGGGAGTATATATCTAAAGTATATATCCAAAAATAACTGCAGGAAGAGGCCTTCTAATTGGATGAGATCTTTTTCTATGGCATAATTAGCACTGCAGGGTTAACTAAGGAAAGGAAATCTGTAGACTGCTGAAATTGCTCGAAACAGCTCTGTGTTTTGCTATGGGGTAGTTAGAGGGGGCTGATGATGCAACATGCTAAAAAAAGTATTAAAAGAACTTGAAGCATACACATCAGAAAAACTGTTTCAGACACAGAGCCAATTGCAAAGACATCATTTCAGATGGAGAATCATTATGAAGTTCATTGTCAGTAATTCATATGTGAGTTAACCTAGAGATGGTGAAAAGATAGCTGCTCCTTTTGAAAATTCAAAAGGGAAAAAAATTATATACAGCAGCAGTTTTAGATAAAAATGCTCAGATGGGTCTTCTCCCTCTCTGCCCTACCAAATCTTGTTGATCTCTTGACACCAAATTACTGAAACACGATGTTCATGTTAGGGGAAAAAACAAAATCTTGGTTTCAAAAAGGACACTCTGTTTCTTCAGTGATTGGGGACTTTCTAAACACAAAAAGCAGAATGAAAAAGATGCTCAGAATACTTTGCTTATGAACATGACAGCAGTAACCTGTTAGAATATAAATGACAATTAGATGTGCACTCAGCTGTGAAACTGGTAACTTTCACGGTAGTCTTTTTTTTTTATTGTTCTTACTTGTTACCCACCTCGATCCAACATAGGGAGAGGAGGGATACAAATAAATATTTGTTTTTTAAATCTCTCTCTCTCTTTCATTCTCTCTCTCTCTCTCTCTCTTTGTGTATGCATGTATATATGTTTATGTACACATAGATATATAGTTATAGGCAAAAATAAATGGCTATTATTAAAGTAGGTTCATTTATAAATTCATGTAGTTCAAAACTGCATAAGCTTCAAAGTAAATCCAGATCCTATTTTCCCTTCAAGGAAGAGCAATGTAAGCTGATCAGTGCTACCTCAGAACCAGCTGCCTATCCTCCTAACCTGTATCACTGTAGAATAGATCTGAGAATGTGTATGACTTATGTGTGGGTAAGTGAATTTATTTTTTAAAAAAAATTCAATTAAAATATCCATATATACTTCAATTCATACATTAAATACATACTTATTCAATTAACCATTAACATTTAAAAGCTCATACACCAAGATAACATTATGTACAAAAATTCAATTACACACTTATTTTCTTCCTTACCCCTATCTCCCTGTTCTTCTATCTTTCATTCATTCTCCATTCTTCCATTTTTCATTCTTTCTTTCCCACTTCTTTCTGGTGGTCAGATTCCTTATATATGCTGTGTTCTCCTACCGTTTGGATTCTCTTTCATATCTTCTTCTAATTAAGTAATAATACTTCTTCTAAAAACAATAATCCTTTCAGTACCTAATTTACTGTTTTCCTCCTCCTCCTCCTCCTCCTCCTCCTCCTCCTCCTCCTCCTCTTCCTCTGTGTGTGTGCATGTATATATATATACACACACACACACATAATATTGACTATTATTCAGTAATTAGACTGTTTTACAAAATATTACAACTAAATTCCAATCTTCTTCCATCTTATTATTGTCTTTTTCTTTCATTCCTCTTGAGAACCTGTCCATATCTCTTAAATCTAATAATTTTTCTAACCAGTCTTCAATTGCCGGTATTTCATTAATCTTTCACATTTGAACATACTATAACCTTGCTGCTATCACCATATATAATGTCAATTTTTTTCCCCTGGGAAAGCCACATGCTAAGAATGTATAGACCTCTTGATAAATGTCTTTATTCTTACTGAAAGTTTGCTTTGACTGTGGATGTTTCACCCCTGAAGAAACTACTCAGATAACTTCAAATAGCATTTTATAAAAATATAGTGGTAGTAAAAACAAATAACTAGTCAAAAGAAATTTCCAGGGATAAAGCAGCAGAACAGGTGTTGTTGTTGTTTTGCTATGCTCACACACATGAACAAACATATTAGTAATGGTTTTAGCTTCCTTCAGAAAATTCCTCAGATGATTTAGCTGAGAATGCATCTTTTCCTGTTGTCTTTCCCTAACAAGCTGAGACATTTTACTTCAGGGAAGCTGAACACTTCAGACAGGATGATTAGTTAGTGACTGTTGCCACTCCTCCACAGCCAGCCTTCCACATTGGTATCAAGACAAAATACCAAAGACAGACTTCACAGGCCTTGTCTGCATGGGTGAAAAACCGTGTACTAACCCTGACACCAATGCTGCCTGTTTCCATGACACATGGTGCCTTCTGATGAAATACTGCCAGTTTCCCTGGTTAATGTAACTTTGCCCCAGAGTTAGCAGAGTTGTGGGAAGCCCCTAAGTTTCCCAAAAGCCCTAGGGTTAGCACACAGGTTTGTGGCATGTGATGCAGAAAAAAATGGGAAGAAACTTAAACCATGTTCAAGGTGGAAATCAAAGGGCATCAACAAGCATCAGTTTTATAAGTTTGACATATTAGTATCCCAATGTTAGAAAATGCAGGGACCTGCTAAAATGCTAAAGTTCATAATACTGAACAATTCAGACAAAATGAAAAAAGGGAAAAAATAGGATGACTATATCCACATAACTTATTAAACAGTACTTGTTAAATTCATTTGAAATTCATTGTTCAGCTTTTCATTTTTCAAACGAATAAACACTTAAGATTCAGTACTTTGCTCAGCTAAACAGATGGAGGGGAAACACATGTTTCACTTCAACTTCATTAAGGAAAAAAAAAGATATATTGGATTTCTGGAAGAGAAAGTACAAAAAGAAAACTTGGCAATCAGTTTGGCTGAGGTAGGCTGCTGTTCTGTGATTCCTTGGACAAGATAACAGGGATCATACAACAGGTCTGATGTAGCACTCTGAGACTGGATTGGATGAAGAGATCATATTTTAGATTAGGGATGGAATGAGTATTCTATAATTTCCCAAATATAGTCAAAATTTGGTGTTCCAAACCACTTGGGAAATCCTTAGGAAAACAACACAGTTCTCCAAGACAAAAGATCTACGCTTTTTCTGGGAAGGCCTGATGGCTTTTGGCCTGCCTTTTCACTCCCTCAGAGGCCAGGATAGAGTCAGATGCCATGGGGGAGGGCTGAGCTTCTTCAGGGAAGGCCTGATGGCTTTTGGCCTGCCTTTTCACTCCCTCAGAGGCCAGGATAGAGTCAGATGCCATGGGGGAGGGCTGAGCTTCTTCAGGGAAGGCCTGATGGCTTTTGGCCTGCCTTTTCACTCCCTCAGAGGCCAGGATAGAGTCAGATGCCATGGGGGAGGGCTGAGCTTCTTCAGGGAAGGCCTGATGGCATTTGACCTACCTTTTCACTGCTAGAATCAATTGTGAGAATCATCCAGCACTGAAAAGTGAAAAATAGAGTAGAACATTCCTTGAATGGCAAACCATAAATCTGTACACTTTAACTGCAAAAATTATGACTATTTCCCCTGTCTACATTACTTTATGCCTGCCAAGGCTGCTCCTCTCCTGCCACCACCTCCTCTGCTGCTCTTTCTCAGCTGTTTTTTTTTTCCCATGCAACATGCTCACTGAACCCTTTGGCTTATGTCTGCTCCCCTTCTTTCTTAAACTGCCTGCCTATTTTGATTCCCCAATTCCTTCTCATCCCTGCTCGTTCGCTTCTTCCCCACCAAGGCTGCCCCTCTCTTGCACTGCTCACTTCAACCATAACTCTTCACCATACCAGAAAGGAGCACATTTGTCCAGAAGAATTGATTATAGGCTGAGCTTGACAAACTGCAAAGATATAACACTGTATGCTCAGAGTGGATTTAAAGGTGAAATGTAGTTCCTTGTTAGTTGAAAAGTACAGAAGACAAAAAAGAAGAAACTTTGATCTACATTTTTAAAAATGTGGCAAAAACCAAGATGAAGACTAACAGGGGGAAAACAGATTGTTGGGTTTAATTGTTTTTTTGTTTTGGTCTTTTTAAAGCACTTTAGTTTTGTAAGCAGGAAAAATACTGTTCATATTTGTAACTTTGGCCTTTTAATCATACAAAGGAAGGAAGACAAAGAAAAAGAAGAACAAGAGCTATGGTTTATGGCCAAATAAATCATTATGATCTCATGTGTTGCTTCTGATGCTCAGACTTGTCCTTGTTCAAAAAACCTTACATGTCACAGAGCTCTGACTCTTGCACTGCCTTTCTTCAACATTAATCTCACAGATTTTTGTTTTGCTTTGATATTGTAACAATTTTTATGGCTTGTATCATCTATCTCTGATTTTTCTGATGTAGTTACAATTAGTTGCAGTTAGCTGTAGGAAGATAAAACTTATAGAGGTTATCCCTTATAAGAAAGGGAGGCAAGTTACCCCTCACAGAAGCTGCTTTGCAAAAGCATTGATAAAATTAAACAGTAAGTACAGTTGGACTTCCATATCTATGGATTCTGCATCCATGGATTCAGACACGAATGGACTGAAAATATATTTTTTTAAAGTTCCAAAAGACAAACCTTGATTTTGCCTTTTTATGTAAGGAGCACCATTTTACTATGCCATTGTATATAATAGGACTTGAGAATCCATGGATTTTGATATCAATGGTGAGTCCCTAATCCAAACCTCAGCGGATACCAAGGGCTCACAGTAATTAGCTCTTTGGGAGCTTCACTGCCATTCTGGTGCCTAATCTGTCCTTGGATATCTAATAAAAAGGTTTAAACTTACAAATGAAATAGCAGAATAAGCATTGCATCATATGTTTGATGGTACAGTCTTCTGCGTGAGTATTCAGAAATCAATCCAAGTGGATTTACTCCTATGAAAATAAGTATTGGATTACTGCTGCATAGAACAATCCTATACACACTTTCTTGTTGTTGCTATTTGCCATCTAGGTGACTTCAGCTTTTGGTGATTATATCAATGAAGGACCTTCTAGAGACCCAATCTCCTGCCGTGGTCAGGTCTTGCAAACTCAGGGCCATGGCTTCCTTGATTGAATCAATTCATTTTAATGTGATCTCCTTCTTTTCTTATTGCTTTCCAGCTTATCAAATATTATTGTATTTTCCAATGAGTTGCAATGAGTTAAGTGATCCAAAGTAAAAAGATAAAGGTATTCCCTATTGACAAGGTTGTCAAATCATGTTCAGTCATAGGGGGCAGTACTCATCTCTGTTACTAAACTGAAGAGCCAGCATTGTCAAAGCCTGCTCTGTGATCATGAGCCCAGCATGATTGCACAGAATGCTGTTTATCTTCCCACCAGAGTGGTACCTATTTATTTACTTGTATTTGCATGCTTTTGAACTGCTAGGTTGGCAGAAGCTAGGAGTAGTTATGGGAGCTCACCCCATCATGCAGTGTCTGGGCCTCAACCTGCCAACCTTACAATCAAGAGTTAGCATCTTAACCACTTGAACCACCATATCTTTGGTCCAAAACACACTGCAAAAACAATCCAGTTGAGACTGCTTTGACTGCTCTGGCTTAATACTAGGGAATTCTGAGAACTGCAGTGAGATACTTAGCCTTCTCTGTCAGAGATGTCTGGTGCCACAACAAACTAGAATTCCCAGGATTCCCTAGCACTGAGCCAGGGCAGTTAAAGTGGTCTTAGACTAGATTATTTCTGCAGTATGTTTTGGACATTTGTTTCTAGTGAGAGTTCAGGCTTGATATACTCTAACAAGCATTCATTTGTCTCTTCACAAGTTTATTTGTAGAACTCTTCATCAGCATCACATTTCAAATGAATTCATTTTGCTCCTGTCAGCTTTCCATATTGACCAACCTTCACATCCATGCATGAGTGTATTCCATTGAAATCAATGAGTATGACTTCTTAGCAAATATATTGTAGATTGTAATTAGGATCATAAAGTTAATTTCTACAATAATTCCAAATATAAGAATTTTATTACTGAGACTATTTGGCATATTTTCTTCCTCACCTAGATACAATCCATGTTCAAATAGATGTTAATGTAGTTGACATTTTATTTTATTCTTAATGCATTTCTTCTTCAATTTTATTTACAGTCTACATTCATTAAGCATGAATGCATCTAACCCATACATAGCTTTTCATTATCAAATATAATTTTATTATAGGCATTTGCATCAAGTTGCCCATTGACCTTTAACTGTTTCATAATATATGTTTCATAATGCACACATAAATGATGTCACCATTAATAGGAGTTAAGCAAGCACATGCTTACTTAAAAAGGTCTATGCAAGAAATGTATGCCTGCAGGTTAGCAATATCTGCATTAATATACATCCATGGCAGATACACTGGCAGAATAATAAGGAGGAAGAGTAAAGGTCACAATAATGAAAACAGTTGTAAATTATTCAGGCATTAAGAAATTCAAAGAGTAACATAAAGGTAAAGAATATGTCATAGATTTGGCAATACATAGATTAATGTAACCAAAGCAAGAGCAGTAGAAAAAGTATAGAATGTACTTGGCATTAGGAAAGGTTGCAAGTTCACAGGACTAGGATATATAATTGGGCAATAGGACAGATATTGATTAAAATTAATCCATTTTTCTACATAAAAAGGAGGAAGGAAAGGGAGAGGAGAAATTTGGCAGCATCTTTAAGTCTTTCTGCCAGTACAGACCAACAAAAACAGCCAGCTTCAGGGTTGTGCGGGGGCATGACATCCATTCACAGCATGCCCTGACTCCATGCCCAAGCTGGTATCATGCCACTCACCCAAACAGATGGCAGGCAGCATTTCAGTAGCACAGTATTTAGACATGCTGCACTGAAGAAACACTGAGGAAACTCTGCAGCAGTGGCAAGGATACCCTTTCCCCAACAGAAAAGGGAGTTCCTTTCATCTGCTCCTTTTAGTTCTAGGAAAAGACCAGATTGGGGCCATGGCATGTGGTTGCCATGGCCTCAATCTGGCACACAAAGGGGCAGCATGACGATGCACCCTTATGGCAGTCTCTTTTCAACCTATTTTTTAATGTTTGCATGAGCTTTCATGGATCTAAACTCACTTCTTCATATGCAGTACTGAGTGTTGTTAAGACCTCAGGCATAAAGTATATTTATACCATTGTTGAAGTAGTGGGATAGAATGTAATAGGATCCAGAAATATATAAACCATGACCTAAATTTTAAAAGGCATGGGTAAGGTGATAACAGGTCTTTCAGATCTTCATAGTGGTCAGTTAATATTGATGCATGAAAGCAATAAATCTGCTCATCAAAAGTCAGTTTTC
Organism: Urosaurus nigricauda; assembly: GCA_034509955.1. NCBI lineage: Eukaryota > Metazoa > Chordata > Lepidosauria > Squamata > Phrynosomatidae > Urosaurus > Urosaurus nigricauda. Next base: position 165,658,629 of record JAOEGL010000005.1, on the reverse strand, counting down.
CAAAGGTCAGTTACATGCCATTGAAGTAATCAAAACAGAGATTTCTAAAAGGATCCAAATTTTTTACTTTATTGGAAGCTGTTTCAGTACCACCGAAGAGGAACAGATCACTAACTTCATGTTAAGTACAACTCTCTAGTTTTGTCAGGTTCTTCATGATGTTGAGACTAAGGCACCAAAGACATAAGCAAAAGGTAATCCTAACCAGATCTTGGGGCAAGGTAGAGGCCAGTGCACATGAATGGATATGATCCCACCCCTTAGACACATGACTGTACACAATAGATGGTGGTTAGTGGGTTCCATGTCAGTGGGTAAATGGATCAGCTCTAGATTTTAGTCTAATATGGGGCTGGTAGAGACCACCACTTTGCGGCGGCCCGAGGCAGAAATTAGAGCTCGGGAGAGCAGAGCATCCACATGCTCTGTGATCTCCGGGTGCCAGTTTGGCACGTGCGTGCATTCACATGGTGCACACACCAATGACATGCTTTGTCCACCGTGTGCAAACAGTGCAACATACAAGAGACATCACCGCACCACTCCAGGGAGCTATTGGTGCTTTGGCAGTGGTGTGGAAAGAAGCTGAATTTCACATCATCTTTTTTGGAGCAGATCATTGCCACGCCCATGCAATTGCCATGACAATGATCCAGAGGAGAAAGGGGCAGCCTCTTGCTTCCCCTTTCTTCTAATCTGTACAGCCCCATGTTCAACAATATGGATAACTTTTTAAAAGTTTGAACTAAAATTTAGAGCAGATCCAACACACTACTGAGATGGAGCACAGCAGACTCATCATTCCACTGAGACATCACTGGTACGCACAAGGACTGTGGATCAGGTTTCAGTCCTCCACCCCATAGTGAATAGCCACAGATCTCTTTTCATGTATTATAACAGTTGGCCTGCAAGTTTTCACAACAATATTAAGTATCCTTTGCTGGTGATGGCATTTGTTTCAGAGCTTGATTTTTAAAAACAACAACAACCATTTCCTTCTGCCTTTATTATGAATCAATTTGATGAGGTGTGTTTGTATTTTAATTCCATTTTTATCTGGAATTGTTCAAGTCCTATGTTAGCAGAATGCTAAATAACAGATATGCTACAATAGTAGGACTTAACCTGTATAAGGGCAATACCATGTGGAGTAGGTAATGTTAGTGTCACAACAAAACAGCAGCAAGATAATGTTAAAAGCACCTATGTTTCATTTCAGAGTTCATGCAGGTGTTTAAAATGATTATGTGCTAGCCTTTCAACCATATATCAAAGGAGATGCAACTGAAGAGCTATCCATTTTGATGTTTAGCACATAGCTGAAAGTCTAATGGACAGAAATTACAGAAGTCAAGTAGCACTTTACTCTATCAGAGGTGATAGCCTCTATCATATGACTGATGGTTATAGCAGGTCTCTGGGAAGAAATGTTGGGTACAGATGACTGCTCAAGCAACTTCCTTCACTACCTAGCTTTAAAGGGGGATGCACGGGACCAAGGCAATTTCCTCCAGCCCAAATCGCTTTTCTTTGAAACCTGCTGGTCTCTCTCAACCACCTGTCTTTATTAACTATGTACTCCTCCAAGATATGAACCCAGTTTCTCATCTCTTCAAATCATCTAAGACATGAACCTGAAAAAATCTCTCTGGCCTCTTATAGGGTATATCTTCAATAGCAAAATTCATTTATTGATTTGGAGGATTATATCTAAAATGAGGATTTTATGTTCACTGATAGTGAACTGATGAGTTTTTCAGCTTTTCCTTCTCTAAATTTCTTTGTTTCAGCACCTTTTAATTTTTTTATAGGATCAACTGAAAAATTTCTATCACAAAGTTTTGATTAGATCTGCTTATAAAATGAAGTATTCAAATAAGTCTACATCTGATTCTAATAGAAAGGTTTTAAACATTTGAGTTTCCTGGTTGATAGTATCTAAAACATTTTGATATTTTCATTTTCAAATATATCTAAACCATTTTGATATTTTCATTTTCAAATATCAAAAGTAGATACCATCTGCTTATGGTTAGAGGTTGTAATGATGAATTTGTAATTTCTGACTCTTTTATGTTTGTACACATTCAATGACTTATGGTTTTATCCTGGGCCCTGTGTTGGGAGAAAGGCAGAACACAAATTATAATTAACCAACCAACCAACCAACCAACCAACCAATCAATGTATGTATTATACATTTTGTACTAATATGCATTATATGTTATGTGGAAAAACTTTGCACATGCAATTCTTTTCAATGCCCTATTACACAGAGACACACAGAGAGGCACACACATAGTGGGAAAGAAAAAGAGAGATTGAGGTGTGTGTGCATAAACAGTTTGCAAGATTAGGAAATGCGGTTCCTATCAACAGATAAATTAAAGTTGAATGAAGTGGGAATTGGTACAGTAATATATGAAACTAGTATGGACGATAACTTACATATCAAATAATTCTGTGGAACTGCAAATTGCACAGTTGCAAGTGCAGATAACGGAATGAGAGGAAGACCCTCAGCTTTACTTAGTAAAAATGAAAACCAAAGCAAAACTAGAGTGTGGTGAGGATACAGAGCAATACAAACCTGGTCCAAATGGCTGGCATAACAGGCACACACATGCTTTTCTCTAGATGCAATGTAAGCCTCTTTTCAGTTCTGTAGCTCTGCACAGTGCTAGAGAGATTTCAGGGTCACTCATCACTATAAGCCAAGCAGGCAGTTTCAGTCAAGCAAATAAAAAGAAATCTACTGGGTGAAGGACACTTGCATTATCACGAAAGCTGAGAAGGGAGAAAGCAGCACAGCTTGAGAACTGACCCAGCTCCTGACAGCCATTCTAGTGGGTGTCACCTGAAAATTATGAATGGTTAATTTAACATGTTTCTACTCACTGATTTGAAGTGGTGTGATATTTCATGGCAAGGTGCCAGTTTTGGTATGTAGTTGGATTGTTTTCAGGTTTTTATGATCTTGAAGCAATGCAGATATCTATGCTTCCTACCTACCCACCTACCTACCTAGTCCATGTGTCTCTCTCTGTGTATAAAAGTTTGAATAGCTCCCAGACCTTTTGAGATTTCACAACTTTATGACAACACAGATGTCCGTCTGTCATTTAATGGCTTCCAGGTGAGATAATGTAATCGGCAAATACTGGAACTGACAAGGAGTGTGGCAGTGAGAAAGGTTGGCAGTGTCATCTGATGAACAATGATTTAAGCTATCAGTATTTCTGCCAATTCATTGGGGGGAAATGGAAACAGACCACATACACCCATGTTTTTGAGTTACTCTTGACTTGCCTTCACAGAAAAGTAAAAAGTGCTGTGCTTTGTTGAAGTTAATTTAGTACTGTATATTAGCTTTATTAAAATGTTTCTCATCTTGGCTGTGTTGCATATTCTGAGGTTATCTAAAAGATGATCCTGATAGATCCAGTGCAATAATTCAGTTCTACTTTAAGTAAAATCATGTTATTGCTGGTGGTATTGAAGAAACACAGCATACTCATTCCACCACTCTTAGCATATGGGTTAGGTGGATCTACCAGGTGAGTGCAATTAAGCCTGAATATGGTTTGGCTGGCTGAGTATTTCCTGTAGCCTGCATAATTCTTCTACTTAATCTCAAGGAAAGGTAGAAGGGTTTCATTGGAGGAAATAAAATTTGTATCACAATAGACTTGTATCATATACAGATGTGTTCAAATGGGCAGGTTTGCAAACAAGGTTAAGCTATTTCTGTTTAGGAGATGGTTAATTTAGTTGTGGTTAGTTAAAACAGAAGTGAAAGATCTTCCTCCTCATGGTCACAATGGAGAAAGGGCTGAGAATGAGCAGTAACCAAGAGTTTATGTAAGAATATTTCATATAATCATTACATTGAAATGAAGCCATACATACCCTATTATGTTTTTGATAATAATGTAACTTATGTCTTGAGATCCAGCATGGTGTAGTGGTCCAAGCATTGGACTATGATTCTGAAGACTATGGTTCAAATCCCAGTTTATTCAGGTAAACCGACTGAGTGCCCTGGGGCAAGTCATACTCACTCAGCCTCAGAGGAAGGCAATACCAAACATCATCTGAGCAAAACCTTCCAAGAAAACCCCATGATGGGATCACTTTAGGATTGCCCTAAGGGACTTGAAGGCACACAACAGCAACAGCATGTGTAGATAGAGTTGCCAGACTAAAAAACTGGGGATGGTTCCTGTACTATTCATGGTTGGGTAGAAAACAGTATTACATTAGGTAACAAACAAAAAGACACAACCAAGCATGAAAGTTAAAGTTGTCCGAGCCATGGTTCACCCCATGACCATACAGATACATGAGCTGGACAATCAAGAAAGCAGAGAGAAAAAAACCCAACCCATTTGAGATGTGGTCCTGGAGAAGAGTACTTAGGATACTGCAGACAGCTAAAAAGACAAAGAAATGGGTCCTAGAACACATCAAACCTAAAATCTACTCAGAAGTCAATATGATCAAACTGAGGCTAGTGGCAAATTGATGAGCCCTGGTGGCACAGTGGTTAATCGTTGGTACTGCAGCCACAAGGTTGTGAGTTCAATCCCAACCAGGGGCTCAGGGTCAATTCAGCCTTGCATCCTTCCCGGGTGGGTAAAAATGAGTACCCAGCTTGTTGGGGGCAATTGGCTTACACATTGTAAACCAGTTAGGAAATGCTAGTTCACTGCTAAGTGGCATAGAAATGTATTTGCTATTGCTATTGAGGTATGGGTTGTCTTAGTCATTCAATGACTAGGGAAAGAGGTCACAATTTAGTGGCAAGGGAAGGATGCAGTGCACCCAGGTTTTATCTAGATGCACTGGCAAAAACAAACAAACAAACAAACCAAAACCAAGCAAGCAAGCAAAACAAAATAAAAAATCTTTCACCCTCAGTGATCCAGATCCAGAAGGGAGACAGCTGCTGTTTGCTCTTGGCTGCAGACGAGCAGCCAGATGGTTCTCAAATAGCCCACTCCTTTTCCCAGCCACTAAATTGCCCAAGGAACTTACATATGGCTTTTTTAGCATTGCACACCCAACTATATGGAATTGCACAAATGGAATTTTATACATTTTTGAAGCATCATCTTTTTTTCCTTTTTTTTGGTGGTGTCAAGATTACTTCAAGAAATATCCTTCGTGGGCTAAAGAGGCATAGAAATCCATTCAAGGAACACAACAAGAGTAATATTTGGACAAGTGCAAATCTCAGCTATTTTTGATTGGCTTATTATCAGTTTAGACAGTCAACCATAATGGCATCATATACTCGAATCAAAAGTAATATTCCTTCTGTTTACCAATTAATTCTAAGTTTCCCAATGCTTAAAAATTCAATAGAGTGAAATTGAACAAGCTGCATGGTGACTGCGTTAGCAGCATGGCAATAATAGTACATGAGTTGAGCTGTGACAAAATAAAAATAAGTATCTTGTAAGTAGCATTAAGAACAGAAGTTAAATCTGAGACTCTGCTTGCTGGGGATGTAAGACAAATTTGTTCCAATTTATTTTAATGAATCTTGATAATATGCACATCCAAAAACCAAGGTGTGACACTGTAGTTGAAAAGGCAGTGTACCTAGTTCCCACCAGAGGTATATGTGCAAGCAGCAGAACAACCAAAAGGTCTTGAGTTGGAGATGTTAGGAACAAAGACATTTTGAACGATTAAAATCATTTGAATGGTTCTACATCAGATGATGAAAATCAACTGTCTAGCTGAAACACATGCAACTGACTCCTAAATGTATATAAATCATCCCACTGAGTTCAGCTGGTACATTCTTGATGACTTTGAACAGGATTGTATCATCTGTTGAGTATTATTTTCTTATCTTCCTTCTTCCTTTGTTGTTGGTTTTGGTGTTGAAACAGTGACGTATATGGTCACAGATAGTATTATATTAACAACAACAAGAACAATTAATCCAGAATTATGTAGCCCTAGTCAAGAGAAAGGAGGAAAATGAGAATGTTTCATTGACCCTTTTGTGAAAGATGGGATGAATAGTCCCATTTTGGGATGTTTATTATGCTTCATAATTTCCTTTCTCTTTCCCAGTTACTGTTATTTGATAGCATGTGCAAAATTTCTTGTGTACAGGAAAGAAACAACCTAACTAACCACTGGAAGCTTACAGGATTTGTGTATTTTCCCCCTTTCTTTCTGGCAGCTCAAAGCAAAGTAGGTTGCCCAGTGTCACTCAATATAACACCTTTAATGATAACATCACTTTTGGAGGATGTTCACTTCACAATGTAGACAAAGTCCTCATTAGGTTAATGGAAGATCACTGGCTTTCACCTGCATTTTATTTCCTATAATGAGTCCCTTTTTATACAATAGGGTTTATGAAAGGCAAAAATGTTGGCTCATGGGGAAGAGATAGATGAACATAATAAGGCTCCTGTTGGAGGGATTTATGATGTATATTTAGCATTGAAGACAACATAGTAAATCACTGCCACAGCCAATGTGAAAGATACATTAGTTGCCATTTGTTTTTCACCAGCCTATCTGGGTCCTTTTCAAATGTCATTTGAAAGATTTATACAGCAGCCTCATTTTTATATTATTAAAAAGACTATTACACATTAAAATGAAACCCTAAAACATAGCAAATTATTTCACTTTTTTCTGTTTTGAACATTAGTATCACACACACAGAAAGAGAAAGGAGGAGAGGGAGAGAGATGCTTCAAAACCAGCTACCACCACTGCTGGCAATATTTTGACAATAGCCCAATGATGGATAAGTCAGAGAAAAATGTTTGTGAGAAACAGAGTTATCAACAGTTATCCCCCTGTTGACTGGGACAAATATACAGTAAAAGCCACTAACATACCCTGTTGATCAAGTGGATGTCTCACACTCTTCTATATGAGTGGGGAGCATGATGTGTCACATTTTACCAAGGAGAGTTAGGTTAAAATACTAAATAGGTCAAAGATTCTAACACCACAGTCTTGTGCCTGTCTGCTTGGAAGTAAACGCTACTGGCTTCAATGAAACTTAACTGAAAAATGAATGTGCCTAGAATATTAACTAAATAAATAGACAAATATTGGCAGTCAGGTAGAGGTATTGTAGGGTTATGTCAGGTGGAGCAATACCATTTTTTTTAACCTCCCAAGCCACTTTGTATTTGATTCAGCCCTCAACATTACTATTTACCCTCTGGCAGAGAACTTGTAGGGCATGGAGAAGCATCCAGCTATAAAAACAGAGCTGGATACTTACTCATTACCTCGGTTCTCTGGCTAATAATAATAATAATAATAATAATAACCCTGCTCTTCAGCCAAGGCTATGATATCCATGTTGTGGCTGCAACAGCTAAAAGGTAGGGTGATTAAGAGAGAGGGAGGAGACATACAGCTCTTCTGCCTGACAGAACTTTGTAGTATATATTCTTGATTGAAGATTTATTAACAAAGCTACAGGATTTATATTCCAGATTGAGCCTACTAGTTGTATATCTAGAGCATAGATTGGCAAAGTTTCTGCTGGGGTCACATTTTTTTCTGGCCCCAGGATCCTCTAAGGCTAGCCCTTACATGTAAATCCAAATGTATTGGGACAAATCAAATATTGACTGGCATCCTGTTCCATAGATATGAAACTGTAAACTGGAATTACAATTTTGTAACTGCTGGGGATTCACATTTATGGCCATTAGCAACTGAACATAACCCTTTTCAGTCTGGTAGTACCAAACAAAAACAAGCAGCTTCATTTATATACCGCTTCATACTGCCTAAGCAGTGTCTAAGTGTATAAGCTACTTGCCCCCAACAATCTGGGTACTCATTTTAGCGACTTCGGAAGGATGCAAGCCTGAGTTGAGCTTGAGCCCTTTTGCTAGTCCTGAACTTGCGACCTTATGATTTTGAGTGAGTGGCTGCAGTACAGGCATTTAACCACTGCACACCATGGTATAAGGGTTTCTAAGGTACTGCAGATTGGACCATTTAGAAAAAAAATTGGAATAACATATCCTTGTTGAGGAACACATTCAGAGAAATCCAAATTCAGTCCCAATTTCACCATGAAGTTCACTAACTAGCCTTGGGCTGCTAAGATTTGTAGACAGCTACCTTTGTGATACAGCTGAACTGCAGCTGTCAGCTTGTCAGTGTAAAAGTTCCATGCCCTGGTATGGTTACAGTGGAATTAATCATTCCATTGTATGGAATTAGTCACTGGAAGGCCTTCGGTAAGATAATTCCAAATTTGAATTGGGCCTTGCTTGATCACCAGAGTCTTCGTAAGCTTTGACATGTTCCCATACAGTTGTCTTTGATCTTAACCTCTAGTTTCCTCCTGGTATGTACTCTTGTTCAGTTTTCACATTGGCCCTGATAGCCTGATAACATGGGTCACCTCAAACGGCTTGGAGTATGGATGAAGAATAATTTAATTCAATTTGTCTGTCTCATTAAAAGTAATCTTCCACACATGGCAAGAACTTGTGAGAAGCAATATTCCTCAACTCAAGGACTTACACATTTGGGAGACTTCCAGGGTTATTTAAATAAATAAAAGATGCACAAAACAATGCATATATTATAAAATTTAAATGATTAAAACATGTCCATTTGAAAAATATGCACAAACACCCATTCGTCACTGAGGAAAATCTTGGATGAGGTCTATTCACAGACAGAATACACCATTCTTTTTCCTTATTTTCAGAGCTCAAACCATCTGCATCTTCATATGTGAATTTATTTCGTGCTCAACCATACCAGTAAGCAGCAGCAGCAGCAGTGGTCCCTTCCAGCCTCCAGAACAAGGTTTTGGAAGAAGAATTTAGGGAATGCCCACCATGATACATCCAAAATAGGCACCGTTGTTGCTGTTCTTCTGTTCCTTCAATTTATTTTCAATTTATGGTGACCCTAAGGCACTATCATGAAGTTTTGGTGGGAAAATTTGTTCAGAGAGGGTTTACCATTGCCTTCCTCTAGGGCTGAGAGTATGTGACTTGCCCAAGATCACCCTGTGGGTTTCTATGATTGAGTTTGAACCCTGGTTTCCAGATATCTGTTTACAAACTGAATGCATGCATTTCACTAAAACAAACAAAAAAACAAACATTGTTTGTGGTTCTGCAGAGCCAACCCACTGTTTGCAGCTCCACATAGTGAGCTATGACTTTGCTCAAATAAATATAGGATTACTAAGAAAACAGTCAGTTTGCTTGTTTCAGTCAACAGATTCAAATTCTAGGGTGTAAGACTAGAGTAGGTCTATTACACTGAGTGCTCAAATAAATATAGGATTACTAAGAAAACAGTCAGTTTGCTTGTTTCAGTCAACAGATTCAAATTCTAGGGTGTAAGACTAGAGTAGGTCTATTATACTGAGGCATATAACTTGACTTATCCATATGGTCTTGTTTCAATAGCTCTGCTCTAGTTGACTAACATTTTGGCCTATTAAAGTAATATAGAAAACATTAGAAGTTGTCCTAAGTGGTTTCACAACCAAAAATAAACAATCCAAATAGAGGAAAAAATGTGTAAACATTGTCTGCCTTTACTTTGCTTGTATTTTAGACTGACATTATATTTGTAAGATTTAAATTTTGAATTTTTGTAAATTACTCAGATCTCTTTAAACTGATCTAGCATATATATAATTTTTTTACAAAGAGAGAGAGGACAGAGAGAGGGAGGGAGGGAGGGAGGAGGAGGGGGAGAGAGAGAGAGAGAGAGAGAGAGAGAGAGAGAGAGACTGATATTCCTGGCTGGAACTAAGGCCTTTGTTTGAAAGAGCGTGATCCTGATTAATGGAAAAGTGTTTTCAGAGCTACAGTCTTCTTAGCACATAAACTTTGATTCTCTATTACAACGAATGTACCTTGCATAGATTTTTATGGCCACTATTGCCTGAGATTGTGTAACTGTATGACTGCGTCAAGGTTTGAGCTAGATGGAAATCCCAATAGTTTTAGCTACCACAAATTCAGTACACACTCCAAAAATAGTAATTACATAATTTGTTCTGAAAATGTGATAGAACGCCTGAAGCTAAAGTCATGTTCAAATCAATACGATGTCTCTCAAGTACTGATATGCCTTTTAAAAGAAGAATGTGAAACATGACATGATTACAACAGAGAGCACTTAAAATGTGTTGCAATACAGCTGGAAGCACAAAATATGCAACCCAACATGACTAGGTAACAAGTTACCTGAGCTCTTCTCTTGTGGTTTATAATGTAATATAATTATTTTATAATATGTCATGGATCTCCCTTCACTGAAATTTTGACAGCTTTCATTGATTAGAACAAACAAACGTATCTACAGTGCCAATAATTCATTTCAAGGTGCAACTCACTGTACTGTGGCAAAATGATACAATAATAGGTGAAAAAGAGATATGAATAAAGAAAACTACTATTGTGTGCCTAGTGTCATCCCTCCTTGCCTGAAACCTCAAGTTCCATTAAAAGGAGCCCCAAATGCAGAATAAAAGGGCTTGCCCCTAAGTTGTGACAAAATGCTGAGGCTCATATATCCCCCTCCACTGGCTCTAAGTGCAGCCTTCAGCTTTCAAGTCCAACAGAGAAAACTCTCCACCCATTTCTAAAGAAAGGTGAAAAGTAAATGAAATTAAAAACAATGTAAAATGTAAGTGTTACATGAAGAACAAGCCCAGTTTCAATAGCATTAATTATTAAAATATTTTGGTTTAAAATATAATGGTAGTAGCTTACAATGTTCATGCCTACTCCAAAATTTCAAAAAATTGCAGTCATTAAAGGCTACACAATCTATATAAGGTTTGGCATGTATAGAGTTAGTCTAGTATAGTAGTGTGAGTTTGGATCAGTAATAGCAAGTAATAATAGTAAGTACATTTCTATATGGCTTATCAGTGCACTTAAGCACTCCCTAAGTAATTTACAATGTTTAAGCTAATTGCTCCCAACAAGATGGGTACTCATTTTAGTGACCTCGGGAGTGGACCCTGGAGGCCTCCGTTGGATTGAACTCACAACCTTGTGGCTATGCATGGCTGTTGTACTGGCATTTAATCACTGAACCGACAGGTCTCCCTTCAGGACTCTGGGAGACAAGGCTTTGAATCCCTTCTCAGCAAAGAAAATCCAATGTCTGACCTTGAGTAAGTTTCACAGCCTAAGTGGGAGGCAATGGCAAACCTCCCCTGAATGAATCATAGAATAATAGAGATGGAAAAGACCAGGAGAGTAATCCAGTCCAAGCCTCTCTCATGCACCATCAAAACACCCCCGACAGATAAAAACCCCAAAGAAGGAGACTCCACCACACACCAAGGAAGTATTTTTCACTGTTGAACAGCTCTTACTGTCAGGAAGTTCTTCCTAATGTTGAAGTGGAGTCTTTTTTCCCCTAGTTTGAATCCATTGTTCCGTGTCCTATTCTGTGGATGTGCAGAAAATAAGCTTGCTCCATCCTCAATATAATACCCCTTGAAATACTTAAACAGGCTATCACTTCATTTCTTAATGGCTCTTCTCCATACTAAACATACCCAGTACCCCAAGTCTGTCCTCATAGCACATGGTTTCCAGACCCTTCATCATTTTGGTCGATCTTGTTAACATTCTTTTTGAACGGCTGTGCCCAGTATTCCGGGTGAGGCCTGACCAAAGCAGAATAGAGTAACACTATTACTTCCCTTAGACACTATACTACTATAGATGCAGCTTAGCATTGGCCTTTTTAGCTGCCACATCACGCTGTTGACTTATATTCAACTTGTGGTCTACTACAAGTCCTAGATCGCTTTTACATGTAGTCCTGTTAAGCCAGGTATTCCTCATCCTATATCTTGAAACCTGCCAGGGAAACCCCCTGATTGGGTTACCATAAAGAGTTGACTTGAAGACAGATAACTCAACAACATGACAACCTATGGTATAGTAAAATAAAGTTAAAGGTCATAAAGTGTGGTAGTCAAAAGGATTGATGTTTCACAAAGTATCAGTTTAACCAAACCATACTACAGTACTGTGTGCCCATTATACTATTATGTTTGAAATACACTTACATAGTTGTTTGCATTGGGTACACTGGTGTCAAATAACATGTTTCAGTTCATTGCCCATGAATGTAAAACTGAATAATTTTATGGGTTCAGCAGAGCTACAATGCTGTCGTGGTAACTGTTAAAAAACAAGAGTATAGTGAGCAACACTGAGACATGATGGATATCAGTCCCTCCTTTCTCTGCTCACTTGAATAGAGTCAAGATGTTACCATGTGGTAAACCTGAGATAAAAGTTACAGGATTAGTTGCACATTAGGTACACATGTATCAGACTAAGCCCAGCCCTTCTTTCCCAGATTCTATTTTATAAGGTCATAAATTATGGAGCAGTGATGTTCAATCATCCAGCCAAAGAGACAGAGATTTTAGTTGGTACAAACTAAGGTGCTAATCACAGTACACTGTTATGCCATAATAACAGCCTTATCACATGACATTTTGGCTGTCCTGGTGGTTTTGCGCTATAGAAACATAGGAAATTATTTTTCTTTTCTCTTCTTTTTTCTTTTCTTTTCTTTCATGCTAGACATAATCCATTATTGGTCCCTTTCCTGATATGGTTAAGTAACCAGTTTATGTGTGAATGCCTCATTCCTCTTTATTGCAGAGCAATATATAGTGGGCATGTATTGATATGACCTGGTTGTAGATATGACCTTCCTTGTAGAGAACCAATAACATCTCAAAAAGGAAAGCCTACCTCTAGTACTTGGGCAGTGAGGACAAGATTTCCTGGGAGAATAGATATGTTTCCTGTTCTGTTTTCTATTGTATACACTCTTGAAACCTTTTTAAAAATATTTTATGGTTTCCTGTTATAAATTGTTAGTTAATAAACAAGTTTGAGTACAGGATAGCAATAGATTTCCTGTATATGAAATGTAATTCAATTATTTTTGCCACACAGGAATTCAGAAAAAAGTTATTAATATAAGTGAAATCTAACCCCAAATAATTGTGCACATTCACCCATAACTAAAAAGTTCCAAATTAGCTGCAACCTCTCAAAATATTGTGATTTGTTGAGTGTGTGACTAAAAGGGGTTATCTTCTGAAAGTAGACAGATAACTCACACAATGAATAAAATATTAGTCTGCATCTTGCAGAGGTAGAATAAAATATGTGTAGTGACATAGTGTATCTTAATATTATGATCTCCTTATATAAGATGATAGTCCTGTGAATCTTTTCTTTGCAAAGTTTAATCTTGTTTTGTTTAACAAAAGCAATTAGAATTAGAAAGCCAAGAACACCTGCAACATGAAGAAATATTAGAAAGGTTAGAGCTATTGAGTTTACATCTGAATAAAACAACAAGGTTTTTTTTTTCAGACAAAAGTGAATCATATTGATAAAACTACTCAGAAATCTGATTTTCTTCTTTATTCCATAGAGAGAACATGGTTGCAAGAAAAACTTACAGCTTAGAAAAGGGATAAAAGCTATTTTCAGTAACTAATGTCTTATGGTTATGATGATCACATCCATGTATGTGGTGCTTAAAAAGAGTTTGACAAGTCCCAAGCTCAACAGGTTTTCAGTCTAATAACAGATATAAGAAAACAGCAGAGGAAAGGAAGGGAAGTAGATGCAGAGGTAAATATGGTTATTTCAGTTGCAGGCACTTTGGCTTAGGCAAAATAAGGTTCTGGCAGTTGAGGTTATAATCATAATGTGGCTGGGATTCAGATTTAAACTTGCTAAGGACGGAAGGCATGACTAATGGGATTTTTGATGTTGTGCATGTCTGGAAGCCCTCCACAGCATATCAAAAATTGCTTTGTGAAAGTTGCTTCCATTTGCCATGTGAGACATGAACACCATTCATGAATCCCAAAGCCCCCTTAGGAACATGGGAATAGTGACCCACTTTTATGGGTTCCTCATCCTAGATTTTTAAAAAAAATTAAAGACAGAATGAGCAAACACACCAAAAGTTAATGAATAATTCATGGACAGAGATCTATATGAACATTGGGACCCCACTTCAAGCAATGGGATTTTTTTAAAAGAAGCCCAAGAACCAATGGGTCTCTAATGCAAGGATGGTGGTTAATTGTTCAGTCTTCCAGATGTTGTCAACTGCAGCTCCCATCAGTTTATTTTCTTGCATTAGAAAAATAAATAAATAAAGTGATTTAGCAGACTTAGCAGACTTTGAGAAAGAATTCTGTTTTATCTTCAGGAAAGCTTTCTAATTACATACTCTTTGAGATTTTCATTTAATAAAAGTATTTCTCATTATGAAGCTGCTTTGAAATGATTTAATAGAATAGAATAGACAGACAGACAGACAGACAGACAGATAGATAGATAGATAGAGTTTTAATATGATAGTAGCATAGTCTTAAAGACATATTACTCAAAAAGTAAGCCCCATAGAAGGGCCGAACAGACCAGCAGCTTGAAGTGGCCTTTGGCCACTCCAGCCCCCATTGCTCAACATTCAGTGCAGGACCATGGTGACCAGATGCGACGGTCCCAAGGCTAGCCGCCACTTCAGTCTCAAATGGGCTGCTGGCAAGGAGCACTTTTTAAAGCTTCTTTTGCCAGTAGCCCTGGGCTCCCTTAGGTGGCTGTGGTGCACCTTCAGCCAGACCCGGTGTGTGTGTCATCTGTGAAGATTATCACATGGGGTAAAAGTGTTAAGGAAATGTATTGATACCAGCATTCTTGTTGTCCTCTTATAATATTTTCAAATATCCTCGAAGCATCATGCCACTGGACTAGCCCATTAACGATAAAAAAAAGTATGAATGGCTTGGTGATCACAATTCATTTGTGCTGTTATATACATTAACAATGTACTTTTTGCTGCCTTCTAGATAATTTATTTTGCAGAACATATAAAAAAAATTATGATTCAATAGCAATACATAGACAATTCATCAATCCATCTGGGTATCCCACCAGAGTGTAGTTTGGCAGAAACACTTCCTGTGTCACACAAGAGGGTTAAGTAATCAATGAGAGATTAACTGATTTTCTACCTCCTCACAATTCCTATCCTATCAAGATGTCTTCTGAAGCTCATGAATTCCATTGACCAAAAGGTTGGTGAACATCTCTCAAGAATGATAAACAAATGTTAAATGCTGCCTATGTGTGGAAATCAATTATGCTATTTGCTGTTCTTAAATAGATAATGAAGTGTTATTGTGACCTGTGTGAAAGTAAGTGTTTTAATATTGCAGTTGTATTGTTTTTGCTCAATAATGTTAGAATAATGCTACAAAGCTGGAAAAAGCCCTGTGTAATAGTCTTCTGTATGCCATACTCCTGGATCAGCAAAAAGCCAGTGCTTTTCACCCATGTGTTTTAGGCCTTAATTTCACAGTACTTAAAAGTTCAAAGTGTATACAAACTTTTTACATCATTTCACACATAAACATCATTTCATACATATATCACATGTATTGAAAATGTAGAATGGATAATATATGACTAACATTATCCTCCTTAAATGAATCCTTCAATTATAAATTCATCTTACATGTATATCCTCATCCAGTTATTATAAAAATGCAGTCCTGTATATTGTAGGTAAGAGGAAGTCTGAAGTATACTTTCTTTCTCTCAGGTAGACTCCAAAGGGTTATGCTTGGGGACAGTTGCTCTTCAAAAAGAAAGCTGAAATCAGGTGTCCCTCAAGGTGCTATCCTGTCCCCAATGCTATTCGACATATATATGAAGCTGCTGGGAGAGATTATCTGGAGACATGAGTTGTGGTGTTATCAGTACGCTGATGATGCCCAAATAAACTTCTCCATGCCTGAGACCACAATTCAGATCAATGATGGTATCTCTACTCTGAATGAATGTCTTAAAGTAGTAATGAACTGGATGAGGAAAAACAAACTGAAACTGAATCCAGATAAGACGGAGGTACTCATTGCCAGGCCCACTAACCCAGGTATAAGGGAGTTCACAATCTGGAAGTACTCCTAGACTCATTGCTTCAGATGTCAGACCAGATAAATGTGACAGTAAAGAGTGCCTGTTATCAGCTTCGACTGATATGCCAGCTGCGTCCTTTCCTGGAACAGAGGGATGTAGAAACTGTAGTGTATGTGCTGGTAACCTTACAACTCGATTTCTGTAATGTGCTCTACATGGGGCTACCTTGTGCCTAGTCCAGAAACTACAGCTAGTCCAAAATATGGCAGCCAGAGTGGTCACCAGGACAGCTAGACGTGACCATATTACTCCTATCTTAAAATCTCTTCACTGGCTTCCTATTAATTTTCAGGCACAGTACAAGGTGTTGGTTATGATCTTTAAATCCCTACATGGCTTGGGTCCAACCTATCTGCAGGATTGTCTCTTTCTATATAATCCACCCTGCACACTTAAGCCCTTTGGGAAGAACCTTCAAACAATAACAACAAGGTTGACGGAGGTTATCCAGTGGGTCTTCTCATCAGCCACTCCCAAATTATGGAATGGCCTGTTGGAAGAGATCTGGAATATTTCCGATCTTGACAGCTTTAAAAGGGCTGTCAAGATGGATCTCTTCTGACAGGCCTTCCCTGAATAATTCACCCAGTCTACCATGGAAACAGACTATTATAGAGAACACACAAATTGCCCATCCTCGTGTCTCTGCCTGGCTTGACGTTATTTCATTCCTTCAAGGAAGAAAGTCTGGTTCTCTTTGTCCATGTGCTTGGGTGAGACCTTAAACTTTAAAACTTTGAGCCACTGCTGTGAGTCACTGGGGGTGGTGCCAGAAGCCTAATACTATATAAGTGCTGGCAGAGGTGCGTGCCTAATAGCATGTGAATTTTAAATTTTAAATTTGTGTTATATAGTCAAAGAAGTTTTGGAGTAGAGAGGAGAAGCTGACATGGAAATAGTATTGGAGGGGTTTTTCTTTATTTTTTCACCCCTCCCCCCCTTTTTTCCCCTCAAGGGGCTTCTGGGGACTTTTGCTCAGAGGAAGTGAGTCAGAGACCTGGCTCTGGAAGGAGCTAGTAGCCAGGAGCTCTCTACATAACTATAGTCCCAGTTGATTGATCTCACTAATAGAGCTTGGGGACAAAGGCTAAGCCAGCAGGGGTTCTTTACACTGGTGTTTAGCAAGTGAAGCTCACAGTCTTGTTTCAATGGCTTCTTAAGACATCTCAGTATGAACACTTAGGGTCCTGCTGCAGTCACTTGCAACACTTGTGGGATGTTTGTCTTCTTGCCTAGAGATGTGGGGATCTTCACCTGCACCAAGTGCAAATTGGTAGCCCACTTGGAAAAGAAAGTCCAGCAGCTGGAGACCCAGATATCAATACTTCAGCACCATAAGAGCAAGAGCTTTTCCTGGATAGAACAGACTGAAGGGTCTTGGATGGGAAACACACAGAGGAGGTTGCTGGAGAAGAGTGGGTCACTTCACATACAACAGATGGTTGGAGGAATGCCACACACAGAAGTAGGAAAACCAGGGATCATTCTGTGAGCTTGCAGCTACAGAATCAATTTGAATCTCTCTCTTTTATCAGGGATGATGATGAACAGCAACAGGGACAGACATCAGGGACAGAGCAGGGGAGCCTGAGAATACCACCACAGGAAACAGTCACTGCTAAGCCTCAGAGGAGGTGTGTGGTGGTGGAGTAGGAATCCTTGCTGAGGAGTACCAAATCAGTAGTTTGTAGGCCTGAAAGATGTCTCAGGAGGTGTGTTGTCTCACTGGGACAAGGATCTGTGATGTGCTAGAGAGGCTGACAAGACTTGTCAAGTCTACTGACTGTTACCTCTTTCTTTTAGTCCATGTGGGAACCAACGATACTGCAAGGCACAGCCTTCAGAATATCATAAGGGATTATGAGACTCTGAGTAGGAAGGTGAAAGACATGGATGCACAGGCTGCCATCTCATCTCTTCTCTCAGTTGAAGGGCATGGTCCAGGAAAAGAAAAGAAAATAGCAGATGTAAACAACTGGCTCTGTAGATGGTGCCACCAAGAATGGTTTGGATTCTTGGATTATGGGCTGTGGTTCAATGAGGGGGGGAATTCTGGCAAGGGGTGTGTTGCATCTCATGCCAGTTTGCAGAAAACGTTTTTGCCAACGGTCTCAAAAATTTGATCGGGGGGATTTAAACTGAGTTATATGGGGGAGAGAGACAGTATTCTGGAAGCCAAAAGTGCTGGTGAAAATAGGCAAACTGTCATAGAAGAAACAAGGCAAACAGTGCAATGATCCAACAGTGGGAGGCAAAAAAACTTGCACAGGCAGCAAGTAGTAGGGACCCATGGTCTTAGATGTCTCTACACTAATGCATAGAGCATGGGAAATAAGCAAGATGAACTTGAGCTCCTAGCACAACAAAGGAAATATGATATAATAGGCATTACTGAAACCTGGTGGGATGAGTCACATGATTGGAATGTAGGAATACAGGGGTATGACCTTTTCAAGAGAAATAGGCCAAACAGGAAAGGAGGAGGAATAGCATTACGGGGGAATTCTGGCAAGGGATCATTTACACCAGTGAAGAGATCCAGGACATCAATCCTGGAAGCCAGGTAGAGAGCATCTGAACAAAATTAAAGGGGAGAGAAATAACAGGGATGTTGCTGTGGGAGTCTACTACATACTCCCAAGTCAGATGGAGGAACTGGATGATGTCTTTCTAGCACAGATGACCACACACTCAGAAAGGAGAGATGTAGTAGTGATGGGTGACTTCAACTATCCTGGTATTTGCAGGAAGTCAAACTCAGCCAAAACCTCAAGGTCTAGCAAGTTCTTTACTTGCCTGGAAGACAATTTCATTGTCCAAAAGGTGGAAGAGGCAACAAGGGGGACCGCTTTTTTATATCTGATCTTAACCAACATGAATGATCTAGTTAATGGGGTGCAAATGGTGGGATCCTTGGGTGGAAGTGACCATGTTCTCCTAGAGTTTGTTATACAGTGGAAAGGAGAGACCAGGCAGAGTCACACACATTCTAGATTTTAGGAGAGCTAATTTTAGTAAACTTAGAGAAATACTGGAGGTGATCCTGTGGTTAGGAATACTAGAAGAGAAGGGAGTTCAAGACAGATGGGAGCTTCTCAAAAGGGAGATTCTGTAGACACAGTTTCAAACAGTTCCAGTCCAAAAGAAAAATGGGCGCTGTCCAAGAAATCAGGATGGATGACTAAGGAACTTTCAACTGAGCTAAGTTTTAAATGGAACATGTATAAGAAATGGAAAAATGGGGAAATAAGCAAAGAGGAATTCAAACAAATAGCAAGCATTTTGTAGGGGTAAAGTCAGAAAAGCTAAAGCGCAGGATGAACTCAGGCTAAGAACAATAAAGAGAGGTTAAGAACAATAAAAAGGGCTTTTTTGATATGTCTGCAGCAAAAAAAGAAAAGAAAAGAAAAAGAAAAAGAAAAAGAAAAAGAAAGAAAGAAAGAAAGAAAGAAGAAAAAAAAAGGAGAAAATGGTAGGGCCACTGTTTGGAGAAGATGGCAAAATGCTAACAGGGGACAGAAAAAGGGAGAATTACTCAACACCTTATTTGCTTCACTGTTCTTCGAAAAAACAAAAGGTGCTGAATCTGAGGATAATGGAGCAGAGGACACAGTAGGAGAAATGCAGCACAGAATAACTAAAGAGGTAGTGCAGAAATACCTGGTTAATCTAAAAGAATATAAGTCTCCAGGACCAGATGAACTACATCTAAGGGTATTAAAAGAACTGGCAAATGTAATATTGGAGCATATTTTTTTGTGGAGCTTTCAGGCTAAGTGGCCATGTTCTGGAAGTGGAGCCTGAAAGCTCCACGAAAAACTATGGATGTCGGCCATGAAAGCCTTCGACTCCACATTAATATTGGAGCCATTGGCAATAATCTTTGAGAACTCCTGGAGAACATGAGAAGTCCCAGGAGACTGGACGAGGGCAAACACTGTCCCCATCTTCAAAAAGGGAAAAAAGGAGGACCCTAACAATTATCATCCAGTTAGTTTGACATCAATATGACGTGCCCTCTTGATCCCTGCCCATTGTGGTTGACAATTAAAGGAGGGGATGTAGTGACAACATTGCTCTAACTTATCGTCAACACATCCCTGAAGGAGGACACTTTTCCATCAGAGTTGAAGCAGGCAGTGGTTAAACCACTTTTGAAAAAGCCCTCCCTGGACCCCTTGATCAAAAATAATTACAGACCAGTATCACTGTTACCATTTTTGGGCAAGGTGATCGAGAGGGCAGTTGCCCTCCAACTCCAAGCTGTCTTGGAAGAAGCCAATTATCTAGACTCATTTCAAACCGGCTTCAGAAGGGGTTACGGAGTTGAGACAGCCATGGTCGCCTTGGTCGATGATCTCCGTCTGGGCAGGGGAAGTGTGACCCTGTTGGTGCTCTTGGACATCTCAGCGGCATTCGATACCATAGAATCATAGAACCATAGAAATTTAGAGTTGGAAGAGACCACAAGGGCCATCCAGTCCAACCCCCTGCCATGCAGGAACTCCCAATCAAAGCGTCTCCGACAGATGGCCATCCAGCCTCTGCTTAAAAACCTCCAAGGAAGAGGACTCCACCACCATCCGAGGGAGTGTGTTCCACTGTCAAACAGCCCTTACTGTCAGGAAGTTCTTCCTAATGTTGAGGTGGAATCTTTTTTCCTGCAGTTTGGATCCATTGTTCTGAGTCCTGTTCTCTGGATCAGCAGAAAACAAGCTTGCTCCCTCCTCAATGTGACATCCCTTCAAGTATTTAAACAGGACGATCATATCACCTCTTAACCTTCTCTTCTCCAGGCTAAACATCCCCAGCTCCCTAATTCGTTCCTCATAGGGCATGGTTTCCAGACCCTTCACCATCTTAGTTGCCCTCCTTTGGACATGCTCCAGTTTCTCCACATCCTTTTTGAATTGTGGTGCCCAGAACTGGACACAGTATTCCAGGTGGGGCCTGGCCAAAGCAGAATAGAGTGGCACTATTACTTCCCTTGATCTAGACACTATACTTCTATTGATGCAACCTAAAATTGCTTTGGCCTTTTTAGCTGCTGCATCACACTGTTGACTCATGTTCAACTTCTGGTCTACTTGGACTCCTAGATCCCTTTCACATGTTGTTTCATTCAGCCAGGTGTCCCCCATCCTATATCTGTGCATTTCATTTTTCCGCCCTACGTGTAGGACCTTACATTTCTCTGTGTTAAATTTCATTTTGTTAGCTTTGGCCCAGCTTTCTAGTCTATTCAGGTCATTTTGAATTTTGATCCTGTCCTTTGGGGTATTAGCTACTCCTCCTAATTTGGTGTCATCTGCAAATTTGATAACTAGGCTCTCAATACTGTCATCCAAGTCATTAATAAAGATGTTGAATAGCACTGGGCCCAGGACAGAACCCTGTGGCACCCCACTTGTCACTTCTTTCCAGGATGAAAAGGAACCATTGTTGAGCACCCTTTGGGTTCGGTCAGTCAACCAGTTACAAATCCATGTAACGGTTACCTTGTCTAGTCCACATTTTACAAGCTTGTTTGCAAGAATGTCTTGGGGAACCTTGTCAAATGCCTTACTGACATCAAGATATACTATATCCACAGCATTCCCTTCATCTACCAAGCTGGTAATTTTATCAAAAAACGAGATCAGATTTGTCTGACATGACTTGTTTCTCTGAAACCCATGTTGGCTTTTTGTGATTATGGAATTATCTTCCAGATATTCACAGACTCTCTGTTTAATGATCTGCTCCAGAATCTTTCCTGGTATTGAGGTCAGACTAACCGGACGATAATTGTTGGGATCCTCTTTTTTTCCCCTTTTTGAAGATTGGGACAACATTTGCCCTATTGGCTCCTATTGTTGGGTCCTTGCACTGTTTGCCTTGTTCCCTCTATGTCAGTTTGACTATTTTTTCTAGCCATTTTGCCTTCCAGATTGCTGTCTCCCTTCCCCAGATCACTTAGTTTAAAGCCCTCCTGATCAGATTCTTCAGACTGTTGGCAAAAACGTTTCTTCCAACTGGCGTGAGATGCAGCCCATCCCTTGCTAGAAGTCCCTCCTCATGGAACCGCAGCCCATGATCCAAGAATCCAAATTTTTCTCGGCAACACTATCTGCAGCGCCGGTTGTTGACATCTGTTATTTTCCTCTCTCTTCCTGGACCATGCCCTTCTACTGGCAGAAGAGACCGTTGTTTCCCTCTCCTTTAATTTTTATCCAGATGCTCTCCACCTGGCTTCCAGTATTGATGTCCTGGATCTCTTCACTGATGTAAATATCCCTGACATATAATGCTATTCCTCCACCACGGTATCCTTCTGGAACGCCTGAAGGGGATAGGAATCGGAGGCACTGCGCTCCAGTGGTTCCGGACCTACCTCTTAGGCAGATTCCAGATGGTGAAGGTGGGAGACAACTGCTTTCGTAAAAGGGAGCTGACATATGGCATCCGTCAAGGCACCATTCTGTCTCCCATGCTATTTAACATTTATATGAAGCCGCTGGCAGAGATTATCCGGAGACACAGGGCGCAGTGTTATCAGTATGCTGATGACACACAAATATATTTCTCCATGTCTCCGGCTGCTGCAATGACCAAGGATGGCATCTCCCCTCTAAACGCCTGCCTGGAGTCGGTAATGGGCTGGATGAGGGAAAATAAACTCAAACTGAATCCAGAGAAAATGGAGCTACTTGTGATAGGATCCCCTGGCCCTGGGATGGAGATTAGTCAACCTGTCCTGGACGGGGTAACACTTCCCCTAAAGGACAAAGTATGCAGTCTGGGCATACTCCTGGACTCATCGCTCCAGCTGACACATCAGGTCGAAGCAACAGCCAGGAGTGCGTGGTATCAGCTTCGGCTGATAAGCCAGCTGCGCCCCTACCTGGGCAGGGGCGACCTTGAAACATTGGTACATGCACTGGTAACCTCCCGTTTAGATTTCTGTAATGCGCTTTACATGGGGCTACCTTTGTACCAAGTCCGGAAGCTGCAGCTAATCCAAAATGCAGCAGCCAGGGGCACATTAACAGGGGCACCAAGATCTGAACATATCACCCCTATACTAAGATCATTACACTGGCTGCCGATTAGCTTCCGGGCCCAATACAAAGTGTTGGTTGTTACCTTTAAAGCCCTATATGGTTCAGGTCTGAGTTACTTGAAGGAGCACTTCTCCCTACATAATCCGCCCCGCACTCTCAGAACGTCAGGGAAGAATTTATTAGATCCTGTTAAGACAAGATTGATATCAACTTCCCAGAAGTCATTCTCCGCGGCAGCTCCAAAGCTCTGGAATAATTTGCCGGAGGAGATCCGTCTCATTACTTCCTTGGATGCTTTTAAGAAAGCCCTTAAGACGGATCTCTTCCGGCGGGCCTACCCACCTGATCTACTTTGATGGATCATGAATGAACAGACTAAACAAATAACAGATGCAGTGACACTGCCTAGGAGGACAGCATGTCCAACAAGCAACCTGATAATATATTTGTTTTAATTGTTTTTAAATTGTATTTGAACCATGTAATAATTTTAACACTGTTGGAATCCCGCCTTGATCCGAAGGGAGAGGCGGGAAATACAAATAATAATAATAATAATAATAATAATAATAATAATAGAGAGTCAGTGAACATCTAGAAGGCAATTCCATAATCACAAAAAGTCAACCTGGGTTTCAGAGAAACAAGTCATGCCAGACAAGACTGATCTCCTTTTTTGATAAAATTACATGCTTGGAAGATGGAGAGAATGCTGTGGATATAGCATATTTTGATTTTGGTAAGGTCTTTGACAAAGTTCCCCATGACATCCTTGCAAAAAAGCTTTTAAAATGTGGGCTAGACAAGGTAATCGTTACATGGATGTGTAATCGGTTGTCTGGAGGAATCCAAAGGGTGCTCAATAATGGCTCCTTTTCATCCTGGATAGAAGTGACCAGTGGGGTGCCACAGGGTTCTTTCCTGGGCCCAGTGCTATTCAACTTCTCTATCAATGACTTGGATGACAGAATTGGGGGCATATTTATCAAATTTGCAGATGACACCAAATTAGGAGGAGCAGCTAATAAGCTAGAGGACTTGATCAAAATTCAAAATGACATGAATGGGCTAGAAAACGTGGACAAAGCTAACAAAATGAATTTTAACACTGAGAAATGTAAGGTACTGCACTTAGGGCAGAAAAATGAAATGCATAGATATAGGATAGGAAACACCTGGCTGAACAAGACTACCTTTGAAAGGGATCTAGGAGTCCAAGTAGACCACAAGTTGAACATGAGTCAACAATGTAATGTGGCAGCTAAAAAGGCCAATGCAATTTTAGGCTGCATCAATAAAAGTAGTGTCTAGATCAAGGGAAGTAATAGTGCCACTGTATTCTGCTTTGGTCAGACCTCACCTGGAATACTGTGTCTAGTTCTGAGCACCACAATTCAAAAAGGATGTGGAGAAACTGGAGCATGTCCAAAGAAGGGTGACTAAAATAGTAAAGGGTCTGGAAACCATGTCTTATGAGGAACGAATTAGGGAGCTGGGGCTATTTAGTCTGCAGAAGAGAAGGTTAAGTGGTGATATGATAGCCCTGTTTAAATATTGGTAGGGATTTCATATTGAGGAGGGAGCAAGCTTGTTTTTTGCTGCTCCAGATAACAGGATCCGGAACAATGGATACAAACTACAGGAAAAGAGATTCCACCTCAACATTAGGAGGAACTTCCTGGCAGTAAGGGCTGTTTGACAATGGAACACACTTTCCATTCCTTCCTTGGAGGTCTTTAAACAGAGGCTGGATGGCCATCTGTCGGGGATGTTTTGATGGAGAGTTCCTGCATGGCAGGGGGTAGGACAGGATGGCCCTTGTGGTCTCTTCCAACTCTATGATTCTGTGATTCTATCTGTTTTAATTGTTCATGTTATTTTATTATAGTGTGATGGGCGGGAGGAAATTGATGGAACGTATTTTAATGTATGTTATATTTTATATTGTATTTTATCCATTATTGTAAACTGCCTCAATGCTGTGGGAGAGGCAGCATTTAAATAAAAACAAATTATTATTATTATTATTATTATCTGATAATATTCTACTTAAGACCTATTCTTGAGCATGTGTGTGTGTCAGTGTGTGTGTGTGTGTCTATATACACAGTGGGATATACAACTTCAAAAATGGATCCTTTGTAATTTTTTGTACTAATTTTATTCATTAATTTTAGTCAAACATTATATTCTCAGCATTCTCTGAATTACTCATTCCAGTGTCTAAAATTTCAAGTGAGGAAGCTTTATTATCCTAAACAATGCCCTAAAGCTTTCTACTGTTTTTATTTATGTCCTAGTGGCATTAAAGTGTGCATTCATTCCTAATCCATTCATAGATTTTTCTGAGCAAATCTTCCAATGATATGTGTTGGAATTGCCTTATGATGACTGGAGGAATGAAATAAATGTATGCTCTCTACTCGCATTTGACTTATTGACACAAAGATAATTTGCATGATTGAAATTCTTTATTTATTTATTCAAATAGTTTCCACGAATGAGGCTTTAAGATTTACATAATATATCTTCCCAATGACACTACAAGAACAAATTAGTCCTAAAAGCTCTTGAAAATACTATGTGTATGTGTATGGGGGGTGGGGGGTGGGACTGGATTCTATATAATGAAATATAAATACACATAAGAATAGATATACAAAACATAGTACTCTTATAAATAGACAAATGCACATTTACAAGGGAACTTTGGGTTTATACTTTTAAGGAAAAAGTGTAAGAAGAAAACCAGCAAATATGAGTATTTTATGTTCATGCTAGGGCTATATAAGTTTGCAATATGAAGAGTGAAGGCAGATAAAATATCAAAGAGTCACATTCTTCTGCTGTGGGATGAACCTGACTTTACAACTGAAATGCTGTGTTGTTGTTCATTAATATCCTGCCTTTCCCCTTACAATGGGACTCAAGACAGGTTAGAACTTATTAAAAGCAGTGCAGATTAAAAACAGTAGAAATATACCAGTAAAAAAATGTATGGATGTAAATGTTATTTCAAAACAATTTAAAAACCTGCAAAGTTGAAATAATTGAAATTAATGCAAAATAATATAAAAATAAACATAACAGCCCAGTGCACCATTAAAAGTTCATTGGAGTCAATTTCTACTACCCTGGTGAAATAGAAAAAAATCACGTGACAGCAGAAGAGATCAAGGCAGGAGCCATCCTAGTCTGTCTGTCCATCCATCCATCCAGTGTGTGTTATTTTAAAACCAATTAAATAATATAGCACCATAAAACCATTTTAAATTAATTAAAACACAGATTTAAAAAGAATCAGCAGAGAACACCATTAAAAACCCATCATAGTCAATTCCCATTAGTCTGAGAAGAAAGAAAGGCAGGAGCCATCCTAGTTTCCCTAGAGAAGAAGTTTCAAAGTCTGGCAGCAGTCATTGAGAATTCCCTTTCTCCTTGTTCCCATCAAACAAGCCTAAGAAGATAGGCCTGAAATGCACAGGCCAAATAAGGAACTTCAGCCATTTTGGGAGGGTGGTATTGAGATGACGAACACCCCCAAAGTGGCTGGAAGTAATGTCAAGGCCATGTCCAAAAGAACGGATTAAAAGGGAGTCAATTTTAATCGACTCCTGGCTGGTGCAGCTTGAGACTACAGCTGGTGGCCCCCTTTGCTGGCAATCCTGGCCTGATCTCAGCTAGTGGCTGTCTGCTTCACTCCATAATGTTACAAATAGAAGGCTGTTTTCTGAAGATAACAGAGTTCTACCAGGCTGGCATAGAGATATATAGTCCTTTAAATAGCCTGGACCCAAACCAGTAAGAGATTATTGCAAATCATCCTGTGCCTCAGCTGTCAAGTTGGTCCCGAACCCTACCCTATAAGAAGCACTGTTCTATTCATCTTTTTTCTTCTTCACTGTATTGCAAAAAAAAAAAAAAAAAAAAAAGGATATTAATCCATTAATTAATTTATATTTTTGGACAATTTGTAAAACAATTATTCTAAGAATTGTATGAAAACTATTAAAGCATAATGGTACAATTAAAAACTCTAATAAAAATGTTCTTTAATAAAACTGAACCTCGTAGAAAACACAAACACACAAATAATAAAAGGGTAATATAAAAGTGCAAAAACCCAACAACAACAAATACCATCACTATCAAACCTTCAAAAACTAAAACAGCCCATTCTTAAGAGGGGTTTTGTAGGAAAATATTCTATCAACCCCTAACTCTCTTTTTATTTAGAAGTTGGGGGAAGGTGGTCTCAAAAGAGCATCTTGCTCAATATGATGAAACATTTAATTGAGTATTGAGATTCTTTTGAGAGCATTATGTCCCCCCTTCCATTAAATTCTATTCTGTTTTTAAGGCTTTGTTTGGTTCTGCGTTTGACTAAATTTCTTGGATAATTTGTAAAACATTGCAGATGGAAAATAAGGCTGCATCTCCGCTGAAGAATTAATGTAGTTTGGCACTACTTTAATTGCCATGGCTCAATGCTATAGCATTCTGGGGTTTGTAATTTGTTGTAGCACCAGAAAAGGCTGTGTTAGTAATACACTGTGCTGGTAATACACTCGATGTGGTCTTTTGTATGGAACAGGATAATCCGTGGGCAGAAGCCATTGCGACTACTGCCCTGTCATGGATGGACCACTTCCTGGTCAAGCTAGGATTAAAGGTCACTACCCATATCCCCCTCGGAGGTGGAGGACCTATTAAGATGGTCCACCCTCGAAGGCAGATGGAACCCAAAAGGTTCCAAGAAGCCCTAGGGGGACATATGGTTGGGAATGACATCAATCCTGTTGATGCCCTGGTTAATACCTGGAACACCGACCTCACTGGGGCTATAAACAGTATCACTCCTGAGCATCCTCTCCAACTTGCTTTAAATAAACAACCATGGTATACACAAGATCTTCAGAGGATGAAGCAAGAGACGAGATGACTAGAGCACCGCTGGCGTCAACACCAACGCTTATCTGACAACGCTTATCCTAGAGAACCTATTAAGGTCCTATGGAGCGGCAATTGATGCAGCAAAGAATTCTTTCTATGCTGCACGTATTGCATCGATAGAGTCTTGTCCAGCAGAGCTATTCAGGGTGGTTAAAGATCTAATTCGGCCCCCTCCCACCCTGAATCCCTTATTAGAACCAACACCTGCCTGCTGTGATGCTTTTAACTATTTTTTTGCCGATAAGATCTCTCAGATAAGGGCCGATCTGGACACTGGCATTAATGCAGAGGACATAACAGAGGCATCCAGTGACTCCATGGACTTGATTAGACTGGATCATTTTGCGTTTGTGAGTATTGAGGAAGTGGACAAGCTCCTTGGAAGTGTTAGGAAGATGACCTGCTCACTTGATCCCTGCCCATCTTGGCTGACTGCCCAAGGAGGGGACAGGGTGATGACATTACTCCAACTTGTCCCCAATGCGTCCCTCAGGGAGAGCAAATTTCTACTGAAACAGACTGTGATTTAAACCACTCTTTAAAAAGCCTTCCCTGGATCCCTTGATAAGAAATAATTATAGGCTGGTCTCCTTGTTACCATTTTTGGGCAAGGTGATCAAGAGAGCAGTTGCCTTCCAATTCCAAGCTGCCTTGGATAAAGCTGATTATCTAGACCCATTTCAAACCGGCTTCAGAAGGGGATATGGAGTGGAGACAGCCATGGTCACCTTGGTCGATGATCTCTGTCTGGGCATCGACAGGGGAAGTGTGACCCTGTTGGTGCTCTTGACATCTCAGTGGCATTCGATACTGTAGACCACAGTATCCTTCTGGAAGAGGATGGGAATCGGAGGCACTGTTCTGCAGTGGTTCCATTCCTACCTCTCAGGAAGATTCCAGATGGTATAGCTGGGAGACAGCTACTCTCATAAAAGAGAGCTGACATCTGGTGTTCCTCAGGGCGCCATTCTGTCTCCCATGCTATTCAACATCTACATGAAGCTGCTGGGAGAGATCATCCGGAGACATGGGGCACAGTGTCATCAATATGCTGATGACTCTCACATATATTTCTCCATGTCTCTGACTGCTGCAGTAACCAAGGATGGCATCTCTTCCCTAAATGCCTGCCTGAGGTTGCTAATGGGCTGGATGAAAGAAAATAAACTCAAGCTGAATCCAGAGAAAACGGAGGTACTTGTGATAGGTTCTCCCAGCCCAAGTATGGAGATCTCCCAACCTGTCCTGAATGGGGTCACACTCCCCCTAAAGGACAAAGTACACAGCTTGGGCGTGCTCCTGGATTTGTCAGTCCAGCTGACACCTCAGGTGGAGGCGGCAGCCAGGAGCGCATGGTACCACCTATGGGTGATACACCAACTCCATCCCTACCTGGGCAGAGAGGACCTTGAAACACTGATACATGCAATGGTAACCTCTTGTCTGGATTTCTGCAATGCGCTCTACGTGGGGCTACCTTTGTACCAAGTCTGGAAGCTCCAGCTAGTCCAGAACGCAGCTGCCAGATTGTTGACCGGGGCATTAAGAACAGATCATATTACCCCGATATTAAAATCTTTACACTGGCTCCCAATTAGCTTCTGGGCACAATACAAAGTGTTGGTTGTTACCTTTAAAGCCCTATATGGCTTGGGCCCGAGTTACTTGAAGGAACGTCTCTCCCTATACAATCCGCCTGCACCCTCAGAACATCAGGGAAAAAACTACTGGAAGCCACTAATACAAGATTGGTGTCAACATCTAAGAGAGCATTCTCTGCTGTGGCTCCGAAACTCTGGAATGACTTGCCAGAAGAGATCTGTCTAATTACTACTCTAGATGCCTTTAAAAAAGCAGTAAAGACAGATCTCTTCTGGCAGGCCTACCCATCTGATTTGATATGACAGTTGAATGGCCAAGGAATGACAGTAGCAATTAGACAGAAAACTATAACAGTTAATGGATAATCATTTAAGTTATTTGGTTTTTAGATAATTGTATGTAATGATGTACGGTACATTTTTTATCATGTTTTGTAATGTTTTAACCTGTTGGAACCCCACCTCGATCCATGGGAAATAAAAATATTATTATTATTATTATTATTATTATTATTATTATTATTTATCTTATGAAGTTACAACTCCCAAGAATTCATGGCAGTTACAGCAGTGTCAAACTGTACTATTTCTGCAGTGCAGATGCAACCTGAGACCAATCTTATATATTTGTATAATCTTAGAGGCAAAACAGACCTGTGGAAGGGGTGGCTTGAAACTGCCCCTTCAAAAGATGGATTGGGGCCATGGCAAGCACAATCCATGGCCCCAATCCACCTTTTCCCTGGCTGAAAAAGGAGTGGCGAAGAACTGCTCCTTTTCAGCCAGCAAAAACTGGCTTTTCCTGCTGTGGCTGGAAGCTGGCTTAAGACACTCCGGGAGCATGTGGCATATAAATGCTGTGCTGCCAGAGCACCTTGAAGCCACCCATATATAAATGGCTAGGGTGGCTTCAGGGCAGCTTCAGGATGTGCAGCATTTAAACATCACCCTCCAAAGCTGACTGGATATTGGTGCAAAAGGGCCATCTGTTTCGGTCCCTATTTTCCTTGGTGGATTGCTGCCAGAATCATCCCTGCTTCTTTCTCACACTGTCCTAGTAAAGGACTATTGAAGGTATCTAGATGGCTCACAATTCTTAGAATTTACCAATTTACTCCATGTGTAGTGATATATATATATATATATATATAGAGAGAGAGAGAGAGAGAGAGAGAGAGAGAGAGATCTTATATTAATTTTACTGGCTGACACTATCACTGAAAAAAAAAAGCTTCCAGTTGTCATGTGTTAGCAAGCTAAATAATTATTTCCAGAAGGGCAAATATCAAGTGCTCTTTCCATATGGTGATGCTCTCTGCATGAATGGCTCCCTATGGTTGCACTTGTATATATTCCTTGGAGTTAGTCCATGAAATCCAAAAAGTGTGAATTTTCCACAATGTGTGATTTAAATCTGCCGCCCACCACATAAACTGCTTGAGCATTTGAAGCAACTAAAGTTTCCACCTTGAATGAACAACCTGTTCCAGCATAAATGTTCCATATAGTAGAAGCACCATAAAGCAGCCAACTGATTAATTAACAGTAGCATTTTGCAGTTTTTATAACTGTCTGAACAAAATGAAATCCATGGGGGGAGAAAGCATACTGAATTACTGATATCTTACTGGTTAAGAATTTATATCACTGTAGAGATATAGTGGGTGTGAATTTGGCCTACTGCCATGAACAAGCCTGCCCAAGAATACATTTTGGTAGGAGTTTTTGACTGACAACTGCAGGTTGCCAAGTCATTTTTTTCCACCCATCTGCTAGAGTCTATTAATTCACATTTATGTCTCAATGCTAGTGCTTTTCTGTTCCAGATGGCGTATGTGGAAATCTAGTCTTCATGGTGCAATACAAAATAGTAATGTCTAACACATTCTAAAATAAATTAAATCCAGCATAATATTTTTTTTAAAGGCAGCAAATCAGTAGTTTAGAAGAGTTTCAAATTCTCACTTTATGAGGGGCAATGAATTTTATTATGTCTTTCTCTGATTTGTGGCTAGATATACCATTAAAGTGGTTGTTTATCAGAAGCCTTTATTCCTAATGGTTATTTTCTGATTTGTCCAACAGAACCTAGGATAAATGAAAAACAACTTAATCAACATAATCTAATCTTTCATGGTAATATTTTTGTTCAAATTCTATAGATAAATAGATGCTATGGACATTGCTGTTTGATATTACATATGATCTGGACTTTAAGTATAATGGATAGCAAAGCCAGTTAATGAAATCCATACATGTGTGTGTTTACACACAGTTGTATCTACATGCATGTGTGGGTTTTTCCTTATATTAATGTACTTGAGAATAAATGCATTAAATATATTTGCCCCTTTCAGCTTGTATCAAAAGATACTAGCAAAGCAAATCTAGTAACAAGCTGTACTTCTGTTGTTAATAGTGCACTAGAATTTAGAGATGTTATGCAAGCTCTAATGCTCTGATTAGATTTGGTGTACTGACAAAGATTTGCTGTGCTGAGAAAGAAACAGAGTTTTCACATTGATATTGCTCCATGAGATATGAGCAGCCACAGTACTGAACAGGCATGATTATACACCAGACATTTAATTTACAGCAGTGTTGTGATGTTGGCACAAGAGAATAGAGCTAAAAGGATGCCTTTTATGAGACCAATTTGTGTTAGTGAAGAAGACCAAACTTTTTATCTTCATAGAAATGTAAATTGTCCTTTGGAAACATTGGTAGCCTTTCCTGCATCAGCAGAATCATAAATTCATATCTCTCTCACACACAAAAATACCGTACACACAATAATTCTAAAAGCTTCCATTGCCCAATGCTCATTTAATTTAAACTGCAGTATCAAACAAGTTTCCAGTTAAAAACATTTCAGATACTGATCTTTTTTTCTTTTTCTATTGCAGCACTATTTTATGGACTGTGTTTTGTCTCTTAGAGCAGAGGGCCTAATTTAAGAACTTATAAAAACTGCAACAATGAACAGATTCAACTAGTCTACAGAGTCATGCCCTGATCCAGCCAGGGGTGCTTTTAGTTCTTATGCTGTGCATGAAGAAAGGCTACAGATCTGCAGGGAGCAGAAGCTTATCATCATTTGTTCTTAGAAGGGATTTAGGAGGTGATAAATGTTTTGCAGCTGAAACAGTATCATGGGGGGGGGGGAACCAACACTGAGGAACAGTGTGGTGTAATGATGTAAACACTGAACTCTGGACACTGGGGTTTGAATCCCCACTCTGCCACTGAAGCCCACTGGGTTACCTTGGGCAAGTCACACTCTCCCAGCCTCAGAGCAAGACAAATGTAAATTCCTTCTGAACAAATCTTGCCAAGAAATCCCAGATGATAGGCTTGCCTTAGGGTTGCTATAAATCTAAAACAACTAATATTATTATTCTTCTTCTTATTATTATTATTATTTCTAGTCCACCCCTCTGAACAAGCAATCGGGGCAGATTACAACAAGGATTAAAACAATATCAAGTAAAATATCCCATCCTTTCCCTTACCACCCCCCCTTAAAAAGAGATTAAATCACAATTGAATTAAAACAGTAACTAGCTAAAATAGTAATAAAAACAAGATTAGAGAAGAACGGACCCAGCCAAGGTTATGTAAAAGTAGAAACAGAGAAGGAAGGCTGGAAGAAAAGGCCACTCTAAAGCCTAGATTTGGAGCCGGGGGATGTTTACATTCTCTGGGAAGGCCTGCTGGAAGAGGTGCGTCTTTAGGGCTTTTTAAAAGCCTTCTAAAGATGAAATAAGACGCATCTCATCCGGCAGGTCATTCCACAACCTGGGAGCAACAGCCGAAAAGGCCCTCTGGGAGGTCTGCACCAACCTGGTCTTCATGGGTTGCAGCAAGGTCCTCCCAGAGGACCGAAGTATGCGGGGGGGTTCATATGGGAAGAGGCGGTCCCTTAGATAAGATGGACCCAAGCCATGTAGGGCTTTAAAGGTTAAAACCAACACCATGTACTGTGCCCGGAAACTGGTCGGCAGCCAGTGGAGAGCTTTAAGCACAGGAGTGATGTGCTCTCTCCTAGATGTTCCAGTGAGAAGTCTGGCTGCCATATTTTGGACCAGTTGTAGTTTCCGGGTTAGGCACAAGGGTAGCCCCATGTAGAGTGCGTTACAGTAGTCCAAACGTGAGGTTACCAGTGCGTGTATCACAGTTTCCAGATCCCTCATCTCCAGGAAAGGGCGCAGCTGGCGTATCAGCCGAAGCTGATAGCAGGCGCTCCTAACCGTCGCATTCACCTGACTTGTCATGTGAAGCGACGGGTCAAGGAGTACCCCCAGACTGCGAACAGAGTCCTTTGAGGAGAGTGTGACTCCGTCCAGGACTGGAAGTTGTATTCCCAAGCCTGGTTTCGGGCCTGTGACTGTGAGCACCTCCGTTTTGTCTGGATTGAGCTTCAATCGGTTGAACTTGAAGGAACACAATAAAAAAATCAATATCTTAAAAGTGAGAGAGGGGAAAACTATTCTAAGGGGCAATCCCTACCTCCATCACAGCCCAGCCTGTACTCAGCATGGTTAGCAGCTACAGAATAGTTCCATTCAAGCTGTATGAACAAGGTACATAATTTACATAGAAAAGGTAGAGGCTGAGGGACTGTATGTCCATTCATAGACCATTCTCCTTCCTTCTTTTTACAAGCAAAAAGAAACCTCCGATGCTAGTTCAAGTAGCAGATATGTTACCTCTCAGTTTAATGGTGCTTCCTTCCAGCTAGAAATGCTACATAATGGCATGACTCTAAATCCAATTACTTGTATCAACATGCCACCAATTCTGTGAGTGTACTCTAGTTAGCAATTGGGACCATCCTTGCCAGATCTGAATAATTGGAGGGTATGCACCCATCACTAAAACATAACATTTTCTTAATCTGTGCAATATGCAATAATACAGGTTTTGGTGTTCATCAAGTTTAAGCATTTTATTAAAGTATTTCATTAAAATTATAATGGTATTTTATAAACTTGGGAAGTAAAGGGAAGTTGACCTGGAATTTACCTATGCAGAAAGCAATAGTGATCATTTTGTTTTGGCCTACAAGCCTTTATTTGAAAAAAAGCCTATAGCTCCTGTTGAAGCAACTGCTTATTTTGGAATGTGTATGAACACTGGAGCCCAGTTTGCATTTCCCTGATGTGTGTTTTTAAAGTTCAGTTTAGGTTTGATGGAAGGGTAACAATGGGGACTAAGAGAGAAATAGACATACTCTTGTTTGGTATTATCTTCACTCCCCTCCCCAACTCAAAAATCTGTGCATGAAGCTTCTTTTCACAACACAGTAGAAGACTAAGGAATGTCATGAAGGAATGAAGAGGGTGTTTCTGAATGATAGTGGAGACCATGAAATGAAGAAACATACTGCTAAGATGACTGCTTAGTGTGTGGGAGTGGATAATGCAGAGAATAAAAAATGAATAACAATACGTATCATATATACATCAACTAAGATTGGTAAAAACTTTCTTTTCTAAATACTCACTTTTTATATTTCCTAGGAGCTAGGAGAACAAAGAGGAACTCAGCTAACTATAGAATAAAAAGACTGTATTGCTTTCTGTCTATGAAAGTTACCTCTATGTCGTATATTCTCTTTTTATTTTTATTATCCTCCCCCCCCCCCCCGCACACTTCTTGGAAGAAGTTATTTGAGAAAGAAGTAGGGAAGACCCTTTTTCTTTATACTTCAAGTGTGTGTAAGTGCAAATAACATGTAACTTTTAGGTATGGTTTTGCTATTTTGACAGACAAATGTAGAGAAATGCCAAGGTTTCTGACAGTTTCAGTGCTGAATTATGTATGTGAGTGGACTAAAGAGACTGCAAAATTCAAGGACACAATCCACTAGAAGTTTTCCTTCCTGCACAAGATGCATTGACAGAAATCAAAACCAATCTGCTGTTTATTTCAGTATGCTTTATATGCAGGAATAGTGTAGCTGCTGTGTGTTTATTTTCTATTTGAAATGGTAAGGAACTAACCATTTAAACTTTCTGGTTCTCATAGGACAAAAGAGAATAAGAGAGAGGAAAAAGGAAAGTAACATGGAGAAATAAAATAAAATGAAAATACTTCAATGATGTATTGTTGTTGTTGTTAACTGCCCTCCAGTTGACCCTGATACAAGGTGATCCTTTGCATAAGACATCTCCTATCCTCCCCCCCCCCCCACCACTGTTCTGCTTAGATCTTGTTGATTCAGGCCTATGGCCTCCCTGGTTGAGTCTATCCATCTAGCATGTGGTTTTCCTCTTTTTGTACTACCCTCTATCTTGTGTTCCTTTTGATCATATGGCCAAAGTACAACAGCCTTAGTTTGATCACCTTGGCCTCCAGACAACAAACAAACAAACAGCCTTATTTATATACCGTTTCATACCGCCTAAGCAGTGTCTAAGCAGTTTACAACTGCAAACAAACAGCTACATTTATATAATGTAAGCTACTTGCCCCCAACAATCTGGGTACTCATTTTAGCGACCTCGGAAGGATGCAAGCCCGAGTCATGCTTGAGCCCTTTTGCTGATATTGATCTCACAACCTTATGGTTTTGAGTGAGTGATTGCAGTACAGGCATTTAACCACTGTGCCACCAGGGCTCAGAGAGAGTTCAGGCTTGATATGTTGAAAGACCCATTTGTTTGTCTTTTTGGCTGTCCACACTATCCTCAGCACTCTACTCTAGTACCACATCTCAAATTAGTTGATTTTCCTCAGATCGGCCTTCTCCACTGTCCAGCTCTCACACCTGTACATGGTAATGGGAAATACAATGGACCAGATAATTCTAACCTGAGTGCTACTTGTATATCTTTACTGTTTAGGATCTTATCTCATTCTTTTGTGGCTGCCCTTACAATTCCTATAATTATTATTTATTGATTGCAGTCTCTGTTCTGATCAATGTTTGATCCAAGGTACAGAAAATGTAACTATTTCAATTTCTTCATTATCTAGGTTGAACTTATATAGATCCTCTGTGGTCATTATTTTTGTTTTCTTTATGTTCAACAGCAAGTTTACCTTTGCACTTTCTTCTCTGACCTTCCTTAGTAATTGTTCCTGGTCTATGATTTTTTTTTCCCTCTAGTAATATGGTGTCATAGGCATATCTTAGATTATTGATGTTCCTTCCTCCTAGCTTCACTCCTCCTTCTAAATCTAAATCTGCTGTTTATATGATATTTTCTATGTACAAATTGAACAAGTAGGGTGATATAATGTAGCCTTGCATGATTGCTTTGAAATGGAGTTGACTAGAGGGTAGTTTACAATAACAACACATCATTAAAGTGCTTTCATTTTATTTCATCTCTCCATGTTACTTTCGTTTTCCCTCTCTCTCACTCTCCTTTGTCCTTGGAGAAT
Organism: Urosaurus nigricauda; assembly: GCA_034509955.1. NCBI lineage: Eukaryota > Metazoa > Chordata > Lepidosauria > Squamata > Phrynosomatidae > Urosaurus > Urosaurus nigricauda. Next base: position 165,621,603 of record JAOEGL010000005.1, on the reverse strand, counting down.
TAGAAATCTTGAATGATGAATTTCCCCTTGCCAGTTAGGAACCATTCTGTTTCTCTATATTCTGTTCTAACAATAGCCTCTTGTACTACAGATACAGATTTCTCATCAGGACTATTAAATATAGTGACACATGCATGTTTTGAGAATAATCCATAGATTTTTGTTGTCTATGCAGTCAAAGGCTTTTCTGTAGTCTATAGAGCACATGCCGATCCCCCCCCCCCCAATTCTTTGGTGTACTCCGTTAACCATTCTATGTTTGCAATATGGGCCTAGTGCTTCTTCCTTTCCTGAACCCCACTTGTTCCTCTGGGATTCCTCTCTCCATATATGTTTGGAGCCTGTGTTGCAGAATTTTGAGCATATTTTTCTTTGCATGTTATGGTCCTATAGCTTTTTGTGGATGGGAATGTATATTTATCATTTTCAGTGTGTTGGCGACCATTTTGTTTCCCATATTTGTTGGCATACTTTAGGTTTAATTAGACTATCATCTGTTCCTGGCGATTTATTCTTTCCAATTACAGTGGGCCCTTATTATCTGCTGGGGTTTGGTTCCAGGACCCTCCTTGGATAACAAAATCCATGTATGCTCAAGTCCCATGAAATATAACGGCACAACAAAATGGTGTCCCATATATAAAATGGAAAATCAAGGTTTGCTGTTTGGCATTTATACTTTTTGGGAATATTTTCAAGCTCTGTATGCTCAAATCCATGGATAAAAAAATTCATAGATAAGGACAGCCAATTGTACTCTTATTGTAGCTTCCACTTCATTTACTATAATTTGGGATTCCTCTCTGTATGCTCACCTTTCCATGCGTCATTCATTTTTTCATCTCTTTTATATAGCTCATATTGCATCCAATGCCTTTTTATTTTTTTCTTGATCTTGTAGTATATTCCTCTTCTTGTCATAGAGCATCCTGGACCTTAATTTGAACCTCCCTTGGAAACCCCCCTTAAACCTCCCTTGAAAGTATCTTATTCTTCCTTTTTTTTGTTGTTGTCCTCTATTTCTCTGCATTAATATAGTAGTCCCCTTTATCATTGCACACCATTAATGGAACATTTGCATTTAGGTTCTGATTTTCCCAGAATTCCATAGCAGTGAGCCATATCAGTTAAAGTAGTATCAAACTACATTAATTCTGCAGTGTAGAAGTAGATAATAATAATAATAATAATAATAATAATAATACCATGCAGGCTTGTTCCTTGCTCCCAAAACTTACATATCCTGCAACGTAGCACAGATAAAACCAAGACACATGTGACCAAGAAACATCAAAATTTGGTCAAGATGGCAAAGGTTTTCAGTGAGAGAAAGCTCACAAGCTAGGAGAGTCTGCAGTAGTTTGCTTTTGACTGAGCCTACTGAGAAGGATTAGATTCTGCCCACTCTTCTCCTCTGCCCCTCTGTTTTGTTAACTAAGTACAAATTAGTTTTGCACTTTAAACTCAGTTTGCACCAATTGAAGTAAGCTGAAGAAAATGGAGAAATTAGAGGAGGAGAGAGAAACTAGAGTATTACATATAAAAGAAGCTGAAAAAGTGGGACCACAGAGAACAGGAATGATCCTGTCAATTCAAGACAAGGGTATGAATATGTATTAAGAGGAAGTCATTGCTGATTCTGTTTTTTCTTTTTCTCATTATAATGGGATTCTTATGTCTATATGAACCTACACAAGCATTATAGTTGTCATCAGTGTTGCTTCTCTGGTTCTTTGGTTTCCACTGACAAAAGAGATCAGGAAGATGGCTACAAGAGAAAAGGCTGTGTTATTGGTGCCCCAGTCTTGAGTGCTCTTTGTAAGGCTGCTCATCTGGTACTTTGCCTGATGAGTCTGTAGTACTAACTCTACATTGCTTTTCTTGTTCACCCAGACATTTCACAGGTACAACTTTGATTGTGGTTAAACTTTTGATTTTCATCATTTCAAAGATTTCTGTTTTGTTTTCACTTTTAGAAATTATGGGTGTATGGATGGAAAAAGTGCAGTCAGACATTGGATTGCAGCTTCCAACAACATTTCTATTCACCAGCTAGCACAGTCAGTGGTATAGAATGCTAGGAGCTGCAGTTCAGTAACATCTAGAAGGCCACATGATGCCAACCTCTAAAGTCACAGGAATGAATAAAAGAATCACTATAGCTACATTGTAATAACAAAAGTGTAAGACTGAAAATGGGATGTCAAATCCGAATCTTAACTCTTTGGAGTTTTGTTATATTCTTCATAAGACATGGCTTTCACTAACATTGACTTGTAGTTCCCTTAGAGGTTATTGATCTTTAGCCAGTCAAACCTAATTGAGCTCAGAGAGCTACAGTTACGTTCTGAAGCAAAAGCTTTTGATTCACCCATAAAAATTTGTGAACTAGATAATGTGGAATGGGGGGTGGGGGCAAAGTCAATTTGAACATCTTCATGTCATTTCGACTACAACCCCCAAGACATTGTAAAATTGCCAAACATTGATGAAAATTCAGGGCATCTCAGAAGTATCTGCTGATTTACTGACTAGAGAGAGTTTTACAGATAAGGTGTAGATACAGGGTTATTTCCTGGGCAATGCATGAGCAGAATAAAAGACAGGTAATGAATGTATTCACTTTTAAATAGCAGTATTTTAATGGTAGGCCTTCATATTTCATTACAAAAAGAGCAGCTATCAATAGGGAATAAGATTTTTCATTTGAAGATGTCAAAAGTCTGAAGCACAGTGCACTTGATTACTATGTTTTTACATTATCTTTTGTACTGCTTGAGGTATTTCAAACCTTTAAATCATCTACATTTGAAAAAATGGGGGGGAAAATGACACAAAGGCCAATTGAGCCCTAGGGGATCTTGCATAGGACAAGGGAAGAATTGCTACCCCACCCCCCAGGAAGAGGTTGCTGCTACTACCACCTGCCTGCTTACTGCTGCTGTTACTGCTGTTGCTGGCCTCACCTCACCTGGTGCACTCTTAGTCTGATCCCTGGCAGAACCATGATCCAGCTACCCAGTCAGTTCCTGGCTGTATAGCCAAGTATGAACACCTGCTCTTCTGAAAGGGGATATAATGTATAGCCAATGAAAGGAGTAAGGTAATGCTGCTCAGAGAACAGCCAATGATGTTAAACAGGTGATTGGGAGATATGTAAATGGGAGACAGCTGTACCATCATGGGGATAGAATGTTAATCACCCCTAAACTGTGTCCCATCCAAAATAATCTGGATAGTCAGGGCAGCAAGCCTCCTAGGTTGCAAATGGTGCTGCTGAATGCCAGGTCAGTGAATGGCAAAACAGCTGTCATTCAGGACCTGACCCTGGATGAACATGCTGACCTGGCCTGTATTACAGAGACCTGGTTGGATGAGGCGGGGGGGGGGGGAGTAATCTCTCTCATCTTTGCCCACCAGGCTTTTTTGTGCAGCAGCAGGCAAGACCTGGGGGGGGGGGGATTGTAGTGGTCTGTCAGGATACTATCTCCCTGACCAGGCATCCTAGCCCTCAGTATGCAGGGTTTGAATGTGTTTATGTAAACATGGGCAGCTGAGACAGATTAGGGATTCTGTTGGTGTGTTGTTCACCCTGCTGCACAAGAGTGTCCCTGCCTCAGCTAGCCAGAGTAGTCTTGGGGATAGTGTTGGAGTCTCCTCAGCTTATATTGCTGAGGCTACCCTGTTGGGAGTGGATCAGGCCTTCATGGCTACCATGACAACCATGGGGCTGTCCCAAGTGGTATATGGCCCCACTTGTGCAGCTGGGCACACTTGAGATCCTGTGTCCTGTACAGGGGGAAATGATGGTGATCTGGAAATGGGGGAACTTTCTACTGTTCTGTTATCATGGACAGATTATTTCCTGGTCAGGTTTAGACTTGCTGAAATTCTGAGCCTCTGCAGGAGTGGGAGACCCATTAAGATGCTCCACCCTGGGAGGCTTATGGATCCAGATAGATTCCTGCTAGCTCTTGGGGAGTTCCCTGCTGCCTTGGTAAGTGGTCCAGTCGAAGCCCTGGTTGATCTCTGGAATGGAGAAATTACAGGGCAGTTAACATGATCGCTCCTAAGCGTTCCTTCTCACCGAGTGGAGCTAAACCAACTCCTTGGTTCTCTAAGGAACTGGCAGCAATGAAGAGAACAAGAGGAGACTAGAGCGAAGTGTTGGAAAAGTCAGAGTGAAACCAACCAAAAGCAGGCTAAAATCTACCTGAAGACATATGGTGGTGCAATACAGACAGAAAAAAAAAGAAGAAGAAAGAAAAAAAGGGGGGGGGGCTTTTTTGACTAAAACTATTGGGGATGCACAAAATCATACAGCTGAAATGTTTTGAGTGGTCAGGGATCTGGTCCTGGGGAGAATTTAAACCACTGAACAGCTCACTGTGAGGAATTTGCCCACCATTTACTCATAAAATTGCTCTGATTTGCTCTGACTTTAGATGCCAGAGTTGATACAGGTTCAGTGGATGTATCCTTGTATACTGCTTGTCCAGCATTGATGGATACCTTTCAATTTGTGTAGCCTGAGAATGTGGACAGGATCCTTGGAGAGATGAGAGCCACCACATGTATATTATACCTTGCCCTTCCTGGCTTATTAAACAAGCCAAAAAGGACTGGCGGAGGTAAGGGAAGTGATTAATAGTACTCTACAGCAAGGCAATCTTCCAACATGCCTAAAAGAGGCTGTGGTAAGACCTCATTTGGAAAAAAAAATACTTCCCTAGATTCTACTGCACTAGATAAATACAGGCCAGAATCCAACCTTCCATTTTTGGGCAAGGTCCTGGAGCATGTGGTGACCTCTCAGTTCCAGGTGTTCCTGGATGAGACGGATTATCTTGATCAATGCCAGTCTGGTTTCAGGCCTGGCTATGGGACAGAAATTGCTTTGGTCACCTTGGTGGTTGGCCTATGCAGAGAACTAGATGGGGAGTGTGTCCCTTTTGGCTCTACTGGGCCTCTGAATGGCTTTCCATACCATCAACCATGGTATCCTGAGTCGCCTCTCTGGGATGGGGCTTAGATGTACTGTTCTACAGTGGCTCCATTCTTTCTTGGAGGGTATTTTCAGAAGGTAGTGCTGGGGGATTCCTGCTTGACTTCTTGACCATTGGCCTGTGGAGTCTCTCAGGGCTCTGTCCTGTCACCTATGTTTTTTAACATCACATGAAACTGCTGGGAGAGGTGGTCCAGAGTTTTGGAGTAAAGTGTCCCCTGTACATTGATAATACACAGCTCTATCACTCATTTCCACCTAATTCCAAGGAATCTGTTCCTCTCTTTAACCATCTGGCTAGCTGGATGAGGGCAAACAAATTGAAGCTTAATCGAGACAAGACAAGAGGTGATCTTGGTCACTCGAAAGACAGATCCAGGAATAGGGATTCAGCCTGTGTAAGATGGGGTTACACTCCCCCTGAAAACTCAGGTTTATAGTTTGGGGGTACTTCTGGATTCAGCGCTGAGCTTGGAAGCTCAGGTATAAGCGGTGACCAGGAGTGATTTTGCACAGCTAAAACTCGTGCGCCTACTGCACCTGTTTCCAGCGAAGTCAGATCTGGCCACTGTGGTACATGCCTTGGTTATATCCCGTCTGGACTACTGTAATGTACTCTACTTGGGGCTGCCTTTGAAAAGTGCTCAGAAATTTTAGCTGGTCCAAAGAATTGCAGCTAGGCTGTTTACTGGAGCTGGTTACAGAGAGCATACAACTCCCTTGTTGCAACAGCTCCATTGGCAGCCGGTCCATTTCTGGGCACAATTCAAAGTGCTGGTTTTGATTTATAAAGTCCTATATAGTCTGGGTCCAGGCTATTTGAAAGACTGTATCTCCCTGTATGAGCCCTCCAGAGTATTGAGATCATCGGGACAGGCCCTTCTCTCTTTCCCACCACCCTCTCAAGTATATTTGGTGGGAACAAGAGAAAGGGCCTTCTCAGTGGCTGCTCCCAAGCTCGGGAACTCCCTCCCTAGAGAGGCCAGGATGACGCCATCCCTGCTGTCCTTCCAGCAGCAGATAAAGACATTCTTGTTCTGGCAGGTCTTTGCAAATTGATAAGGACTGGGTTTTTAATGTTGTGTAATGTTATATGTTTTAATGGTTTTTATTTTAACATATTTTAATTTATACCTGTTTTATCCCTTAAAATTGTTTAATTATTTTTTAATTTTATATTTATATATTTTATTATTCTTGTACTGTTTATTGTTTTATACTTGTTCACCACCTTGAGTCCCTATTTTGGGAGAAAGTTTGGATATAAGAAAATTAATAATAATAATAATAATAATAATAATAATAGTTGGCTTTCAGTTTCCAATACAGCTTACTTCATCCTTTTTGACATTCCCCCCCCCCCCCTTTCTGAATTGTCTGTCTAATGATTTAGGGAGATGCCATTTGATCTATCAACAACCCATTCACATGGTGATAAGCTCATCATGGGTAGATATTCTCAAAGTGATTGCTACTGTTTGCACATGACAGAAGATGATGATCCTGGGGAGAGCCGACCCATAATGAATGCTTCAATCAGGGTATCCAGTAATAACTGTAACAATCATATAAATAACATAGATGCTATTGGCCCACCACCATTCTCTCTCCTGGCAATTGTAACTGTGACTTCATATTAGCATTTCCTAATATCTGTACATCGAGTTGTTAACACTTTCCATTAGCATTCTGGGTAGCTTCCCCTGCTCCTTTTCCCATTTCCAACTTCTGATAAGATTAAAAGACAAAAAGAAGAAAAGAAAAGAGGCCAGTTTTAGTGAACTGATACTCCTTAATGCATCTGTTCATGTATTCCCAATTATTATGTTTGCCCTACTATAGAAAGTAATTACTTCTGCATTACAGTAGGACAGACATTGTGGACTTTACAGGGCTTGTAAATCAGAATTGCAACAGGCTAGTAGTGTCCTATTCTCTGGAGCAGCAGAAAACAAGCTTGCTCCCTCCTCAATATGACATCCCTTCAAATATTTAAACAGGACTATCATATCACCTCTTAACCTTCTCTTCTCCAGGCTAAACATCTCCAGCTCCCTAAGGCGATCCTCATAGGGCATGGTTTCCAGACCCTTCACCATCTTAGTTGCCCTCCTTTGGACACGCTCCAGTTTCTCAACATCTTGTTGGTGGGGCCTGACAAAAGCAGAATAGAGTGACACTATTACTTCCCTTGATCTAGACACTATACTTCTATTGATGCAGCCTAAAATAGCATTGGCCTTTTTAGCTGCCACATCACACTGTTGACTCATGTACAACTTATGGTCTACTTATGGAACAACTTATGGACTCCTAGATCCCTTTCACACGTACTTTCATTCAGACAGATTTCCCCCATCCTATATCTGTGCATTTCATTTTTCCACCCTAAGTGCAGTACCTTACACTTTTCTGCATTGAATTTCATATTCTTAACCTTGGCCCAGCTTTTTAGTCTATTCAAGTCATTTTGAATTTTGATCCTGTCTTCTGGAGTATTAGTTACTCCTCTTAATTTGGTGTCATCTGCCAATTTGATAAGTATGCCCCCAATTCTGTCATCCTAGTCATTAATAAAGATGTTGAATAGCACTGGGCCAAGAACAGAGCCCTGTGGGACCCCACAGGTCACTTCTTTCCAGGTTTAAAAGGAGCCATTGTTGAGCACCCTTTTGGTTCGGCCAGTCAACCAGTTACAAATCCATGTAACAGTTAACTTGTCTAGCCCACATTTTACCAGTTTCTTTGCAACAATGTCATGGGGAACCTTGTCAAAGGCCTTACTGAAATCAAGATATACTATGTCCACAGCATTCCCTTCATCTACCAAGCTGGTAATTTTATATATATGTATATGTATATGTATATATATATGAATGAGAGATCAGATATGTCTGGCATGACTTGTTTCTCTGAAAGCCATGTTGACTTTTTGTGATTATGGCATTGGCTTCTAAATGTTCACAGACTCTCTGCTTAATGATCTACTCTAGAATCTTTCCTGGTATTGATGTCAGACTAACTGGGAGCTAAATGTTGGGATCCTCTTTTTTCCCCCCTTTTGAAGATGGGGACAACATTTGCCCTCCTCCAGTCTGCTGGGACTTCTACTGTTCTCCAGGAGTTCTCAAAGATTATTGCCAATGGTTCCGATATTACATTTGACAATTCTTTTAATACCCTTGGATGTAGTTCATCTGGTCTTGGAGACTTATATTCATTTAGGTTAACCAGGTATTCTTCTACTATCTCTTTACTTATTCTGTGCTGAAATTCCCCTGTTCTGTCTTCTGCTCCATTATCCTTAGTTTGAACACCCTTTGCTTTTTCTGAGAAGACTGAAGCAAAGAAGATTTTTAATTGATTTTTATTTATTTTTTTACATTAAACAAACAACACAATAAAAGAGAAAACATCTAAATTTTACACATCACAACATAATCAAGAAAAAACATACATCAACAAACTCATTGCTACAAATCTAATTCTAGGACTCTGCAAGACAAAAGACAATTAACATAAAGTTTTACTTCCTTCCTTATTTGAAAACTCGATAATTTTGTATTCTTATATAATTTTGTTTCATCTTCCTAATAAAAATTTATTGATTTCTTTACTTTAATCTTTTCTTCTGTAAATCTTTATGTTTTAACTTATTACATTATTATTTTCTTAGCCTCTTGTTTATATATATATATATATATATATATATATATGGAGAACTGAGAAATTACCATTTATTTGTTTTCTACTATTTGTCTATATATGTGCCTCATATACTGTTTTGTTGTTACATTATTATATTATTCCATTCTTTTTGTAGATATTCATAAAGGGGTGATCATTCTTTCCTTGTTCTTTCTTCTGTCTTCTCTTTCATCCAGCTTGTTAGTATTTCCAATTCTGAGATTTCAATGGCCTTCATAAGCCACTCTTCTATATTGAGAGGTTCTTTCGACTTCCAGTTTTTAGCATAAACAATTCTTGCACAAGTTAGTAATACAAATGAAATCCTGTCATGCTTTGTCTCTGTTTTTCCATCGGACATCCCCAAAAGGAAGATTTCTGGAGTAAATGTAATATTAATTTTCATTTCTGTTTTGAGAATTTTATAGATTTGTTGCCAGTATTTTCTTGCCTTACAAAAAGTCCACCAAATATGGTAGAACGTGTCTACATTGTCTGTACATTTCCAACAGTTTGGATAATAATAATAATATTATAATAAAGTTTTATTTATAGCCCGCTCCTCTGTATCCAATCGGAGCGGGTTACATCAATTAAAAAATGCAAGATAAAATATACATGACCCATACCCAACCACCCGCCCCTTAAAATTAAATTAAACTAACATCAATTAAAATGACATAATAAAAATTTCAATTTAAAACGGCAACCCATTGCATAGAGATCAGGGTCAAGATGTTAAAATGCTAATGGGAGAGCTTAACCCAAACAGAGCCGGGAGGTTAAGAACTTTCTGGGAAGGCCTGCCGGAAGAGATGCGTCTTCAAGGCTTTTTTAAAGCAATCAGAAGATGTAATAAGACGCATCTCGTCTGGCAGGCCATTCCATAGCCTGGGAGCGACAGCCGAGAAGGCCCTCTGGGAGGTCTGCGTCAGTCTAGTCTTCATAGGCTGCAATAAGTTCCTCCCAGAAGACCGGAGTGTGCGGAGGGGTTCGTATGGGAGGAGGCGGTCCCTCAGATAAGATGGACCCAAGCCATGTAGGGCTTTAAAGGTTAAAACCAACACCTTGTACTGCGCTCGGAAACTAATCGGCAGCCAGTGGAGAGATTTGAGCACTGGTGTTATGTGCTCTCTCCTTGATGTTCCCGTGACAAGCCTGGCTGCCATATTCTGAACTAATTGAAGTTTCCGAGTTAGGCACAAGGGTAGCCCCATGTAGAGCGCATTACAGAAGTCCAATCGTGAGGTTACCAAAGCATGTACCACTGACTCCAGGTCCTTTGGCTCCAGGAAAGGGCGCAGCTGGCGGATCAGCCGAAGCTGATAACAGGCACTCCTGACCACCGCATTCACCTGACTAGTCATGTGAAGTGACGAATCAAGGAGTACCCCCAAACTGCGAACAGGGTCCTTCGAGGAGAGTGTGACCCCATCTAGGACCGAGAGGTGTATTCCCAACCCTGGCTTCGGTCCTGTGACAGTTAGTACCTCCGTTTTGTCCGGATTGAGCTTCAACCTGTTTTCCCTCATCCAATCCATTACTGCCGTAAGACAGTCATTGAGAGGAGAGACGCCATCTGAAGTCTGAGCCGACGATCTTGTCATGGAGAGGTAAATCTGAGTGTCGTCAGCGTACTGAAGACACTGAGCTCCATGCCTCCGAATGATCTCACCCAGCGGCTTCATGTAGATGTTAAACAGCATCGGGGACAGGATGGCGCCTTGAGGGACGCCACAATTAAGCTCTATCTTAGAAGAGCAACTGTCCCCGAGCCTCACCCTTTGGGATCTCCCGGAGAGAAAGGACCGGAACCACCGAAGCGCAGTGCCTCCGATCCCCAACTCTCTCAGTCGACCCAAAAGGATGGAATGATCTACCGTGTCAAAGGCCGCTGAGAGATCCAAGAGCACGAGCAGGGTCACACTACCCCTGTCAATGCTCAAGCGAAGGTCGTCGGCCAGAGCGACCATGGCAGTCTCAACTCCATGTCCTGTCCTGAAGCCCGTTTGAAATGGATTCAGATAATCAGTTTCATCCAAGACAGCTTGGAGTTGGGAGGCGACTGCTCTCTCGATGACCTTGCTCAAAAATGGGAGCAAGGAGACTGGCCTGTAGTTGTTTTTATCCAAGGGATCAAGGGAGGGTTTCTTCAGGAGGGGTCTAACGGCCGCCTCCTTTAAACAAGATGGTAAAGAACCCTCCCTGAGGGACGCATTGATCACATCCCGAAGGAATGTTCTCACTGCGTCCCCTCCCTGGGTGACCAGCCAAGATGGACAAGGATCGAGAGGGCAAGTCGTCTTTCTCAAACTTCCAAGGAGCTTGTCCACGTCCTCGGTACTTGCAGGTTGAAATTCATCCAGTAAAGAAACAGCAACGGAGTTATCAGACACCTCACCTATGGGCTCTGACAAAACATTGACATTCAAGTCGGCCCTTATCCGAGAGATTTTGTCTGCAAAGAAGGTGTTAAACTCATCACAGCAGGCTGTTGTTGGGTCCAGTAGGGGATTCTTTCTTTGACATTTGGGCAATCCTTTGTGGCGATAGGTGCCATCTATACATCATTTTAATTATACTTTCCCTTAAATCTTGACAAATGGTAAATTTTAATCTATTTCTCCAGATGTTGAGTAATGCTGCCCTTTCTCTGTCCCCTGTTAGTATTTTGTGATCTTCTGCACACAGTGACCCAACCGTTTCCTTCTTCTTCCATTTGCTGTGGACATATCCCAAAAACCCCTTTTTATTGTTCTTAACCCCTCTAGCAACCCTGAGTTTATTCTGCGCTTTAGCTTTTTTGACTTTATCCTTACACAGGATGGCTATTTGTTTGAATTCCTCTTTGGTGATTTCCCCATTTTTCCATTTCTTATACATGTTCCGTTTAAAACTTAGCTCAGTTGAAAGTTCCTTAGTCATCTATCCTGGTTTCTTGAGACACCTTCCATTTTTCTTCCTCAGTGGAACTGTTTGAAATTGCGCCTTCAGTATCTCCTTTTTGAGAAACACCCATCTGTCTTGAACTCCCTTCTCTTTTAGTATTCTTGACCATGGGATCATCCCCAGTATTTATCTAGGTTTATTGAAATCAGCTCTTCTAAAGTCTAGAATTCATGTCTGACTATGCCTGGCTTCTTCTGTCCACTGTATAACAAACTCCAGGAGAAAATGGTCACTCCCACCTAAGGATCCAACCACTTGCACTCCATTGACTAGGTCTTCCCTGTTGGTTAAGATAAGATCTAAAATAGCTGATCCTCTTGTTGCCTCTTCCACCTTTTGGACAATGAAACTGTCTTCGAGGCAAGTGAGGAATTTGCTAGATCTTGATGATTTGGCTGAGTTTGACTTTCAGCAAATATCCGGATAGTTGAAGTCCCCCATCACTACTACGTCTCTCCTTTCTGAGTGTGTGGTCATCTGTACTAGAAAAGCATCATCCAATTCCTCCATCTGACTTGGAGGTCTGTAGTAGACTCCCACAGTAACATCCTTGGTGTTTCCCTCCCCTTTAATTTTTATCCAGATGCTGTCCGCTTAGCCTCCAGTACTGATGTGCTGGATTTCTTCACTGGTGTAAATGTCCCTGACATATAATGCTATTCCTCCTCCTTTCCTGTTTGGCTTGTTTCTCTTAAAAAGGGTATACCCCTTTATTTCTACATAGAATCACATTCCAATCATGAGACCTATCCCACCAGGTATCAGTGATGACTATTATATCATATTTGTTTTGCCCTGGTGGCACAATGGTTAAATGCCTGTACTGCAGCCACTCACTCAAAACCATAAGGTTGCGAATTCAAGACCAGCAAAAGGGCTCAAGCTCAACTCAGGCTTGCATCCTTCCGAGGTTGCTAAAATGAGTACCCAGATTGTTGGGGGCAAGTATCTTACAGTTGTAAACTGCTTAAACACTGCTTACACAGTGTGAAGTGGTATATAAATGAAGCTGTTTGTTTTGTTTGTTTGCTGTGCTAGGAGTTCAAATTCATACTGTTTATTTCCCATGCTCTGTGCATCAGTGTAGAGACATTGAAGACCATGGGTCCCTTTTACTTGCTGCCTGTGCAAAAGTTTTTGCCTCCAACTGTTTGGGTCCTTGCCCTGTTTGCCTTCTTTCCTCTATGTCAATTTGACTATTTTCTCCTTTTGCCTTCCAGAATACTGTCACCCTCTCCCACGTTACTCAGTTTAAAGTCCTTCTGATCAAATTTTTGAGACTGGCATGAGATGCAATCCATCCCTTGCCAGAAGTCCCCTGTCATGGAACCGCAACCCATGATCCAAGAATGCAAACTGTTCTTGGTGGCACCATCTGTGGAGCCAGTTGTTTACATCAACTCCCTTCTCTTTTAGTAATTTTGACCACGGGATCACCCCCAGTATTTCCCTATGTTCACTGAAATCAGCTTTCCTAAAGTCTAGAATGTGTGTCTGACTATGCCTGGCTTCACTCCCACATAACATTGTGTCTGTCTTTGTCATGGTCTGAGGCATGGGGAGCTTAGATTCTGAGGTGGCCTGCTGGGACTGAGGCCATGGATAATTTGCTTAGAGAGTCCAATGGGCCAGAGGCAGTAGGTAAGGTTAGGAAGCTGACCAAGGTCTAAGCACAGCAAGGCTAGCAAGGCAAAATGCAACTAGAGCAGTTACAGGCAACAGAGAAGACCATGTTGCTGTGGCAAGGGTTGAGAGGCCAATGTAGCCCTTAAATGACTGTTCCTCCATCTGCTCCAGTGGGCCTTCATGAGTAGAGCTAGCTGTACCTGTTGACTTAGGCCTGATCCTTCCAGAACTCTGGCAGTACAGGCTGGGTCCTGCAAAGACTTTGGTGGCAGAACTGAAGCAGCCAGAGATCCCATCCTGCAACAACTTACATGGGTAAACCCTTACACTCTCGTTTCAGCTTTACGTTCCAATTGCTGGTGGAGTGCACCTTTTTATTGATGGGAAAAACCTGTCAGTGGCTCCCAGTATCCCTTCTTTTCCACTGCTGCCTCTGGTTGAATAGGTCCCTTCCTTCTCAGTTCTGATATTCCAGGAGTCAAGTGGTGTGAGTGTGCATGATTCTCCTCCTTTTCCCTTCCCTTCCCCTTTGCTGTTCCCAAACAGGTTGAGGTTGCTGAAATGACCAGCAATAGTTGGACTACCAAGGCTCCAATGTAGTTGAGCCCCTTCTGGGAACTGTTGGCCAGAAGTGCACTATATGCTAATTGTTTTGCTATTGTGTTTGTAGTACTCAGATTGTTACCAGCTTCAAACTGAAGATTGTTTTAATGCAACCTCTTTCATATGCATTGTAAAATCAAAACTCTAAGTAGTCTGAATTGACCACAGCTTGCCTTTTACAGGTGAACTCCCACCCACCATGCACCTAAAAAAATAAAAATGTTCCAAGATCACTGCTCCCTTTTCCAGCTTTCCTAATTCCAGGTTGGATTTCTGCCTCCTCCTGAAGCCATTCACAGGGAGGCATTCACAGGCTAACTCCATTCAGAAGGCAGGAAGTGGTAGGCCACCTGGTCAGTACAGGTGCAGAAGCAAATATCATGATTAATATCCCTTTAATGTTCTGCTAAGAAGAGATCTTTGTGATCTCTTTGGCTAACAGCATGAACTAGCAGTACAAAGTTCTGGGAGGAAAAAAATTCCAATCCATGGATTCCTTTTTTTCCCCCTGGCTTTGAAATAATCACACAGAGAGATGCACACTGTTCTTGGAATATTTACATGCACAGGGATGAAAGCTGGGATAGCAAGGTGGTGCAAAAGAGTGAGTGTGGAAATATCATAACATAATTGCAGAGAAGTGTGATAGTGGTTGTTTTTAAACCTGTATGTTCCTGTTTGCTTCAGCAATGTAACTGCTGCTAGACAATGCACTGGTATGATAACGTCCTAGGAGAACAATGAAAAACTGCATGTAAATTTTCATTGCTGGATTAGCTCAAACATTTTGCTGTCTGAAGTAAAGGAAAATTATTAGGATTATTCTCTTATGGCTCCCAAACTTTTGTTCCCAAAGATGTCTTAGTGGAAGAGGTGCAGAGATAGGAAATGATTACTTAAAATAAATTTTTAACTAACAAAAAGCAACTTCTAGACCCCAAATCTCACTCAGTCACTCACTCACTCTCATTCACCTGTAGCTTTTCAATTTTATAAATGGTTACAATGGAAGGTTGATGAGAACTGAGTTCTTCATGTATACAGTAACTGCAAATGTTTATATTATACAGCAAATCAGAACACTTAAAAGAAAGCAGTTTTTATAATAAATTATCAAAAGATATTGGCTGTAATCATGTTGGCGGACTTACCTTGGGGACTTAAATAGTGACTGATGTACAATAGGCCCAATTCACAATGGGACCAATATGGATCACATGAGTCCCAATGCACCTTACATGGGTCCCGATTCACATTGGGCATTATTGCTGGTGTCCCATTATGCATCTTTGATATTCAGTGAAGGGGTGATTAGTAAAGGGATTGATTATGCAGCCAGGTATAGGTAAAGTTATGTAATATAACTGGTTGTACAGGATTCAGGCAACATAGGATCACATATACCGAGATACAAGGAAGCAGAATGTAAAGACAACTCCTAATATTTGGGGTGTGTATGTGGTTTGGGCAAGTCTGAAGATTCTACATCTTAGTTTTTAAAAATGGAAACATTAAAAAACTGCTACAGAAATTCTGGAAGGTACTACAGTTGTTCTTTGATAGTTAGCAGCACTACACATGAAGACTTCAAAATGTCAAATGCATTCAGAGCAGACACTCTGTGAGCTTCTCTTCTTTCATCTGGGAGCAGAGTGTGCACTGAGCTTTGAATTGGGAAAGAAAACTCCAGAAATAATAATAAAAACAGGCTTTAAAATTTATATGTGAACTTAAAAACTGAAGCCCATTTCACTATAGATTGGTGTCCTAGATTAGTTGCTTCAGGGGACACATGGAAACAGAATGAAAGTCATTGCACTTTCTCTGCTGCTTTATCATTTCTCTTCTCCCCGCCCCTTGAAAGAAATAAAAGAGTCCCAAGTGCCATACAGGGCATAACAGCCAGTGCTATAAAACTGAGCATACATATGCAGCTGCAGCAAAGAGGACAATGAGAAGCAGCAAGGGTCTCTCAGACACAATGTGCTGGATGATTGTCTCTTAAGAAACCTCCTCCTCCTCCTAGCAATCAAGGAATAGGAAGTTGTTTGTCACAGTCAGAGCCCTGACTAAAAGTACAGGCAAGTACAAATAGAGGGGTAATATAGAACATGCTGTTCTTTTTTTGGTATGTTCATGCAGAATGCATTAGAATATTGCCTTGACAGTGAAGAAGTATAGATGAATGAAACATTATCAGATGGCCTCCTTAAAAATTACAATTTGGATTAAAATGTGTTCTCAGTTGCCTCTCTACACAATATTGTTTTCTGGGGTCACTATACAGAATTCCTAAATGTGTGCACGTCTTTATTTCAAGAACAATATAATAATTGATTTTTAAAATCCTTGCTTCAACCTTTAAAATAATAATAAAATAATATGGCCCCAAAATGGCACAGGCTGGGCATGACAACTACCTTTCTGCAGTGAAATTGCATGTGCCTATGAGACACAAGGCTATGCTGATGGTAGGGTCTTTGACATCAGACAGACATTTGCTGAGGAGCCAGACTAACTATGGTAAACAACTACTGGGCAGCAACAGTAATGTGTGTGTCTGTGTGAGGGTGACATTGGTGAAGAATATGTCAGAGCCTTCTAAAGTTAGTACAGCATAGAAAGAGGCATAGCAAACCCCTTTTGAATGTCTGTTACCATAAAAACTCTATGATGAGACAATAGAAAATGAAACAAGTGCCAGTGCCAGAAGATGAACCTCCTGGGGTTTGGTTATAGGATCCTCTGTGAATACCTAAATACATGGATTCTCAAGTCCAATTAAATACAAGGGCATTGTAAAATAGTGACCTTTATATAAAATGGCAAAATCAAGCTTTGCATTTTGGAATGTATATATTTTTAAAATATTTTCAAGGCGTGCATGATTGAATTTGTGGATAAAGAATCTGTGGATACAGAGGGCTGACTGTACATGAACATCACCTGATGCCCAATATAGAAATCAAATAAATTATATAACTGGAAGCAGAAGATGGACAAGCTCTATTTTCCCTGAAAAGACAAAGTCAGGTATAGACTGCAGCACAAATCATGAACAATTAATATATAAAATGAGAGTAAAGCTAATAAAAACACTAAACAAACTTTCATACACAGGTACAACCTGAAAAACATCCCCATAGATTTTAAAGATAAGGTAAAAAAAATTTTTTTTTGCATTATTATGCCTAATCAATCAGAAGCCAGACAAATTCTGGACTGAAGCCATGGAAGTTGTTGGGGGGACTGCAAAAAACCATTATCTGAGATGCCTCAGTGGATAACAGCAATAACAATAGCATTTACAATTCTATAACACTTAATAGTGAACTTTGCACTCCCTGTGCAGTTTACAGTTTGTAAGCTACTTGCCCTCAAGAAGTTGGGTACTCATTTTATTGACCTATGAAAGGATGGAAGGCCTGTTGAAACCCAGACATCGAATTCACAGCCTTGTGGCTGCAGTACTGGCATTTAACCTCTGTGCCACCAGGGCTCTACCAGCTGAAACTCTGGAAGCAGCTAAGGACAGACATGAAGCAAATATATAGAAAGTGATTGGTTTCCCATTGCCAAGGGGATCAAGCATGACTACATTTTATCTCCTTTCCTGTTTAACTTTTATACTGAATACAGCATACGTAATGCAGAATTTTACTCAGAAGAAGCAGGTGTGAAAATTGGAAGAAGAAATGGTACTAGCAGAAAATAGCAAAGACTCAGAACAGTTACTGAAAATTCAAAGCAGAAAGTAGAAAGGCAAGTTTGTAGTTGAACATTAAGAAAACAAAAGACTATATTTTAAGTAAATGTCAAAGACATTGAAAGAGTTCAAGATTTTCTATACCTTTACTCAGTCATTTATCAGAATGGAGACAGCAATCAAGAAACCACAAGAAGACTAGGACTTAGTAAGGCAGCTATAAAGGAACTAAACAAGATTCTGGAGTTTCAAGATATATGATTGAAAACTAAAGTTAATTTACTTTTATTTTCCATTTCTACATATTGTTGTGAAAGCTGGGCAGTGTAGAAGGGTGATAGGAAGAAAATCAACTCATTAGAACTGTAGTGCTGGAAAAGACTTCTGTGGATACCATGGACTTGCTATAAAAACAAATAAATGGGTCCTAGAGCAAATCATGACTGAACTCTCCCCAGAAGCCAAGATGTCTCAAATGAGGCTGTCATATTTTGGACATATCGTGAAAAGATATGACTCACTAGAAAAAAGAGGAAGGCTTCCAACTGATTAATGTATTCAATCAAGGAATGTACTCAATCAAGGAACCATGGCCCTCAGTCAACAAAACCTGAGCAGGTAGTTTGATAATAGGGTAACTTGAAGATCTCTCATTGATAGGGTTGCCATAAGTCAAAGTTGACTTGACAGTTGCTAACAGCAAAATAATATCGAATAAAGTTAATCCAAGTAATGGGAGTGGAAATTTGTGGCTAGTGATTTCTGGAAGGAAGTTCCTGCCAAAAAATGAATTAAACAAGATTCTGAAATTTCAAAATGATTGAAAATTAAAGTCATTTTTATTTTATTTTTATTTCCCATTTCTATGTATGGTTGTGAAAGCTGGGCAGTGAACCTCATGCTTCATTTTCATGCCTCAAGGCTCATTTTCTACTTTTCCTATTTTAAACTTTATTTCTGTACTGACAGTTTTTAAAGAATGAGATTCCACAAAGTTCACTACTGAAATTGTCCCAAAGCACTTTGGAATATATGTGGATTGCTATTTGCTTTCACATGTTCCCATTCTCCACTCCAACCATTACTTAGTCCTTCTGCCAGCAAACTAAGACCTTCCTGTTCAGACAGGAGTTAAAAACAGAAAATTTATAAAGAACATCCTGGGGGTGTTGTACTATTTTAAAGTGTATGATTTTTAAATGCTTTTATCTTTTTTAATTGTATTCTTTTTTAAAACAAACAATCCATTTTAATATTGTAATAGTTTAATTCCCTTTTAATTGTCATTTTGTACATTTTGAATTGTACTGTGTTTTTAGACTGTAAGCTGCTTTGAAGGGGAAAGTGGGGTACAGCAACAATATATGAGCCTGTGAGAGGGCCAACATGGCAAATTGGTCAAGTTATATAGTGGGTCCTTGGAATCCACTGGGGTATGGTTCCAGGAAAACCCATGGATACTGAAATCTGCAAATGCGCATCCCATTATATACAATGGCACACTAAAATTGAGACCTTATATAAAATGGCAAAATAATTGACAGTTGAAATCAGTTGATGCAGAATCTGTAAATACAGACAGCAGACTGTACAACTTGCTTATATTAGTGGCAGCTCATGCTCTGCCGATGTTTTGGTTAGAATCTATCAACACTACAAACCAAAGGTCCTGCTAGTTCTGGAGGACTATAGTACCCATGATTCAGTGTAACTATGCAGGAGTATTTAGTACCTCTGCACACTTGCACCCTGCTCCCAACTGATTTCATCCTGTGGGGAAAAGATAACTCCAAGAGGTCTTGGGTTTCTGCTCTTCAGGATAGGTAACCATTCTAAAGAATAAGTATGGTATTAGCAACCTATGAAATAATTACTTTGTGTACATGCACAGATAGGATCAACATATCTGATAGGTTCAACATTTTAAAAGTACTTGTACTGTTCAGTAAACACTTCCTGCTCTTTCCTAAATTTTGCTCGTATCTCCTGCAGTAGGTTGCTCCAGCTGCTGTAGAGCAGAGTCAGCTTCCAACCACTGTGAAGTAATTTATATGACACTGACACACAGAGGCCCACACGGAGTTACTACATGGGAGCATATATAGTTTAGGCACTAGCCCTCAATATTATCCATGTTTGCATCTCATCTGTTGCTAGATAGGAATACTTCTGATATGTATTGCTGTATGAGGTCCCTAATGAAAAGCAAGTTATAACTCTAGGTTAACTGGATTAGAATAATTTAAATTAAATTTCTAATCATAGTTGGAGTCAATAATTGAATCAACAGGATTTGTGTAAGTGTGGATGTATCATTCAGCAATTGAGTCAATGGATTTTCTCTAGCTGGGGCTAGCAAATGAATTTAGGCTAGAAATTAAAGGTATCTAGACATAAGGAGCACAGTTATTGGAGGAAAGCATCGATCAATCTATTGTGGACAGTAAATTCTTGTGGCCATCAACTTTTCTCATTGACAGTTATGTAAATATCTGAAATTCATTTGGATTTGTTTCTTTTTAGATTTCTAACTCTTTCAATATATAAGGTAGAGTATCTTTAGATTTTGGCTTAATGGGTTCTTTTTCTATTCATGCCCTTCTTCATGAAAGAAAATGTATGATTTGTCATTTCCAGTTGCTACAATCATTGTAATATGTCACCTATTCTTTGCACTATAGTATGTGGCTTCTATTTTATCCTTTTTGGGTTCTGTTTCTGATTGGCTGTATCTCCAGCACTCCTTTGTTTCCCCGTTTACTACCTCACTAACCTGAAAGAGAAGGATAAAATATATAGCCAATCAGAAAAACAACATATTTAAAGGTCATGGCAATAAAACACACAGTTCCATTCTGTAGATTATATTACTTATTTTAATTCAACCCACTGACTAGGCCTGTGTCAAGGAAGAGGAAAGTTTAAAAAACCATTTTCAGAATAACTGTACAATACAGTTACTGTTGTGAAAGATAACAGATTCAGTTCAGCATCCACTTACATCCTGTTGATTTCATTGAAGCTTGAGCATACCTAACTATGCACAAGTTTGGCCTTCAGAAGTGGCTTTTCATATTTTGTAAGACTTTAAAGAGAAAAATATCCTTTGCTTTTTGCAAAGAATACATTGAAGAACTATCACTTGGGGCTGTTTTAAACATGATCCATCCTGAAAATATTAATGCATACATCAGGGACAGATAACTGTGGTCCTCCAGATGTTGTTAGACTATAATTCCCACCAGACCTAGTTAGCATAACCAATAATGAAGAATTATGTTGTCCAAAAAATCTGAAAGACCATAGTTGCCCTCCTCTGTTATATATAAAAAGCAAAATATCCAACCCTCTTCAACACTATGCATATGTTCTAGCTTTTGATGCAGAATGTATGCTGATGTATCTACATATGTAATGACCAATAATTTTAGACTATACATACACATGCTCAGTAGAAAATTGGACTGTAAGGCATATACCATTATGGACAGGGAGTGAAGAGTTATAGGAGGTCTTGATTCAATCCTCAATTTAGCTAGTAATTGGTGGCTAAGAAGATATAAGAAGGTATACTTGGCAAATTCCCTTCTTTAAGACCCTGCCTTTTTAAAAGCCCTAACAGTAGGACTTAAAACTTGCTTTTCTTTGTGAAAATAACTAAGAACTATTTTCTGAAGACTTTTCTTCTGGAGAAGCAGTGAATTAAAGCAATGACCCACCTGTCTCTGTATAGAAACAAGATAAAGCAACACAGAAAGCTGAGAAGCACTGCAAACAAAGGCTGATGTAAGTGAGCAGCATTTAACCTTTCATTATGGACTTATCTGGAATTTCTAAATCTTATATGCAACGATTTTCAAAACTGGAAGTATCCTAGGAGCTTATCAACAACTTTAAAAATCAACTTACCACTCCAGAATATTCTAATTCAGGCTGCATCTGGATCCTATTGCATACTGCTGATGCCCCTGGTCAGGTGCAGCCTGTATAACTTCTGGATAGAATCCGAATTCAGCCAGCCAATTTGCAAAGCCGTATCTGCACAGAGGAAAAGAAATGTTCCTACTGTATTTCTACACTGACCAGTTTAGATGACACACAAGGCTAAAACAGGTGCAACATGGGTCGAATCTGTGACCTGGGATAAGCCTATGGAGTAAAAAGAGTTCCTATTTGCTCCCAATCAAGCTGGAAACTGGTAGACTACATGTCAGTGCAGGAACAGGTAAGAGTGTTAACAGAAGAGGTCAGGAAGAGGCACCCAGCACCCTTTGCAAGCCACTGACCTCCTCCTGCCTGAAAATTCTAACTCCTGCCACAGCACTGTAATTTTTACCTTTGCATGATTTCTCTGGTGTATATTGTCTTTTAACAGGACCTGGACCAGGACATGGTGGTGCATGTGGACATTGCTGCCAGTATTTGTTCATTGTGGGTGCTGGTTGTGCAGACAATTCATTCTTTCCATGAATATAGAAGCCCTGATGGTCAGGCAGGTTTTCTTGTCAGTGGAGACATAGCCCAAGACTCTGGAGATCAGGGAAAGTGACATACCTTGGGCAAATCACACACTCTGATCCTCAGAAAACCCCATGGTAGGTTCACCTTAGGGTGTGACAAATTAGAAACAATTTGAAGGCACACAACAAACAGCACATTCTCTCAATATGTCCACCTCAGAAAAGAATTCCTGATCCTTTTAATAAGATGTACAGACACACAAGTTTATGTGCAATAAATATGACCTTCATGCAAAACAACAACAGTGCAATCTATACATCTCTAATTGGAAACAAACAACATTGAATTCAGTGGGATAACTCTATTATAACTGGGTATGTCACTAAAGCCTAAATAAGGAATGGGTAATCACTTGAGCAGCATGGTTAGGAGAGCTCTAAACAAGTCTTTTCATTTTTTTTTTCATCCTTGTATCTTAAAATCAAGAACTAGAAAATGACTTATTTGCACATCTCATTAATTCTTACCAAAGCCTGCTTCATTAACTTCAGCAACTAATAGATAAATGATCCTATGAATTCAATTCCACTTCTCAGATGGTAGATCAGTTGGAATACATATGTATTTCAGAAATATTTTGACTATTCTATAAATGTTATGTTCATTCAAAGTTTTATGAACACATGGAAGATTTTCATACCAGCACTTACCATGCAGTAAGTGGTAGTAAAATGCTGGTAAAACACTGGTAAAATCTTTAGGAAGCGTGTGTGTCTGAAAGCCTGATGCATGTCCTAAATGCCAGGGAATCGTCCCCTTGCCTCCAGCATTCCTGAATCATTCAGGGAGCAGCCATTTCCCATTAATGGAAACTTTGCATTAATGGGAAATGGCAGCTCCCTGAATGATTCAGGGATGCTGGAGGTGAAGGGACAATTATCTGATGTTTAAGAAGTGCATCAGGCTTTCATATATATATATATAATCTTTATTTATATATCATTAAAATCATACTTACATACATCCATGTAAATAAGATATGTATTTAAAAAAACATATTCCATTATCGTTTTCTCAACACTTCCTCACTTTAAGAAAAACACATTATCTCACATTTTTATAAGCTTTTCTTCCTACTGAAGGGAAAAATAAGAAAAAACTATAACATTTCTTCTCTGATTTTTTAAAAATCTATTCTAGCATTTTCTCTCTAACTCTTATCTATACAGCATATTGTTTTTCCACATAATCTTTAACTACTATTCCTCTTTACTTTGGGTGTTTTACTAAACCCTTTTCCCATTAAACATATTCCACAGTTTAAAAAACCAGACACTTTTCCCAGTCCTGTACTATTAAGAAGTGCATCAGGCTTTCAAACACACATGCCTCCTAAATGTTTTACCAGCACTTACCCCATGATAAACGCTGATATGAAAACCTTCATGGTTTCCTTTGATGGAAGGATGTAACTGATGAAAACCACCATCTATCCAATCTATTTGACAAATCAATTATAGTATCAATGCAAAAGCATTTTCTAATAGTTATCAATGATAATGATGTAAATTTTCCAAAATGCAGTGCTGGTAGATGTTTGAAGGGACAATATATCCCTCTATGGTAAAGATAGGTACAATAGAAGTAATGGTGATGGCAACAGAGGTAATGGTCATGGTTGAACCATATTACAGTGAACATACACATATCAAGGCCTTGTCTCAAAATTTCTGAGAATCATTTCTTCTGCTTAGATGCAGTATAAATCCTCACAAAGCAAATTATCATAGAATTGTGGCTTAATTGGAGCAGCTGTCTAAACAATTATGGCAGCTGCTGGGACATCTTTCCAACTTGTGCTTACAAAGTGTTTTGTGGTGGGATACACAGCTGATCAATGATTTCAAAGAGAAGAGTGATGAGATGAAGAGCTAACAGGTTGCTCTTCCCTTCTTTATACCCATTGATTATCTTGCCTTTTCTTTTGCCAGTATCTAACACATCCCATTCACTGTTATTTTTAAATGCTCTTGTCCATACACCTTTGAATGAACATAGCATTTACAGGATGAAAACAGCACTCCTTTTTCTTTTTTCTTCTAATTCTCCTTCAAAATTTTTAAAAATAAGGTGGAAGCTCACCAAACAGGGAATGTGGGATTCTATCCAACATCATGTGAGTAAACTTCATCTTAAGCAAGACCCCCCTGCCCCTTCACTCTACTCCTCCCTGAAGTCCTCTCTCCTTGCTCTCAAATTTCCTATGAAACTTTCTTTAGCTTTCCAGAGAAGGTTTAGGCTCATGGGAATTTCATGTTGAGGGGAACTTTATTCTGTAAGTAATTTCTGTTCCTCTGTTGGATGGACAGTTCTGAAATTAAACCATGTACAGAGGCAAACGTTTGATGCAGATTAAGCAGGAATGCTATTTTCATAAGTGTCTAGGAAAGTAAGAAAATTATTAAAAGAAAAAAAATAAACAAGGCTTAAAAAGGTTTTCTGGGTGCCCAATAAAAGGAGCTATATAAAGAACACTGATGAAGAAAACTAGAATGTTAAAACAGAAAAGAAACAAATAAAAAACATACAAACCATGTTTGCCTGTCCTCTGTTCCTTTTATATAATATCCAGGCTCCCCTAGAGATGTTTCAATTCCCTTTCCTCAATATTTATACCAAGGAAGAAAATAAAGTTGGAAAGTTACAGAGGCATAGGGAGCATTTCCATCTCCTCTGAAGGAAGAAAACTGACATTTTTCAGCTCCACTTAACTAATGACTCAAGAGCCTAAATTGGTGGTCATGGGATGTCTTCCACCTTTCCCCTTCATTTGACTTACTTTGACTCTTGTCTGTAGTCAGCCATTCTAGCACATGCTGGATATAAACAGCTACCAGAATTAGAGTGTAGAGTTTTACAGAACAAAGGAAAACTAGTTTTAGGTTGTGAAATGGACATTTAAGAGTTTCTGCTTTGTTAGAAGCTCTTGTTTGTATGAGCTCCAGAGTGAACAAATCAGAGATAATTGCTTAGCCTTGCTTTTACTGCTCTCACTCTGTGGAGTTCTATAGCCCCAGAATATGCCTCTGTCCTACACTAGCAATTTACTAGTTGAATATTCATTTCCCCACCAGATCTTTGATTACACCATGATAAAAATAAGGGTCTCTAAAGATTTTATTTTTTCCTGGGTTCTCTTCCTGTTCTCAGAGAGGAATGAATATTCAAACTATTTGTAATAAAACTGGAGGGACAGAGCAACTGAGGAAATATGCATCAAATTTCTCTGCAATCAGACAGAAAGGTAATCATACTTATGCAGAACAAAACAATTCCTGATTGTTTAGGGTCCATCTCAGTTGACCCTGCCTTTGCCTTTGAATATGTTACAACACATTAATATTCCAGCAGAGTTGGCATTTCTGGCACCAGCCAATTTACTTCAACTAGTGAGTACTTCTGGATAATGTCATGATATTTGCAGTGAAGTATCTGAAGATGTCAAGCTGCTCTTCCTTGGTGAAGATAAAGCTCAGTTTGTGGGGTTTATTGGTTCAGATGCCTTCCACTAAAGTTCATGACTGACTTGGGAAATATTATCCAAGGACAAATTGAGGACCATAATGTGTATGAACACAGGGATGTTTAGAAGAGAAATATTTCTAAGTGAAACATAGCAGGGTAGTATAGCAAACTTCGAAGTAATTTGTATGTAACCTGTAAGAGCAATCAAGGCCAAAGAGGAAGAACTAAGAAATCCCAAAAGCTAATAGACAAGTACAATTGGGCCTTATCCTAGAAGGCACAGGATGCAACTAACTTGCTAAAAGTAAGGAGATGAAGAACTTTTCTTTATGTCACATTGTGTCCCTTGGCTGATAGTCATTGGCTAGAATTGTGCCTCAGGGTATTGTAGTAGAAATCATTGCAAGTAGGGCTACACTGACTTTGCTGGACAACTATCATGTTGGATTGCAGTGTTGCACGATTGAATGCACAACCAAATCTGCATCATGTGTACACATGTGCATTTGAATGAATGTCAATGTGCATCCATGCATACCACATACACATTTACATGCATGTCAGTTTGTATGTATAGTTACACTATACTGTGCAACTCCCCTTTTGCCACCTTGACCTGAATGCAAATGTTCTGCATCAGGCAAATAGTGTAAACTGCTTTCATATAGGAACTTCCATCTATGTTTAAAAAGATAAATGGTAAAGGTTCCCCCTTGACATGAATGTCTAGTCATAACTGACTGTCAGGGTGATGCTCATCTCCATTATTAAGCCAAAAAGCCAGTGTTGTCTGAAAATGACTCCAGTGATCATATGGTGAGCATGACTGCACAGGATTTTTCTTTGCCCAGACCATTGTTATCTTTCCTCTGAAGTGCTACTTATTTATCTACCTGCATTTGTATGCTTTTGAACTGTCAAACTGGCAGAAGATGGGACTAGTGATGGCAGCTCACCCCATCATGCAGTACTTGGGCCTCAAATTGCCAGATTTCTGACTTTATGATAGTCAGAATTGGTGTCTTAACCACTAAGCTACTGTGTCCCCACATATATGTTAAACTCCACATATATGTTAAATTAATATTAATATTAATTTATATTATATTAATATATGTTAAGTATATTTAACATATATGTCAAACCTCAATAATATTCTGGATTATTCATTATATTCATTCAATAATCAAATGTTTACTCAACTCTAGTGTTTGATACACTTAGTCAAATATTAAGTTAGTTATTTAGTTGGCTAAAATCATTTTGTTACTGGGGAAGTAGGAGAAGAAGTTAAGGTTGCAGTAGAGAGATTTAGAGTAGAAATAAACACTTAAACTGATTCAAGGAATAGTATAAAACAATTTGATAAAAGAAAATTATAGAAATGAAGGGTATTAGCAAAGAGGTTGGATAGGAAGAGGGACATAGATTAGTGTAAAAGAAAGAACAAATCAGAAGTGAGGAAGTCAGGGTGAATGTTGTGTTATTTTTATTTTTTTGTTCCTAGAAAGAAAGTGTAAGTTGAAAAGGGAAGATGTAAGAAAGGAAGTAAAAAAGAAGACAGTTGGATAAAGTAGGTTGTTGAGAGTATGAGTAGGTCGGGTTGAAGATAAGGATAGGTGGATTAGTTGAGGAGAATGTAAGAAGGAAGAGATGGAAAGGGATAATGGAGGAATAGAGGAAGAGAAAGAAAAAAGAAGAGTGAAGAATGTGAAGAGAAGAAGGGGAAGAAAGATGGAAGAAAGATGAATGGAATAAAGAGAAGATAATTATAAAGAAAGTTTGTAGTTGAGAAGATAAGTGTTGAATATCTATGTAAGTTGTTTTTACTTTAATTAATCAACAAAAGCTTTAAAAAAAGAAAAAGAAATCAAGCAAAAATTCTACAGCCAATGTAGCCTGTCTATCACTGACAGGTTACATTGTCTAGTATATGGATGAGCACCAAGATGAATGACCAACATTTGTCAGGAAAGGGGTAGGCACTGTATTTATAATGTTTTTATAGCCTTGCCTATGGCTGTGGCCTGGCCAGGCCTGACTGTTGTACAAATCCAGTGTGCATCTTTACAATATTCATCATGCTTTCATGAGTATAAATTTAATCTCTATCCCTATATATTGTTGGTACTAGGGAGACATCTTGGAAATTTTCAAAATCAAGATAAGAGATAGGTGCTCCTGGTCAATAAAAAGGCAGATCAAGGAATTTTAGCATTTTCTGAATAGAGTTAAACATCCCTTGAAGACACAGATTTGCAGCTTGAATGTCCTGCTGATTCAACTTTGAACCTGGAAACTCAAGTTTCTGCAGTAGCAAGGACTGCAAGTCTATGGGTGAATCATTTAATATAATCACTGGCACATTAAGCATGAGACTCTGAACAAACAGGATGTATTGACTTATTCCTTTTTTTTTTTTACTTTTTTCTTAAAGATACAAACAAACCAGAGTTGATTACAAACTATACATCATAACATACTTCAAAGGTTCTAAAAAAGAAACCAACAATGAGATTAAATCTGTAGAATTTAGATTCCTGTAAATGTCCAATTGCTTTATGACCAGAGCTTCTTGATTTTTTCCCACTTCCTCTCAAACTGTTGTTAGGTTTTGCCATTTAGCATCATTGTCAATTTGCCCATTATCATTAATCCATTTACCTTTATTGTCCATTCTTCCATTAGCTGTCCACCTTTCTTTTTCCAGTGTCTTGCATATATTAGACAGGCTGCAGTGATCATGTAGAGAATAACTCCTATCTCTTCCTTACTATGGGGCAAAACAGATGGACAGGAAAAAGTGGCTTGAAGCTGTCTTTTCTGAAGCCACATTGAAACCCCACCAACCGCACCACCAGCTACCAAGGCAGCTGGAGTGCTCATGTCATGACCACATGACATGGCTTCAAGCCAGGAAGATGCAGCTGCTTCTTTTTGAAACAGCTTTTCTCTGCATAAGGGAACTTTTCTGCTGGCTGCAAGGCATTTGTAATCTAAATGCCATGCCTTCAAGCCAGCCTCAAAACACCTCTTTTTGCCTGTCTGTATCAGGCCATAGTTTCCCTTTTAGGTTTTCGGTAATATTCAGCAAAAACAACTTAGGGTTTTGCTCAAAGTTAACTAATAATAACTGTTGAATTTTGAATTGTATTGACTTATTCTTGAGGGTGATAGTTCTCCCATCTGGGTGACTCCCAAACTTTCCTGTGAGGAATTTTAAAAGTTGTTTTGCAGGGGTCTTGCGAGTATGACTCATCTGTCCACCTTACTCACTGATTTGTGAATTATGGCTGCTAGCCTGGCAGGGTCAGTTTGGGGTTATGAATGGAATCACACACACACACATCATAATTTAATATTAAACCAGTCTCAATAACAACCAGCAGGGTGACACTTCCCCTGTTGATGCTCAAGTGAAGATAATCTACTAAGGTGACCATGGCAGTCTCAACTCCACATCCTGCCCTGAAGCCAGTTTGAAATGGGTCCAGATAATCAGTTTCATCCAAGACTGTTTGGAGTTGAAGAGCAACAGCCCTCTCAATCATGTTGCTTAGAAACTGAAGATGGTAGACTGGTCTGTAATTACTCACAACTTGTATTGATTACAACAGCATCATGCTTGGCCCAAGTATGATCATATCCCAGGTGACCTGTCTGTTGTCTGAAAAACCTCACAACCCTAACCTGAGTGCTGGGAAACCTTTGGAGTAATGAAAATGGGATGCCACCTGGGCATAAGTCTCTGTGTAGACCCCACCAGCATTGTGACAGTATATGTGAACACAAGAGAGAAGGAAGGTGGCATTAAGAACAACATCAAACTGAGCTTCCATTGGTGGATCAGCTGCCTCTATATAACCTCAATGGACTTGATTAAAACTTTTCCTTACAGACAAAAGGCCTGTCACCAGGAAACCAAGCCAATATTTGATTGGCTCATTTTCCATACCTCGTCATTTTTCTTGTCCTGAATCTGAAAAATCACATGAAGGATTCTCAGGAGGAAAGGCTTACATTCTCCAATGAAAGGACTGTGCTTGTACTTTACTTTTCATGCTGGAGGGTCGAAAGTGGCTGTTTCAGGTATGTCTGGGGCCATCTCTTGTTTTGACAGGCCTTTGAAATCTAAATGACCTTAATAGATTAGAAAGCTGGGCCAAAGCTAACAAAATGAATTTCAACACAGAGAAATGTAAGCTATTGCACTTAGGGGGGGGGGGAATGAAATGCATAGCTATAGGGTATGATAAACATAGGACATTTCCTATTTAACTCTTGTTTAACTCTCGTTTAAATCCTGTTTGCACCCTAGTGTGATAAAGCGGTATGTGTGAAAGGGATCTAGGAGTCCTAGGAGATATGAATGATTCAAGTTGGACATGAATCAACAGTGTGATGTGGCAGCTAAAAAGGCCAATATGATTCTATGTTGCATTAACAGAAGTATAGTGTCTAGATCAAGGGAAGTAATAGTGCCACTCTATTCTGCTTTGATCAGGCCTTACCTGGAATACTGTATCCAATTCGCAGCACCACAATTCAAAAAGGATGTTGAGAAGCTGGAGCATGTCCAAAGGAGGGTGACAAAAATGGTGAAGGGTCTGGAAAACATGCCCTGTGACGAAAGACTTAGGGAGCTGGGTATGTTTAGTCTGGCGAAGAGACGGTTAAGGGGTGATATGATAGTTCTGTTTAGGTATTTGAAGGGGTGTCATATTGAGGATGGAACAAGCTTGTTTTCTGCTGCTGCAGAGAATAGGACACAGAGCAATGGATGCAAATTGTAGGAAAAAAGATTCCACCTCAACATTAGGAGGAACTTCCTGACAGTGAGAGCTGTTTGACAGTGGAACACACTTCTGCAGAATGTGGTGGAGTCTCCTACTCTGGAGGTTTTTAAACAGAGGCTGGGTGGTCATCTGTCAGCGATGCTTTGGTGTTCAGTTCCTGCATGGCAAGGGGTGGGACTGGATGACTTTTGTGGTCTCTTCCAACTCTATGATTCTATGATTCTATGAACTGTTGATAGGAAAGAGGCTTACATGAATTCCTGTGTTGTCTGCACATTCTTTTTAGGTGGTATATTATTATTATTATTATTATTATTATTATTAATTTCTAGTCCACCCCTCTGAACAAGCAATCGGGGCGGATTACAACAGTAACAATATTTAGGTGATATATTTTAAAATTGCTTTTATTTGTATGTCCAAGTGATGTGGATTGTTTTCTGTACTAATCTGAACTTTGCAAGCAGTCTTGAATCCAAACATTCAGAAAGTTGGAGGATATCAATGACTAACATAAATTGAAAATCATCAATAGGTCAGAACACTGCCTTTTGCTTTGCAATGCAAAATGACTCCTTCCTTTTCCTTCTTTTTTTTTTTTAAAAAATGATTTTGAGGTCACCATCTTCATCGGGAAAATACATGGCTTCATAGTAAATGTGAGATTGGTTAATTATTTCAGTTTAATTTGAGTTGAATTGATTTTATAGATAGAATGATTAACTGATTAATTACTCTCAGGTGTATTAGCTGCGCAACATAATTGTGGTGTTTTTTCTTTGAAAACAGAAAAGAACCTCTGGCCTTGCAGACCCTCTAGCTGACACAAGAAATCCAAAGAAGAGACCACAAAAGTCCTTACAAATTTCTCTTGGCTTTGTGAATGTGCAAGGTAGAGTTTTACAACTGGAAGATAAAGAAATAGTTGATTGAGATTTACATTCAAATTCAAAATAAGTGCCAAACAGAAAATTAAATGAAAAGAAATATATATATATAAAAGAAATGCTCTCCTACTGGGACATCAGTATTTTGAAATCAGATTCCAAGGGACAGAGCTTTGGAGAGAAAGTTATGTGGTATGCGAGCATTAACCTATTATAAAAACAAAAACAAAAACCAAAGGCTTGGATTTGCAGTAAGGTTTTTGAAGATCCAAAGTTCAGATCCAGAGCTCTTTCTTTTAATCAGCTCATCTGATGACCTTGAGATACCATCAAACAAAATCCCTCTAGCAATATTTTAGGTAAACAGAAAAAAAAATAGATGGAAGAAGCAGGAGAAAATGAATAAGCAAGGAGAAAAGTAAGAAAAATATTTCTTTTTGGAGCACTTGAGTTATAAGATTAGATTCCAGCCAGCAGAATCAAGGACACATAGGCTTGGCACATGATGATTATGATTTATGGGTGCATTATAATGGAAGAAAATCAATATATATTCTAAAAGTTCTGTTTTTCTCAGATTAATCTGATCCACTTCCCCAGGTTCAAGATGACAGAGGAAGGCTGCATGGATAAGAACTTTTCTCTTGGAATAGCTTTAATAACTTCAAGTATATAAGGTGTTTGAAAAAAAGAAGGAAACCAGGCTTTAAATGTGTGAATTTTTGTTTTGTTTTTGAAAACAAAACAAAACCCCTTTCAGGTGCAATTATATGAATAGTCTAGCTGCAAAGTTTGAGTATTTGCTGTTACCTTTGTATCTTTAAATTAGATTATGAATTTGGACCCATATAAATATGGCTGGATTAAATTATGCCAAAGATGATATTGTATCTCCACAATGCCTAATAACTGGGTTCTAATGACCTTGACTGTAATGTCTAGCATAAAGTGCCAAGTGCTTCAGTTCTACCAAAATTCTACAGTGCATGCTCTATAGTGCTTGCTCACTGCACATATCACTCTGCTTGCCATGTAGTTATTGTATCATGATTTTTAATTACAGAGGATAGCCAACATATTTACAGATTGTTGAAAATGGCCTGTGGGTGTATATTGTAGCCCATAAAAATGAGGAAAAATACTTTGTGGGTATTTCAGGGTTTCCACCTCTCTTACATGTCTGTTTGTACTGCCAACAGGGTAGAACTGTGTCATGCGTTCCACTACCAAGCTGCATTTTTTAAAAAAACAATGCAACAACAACAACAATGTACTAATTCTTATTAGTTACAAAGCAACTTGAAAATCAACTGTTCTCTCCTGTATAGCTACACAGGTTGTGTTGGCATCACATATATATAAAGAGAGAGAGAGAGTATTGCCTTCTTACAAAGGGAGGTGATTCAACAAACTGAAATAATATTTTTTTTAAAAAAATAGACAGACAAATGGCCTTTTCAGTGCAATAGTTTTTGTACCTGTAGGGCTAACTTTTGTATGTTTTAAAGTTTACATTTAGAAGAAGGCATCTGTCTCAGATTCTTACTTTATTAGTGCCTGTAAGGCAGTAGCCAATTGAAGGGTGCATCCAAAGGACAAACAAATGGTGAGAAAAATATCACATCCATAAATCTACTAGAAAAACTAATTTTAAAAGATTTACTAACACTACTATCTCTCTTGCTGCCTGATTTAAAACAGTTCTCCTTTTATTTTTCTGATTTCTAAAAACATTTATTTGATTTTAATGTGTTCAAATGAGAAAAAAATAGGGTTGCAGTTACAAGCAATCGCCAACAGGAAAAGCAAAACAAAACTCTAGAGTGTCAGATAATGTTTGAGAGTCTGTTTGGACATTCTGTTTCAGGCTTTGGATCTGTACAATTCAGGTTGTACAATGTAGAAGCAACCTCTAAATCTGATTGTTAGTCACAGCTAGAGTACATTCATTGAAACAATTGCTGAATCAACACTGATTCAATGGAGTTTATCACATGGGAGGAATTTCTCTCAATTTCGAATGGAGTCAATTCAAATTCACGTAAATTCGCTAGTTTAGCGAATTTATGTGAAATCTAATTGCATTCAGAATGCATTTAGAATGACTTCCCATTTCTCAAAAATGACCCCCCATTGCCCGAAATTGCGTGAGATACTCTAATACGCAATTATGTGAAACCCCATGATTGATTCGAAATGACTTCCCATTGCCCAAAATTGCGTGAGATACACTCATTCACAATTACGTGAAACCCCATGATTGCATTCAGATTGCCATTGGATTATACCCTCAAATTCCACCATATGATAAACTCCAATGACTCTACTCTAGTGAGGACTAGCAATTGGATTTAGGCTACTGTAATTTGCCACACTGACTAATTGCATGCTTACAATTGTCAGCCTTCCTGAAGTTCACACTTGAGACATGAGGATCAATATCTTGCATCAGTAGACACATGTATATCATGTAGTGATGTCTCCATAACAATGTCTTCTGATGGTAGTCCCCTTCCAAAAAACCACCCTGTTGGCAGTGCAGACCCCCAATACAGCCATTTCCATATTGTTATAGAACTGAGACATGTGCAACTCTTTTTTGCTATTTTCTTGTAGATATGACAGGCAAAGACCTCTGAGAATCCTCAGGGTTGTCCCTATAGATTACATTCTTGCAGCAGATTTACCTACAGGAAAACAGCTGGACATGATTCTACTCTGTCACAACATAAAAATAGCCATGCTGGGGGGGTGGGAAGGGGCCAAGATGCTTACAAGGAAAGATTTAAAGGTTTTTCTTATTCCATGGTCAGAATAGAGTTCTGACTTCTGTAACAAACCAAAAGTTTCAGTGGTGTTAATTTTGACTTACACCATCATGGTTTGTGAACAGAATACCAGTCAATTGTAATTAAGTACTTTTGCCTGAAAGTGGAGATTTTTGGAACCTGAATTTGAGTACAACAAACTGAATGAAGAATTATAAAAGAAGATGGAATAAAACTGATTGTCCTCAAAATAAGTGTAGACATCCAGCTTTTCTTGTGAGTCATCTGGTGTTGTTTGTTGTTAACTGCTCCCAAGTCTATTTCAACTCATGGCAATCTTGTGGATGAGACATCTCCAAGACCTCTTGTCCTCAGCCACTCTGCTCAAGTCTTACATGCCCAGGCTCATCTCTTTCCTGATAGACTGTAACCATTTGTATTGTGGTCTTCCTTTCTTTCCACTGCCTTCCACCTTTCCTTGCATCATTGTCTTTTTCTAATGTGTTATGGCTTCTCATGATTTGGCCAAATTACAACAGCCTCAATTTAATCATCTTGGCTTCCAGAGAGAGTTAAGGCTTGATCTGTTCTATGACCCATTTATTTGTCTTATTGGCTATCCACAGTATTCCCAGTACTTTTCTTCAGCATCACATCTCAAATGAATTGATATTCTGTCTGTCAGCAGCTCTCATTTCCTTGCATGGTGATGGGGAATATAATGGGTTGGGAGATCCTCATGTTAGTGTTCAGAGCTATGTCTTTACACTTTATGATCTTGCATAGTTTTTTTCCCCCCATAGCTGCCCTTCCCAATTCTAATCTTCTGATTTCTCGACTTTGTGTTCTGATTTCTTTCCATTGTGATAAAATAATAATAATAAATTTGAAACAAAGTATAGGAACTCTTTGACTGTTTCAATTTTCTCATTATCTAGGATGAATACTTTTAGAATTTCCATGGTCATTATTTTTGTTTCTTAATGTTCAACATTAAGCTTACCTTGGAACTTTCCTCCTTGACCCTCAGTAATTGTTCCAGATCTTTATTTCTATTAGTGGTATTGAGACATCTGCATATTTTAGGTTTTTAATGCTCCTTCCTACTATCTTCACTCCTCTTGCCTCTGAGTCTAAGGCTGCTCTGCATACAATGTTTTCTGCATACAGGATAAATAGATATGGGGACAGTATGCATTTTTAACCCTTTCACCCATTGGGAACCATTTTGTTTCTCAGTATTCCCACTCCACTAAGCACAAGTCATAGCTTTTTGTGATCTGTGCAGTCAAAGGCTTTGCTGTAGTCAATAAAGCACAAGCAGATTTTCTTCTGGAATTCCCTGGTGTGCTCCATTATCCATTGTATGTTTGCAATGTGATCCCTAGTGCCTCTTCCATTCCCTCTTTTAAAATGTGTTTTATAGATGTTTTATAATTGTTACAAAATTTAAAAATAAATAAAAAGTACAAATTATCAATGTTACTACTACAATGACCATTGCATGCCCCAATTGATCAGTCAATTAACTGAAATAAGGGAAATAAAGAGAAGACCTCAAAGGTTATTGACATTAATATGAAGTCAGTGATCTAGAATATGACGACAAAATTATCTATCTATCTATCTATCTATCATCTATCTATCTATCTAACTATGCTTCTGACTCAGTCATGAACCATTTTGTTTATCTTTGTACATGTGATAAATTATGACTGCGAAGCTGGGAACATTGTCCTTTTGCCAATTATTGCTGTAGCTACTAAACATACTCTGAATACATTTGATTTTTAGTTAAAAATGTCACAGATCATTTTTCTGGGTCTTCAGTCCTACTATTTACCTTTTTATTCTCCTCTGAACTTACATATGTATCTCTCTCAATTGAGGATAACACTCCACACATATAGTGATGTGAGATGCTTTATCAAAGCTGTATACCTTAATCCTTAAGGTATAAACTTGATTCTCCTCTTCTATCAAACTAATTATGTGAAGTATGACTAAAATTAGAGGGAAGCAGTGGATTAGTCATTAAGACACTGATTTTGGAGCTTACCACACAGCCCCAGGAATGCTCCCAGCTCAGAACGAAAGGGAGTGGGATGGAAACAGAATGGGGGCTGTCACACATTTTATTGCATGCCAGAACACTGTCTCCAGAAGTTCCCATTCTGTTCCTGATCCATCCCAGAGGAGGCGATTTTCGGGAATGCTTTGGCTGCAAGCCTGGTAGATTGGCAGTTCAAGACCCAAGCACAGTGTAACAAAGTGAGCTCCCATTACTAGTCCCAGCATCTATCAAAAGCATGTAAAAGTGCAAGAAGATAAATAGGTACCACTTTGGTGAGAAGGTAATAGCATCCCATGCACCTCAATGTTTGGTCATGCTGGCCACATGACCACGGAGTCATCTTTGACAATTCTGGCACCCTTGGCTTAGAAACAGATATGAGCACTACCACCTACAGTTGGACATGACTGAACAGTCATGTCAAAGGGGAAACCTTTGCCTTTTTTATGATTGAATTTAATAGCAACATAGCAGCTTTCCTTTGAGGCATTACCTAAAACCATCTGGCTAAACATTTTTATGCACATGATACTCTGAAGAGGTCACATGCATATTCAATACATTTTTGTGGTGCCAGCACAGTTCGAATGTAAGAACCAGTCACTGAAAAGAGTCAGAAAGGGCACTGTAGAGGTGATGCATACCATCATTTACTGACTGGGAACACACATATATAGATATTTAATACTGGAAATATTAAATAGGACCATAAAGCAGAAAGAATTCCTAGTTTGCAGTGGAACAACCTGAAGCGGTATCTCTAGTGCAAAGCAGATGTGTTTTAGGTCTAATTTTGAAGTGAAGTCTCATTCTTTGTGTGTATGTGTGTACATTCAGCTTATGCAATCAAAAAGAGATGTGCTTTTACCTAACTAGTTCCAGACATTTTATCTTGTCTCTTGGGGACTACAGAAAAGCGCATGTATCTTAATGAGGTGCAGACAGTGAACTGCATGTCTTCTTCCCCTTTCCCCTGGCTTACTGACTACTTTTACTGTCAAAATTTTGATGCTGACTAAATATAACTACTTGGAAAAGGAGAAAAAACTGCTCACATACTCAGTAAGCATTATAATAACCTTTTACTGTACTACTTTTTTTGATGTAAGCATGTCATCTAACTGTATTGTATACTGTGAATACTAAGAGAGGGAGAATATTACTACCATTATTTGTTGGTGGTGGTGGCTGTTGATGTTTTATTAAGTGCTAGATTTCTGATAAAACAAACAAAAGAAAGAACATCTGTTTTCAAATCTATCCTACAAAGTGACTCTAGGTAGCTATTATGGGACATAAAAAGATGTCTTAGAGGCCCCTGAGGCAAAATATAGATGCCATTGACATTTCTCATTAAATGAACAAAGTTGAAAACACAATATGTGGGAATCAGTCTAGGATGTCAAAAGCCCTCTGTTTGTCTCATGCTTTGTGTTCTCTAAAAACATAGTTTAGGCATATTTATTTGGGAATGTCGACCCTTCCTATAAATAAGGGATGCCTGAAGGCTGACCTCATCATGAAAGGTTATAATTTCACACAAGCAACTAAAGAAGAAATAGAAGAAGACATAAGTCTATTCTTAGCCTTATTCTTATTTCAGTAGCCATCCAAACAATCAAGTGAATTCAAAGGATGCATTGTTTGACCTTAATAAACAAAAATAGCTGGTACCATTCATTGCTGCCTCAATTGGATATGTACAGCTAGAACTGGTTCAGCACCTTTATATTAACCTATCTTGCTATATGATATACATCAGTGTTCTTCAGTTCAGGCATAATTCATCTTTGTTAATGGGACACTGCAAGCTCACAAAGAATCCAGTTAGTATTCCAGCTACAAGCATTTTACTATGTAACCTTACCACAAATGGAGTACTGCAATCTCTCAAAAGATCCTGTTGTACCTCCAGATGTGAACACTTTATATCATAACCTTAGCACTTGCACAAAATAGGAAAGCCTCACAAGGTGGTATTTCAGAGCTGAGATTGCCCTTGAGGTCATGAAAGGTTGAAGACAATCAGCCATTGTATGATTGAGCACCCACTGAATGGAGAAAAATAATAGAGAGTGCAGGCAACATGCCATTCAGCTGTCTACAGAAATTCCTGTCCTCAAAAACTTCGCTGGTTTTGTTGATTTGGAAAAAAGGAACATGTGCATGGGCATGTAATTTATTTTATTTTATTTTTTGCAATTACTAAGACATAATGAGGTTTGCATTACAGTTGTAATGTAATATAAAAACAATTAAAGTTATACCCTCATTACAACTGTAACATAGCAAGAGTGCACTGCACCTTTTAGCTACTTTTATAGTCATGGGAATGGGGCTTCACTAAATGGTATCATAAAATCATAGAGTTGGAAGGGGCCTCATGGGCCATTGAGTCCAACATCTTTCTTAGTGCAGGGCACACTAATGTCTCATGCTCTTCTGTGGGTATTGAGATGAGAGTGAGTTGGATGGTATGATGATATGTTTTCTGCTATAAGGAAGTGGCTTGTAGCACTCAGAATTTCTTGGAGGTAACAAAATAACAAGTGTAGTAACTTTTGAGAAATGGGAAAGCAACTAATTAAGTTTTTAAATTGTAACTATCATGATAGCTGTCATTCTACTTAAGCATCCCCCCCCCCCCAAAAAAAATAAGTTTCTTCTTTATGCTAATATTTAATACTTTTCTTAGGTTCTTTCATTGCCTGTAGCCGAAGGCTGACAAAAAGGAAGAAAGTATTCTTCTTTTCTCTGCCAATGTCTCTGGATTGTTGGCATTTCAAAAGGATCTGGCAGAACATGAGGATCTTTTAGAAAGAAAAAGAAATGTAATTAAGCATTATTGCTAAGGGGGATCTATAATTTAACAATGATTTGCTGCAAGGCTAAGATGTGGTACAAACAAAAAATAAATAGAAGTAGGATGTTTTTAAAATGAAGTAAAGACACAAAGCAAAATATTTGATTACTTTAATCATACCAGCTGTTCAACTAAATTGTAGCAGCTAGGTCAAGGTCTCATAGAAAAAGGGCAGAGCCATCTCACCAGATGGACCTGCTGATAACAGGACTCCTTGACACTGTAAACTGAATGCCATGTTCCAATTCCATTTCTCCCACAGTGGTTATGAGCTCCTAAACAAGTTTCTAACCAAATGATCAGGAGATGGTGGTTCCAAATATATTAAGAACCCCACTTCAAAAAACAAAACAAAACAACAACAACAACAACAAAAACAACTTCTAGCCATACTATCCTTACTTCAAGAGAAGAGACAGAGAGGGAGGAACCTGACCCTGAGCCTAGTCCCAGTTCCTCATTGCCTATGCCAGTGGAGGCTGATGCCAAAGACTGCAGTCAGGAACCCAGCACTCAGGCAGCACAGTGTCCTGCTAACTTAGGCAGTGAAGAAGAGGAGGAGGCCAATTTTCTGTCAGGGATGATGGGAGTTGTTGCACTTTACCCAGGCTTAATTCCTCACCATCTTGGTAAAGTTGTGCTGACCAGTGTTGGTCAATAGTATGATGTGTTGCAAACCTTGTAGCAGAGTTACCGAGAAGCTGCTGAAGATCCTGACAACATCTTTCAGTGCTCTCTTTCCAGGAACGAAACGCCAGCTCTGGAACATCTGGAACTTTAGTCACTGCTTAATTCTTCTAGCATCCAGCAGTCAACAAACCACACGAGCTGTATTCTATAACTACCTTTATTTGCTACTTGTAGAATTCAACTGAACAAGAAAATAACAAACATCTTTGCAGCACATTTGCTAAGCACTATTTTGCTATCCTAAGGGGCTTTTTACATTGGCAAGAAAGTGTGACCTGAAGTCGCCTTTATCTTAATGCTTAGCAGCTACATAGCAAGCCCCAGGTGTGCATTAAAAAAGTGCAGAGCTGCTACACTGAGGGGTGTGGGAACGACTTATCTGAGTGGTCTTTTCTGTGGCTCAGCAGTTACATGGGAAGCTGTCAGAACGCTACAAATACAGGCGGATTTAATTTTTTTTTCCTTGCCGGCTGCGAATTGCGCTGTTGCGCTGTTCGTGCCGCCGCTAACAGAGCTATTGTGATGGTCGGAGGCTTGAACTGCGCTATTACGCTGTTTGCGGCTGCGAATTGCGCAGTTTTAAATGATTTAAAGGGGGTTTGGGAGCTTTAAAAAACTGCGCGGTTAAACCCCAGCTTTTACACCTGGAGGGCATAGAACGTTTTAATTAGGAGTGAAGTCCACACCACGCATGCTCCCAACCCATGATCCATTCTGATCCGCACCTGCAGCGCAGCCTTTAAATGGGCGCCTTAAGGAAACAGAGCCCCATTTAACTGCGCAACTACACCTTAGCCTTTAGATGTACTAGCGCTGTAACGCACTTTTTAAAAAAGTAGTGGGTCAACCGAACTACTTTTTAAAGGCGCATTTTTTCCCTTAAAATGCCAAAATGGCGTTTTCATGGCACACTTTCCCATTTTCTAAAAGCTGGGTTTTCAAGCAGCCTTCACAACACCTCTTTTTGCCAATGTAAAACGGACCTAAGTAAACTATATACATCCACATCTTCCTCCTGCACAAGAAACTTAGTTTCAGCCAAGTTGGCTGTTCTCTCAGTTGGCTTACATGATTAAGTTACAAGTTCACACACAATCATAAGTTCAGGTTACAAGTTGAGATCACATGTTGAGATTAATACAATAGCTCACAGGAACAATACAGAGATATTGCTGTTATTAGTTGCCACCCACTGGGTGTGTACTGGGTGTGTACAAACATTATCATTGGTTACCTTCACACTTTCTCATACTAAGTCCAACCTCTTTTTATGATTCTATTTTCCATGTGATATTTTCTAGTGATGTCATTGTTTACTTCTCTCGACCTTCTTTCCCTGAGCTTTGTGTTGTTTTTCCTTTGTGTGTTATGACTATGTGTGCAGCTGTTGTTGTGTGTACGTGCTTCACCACACTGTATCATCTCAGACTGGAAATCTACAGAACTTTGGTTCTCACACATACAGCTTTGCATTTCAATTACTATATTTCCCATGTTTTTTTCCCTATGCTTTTTTACAGCCAGCAAAGATAAGAAAGGGTGGGCTGCATCATTCTAGGCAGCTTTATGAGAAATGCCAAGCAATCAGGATGCAACTGCACTAGGATATGCTGGAGATAAAAGCCTGGGAAGAATGCCAGAACCTTGGTCAGAGATTAACTGACTTCCCTGGTGAAAGCATCTGTTCATAGATCCTCTTATTGTCTGACTTCCTAGACTGGACATTTGGACTTTGGACTGATGATTCTGCTTGTTGGAACCCCAGACTCTTGACTACTCTGATTGTGCGAACCCTGACTGGCTAATGGACTGGTTAAGGACTTTGCTTTTGGAACTTTTTGTTTGCTCTAACTTCTTGTCATCTGATGCTCAGGACTTGCATTGTTTCAGACATGTTGTATTGTATTTTGTTGCTGCTTTCCTTTGCCCTTGTTTAAGTTATTTTGCTTGCTATCAGCTGCTGGCCGCTTTCCTGGACACCCTCCCTTTTCCTTCCTTTTTAAAAAGCACTTTAAACAAAGAATGCAATTAACAGATGAAAATTAAGAAGGAAGCTCCCTATCACCTATGTGAGAAAACCATAAGATGGACTCAAGGGGTCTGAGGAAGGAAGGTCATTTCTAGCCTATATGACCCTCTCATTTCCAGGGAATGGAAATCTCAGGGTTCTGAGTCTATCTTGGGAATAGGAAATTTCTTAAATAAAAGTGAGGCTGTTGTTGTTGTTTTTGTTGTAGTTGTTATTTATTGTTATTCCAAAGTCCTTAGATTTGTTTTGGAAAATTAGATGCCAGTTTCCACACATCCCATTGTATCCTGGATCCAACTGTATTGGAATAAACCCTACTCATTTCTACTCAAATCAGTGCTAAAAAGAAGCAGAAGACAACATCCCCTGCCTGAGATCCATGACCATCAGTGAATACCTGGAATTATCTGTCTTGGCATATCCTGCATTTTTTGGCAATCTGTATCTTCCCTTCCAAGTAAGGCTCTTAAGTGAGCAAGCATAGTATTGCAGCTGACATTTTCCGTGTTAAATATAATTTATGCCAGTATTTTGACAGAATGTATCCATTCATAATTTATAATCATTTCATTTTAGTCCCTTTCAGCAGAACCAAAGAGAGAGAGAAAGAGTCTAACACCACCTTAAAACTAACAAATTAATTATTGAATAGGTTTTGAGAACTGCAATCTACTTCATCAATTGGATTAAGTATTATATGCAGATTTATATATATAGTGGTGAGTGGAATGATAAAAAAAATGTGGTCAGAAGAAATTGAAATGTAGACATTACTATTGGATCATATGTCCTGTCTATGGAGTTTATCACATGAACTTTAAAACCAGCTCAAGCCTCCCAGGCTGCAGCTGGGACACAGGATGGAGGTGGGGATTATTGCGTGCTAAATCACCATCTATTTGCCAGCTGCCATCAGCCTGGATCCATGCTTTACCAGCACTTTTTAGAAGCTGGAAAGCTTCTGACTTTGAAAAAGTGTTGGTGGAGCGTGGCTGGGACCTGGCTTGGACCCGGGCTGATGGTGGCCAGCGATCAGTTTCGAGCGCAGTACAAGGTGTTGGTTTTAACCTTTAAAGCCCTACATGACTTGGGTCCATCTTATTTTAGGGACCGCCTCCTTCCATATGAACACCCCCCCCCCCCGCACGCTTCGGTCTTCTGGGAGGAACCTGTTGCAGCCTATAAAAACTAGGCTGGCACAGACTTCCCAGAGGGTCTTTTCGGCTGTTGCTCCCAGGCTATTACAACTTCTGATTGCTTTTAAAAAGCCTTAAAGACGCATCTCTTCCAGCAGGCCTTCCCAGAAAGCCCTTAACTCCCGGCTCTGTTTGGGTCAAGCTCTCCCTTTAATTCATCAACATTTCGAC
This sequence comes from Urosaurus nigricauda, assembly GCA_034509955.1. Taxonomy (NCBI): domain Eukaryota; kingdom Metazoa; phylum Chordata; class Lepidosauria; order Squamata; family Phrynosomatidae; genus Urosaurus; species Urosaurus nigricauda. The sequence goes on along the minus strand of JAOEGL010000005.1, from coordinate 165,578,567 downwards.
CTGGATGGCCATGCAATGGGCTGCTGATTTATATTGTAATTTTTATTATGTCTTTTTAATTGATGTTAGTTTAGTTCACTTTTAAGGGGTGAGTGGCGAGGTATGGGTCATGTATATTTTATCTTGTATTTTTTTTAATTGATGTAACTCGCTCCAATTGGATACAGAGGAGTGGGCTATAAATAAATTATTATTAAGCAATTTAGCATGCAATAAACCCCACCTCCGGCTGCAGCCCGGGAGGCTTCAGACAGTTTTAAAATTCATATGATAAGCTCCTTAATTTCAGTCACAGGAAAATCTTCTTGGAAAAGTATTGCCTTCTGTAATGTATAGTTTTTTGTATGTGCCTGAATAACTGTATCTCCTCAGATTTCATGAGGGTCTGATCTCACACTGGAAATATCAGATACTGTATTCCCTGTTTAGTCTCCCAAGGAACGGTAAAGAAGGGATTTGATTTTTGATGAAAGGACTGATACAGCTTTCTGTTTCCCATAGCTGTCAAGTACGTCTAAGAAATCCATTAACAGGTGAATAAAAGGAGGAAAGAAAAAAAAAAGAAACAAGTGGGGAAAAGAGAGAAGCATCCTACTGTGTGTTTCTCTGTAACTGGTATTCATTAGCATGATGTTTCTGGATAAGACAGTGCCATTTAGCAATTTTGAGTGATATTAATTTTTGCATAAATCCCCTATATTAATTGGTACAATTCCTAGTCATTGAACCTGATACAAGGGGCCCTTTTAGACTACATAATATAACTAGCACTATATTCTACTTTATATTCTACAGTAACTGCCATGGCTACATCCTATAAATCCTGGAGTCTGCAGTTTAAGGAAGAGTTTAGAGAGTTCTAGTGCCTCATCAGACTACCATATCCAGGATTCCATAGGATGCCGCCATGACATTTATTGGAACCATAAAGGGGCCTATTCCAGGAGAAAGATGAGATATTAAAATAACAAAATTGTGCTACAATTGTGTAGTGAAAAAGCTGTAGCAGAGTGGATGCATAGAGGTTCTTAAACTGTAATTTGACTACAACTATGAGATAAAAGTCAAATTCTTCTTTGCTGGCGTAACTAATGCTGGTGGAATCCACACTGCAGAAATAATCCAGACTGACATCACTTTAATTGTCATGGCTCCATTTTAAGGAATTCTGGAACTGTAGTTTTGTGAGACATTTAGCCTTCTCTGTCATAGACTTCTGGTGCCACAACAAACTACAGATCCTAGAATTCCATAGCAATGAGCAATGGTAGTTACAGTGGTGTCAACCTGGATTATTTCTGCAGTGTGGATACAGCCTAGGAGGCAGTGGAGGCAGCTACAGAAGGACAAGCAGGTCACAACCGCTAGGAGAACTATGTGTTGAGGACTACTGAAAGCCCAGTCAGGCAACAAAGCTGACCTGCCACCTTCCAAAAGTGCTAAGGGTGGGTTCAACTTCTGATGGAAAGTCTTTTTTCAAGAAGGACTTGTGCCAATAAAAGTGAGGTGTCCACTGGCATAAATCTGAAACAGGCTTCTAGGGATAATCTCTGGTTTAAAAAGTTTTTTAAAGAAAAAAAGTTCTTAGCATCATAGGCTGTTATTTGTTTTCTGTTCTCTCATGAAATAAAAATCTGTTAAATTGTTAATCCAGGACTGTCTCCAGAATTCATATTTGAAAGCTTTGAACACCCACCTTGAAGTAAAGTATTCATGGTGAGGCTGTGACACTGCCATCAAATCTTGTGGCAGCAAATTCCATGAATTATGTGTTACATGAAGAAATACTTTCTTTTATTTCATCCTGAATCCACTATCAATCAGTTTGACTGGATCAGTGCATTGGTTGAGTACACAGTGCTAGTAAAGAAGGAAAAAAAAACCTCTCAATCTACTTCTTCCATTCCATTCATAATCTCATAAATGTTTTCTCTTCTTTAATAATCTATCTTCCCTTAAAGCCCCAATTACATAGCCTGTCCTCATGTTCACTTTAACCCCACAATTCATGGTACTTGTTCCTTCCTGTAGCTTTCCACAATTCTGTTGTAGTCTAGGGGATGGAATCTGTTTTGTTTTGGTTTGGTTTTGGTTTTTCACTTTCTTAAGTCTTCATTGTGGATTTGCTTGCCAAAAACATTAGTGGCATCTGTCAAAGTAACTCCAAGACTAATGCTGGTTTCATTTCACTTTTTCCAGCTTTAATGGCTATATACCCAATAAATGCTGGCTGATAAACATGTTTATGTATGCATATCATGCCATTCCTCCATTTGCTGCAAATGATATTTCCTGCCTTTCCAATATTGCGCTTATGCTGAAGCAATGTATGTGATCAGACTGCAAATCATCATCACTGAGATTCTTCCACCTCCAGTGTAACTATTTTGCCCAGCCTTCTGAATTAGTCCTTTTACAGTGGAATACTATCCACATTTAAGAAGTCAAGTTCTACTATAATACAGTCTTAGTTTCATGTAGTATTTATAATTTGTTGTGGCTGAGGTCTTGAAAAAATGTTTACATGAAAATAGTGTTAAACTGGATTAATAGTGGTTAGGTATGGGAGGTACTCTCTCTTACCTTTTGTCTGTTGAGGTTCTCTGTAGAGCATCAGGTGATATCTAGTGACTGTGGGGCAGTACAGACCAGCACTTTGTGCTGGCCTGATCATGGACTAGGGTTGTGTGAAGGCTAAGCATGCACACACTCAGCAATCCTAGTGCCATCATAATGAGTGCCATTACAGATGGTGCATGCCATGATGACATTGCTCATGCAAGTGCACAAACAGCACAGCACATGAGGAGCATCATAAGGCTGTGTCGCGACCCTTATGTCACTCATGTAGCACTGGAAATAGGAGCCAGAAAACACAGCTCCTTTTCCGGTGGATTGGGGATGTGGTGTTCGGTTGCAACATCCCCAACCCTGTGCATCCAGGGGCAGCACAGAGCCGCTTCTTTTGGGCTCTATGTGCAGTGCATTTGTGTGTCATAGAGTTGTTTCATGATCTCTGATTATTCCATCTTTCTGATGAGGTGCAAAATCCTTCATTCTGCTGAATTTGGGAATATTTATTTGAAGAAGGTGACGGGCAGAACTGTCCAAACAGCTGATGTATACTTTCCTTCCTGAGCTAGGTGGGATGGTGGTGGTGGAATCCCCTTGGTTTACTAGGCTGTAATGTAGATGAGGATGCCCTGTCAGGAATGGCTGATAACTTCATATCTACCATGACAACCATGAGTCTGTCAAAAGTGATATCTAGCCATTTTCAGTATGCTGGGCAGAATCTGTTTTCTGTGCAACATAGGGTGATGGTCACTGAGGTGCAAGGATGGAAAGAATACTCTAAAATATAGAAAACATCTGATAATATATTTTGAGTGATGAAAAACCCCAACAAGTAGAATGGTGTACTGATTAGAATCTTTACTGTTCAAGACATATTCTTTCAAAATGCACATGTGGTTGTTTTGTACAGAAAGCAGAATTTTCTGTCAGGGAAACAACATTTTCTTTGCTGAAAAGAATATTTTCTGCATAGAACTGTGTTCTTGTGGAGGAAAATGCTGTTTTCTGCACAAAATCACCACATACAGATTTTCCAGAGAATAGGTTACATGGTTTTGAAGACTTTCTGACAGTGGAAAGAAAATTGCTACCAGCATATGTTACTTGCTTCAGGTAGAAAATTAGTGAAGAATTGCAGCCCTAGGTGGAGAAACTTTCCATAATTACCCGATCACTCCACTGACGAGGTTTAGACTTATTGACTTATTGGCATTTAACTACTGTGCCGCCAGGGACCCTCAGATTATCTAGATCCATTCCAATCTGGCTTCAGACCTGGCTATGGGACAGAGATAGCTTTAGTCACCTTGGTGGATGACCTTGGTGGATGACCTACACAGAGAACTGGACAGGGGGAATGTGTCCCTGTTGGTCCTGCTGAGAGCAGCAGCATTCAATACCACCAACCATTATATCCTTCTGGGCCACCTTTCTGGGATGGAACTTGGGGCATTGTTATGCAGTGGTTCCAGTCTTTCTTGGAGGGAGGACTCAGAAGGTGGTGTTGGGGGACTCTTGTTCAACTCCTTGGCCACTGGCCTGTGGGATCCCTCAGGGTTCTGTTCTGTCCCCCATGCTATTCAACATCTACATGAAACCACTGAGAGAGGTCATCCAGGGTTTTTGGAGTGAGGTGTCACCAGTATGCTGATGACACCCAACTCTGTCTCTCTTTTCCATCTGACTCCAAGGAAGCTGTTTCTGTACTGAACCAGTGTATGCTGTCAGTAATGGACTGGATGGGTGCAAACAGACTGAAGCTTAATCCAGACAAGACAGAGGTGCTACTAGTCAGTCGTAAGGTAGTTCAGGGAATTGGGGCTATGCCTGAGCTGGGTGGGTTTACACTCCCCCTAAAATCTCAGCTTGGATGTACTCCTGGACTCCACTCTGAACCTGGATGCCAAGGTCTCAGCAGTGGACAGGAATGCATTTGCACAGCTTTAACATGTGTGGCAGCTGCACCTATTCCTTGAGACATCAGATCTGGCTACAGTGACACATGCCTTGATTACATCCCATTTGGACTACTGCAATGAACTGTCCAGAAACTTCAGCGGGTTCAAAATGCTGCAGCTGGAATTCTACCGGGGACCAGTTACAGGGAGCGTATAACTTCCTTGTTGAAACAGTTCCATTGGCTACCCATTTGTTCCGGTCACAATTCAAAGTGCTGGTCATGAGCTATAAAGCCCTACAAGGCTTGCGTCCAGACTATTTGAGAGACAGTATCTCCTCATTTGAGCCTTCAATTGCCCTAAAATCTGCAGGAAAAGGCTTTCTCTCATTCCCATCAAGATCACAGGCCCACCTGGTGAGGACACAAGAGAGAGCCTTCTCGGTGGCTGCTCTCACCTTGTGGAATGTCCTTCCATGGGAGGATAGGCTGCCCCCCACCCCTGCTGACCTTTTGCAACCAGGTAAAAACATTTTTATGTTGGCAGGCTTTCTGTACATAATGTATAGCGGGGGGGGGGGTTATGGAGGAGGTGGAGTTTTAGTCTGTTTTTCACTTAACTATAATATGTGATTTTATACTTTATTTTATTGTATATATTGTATGTGATTTGATATATAGATGTTTTAATTGTCTTTATTATAATAATTTTAAAGGTTTTTGTCTGTGAGCCACCTTGGGCCCCTTCAGGGAGAAAGGCATGATATAAATGAAATGAAATGAAATGAAATAAATATGAAGGGCAGGTTTTGGAGCCAAAATTATGGATTTTCATATGTCTCATGGATAAATTGAGAGTAAAACTTAGGGGTATGTAACAAAGGATGCGAAGGATGAAGCAAAGGAAAACAGTGCCAGAAAACTTACAAAATTCCAGCAGGCATAACTGTTTGTGCTCATACTAAAGGCTTCATGGATGAGAGAATATACAGGGGGTGTGAGTGTTTCCAAAACAGATGACACTCTTGCCTTTCATCAGGGGATGGTTCCCTTTTTAAATAAGAATTAAAGTACAGTACAGTACTTACATTGATCCATGGATAAGTCAACTCAGGTTTTTGGAGTCAATTTTTGACTAAAATTTCTAGACTTTATACATGGGTATATACATTATATCCACAGTATTGTATGTACCATTCTGGAATACCAAATTTTTATTTTATTTTTTTTAATTCAAATTTTATTACATTAAAAAAATAGGGGAGAAACCTCCCCCCCAAAAAAAACCCCCCATCTATACAAAATATTACCAAGTACAAAAATAAAATACATTATATGTCATTCATCCACAAATCCTATTCTCCACATTATCCAGTCAAACAATAGCCTTACATACAACCTTTCATACAACCAACAACAATATTAAACAAAATTAAAAGTATATCCCAATGTTTATAAATCTCCAGATATCTTTTTAAATTATTCCCTTTAATTCCATGCTTCAGCAATTTTGTTGCTAAACATCCTATACTTGGAACAGAAATTGTATTTCTTTCTATTATATCTGTCCTTGTTTCTCTGGAATACTACATTAAACCATGCTGGATTATCACATTGTATGTAACCTCTGTGACTATGGGTATATTCTTCATTTCAAGACAAAGTGTGTGCAAGATGGTGACTTCATTTATAGAAAGGCTCAATGTATTATTCATGACATACACTTTGATTTTCTAGTATATGCTACTCAGGAAGACTCTATTATGTAGTTATGGTGGTAGCTGAGGCTGGGACTTCTAAAAAGTGTTCACAAAGGAAAACAAGAAGAAATTAATCAACAATGAAAATTAAAAAAAAGTTATCATAAAAGAGAATAGAATCAAGACAACAAGATCAATGGACACTTTACTAATCTCCTTTGACTGATCAATTTAACCAACAGAATGTGGGCTATCACCCAGTATTCTGTACCATTCCAAAAGCAGATAACAGTACAGAAGGGGCCCTATTCCAGATTCATGGTTCCAAATGCCTCAGAGACCACCTAATAATGAACAAATGAAATTAGGCAGCCCATACAGCATGTTATGATACCTACTTTTATTATAAAATGTTGGGAGCATGTGGACTGTACTATGACCCCTGCTTGACCTATCCAGGGCCCCGCCATAAGCCTCAAGTGAGGAGGTCATGTAGGGAAGCCTGCTTGGAGGAACCGAGTCCTCAGTAAACAACTCGCCATAGGAAGTTGGGAGTCGCCAGCCTAGTTCTGCCACTGCCCTCTGGAGTAAGACAATAGCCATGGCTTCGCACTTGATGAGCCAGTGATTGACTTAACCACTCAGTCATTAAGCTGGCTTCCCCTCCAAATTGTGTCCAAACCTAAGCACATTGTACACAGATTATTTGTTCTCGGTTTAAGAAAGCCCAGGCAATGAACACCTTTGTCTAGCCTTGATACCTAGCCTCAGGATATGTTCAGCCCTATATAAGGTTCTAAGTTTGAATCACTCCCCGGACGCTATTCTCGGAGGACAGGCTGGTCCACACCTGTTTGCTTCTGCCTATAGCTCCACAGCCAATCTTTCCTCATCCCGGCGGTCGTGTTCATCATCATCATCCATACCTATATGGCTTCTAGGAGAAGACTGTGAAGGTAACATTCCAGCGGTGTCTCTCTCTCTCTCAATCCTAACTCCCAATCTCACCCCTCCCTTCTCACTAGCATTGAACGCACGTGTGTGTGTGTGTGTGTGTGTGTGTGCCCCCTTGCTGTGTGAAATTTATGCTCCCCAATAAGCTGTGTATTTTAATTGAACTCATTTGGACCAGTGTTATCTCTCTCGGGGTTTGACGGCAGACCTCTGGTAGACAATACCAGGACAATACCTCTGGTAGACAATACCAGGACCACGATTCTGGTGTAAGGCTTTGTTTGGGCCATCCTCTCTGCATATTTGAGCTAATTAAATTCCCCTAAGTAAGAGGCTTCCTAAGTCCCAAACTGTTTTAAGCTTTAACTTTTAATATTCCTGTTTTTGTATGATACTTGTGTTTGGAAATATGTGGTTGCCTCATTTAGCTTTTACCAGTGTGCACTTGGAATTTATCAGGAATCAGCCAAAGTGTGTAAATGCAAAGAGGTTAACGATGGCTATATATAGTGTTGAATTTTATTTCCTCTTTATGTCCTATCAATATTATATTTCTTACTTTGGAAAAAACTAGGAAGACAAATCATGGTGCCAAAGTATTCAAATAAGAAAGTACAGAGCAATAAGCATATTGTTGATACACTTTATTATCCAATATATCTTGATTATTCTGAAGTAACATTGCTGTTCCCATCTAGCACATTCAAAATGTGTTAATTGTTGCTGTTTTTTTTAGTATGCTAAGATAATTTAGAGTACAAATGCAATCCTTTTGATTGAATATTATTACAGACAGTATTAAACACTGAATGGGAATGTGCTTCAAGATAAACACACCAAACACTAAACCATTCTGATTTATATCTCATTCCTGTTCCCCACATCAGGCTGCACTGCTGCAAGCAGGGGGTGGCATTGTTGCAGTGAAACAGGTGTTCTGTGCCAAAGTCTATAATTCTATCTATCTGTTGGTTTCAAAACCTTACTGTCTTCATTACTATACTATGGTATTAGTATAGGGATAAAATTGTTCTGAGGATAAAACTCAAGGACCTTTGGGCAGTGTAGTCATAGTCTGGAGCCTTCTACATAATTTTGCATATGCATGTACTGCAATCCCCTCATACACTGAAAAATATGTGCAAGTTTGTTGTGTCACTCCATACAGCCCTATCTCACAACATGTGCTTGCATCTACAGAACACTAACCAACTGTTGTGAGGAGAGACCCAACATTGTATGGGAGGGAGGGATGTATAAGCATAATGAAAATTAATATAAACTTTGTTTGCTTTAGAGATTTATTTATTTATTTATTTATTTATTTATTTCAGCTTTGCACATTTTGATCTACCAGTAATAAAAAGCACTTCACCTTTAGTGAAATGATATAAGCTCAAAACACCTCTTTTTCTAGGAATGGATGATCTGAACTTACAATACCTGTTTGGGAAACATTGAAAATTCTTTCACATTTTGCAAAAGCTTCAAAGTCGAGATATGTGTCTCCTTAGGATATGCTGTGACTGGAAAACTCACTTATGCTAGATTGGCTTCCTATAACCTAGGAGGAGAATGATCAGTGTAACACAGACATTTGTGGGTTTCCCGCTTGTATTTAATATATCTGTCTAGAATTATACGCAACATTTATATTTTTCATAAAGTGAATACAGGCCTTGTTGGAGGAAAAAAAAAAACCCCAGCTGAGTGACTATGGGGCCTCCACAATTCTTGTGAACATTTTGCAGCTGCTTAATCACAACGATTTCAAGACAAAATTGTCTGCTTCTGTACTCTTTGGACAAATCACTCTGATGGGATCTTTGATCATAAAAGGGCTATAGGATGAAGGCGGTATAATAGTTCTGGAACTTGGATCCTGTCTTCTTCAGAATGCACATTACAAAAGCCCAGTGCTGCCCATACTGAGAGGTTTGCTTAATTAGCTGCCTACTGCATATGGTAAAATGTAGTAGTATCTAAAGACTAATAAACATATTTTACTCCAGCTGGACTAATTTGGGCATTTGCATTTGTATTAAAAATTCAAGCATTCTCCTTGAAAGTCAGCTCAATTCTACCATTGGAACTTGGAAAGATGCACTAGGGCTGATTTTGCTACATACTAATTTATTTATTTTTGAATTGTGTTTCCCTGAAGCATTTTACTGGATGTTAGGAAGCAGTAAATTTTGTGGGAGGGTGTTGGGTGGGAGGATAAGAATTTAAACATGGCTTTTGAGAAAAGTTCTTCTGAGATCCAACTAAACTAGTTTATCTGTTGCCAAAAGGAAACATGAAGGCTGCATAAATTTTTTAGTGATTCCAGGTTGAGTCCATAGAACACAGATGTAAATTACCAAGACAATTTGCCTTTGTTATTAAATACATCTTGTTCCATTTTTTCCAAGTGCCTCATTAAAAATACCTTTAGGGTAAACTTGCTTTTAAATCAGTCTCTTCCATGGAAAGTATTAAAGAAAAAAAGCTTCCAGAAGTTTCTAGTTCCTCCATGTGTTGTCAAACAGTTAGGGAACTAACTGTAACAAATATGTATCTGTAAGATTTGAAATAATTCATTTTTTGGTGTATGTTTGGGGGTCAAGAGTATAACGTCAAGCTATTTTCTCTTTCTTGTTTATAACTCTGTCAAATGTTCCCACCACCACCTTCTTGAGCTAAACCAGTGAGGAATAGGCTGAGACCAGACCAGACATAGCAAGAGCTGTGTCACAAAGACTCTGAGATCTGAAATTTGGCTTTGGTATCTCAAGAAACATCAGACAAGAGAAACTAATGGAGCTTCTATAATCCCAGGTCCTGCCATCTGATTTAGGATTAAGAAATCAATACTGTATAACCTACATGTCCACTTAAATCAAGGAAGGGAAAGTACAGCTGAGGGGCACACAAAGCCTTCCAAAGGTGGCTTTGAAGCTTCCATTTCCCCCCTTTAAAAAAAATCCGATAAAAATGTCAACTGATGCTTCCAGGAGCCTTCAGGAACAGCAACGGATCTTTTAAATAAAGATTCTTCTGTGCTTTGATACTCCCCCATCTCTGTTTTTCAAAAGTGGAGGTGACTTTTTTACCACTTCTGGTTTGGGTTTTTAGAGGGCAACAGTTTTTTAGCCTGTGTGGCCCCTAAAGGAGCAGGAAATTGGTCATTGGCCTCCTGAAGTTTCTCACCCCATCTTAAATAGAAAAAATACCCAATGATCTAACTTACTATTCTTTAAGGGGCAGGAAAGGGTTCTGCTTGTTTATGGATATCCTTTGGGGAACTCTTTTTCCTTCAGCTCTAATTGGGCATTAATGAACGGTTGGATCATTTATTTGTACTGATAGATAAATTATCTCCAGGCTCAGACCGATGGTCTAGAAAATAAACCTAGCTATCTCCCCCACCCCCGGAAATAGCTTAGGGGTAAAAACAGATGGGCGAAAGGGGCTCCTTCAAGCTGCCCTTACCAAAAACGGATTGGGCTGTAGTAAACACATGCCACAGCCCCAATCTGCCTTGAAGTTGGGCAAAAATAAATAAATAAAATAAAATAAAAGGAGCAAGCAAAGATCCAGTCCTTTTTCGGCCAACAAGAAGCCGTCTTTTCCTGTCCCGCCACAGCTCCATTGCAGCTTCATGATGCTCTGGCACCATGTGGTGTGTAAGCACTGCGCCACTGGAGCATCATGGAGCCACTCACATCTGGGCAGTTGGGAAGCTTCAAGACGTCTTGGGGGCATGTGGCATCTAAACGCCACTCTCCCAAGCCACCGGGAAGCCGCCTTTTAGAGCCAGTCTGTTCTGGCTCTGAGTTTAGTTTATTGCTTAGCTGATCTAAATGTATTAAATTTTTATAGAGCCTAGCAATGTCCTAGTCTCTGTCTCATCCAAACAACCACATAGATCCCTGCAAATGTCACTGTTGCATATACTATTTCATAATTTTTTTTTGTACAGAAACCCTTGAGATGTCATGTCAATGTGTTTATAAGATAACCATTCTGGATTTACAGAAACTGCTGAGGTTGCTTAAATAAATGATGGAAATTATTTATTTGTTCAGAAGAGTGGGAGAGGGAGGGAGAGAAAGAATGTCTGAACTATTGAGTATTGTTGACAAATCTTGTAGCTGATATTAAAGACATGATTAACAATGTAACACAATGCTTGTAGATTTAAGTACCATGTACACATAGTTTCCTATAGAAACAGATCAAAAAGGACACAGAGAGAAAAGAAAATCAAACAACAACAACAACCAAAAAAAGCATCAAATCCTGCTACAGTTTAACTTTTGAGTGTGGTCAATTCATTATGCACTGCTAACTGTTAACACTGCCTAAACCTAAATACCATACGAGGGGGTATCCAAAAGTTTTAATTATCACCTTTAAACAAATTTGACAGAAAGTTTGTTTTGATTTGTAGTTGTTAATTTATCTCTATGTAGTCACCATCCAGATTTACAAATTATTTCTAGCGTTTCTTGACCCTCCAAATACCATGATTGTAGAAGTCTGCAGATTGGGCCTGACAAGGATTTTACATGGCCAGGCACAAAAATAAAGGATGCAATGAGTTGATTTTCTCAGCAACATGCAGTTAGGGACCAATGATGACACTGGCAAAATTTCATCAATATGCCATAATAACTTCCAGATGATTACTATTACTTTATGATATTCCCTTGTAAGGCGCAATCTGCAAACTTCTACAATATCAGGTATTCGGAGGGTCAAGATATGCTGGGAAAAATGTGTAAATCTAGATAGTGACTACACAGAGATAAGTTAACAACTATAAATCAAAACAAACGTTATGTCAATTTTTTAAAAAGGTGATCATTAAAACTTTTGGATACCCCCTCGTACAGTATATGTAATGGCTGTAAAAGTGTGGCTTACTTATCATACACAGTTCATGGACTGCACTTTCCAAACTTTGCCTTCCCATCTTGGTTGTGCTTCTCTGGAAACATACCATCATGCCAATAATCCCTTGTAAACAGTAACTAAACACAGTAATGGCTGTAAAAGTGTGGCTTATTGATCTTATACAGTTCATGGACTGCATTTTCCCAACTTTGCCTTCCCATCTTGGTTGCCCTTCTCTAGAAACATACCATCATGCCAATAATCCCTTGTAAATAGTAACTAAACACAGTATTCCAGGTGAAATCTTTCCAAAGCAGAACGGAAAGGTATTCTAACTGCATTTCCCTTGATCTGTACATTCTACCTGAATTCAGCCAGGAGTTGCATTAGGTTTTCATTTATTTTAAATGGTTGACTTGTGTTTAGCTTGTGAGATTATTATGATCCCAGATTCTTTTCATTGCTGCAAGTCCAAATGTCATGCATCTCATATTTGTGTATCTGACTTTTCCTCCCTAGACAGAGTACCTTATATTTATCCTTGGAGAAATTTGTTTGAAAGATGCCAGCTGCAGATGCTGGTGAAACATCAGGAATAAACTCTTCTAGAACATGGCCACATAGCTCAAAAATACCCACAAAAACTACCAATTTGTTTGCTTTAGTTCAGTTCTTCTATCTATTAAGGTCATCTTGAATGCTGACTCTTGATTTCTGATGTACTGTATTAGCTATCCCTCTCAGCTTTATTGACTGGAGTTATGAAGAGAAAAATATAAAAGCCAAAGGTAGAAGGAAAAGAAGAAGCCTGGACATCTGGAGAAAAATCAGATTCAGAACTGCTGGAGACCTGAATAGAATATTATATTCTGCACAGAAAGCAAGTCTCCTGCATGTACAACAACATTTTTCCTTTAAACAAACAAACAAACAAACTTGTTTTCTGTTTAAGATCCTGTGTGTGTGTGTGTGTGTGTTTCCCAGAATAAATCACAAAAATCAAGCTGTAAAGGGGAGAAAAATTATTTGTTTTTGCCTACAAGAATAAAATTTATGAAAATTTACATTCTCAGTTAGGATGGACCATTAATTTTAAGCCACAATGTGATCATTAGTTGATGTCAGTTAATAGTCTAGCTACCATGTATGAGGCTAACTACATTTCAGGGTAATGTCACATATTCCTCTGTCCCACTACTCTGGGTTCAGATTTACAAACAATGAGATTCTCTTTAAATGTTATCTCCATATGTCATATGCTAAAGCCTTACTGCTCATTTTTGTGTCTTTGTTTATTTTAACAGAAAAATCATTGTCACAGAGGAGTGCTGCACATTAAGGAGAGAATGTGTTGAACACTTTCTTTGACCACTTTCACTTCTAAATTACCCCTAGCAGCTCCCCACCGTAGATGGTTTCAACCATACATTTGAAATCCTACAGGGAGGAGCCATTTGGAATGGAGAAACACAGTGTGAAAAAAGCATTAAGTACTCATTTCCCACTGTTTCTTTTCACCTAATTGCCCCCTCCTGAAGTGGATTTTTCTGTACAAAAGATCCACAGGGCTAGCATTAACACACATTTGTGCAGAGGAAGAGTAGAATGAATGAAAAAAAAATGTTAAAAGCCATTAAAGTGAGAAAATACATTTTGCCTTTAAGTCGTGGGACATAAATATAGGGATGAATGAACCTCTCTCCTTTTGGTCTTTTGTTATTTTTCTATGTTTTTATACCTAATTCCATTCTATTCAATTTTCGCATTAATCTGATGATTAAAAGGGGGGGAAGGAAAATATTATCTAAATAGTAGTTTACTTCACTCTGTTTAGAAAGATATTAAAGAAGTTCCTGAACTTTTGATTTGGACAAACTGTACTTTAAAAAAAAGCCACAAACTGAGTTTACAGATTATTAAGAAACAAATTATAAGGATGATGTGTGTGTACTTAAATTTGAAATGCCCATTTAAAAAAAAAAACCTAGCGCACCCACATCAAAAAGAGAATAGAGAAAGGGCTATTAACAGCTAAAGGAGAACTGGTTTGCATGTTTTGTTTGGCATTTCTGACTCACTTGAGAATCACTGGGATTTTACTTTTCATTATTCATTTCCTAAGAAACATAACATGCAAGGCCATGTAGAAGTACCTTTGTCACTTTACATTGATCATGACCAAATGTAACAAATAAAAGTGCTTACCAACAAAAGACAATTATCTGGGGTTTTATGCTGATGCCAAGCTACAAGCTGCAAGCCACAAGAGCCAGCAATGTTATATGAAAGCAATGACCCATATTTCTCAAAAATAGCATAAATAATGTATTCCAACGTAATGGCTTTTGTACCCAAGCCAGGCTCTCCTGATAATATATGTATTATCTTACTCTACACTCTCCATTACGCTGCCAGTTCATGTGAACAAGATGTCTCAGTTTCTCATCATTCCAAATCACTGCTTACACAAGAACTGCTACTGCTACATCTCTGCTCCGCTCCAAAATATTTCAATTATTTATGTCCTTTTCCTTGGGCAGCAAATCCCCATCACATACCTTTTGAAAACTTGAATTAATTCCAAAGTTGCCAATGTACAGGTTACTGTAGATGTGAATATCTTCCACATTTATCACACAAGAACAGAACAAGGAAACAGAGCAAGAGAGTAACGGCTTTCTCTGTGCCTTACTAAATGATGTTGTAGCACTTCAGTTTTCTGTCCACAGTAAAAACAAAACAAACAGCTTCATTTATATACTGCTTCATACCACCTAAGGATTGTCTAAGCGGTTTACAACTGTAAGCTACTTGCCCCCAACAATCTGGGTACACATTTTAGCCAGATTGCACCTAGGCAGGATGCAAGCCTAAGTTGAGCTTGAGCCCTTTCGCTGGTCTTGAACTCGCAGCCTTATGGTTTTGAGTGAATGGCTGCAGTACAGGTATTTAACCACTGTGCCACCAGGGCTCATACAGGGCTCAGGGCTGCCATGGTAGACAATGTAATCATGTATCTTTTGTCAAACTGATTTTTCCAGCTAGACAAAAGATGCACTTTCAAAACCGTCTCCGGCAGGAACTGAAGAGTTCTATGTCATACAGTAAGGCACAGAGAAAGTCACTACTCTCCAGCTCCATTTCTGCTTTGTAATTTGTAATTTATACTCTGGTCAAAATGCATCTTTAATGTGAATGTACCTCACCAGCATAGGAGTGCCAGGGTAAAATGTGGTATATATATTTTCATATAATATATCTTTGAAAAAGTGAGGCTCAGTATTCTACATCACCTACTTAGGCCCAAAACACAAGGGTCAGATAAGGCAGCTTCTGGCCACTTTGAGGGTGTGTTGTTTAGATGATGCACGCTCCCAAAGCAGCTGAAAGCCATACTGAGGCCACACCAAGCTTGGAAAAATCAGCCTAAAAAGATTCAATTTAAATCTACTCTTAGCAGGCATGGCTTGGGACTGTGACAGTGGCCCACTTTGGGAGTGGACTGTGTGATCACTATAGTCCCAGCCAAATCAGGGCCAGAGCAGCCTATGGCCACTCCTTCTGGACCATCTATTCCATACCTAAGTTAAGTACGGTATACTTAATTTATTTAAGCATACATACCAAAATAACCTCTCCCCCCCTCCCATTGATGTAAATGTCATTCACTCATGGTCCAGTCACCAGTAGACTGTGTCACAATTATGTCTAACTATCAGTTGTGAACCCAGAACAATTACCTAGATTTACTCATCTGTAACTGTTCCATATTTATGATTGCTACTTGGTCATGATTATGACTGTTGCCACAATCATTTCTCTCTGCTCTGTCCTACTTTACTGCATGGGGAGGTTCATTGTGCCAGCAATCAAAACATGAATGAATAATGTTTCCATCAGGTTTAGAGGGTGGATCAAGCCAGGCAAGGTTATGTAGGCCTGAAGCATAAGGACCAAAAGTGTCAGCTTGGAGACATGGCATTTAGATGACACACACCCCAAGTATGGCTGGAAGCTGTTTTGAAAATGCACCTGGCTGGAGAATGCTGGATGCAGGAGTGGGGAAAGTCCGGTATTTTCTGGTGTCTCATTTGGGACCACAGTAGCATCCTAGATTGGGACTGGGTCCATGCAGTTACCATGGTCCCGTGCTGATCAGAGTAGGAGCAGCCTCTTGCCATTACTTTTGCCCCATCTACATGATCCCTTAGTAAAGTATAATTAACTAAGTAGCAGATATAGAATACTAATCATATTTTTCTAGTGATTACTCATCCACATGACCCTTTGTATGCCGAATGATAAATGTTACCCAGTTTATGTTAAATAATGGAATACTTATCTATTTTACTAGTTTTCATGTGCAGTCAAAAACCTATCTGAGGCTAATCCATAATTTTGGAATGGAACTGAACAATACATGAGTTATTATTCAATATGGTGATTAAACCTTCAATGAGTTCTCAGTGATCTAGATATACACTTTACCTTACTATCCTATTATGCTAGAAGGATCACCCAAATTAGCTATTACAATGTGGCCTATATCTAACAAATGAGTTTTCCTTAATGACTGTTGTTATAATAATGAAAATATATGATATACTCTTTGAGTTGTAATTAATTCAGACATATCTTTTGTACTATATGCACATATGATGGCAAGCTTTCCCAAATAGATATGAAAAGTCAAAGCTAATTTCAGAACCCCAAAAGTGAAACCCATTTTCCAGGAAATTGAGCATATTCACATTTTTTTTACAGCTGTTGTTGTTGTTGTTGTTGTTTTTGCCATGTGCCTTTAAGTCATTTCCAGGTTATGGTGACCTAAGATGAACCTATCACAGGGTTTTCTGGGGTTGTGAGTGTGTGACTCACCCAAGGTCACCCAATGGGTTTCCATGGCGGAGTGGGAAATCAAACCCTGATCAAACCATTGTCCAATGCTCAAACACTACACCAGACTGGCTCTTTTTCTTACAGCAGCATTGTGATGCTACAGGGGATTTTGTAATCACACTGATGATTAATTCAAAGATATAGGATGAAGGTTTTCATAGTGAGCTCCTGGAAAATGCATGGCAAAAAAATGCTGATTTTTACAAAATTTCTGTAGCAGAAAATGCTGCTTTCTGTACAAAAATACCACATGTGTATTTTCTACTGAATAAGTCTTGACCTGTGAATAGTTAAAAAAAAAAACTACAGTTTTTGAGGACTTTCTCTAAACAAGAAAATAATAAAATTACATGATGTTTCCTTCACCAAGAAAAGTAGCAAAGAATTGCCACCCCATTCCCTTTTAACTGCTTGTTTGAACTTCCATCTTTTCCATAGAAGGGATTCATCTTACCTCTGGGCATCAATCTATCTAGTGTTAGTGTTAAGAAAAGGTCACCAAAGGCACAGGAACCTTGCCAGAAGCTCTTGTTGTCACACAATATCACATTTTCTTTGTATGGTCTGTATGATGAAGTTGTTTGGGAACTATCTTGAGAACAGAGAACAAGACTACACTTCCTGGATCATAACTAGTTCAAGACAGTTCTCTGTGGATCAGGACCATGTGAGGAGGAAGGTAGTATCAACTTTATGTAGCATAGGGAAGGGGTGAAAACTCCAAACTGAAGTTCAGCCTCCTCAAGGCTCTGTCTCTGGCCTTGAAGAGGCTGAACATTATAATAATATAATATAGATTTATTTATACTCCACCCAATCACAGGGAATCCAGGAGGCTAACAACAGTAAAAGATACAATACAGAAATACAATAAAATATAAATTAACCCTTTCTGATCTGTAACCAATACATAACAAACTCAATAAGCAATATAATACAATAGCAATCAACAAAAACAAAACCATAAGCATTAAAATTAAATAAAGTTCATAACCAATTCCCTCCCAGACCCTCAACATAAATTCAGACAATAATTACACAAGTTAAACACAAAGCATAGCATAATGTATGGTAAAAAAGGAAGGAAAAAAACAAAACAAAAAACAAATACCAGTATATAACAATTCCAATGCTTTAATAACAAACATTGTAAAACACTGTTAGTCCCAATTACATTAAAAGCAACAATGGCACATTTAGAGTTCACAAGTAGAGCCCAGGTGGATGTGGTGCAGGAACCCAGATGGAACATGCTATATTCTGACCTGCCCAGAGTTAGCTGTGGCACTGCTGCTGTGCCACTGCCACTGTGTTGTCACCACTGCTGAAGGAAGGGTTGGCGCTGGGGCCTTTGTAGTCCCAGGTGGTCTAGCCTTGCCTCCTCTGCTGCTGCACTGTTTCTGCTGCTGAGGTAAGGGCTGGCGTTGGGCCTTTGCAGGTCCAGGGGTTCCAGCCTTGCCTCCTCTGCCGCTGTGCCATTGCCGCTGCCAAGGGAAGGGCTGGCATTGGATCCTTTGTAGGCCCAGGTGGACCAGCCTCGCCTACTCCACCGCTGTGCTATCATGGCTGAAAGGCAAGGCAATGGTCAAGCAGTCTGAGTCAAGAGAAGATCAACATGGTCTGAGGATCAAGGAAGCCAGGAACCCCAAAGTATGCAGTGCTGAAGTCTGAAAACAGGGACAGGAAAGCTGGCCAGTAAACACACCAGTCGTTTGCCCCCCCCCCCCCGCCTTAGGTAGACTCAGCTCTTTTTTTCTCTCCTTGTACTGCTCAGATGTTTCCTTCTAATCAACTGAGATCAGTGGAATCTTAATCTTTTTTTTCACTTTGGAGTTCTTACCTCTTCCCTATTCTGTAGGGGGAATTTCAGTCTCTTGAGTTAAATGAAGAGGGGAAGATTTTATGGTCACTGTATGGCCCTTGGCCTTCAATTGGACAGTTCCGAATGGATTCCTTTCTTCCTGTTCCCACTCCTGCATTCCCAAAGATCCTGCTGGATCTCTCCAATAAACCATGGACCAGTCTCCTGTCAATTAATCAGGTTCTCCTTTCTTCTACAGGCTTCTACTTTCCAAGACTCCTTAGACTACGCTCTTCTGATAGCCTGTATCTGGGCTCTGTGACTAGACTATGGAGCTTATTGCACAGGGCTCAGGGACATTCCCAGAACAGTCCAACAGGGAACGGAATGAGTGGGGGACACATTTCATCACACACAGAAAGTCCGTTCCCCCTCCGTTCCATACCCAATCCATCCCATTCTGAACCATTCTGTACCCAATCCATCCCATTCTGAACCATTCTCCAAATTCCCCTTATCTGGAATGGATCTGGTACGGATCTGGAACAGAATGAAATGAGTGGTGGTCTTCTGTGTGCGGTGAAATGCATCCCCCATTCATTCCATACTCATTCTGGGATCGTTCTGGGATCGATCCAGGCAGCATAGTGTGGTAAGCTTCTATATCTGGGATAGGGGAAAAGAGAACCACAATCAGGACCTTTTCTTCCAGTGACATACAGAAAGATAAAAAGAGGCAGATTAAAGATCCTGAATCTGATGGCTCTGGTTAAGGACCAAGCTTTTCCTGCACCTGATACTTTCAGTCCCTGCCACCTGTCCTGCTCTAGTGGTTGTTGAACTTCCCTACCTCTTTATCCCCTCCATTTGCACTACTAATTTGCCCTCATTTCCCAGCAGTTTGGTGTCAGAAGATTACATCACGTCTGAGTGCCAGAGCTTCAGCATCAGTCATGGTATAGGAACCTGGGATTTAAAGATATACTTCTTCTTATACTGGGTATAATATGTAGCCATCAGTGGCTTCTAACTCTCCATTAATTTGTGTAATACCCCTTTCAGGCCACCCAGGTTAGTAGTCACTACATATTTTGTGCCAGAGAAGCCAGTAGTTTAACTACATACTATATGAATAATACATCATCTCCTGAGCCTCCTGCCATTTGGTGGTGCAGTGGTTAAATGCCAGTACTGCAGCCAGTCACTCACAAACTACAAAGTTGTGAGTTCAGGGTCGACTCAATAATAATAATAATAATAATGTTTTATTTATACCCCGCTCTTCAGCCAAGACTATCAGAGCGGCTTACAATTTGTTAAACAAACAGCTTCATTTACAATTGTAAGCTATTTGCATCCTTCTGAGGTTGCATTGCATCCTTCTGAGGTTGCTAAAATGAGTACCCAGCTTGTTGGGGGCAATTAGCTTACAGTTGTAAACAGCTTAGATACTGCTTAGTGTAGCATGAAACAATATATAAATGAAGCTGCTATTGCTATTTATTCTAAGAGCATATTCCCAGTTTCTGAAAGAGAGAAAGAGAAGTTTCCTTCTATCTAGTTTTGAAAAACTGTGTATAATTTTATACACTGCTGTCATGTTCTACCTTAGTCATATTCCATAAAAGCTAATTAGCCATAAATGCTGTAATCATTCTTCATAGGAGAATTATTCTTGCATCTAAATCATTTTCAGTTGTGTGGCCTTTTTAGCAACCTAGGATCTCAGCATTCATTTCTAAGACCATATAATTTATAAATAGCTTTAAAAAGCAGTCTTGATCTACATCCACTGTGTTGTGAGAAATGACAATTTCTTTCTATTCTCTGTTATTTTTTAATCCATTTATTGATCCCTACAAATAACTCTTTGCCTGTCTAAGCATGATGGAGAAACCTGGGTCAATTTTTTGATGCAGAAATACCTATTGTGTACCTCCGGAAAATGCTAGTGAAATAGGTTCTAGTTTGTTTCAGAAATCTGTACATACATATACTTGCAAAATATGTGTATATCGCATATACTAAAGTATGGGGCTTTCTAGATTGGCAGGAAAGTGTGACATGAACTTGCCTTTTCCTTAATGCTTAGCAGCTGCACCACAGCCTTTAGTTGGAGCTGCACTATTCCACAGTTTTTAAAAAAGAAGCTGGGAAAACCAGCACCTTTTTAAAGGTGCTTCTTCTCCCCTAAAACACACAAAAAGCATTTTCATGGCACACTTTCCCTTTTTCTCATCTAAAGGCTAGAGTTTCATGCAGCCATGAACACACTTCTTTTTGCCAATCTAGATCAGGCCTATAAGTCAACCTCATGTATAAGTTGATACCAGGTTTTGGGGCCAAAATTATGGATTGTGCCATGACCTGTGGATAGATGGAGGATAAAACTTGGAGACTCCTTCAGTGTGTGTATGGCATATGGTAAAAACAACTCTCATTGAGGCTTTTCTTCATCGTTTCAGTTTCAGCCAGATGAGCCAGTGGGAGGAGAACTCTTAAACAAACAGCAATATGAATCAATCAATCAGGACTCTTTCTGCTTGGCTCTTTCTTGCTAAACTTCTCTCTGCAGGGCATGGGGAAATCTGAAAGAGCTGCTATCATGCTTCCGTAGTGACCAGAAAATAAGTTGGCCTAGGATTTTGAAGTCAGTTTATGGGCATAAATATTTAGGCTAATAGACAAGTATATATGGTATGTGTCTTTAAGTACTTATGGTGACCCCATAAATTTCATAGGGTTTTGTGAAGTCAGTTTTCCATGTGGAAAAATAATCTTCACAATCAGATGTAATATGAAGACAGAATAAAAATATAATGGGAAAGGAAGATATGTCTTAACATTTCAAAAATATTTTTAAGCTTCTCTTTGATTAACACAGATGAACAAATACATAAACGCAAAAGTCCCAAGTGGACTTGACTTCTAATATTGAATTTTTTGTTCTGTTTGCTACTTGTGGCAATGCTACTGTTTTTGTGACTTAATGTTCAGTCTTCAGATGAGAACATATACTACTTGTGTCATTGGCTGCATTCTTGATATTTTTAGTTTTTATTTTCAGACTGTATAATACTGTACCCATCTGTCCACTTATAAACTATAGGGCCTACCCTGTTCTTGAATTGGCTTTTGAATAATCCTGAACTTTAAAGCAATGGGTTATGGACATATACAAATTCATTGCAGATAACCACAATGCTTGCTTTCACATGCCTATTAACCAGTTCTTGAACTTGTAAAACACTCATCTAGTCACCCAAACATGATTCACTGCTGTATTTCAGGCAGAAACCACATTGATAGATAAAGTTCCATTGACTTGAAAAGGTGATCAGAAACCCAACACAGCAGAATACCAAGTGAACCAAACATTTAAAATGAAAAGACCCATTCACTGGTTATTAAGCAAAAAATAAGACTTATTGCTACATGATCTGTTTCACTATAGCCACAAGTGCTGCTCATTCATCCTTTTGACCTCACTCGGTGGATTTGTGTGTGAGAGAGAGCATGTGTATGGTTACAATAAGTGCTATTAAATCAGTCAGCTGAAGTGAAATTTAGCCAGAGTACAGAATATCCAATTACAGGATTGTCAGAAAATTGTTTCTATTTAAAATGAGAAGTGGGAAAAAACCATAGGAAACTCAACATCATATTTAATAAATCTCATGGTATTACCAGGAAGCTTGAAAACCTATGAGCCAGCTTGTAATGTGAGCTTCTTCATTAAAGCAGAAAATTGCATGGAGAAAAAAAAAATGTTTCCACTCCAGTGAAACAGTTTCCAGTATGATGTATTGCTATGGATATGTACTAGCAAAACCTAATGTGGCACATTCTGCAAATAAAAGTATGGGTTTTGACTTGGAAGGACAATCAAAGTTTGGATGTCTTGGTAGATAACTTTCAAATGGGTTTTTTATGTATAACTTTAGTATTTAGCACATTCCTGTTTCTCACCTGCTACCAAAAATTCAAAATTCAGACTGTCTTAAGGTAGAAATTGTATCAAGTTCCAAGCATCATTATTATAATTATTATTGTAATCACTTCCATAAATAACACAGAACTAACAGATCCTGCTTTGCCATCTCCTTTTCTTTCAATTTACGCCATGGCAAATAAAAAATGTCAATACAGTCTACAGAATAGTGAATACTCCAGCAAGCCATTCAGACATTTTGCACTAGAGTGTGTGTATACACACACACACACACACACACCAAGATGCTAATATTAAAATAAACATAAGAAGTTAAACATATTCAATGCTCTGATATAGCAATATAAAAATCTCTCAGTCTTAACTTCATTCCATTTGTCCAACTGCTAACTGCACTTTTTGTCCTTACCTTGTGATTATGGTTGTTCTGCTGGGACATTGTCCTTATTTTGGTCAATGCTTTCCCTACAGTACATACTCCCCTTCTCCCACTAGTTCTTAATAA
The DNA here is from genome assembly GCA_034509955.1 of Urosaurus nigricauda. Taxonomy (NCBI): domain Eukaryota; kingdom Metazoa; phylum Chordata; class Lepidosauria; order Squamata; family Phrynosomatidae; genus Urosaurus; species Urosaurus nigricauda. The sequence goes on along the minus strand of JAOEGL010000005.1, from coordinate 165,555,401 downwards.
AATATGGGCATGTTTATGTGTTGCATTCAAAGATAAACATTTTGACCAGCATGCATCTATTTGAGCATATATAACACAAACTTGATGAATATTTAATAACAATAACAATAACAATAATAACAATAATAAATCTGACATTTATTGTTTCTTGTCAATGTGGGCAAACTGGAAGATAAGGGCACATCTTTTCTAACGGTCTTTCCACCCTGGAGTTGAATAAAATTCTTGTCTAAATCAGCTAATACAAATTTCTTTTTAGTATTTTCCTAGTCATTACCAAATTTTTGAAGAAGATTTGCAAATTTTGTTGTCCTGGGCAAGAAAAGTTGTTTTGACAGATTGGGATGCCTGTTTGAGAACATATATTCAACCACAACAGCTTTTTTGGGAGGGGGGAATTGCATTTTGGAATATTTTCACTTTAAAGGGTGGCCATTTTTGTAAATAGAATTGTAAAAACAACTGGTCTTTTTTCATGCAAAAATAATTTTGTCCTGAAAATAGTGTGGGGGGGGGGCTTGAAGAGAGGGGCACTATGGTGTAGTAGTTTGAGTGTCTGAATCCCCACTTAGCCATGAAAAGTCACTGGGTGACTTGGGCAAGTGACTCTCTCTCAGCCTTAGAGGAAGGCAGTGACAAAACTCTTCTAATCAGATCTTGCCCAAGAAATGCTATGACGATTATTATTAGTTGATGTCCACCTAAAGATATATAAATACAATGGACCCTTAGTATCCAGAGGAATCCATTCCAGATCCCCCCATGGATGCCAAAATCCGCAGATGCCCAAGTCCCATTGACCTCAATATGGTTGGCCCACCACTGGGAACAATGGCACTTTGCTCCCCAGCAACACAAAGCCTACCTAGCCTTCCTCTCCTCCTCCAACTCCTCATCCCTCTCCTTCAGGTGGGGGGAGGAGTCCCTTCTCCAGCTGCAATGTTCCCCAGGTAGTCTCCTCCTCCTCCTTTTCCCACCACCACCTCCGCCTGTTCCTCCTCCGTTCTCTTCCCTACCACCACCGCCTCTTCATTCCTCCTCCTCCTCTGCCCTCCCGTGGGTTTGCCATCCATGGAAGTGGAAATCCGCAGATGGCAAGTCTGCAGATATGGAGGGCCTACTGTAGCAATAACAAACTTCAAGAATTATTTCATTTATTTTATTCCCTTTTTTTTCTTAACAAATGCCACTGGGTGTCACAACATAAGAAAGAAGGATGTTGAAAAGAACATGCTTTATTTATGATTACTAGAAGTCCAAGTGGTGAGTCTCCCTGATGATTTCCTGTTTGTGATTAAGACCTTTGGTGAATTGGGATAGAAATCCCTATCATGTTTCCACAGTTTCTTCACTCTTTCTCACCCAGAGTTGCCTGTCTAAGCCTCCTATAGGGAAAGGACTGATTGCTGCTGCCCCTGCCCCTCCCATGTAGGTCTGTCCCCTGCTTTGCTACTAACAAAGAATATTTGGAGCTGGGATAAATGTTCCGGACTTCATATGACCTTCTCCACTACTGGATTTCTCCCCCAGCTCAGGGCTTTGGGCTTTTTTGCTCATGTCTAAGCAATGAATAACACACTTGCACACAAGTGAACAAGATTTCAATTAAAGTGAATCAATCATACATTATTATAAAACTTATTAAAGCAATAATCATATTATCATCTCTTTCATGGATCTATCTGACAATCATAACCAAAAGCTTGTTAATGATTGGTGGAAAGAATAGAGGTGGGGATTTAGATTGGGATGGAAGAGGAAAAACATGTCAGAGTGGAAGAGGCAGAATGGCAAGTTATTTCTCACAAAGGGGTGACACCAAAGGAGAAGGGCTTGTTAGAATCTGATTCTGATGGGAGGAAGGAGATTTGTGGGGAAAGAGTGGAGATTTAACTATTATTATTATTATTATTATTATTATTATTATTATTATTTATAGCCCGCCCCTCTGAACAAACAATTGGGGCGGGTTACAGCAGAGTTAAAACAGTACAAAATTAAAAACAATCCCATCTCAACTCCCACCCCTTTAAATAAGAATAAATTAGCTATGAATTGAAACACAATACCAAAATATAAAACGATTCCTTAAAAACAAAATCCCTGGGGCTGTATGGGCAAGATTAAATGTGAAAAGAAAAGAGCTGGACAAAAAACTAAAACATGAGGTTTGGAGCCAGGGAAATTAAGCGTCTAGGAAGGCCTGCCAGAAAAGATGGAGAATGGATAGAGAGAGAGAGACCAAGTGGGAAAGGTTTGATTCAGTTCACACAATCACAAGTAGTCCTCCAAGTAGTCACACAAGCCAGGCTTGCTGTGATCAAAACTTACTGGCCATATCAAAAGACAGTAATCTTCATAGATAATAGAAGATGAGTCTATTTGGTTTTGATGGAGAATTTCTCTGAACTCTCTTAACTGCCCAAGCTAGCTACCATGCCCCTTTATACTCTGGAATATGCTTTCAGGTCCACATCTTGATCACCTATCAGATTCAGTCAGGATGTTCTTGTTCCTTTATTAATGGGATATGGGGAATGAGTTTGGGATGCTTCCATGAGTCCCTTGTTGCTTTTCTGCATATTTTCTCTACCACTACTGAAGATAGTAATTTTGTTTTAGGGGTCTTTTTTTAAAAAAACAACAACACACACACACTGTTGTTCTGGAGTTTATATTTCAATTAATCTCCATTTTGCAAATTCTTACTGTGGTCAGTCTGAAATCTCTCCTTTTGGGGTTCCTGGGCATGCACCCATTTATTAATACACAAATATATATCTTCACTTAATCCTACAGGTCTAAATCAGCCCTTTAAATCTGTTCTTGTTGTTGTTGTCATCGTCAACTTCTGCTGATTCAGGCTGCTTTCCTGTTTTGAAACATCTTGAAGCTGCCTTGTTTCTGTCTCATCTTTTATTTTAACCTTTGCCTTGCATAAGGCATAGACTGATGTTTGATATACTATCTAGCATCATATACTTCCAAGAAACATAAATGTTACAAGTACAATACATATATTCCAGAACATTAAGCCTGTAGTGTAACACTGATGACATAACAATTTGTATTTTGTGTGTAATGAAATCTAAAATAAAGTCATAGAAATGTAGAGATATAATGAGATATTGGTTTCTGTGAGTAACAATAATAGTATATTTGTTACTTATTCCCTTGTTCCAAGCAAGACCACCTGGTATTGCTGCTTGAGTTGTTGCAATATTAGATTTTTGCTATAATATGGTTTACTCTGGTTCATCTGAGCCTACAGTGAATGCAGATAGAAATGGCTGGAATCTCTCACATTTCAAAATGGTCCCAGACAATGCTCTGTATTTTCTGTGGTGACTCATACTATCTGCCTTCTATGTAACATCCAAGTAATAAGAAAAAAAATCTAAGGACAATTGGAATGGGTGTTAAAGGGATATGCATTGCTGCCTAAATACAGAGAGACTAATTAGATAAATTAGCAAGAATGTAAAACAAAAAATTAAGATAGGTTATTCTAAAAGTTTAAAAAGAAAGGATAGAAAGACTCAGAGATAAAGCAGATGGGCTGAATAAAGTGGTTTCCTTTCCAACAAGATGTCTATAAGCAAAGTCCAGTTCCTCTTCTCCAGGTCTGCACCCTGCCTTTGTAACATATTTTTCTATTGGATATACATCAACATTTTTCACCATTCATTTTTGACATTCATATTTTTGGAGTAGTGCAAATCATTTCAGACTGTGTTCATATACTTGAGACCAAATTGGGCCAACCTCATATACTCTGAGGCTTATATAAATTGGTTTGAATCATTCCAATTTGTTTCATTATTTGGGATTTAGCCAAAGAAGTTTCATAGTCTTATTGTGAATGTCTTGCTTCTCATGGGGCACTGATGTTGAAGAGATTGATTATTTTGTTTGTTAATGCATTGCTATATGATATGCATTTAGAAATAGTGTATTTGAAACCTGTAGGGGTAATTTTTGTTCCTCTTCCATTGTCTGAATCCCAAGTGGTATTATTCCAAATAAAATCTGTCCACTTTCTTCTGTGTATCAAATTATGGTGCCAGCATTTTGATATTATGAAATGTTCACTTTAATTACTCTTCTTTTGTTTTTTTTTCTTTTGTTTGTTCCCATTTTTTATTCCTCTAGTACAGATCCAATTTTTATTCCTCTAATACAGAAAAAAAGCAGGAGACAAGTATCTTACTTCATATTGGAATGGTGTGTTTTGACAACTAAACAGAAAGTATTGTGTCTAGGTATTTGATTACTGTTTTCAGAAGCAGAAAACCAACTTGCACATTTTGAAAATTACTCAAATTATACTAGGATGATCTCATTGTACCTTGAAATACGATGTATATGGTTATTTAAAGCTTTAGCTGTCATTCATAATTAATTTAGCAATTATAGGAAGAAGAAAAAGGCTATCTTTTATGCCTTTTAAATCATGCTTCACAGTAGAAAAACTGGGGATTTCAATAAATTATTTTATGCCAAGTGCATTAAAGTTAGACTCAACTATTAGTCTAATGCCTTTGTTGCAGTCTATCCATTTATAACATGTTTGCTTATACATACAGGTTAATCCAGGTTAATCTGGTAATATTATGGGAAAACATGATTCAGTAACAAATATTTTTAAAATTATTACTGTTCCTTGTAGAAGTAAGGATAAACTGTAGAAATGTTGTGGTTTTAAAATAAAGATTCAGGTAAATTGAATAGCAGAACTGCTGTCAAAAGAAAGTAGAATCAGATGACAGCTGGATCTATACAACAGTGTGAGCGGGGGAGTCAGGAGTACCACTGATAGGACCATCAGAAGGCATTTCTTTTTGTGATGCTTGTTTGTACACATGGAATGGAGGCTCTATTCTTGGCCTGCACAATGCATCATTTCAAGAGAGGCATTACTGATGGATGTCTTATAAACATTTGTCATTGCAATGTGAAATCAAAGGCTTTCATGGCCAGCATCCATAGCTTTTTGTAGGTTTTTCGGGCTATGTGTCCATGTTCTAGAAGAGTTTCTTCCTCACATTTCACCAGCATCTGTGGTTGGCATCTTCAGAGAATGCTGACCTGGAAGTGAGTTGGGTTTATATGGATACTGTGTCACCTTGGGTAGGAAGGAGGGATTGGCATGTTGATCTATGTATTGTTCTGTTGCTAATGTCAGGCCTCAGGCTGGGAGGATATACAAAGACGATTATTGCCTGCTTGATTAGTGCTCTATGAGAATTTTCATACCTGGCTGAAAGGTTGCTGAAAGATGCCTGAAACGTCCTTAAAAGATTCAGGCAGGGGGAGTGTCTGAAAGTCCAGAGCACTTCCCCAAAATTGCTCCTCAATCTTCATGGAAACGGAAGCTGCCTCTTAACAAGGCTGAATCGTTTCAAGGGAGTTGATTCCCTCCAGGCACAAAGCAAGCATCAAGAGGGAATCCAGAGGAAATCAGCTCCCTTGAAACGATTCAGCCTCGCTAAGAGGCAGCTTCCATTTCTATGGCAATTGAGGAGCAATTTTGGGAAGTACTCTAGACTTTCAGACACTCCCCCTGCCTGAATCTTTTAAGGACGTTTCAGCAACCTTTCAGCCAGATATGAAATTTTCATTGTCTGCTGGGAAACCCCTGACCTGGGCTGGTTTCTTATTTGCCTTTGCCGAGTCTTAATTTTGGTGTTTTTCAGTATTGGTAGCCAAACTTTGTTTACTTTCATGGTTTCTTCTTTTCTGTTGAAGTTGTCCAGGTATTTGTGGATTCCAATGGCTTCCCTGTGCATTCTGTCATGATACTTGTTGGCATGGTCCCGAATTTCTGTGTTTTCAAACAGCATTTTATGCCCAGGGTGTTTTATAACATGTTCTGCTACTGCTGATTTTTCCAGCTGACCCAGTTTGCAGCATCTCTCATGTTCCTTGATTCTTGTTTGCACACTGCATTTGGTGGTCCCTATGTAGACTTTTCCACAGCTGCGGTAAACTACTGCAGCTGTGAGAGGGACTCTCTTGTCTTTGTCTGAGCAAAGCATTTGCTGGATTTTCTTGGTTGGTTTTTAAACCATCTGGGGTTGTGTTTCCTCAGCAGTTTCCCTATTCTGTCTGTGACGCCTGTGATGGTAAAAAATATCTTCCCTTTGGGTGGTTGCTTGTCTTCACTCCTTTGGGTTTTCTGGGTCTGGCAGCCCTTCTGATGTCTGAGCTGGAATAATCATTCATCTGTAGAGCCTGGTCTAGGTGCTTCAATTCATCTTACAAGGAATGGGGTTCACAGATGTGCTTTGACAAGTATATTAGTGTTTTTATTGTGCTTCTTTTTTGTCCTGGATGATGGTTGGGGATTTTGTGCAGGTATCTGTCCATGTGTGGGTTTTCTGTATACTGTGTGGCTCAAACATTGGTTTGTTTTGTGCATGACTAGGACATCCAAGAATGGAAGTGTTTTTTCTTTTTCTTTTTCCATAGGGAATTGGATATTAGGGTGGATGTTGTTCAGATGATTCAGGAACACAGACACTTTTGTCATTTCATTGAATCTCCCCCCCACCACATACACACACACCTGATAACTTTTTAAATCAATGGTTGATGGGAAATTGCAATTATTTAAACCATAGAATGCTTTAATTAGAGCCAGTGTAGTATAGTAGTTTGAATGTTACATTATGAATCTGATCACAGTTCAACTCCTGGCTCAATGACGAAACTGATGACCACTGGGTGACCTTGAACAAGTCACAAGCTCTCCGCCTCAGGGGAAGGCAATGGCAAACCTTCTTTGAACATTTTGGGGTCACCATACATTGGAAATGACTTGGAAGTACACAACAACAACAACAACAACAACAACATGCCTGAAATATTCTAAACAATAAAATTCTCTATTATTCAGTGTAGCTGTTTTTAAAGCTCACAAGATCAAATTTTGGACTACAATACCTAGAATCCCCCAGATAGCATGGCCACTGGGTCTTATTTCAAATGTATGCATTCATCATTTTGTTAAAGCCAGTATGCTTCCAATGTGAATTTAAGATGTTAGTGATCATGCTTAAATTCTTATAAAATCATAGTTTAAGTGGATTGGGGCCTTCATATTTCAAAGAGTACTCTTCCTCTAAGGTCTGCTTCAGGAACCCTATCAGTCTGGGTGATACATTGTGGAAGAAAACAGTGCAGGGCCTTCTTTGCTGTAATGCCTGTAGTGAATATGGTCTCTGGCAGCACCCAGAGAGGCTTTAGAGTCCTTGTTGCCATCATGGCCAAACCTCAACAATGTTTGTGCAAATGCATGTAGATAACGCACATCAGGATGGGTGATCCCTGAATCCTCCCCAGCGGGTGCATTGAATTGATTATTTACAATAGTATTACTCATTCATCAGGTGTTCTTTCCCAGTGCTGAACTGTGATGGAATTGGATCCAGCATGGAAAAAGCTCCCATTCATCTTGGAGCAGCTACAGGAGGAGTAAAAGTAAGAATGGCTTCATCACCACAACTGCCCACAAGTTATTTTGGCTTGCAATACTTTGTTCATTTAGCTGAGACAATTGTTTCATTAGAGAACCAGTTTGGTTTAGTGGTTTGGGTGGTGGACTAGGACTCTAAACACTAGAGTTCAAATTCCAAGTTGGCCATGGAACCCCACTGGGTGAAATCAAGGCAAGTCACATTCTCTCAGCCTCAGAGGAAGGCAATTGCAAACCACCTGTGAACAACTCTTGCTAAGAAAACACTATGTTAGGTATGACTTAGTGTTACCATAAGTCAGAAATGACAAATGCACATGACAACAACATTTGTTTCTTTATATGTAACTGTTAGGTGGATGTTTTGCTTTCATCTCTTGTTTGAGATGCATTGGATTTATTCCTTAGGGAACTGGGGATGTTTAGCCTCGAGAAGAGAAGGTTAAGAGGTGATATGATAGCCCTGTTTAAATATTTGAAGGGATGTCATATTGAGGAGCAAGCAAGCTTGTTTTCTGCTGCTCCAGAGACTAGGACTCGGAACAATGGATACAAATTGCAGGAAAAGAGATTCCATCTCAACATTAGGAGGAACTTCCTGACAGTAAGGGCTGTTCAACAGTGGAACACACTCCCTTGGTGTGTGGTGGAGCCTCCTTCCTTAGAGGTCTTTAAGCAGAGGCTGCATGGCCATCTGTCAGGGATGCTTTGATTTGGAGTTCCTGCATGGCAGGGGGTTGGACTGGATGGCCCTTGTGGTCTCTTCCAACTCTGTGATTCTATGATTCTATTCTATGTTTTTGATGAAGATGACAGGAGAAAGACTTAGAGAGTTTCCCATGCAACATAAACATGTGTGATGTACAATGCAGTTTTATTATATAATTTTGTTAGAAATTGGAATTCACTGTCACTGTCTTGATTTGGGGAATTTGATTTGAAGTTTATGCTTCTCTGTGTGGGAACTTAGCATAGGTTGGATACAAGATTGCACATTAATGTGTCAGTGCAGCAGTATCTTTCTTGGTATGTCCAAGCACACTGGGCTTGTCAGGTGCAATAAACAATAAGACTTCATACTTTCAGAGGCCAGGGAAATTTAACATGTTTACTTTCATTTATGAATGCAGCCCAAGCATTCCCTGGGCCATCATACAATAGTGCCCTTTTTCTTGCTTGTATAAGGTTAAATCAGCAATGGTCAAGACTACATTTATGCAGACTTTTCTGAAAACCTGCCTAGTATTAAGAAACGCATACAGACATACAAAAATGACTAGAACGTAATGTATTTTCCATAATAGAGAGTGGGTTTTGTGCAGAAATCAATTTATAGCAAAAATTATCTTTTCCGAACCCTCCCAAAACTGAAATAAAACTATCACAGCTAGTAACTGCTTTTTTTTCTTTTTTTTTGCAATGGATGTCTTGATAAATCAAAACATCATTCCCCCCCCCTTTTTTTTTTTTGCAAAAATGGAAAATGTAGATATTTTTTATATTACTAAAATTATATAGAAAAACAAGGTGGCCTGCATTCCTACTCAATTGATACCCAGATGCAGCTTCCAGTTTTGAGGAATCTCCAAGCCCCTGCTCAACCTTACTGGGCTATGGGATCTCTTGCGGGCCAAGGCAAATGGCCTCTACTCATTCTTCATGATTTGTCTGCAGCCTTCAACACTGTGGATCACTGTATCCTGGTTCATATGCTTTCTGACCTCAGGTTCTCCAACTCTGTTCTTGACTGGTTTAAATTTTACTTGTCAGATCTTTTGCAATGGGCACAGGTGGTCAGACTTCCTCCTCTGTTCCCTTATCGGTTGGAGTTCCTCAGGGCTCTGTCTTGGTTCCCCTTTTGCTCTCTCTATACACATTGTCCCTAGGCAAACTTATCAGTTCTTTTAGTTTCTCCTATCCTCTGTATGCTGATGACACTCAGCTGTATCTTTTCACTCCTGACCTTTCACTGGAGCTTGATCAGCAAGTTTCATCTTGTCTGACTGCTATCTTTCAATGGATGTGGCATCAGCGCTTGAAGCTTCAACATGTCTAAAACACAGCTTCTTGTTTTTCCACCTAAGCCCACCCTTCAATACTCCTTTTCTGTTTCTGTTAATAACACTTCTATTCAACCGGTTCAGCAAGCCCAAAGTCTTGGTTTCATTTTTTATTCTTCTCTGTAGTTTATTCCCCAGATCCAGGCCACTGCCAAGGCCTGTAGATTCTTTCTCTACAACATTGCTAAAATCCATCCATTCCTCTCAGCCCCTACTGCCAAGACTCTGGTCCATGCCTTAGTGGTATCACAACTAGATTATTGTAACCTTCTTTCTGAGAAGGGCTTCCTCTCTCTCACCTCCATCCTTTAATCTCTGTCCAGCACTCAGCTGTACATATTATCACATCTGCTCACTGCTTTAACCATGTTTCTCCTCTTTTCTCCTCCTTTCATTGGCTCCCCTTCCCCTTCCGCATCCAGTACAAGCTTTTGTTGTTGACTTTCAAAGCCCTCCATGGAATGGCCCATCCGTATTTATCTGAACTTCTTTCTCCTTACATTCCTACTCGTATCCTCCGTTCTGATAGTCAAGGTCTCCTTTCCCAGCCTAGGATTTCCACTGCCCCGTTCCTGGATCCATCCTTTCTCCCTTGCTGCCCCTTACTCCTGGAACCTTCTTCCCCCCAGTTTCAAAATTGAGTTAAAGAGTATATTGTTTAGGAAGCATTCCCAGATGTGTGCCATTGTCTGCTCCAGAATGCCTCATTTTTAACTATGTATTAAGAAGCTGAGCCTTCTCTCCAGTCTATCTGCCTTGGTCCAGGACTCAGAAGTGAGAAGAACTACTGATCCTGATCTCCTTCCCCACCACCTTTCCCTTCTCCTTTTGTGTCATGTTTTTTTAGATTGTAAGCCTGTAAACCTGAGGTCAGGGAACCATCTAATTAACAAGATTTTATGTACAGGGCTGTGTAAATTTACAGTGCTATATAAATAAAGGTTAATAATAATAATAATAATAATAATTAACATTGGACAGGCATTCAATAGATGATGCCTTTAAATAATGAACTGCCCAAGTTATAAGTGGAACCCATGACCACTGTACACACATTATTCCTTTAAGGATTTTGGTTTAAGATAAGACTGATAAGAGCAAACTATCAGGTATTAGGTAGATTCAAAAACTGATTTAATGCAAGGCAAAGGGAAAAATCAATTTTACAACAAATAACAACAAACACAAACAAAACCAACAAGAACTAAACACAGATAATGATGAACTGCATGCAATCCATTTTGACCAAGAAAGGAGATTTGTAAATACTTCCCATGTCATGCTCCCAAAGGATGAACTGAATGCAATCAATGTTTTAGGAGAAAGCCAGTCTGAACTCCTATGGCAAAGCACTGACACCAAAACAATAAATGACTCCCTTTACAAATGAAAAAATTCTGTGGAGAGGCAAAGACAGTAAGGTTAGTCAAGCAAAACAAAAACAGCACTTTTGATGTGTGCAGCCCTAAATTAGACTGAGCAACACAGGGCAACAGAAGTGCTTAGTGGAGCCATGTAGTAAACTCTAGATAGTTTTCCTGACCCTGAGGCTGCTTGGCACTGCTGTCACAGTTGTGGTTGAATGAGTTTGATTTTCAGCCTTAAACATTAGTTCATCCAATGAATAACAGTTAGAAATGCACCCAGGTGATCACTTCATACTGCAGTTCTTCTGACAGGAACGGTCTGACCTGATGCACTGCTTTCTTGAGACAGAAAGACAGACAGAGAAGAGGGGAAAAGGGAGGGTAAATTGCATTCTCAGTTGCTAACAAGCTTGATTATATATTACTAAGTTCACCGACAGTACATGTCAGGGTGATTCTTACCAGAGTGGAGAAACATTTTTATCTTGTTCTTTTCAAAATACATAATTGTTCACCTGATCCTGTATAGATGAGGTTCATGAAACATAGGCTGCATCTATACTATAGAAATAATTCAGTTTGACACTACTTTAACTGTCATGGCTCAGTGCTGTGGAATTCTGGGATTTGTGGTTTTATGAGACATTTAGCCTTCTCTGTGAGAGAGCACTGGTTCTCCAACAAACTACAGTTCCCAGAATTCCATAGCATCAATCCATGGCAGTTAAAGTAGTGTCAAACTAGATTATTTCTGCAGTACAGATGCAGCCACAACTGCCAAATCTATTTTCAGTGTTAGGATCTAGACAACTGGCTCTACTCATGCACAGCAAATGGAGCAGATGGAGGCACATCCATTTAAGCTACATTTAAGCTATAGCTGAAGGTAAAGCAACATTGACTTTTGTGCTGCTTGTAGTTGCTCTGTTTGTATTTTGTCTTGTTAGTTTTGCTGTGTTCAGACTTGCTCAGTTTCTTACCTCTGGCCCCTTGGAGTCCTGGAACTCTGTCTTGCTGTGTGCAGAATTCCTCAATCTCCTGACTTTGCCTCTGGCACCTGGAACTCTTGTTTAGACCTGGTCTGCTCCTTGACTCTACTGCTTGCCTTTGGACCATTGGACTCTTGCAACTCGACCTTGCTGTATTTATATCTGCACTATTTCCTGACTTCCCTTCTGCCTCTGGCCCATTGGACTCTCTAAAGTGCCCTGGCTTCAGCAATCTGCCTTGGAATCCAGGCTGCCTATGCCTTGGGCCCTGACATACAGGGCTTGCCTGTAGTGATTTTTTTCCATATATATATATATATTTGCTTCCAAAAACATTTAAAACAAATATACATATGTCTTCTTTTTGTTAAACATTCACACAAGTTTTCCAAACAATATTAGACTTAAACAAAATTTACAAAAAAATTAATCACCATATGACTTCCTTAAGTAATCCCTGTGGCTCCTGTTTCGTCAAGTCATAGTACATTTTTCTCTTAGTGATCAATTCTTGTATAGCATAACACTTCCTTATAAAAGAATTGATATCTTTTACAATAATGTGGCCTGACTCTCCTCTCAATCAAAAAAAAAAAAAAATCATTGCAAAAGTCCCCTTAATTTTTCTTCATATATTCTAGAAAGGGTTCCCAAGTTCTCCAGAAATCTTCAGATGGTTTCTTACTTATTATAATTGTCAACCTATCTATATTTAATCATATATCTTGCCAAGCCAATCATCACATGACGGAATTTCAAAATTTGAGCCATATAAGATTCTGGCAGCACAAACCATATAAAAATCAATTTATCATATTGCCTTTCAATTTGTTCATCCTCTAACATATGCAACAAGTAAAGCTTAGGATTTTGGGTTAACTTTATTTTTTAAATCTCTGAAATTCTCGAGTGAATGAAAGACCAAAATTCATGAGCTCCCTTACATCTCCAACAACAGTGGAAAAGAGTACCAACTTCCATTTCACATTTCCAACAAATCTTTTTAGTTTTCTTGTTTATTTTTGCTAACCTATAAGGTGTCAAATGCCAACAATATTGCATTTTATCATATTTTCTCTTATTCCACTGTTTTTGTATATCTATATCTTTTCTTCCACTTTTTTCCATTGATTTAGAGGAATATTTGCGCCAATGTCTTTTGACTAGTCTATCATTCACTTTTTAATCACTTCTTGTTCCATGTCTTCTTTCAGTAATAATTTGTAAAATCTAGATATCTCTTGGTTGCATTCTTCATTAATTATCTTTTTGAATTCCATCTCTCCTTTCCCAACCCCTTGTAGCTTTAAATTCTGGTTAAATCTTTCCTTTAGTCATCTATGAAGAAACCAGTTAAATCTATATCCATCTTAGCTAAGTTCCTATTCTGTTTTAATTCTTCTTCGTCCATCCTTTTCTAATATAGTGATATTGTCATATGTTGACCAAGAATTACATGACAATTTTTCATTCCAGAAAATGGCCTCATTAATTGATGTTCATAGAGGAAATTTAGTACACCATGTTTGTTTAACTTTTAACCACATCTTTAGAAGTGATTTTTTAATGAAATGATTATTAAATTCTTGATTTACCTTAATTTTATCATACAAAAGATAACCATAAAGGTCATATAACAATCGAGCTGATTCAAAATTCAAAGTTTTAGATTTCCTTAATCTAATCCAGTCAACAAGCCAGCTCAATGTTGAGGCCTGATAATATAGTTTCAAGTTTAGTAATGCGACCCCTCCTTTATCTATTATATCATATAACAATTTCATTTTTATCCTAGGTTTCTTCCCATCCCAAACAAAATTAGATAAGTCTCTGTTCCATTTTGCAAAAGGAGTCTCATTTATTATAACTGGTAAGTTTTGAAATAAATACAACATTTTTGGGAGTATTGACATTTTTATGGCAGCTATTCTCCCAGACCAGGATAATTGAAGATTTTTCCATTGATTTAATTCTTTTTTAATTCTACTCCAAGTCTTTTCATAGTTGTTTTTGAATAGATTCATATCCTTTGTTGTTATTATTATTACTATATAACTAACTTTCTTCATTATCTGGAATCTGGTTTTAGATATAATTTCTTGTTCATTTTTCAAATATAAGAAGAACAAACTGAACAACCAATTGATAGGTAAAATTATATATCAAAATGATGTACCAGCCATATACTGCCAGTCAAACTTTATGTGCTATCAATGTCACAAAAACCAATCTATACTCTATTTTTTTCAGAAATATTTTCAACAAAGTCCAAAATTATTTTCAAAAGAGTCCATAAATAAAAGAATCAAGAATGGCACTTGTGATCCTGGAGGTGAAGGTAATGTCTTTAAATCCTGGAGACGGCTACCTCCGGAGACTATGAGGCCATTTTGACTCTTTCTAGTCTTCATCAGTTTAAATCAACAGATTTCATAGGGCACAAACATACATCATCCTGTGCCACAAACATAAATCCTTGGACTTAACTATAGTCCCGTGTGTGGTTGAGAATCAACTTACCTCCACTTTGTTGAAAATATTTCTGAAAAAATAGAGTATAGATTGTTTTTGTGACACTGATAGCACATAAAGTTTGACTGGCAGTATATGGCTGGTACATCATTTTGATATATAATTTTACCAATCAATTGGTTGTTCAGTTTGTTCTTCTTTCAGTTGTGTAAACCTCCTGCACGTTGTTTTGCTTTTTCAAATATATTCATGGTCAACATTTGACTTTTATTTTAGTTAACACGAAATCAAGAAATTTCTCCATATTCCTGTAGTATCTTCTTTAAAGCATCAAGGTTTTTAATTGGGTTAGATAACGAAATAGCCAAATCATCAGCAAAGGCATTTATTTTATATTCCCTTCCTTTCAATTTTACTCCTTCAATTTTTCTTTCCTCTCAGATTCTTGATTTTAAAAAAATTCAAAAGATAAAAAAATCATTAAGGGTGATAAGGGGCAGCCTTGATGCACACCTTTTTGTATTCTAAAAGATTGTGATTTTGATTCATTTATAATTAGGCTAGCATCTTGTTTATTATAAATCTTGTCAATCCAAATCCAAAATTCTGTCCTAAATCCATTAGCTTCCACTTATCCTTATTGAAAACCTTCTTGGCATCCAAAAATATTAACAATAATTGTTTATTGATATTTGTTTCATGATATTCAATTAGGTTCAATATGTTTCTTATATTCCTTCTTATAAGTCTTTTCGACACAAATCCATTTTGGTCTTCATAAATATAATCAGAAAGGATATTTTTAAGTCTGTCTGCTAAAATCGCAGCAAAGAATTTGTAATCTGTGTTCCATAAGGAAACAGGTCTGTAGCTGCCCATAAAAAACATAAAATATATGTAAGCAAAAAGTTTCATTTTTCATGCCCCTTGGGACTTCCTAGAAAAGTACTTTCAGTAAAAATGGGGAAGGGGAGGAGAGGATGAAAAAAGATGAGTAGGCAAACTGGACACTCCAGGAAGATCCATGACAAACTGTGGGTCAATTTAACCTGCATTGAGTCCTGGTTAGCCAAAGATGAGGCCATGTCCAGTCTACCAGGAACTGGCCCTATCCTGGCCCTGTGGTTTTGGTCTGTGTTGTCCAAACAAGACAATGGGAGGCTGGTGGAACATGCAGACAGTCTCTGTGTTTCTCAAGCATTTTTTTTTAAATGAAAAATGATTTGAAATGGACTTCTCCCTCATTTTTCTTGAAATTATGTTGCCAGCCTCCAAATATTTTCCCTAAGGACAGATTTCCTCTCATTGTCAACAGGCTTCTGTCACAGATATGCTCTTGGACATCTCAGTGGCTTTCGATACCATCGACCATGGTATCCTTCTGGAGCGCCTGGCAGAGGTGGGAATTGGAGGCACTGCGCTCCAGTGGTTCCAGTCCTACCTCTCTGGGAGGTTCCAGATGGTGCAGCTGGGGGACATTTGCTCTGATAAGAGGGCCCTTAAATCTGGGGTCCCTCAAGGAGCTATTCTGTCCCCCATGCTTTTCAACATTTACATGAAACCGCTGGGAGAGATCATCCGGAGGCATGGGGCGTGGGGTTATCAGTACGCTGATGACACCCAAATAGTTTTCTCTATGTCTCCGACTGATGCAGTGACCAGGGACGGCGTTGCTCCTCTCGTGGCCTGTCTGGAATCAGTAATGGACTGGATGAGGGAAAACAGACTCAGCCTGAAGCCAGAGAAAATGGAAGTGCTCGTGATAGGTTCCCCCGGCCCAGGGATGGAGGTGGTTCCACCTGTTATGAGCGGGCTCACACTTCCCGTAAAGGACACTGTATGCAGCTTGGGGGTGCTCCTTGATTCATCGCTTCATCTCACTTCTCAGGTGGATGCGACGGTCAGGAGCACCTGTTTTCAGCTTTGGCTGTTACGCCAGCTGCACCCCTACCTGGACTGGAGGGACCTTGAAACTGTAGTACATGCTCTGGTAACCTCTCGATTGGATTTTTGCAATGTGCTCTACATGGGGCAGCCTTTGTATCACACTTGGAAGCTACAATTAGTGCAGAACATGGCAGCACGGCTGGTCACTGGAGCCTCCAGGACCTGCCATATAACACCGGTATTAAAAGATCTCCATTGGCTGCCTATTTGCTCCCGGGCTCAGTACAAAGTGCTGGTTATTACCTATAAAGCCCTAAATGGCTTGGGCCCAGAGTACCTGAAGGACCGTCTCTCCCCACATAATCCGCCCTGCACACTTAGATCTTCTGGGCAGCAACTACTTAAAGTTCCAGAGGCCAGATTGGCAACCACTAGAAAGAGGGCGTTTTCTATCGCGGCCCCAAGCCTCTGGAACTCATTGCCCACAGAGCTCCGCCTGGCTGCCTCCCTTACCCAGTTTAAGAAGGGGTTAAAAACATATTTGTTCAACCAGGCCTACCCCTGATTATCCCCCCCCGTTGCTACCCTTCCCTCTTCATGACTTGGATCGGAACACTGTTATTCTTGGGCCGAAATTGTTAAATCACTATTCTGATCCAATGTTTTAACTTGTGTATATGTTTTAATCAGTGTATATGTACACCGCCCTGATCTTTGGAAGGGCGGTATATAAATAAAGTTTTTATTATTATTATTTATTATATATCACAATGTTCGACTCCAAAGATCAAATGTGATGACTGGCACCATGATACCAAGGCTCTGCTTACTTCCACCAGCAAATAGCAGCCCTGCTCTGCTGCTGTTTAGCCACATGACATGACTGAAGAGCTGGAAAATATCCATCATTACTTTCTGTACCACTCTCTTAGGAAAATGAAGTTGAACTGTCCTTTTTCATACCAAACTCAAGGGCCACTAAAATTTTCACTAATAGCAATAAGACCATTATCATTAAAAATTTATCTAGATAATTGGTGTAAGGAGATAGTAGGCTCTGGGAGGGTTGAGGGGATGCAGGGGAGAATCCAAGGGGCGGGAGGACCAGGCAGAAGAGTGGAGTTTGGGAGAGAGAGATGAGCGACAGGTGGGCGCATGGGTTGACACCAGAGAATAGAAGGCCACGCCCCCAGAAGGAGGAAAGGAAAGTCCAGCCCTTAAAAGGGAAGAGGGATAGGTGGCTAAGGAGAGGAGCAGTGGACCTAGCAGAAGATGAGGGAGTGGAGACATGGCCAGGACAGGGAAAGCCCCATTTGTGGTGAAGAGGCTGCCCTATCATGCTGCAGAACGCCCAAGGAAGTCCCCCAGTAGGTCCCCACTTAGCCGTAAAGCTACCTGACCCTCAGTGGGACGATGAATTGGGAGACTACCCTGGAGCCCTGAAGGCAGGACCTCCCCTCCTAAATCCAAGAGAATTTAGAAGGGAGTTGGTGGGACCCTACAGGGGAGAACTGGGAGCATGGGCCCAGACCTGGAGGCCCTGAAAAAGCTGACACAGAATTCTGCAAGAAGAGTTTCCTATGGATGGTGAGTTGACACAATGACTTGGGACATTTACAGTCTGAAAGAAGACGAAGCCCAGTTTCTGTTTGTCCTTGTTGTGGTTATTGTTGTTGTTTTCCTGTTGGACTCTTTACATTAGTCTGGGACATTTGATTTTCGTAGCCTGGCCAGGACTGGAATTATTGGAATTAAAGGTACTAAGTTCGTTTCTGAAAGTTTGGGAGTGTGTGTGTTTGTTTGGGTCTGCTGTCATGGAACCCCAAGGGAACCAACCTATGCCTAGTCCAATAGCCCCTCCCACAATTGGTTTCATGTAAAAGTGCATGGAGATGATGATGATAATGATGATAATGATGATGATGATGTTGATAATAATAATGATGATAATAATAATAATAATTTATAGCCCGCTCCTTTGTCAGATCAGTTGGAGCGGGTTACAATAGTTAAAAAGCACAAGGTAAAAACAGTTTCCGTGACCGAGACCCACCCAGCTGCCCCTTAAATTTTTTTTTTAATTTTATTACATTTAAAAACATCTCCATACAATTACATCATTGCAAGTTTGGCAGAGGTTACAAAGAGAAAAGAAACAATGTTGTCAAGCTCAGTAACAGCTTACTTTTCACAAATATCTACATTGTATCCATACTAAATGTACTATATAAATTAAGAATATTTCTGATGCTTATATATTTCCTTAATTATTATCCCAACTTACAAGTAGTAAGTGCTTAACCAAAATTAAAAACAAAAAACAAAAAACAGAGCATTTCCGATTCCAAATTTTATACCTTTTATCCTTAATTTTTCCCTTCTAACTTAACTTCCTTTCTTCCTTAGCCTCGATCCAAACTCTTTCTCTTTAAACATTCTTTCCTTTATCCTTCTTCTCTTCCTTCCATTCTCTCCTCTCTTCCTATTTTCATACTACCTTTTCATACCTTCAACTACCTGCCTTAACTTTCTGTCTTCATTCATTTACTCTTCTTCCACTCATACTTGACTTCTCTCCTTTTCCCTAGGTATCATTGCATCTATATCCCACCTTCTTTCATAGATATATAAATATATAAACTTTTCTTAATGAATTTCTCTTGTATCTTTCACTTTAAGTTGTTTATACATTGCCCCTTAAAATTAAATTAAACTAGCATCAAGAGTAAAAACAAGAACAAACATAATTAAGAAATAACAATATAAAACAACAATCATTGCATGGTCAAGATATTGGAGGTTGGGGGGGAGGGCATGACCTACCAACAGAGCCAGGAGTTAAGGGGTTTCTGGGAAGGCCTGCCAGAAGAGATGCGTCTTTATAGCTTTTTTAAAGCAATCAAGAGATGTTATAAGATGCATCTCATCTGGCAGGATGTTCCATAGCCTGGGAGCAGCAGCAGAGAAGGTCCTCTGGGAGTTCTGTGCCAATCTGGTTTTCATAGGCTGTAGCAGATTCCTCCCAGAGGACTGGAGTGTGCAGGGGGGATCGTACGGGAAGAGGCGGTCCCTGAGATAAGATGTACCCAAACCCCTATCAATTACTCACCCAGTTAAAATACCCCCACACCAGAAGAGTGGTTTCTGTAGTGATGTAGCAAGGTTTATTGTGGGGGGAAAAACACAGATTTCCCAGATCCTGTTCACATTCTGAATCCATTCCCTTAGCATACTTTTATGCAACTAAAAATGAAATTAAATACCTCCTGTCTCTTCTGTGACTATTTCAAAAGTGTTTGTTAATGCAGAGCATTCAGTTTAGATAATCAACCATGCCTAATAGTAATAATCTTGTAAAAGTCGGAAAGGCTTTTACAAATGTTGTTTTCTTGCTTGATGTTCTTTTTTCTTTAAATCTCATTTCAGCATGGAGATGTCTGACAAAAACCTGCTTAATACATTACTAAAAAAACTGAAGAAACCCTCCCATGGTTTCTAGCATCAAAGGTCACCCATTCTTCTGAGATCTTGATGACCTTTACATTAATTTCTTCTCTTATGGATTTTTATAAATTACTTAGAGATTTGGATGAGTACCTACCTTGCAGAGGTTAGAGTTAATTTGAAATATTAACTTTCACTAAATATTAGGTAAACATCATTCCTAGAATCAAATTGCTTGCAGTGGCCAATAAATATAAAACATATAATTAGACGAAGAGTTTAGAAAAATGTGAATGTGGTATGGAAGGCTAGAAAAATGTCTGATTTCCATTTGTATTATGAGCTTTAATTCACTTCTAATTCTAAATGCCAGATAGTTGAATTGTCTTCAGTAGCTCTTAGCATTGATTAAAGAAAGAATAGGAATAAATAAAACATAAAAGTTGAATGTTCATCTCCCTAAAAAGTGTAGGGAAATATAACCAATCTTAACAGTGAAAGCAGAACATATTACATAAAAGGGGCACATTAACAAGAAAGCAAGGAAGGGGAAAAAATCAATTGTAACCTAAGAAACAAAAAACTACACTGGTTGTTGATTCATCTACAACTAGTATTACAAGGGGATGGTACACAACCCCCTCCATATGTTGAAAGAACACAGCAAGGGATCAAGGGATTGCCTGTGAAGTGTATGAAGTACTGTCTGCACTCATGTAAGACCCTGTCCCATTTCCTCTGGTGAAAACCCAAAAAAGTTATATTTATATATAGCAGTGCACACACAGAATTCCTCACAGTATGGAAACATTGATTAGGCACAGTTTCTCATCATATGGAAAAGTGTCATGACTACACTACTGTATGCAAGTAGAATTCTTTGTAACATACACCAAACATGTCACAAATTGGGAGAATTAAGGGTATATATCTGCAGTGGGGATAGGATGAGCCCAGTCTTTTCTATCCCCTCCACACATTCATTCCATGCAAGGAGGATGCATTCAATAGTGAAGGAAAACAAAACTGACTGATTTATCAGTCCCTACCATAAGCAATGATGGCTCATTCAAGATGCTTAGAAACCATGCCCTATGAGGAGAAGTTTAGAGATCTGGGTATGTTTAGCCTTGAGAAGAGAAGGTTAAGAGGTGACATGACAGCCATGTTTAAATATTTGAAGAGACGTTATTTGGAGGGTGGAGCAAGCTTGTTCTCTGTTTCCATTGAATAGGACATGGAGCAATGGATTCAAGCTAAAGAAAAAGATTCCAACTAAACAAACATTAGGAAGAACTTCCTGATGATAAGAGCTGTTCAACAGTGGGACATGCTGTCTTGGAGAGTTATGGACTCTCCATCTTTGGAGGCTGGATGGCTATCTGTCAGGAATGCTTTGACTGTATATTCCGGCATGGCAGAGGGTTGGATTGGATGGCCCTTGTGGTCTCTTCCAACTATATGATTCTATAAAATCACAAACACTAATGGGTCATTGCTCAAAAGCAATGGCTGTGTCACATTTAGCACTCCAGGTAATGGACTAGTTTGAATTACACAATTATAGTGTTATAATTCCATCTTAATCGTTGTGTTCCATCCAGATTTACACATTGGGTGGGTGTGGCCGGGGGGGGGGGGGGTGGATTTGGAATTCTCAGCCAGAGAATTTGAATGCCTCAGTCAAGTAGTGGCCTCAGGATTCCGTAGGAGGTTGCCGTGGCAGTTAAAGTGGACTATTGTCCTACAACTGTGTAGCATTAATAGGAGCATTGTTTCACTACAGTTCCTAGTCTCCCTGGCCGCAGTCCATACTGGCTGGGGATGCTGTGAGTTATAGCCTAATAACATGTTTTAGGATCCTCTGCAGAAGGTCTTCTCTCTGTCCCACTGCCCTAACAGATAAACCTAGTAGGAACATGGGAGAAGGCTTTCTTGGTTGCTCTCCTGGGCTCTAGAACTCCCTTCCAAGACAAGTTAAACTGGCCCTCCTTGCTATATTTCTATGGTCAGGTTAAGACTTATTTATTTGTTTATATCCCATCCTGTTTCCAAGACTAGGACTTAGGATGGCTTACAATATTAAAAACAGTAGAATTAAAAAATTATTATTATTATTATTATTATTATTATTATTATTATTATTAATTTCTACTACTACTAGTACTATTACTATTTCATATCCTTCAAGTGTCCCAATTCGGCAGAGACAGTTCTGATTAATCTTTTCTCATCCCACTGTTTTAGTTGCTTTTAACATGCCACAGTTTAGTGCTCGTTTTCCCATTTCCTCCTTTACTTCAGTTGGTGCAAACTGAATTCAAAATGCAAACATAGTTTATACTTAATTATCAATGGGGAGAGGAGGGAAAAAAAGAGCAAAATTATGTCCTTTCCAGTATACACAGGCAAAAGCAAATTGCTGTAGCATCTACTACCTTGTCTGTTCTTCTTCATTAATAGCTTTTGCCCTCTTGAACACACTTTTATGTTATTTAGCCAAATGTGTCCTGCGGAACATTGGAGGGCATGGAAAATCTTTGAAGACTAATGGCTCAAGGGACACTGTACTGCCCATCCATGTGTTTTGTCCATGTGTTTTTGATAGCTATGCTTTTAAACTGGTTTCAATTCATAGCTAGTCTAATGATATTTTTACCTTCTGTATTTTGTGTATTTTAAGATATATTTTCTTTTAACAGTTGCAACCCAGCTTGAGTCCTAGACTGGAAGCCTAACACAGTGTTACAATCTACTTTTAAACAAAGGTTTCAAAACAATAGATGCACCAAAAGTTATTAAGTCCATAGGAAATACCATGAACTAATTGTATTCATTAATTCAAGATATTTTAATAATTCTGATAAATTTTTTAAATAATTTAATAATTTAAAATATACTCTTCCTACTCTCCCTTCCAAAGCAAACCTTTAGATACAGTTGTAATAATAAAAGAGGGAAATGGTGACCCATACTATAACCATCATTAAGTTGTTAAGTTATTCCTCCCCTCTGTTAAACACTCAGATCTTTGATATCTTTCATTAAAATTACTTTATTAAATCTGTAATTCTGCTCTTGCCTTTTAAGCTGAAGATTGTATCCTGAAGGCAGGAGAGTAATTTACTCTCAGAATTTTTTTTCCAGGGCTGAAAGACAGATGACAGAAAATATCAAAAAGACTCTTCTACACTAATGAGAACTTTTTTAAAAAATGAATTCTAATTGCTGTTCAATTTTTCTGCCTCTTGATCCATTTTTGAAGTAAGTGTGTCTGGTTTAAAAAATGAAGTACTCCTATAACAATTTTTTAAACGAACAACAGCCAGTGCTCTTATAAAAACCTTTTTTTAAAAAATTCAAAGTATAGAAATAAATATGTAATAAATCTCATATTCATGTTTCTGTCATGACAGCAAATGTTTATTATGTATCATTTGAAGCATGAAACAAATATCTCAGTTTAAAAAGGGTAAGCTTCATTTCCCACACAATCAATCAATTATTCCTTCTTAATAAAACATTATCTGGATACCCAGAGAAGTCCCAGGGTAGGGTCTAAGAGCCAATGATATAACTATCTTAATTGAAGTTGAACAGATCTGTATCTGGGAATTGTCGTCTTAAGTCCAAACCTGGAAGAAAGTTGCAATGTGCTATAGGAATTGTTAAATAAATAAATAAATAAATAAATAAATAAATAAAATAAAAAATGCTTCTTTGGGGGTAACATTAGAGATGTGGTGTAAGTGTTCCATGTGCTTTGGTACACATTAACATTGACTTTATGTTCATTCTTAGAACTCTTCTGCATGAATCCCATTCTCACAAAAGTCATGCTACTAAAATAAAATGGGAACATACCATTCTCAAGACATCCCTCATTGCACCTTCTCTCATTCATGTGACTGGCGCTGATGCCTGCATTGTGCTCTCTTCTTGACTTAACTCCACCTCCATGCCTTATGCCATACCTAGCATGGTTTCTAGGTTCTTTTTTTATCCCACTTTTTCCTGAAATTCTAGAGATCTACCAACACAACGGATGTCAAAACAAAGAAAGAAAAGCCATGGAAAGGGGCAGGCACTAAAGGTAATCTAGAATAGTGAGGTAGAGGAGGGGAAACTGACACCATGTGACTTGCAATTATGTAACTGGCTTGGGAATGCCATTTTTCACCCAGGGACTTACAGGATTGACAGGTTATTGACAGGTAACTTGAAGCTCAACATGGCTAAGACAGAGCTTCTTGTCTTTCCACCTAAGCCCACCCTTCAATACTCCTTCTCTGTCTCTGTTGACAACACTTCTATTCAACTGATTCATTTTTGATTCCTCTCTGTCGATCTAGGCCACCGCCAAGGTCTGTAGATTCTCTCTTTACAACACTGCCAAAATCTGTCCATTCCTCTCAGCCTCTACTACTAAGACTCTGGTCCATGCCCTAGTGGTATTTCTACTAGATTATTATATGGAGGAACTTGCTAGAGCCTCAAAAATCTCAGCTACCACCCAGAGGGCTTTTTCTGTCGTCGCCCCCAGATTGTGGAATGGCTTGCTGGACGAGATCCATCAATTGACATCTCTAGACAGCTTTAAAAAAAAAAAACTGTCAAGACAGATCTCTTCCGGTAGGCCTTTCCAGTATAGATAATCCCGGCCTCAGGAACTCCTTCTTTAGGATAGTCCCAAATGTTCATTTGTTTTTCCCGAAATTGAATTATATTATATATGAATTATATTATATATGAATTATATCATAGTTTTATTGTTATTGTCGTAAAGTGATATCTATTATTGTTTTAAATTGTTGGTTTTTAGATTTATAACTGATTTAATAATTTTTAAGAGAGGGAGGGAAGTAAATTTGATGTATTGTGCACTGTATTTTTATTATTATTAGCTACCCCAATTGCTCTCAAAGGGGCGGGATATTATTATTATTATTATTATTATTATCCATCATCCTTTTTCTGGCAGGGCTTCCTCTCTCACACCTCCATCCTTTAATCTCTGTCCAGACCTCAGCTGCACGTATTATTACATCTGCTCACTGCTTTGACCATGTTTCTCCTCTTTTATCCTCCATTTCTTGGCTCCACTTCCACATCCAGTACAAGCTTTTGTTGTTGACTTTCAAAGCCCTCCATGGACTGGCCCCTACGTATTTATCTGAACTTCTTTCTTCTTACATTCCTATTCGTATCCTCCGCTCTGGTAATCAAGGTCTCCTGTCCCAGCCTAGGATTTCCACTGCCCTGTCCCAGATTTGTCCCTTCTCAGTAGCTGCCCCTCACTCCTGGAACCTTCTTTCCCCTTATGTGCATCTCATCACTTCTCTAACCAGTTTCAAAATTGAGTTAAAGACTATATTGTTTAGGGAAACATTCCCAGGCAAGTACCCTTCTCTGCCCCAGGAAGCTGCACCCTAATTATGTATTAAGAAGCTGAGCTCTCCCTCCAGTCCATCCACCGTGGTCCAGGCCACAGAGGGAGTGAAGATCTGCTGGATTTGATCCCCTTCCCCAGCACCATTCCCTTCTCCTTCTGTGCCATGTCTCATTAGATTGTAACCATGAAGGCAGGGAATCGTCTAATTAAATGATTGTATGTACAGTGCTGTGTAAATTTACAGCGCTATATAAATAAAGGTTAATAATAATAAAGTTTCCCACATCAATGGAAAAAGATGGGAAGATGGGTCAGAGAGGTGCAGCTACAGATTGTAGATTATGTTCTGTGATTACTATGGCTGGTGCCACTTCTTTCCTAGTGTAATCATGGTTTAAAAAGTGTGTGTAGTAATGTCCTTAGATATTTTTCCATTCTCTCTGTGCTTAGCCATAATGCTCATATGTGCAACCAATTGGCCAAATCCTGGATCTCAAACTAAATTTGGTCAGTTCAAATGGTTGTAATGATGGTATGATGTAGGTGACATGAATGGGAGCTGTGGTTCATCATTAACTACTCTAATATGCAGTGCTTTGTCAATAATCAATTACCTCCTTGTTTTTTTTGGCTATGTGGCTGTGTTCTAGAAAAATTTATTCCTGACATTTCACCTGCATCTGTTAACATGTAAATCACTTCCTCTCAAGCATGGGTCACACAGTATATATACTCCACACACCTCCATGCCACCATTCTCAGAAGATGCCAGCCACAGATGCAGGCAAAACATCAGGAATAAATTAGTCAATAATAATAATAATAATAATAATAATAAATATTTATTTGTAACCCGCCCCCTCTGAGCGTAGCCTGAAAAACCCACAAAAAACTGCTGGCCATGAAAGCCTTCGCCTTCATAGTAACCTTCTTGCTTGCCTTCATCCTCATTAAAGCTTTAATTTTAGTGATAGTGGGAGCAAAAATGTTTCACCTCCAGTCATATTTATAAGTGCTTTGGGTGGTGGTAATGAGAGAAAGGCTGCTTCCACTGTCAGGACAGCTTCAAAAAACAGTGGAAGAAGCAACACCACAGCACAAGCCGTCCTTGACAGGAAAGCAGAAAAAACCATTTTTGGGGTCTGGGGAAATCCCAGAATTGCTACCTACCATCACAGTAAGGAGCAAATTAGCAGGGTGAAACTAGCAGAGTACTTCACCGAGAGCAAACTTAAGAGATAGAAGTAAGCAGTCTTGCTCAGAACAGATGTAAAAAAGTCCCATCAGCCAGTGACAGGAGACTTAAGATTAATTCATCAGATCAACTCCACCTGATGAACTAAACTTAAATCTACAAAAGCTTATAATACTAAC
Organism: Urosaurus nigricauda; assembly: GCA_034509955.1. Taxonomy (NCBI): domain Eukaryota; kingdom Metazoa; phylum Chordata; class Lepidosauria; order Squamata; family Phrynosomatidae; genus Urosaurus; species Urosaurus nigricauda. The sequence continues at coordinate 165,528,939 of JAOEGL010000005.1, read as the reverse complement.
ATCTTTCTCTCAGCTAGTCGCAAAAGTGCTACAAAGTCCCGTTTGGTCTGGAAACCAAGCTTTTTGAGGAACAAGTGAAAGCTGGGTATGTTCAGTTTGAAGAAGGGAAGACTGAGAGGTGACATGATAGCTATTTTTAAATATTTGGAAAGAAGTTCATGTAGAACATGAACAAATGAATTCAAATTACAAGGCTAGATGTTCTACCTAAACATTAGAACATTTTTTTTTAATGTAAAAGCTGAGCAAGACTGGAATACACTTCCTTAGAGTGTGTTGGGCTCTCCATTTTCAAAAGTCTTTAAGTAGAGTTTGGGTGAACATCTTTTAAGAGTGCTGTGATTGTGTATTCCTTCATGATTTAGCCATTTTATATAAGGGACACCATTTTACTGTGCCACTGTATTGAATAGGACTTGAGCATCCACTGATTTTGATAGTCACAGGGGCTCCTGGAACTTTTTTTCTTTTCAAAAAATTACAACCATGTTAGACCACAAAAGTAGTCATTACAGATGAAAGGCTTTTCTCCATGGAGCTTTTCAGACCGTCCAAAAGGGGGGTGGGTCTGTACTCGCCCTAGAAGTGGTGAGATGGGGCCAAGGCTGCCGCACTGGCAGCCTCTGAGGCCCCATCTCGCCGCTTCTGGAGACTGTGGAGAAGCGGCAAACTTCCGCTTCCCCACAGCCTCACAGTAGGGTGCAGCAGGCGCTCTGGGTTCCTGCTGCACCCCACTTAACTCAGCGGGGCTGAGGGGAGAAAGAGGCTGCTGCTGCGGCCCCTTTCTACCCTGGGTCCTTGGTGCGGCCATCTAAAGGCCACACAAAGGACCCAGAAGCAAGAAGCAGCTCCATTTTGGAGCTCTTTTTGCACCATGGAAAGGGCACGCTTAGCTTCCTCCCATGGTGCCATGTCATCATGATGTATGCAGCATTCCCAAATACTGCACGTGCCATGACAACATCATGGTGCATCCGTATGGAGCCACCATTTTAAAATGGCGGCGCCCATACGCTTTAAGGCTAGGGAGGGACTAAACGCTGCCCCCTCTCTAGCCTAGCCCTAAAAGTGGCTTTTTAAGCCCTATTCGCACCTCTTTGTGCCCGTCTATATAAGGCCCAAGTGACATGTCCTGCAGTTTCCCAATTTGCCCTGCATTGATGTTGTTGTTGCTTATGTTAAAATCCAGAGCTAGTTGTTTAGAAATTTTCTTATACAAATATGAAGCAAAAGATTTAAGTGTTTCAGAATTACTCTATGGGTCATGAAAAAGTGGCTGAGTGGGTTCAATTTTTTTGAGTGATGAAAATAGCCCTTCAGGTGATACTCAAGACAAAGTAATCTTTCAAAGACTCAGATCATTCATGGCTTCCTGATCAGCATCATTATCATGATTTTGGATTAGGAAACGAGAAGCTAATAACAGTGATGAGAAGTAGTGACAACCGTTATCCAAAAACTCAGTGCTGCAATTCATTTTTTCCTGATTTCTCATCTAGCAGAGTCTTATCCATATTAGAATTTCCAGGTCCTATTAGCAGTTTGTAAGCCATCTCTTTTTCAGTCTGCATCTTTACATCTTTTCTGATCCTGCTGAACTTCACGTATTGCATTAGCAAAAGGATGCTACTTGAACATTACACATCAGTAGTGCACAGTCCATCTGATTAAGATAATAACAGCCAATTGCATATGAGTTACAGTACAATAATTCAAGCGTAGCCTTCTGCCTGAGTGTTGTTCAGGCAATTAGACATATTTTATAATTTGAGGTTATGTGCCATTATAAACGAAGTAATATTATAGATAGATAGATAGATAGATAGATAGATAGATAGTTCATTTCTAAATACTTACAACAACATAAATAGTGAGGAGAGAGGGTGCTTTATTTTCAGTTGGTGATAGGGTATTTTCAGACAAAATTTATATTTGGTGGCAGGTAAAACTGAAAGCCACACTTGAAGTGACATATGCAATCTGAGAACAGTCTCTAGCTATATTATTTTTTTCCCCTTAAAAGCAGTTGTGGCTGGTAAAAGGTTGGATTAACCTTTTCTCCCATGTTGTTTCCCCAATTTAAATTGTGCTCCAAAGCTGCTATTATCCACAGCAGCAGTATCTGTATCTGTGCAGAAGATATAATATTTCCCCCTTCTACAGCTAATAGTGTGTGTCTATGGGTGGTGGTGGGTAGAAGGCAAAAAGAGAAAAAGGGAGAGATTTTGATTAAAGAAATGGCATGGGAAAGCATTAAGTCCTCCCTCAACAAAGTGGTCCTTATCCAATTTGGAAAAAAGAGTTGCACAAAAGTCAGAAATCCTCTAAATGTGAACAAATCTGTTTATGGAACACAATATCTTTCAAATATTCCTTAGAGCTTTTACACATTGCTTAGAGGTCCCCCAAGAAGAAATACAAAAATGTTAGAACAATAAGGATTTAAAAAAAAAAAAAACATGAAAGTTAATGTACCATATTTGCTAGAAATAATAATGAAAATAGTATTGGCCCAATACAGTTACTCCATAACAAATTGCTTATTAACAATATTTAAAAACAAACAAAAACATAAACAAAAAAACTAGTGCATTCATGCACTACTTATTCTCCCTTCCCTCTTTTCTCTTTCTGATTTTTTGTTCTTCCTTTTACTTTTTAAAAAATCCAATAGCAATATTTAAAAAACAAACAAAGAAAGAAACATATACAATATGTTAATACAACTATGAAAACAACAACTCAGGAGGTGTACTAAAACTGGGTCATTTTAAAAATGCATTGCCACAGCAGGCGGTTAACGCAGATTAAAGAATTTTCTTAAAAGTATTTTTCACATTTTTAAATCTCAAGGGAGGGAGGACTAATGAAAACCAAATGCATAAAGAAGCAAGGAAACTTCCAAAGACAACAACACATTATGGAGCTACAGGGAAACTCTTATTTTTTGGTGTCTTCTTACAAAAAAATTCTGCTCTTAATAGTGGCATAGCTTGAAAATTTAGGTTAGTTGAATATATGAGTGATTATAACACACACAAAAAACATTTAGAAGGAAAAAATGTCTAAAGGAGAGTGTGACAAGATGGCAAATCATGTTGGTGAGCAATGTAGTCTGTTACAATTGAGAAGAACAATTAAAACCGAGTGGGAAGAGAGACAGAGCAAAGAATTTTGAAAGCAGTAGGTGAAAACTCTCTGTGTTTCCACCTGTATCTCTGGATGAACTCTCTACACTGCTAAATTCTTCCAAACCTACAACTTGTTCTCTTGATCCTATCCCCTCCCATCTTAAAATCTCTATAACCCCTTCTTTTCTGCCCTTGCTCCTCTATATCTTTAATCTCTCTCTCTCTTCGGGATCCTTCCCTTCAGATTTCAAACATGCTCTCGTTTCCCCAATTCTGAAGAAACCCTCTCTCGACCCCTCTTCTCTGTCTAGCTACCGCCCGATCTCTCTTCTTCCTTTTCTCTCTAAGGTTCTGGAACGGATAGTTTATTCTCGCTGTCTTGAGTTTCTTGAAGCCAATTCCATCCTGGACCCATTTCAGTCTGGTTTCCACCCACGGCACTCTACAGAGACGGCCCTCACCAAAATCTCAAATGATCTCTTGCAGGCCAAGGTGAATGGCCTCTACTCTATTCTCATTCTTCTAGATCTGTCTGCGGCCTTCGACACTGTGGACCACTCTCTCTTGCTTGACTTACTTTCTGCCCTTGAGTTCTCCGACTCTGTTCTCAACTGGTTTAAATCTTACTTGTCAGACCGATCCTTTGCCGTGGTCACAGGTGGTCAGACTTCCTCCTCTGTTCCCTTATCTGTTGGAGTTCCTCAGGGCTCTGTTCTCTCTATACACACTGTCCCTTGGTAAACTCATCAGTTCTTTTGGTTTCTCCTATCATCTGTATACCGATGACACTCAGCTGTATCTTTCAACCGCATCCAGTACAAGCTTTTGTTATTGACTTACTTGTCTGAACTTCTTTCTCCTCACACTCCTTCTCGTACCCCCCGTTCCTTAACCAGGTTCAAAACTGAGTTAAAGACTATATTATTTAGGGAAGCATTCCCAGGACTGTGCCATCTGCCCCAGGATGCCTCCTTTTAACTTTGTATTAAGAAGCCATGCCCTCCCTCCAGTCCATCTGCCTTGGTCCTGGCCCCAGAGGGAGAGAAGAACCACTGGACCTCACCCCCTTTCCCATCACCTTCCCCTCTTCCTTTTGTGTTGTCTCTTTTAGACTGTAAGTCTGAGGGCAGGGATCCATCTAATTTAAGATTGTATGTACAGCACTGTGTAAATTTACAGCACTATATAAATAAAGGATAATAATAATAATAATAATAATAATAATAGACTAAGAGCCAGGATTGTTGTTGTTGTTGATAGGTTGTTTGTCCTTGCCTCTACTTTCTGAGAAAATGTGACTTGCCCAAGGTGACCAGGAGGTTTCCATGGCTGAGATGGGATTTGAACCCTGGTCTCCCACTATTTTGACTAGCAAGAGGGAGAACTTATGACACTGTTTGAAACCATAACATCATGTTGGCTCTTGCTAGTCAAGATAGGTAGTAGAAAGTGGTAGTCCCATGTGCTGTCAACCTTATGTTGAAGTATTTTCATTCCTTCACTGCCTGCAAGGAATTCAAATAGTTGCATATCTCTGCTGTCATCATATTACAGTAAAAGAGTGTATATTTATCCTTCTGGAGCTTATCGCATGGGGCTTCAGGAATGCAAATGGCACGTGATGAAAGGGGGCATGATGGGAACAGAACAGGGTAATTACCCATTTTATTGCACACTTTAATGCTGCCGATGCCACCAGAAGTCTTGTCCCGTTTCAAATCTATCCCCCCTGTTCTGAACAGTTCCTGAAAATTGGCCTCTCTGGCATGGATTTGGAATGGAACAGGGACTTCCAGCAGCGTTGACAGTGTTTCAGTGTGTGATAAAATGGATAATAACCCCATTCCATTCCCATCACACCCCCTTTCATCCTGTGACATTTGCATTCCAGGAGCCCCATGCGATAAGCTCCCCATTCTCCATCACAGTTCAAAAACAATTCTGCCTAGGCCCCTGAAAATCAGTATGAATTTAATGTACCCTAAAGTTGTGTATTTCAAGGTGATTTTCAGTTAATACAAAATCCTTTGTGCCCTGCAATATTCTATTGATGTGATATGTACCAGTGAGTCATCATCAGACTTCCCTGGAGCAGGAACCCTTGAAGTTTGGTTAAATGTTTGCAACTGGGAAGGACCAGGGTATGCAGTCATTTCCAGTCTCTCCACTGTTGGAAAGTGAAAATAGTTCTTGGAAACAAAACAGTTTCTATTGCTCTGTAATCCCATTTGCCAGTTCCTGACTCAAAGTATGTGTGTGTGTGTTTTGTGTGTGTGTGTTAGATACACATGTGTATACAAAGCTTGAATAAGAATTGTTTGGCATGATATAAGTTCCTGTCTACTCTTCTTTGGCTGAATGATAGCATTTTGTATTTCATAATTCTATTGAATAATTTAATCCTTTTTAGTCACACTGTAAATCAGCTGCAAGCATTTGGACCAAACTTCAAAGCCTTTCACTCTTAAGGAGACCTCTTATGTTTGAATATTCTGGTGTCTACTACCTACATTCCCAATTACTCAAATGTAGGACAAAACAGAGACTGCCATTTTGTGTGGCATTTTAGGCATCCTCTCAGTCTCACAGTTTTTTTTCTTGTCGTTGGCCACTTTAATACAGTTGTTGGTTACGCCCTCTATGAAGATATACCCAACTAAGGTGGTGGCAGGTTTAGGTGTGAAATGCCTATACCCTGGTGAAATCAAGCTCTAGTACCCAAAAAATGCTTTGAAGCTGAATATAAAGTTAGATAAGGGGGAAGTTTTATTTAAAGAACAAGTAAAAGGTTTTCTTCTCCCCAGCTCTAAATAACTTGCAAAAGGGTACTTTACTTTTTGGGTTCAGCAATCCTCAAGGTGTCATCTTTCTGATTACGATTTTTTTTTTTATTTCCTCTCCCTCTATGAAGTTGGTGCAGGGTCTTTCAGCTTCTGACTCTTGTTTGTCGGTGGTAACTAATTCTGCTGGAATGGTAACTAATTTGGCTGAGTTAGTAACTAATTTGGCTGAGATGGTAACTAATTCAGCTGAGGTGTAAGGAATGCCCTTTCCAACTGTCTGGGTCTGTTTTGCCACCAAAAACTGCCCCCAGCAAGCTCTCTGCAAAATCTGCCTAAAACTGTAACCTCTAGCCACCAGAGTCATTGCTGTGCCCACCTTTTTACTCTTCCCCTCTTTGCTGGGCAACCTGCCAAGGACCTGGAAAAGAACATTACATTGCTTCTTGGACATGACCCTAAGGTGTCAGAGGGGATGAAAAAGGAAAGATTGGGTGGTGGGGGAGGGAAAAGGTGAGATTGGGTGGCAGAGGGAACAAAAGCAAGATTGGATGGTGGAGTGAGGAAGTGAGATAAAGCAGCAGAGGATGTGGGAAAGGAAATAACATGAGTTGGATGACAGGGAAAAAATGAAAGGCACAGCTCAGCCTGCTTGGGAATAGCCAGGTGAGGGGGGAGGGGAGGGAAGAAGACAGAAAAAGAGGAGAACTGTGAGGAGAGCATGTGACTGCTGCCTCTTCTGTTTCTGAAGCAGAAGAGATTATCACATGAGGGGGTCTACCTAGATAACAGTGCTATTGGGAGTAACTGACAGGTTTTCCCCATCAATGATAAGGTGTGCTTCAGAAATGAAGTGCATACTAGCAACAGGATGAAGATGACATCATGCAGGGAATATCACTCAATAATGCTACTATTTTACTCTAGTCCCATAATAGAAAACTCCTGTGATAATGTTGGTAGAGAGAAAAGCCCAGAGAACAAAAAGAATGGGAAAACCTTGATGTTTCAGCATGAACTTTAGAAAGACTGTGAGAATAATTAAAAGAACACAATGAAATTTGCCTATAACAATGAATTATAGTTTTATATGAGGCAGATTTGACTACTCCTTCAACAGCAAAATAAAGCCATTCAGATATAAGAAATGTAGATCAATTCTTAGTCTTATTCACAGTGTCCTATGTAAAAGTAAAATTGTTAGCAATTTTAGCATGACAACTTAAAAAGTAATTTTCCTAAAAAGAATGATTGAACATGAAATGTCTTAGAGCTTCAGTTGAGCTTAACTCACATTTTCATTCAAAGATTTGTTCTCCCCCTGGAGATATTATTTTAGCATTCTAAAAGAACAGTTTCTGCCTGTAATGCCCATGAGGAACATATTGAGCCTTTCCACAATTATCTCCCTGCAAGGAATTCAAATGTAGATCTACAACTCTATTTTAAAAATATAAAAAATATATAATGAGAGGAGTTATAGCTGTTCTTCGGGGAATAGTACTGTTTATTGTTGGAGAACAAGAGCAGATGTATAGTATATGACTACATGTTTCAGTCCTTTTAAACAATTTGCCTTCTTCACTGTACAAAATCTATACATGTTTAAATGGCCACCATTTTACTCTATGTTAACATGAATTGGGCCTTTTATCAGTAGAGTACTAACTTTAGCTTTCAATTGCTATTTCAGACTGAGGCAAGGCTTGCAAATGAAATAACAAAAATTCCACAGGCAGCTTCTTATTTTTCCCCAAACACTATTTTCACTAACAAGAACCTTCTGAACAGTTAATATATTCTATTTATCACATCAACAGCTGGAGTCACTGAAGAGTTAATCCACTCCTTCAATACCTCATCTGCTTCTTTGCCCCAGGCCATTTTAAAGAAGAGGCCCATACTGTTGGAAATACAACTAATGTTCCTTCTGTTGCTGAAATTTGCATGAGCATATCTTCACATAGGTCTATCTTGTACCAGTTATGAAAACAAACCCTTCAGAAAGGGTTCCCTGGCAACAACCTAGTCAGACACGTAAATATCTTCAGTATTCAAGCATCCTGTCAAAGGGAAGTACTTTAAAAACAGAACAATTGCACACAGTACATGCCTGCGTTTGCAAGGCATGTAATTCAGCTTATTTGACAGAATTCATGGTAAGTCAGCTGTTGGCAATTTTCATTAAAAAGAAATGAGATCAAAGATATCTGTAAACTACACTCTTCACATGGGAAAGGCATACAGTTTGTTTAGTGTGGGCACTGAGAGCTGATCTGCACTTTTAACCTGACCAGTAGTTTCAGTGAGGGTGACATGGAGGCCAAGCTACAGTTGCCATAACAGCCATTCAGCTGGAATTCACCCAATGTATAGTCTAATAGCCTAGTGCCCATTTGGACAGTCATCTGGCCAAGATTCCAAGCTTTTAGTTCTTTAAAAAAAAGTCTTCAGCCTCTATGGGGCAAAATGAACAGTCACTCTTCTTGTCCAATTGTTTAATAAGAAACATGCTTCTCTGTGCCTTTGAGTGTATACTGCCAACAAATGATGTTTCATGCCTATGACTAGCATTTTTTACTTGTCCTCTGCATTACATTTTCTATTTTGGTGGGTTGATGTTACTGCTCTGCAGAATGCCTAGCTGAAATCCATTTTGCAGATCTTGAAAAAATTGGACAGAAAGCAAAGGTGTCTTGGGAGTGAAGCAGAAGGGATGCAGCAAAGCAGGGGAAAACCTGGAGGGATATAATACAGCAGAGTAAAATCTGCAATATATTAATTAGTTTCTAAGAATCCTTGGAGTCTTGTTTTTTATGACTTACTTGACATAGCAATACTATCCATTTTTATTAGACAGTTGGAGGTGGATTTTAGTGGTGAATCAAGTCAGAGGAAAAAACTTGACATAACTACCTGAGTATACCTTATTTAAGAAAACCCTATGAAATTAAGGAGGTAGACAGGCAACTTGCAAGGCACTCACATACACACAACAGTGAATTCCCTTATGCAGTTCCCATGTGCAATTATAATTCTGGTGACGATGTGGTTCTTACTCCATATTGTGCACCCTTTGTGTATTTCTTTTTAAACAAACCAGTTAAAGCTAAGAACTGGATTGGCACAATGGTGACAGCAACAGCAGAACTCTAGATGTCTCCACAACCATTCACCCCTTGCAGGGGTGAAGCAGAAGGGGCAAAAGGAATGGCTGGGGGCCGCTCTAGCCCTGCTTGCTCTGGGACTGTGGTGACTAGATGCCATGGTCTCAAAGCCAACCACTACTGTGGTCTCAAATGGGCCATTGGCAGAAATGGCTTTTGCTGCTCTTTTTCAGGCTGGTTTGGGCACTTTAAGTGGCTTCAGAGCAACATCTGGGCAGTTTGGAGGAATGCGTCATTTGAATGATGAAAGGTTGGCCATTTAATCCCACCCTAATTTTGATTCATTTATTTGTTACATTTACATCCTGCCTTTCCTATAGTTGGCTCAAGGTAATATACATGGCTTTCCTCATCTCCTTAGCTTCAGCCTCTTACCAACACTGTAAGGTGGGTCAGCTGTAAAGAGGTGTATTTTCCCATGGTCACCAAATGGGTTTAATGACACGGTAAGTACTCAGTAGTGTCAACAAACAAGAGTAGTACTAGTTAGCAAATTAATTGTAATCAGAGCAATGTAAAAGAACCAAAAGAAGAAGCAACATATAACACAGAAAAGAAAAAAGATATTAAATATGGATGTTGTTCTACAGTGCATGTAATCATAGCAGTGTAATGTCATTGTGTCAGTGAAAATACATATTCACTAACAATAACATCCAATGGGTTGCTGGAAAAGTTCAGTTTCAGTAAGACTGTTTTTCAAGGACAAAGATAGAAATACAAATATATTAAACAGTAGGTGATACAGTTCAAGACTCCAACAACACAATAGCAAACTGAGAAAGCTCTAGAATAATGTTTCTCTAGTTCCTCTTGAAATATAGTTCCACATTAAATTAAAACCAGCAAACCTTCCACTTATAAGAACAATACAACACAATGCTTACAGAGAGTGCAAAAACATTAATGTTTCACAATATATATGTTACCACTTCTTCCCTGTCTCACAAACACAATTCAATTGTTAGGGCATAACCCTCTTCCACATACAAAACTGCAGCTTCAAATTTAAATTTAATATTACTTTAAATGTAAGAATCAAACCAAAATATAAGTTTATGCAAATACACAGCAATCAATATGTTGGTATAAGAGAATGAAGTGTTAAAATCCAAACTCTTTTTAAATTTGTGGACGATTTTTTACTTTGTTTGTGCTTTGTTTTTTGTCTCTCTGATTCACTTGTATCCATGCTAGATACAGAAAATAAAAGTTGTTGCTGAACACATCTGAATGCATCAGGCTGGGGGAGTCTGAGCCACTGTATCTGAAAAATGTATTTAGTTCTGTCCTGTTATAAGAACATTAAATAAAAACCAGTTGTCTTGTTTCTGTTTCTTTGGAGTGGATAGAGAGAGGCTGCAATAAAATTAATGAAGATTCTAGTTTCAACTATAGACCGGCAATACTTGTTCTTCCAAAATGTCCCTGAAACTGTAATGTTGTATGGAGTGGTGGTTGGAGGGAAAACTCACTTACAAAGGTACCTCCCTTCCTTAAATTTGAATAAAACAGTATTTAATGAAATTATTCTCCTATCTTCAATGATCATATTATTAGCAAAAAAGAATATAAAAAAATATAATCATCACACATCAGTTCACATCATTGCTCTGCTAATTTACAATATAAATATATTAGCTCTTAAATCCATACATAGCTAGTTTACCATGTGAGTCACTAACTGAATAGCATATTCATGGCTTAAACTGTGCTCTTTTATATTTCCTTTTGTACTGTAGTTAATAGTTGGTGCAGCTGAGTTAACTGGCAGGCTTTGTAACTAGGACTGCAATAGGAATTCCTTAAATCTTTGAGAATTTTTTCTCTTTTGAAGACATATTTTCTTTAACAGTATTAGGTACATTGAACTCCTGTTGTTGTTGTTGTTGTTGTTGTTGGTGGTGGTGGTGGTTGTTACCAGCAAAGGGCTGAAGCTCGACTCAGGCTTGCATCCTTCCGAGGTCGCTAAAATGAGTACCCAGATTGTTGGGGGGCAAATAGCTTACAATTGTAAACCGCTTAGACACTCCTTAAGGGTATGAAGCGGTATATAAATGAAGCTGTTTTTGTTTGTTTGTTTTATTTTATAGAAATAATTCTTGATGATTACCCCAATATAGCAAGATAACAATGATGGGATTCCATGTGTCAATTCCTTTACAAGATTAAGAATGTTGTATTCCGATGGCTGTGGATTTGTAGTTACATTTTGATACATATATAATCACAGAACATTCTGTCTGGCAAAGGATGGAATTGGATATATAGATTTTCCAATGTTGATAGGATTGTTCACTTATTCTAGGGAACATGTGTACAAGTTCAGAGACATAGCAGTGTTGTCTGGACTATTGGTATGCAAAGGGATCATGTAGCACCTTTGAGACTGTAAGAAATCAGTTGTAGCACAAGCTTTTATCACATGAAGAAAAAGGACAGGAGACAAGCTCCTGTCCTTACTACATGATTGCATGAAGATTAACACATGATGTCCCTCAATATCATATTCATCCCATCGTTCTCCTGTCAATGAAATGGAATAGTCCTGCCATTTTTCTTTAATGGTAGTTTCCTGTTAATGAAAGTAACAGGATCATTCCACTTCATTGATGTGAGAAGGATGGAATGAGAGAATGACATTGCAGGACATAATGTGCTAATCTTCATACAAACACATGATAAGGACGAGAGCGTCTTTTTTCTCCATGTGATAATCTTGCATGTCTATGAAAGATTATGCTACAATTTATTTCATACAACATGTACAAGTTGCTTGTACCCACATGGCTAAAATGCTTGCCTAAACTTGCCGAGTGTTTAAATTGCCATATGCGTTCCCTCTGGAAGACCAAAAGACCAAACAGGTATAGTGAAAGTCAGGGCCTACAAGGCATAATGGAGGCCTGACTTCTGGGCCTTGTCAAATGGCCTGTATGGGGCCTGACAAAAGGCCAGGGCTTATCCTAAAAACATGACAAAGGACTCAGATCTCAACATGAGGAACAGATGGGGTCTACTGACATGTTGGGCCTAGCAGAAGGGCCAGAAGGAGGCATAACAACTGAGTCCTAAAATCTAAGGCTTTATCTTGCCTATTGTGACATCTGCACATATGAAAAGACCCAAGCACTATGACAAGAAAGGGCCTGCAGTGAAGCTTAATGGTCACCAGGGCAAGCTGGTGGATGCCAGAATGGCCCTAGACAAGGAGTTCAATAAATCTACAGGTCAGGCCTAATAACTCCCTACATGGCCGAACTGGGGCCTATTTTTCTCCCTGAAGTTCCCAACATGTTCTGGGACTAGCCACATCACAGTCCATCTTTTCACTGAGACCCATTCAGGACCTAGGTATGCCAACCAACCAACCAGAACCACACAAGCAACCCAGCAAAGCCCAGTTGGGGCTGCCACATCAAACCACCCACTCCCTGGGCCTGATTGGCTTGTGTCTACCCAAACTGACTGGGCTTATCCATATCCAAAACTAAACCACCTTAAAGAAAATAAGATAAAGAACTGAGAAACTAAAACAGATGGCATTGCACAGATCCCATAATTAACCCACCATTAACCCATCATTAAAGCAACATTGGTTGGCATTTTGCAATATCGGGAGATTGTGTTATTGCAATGCTGCTTTAATGAGGGGTTACTGGCAGGATCGGTGCTACAGTTTTAAAGTTATCACAGTCATGGATGAGTAAATGATGGGATAAGGATGGGGGAGCAATCCCATCCCTATCCCATCTCTGTGTGATAATCTCCTCTTTATCTTGCTTTCTCCTCCTGGGCATCTGGCTCCCATAAAGTCACAGGGTTTGGGAGTGAGTGCAACAATTCATCTTGGAATGAGGGTTCTGTTGTTATATTTTATACAATTTTATTTGCTACTCCAAATCTGCAGATTTCATGTAAAAAATGATTACATATATCTATTCCAACCCTAGGTTTTACAAGTAGTGATACGTATTTTGTTTGTGCCACAACTGATAATGATGGCATGTGTAGCTGAGGGCTCATTTTGCATTCTGTTTGGTACAGAATGGACTCTTTTGAATCTTGTTGAATGGGCTTTTCTGGAATCTTTCTGGTGCACTATGCTAGTGTAATTACTAGTGATAGCCAGAAAGAAAAGGCCATTGACACAATCACTGTGAAGAAAGGAAAGCACTAGAGAAATATTTTGCTTGGAGCAGGCAGATTTTTTCCACCTTCCTTCACTGACAGTGTGCATCCTGGGGGGGGGGGGGGGGGCTGTGATGTGATGTACCAACCAGTTTCTGACCAGTACATCAGACCACAGACTTGGTAAAATACATGCTATTTTTGCTATATTTCCAGAAGGAATTTGTAATATATGGATGTCTGTACTATTGCCCTCCCCCCGCCCGCCTTTAAATCATATTCATATTGTTTTAGATAGGAGTTTTATCTGGAAAGGTTAGGTGGATTGGCTATATCACTGCAAACCTTTGACATACGGTTATAGGTATGCATATAATTTTATAATGTTTGTCACTGTTTTCCCATTGTCATAAGGAATTTCTGCCAATAACATACTATGAATGATATATAGATATATAGAGTGAGAAAGAAAGCCTGACTATAAGTAATAAATGAGTGTGCTACAACCTATCAGAGTCATAAATCAGTGCTATGCAGTATAGCGATGGGGAGTCTGTATTAAAGAAAGGGCAAAGAAACTCTTTAGAAATTAGATACTGTATTTTTCGCTATCTTTCTTCCTCAGCAAAAGGCCACCCTGGGGAACAGAAAAGGATGATAGATTTTTATAAATTATTTTAGAAGACACTGTATATATGTATAAGTGTGTGTCTGTCCCTGTCTATGTGTGTATAGTTAATACACAGAGCTTCATCTGAGGGTACATTCAACTTTTAAAATTAATTTTATGAGCCAGTCCTGATATTTTAAGTGAACATTTTCTAAAGCATTTTGATGATGAATTTCATCACAGCTGCTATGTAAAATATCAGTCGGGCGATGAACAGAAGCTAGTGATCAGTATTCTGCACAGAAACTTATGTTTTCAGATTTTGGGCTTGTTATTATTTATATTTTGATATTTCTCCCTTGTCTTTTAAGCAAGGAAATTTCATTTATCCTTTCTCTCAGAAACACCTCAGGAGAGTTTTGCCAACCCTTTCCCTGGATTAACCTACTATGGCTACTCTTATGTTTGTTCAATTGCAGCTACCGGGACTGTTTTCTGCTTTTGTACAAGGGTAGGGGAGACATCAAGAACATTGACAAGATTGATCCTCCTGATGTGGTTGCTATTTGCATCATGGGATATTAATCTTAGGGTTCTAGTAGGATAGATGATTAAAATCCCTTTCCCTACACTGTAAAACTGCTGCTTGCTTCTTTAAGTACATTTCCTAATTAAGTAATTTATAATATTTTTTTTTACAACAGCCTTCTAGATCCAAACTAAAAAACAAAAGAAAAGACTCCTAGGTTTTTGTGTTTAATGCAGGGTTCCAGAGGTATAGATGTATGTGTACATGGATATGTAAACCCACACAAACTGAGCAACAATACAATAATGTTTGCAATATTTATACTTAACAAGTTAAACTATTATCCTCCTTACAGTGCCTTGCAAAAGCATTCATTCCTCTGATTTATTCCAATCTGAAAATGGAATGGATGTAATTAGCATCATTACCACTTGATGAACACAAAATTCTTAGTACTGCAAAGGTGCAATTAGTTTTATTGTGGCATAGATGTAAACAAAATCAAAATGCTACTTGCTGGTTACATAAGTATTCATACTCTGAGTTAATATGTGGTAAAAATTCCTTTGGCAGCAATTACAGCTGTGAATCTTGTTAAGAAAGTGTCCATCTTTGCACATCTGGATCTTGTTATTTTTGCCCATTCATCTTGGCAAAATGTCTGTCTTTGTCAGCTTTGAGGATTGTTGAGAACAACTACATTTCAGCTATCACAGAGGTTCTCAATCAGATTAAAGTCCCAGTTCTGACTGGGCCATTCTAAGATTCTCAAGTTCTTATTTTGCAGCCTTGGTGTTGCTTTGCTTAAGGACATTGTCCTGATGGAAGGTGATCCTCTGACTTAGTCCCAAATTTCTTGTCAGTTCAAACAAGTGTTTCTCTCGAATTGCCTTGTATTCTTGCCCTCAATCCTGACCAATTTCCTTATCCATTCTAAAAAAAATGATCCCCAGAACATGATGATGCCACTGCCATGCTTCAGCATCAACTTATGGCAAAGTCAAAAGTTACCCTCTTGATCTCACCAGACAAGAGAACCTTTATTCACATGTTTGCTGTGTCTTCTACATTCTTTCAGTCCCCTCCTCCTTTTCCTCCTCCACTTCTTTGCAAACACCAGATCAAAGGTAATTTGATATAGGTTTCTTCCAGCAGTGGCTTTTTTAAATCACCACTCTGTGATAAAGTCCAGTTTTGTAGCATCTGAATGGTAATTAACTCACAGATGGTTTTCCCTAATTCAGCCGCAGATTTCTCTGTCTCCTGCAAAGTTACCATTACCCTTAGATGCTTCTCTGACTAATGTCTTCCTTACCCAGTCACCAAATTTTTATGGATGGCCTACTTTTGGTAGAGTTGTGGCTGAACCATATTCTATTTGTAATAATGCACATAATCAACAATACTCCAGGGAATGTGCAAAACTTCGAATTTCGTTCTTTTTATATCCTTACCTTTCTTTCATATTTATACCTTATCCTGCCTTTCTCCTAATGTGGCACCCCAAAAGGCTTACAGTATAAGTGAAAAGAAAATGTAGTTGAAAGAACATATAGTACAAAAGGTTTTTTAGGGAAAAAAATCATGAGCAACTAATGCTACTATAAGTAAACATGAATTTAGAACACTTAAAAACAAATTCCTTAGCCTTCATGATGCCAATTGTTTTGATATGCCCTCCAATAAAGACCTTAAAATTTATTGGAGAGCCTATCTAAACAATCAGCATCATGAAGCAGATATATTTAAACTGAGATCAAGTGATAACAATAACAATTAAATCAATTTCAATTCCAGATTTTAATGCAACAAAATGTCTTTGTTGAAAAGTCAAAGAGGCTGATTATTTCTCCAAGATACTGACAAAACAATCTATTCCCAGTCGATAGGCAATAGGTTGTTGTTCTTACATAGATCCCATTCATAAAATTAATAAATTTATGAAACAGTAGGTAAAGCATGATTTAGGATGCAGCTTTGAAGCATAATGATGATGATGATGATGATGATGATGATGATGATGATGATGTAGTATTTGTATCCCGCCCAATCATGGGGAATCTGGGTGGCTAACAACAGTAAAATGAAACAATACAAAATTTGCAATAAAGTACAGAATAAGCCCTTCCCAGTCCCTAACCAATACATAAACAAGCAAAATCAATAAACAATATAATGCAGTAATAAATTATCTCCTTCCCACGTCATTATGATAATTTTAGAAGACAGATATTAAATCTCAAAAGATTGCTTTAACTGAACTGTTGGAATAATGATAATTTAACATTCTACCAATTCTATGCTCAATTTAAGGAAGGGGGGGGGGAGCTTTTTCCCTACATATCTTACACACTGACATTTTTAGATGGAATGAAATGCCTTGCCCTGAATAGAATCTTATTACACAGATACAATGCCAAATTTTTGCATTCTTTTTTTGAAGTCTAGTTCAAATTTAACATCGTCCAGCACCTATAAAGTTAATGGCACACTATTAGTTTTAACTGAGTTCATAGCTAGTTGATGTTATCTGCAGCTATGCCAAATAGTTGAAAAGTAAAAGTATAGAGAAAATGTGTGCTATGTAGCATAGGGAAGAGGGACAAATATAAAACACATTTGCATCAGGCAAATCTATAACCTCTAGACTTGCAAGCACTGCAGATTAGCAAATTATATTTTGCCAGCAGGACACTCTCTGAAAATGGGTAATTTCTTTATCTGTCCCTCTCCCCCATTTTGATAAATGGCCACTGCAATTCAAGTGAAAAAAAGCTGAGATGTCAACAAGATGAAGAAGACATCTGTCAATGATGTGAAATACAGTAATCTAACACACCAATTATTTACTTTCAATATAAGTTTTGGAATCCTATGGAGTTATCATCCATGTTTTTCAATGAATATGTGTAATTGCTGAGTAAAGTTATCCAATGATTTCTGTTGTGGTGTCTGTGGTATGCAGATGCTTTAATTTCTCCTTTTCATCAAAACCAGGTGAGACAGGAGAAATGTTAGATAAGTGGGCTAGATAAGTGTAAGCAAACTGAAGCTCAATACAGACAAAGTGGAGGAATTGCTAGTGGATAGTTTGTCAGATTGTGCCCAATGTGTTATGAATAGACCACAGAAGTAAAATGTTATTAACAACATGTTGCAAATAATCTATGATCCATCACATTAGAAGCAAATACTCAATACTTAAAGCCTTGTTGGTATGATAGCCTATAGGACTACAGGGCTAGCTAATCTGGTTTCAGTGGTCCAGGCCACTGGGATTACTGAAAATTGTTGTATCTGAGATTTTCTCTGAAAATGGTCTTGAAATTTCAGTTGGCATAGAACATGACTATAAGAATCTTAACTGTACATGGGAATTATAATAAATTGTGTTGGTACACATTGTCTTTTTAATTTGTTCCTAAGATTTTTCTTGGCCAAACTCATAAGTAGTAGTTTTTTTAAATTGTTTGGGACCTGAATACTGAAATGTACACTCATGAAGTAAATAAGTGTATTACCTTCCCCTTTGTTATGAAATTTGGGACATTATTTAAAATATTTTTTTAAAAAATCATTAATTTAATTAATAATTAATGAATAACTAATTAATAATTAATTAAATAATTATTTAATTATTTTAAATTATTTTTGATGATACCAAATTTAGATTGATAAAAATGTCTTCTCTTTCCCAATTAAGGCAAGAGAACATGTATGGGGAAATAAGAATAACTTAACAACAATGCCTATGACATACACATTCAGAGGCATAGTTAATGGTCCATTGCAAATATGATCCATAGACATATTGGCATAAAAACTGGGCACAACAAGGATTTTAATGAGATTTGATAGGCTTGTTAAATCGAAGTCTTGACAGGGTTATCAAAATGCAATCAAGCTGAACGAACAGTGGCACTGAAAACATAAACAATTATGGAATGAAGTTACTGAGATTAGTGAAACATCTAGAATACATGACTGTTGAAACTCTTTTTACATAATAAGTGTAAGAGCTTACCTGGGTCAGACCACCAATGGACCTTCTCTTCTAATACCCTGTTTCCCATTGTGGTTAAATGCCTCCAGTAAATTCGAAAGTATGTTATATGCCTCTACTGAAATTGCTCTTTGAACTAATATTCAGAGAGTCAACTGAGTTATCATGCCTACAGATAGAGTAATTTCCACAGACTACTTCCTCTTCCCACCTCCAAGTATTTTTATGTGCATGTCTCAGTGTACATATTTTAGTGTAAGCATGCACAGAAAAACATTCCTACAGTTTTGTGCACATTTTTCAAAAGGATGAATTAATGGACACATAAACAGATTCATGGTCCCACTGACTAATATATGTTTGAATGATTTTAGAATTATTATTATTATTATTATTATTATTATTATTATTAATACCCTGCTCTTCAGCCAAGGCTATCGAAGCGGCTTACAATTTGTTAATTAAGACATTTCCCTGCCCTCAGGCTTACAATATAAAATAGACACGACACAAAAGGAGAAGGGAGAGGTGGTGGGGAAGGGGGAAAGTCCAGCAGATCTTCTCTCCCTCAGAAGCCTGGACCATGGCAGATGGAGTGGAGGGAGGGCTCTTCTTCTTTTTAGGCAAGGCCTGTTGGAGCTGGCTTGCCTTTCTCTCCCTCAAGATGGTGGAGGGAGGGAGGGAGGGCTCTTCTTCCTCAAGCAAGGCCTGTTGGAACTGCCTTGCCTCCCTCTCTCTAAAGATGGTAGAAGGAGGGAGGGATCTTCTTCCTCAGGCAATGTAGATTTTGTGCATGTATTTCATGTCAAACATGTTTGCTACTTTTGTTCAAACACATCACAATGTGTAGATTTCTGACTGCAAATGATATCTGTTTCATTTAATTAATGTAAAGGTATCAATCTTTTTTTTTAACTTATTGAGTAAAGTTCTCAATGATCTCTAACCATGCCTAATGGCTATGCCAAATCTATCTTCAATGACATTTTATGTCTACCTATTAAAAATATTGTGGCTGTGTATGCAATCTCCTGCTTATGTATTCAGTTAAAACATGTCAGGGCAGGATTATTGTTATTATTCCGCCCCCCCCCCCGCCCGTTACCTACACTAGTGCTGATGCTTCTTCTGCTGACAGTCCCATCAACCATGTTTGTCATTGCTGTGAAAAGGTTTTTTTCACACTAATTTCACTGATCATTCTGAATGTGAGGTGAACATGTCCATTCACACTGAGGTGCATGGTTTGCAAGCATATTATAGCTTCCCCCGTATTCTCACTGTATGGGCAATAGACCATTTTGTATACCATCCTGTTATTGAAACAAAAACAAAAAAACAAAAACAAAAACAAAAAACAAACCTGTAGAACAACAGGGAAAATTAAGGTTGAGAAAAGAATTAGTTTTATAAACAGTGTAAAAAAGTGGGTGGGGTGGGGGGTAATTCTAAGCCTAGTTACCTGGAAATAAATCCTGTTGAATTCAACATAATTAGGAGCTGACATATACAGGGTTGTACTGTAATTCTATCCCTTATAATAAAAAATGGCATGATTTGCCTTAGATTAACCTACAAAGAACAGAGAACAACTTTAGAAGAGGTCACTTTGTTGTTAGTTCAGTATATTGAATCAAATAAGAAAGGCTGGATGGATCCCAGGCATATGAGTCAATCTGGTAACATAACAATGTCAAAAGACTTGATGTATTATATTTTGTCCATTGACATTAGCCTTTTATTTTCATCTGTCAACACAAACCAGTAATTACTTCCACTGTCAGAAGTGACACTAGGATCTACAGTAATTATTTGTCTCATTCCTGATCCTTATTCCCAAAGTTCATTTCATGTCCCCACATGTCCAATTTTGAGTTGTGTTATATAGCTCCCTTTCTTCCACTGCCCCATAATCATAACTCCTTTCCCTCACAGTGCCTCTAAATTAATCTCTTCAACAAAAGTTTTGCAATGCTGCAAAGGTTCAAATCAAATTAGAGCAACGTATGCAGAATTACCATTAAGAGTCAGAGGCTTTTCAAACAGGGACTTTTGACTTATACTTAAGAAAAAGTATCACTATTTAACAGGTGAGAGTTTTCATGTCACTAGGGTGGTGAATCTGAATCACCTTTTAATTCAAATTTTAAATGATCTTGATTCAGCAAGAGGTAACTCCTTTAAAGTTTGAATGAAATCCAGGAATGGGTTCAATATTCCTGAAGGCCTTATTGTTTTGGTAGAAGCCCATTGCAGGAGAGGACAAAATCACAAGTGACTAGACCAAACCCTTGTTGTGGGGGAGAGGCTTGCGTACCCTAATGAAGCTGTGAGCTATGCTGGAGGTAGCATAAATAGCTACTGGTAGGGCCTCCCATGCCAGACAGGTCACAATCAAAGGGTCAGACTAAGAGTGTCAAAGGGCAGGATGGGCTCTTTAGCCTTATGGCAACCATCCTAGGAGAAGGAAAACTCCAATTCCAAACCCGGGCAGATGGTGCTCATTTAACCCTGTAAGGTAAACCATCTAAGAAAAGGAAACTCTAATCAAACCTATGACCTGAGGATCTCACTGCCACCGTCCTTGCTTGTTTGGCCCAGCAGACAAACCTTTGGTTTAAAGGGTGAGGCCAGTTCTGTGCACGCTGTGCTTCACCAGATAAATCCATTGCACAGGCTCGAAGGTTACATCCAATCTGACCCCCCCCCCCCAAAAAAAAGTCCTGTAGCGATAGGTGAGGGACGAAATGGCAGGTGAAAGAAGCACTGGAAGCCGCAGACCCAACCCTGCAGGCAGGCAGTTCAGGACATTGGTCGCTCGAGACTGACTGGGAGATGACAGTCTTGTTCGGCAGCATCCTGAATGACCAAGCAGCCTTTTAAGGAGAGCACTGCTTGCTCCATATGGAGAGGGGCCTACAAAAGGTGGCCTAAAGAAAGCTCATCTCCATCCACACAGTTGGCGAGCCGCAGTCAACGGGCATCTTCTGATGCGGTCAAACAAAAACAAAGGTACAAAGGCACGCACCAGCCTCCAAAGGTGCAAACAGACTGATGCTTGCATGCTGGAACATCAGAACCATGCAAGATTCTGCAGATAGTGGACGTCCTGAGTGTCGTTCTGCTCTAATAGCCCATGAACTATAATGACTTAATATAGACATCACTGCTCTTAGTGAAATTTGTCTCCATGAGGAAGGCAGCCTTAAAGAACACGGTGCCGGCTATACACTTTACTGGTCTGGCAAACCAAAAACTGAAAAACATCTTTCAGGAGTAGGCTTTATGATTAAAAACTCCATTGCCTCCAAACTTGAAACCCTGCCAACAGGTCACTCTGATCGCATTATCTCCTTACGCCTCCCTCATGTTGTTCTCTTTAGTATATATGCCCCAACTATGCAAGCCGACCCTGTGGAGAAAAACAAATTCTACTCAGATCTACACCACCTCATACAAAAAGACCCTGCCGAAAATAAAATCATTATTGCTTTGACTGGGAGTTCCTGCATGGCAGGGGGTGGACTGGATGTCCCTTCTGGTCTCTTCCAACTCTATGATTCTATGATTCTATGATTATCCTTGGTGACTTCAATGCCAGAGAAGGTAAGAATTTTGAAGCCTGGAAAGGTGTTCTAGGCAAGCATGGAGTTGGAAACTGTAATGATAACGGATGCCTCCTGCTAGAATTTTGTGCAGAACAGCAACTGACTATTACAAACACTATCTTTCAGCAGAAAGATAGTTTGAAGACAACCTGGATGCATCCCCGATCCAAACACTGGCACCTCATTGACTATGTTCTGGTGTGCCAGAGAGACATTCACGATGTCTGTCATACTCGAGTGATGCCCAGTGCAGAATGTCAAGCAGATCATTGCCTCGTAAGATGAAAACTAAATCTTCATCTTAAGCTCAAACCTAAGAGGGGTGGCATCTTAAAGAGGAGACTCCAAGTCAACAATCTTCAACAAGCTGCCAAGAGAAATAACTTCCAGGCAAATCTGCAGTCAAAACTTGAAGACCATCCTTTAGATTCTTCTCCTACAGTGCTTTGGCAACATATCAAAAACAGTATCCTGCAGTCTGTGGAAGAATCCCTCAGGTTCTCCTGCAAGAAAAACCAAGATTGGTTTGATGAAAACAACCAAGAGATCCAGGAGCTGTTGGCAAAGAAGAGAACTGCTCATCAAGCACACCTCACTCAGCCATCTTGCCATGTAAGAAAAGAAGCCTTCCATCTCGCATGCAGTAAACCCCAACAAAAACTCAGAGACATTCAGAAAAAGTGGTGGATCAATTTAGCAGAAAAGACACAATGTTGTGCAGATCTGGGAGATTCCAGAGGATTCTACGAAGCTCTTAAAGCAGCGTTTGGCCCTACTTACCAGGTCCAAAGCTCCTTATATAGTACGGATGGTCAAACACTAATCACACACAAAGCCTCCATCCTGAATCGATGGGCTGAACATTTCCAAAATCTCTTCAGTGCCAACCGAGAAGTCCAAGGCTCAGCTATTCAACATATGATACAACAACCGATGAAAAATGAACTGGATGTGGCTCCCACTTTGAAAGAAACCATTAAGGCCATACAGCAGATGAAAAACGGCAAGGCAGCCAGGATTGATGGAATCCCACCTGAAGCTTGGAAACACGGAGGTCATGTACTCCATGCTAAATTCCACAAGCTCCTTGCGAGTTGTTGGGAAAAAGATGAACTGCCATCAGATCTTCGAGATGCAGTTATCATGACCCTGTATAAGAAAAAAGGAGCAAAATCTGATTGCTCAAACTATCAAGGTATAAAACTGCTCTCCATTGCTGGAAAAATCCTTGCAAGGATACTCCTGAAGAGATTAGTTCCTGCTATTGCAGAAAAACTTCTCCCTGAAAGCCAGTGTGGCTCCAGAGCTAATAGGAGCACTACAGATATGGTATTTGCTCTTAGACAACTGCAAGAGAAATGCAGAGAGCAAAACAAAGGACTCTATGTAACATTTGTCGACCTTACCAAAGCCTTCGACACTGTGAGTAGAAAAGGTCTGTGGCAGATCCTGGAATGACTAGGATGTCCCCCAAATTCCTCAAAATGATTATCTTGCTACATGAGGGCCAGCAAGGACAATTCAGATATGGCGATGCTTGCTCAGAGCCCTTTCTAATAACTAATCGTGTGAAACAAGGCTGTGTTCTCGCTCCAACTCTATTTACAATCTTCTTCAGCATGATGCTCCAAAGGGCTACAGCAGATCTCGAAGAAGAAGATGGCATCTATATACGTTACCGTACTGATGGTAGCTTGTTTAACTTAAGCCATCTGAACGCTCGCACAAAGACTCTAAACTATCTAGTCCATGAGCTTCTTTTCGCTGATGATGCTGCCTTTGTTGCCCATACAGAAGCAGCTCTGCAGTGCCTAACATCCTCTTTTGCAACAGCTGCAGAGCTGTTTGGGCTGGAAGTCAGCCTGAAGAAAATGGAAGTTCTCTACCAGCCTGCACCACAGGAAGAGCACTATCACCCCCACGTCACTAGAGGCAAATCTGTACTTAAGTCTGTACACCAGTTCACCTACCTGGGAAGTATCATCTCCTCAGACGCCAAGATCGATAAAGAGATCGATCACAGATTAGCAAAGGCATATAGTGCATTCGGAAGGCTTCACAAAAGAGTCTGGAGTAACAAACACCTGAGGCAAAGCACAAAAGTCAGTGTGTACAGAGCCATTGTACTGTCCATTCTCCTCTATCACCAACATCTACGACTCCTTTTACGCTTTCATCAGCGCTGTCTACGCACAATCCTAAATATACACTGGACTGACTATGTGACGAATGTTGCTGTCCTGGAGCAAGCAGAGATCACCAGCATTGAGGCCATGCTATTGAAAACGCAGCTGAGCTGGGCAGGGCACATTTCTAGGATGGAG
Organism: Urosaurus nigricauda; assembly: GCA_034509955.1. Taxonomy (NCBI): domain Eukaryota; kingdom Metazoa; phylum Chordata; class Lepidosauria; order Squamata; family Phrynosomatidae; genus Urosaurus; species Urosaurus nigricauda. Next base: position 165,504,656 of record JAOEGL010000005.1, on the reverse strand, counting down.
AACCACCGCCTCCCCAAAATAGTAGTCTACTGTGAACTCGCCACAGGTCAGCGTAAGAGGGGAACCCCAAAGAAGAGATACAAGGACTCCCTGAAACATCTCAAGCTTGGCCAAATTGATCACCAACAATGGTCTGCCCTGGCCTCACATCGGGAGACCTGGAGATGCACTATCCACAATGCTTCAGCCTCATTCAAGAACTCACGCCGAATGAGTCTCGAAGAGAAACGACAACTCAGAAAGAACCACAACTTGGAAACATCACCCAAGGAGACTTTCTGCTGTGCTTTCTGTAACCAGACTTGCTTATCTCGGATCGGCCTTTTTAGTCATCAACTCGCTTGTAGTAAGTGTGGGTTAAGTCCTTCCTGAATCTTCGTTTGCAAAGAAAAGCCTGAGAGAGAAGGTGGATACTGATACACAGTCATTCATAGATACTCCTGTATGCCTAGGAGGTGAGTTTACTGGCCCATTTGAATAGAGGCCAGTAAACTGATTGGATGGCGTTTCCCACTAGCCTTGGGGAACTGTTAGGGGCGGGGCTTAGGCTATTTTTCAGCAATGTTGCCTCGTTTAGTTTGGAGCTGTGGCGGGGATCCTCGTTTACTTAACCAGGCTCATTGAAAGGCCAATAATGAGATCCACAATGCCCTTGATCGTGGGTTGGGCCAATACATAGCTCATCTATCTATTGTGATAAAAATGCCCTGAGTTATATAGGCCTGGCAACATCCATTTAAGTGATGTTGGCAATAACATATTTCTTGAAGACTTGCAAAAGGGGTGGTGGGGAATAGGGGCTAAGCAGACACTTGCCCTGTATCTGTGGCAGTTAGGGGGGAATATTAGGACTCAGGTGAACACCTATGGCACCCAATTGGGGTGAAGTTTAGGCCTCTTGAACTTTCTTCTTAGGTCGTGCGAGTAAGGAGAGAGGAAAGGAGGTCTGCCTTGGTGCTCACCTGGGATATAATCCTCAGTCAAGTCTCGTGAGTTGTCTGTGGAGGTCTCAGGTGGGCGTTCCAGATGCAAGCTGTCCGGGGAGCAACCCAGTACTTGGATTATCCTCAGAGCTCAGGTGTTTCGCCCAGGGGAAGCTTAGGAGGAGGTCTGAGGAATAGACCACCTGCCTTGGCTGCTCTTGCACCAGGTTGCCACCCTTTTATAGTTTGCAAGTATTCAAGAGACAGTTAAATAGTTAAATAGTTAATCCCTTCAATAAAGTGACCCTATTTCAATCCACGTCTTGTGTCTGGTCTCGTTATTTCAAATTGGGCAGTAAATACTGGTACATTTGCTAAACAAAATTCACAGTGGAGTTTATCACATGGGACAAATTTCTCTCAATTGTGAATGGAGCCAATTCACAATTACGTGAATTCGCTAGTTTAGCAAATTTACGTGAAATCTGATTGTATTCGGAATGCATTCAGAATGACTTCCCATTTCCCAAAAATGACCCCCATTGCCCAAAACTGTGTGATTGTGTAATAGGCAATTACGTGAAACCCCATGATTGCATTCGGAATGACTTCCCATTGCCCGAAATTGTGTGAGATGCACTCATTAGCAATAACGTGAAACCCCATGATTGCGTTCAGATTGCCATTGCATTATACCCCCAAATTCTGTTGTATTATCAACTCCAATGTCAACTGGGTGCTTTGTCTCTGCCTTAACAGGGTGACTGGTCATGGAAAGATGAGTTCTTTTCACTCAATTCATGCTACAGAAGTGGATAAAGATGAGTAAAGAGTACAGAGCTTGGATAAATTACTTTTAGGGTTGCCAGGTGAAATAAGGGACAGGCCTCCTTATCTTTAATATCAGTGTAGAAGAGAGAAGTCCAGCAGGTATTGCTTGCCATGCAAACAATGCTTGCCAAATTCATTTTAAAAAATCTTCCCAAAAAGTTCCTTTTCTTAATTCTTCATGAGCATCAGAGACTAAGAAGAGAGTTTGCCACTGCTCACTGACTGGGAAACAGCTAAGAATTGACAATAAATGGAGTGTCCCTTTCAGAACCTTGACATTTTGGCTCCTATAAAACTGGCTTAAAATCAGCCCTGGTGGCGCAGTGCAGCCACTCACTCAAAACCATAAGGTGGCGAGTTCAAGACCAGCAAAGGGCTGAAGCTCGACTCAGGCTTGCATCCTTCCGAGGTCGCTAAAATGAGTACCCAGATTGTTGGGGGGCAAATAGCTTACAATTGTAAACCGCTTAGACACTCATTAAGGGTATGAAGCGGTATATAAATGAAGCTGTTTTTTTGTTTGTTTGTTTGTTTGTTTTTATTTTCTGAGGGGTAAAGAGTCATTACTTCAAGGCACTCCTAGTGCTTGTTTCACTCTGGTGCTGTTCTAGCTATCCATCCATTCAGTAGAAGTTATGAAATGTCCTTCCAAATCTAATGGGAGATTCAAAATGCATATAGTTATATCCATATTTTGGCTTCTTTCACACCTGCCACTTCATGTATGGTAGCTGGATTGGATCTTTCATGGTGATAAGTAGGTAGTTCCATACTCCACACATTCAGTACACATATGGATGGAAAGTGTAAATAGGGTATCTGTCCCGTTTCGCCCTTGGTAAGTATACTGGAAGGCTTAGTGTCCCAGAGATTTTAAAGAATGAGAGAAAGTGTGTGTTTCAGCTTACAAACAGAGGTAATTCAATCCAGTCCAAGTCCTTTATGGTTAGTCTTCAGTCCAGGCATACAGTCCAAATGGTTGTCTAAAACAGTAGTCAGGAGTCCAGGGAGAAGTCAAGGCAAACAAGCAAGGAGTCACAGAACCCAGCACCAGAATAGCTTTTTCTTGAGGTAAAGGTTGGTTGCCAGCCACACTGGGTTATATATAGTCCACCTAGGTCTCATAGGTGTTTCCTAATTGCAGTGTGTACATCCTGTATAAACTCTGCAAGTTTCTGCATCTTTCTCTGACCAGATGTCTCTCTGCAGGGGTAGGTATTGGTAAGTCTGGCTCTTCCTCTGAGGGTAGTGTCTGCTGGGAACTCTGCTCCTGTGGTTGCTCGGGGCTTTATTCTTTTGGAACCTCCTCCTCTTATGACTGCAAACCTGGCATGTTCTCTGGGCACCAAGGCACTATATAAGAGACTTCATTCTTAGACTCAAAATCCATCCAAGAGTCTTGGAGGCAGGGCATGACAGTATTAGCCATATAGATTCATATCTTCAGTTGCTCCTTTGTGCAGACTGTAATTGAAGCCCAGAGTGAGATGGTGGCTCGAACCATCCTGTCGCTCAATGGAAAAGCAGATACCGTGTTTCTCTGAAAATAAGACGGTGTCTTATATTATTTTTTTGCTCCCAACGATGCACTAGGTCTTATTTTTAGGGGATGTCTTATTTTTCCATGAAGAATTCACATTTATTGTTGAACAAAAAAGAGAACATTTATTATATACTGTATAATATATATTTATATACAAAAACTTTGCTAGGTCTTACTTTTGGGGGAGGCCCTTATATTTAGCAATTCAGCAAAACCTCCACTAGGTCTTATTTTCTGGGGATGTCTTATTTTCGGGGAAACAGGGTACTATTCAGGCAGAATGTCTCATGGTCAGTCTATGGCATAACCAGATATGTATATGTGACTTCAAGTTGCCTATCAACCTGATGCCCATGAGTTTAATAGGGTGGTTTGTTTTTTTTTTTTTTTTTTTTTTTGGAAAGGAATACAAGGAATAGAGGCAGTTTTGAACTTCATTCCTCTGAGTAGAGGCTGAGTGGAACTAATAAGAGCAGTCTACAGGATTTACTGGTTTTGGAGAAAAGTTCTCCTAGACACTAACTGTCTGCAGGACCTTGCAGGCTAAATGGACAGTTAACCAGAATATCTTTTAAAAATCAGGTTGAGGACATGCACAAACAATTATTTCTTTATTAAATTTTATAGAGCAGTCTATGTTCAGTACAAGGTGTTTCCTAGTGGAAAAGAGGGGAAGTTGACATAGACGTGGGTGATGAAACCTTACTGTGGACCAAGTGGGGGAGGGGCTAGAGAGGTGCAGTTAAGATTAAGGGATTCCAGACCGAGATACCCACTCACCCTCCAATGAGAAGAAGGGTTCAGGTAAGCTGGATGGCTGAAGCACAGAGCGGCAGAAAGTAGAAAAGCACATTCTTGATGAAGTGGGCCATGTGAAGAGTTCAAAATGAAGGTGATCCTCTAGATGTGTCCCCTTCCTTCTTCCTCCCCCCCCCCCCACATCAAGATCTTTTTTCTTTCTTTGCCTGTATTTAACTCTTTCATAACTTGGCAGCTATCACCTGGACTGAAGTTTTGCCCTAACTAGAAGTAACACTTTTGGTTAGGGCAGAACATTAGCTTGGAGGATTGAAAAGGCTATATGTGCATAAAGTGACAAATGCAAAACTCATGCCTTGTGTGCAAACGTTTTTGGTCTGTATTCAGTGGGTAGACAACTGCTTGTCATCTCCTGGGCACTGGTAATCCCATTGTGGAGAAAGGCAGGATATAAATCCGTGAAATAAATATATAGCAACATTTCTATATTGTTTATCAGTGTACTTAAGCACTCCCTAAGTTGTTTACAATGTATAAGCTAATTGCTCTCAACAAGCTGGGTACTCATTTTAGCAACCTACAGAAAGATGCAAGGCTGAGTGGACCCTGGAGCGAACTCACAACCTTGTTGCTGTGAATGGCTGCAGTACCAGCATTTAACCACAGCACCACCAGGGTTCCTACAAATAAATAAATATAAATAAAAAATAATGACTGTTACCTGGTCTGGGGAGATTAAAACAACAGAGATTCACACATGAGAGAAAGTCAATCAAGTATCAACATTTTTTCTCTTTCAAATCCAAACAGATTGTCCAACATCTTTGGAAACTGCACTGTAAAAAAGCCAGTTAAGCCATGATTCCTTTCCTGAGGATTAAAAACAACATCTAAAAGGAATAAATAGTACAGTAAAAACAATAAAATTATTGCTATCAGCTTTATCTAAAATACATAGATTTCTTTAATTCTCTTTGCCTCTGAAAAAAAATTAGCAACAGCCAACATTACATTTGGGGATTTATCCTCCACCAAGAAGCTGCTATGAAATTGAGCAGAATATCCAACAAATTTTCTCAATAGTGGACTAATCAGATTCTGGCATGCCTCACTGTAATAGCTACAGGACAAAAAACATGCTTTATTGACACCACTTCCATATTATTACAAGGGCACCATCTCTCTAAGTAAGGGACACTAGCAAATCTGCCTTGGAACAGTTCAGTGGAGAAAAAAACATTGCATCTGCCCTGACAAAAAGTCTGCAGTACTTTGGCGCTGTCAGATTTAAAACAGAGTCAGCTGATTATAAAGGTCCAGTACATTCAATGCACTAGGTGAGCAGCTTACACAAATTGCAAAAGGCCAATTTCCTTGTCTGCAGAAGGGTGGGGTGGTGGTGTACTTTAAAATGAGGTCTGACTTTTATCAAGATGGACAGGAATCCATGATCTCAGTGCCCTACCCATCCAGCATTCCTCTTACAATGTGTGCAGACTCTGGCAAGAGGCAGCTTCCTGCCTAAGTCATAACAGTCTACCTGCAATTCATATTTATCAAGCATAACCCATAACAAAAACTTGGAGGATGTTTGTATATCACTGTTGATAATACAATGTAAAATTTACCAATAGCCTGACTAAAAAAGTCAGTTTCCTATGTTATAAAAGGTTGTGATACCTTCATTGAAATATGAGACTTACTAAAGTATCATTAATCTCTATGGAACTTCCAGTCATAGGTTACTATTCTGCCTTATATATAATGCTGCCCTTTGTTAGCATTTCAAAGTTTCATCTGTTAGAAGACATGGTAGTCTGATATCTGATGTGGGCATATGTCTATTATAACAGCAGTGTCAGTGTCTACTACTGCTACTACAAAAGCAGTGTCAGAGTCAGTATTCACAGTTCCGTCTGTCATATTAGCCATGTTTGCTTAGCTACGCTGTGAGTTTGGATGTAAGGGAAGGGACGTAAGCAGATGCCAGTAATTGCTGTGTATGAAGCAATGTTACATAGTGTCAGACTCTCCATGGGAATAAATGTGAAAGGAAGAGGGAGCTGAATCTGGAGAAGGGTATAGAAGTGAAACTTTGCTTGTTAACACAGATCTGGCAAAGGATGTATTACTGTGCTGATGTGCAAAGGATGTATTCCTTGAGTTAGAGACAGGACATTACAAGCGGCAGATTTCTAACAAAGCTCCACCACCAATTCTGATCATCAACTCTATTCTTAGTAAAACTTTATCACACAGGGCTTGGGGAATGGGAATGGGGCGGAACATGGAAAAAACAAATATTATTGCACGGGAGAATGCCGCTGATGCTGCCAGGAGTCCCATCCATCTCACAGCAGACGATTTTAAAGAACAATTCTGAACAGTTCTTCAAAATCAGCTGCTGTGGGACAGATGGGGAATGGATTGGGGACTCCTGGAAGCATTGGAGACATTCTCCAGTGAGATAATATGCATTTCTCCCATTCCGCCCCATTCCCGTTCCCTTCCGTTCCACCCTGTTCCCGTTTCCCAAGCCCCGTACGATAAACCTATCAAAGTGCAAAAATTTAACCTCAGTCTTTAATAACCACTTTGGACCTTATTGCTTAGACTCTTAGAACAGGGCGAGGTAGCTTTAACTGCTCTGATTGCCTCCTGTTGTATTTTGGGGTTTGTAGTTCAGTGAGGCTTAAGAGCTCTCTGGCTGAATATTCTAAATGCCCCTTCCTAAACGGCAAGACCCAGAATGCAACAAGAGGCAGCCACAGCAGTTAAAGCAACCTAGCCCCGTTTTAACAGTGTAATGAGACAGAATGTTTCATTAGAATACTTTTTATTGCTATACTCTCCACTATGTATTCTCACCTGGTTAATTCTTTTTGAAAATGTAGTAAAATATTGAAGTGAATAATGCAGAATGGATTCCTGTTTGAGCTCTTTGGAGTCATATTACAGCACAATTGATCTGAGCTGACATCATAGCAATCAGGCTTAATAATGTTCTGTGTACAGGATTTGTTCTTATTCAGAGTTGGTATTTCAGGAAAAGCTTTTTTGGTCAGAAAGACTATAAACAAAGACCACCCTCTATTTTAAGCAATATAGATATTACTACCAAGCAAACAAATTGGGAAATTTAATTAATTTATGATAGTTTATTTCATATAATGAAGCAAACAGAGAGAGGCATAAACCATATATGAAGTCAAATTACTCTCAATTGAAAATGTGCATAATATAAGAATGCAAGATTTGGCCCATTGACTCCAACACAAGTCATTCAGTTTTTCCTTGGAAAGCAGACTTTGGTTGTTTTAATGCAAATATTAATCTACAGCCAATTTCTTTTGTCTTCTGCTTGATTTCCCCCAAAGAAATGCAATTCATAAAGTTTATAACCTTTCTCAAATATCTGAGAACACAATGCAATTTGTGGCAAATGCAATTTGAAAACTTATTCTGTTAAAGACTAAGGCCATAATTAGCTTCTTTTTTCTTCTTTGACATCTCTTTATGCATAGATAATAGCTTGTAAGAAATGAACCTTTCATTTTAAGAAATATCCACAAATACATTTCTCTCACACACATTTAATATTTACTATTTTGTACTGATGGGCCTCTAACAAGTCTATTTCTCTGACAGTATCCCAAGGTGCTCCACCTCCTTTCTGTTGAATGAAACCTCAGCACTTTGCCATTCTTGTGAGATTTCCCATCTGACAGAACTGCCTAATCTTGGAAGGCTCTGAAGCCACATGAGATTTTGGCTTATATAAGGCTACACTATAATATTTCCATCTTCATTTGGTCCATACAAAGGAGGTGGTGTTTGAGCAGGCCTGACTAGCCAGGCTAAGCACTTTCTTATTAATTGCGGTAATGGGTTCACACCTCTTCTCACCCTCCCTTTTGAGGTGAATTCCTTTAAGCTAAAGAGCCCTTATCTTTGCTGCTCTTTGAAAATGCATTCACCACCTCACACCATTTCCCCCTTAAAACAGCCAACTAGGTTTCATGCTTCTCCCCTGTCCTAGGCCAATTGCTCCTGAACAACTGATTTTTGAGCACTGGGTGTGGGGGATTTTGTGACCTTACAGGTATTTAAACCATGCTTTGTGGTTCTTTGAGCTTAGATTTTAGGGAGAAGATTCTATGTACATTTCTCTTTGTGCAGAGAATTGGATAGCTTTTATTTTTTTGCCTTTTTTTTTAGCATGGCACCTAAACATTACAATGAAAGTCAATGAAAGTCATGGGTCTACTCAAAGACTTTACTTCATTTGCCCTCCTTGGATAAGGAGGAGGATGTTGTTGATGCTAGGGGCTTGTTTGCCCAGGTGGGAGCACAAGAACAACATTTTTCTTCTGCACACTGATCCTGGGGAATTTAGAAATGTCACTTCAGACATTTCTAAGGCAGAGTCCTGCATAAACCCTTAAGGCCAAATTGAGGGGGGGGGGGACTTTTTCTGATACACTCCAGAAACCAGAGAACCCCCCAGATAGTAGATGAACAATAAAAACATAAGAAGCAGAAACCGTGGAGCATCCAATGAAATACTTAGTAGAAACTGGAGATGTGTCTAAAGATGCTCAGAAGATGTTGTTTCATTAGTTTTAAAAGCATTCCTGCTTGTTTATACTTTTAAGGCCTTCATCAGGGGCTATATAAAATCATAAAAGGACAACATACAAAAATATGTTATCACATTATATAAAATCATTATTACATTGATAGACTGCCTGCGGCCTCATATACCTATTTAAATTTAATGTTCAAAAATGTCTGGACCAGGAACTCTCAAACTTTTTACTGGGCAAGTGAAAACATATAAGCAAGATGAGAAGTTTTATATATTTATATATCTTGCAAACATGTGGTAGACAAAATCAATAACAATCAAGGATACATGAATGTATCTGTACTAAAGATTAAAAGACTGCCTGAAAACTCTGGAAGACTTTACAAGAGTTAGAGGAGGTCTATCCACTCAACCAGGCATCTAGGAACCAGCTAGGGATTTTAATTGTAAAGTCCACCGTATCGTATCTGGCCACACAATTATAAACCCATATAGGGCAAACACACCACTACACTGAGGACTCAGCTCGCTTCATAGGAAAAATCAACAACTTCAAATACTAATAAGCTTTGATGTAGAGTCCTTGTTCACCAAAGTCCCTATAACGAACACCATGGCACTCATCCAACAAAAATTTTCCAGAAGACATCACAGCCCTGTTCGAACATTGCCTCACCATAAGCTACTTCCAGTGGGACAATAGATTCTATGAGTAAAGAGATGGTGTAGCCATGGGAAGCCCTCTGAGCACTGTGATAGCAAACTTTTACATGGAACAATTCACAAAACAAGCCCTGGAAACAGCACCAAAAAAGCTCAGGCTCACAACATGGTTCCAATATGTGAATGACCCTTTCACCATTTGGAGACATGAAAATGAAGAGCTGGCTGTGTTTCTAAAACATCTGAACAAAACTCACCCAAATATCCAATTCACGATGGTGAAAGAAATGGAAGAAACATTGCCATTCTTGGATATCTTGATTATCTGCAAACCGAACCAATGTTTAGACCACACAATATACAGAAAATCTACACATATGGACAGATACCTGCACCAGAACTTCAACTATCACCTAGGACAAAAAAGAAGCACAATAAAAACACTGGAAGACTGGGCAAAATAGATCTGTGAACCCAGCTTCTTGGAAGATGAATTTAAGCACCCAGACCAGGCTCTACAGGACAATGATTATTCCAGCTCAGACATCAGAAGGGCTGCCAGACCCAGAAAAACCCAGAGGAGCGAAGACAAAAAAACACCCAAAGGGAGGGTATTTTTACCATATGTCAAAGGAGTCCCGTCCCAGGCAGATTAGGAAACTGGTAGGGAAACACAACCTCCAAATGGTTTACAAACTGACCAAGAAAATCCAGCAAATGCTGTGTTCAGTGAAGAACAGAAGAGACCTTTTCAGTGCTGCAGGAGTTTATTGCGTACCATGTTTATTGCATACCATGGAGCCACCAAACGCACAAATCAAACATGAATCAAGGAACATGAGAGACACTGCAGACTGAGCCAGCCAGAAAAATCAGCAGTAGCAGAACACATTATAAACTATCTTGGGCATAAAATGATATTTGGAAACACTGTAATTACAGCTATCAGGTAAGAATGTACAGGGAAGCCATTGAAATCCACAAATACCAAGACAACTTCAACAGGAAAGAAGAAACCTTTAAAGTTAGCAAAGTTTGGCTAACAGTCATGAAAAACACTAAAATCAAGACCCAACAAATGCAAATAAAAACCACCCAGGATCAGGGGTTTTCTAATCAGACAATGGGGCTTTACAGACCACCCAAAAAGGCCCCATTCAGCGATGGATTGGGGCCAGGGCAGCCTCACCGGCAGCCCCAGAGGCCCCAATCCACTGCTTTTCCAGGCCGTAGAAAAGGGGCAAAATGGCCCTTCTCCGCAGCCTGGAAAGGGCTGTCCTTGGGGCTTCATGCCCCAAGGACAGCCTGACCAGTGGAGCCAAGGGAAAAAGGGGCCTCCTGGCCCCTTTTTCCCCGCCTTCATTCCCCAGCAATCTGGTTGCCGTGGGAACAAAGTGCTTCTGGAAAAGGAGCTCCATTTCAGAGCTCCTTTCTGCGTCACAGAAAGAGCACCATAGGTGCCCTCAAGCGGCATGATAACGTCAGACACACACCTGTCTGTCTGGACACAGACATCATCAGCATGTGTGCGTATTGGTGGTGAGATGTAAAAATGGTGCCGTCTATATGAGCTAGGGCTGGGGAGTGTGCAAACACTGCACGCTCCCCAGCCCTATTCACACCACAGGGACAACCCTTTTGGGTTGCATTCTCTGAAGATGTCAGCCACAGATGCTGGCGAAACATCAGGAATAAATTCTACATGGCCACATAGCCTGAAAAGCCCCCCCACACAAAAATGTGAATGCTGGCCATGAAAGCCTTCGATTCCACCCTATCTCCTTTTTTAAATAGAATCTTTTCATCCATAGTATTCACCTTCTCTATTGCCCAAAATCTGAGATAAGTTGCACAGTGTTGTTGCGCCAATAAATAATTCACTAAGGAAGTACATTGTTCTTGTATTTCAAATGTATTCCCCTTTATGTTTCTTAAGGGATCTAGTTGTTTTTCCCACCTAAACCTTTTAGCATTTGCACTGTATTCTGCAAGTAACAAAACCGCTGCTGCAACTGGTAAAGTGGTGAAAAGGGTGTCTTTGATCCAAAACACACTGCAGAAATAATCCAATTTGAGACTGCATTAACTCCCCTGACACAGTACTAGGGTATCCTGGGTATTGTAGTTCATTTTTGTGCCAGAGCTATCTGACAGAGAAGGCTAAATGTCTCACAAAACTACAATTCCCAGAATTCTGTAGCTTTGAGTCAGGGCAGTTAAAGTGGTCTCAAACTGGATTATTTCTGCAGTGTGTTTTGGTCCATAGTTGTTTAATGTTTCTGGGAATTCAGCTTTTGGTAGTGAATCTGGAACAGCCACAACAGCCACAGGGATAGTGTCCTGTGGGTTTGGATGCACTTACCAGAGTATTTTGTGCTCTGTGATTATACTTCTTGAATCTGCTCCCTGCCAGAATATCAAGAAGCCTGTTCCAGTTGAGAAGGCTGCAGTGCTTGTCAAAGATTCTCACTTGAGTGCCATTACTGATTATAAGCCTGTAATATTTGTATTTGGATAAGCTTATTGCATCCGAGCTATAGCTTTAACTACCTAAATATTATTCATTAAGCTTGGATGGGTTTTGGTAGTTCCTCGTGGCTTGAGTATGGTGAAATATAATATATGAGTGTTGCTGTTGGCACTTCTCTTCTTTGGGATATGAGTATCAGTGGTTGCTGTGCATATTCCCTCAAAAGCCCACAGTTAGAGAAGAGGACGAGGAATATTTGCTCATCATGTCTCAGATGTTTCAACTATACCTTGTTTGCTGGAATATATTAGGTGCTGTACCAATACTTGCAGGTTCAGACATACCCATCGTAGCACAGTCTTCCCTCAAATCATGAGGCCAAAGATGAGAAAAGCCATAGGGTAGTTCTGGGCATAGGGAAACCCAGTCCTTCAAGTCTATGTCCAATGTTGGTTAGACTGAGACCCTTAGAGGAGCAACTTAGCAGTTAGTCTAAGAAGGAGGCAGGAAAATTAATAAATAAGTGGTCTGAATTTGTGGCAGCAGCCTGGATAAATAAGGGGAGTGCATCAATGAAACTTCTGCTACCTGAAGTGGTCCTTTTCCTCCCTGACTGCTTGCTTGCTCTTTACTTTCTTCTTGCAAGACTGCTTGAACTGTGTTGCCCTTCTCTTCTTGTCTTTTCTGTCCTCCAGGCATTTGTTCTGGATTGTGACCTGCTGTATAATTCCTGCTTGACCTGGCATCATGTCCCTGAGTGTTAATTGAACCATTGCTGGTAGGATTTATTGTGAGGTCCCAGTCAATGAGGTGCACCCCTACCTGTCAGCCTGCTCAACTTCTTTGTTATATCCTCTTCTCATTTATGACCAACAAAACAAACAAGCCCCAGGCATTCTAATATTTCTTATTGGGAAGTGGCAGAGAGCTGAACCAAAGTCCCATGAGAATAGACACATGAGTTTTATACAATTGAAGGAACTGTCCAGCTGAACATACCTTTCCTGAGACTACCATATTTAAAAAAAATGAAGAAAAAGCTAATGTGCAAAGAGAAAGAGAGAAATGAACACCAGTGGATAGAGTAAGAAGGGGAAGAGGAGTTACTCCAGTTCCCTTGGTCAATACAAGATCACTCAACAAACTTTAAAGTCTTGTAAACAAGCAAAACCTTTGCATCATAAAATCAGTTTAGATCATTTTCAGTCTAACTTCTGTACTGCCTACATTTCAGGTCATTTTGTTGAGAAATATTCCCCCCCACCCCCAGGAATATAAACCGTAGAATATCCCCCACACATGTGCACATGCACATGTTCATGCACAAATAAAAACAATTTCTGATTATAATGACAAAATGCAATTCAAGCAGGAATCAGTGGTAAGAGTATTGGACCAGGGTTGGAATCCCCACTTGGCCATGGAAATTCACTTGGTGACCTTGGGCATGGCTCTCAGCTTCAGAGGAAGGCAATGGCAAATCCCTGTGAACAAATTCTGGCATGAAAACATGAAAGGTTCAACTTAGGGTCTCCATAAATCAAGAAATGACTTGAAGGCACACAACAATGACAACTCACGTACATATTTCTATCTTGCCCTGCATCTTTGAGGTGGAATATAAATTGAATAAATTAGTATGTTAGACCATAATATTCTTACCACAGTCACAGCACAGAGCCACAATAGTATAAATACATAATGTGAAGGCATGTTTATGGTTTTGGGTGAGCCTTAAGGGGAAGATCAATAAGACATTTTCTCTGGTATAATACAACACTTACAAAATAAGTCATATTCTCACAGAAGCACACAGATGCAAGCCATGGGTCAAAAATATAAACAAGAGAGGTTATTATAAGGCCAGGAAAATATTTTTCTGTATGAGATTCTCCATGTTGATAACAAATTATCACTACTTTCCCCCCTATAAAGGTCATACTTAATACTTAATCAGTATTTAGAACTATAGCTTCACTTGGGAACGTTTCCAAGACTTTGAAAATCGTTTCAAAGGAGAGTTCAGCCGTTGAACTGGATTGCCATAATCACTCTCTGGAAAAAGGAACTGCAGACAGTGATTTTATATGATCCACTTAACAAAATGAAACAAAGGTGAGTGTGAGGTGATCCGTAACAGGCTGTATTGATAAAACTGTGCTGCACTGAGCATGTACATAAAGTTGTTTACAAGACACTAAACTTATCCACAGAAAATAGTTCAATCTTGCCTTTCCTTATATCTTGTAGTGCTTCTATACATATTTTGGCTGGTGTCCACAACAGTAGGTTAGGCAATGAGGATGGCTATCATTCCAGCAGGGGTTATATTCTCAAGGAAAGGCTTCCTCACATCATCTTAGAAATTAAGACCAGAGTGAAAAAAAGAGTAGCTGGACTAGCATTGGACTACATTATATCTCTATATTCATTACCATAGACCTGCCACTTGTTCCTATAGTCCAATGAGAAGCCTAGCAGTGTGGGATGATAACTGGCTATAGTCTTGTTGGTGATATATGGGTGCCTCCTGCAACACCCTCAAAGTGAATGTGCAACAGCATCTGGGGGGATGCTTCCTAGCACAGGCCCAAACTCTTGGCCATCCATTAGAATATGTCCAGGTGCCTTCCAGTTGTCCTTGAGAACCTGGGGAAGATGGAGGTCTTACACTGGGGATGGATTCCACTTCTGTCTCTTCCCTAGATGCACAAGAGGAACCAGAATATGCCTGGGTGCATCCTCAGTGCAGGTGATCAATAGCTGGTAGATAGAGCTTTGTAGGGAAATCCTATGGCTACTACTGTGCACTCAGGGAAGAATCAGTAGACTCCAGATCCAGTCTATCAGCATTAGTGTTCTGGCAGACTGAAGTTCCACCAGCATGCTAATTACATCTCAGCCATTGTCAGACTGACACCAAAGGTACCATACTCTTACCAGTGTCTCTTTTTCCACCCAACTGTGTACACATTTCTCTCTCTCTTTTTTTTTTTTCTCCAGGAGGCCTTGTCCATTTGCTAAAAATGGATATATATGACCAGAAGGATGCAAGAATGGCACAGATGAGCTGGAATTTCCTCCTGACCATCATCTTACTGCCCCACTGCCATAGTGATGTGGTCTTTAGTCTTCCCCAGTCAGTATGGGGAACTTTGTTGATTAATGATGTACAGTAAATATCACCACTGCATGCATACCTATGAGTTCAGAATACAGAAATATGTCTGTGTTATCTATAATCTGCAGGCTTCGGTGGCACAAGGAAATAAGGAATGGAAGACAGCAATATTAACATGGCAGATGGCAGAACTACATGGTGCTGGTTGCCCCAACTGCTCCCCACTTCAAATAGTCTAGATCAGATCTGCATGACTTGGCAGTAGATAGGGTCCAAAATTAAAACAGGATAAACTTATTTCTACCACAGATGGGTTTTAATTAAATATCAATTATTAATAATATTAATAAAATTAATAATATTAATTAGAATATTAATATTAATTAGTTAATATTAATTAACTAATGAGAATTCTAAATACCCCCTCCCTAAGCTTCAAATCCCAGAATGCAACAGGAGGCAGTCAGAGAAGTTAAAGTGGAATAATAGCACTATAAGAGTGTAGTTTGATAATCTCGCAAGTCTTCAAATGCTAATGCTACAACTTCTACTGCACAATTAGACTCAAAGGTGCTACAAATATCCTCTTGCATACACTTCTGCAGCAGAAAAGGCAATTTACCTCACCACTGGCATAAGTATTTTTCCTCCTGTTCCTTGGAATAGGAAGAAAACATTTCATAAAATAAAAGGAGGGAAATAGTTTAAACAAATAGGAAGTTTAAAAAAAGAAATGCTGCTCCACTTTCTTTTCCATCCTGCCAAGCAAGAGTGCAGTGGACCTTTGGAAGTATTACTTCTTGGCCTTCAGATGACTTCTTGGCCTTCAGATGTCTGCACTTGATTGCTATATCCAGCTGCAATTTCAGGCACAATTACTGGGAGTCTCTCTCTTTAAGCTAAATGGGTGTTAACAGTGAGTATTGCACAGTCACTTGACAAAATTCATTTGGCATGATCATCATGGAAGAAGCACTTCTAGTGCCAAGGTAGCAAGTCTTCTTCCAAATTCTAAAGTTCCTCTCATGGAAGATATCCACTATCAGTTTGCATCCTAAATCATTAAAAATATTTAGAAGAGAAAATAAATTCAATTAGTTTGAAAGGAAATTATTTGTTCAGTATTGGAAAGTCCAGGCATTGAATATTTTGTATGAATTCTTTTTTTCTTTTTCTTTTTAAAAATGCATACTGTCTAATTCAAAAAGCACTGGTTAGTAGAAGGGCAGTAGCAATTTTCAGCACTTATTAAAATTTTCCTTTCAGTCTAATATCAGATGATAAAAAAAAAATAGTAATGGGGTACTCCTGACCTTTATACTAAAGTGTAAATTAGTAGTCTAATGACACTATTCAAATTGACAAAAAGTATAAGCTCCCTTTGATGGAAAATAATATAAGGAAGTGCCTTCCTACTGTGAATCATCTCAACTTGTGAAATAGCATTGTGGTACAAATGATCTCTGCAAAGCTTGCTACATGCTGGTACATGTGCAACAAAAGACAAAAGTTATTTCTGCAAGTTTGTCCAGGATTCTGCTCTCTTTGCAGTTATCAGAGCTCACAACATGACATCCGGGGACATTAACACTGAGTTAGTTGAAGGACAACATTATTCTCTCCCTCTCTCCCACTTTATGTATGTTTTTGTGTGCACATATACACGTCCATATTCCATATAGATAAAAAGTTGTAACTCAAGCACTGAGAGTTTCAATGCGATATGAAAACTTTTCAAATAATAGATTCTCCAGGCATCATTACAGGAGAGATTATGAGCAGATAATATCATCATTGCAGTTTTCTCCACCAGGGATGGCTTATCTATATTGCAATATAATACAAGGGATATTAACTAATTTAAAATTAGGAATGGGACCCTAAACCAAAGAGTTTACAGTGTGGTGTGGGAAATTTTTTAAAAATAGAAGGAAGAGGGGAGGAAGAAAACATGCTCTGTGTACTGGGTGTTATATTCAGAATCTGCTCTCCATGGATGGAAGACCTCCACTTGTGTACTGGAAACTGTTGGTGCTGATGTCAGAATGGACAGTTGGGCCTGATACAGATGGCTCAAAAGGGCCGTCTGTGTGGCGGGAGTAGGGTAAGAGAGGGCACAGCATTTACACCCTCCCTAACACTAGCATGTATGGATGGCACCATTTTAAAATGGTGCCGTCCATACACGTGCTCCAATATAACATCATGGTGTGCACCGTGTTTATACAACATGACACGCACCTGATATCATGGCGCCTCATGCCACGGGAGAAGAGGCAGTTTGCCACTTCTCCGTGGCCTGGAAAAGCACTGGGATGGGGCCTCTGGGGCTGATGGTGAGGCAGCCCTGGCCCCATCCTGGCACTTCTTTGGGCACCTACAGACCGCCCCTTTTGGGCGGTCTTTACAGACCCTTAAATTTCTAGTAAATGCCTACCCCCTGCAGCCTACCTCATCCCCATCACCAGACTCTCCCAACTTCCTATTTTAGTATTTTCTGGAATCTGGAGAGAAAAGTCTTCTTCTGGCAGTCCAGATGTCTAAAGCAATAATACTTTGTTGTGAATGTTGCTATTCATGCAATGGCTTAGATACAACATAAAAAAGGAATATAGTAAAATTTTATTTTTTAAAAGAAAACTTTTTTCATAATAAGAAATCACACAAGAAAACAGCAACTGATACACAACTGTTCTCAGTTGGTGAAAATATCTACATTTTTGTCCCATTTTTGACGGAGAGAGTGTTAAGGCAAGGAGCATGGGAATTATAGTAATAGAAATGCAAAGCTGGATGTGAGAACCAAAGTCTGTAAATTTCCAGCACAAGGTGAGATAGTGTAGTCAGACACGTACACAACAACAACAGATGTGGGTATAGCCATAACACACACGGAATAGCAACACAAGTTCCGGAAAGGAAGGTCATGGAAAAGGTAAACAATGACATCATTGAAAACATCACATGAGTGTTTAGGTCATAGTAAGAGGTTGGACTATAGTATGGGAAAGTGTGAAAATAACCAATAGTATTGATTGTACACACCCAGTACACACCCAGTGCACACCCAGTGGGTGGTAACAAAAGTTGAACTATTTCAGTATTGTTCCGGTGAGCCATTGCACCCAGCCCTGCACCATCCTCCACACCACACCATCCTCAACAATGTGAACTAGAAGGTGAACCTGAACTTGTAACTAAGCTTTTGTGCAGGAGGAGATGAGTATGTATATAGCTTGATTAGCATAGCCAGAGTGTGTTTAGCAAGAGCAAGAAATGTGTTGCAAAGATGTTTATTGTTTTACTATAGAGTTTGTATTATTCAAGTGGTCAATAAAGATAGTTTAGTGCACAGCTCGCGTGGTTTGTTGACTGCATGAAGGGGGAAGCAGCAACAGTGATTCCAGAAGTTCCAGAGCTGATGTTTTGTGTTCCTGAGCCGCTTCATGGGCAACTCTGCTACCTGCAACACATCACACCATTGATCAGTTCTGATCAGCCCAGCTTTGAACAGATGGTGAGGACCTGAGCCTGGGTAAAGTGCATCACCTCCCATCATCCCCAACAGAGAGATACATTGCTACTCGACAAAAATGGTGAAGAAATTTGTGCTTTTTCATAATAGAACATATGTCACATTTAAATTTTTAATATTGTTTGAAACAAAGATATTTGCAGCTACAATCATTTCAGTCAAAGTCCTAGTCTGCAATATACTAGATATGATAAGATACTATGATGTAACCGAGAGTTTCTGTCTTTCCAACATTAATGGATAAGGAGAACTATTTTTCATTTTAAAAGTAGCACATCACTATTATGTTACTAATAATGAATGTAACTAATTTAACATATAATATTTACTAAAATGATTAACATTAGCAAATTAATTTATGGGTTAATTTTAACACTGGTCTGTCAGCTATAACTTTAATGTTTCAAATTTATGGGGAAAGTTGCCCATATAAAACTTGAAGAAAAGGAAATGTTATGAAGAACAGCACTAAGAACTGTAGAGGAAGCAACATGGAAGTGGTAAAGTCTGAAAGTCTGTCAACAGTATTTTGAACAGAATTCTAATAAAGAATAAAGGAATACCACGAAGGCATAAAGTGTGTTTATGAAACATATTTTTCAGCAATCTTAACATTTACTTTGCAATAAAGTCAAAACAGAACTATATACCAACTTCATATCACTGTTATCACTTCTTCAATTATGTTAGTAATAAAAAGGGGAAATCACACCTGACAAATCTAAATAAGTGAAGGAAAATGCATGCTCTGTGAATGTCCCCAGATCTCAAGCCTATCCAAATTTGAAACTTGGTGTTAAACTGTGAAATTTGTATTGTGTGTGCATGCATAAATATTACCAGCACAAAAACACATTATGTGTTGAGTATGCATAGACAAATCTTTCATAGAAACACCACTGTAACTGAAGCTATAGTACTCCAAGAGTAGAATGAATGACAATGGTAAATTTGTTTTTTTTAAAAAAGGATTTGGCCTAAAAGCTCCCCCTGCTGGTTTCTCATTTCCTAATCCATACTTCCCAATTTCACTTGAACTTTCTGTCATGTTCCCATATTGTTTTGTGTTATTCCATTGCTAAAAACTCCCTCCTGATCAGCTTTAAAAGTCTGTGGAAATTAGTCTATTTTTGGATATTTCATAGCACTTAGCCAATAATGAAAGGGATTGAATAAAAGTTCAATTCAAATTTTAATTGATTATAACCATACACCAATACAATGTAAAAACAAAGAGGTTATATCAAAAAATGAAGATAAAATATAACGTAGAATTTCCAACACCATTTCTAACACTACCAAGGTTACCAATAAGAATTAAATATACAAAATAAACCCATAGGGGCCATAAGATGTCAAGCTTTTAGGCATGCCTTATAGTAGCTTGTACAGGTTTGGTGAATACCATTAAGACAGTTGCAGCTCTTCTGGTGATACAAGAATCTTTATTAAAAAGTAAAATTTCAATAATTTTTGGAAGAAAGATCAATAGTTTTAAATAGATAACAACTCCAAAGCAACAAAACAAATAGTGGGACGGTCCTCAATTTCATCCAAACTACAGCTACAGTAGCATAAATGAAATCAATCATCTGGAATTGTGAAGAGCACTACAAGTATATAGAATAAAGAGTATGTCAAGATATTCCTAGATGGAAGACATTTTGACCCATATATATATATATATATATATATATATATAATGCATTTGTAAGCCCATCACCCTCACCACCCACTTGTATATTCAAGGTGCAATTATATACCAATGTGGAAATAGTTGCAATGTTAGTGTATAGATGTCTGAGTCTGATGCTGCATTTGCTACTAAGCCAATATTTGTATAGTAGATTACCCACCATTATTTTGTCAGAAAAACAGCATGAAAACTCACTAGCCCCCTGGAGTTTAACAAAGTTATGACCCTGATTTTGCTAAAAATACTACAGAGAAATAAATGCACTCTGAATATGTTTATTTTATAACCTCCCTGTGGCTCAGACATGCAAGGCTGACTGGACTGAGAGTTCTAGGGAGATGTGAGAGAGCTTTAAAGCTATTAGGAAAGACCAATTATGGCAATAAAAATAGTGGTGATTTGGTGCCATTGGAAACAGTAACAGCACAATTTGAAGCAACTGAGGGGCTATACGTAGGACGTACACTGATCTCTGTGCATGTTGAAGAGCACCAGTTCTTGGTATCTCTAATAATAATTAAAAAAAACTGTTAAAGGTCTTTCTGAGACCAGGAAAGACACTGCCAGTTAGAGTAGAAAATACTGGTTGAGATGGACAGATGGTCATTCAGCGTACTTTATTCCAAAGCAAGGTTTTATGAGCTGCTTATTGTATATTTTTGTATTCAGCAATGCACACTCCACTGTAAAATATAGAAAATTCCTTTCAAGTGAAAAGAATGGAAATGTCTGGTCTTGTGTGCCCATTATTGTCAAGGAAATATCTCGCCACCACTTTGTTCTCTATGCAAATAGCTTATTTTCTTCCAGGGATTACATTTACTTTGTGTAAGGATTTTGGATATTTCATAGACAAATGAGAAAAGGTAGGGATTGGTTACAGGAAAAATGTCAGTCCCAGCCTTTTCAATAATAACCAAACGAAGCAAAACCAAAAAAACAAATTGGTTGGTATCCTATTGGTGTCTTACGTATGTTATTCTAAGTTACTCTACAGAAGTGGTTGGATACTCATCCAATGCCAAATCACCACATCCATTTCAAGGTTACAGAAGCATAGTTTTTCATACAGTGCCCACTATGTATTGGTGCACATTGTTACAGACCAGACATTTTCATTTGTCAACTTCTTGGCTGGATAATAATAAACTTGAAATAATGGCATATAACCTGGTATCACCTATAGACTATAGAATATATAGCTTAAAGATTTGTGATAGGATCTTTTGGCTTTCAGCCTTATAACAAAAGAAAAAACAAACAAACCTTCTTTAGGTTTCAGCCTGAGAAGACTGCTAGAAGTTCATTTCAGAAAGGCAAACAAAGAAATTGTGGCTGACTAGAGTTGGTACATTCGATGACACCTGATGACAGGTAATGGACAGATTACGGAAAGCAGATTACTGAAAGCACAATGATCACTAAAGACCACTTAAAGATCTTTAGTGTATCAGAAATAAAGATAATATCTAGGGCTTCTGGTTGGATGACTGATGTCTGAGTAGGATAAGGAGAGAGTAGAAAAGCTAAATGAAGCTGCTTTTCCGCACACCTCCAACATGGGAAGTCACTTTACAGATATGCTGTTCCTAATAGCCCCGACATGCTTCCTTATGTTGCTGATTAATGTTGATATTGGTAAAATGGACATCAGGACTATTCTAAGAGTTACATAGTCCCTCAGACTATTAGATTCATTCATGGATAATTGGTTAGGATGAAATGTACTGATGAAAGCATAACGTCTTGATAGCTGTATAGTATAATAGACTAATATAAAATGCCTTACATGCAGTATAATGGAATAGAATGGAATGGTGCCTTACATGTAAGCTATCTGTAGACCATCTAGCAGGTTGAAACACCCAGTTCAAGATCCCATTATTATTATTATTATTATTATTATTATTAATCACATTTGGACTCTGTATCAGTATATTCAGGTGTTCTGGAATCTATTGTTCTTTTTTATTGTATACCATATTGTGTGTTGCATGTCCCTCTTAAAAACCTAAAATTGGTCTATTTGAGGTTTCATAAATTATCTTAATTATTGCACAAATACAGTTTTTTGGTATCTTTATATTTCCATAATGCTTTCCCTGATCCATTTGGAGGTTTTCTGTTCTTACTATCAGATGGGTGAGTGCTGGGGTTCTGATTGTTGTAATTGCCTTACATATAAAGTCATACAATAGAAAAAAGCTGAAATGCCCATGCATTACTATGTCTCTGTTTCTCCCTGAAGGAATGTATACATAGGCCTACTACACTACATTTGGATTCAAAGTGTGAAGCGGGCTATACCACCCTCGTTCACACTCAAATCGATTTATGATCCTCATTGGATCGATCAGTGGAGGAAAGGACTGGGTTAAAAGCAAATAACCCGAGATTTCCTGACACTAGTTTTAAAGTGGTCTTTTTTGGAAAATGTGATTCTGAAGCATTTCCAGTAAATGGTCAGAATTGCGTTTTGTTTTTTTTTTTAATTTGGGTGGGGGCATTGATCACAAATGCAATCTTGTGCACTTGCGAAAGATTGCATTTGCGATCAAAGTAAAGGAAAAAAACACACACATTAATACCCTGTTCCTTTTGGGGGGGGGGAATCCTTCCTTCCTTCGTTCCCTCCTTCCTTCCTTCCTTCCTTCCTTCCAACTCCCCCTCCCTTCTCTTCTTTTTTTAGGGGGGTGGGGTGGGGGTATTGATCGCAAATGTGATCACTGTAAAGGAAAAAAAATCTGTCTCTCTCTCTCTCTCACACACACACACACACACATACACACTAATTCCCCATTCCTTAATTCCTTCCTTTCTCCTCCTCCTCTGCTGGGCCCGTCCTTCTGTCAGGGCCCGTGCTCCTCCCGGGGCTGATGGGAGCAGGATGGACCCAGCAGAGGAGGAGAAGGAGGAGGAGGAGGAGGAGGCAGCGCTGCTGCCGGGAGCAGCAGCGAGGGAGGGAGGCAGTAGCAGCAGAGAGCCCTCCTCTGGTAAGGGTGGAGGGAAGGAAGAGAAAGGGAGGGGAGAAGAAGAAAGGAAGGAAGGAAGGAAGGAAGGAGGGAAGAGATAAAGAAGGAAGGATCCCCCCAAGGAATAGGGAATTAGTGTGTGTGTATGAGAGAGAGAGAGAGGGGGGGGGTTATTTTTCCTTTACGGTGATGGCATTTGCGATCAATACCCCCAACCCCACCCCCCAAAAAAAGAAGAGAAGGGAAGGGGGAGTTGGAAGGAAGAGGAAGGGAAGGGAAGGGAAGGGAAGGAAGGAAGGAAGGGGGAAAAGAAGGAAGGAAGAATCCCCCCCAAAGGAACTGGGTATTAGTGTGTGTGTGTGTGCGTTTTCCTTTACAGTGATCGCATTTGCAATCAATACCCCCACCCCCACCCCCCAAAAGAGATTGGGGGGTAATGGACTGTCATCCTTCCCTGTCAGCTCCAGTGGGAACAACAAGCATTCCCAGCTGAGAAAGCAATTCCAAACAAGGCCCCTTTTCATAGTGTGAACAAGGGGCCTTTTGGAATCGTTTTCCTAAGCGGAGCACAGCCCGGTCCCAATGCGGATTTTTCCACAAGTGGGAATGGGCCCATAGATTGAAATCTGTGCATACATAGAATAAATAGCCTGAAAAGAGCATCAAAAGTGCCTGCTTATTCTCATGTAAATATTCTGAAACTGGTTTAACCATTGCCATGATTTCCTGTACCTTGGATCAAAATTCATTTGAATTGAGACTACAGTCAAGAAATAAGAAGACTAGGAATGGGAAGGGCAGTGATGAAAGAACTAGACAAGATTTTAAAGAAAAAAGATATACTGTTGAGCACTAACATTAGAAATTTCAGCCACTCGGTGCTCCTTTGGCACTGCATCATCTAAATGCAGTGCGAGAGGATCACTGTGATGCCGCCCACCACATGGTGGGGCACGCGGCATCATGCTGGCATGGGGCAGATTCTGGGCATCCATTCTGCAGATGCTATGTCCCCCCTCCACCCCGATGCCGACCTTCGATGCTGGTCTGTCAAAGCTGTACGTGAATTGGGCTAAACAGACCTTTGGGGTGATTCAACAGGATAATTTTTGAATGTTTACAATCCTTATGTTCCTAGGACACTCTTATCAGGAATGTTCCATAGCATTCCACATGGTTTATTTTTCCATCTCAGTTTTATGTCAGTCTGTAATAATATTTTGCATAGAAAGTCATCTATATTTTTGTGCACATATTTTTAAAAACATACATATTTTGTATACACTTTTCCTATTGTACATTCTAATGTACTTATGATTTTGTTCATATTTATTTCATTGATAAAGTGCATTTGTGTGTATTTTTCAAATGTGCATTTATGAATTAGATACATATTTTCTATTCATATTTTTGCATATTTTCCTCTCTTTCCAGAACATATAAAGAATCTTCAAACTGTATAGATTTGCAAGGCATGATGCACTCCATCTGACTGCAAGTGTCAAGCCATCCAAAATTGGTATTTTCATATAGAAATGCAGATTCAATGATTTTATTTTCTGACCATATTTTCATGTGTAACACCTGTCTGTCACAGCTGCTTACTACGGCAGTTGTATTTTTTAAGGCTGGCAAGCACCCAAGTGCATGCATCTACAATCAGCAGGAACTGGTGGGGAAAACCAAGCCTATTCCAGGGCTTGCACAAGGTTACAATTGGAAGTAGAAGTGTGGTCAAGGCTAATTGTGGTTAAAATGAAAAAAAAAAAAAACCCATCCTGAACAGAGTCCAACACTCAGAAGCGAGTTGCCAGAAAGATTAATTCAAGGTAGTGCTGAAGGTCAGAGAGTGACAAAGCCAGAGAAATCAGACAGGGCAGCAAGGAAGTATTGGAGCTGTTTGTCTGCAGCAATGAAATCACCTGTGCTTACCTAATTTATAACCAGTGGCAAATCAGTCCAGTTAACCTTATTAATTCAGTATCTTGTATTAATGAAGAGCAAGATGTTTCCTGACCTATTGCTCCCATCATTTTAATTTACATTACTCAGTATAGTGAAATGCCTTTGAATCCTCTTCCTTATCTGGTGATGTTGCCTGGGATGGCCCAGCCCGTGTTTCTTCCAGTGTCATGACAGTGCTACCAACCTCCTCTGGCTCTGACAGGGGTATGTTCCCTTGACACTTTTCTTCCCCTTCTTTATCTCAGGAAGCCTCAGAAAGTTGGGCATGTCAACCATTAGAGGTGACTACATTTAATATTTAGACATTTGAGCTAAAAAAAAACAAACCCTAAAAATGCATGGTTGAACCACATGAACAGTGATTTGGCAGACCTGAGTTTATTGAATTTGAAACATGGCTGGCTTAACCATCTCTAGGCCTGGCCTAAGAAAAAGAGATGGTGGCTCACCATTCCATTTGGACTTGTTTATTTATTTAGAGCATTTATATACATCCAAAAAGGGTTCCAGAGCAGCATCTTAGAGACTGTTGATTGGACAGTTCCAAGCACTCAGGTGCATTGTAGTAGAAGAAGGAATTAAGTCCAACAGGAACTAGTTGCTGTTCTCTTCCTCAGAAGTCAGGAAGGAAGAGCAATCACCAGTTTCTAGGGCAAAGAACAATAGAGTACTTGGTACTCTTCTCTCCCTCAGAGGCCAGAGTAATGGCAGTTGGGATGGAGGTAGGGCCTCCCACCAGCCACTAGGGCTAAGTCGTGATGGAACTGTGCCTAGATGCTCTTCTCTAGTTCAATGGCCACTGTAATGGCAGTTGGAGTGTAGGAATAGTGTTAAAAGTATATCAAACAAGAAAAGGAGTTTATCTACTTAGCTAGTTCATTGTTTATGTTCCTTTAGGCCAGGTAGCATTAGCTGTTGCCTTCTGTGTCAACAAGGTGGTGGTTTCATTCTAGATCCTGTTCTGTACAGTACTTTAGAGGTGAGATCTAAGATGCTGAATCCTATCCCCCAGATAGATTAGTGTCCTTTATGGCTTCTTTGAAGTTTGGATTGAAAGCTAGAACAGATTTTCTGTCCCACTGACAGGAGCCACCAGTTGCCACTTAGCCCAGATACAGCCTCAGAAATAGTTGCTGCCTCTTTAATTTTGCTGTCCTATAGCATCTGCTTCTCATTGTCCATGTTAAAAGTTTTTGGCTCATCAGATGCTGGCGACAATAACACTTCATGCAGTTCTATATAATTTAGCAAGATGATGAGGCTACAACTAAAAATACCAGCAATTGACAAAGTTTATTCTCCCTTGCTCATTTAATGGGATTTCTGCAAAATGCTGCATAGAAGTGAAAGAACGAAGGGGGAGGTGTAGAACCAAAAACAACTGAGAAATAGGATTTAAAACTCAATTTTAAAGAATTCAGTTCAGAAATAGTTTCAGATTATTCACCGACACATCTGGCTCATACTTGAAATATTATAAGCACTCTTATTCCTCTCTTAAAGCAGCTTGTTATGCAAAATTACCACTTCAGACTTCATTAGTAATTTTCGCTTTCCCCCTTTTTAAAAAAAATGTAATCCAACTTTCTCCAGATCGGGAGACCATTTTGCTGTGAAAGGACAACTCTTCAGCATTACAGATGGCAATTTTCATCATGTAAGGTGATGAAATGTTGGTCACACAGCAATAGTCTGCCAAATCACCTTTCGTGTGGTACAAGATGGCAGGGCAAAGTCCAGAAAGTTACCTCCTGTTCCAAAACCCATTGCTGCTGCAGTTCAATGGACATTATGCTAATCAGATCATCTGTTTAAATAGGGTCCATATGGTGATGTTTCTATAAATGTTTTCTTTATTTGAACACTATGCATTAATCTATTTACAGCTCCACATTGAAATTAACCTTGGAGACTGAACAATTATATTTTGAGCCAACAGGCAGACCAAAAGTAATTGTTATCAGAAGAAAAATATCACACAGGCAAGTTACAAGACCCTAGGTTGCAAATGACCATGAAAACTAAAACAAAGGAATTTAACATTAACATAGCAGGCTTTTAATATATATATTTTCTGTTTAATTCAACTAGTTTGATGTCCTTACTGCAACAAAGTAAACTACGCATTCAGTTTGAGGCTGATATTCTTTATATACTTCTCCCTAACTTTTGAGTGAAGAAATAATGTTGTGGATGATGAACCTTGCATTTGATCAGTGTCTAAAAATAAATAAATGCAAAGCTATCCCCACTATTAGGAAGAGTGAGTCAACTTTCTCAGGCAGCAGATGCTGGGGTAGTGGGGATTCTGAAGTGTGAGGACAGAGTTGTATGTAGCCCTTTGCTTCCCTGCCATCTGCAGGTCCAAAGATAGACAACACCTCCTCACCATTGCTGGAGAAAGAATCTTCTAGATGTACAGTGCCAATGTCTATCTGAGGTCTTTGTCTGAGGCTAGGAGTATGAGTACTGCACTCATAGTAGCATTTATATCTGACAAAACCTAAGTGGAATGAATATTGAATATTTGATATTCACAAAGCAATAATGACTAGATCCCACTAATAATGACTGAAGTAGTAATCATTAATTTTTCCATCAAGTTTAAAATATGTTTCTGATGAAAGCTTAAATTACTGTAATACTGACATTCACACACATTTTCATTGTACGTTTAAAATGTGCCAACATTATTTGCTTAACTTTAACCATAATCTGCAAGGGGAGGGGGGATTGTGAGAATTCCATTCTATGCTGGCCACAAATCTGAATGAAGAAATATGAAAGTCCACCCAGAGATGTGTGACATAAATTGTGCATCCCTTCCTCAGGGCCAAAAGCAAACCTTCTGCTCCCTTCATCTTAGAACTCCAAATGAGTGAGGAAAGTTGGTCTCAAATATGATCCCCTCTTCCACCCATAGTACTGAAATTCTGAGCTTCTTGGGAACTACTAATTGGCTTAAAAGTGCCTGTGAATCATCATTAACTCTAAACCAGTAACATTCCTGTACCATTCCTCCAAATGTGGTCAAATCATCCAAACTAGAATTAACTTTTACTGTGATAAATCCTTTATGAACAAATTAACTTAGGACTTTAACACACTGCCTCTGGTGCCCAACTGACCTCTTCCAAATTCAGAAGTTACGCTGATTTCATTGCACAGACTTTCCCCTCAATACAGCTTTCCATTGCCTCCAGTGTTGAATTTGGGCCCCGTAGGTCACTTTGGCAGCCATGTTTCCTAAACTGGAAGCTTTGGAATAGGAAAAAAATGGCCACCAAAGCAACTTACAGAGCCTGAATTCAACACTGGAGGCAATAGGAAGCTGTTTTGAGGGAAAAGTCAGTGCAATAAAATCACTCTAACTTCTGAATTTGGCTCAAATTCAGAAGGGGTAAGTCGAGCATCAGAGGCAGTGTGATAATGCCTAAGATTAATTTAGCAAGTCACACTCTCTCAGCCTCAGAGGAAGGCAAAAGTAAACCTTCTCTGTACAAATCTTGTAAAGAAGTCTCTGTGACAGGCTTGCGTTATGGTTGCCATAAGTTTGAAATTACTTGAAGGCACATAACCTATATATATATATATATATATATATATATATATTATAACAACAAAAAAATCAAATCTATTAAAACTTGATCAGCTGGAAAAAAAAAGTTATGCAACACACAACCAATAAACCACAGTACAATATTAGACGAAAAGACCTCCACTGAAAATGGATGAAGTTAAAAAATTCTTTCTCAGCCCCTAAGCAGTTAGTAAAATATTGTATTATAAAGGGAGGGTGGATCGGTGAAAGTGACAGTTCAAAGGGGATGGGGTAGGGGACATGATGAGGCTATATTACCTTGCTTGTCTTATGCCTGACCACCTTGGAGGAGCATATATGTGCACCCAGAGACATCATATTGCAGATCACACATGAAACAGTCCGAGGGAACCCAAGAATTTGACATGGAATCAGCTTTTTATTAGCCCGCAGGCTTCAGAGGAAATAATTTCCTAAAGGTCTGAAGCCCTGTGGTTTATCTTTTTATAAGGATTCAAACAAAGAATCTCCAATCTATATATTGATTGGCTACAGAAGGTTAAACATGGTATATATCATTCACTCATTGGTTACAGAAAAGTATACATTTTGAACAACTTGTGTATATCCCTCAAACCCCCCTTATCAGGCCTGTGTTAACTCACTGTCCTAACTTGGCATTTCAAACATTCCTTATTGTACCCAATGCTGACCTTCAGGTGCCAAAAGATGCATAGCAAACGGAGCTCTTTTTTTGCATCAGGTGTTTGCTGCGGCCTTTAAACAGCCACGGCAAAGACCTGGGGAGAAAGGGGCCATGGCGGCAGCAACTTTCTCCCCTCGCCAGTCCCGAGGGAAGCGGCGTGCAGCGGGCGCCCAGGGTGCCTGCTGCACCCCACTTTGAGGCAGCGGGGAATCCACAGTTTGCCGCTTCCCCACGGGCTCCGGAAGTGGCGGGATGGGGCCGCCAAGGCTGCCGGTGCGGCAGCCTTGGCCCATCTCGCCACTTCTTGGGGCGGGTGGAGACCGCCCCTTTTGGGCAGTCTAAAAAGCCCTTTTGTTCCCTTGTCCTCTGCAACTTTTACTTGCTGGCTGGAAGTTCCTAACAAGTGAGTATTCCATTTAACTCTTATTACCCCTGCGGCTACTACTATTACTGATCTCAAAATGACTGCTTCCCTAATTTTCAGTTGTATGCCACTGTTCTTCACAACTTCTTCTAACTGCAGAACAGCTCACAGAAAATGTTGGTTTCAATTATCATTGCATATTTATTTTTTATATTATTATCTTCCCCCCATCTGTCTGCTTCATGATACAGATACAGACATTTCAACAACTAAAGCCTTCTTAAAATTTAGGTGATGTTTTCTAGACAAAGTTTCATTTGTTCTCTCTCTTAGCTCTGACTTTCTTGTATCTTAGGCGGCTACATCTGCATTCAGAGTGGTTTCATCTTTTATTGTCTTATAGTGTTGTGGAGTGTTCTCTTCTACTGGTGTATCACAACATCAGATCTGACCTTAATATGTGTTTGTGGTCACTTATTGCTTACAGGTTCCATCGTTTTATTTTCCTGATGGTAAATGGTTGCTTTGAGTTTTCATTTCTAAAGGGCTGACTTCTGAAATATTTCAACCTTCAATTTGAACGAACATGCCTGGTCAATAAGATGCTTCATTACCCCTTCTTTTTCTCTAATCATCTCCTAAACAATTTTTCTGAATGGTATTTACTTTCTTTTCCTTAGATCTTGTAGTAATATCATTCTGCCATATTAAAGGATGAGTCAACAATTTTTTCATTAACACTTCATCTTTCTGAATAATTTTTTTAGAGAATTTTTTTATTGATACTTCCGTGAAAGATTTCCCTCATAACCACAAGGAAACTATATTCTTAAGGAGGTGATGCCAATATTTCTAATTATGCGATAGCAGTGATTCTTCAACTAGTTGTGTAAATTCCTCATTTTCCTCTCCTAATGTTGCAATTCCCAGTGTTAATCTTGTACTATTTATACAATTACTTTTAAAATTAAGGATGGATATAGATAATATTTTATAGAATCTGCTTGCCAATTATTTTCCACTAGGGATGTAAATTGCTGTCAAAATTCTTCTCATCCCATGACAAAGCAGGAAGTATATTTATTTTTTTCTCTGCAGATGATGTACATGAAAATTAAAATGTTTTGCTGCGGAGGCAGGAGCACCCCAATGATGACAAGACCCAAAGTTGGCAAGAAAAAAGACCACAACTTGCATTAACAGTAAAACACAAGTTAGGGTCGGCACACAAGCACGAGGTCTGGATCTGCACATCACCAACACTGAGGTTGACTGATGTGAGATTGCTTGTACGCCAAGCATCGGGATGACTTTGAGGCAGTGCAACGCCTCTGCGCAATTATGCCATTACGCAGCTACAGGATGAAAGCATCTAGTCACCGGGATAAACTAGATGTAACCCACCATTACCACATCATACCGTTATGTTTCTTGGTCCAAAGGACTCCTGTTCTAGTGCTACTGAGCCCTGGGAACCAGCCCACCAGATCCAGTACCTGTGCTGCCACCCCATAAAGCTGTGGCAAATAACACCAAACCAAGGGAGGGAGGGTGGGCAGCCACGCAAAAAAAAGGCACCGGCAGAGCAGCATGCTTGCTCTTTTAAGGGGCCTCCCACCAATGAGAAACCCTGCAGGCCCCTGCCTCCCTCCTCCCTAGGCCTGGTGACCAATGGGAGGAGGCTGTGTGGCTCGCTCAGCCAATCCCCAACGTGCCTGCTCAAATGGACACCCAGGGGAGCCTGACTACTGAGTGGGCATGCACGCCAGAGCCCACACACAACCACCTTCCCACCAGCGGGAAGCGCACGCAGGATACCACTGTTGCCCTTTGGGCCGGCCCACCCACAGCTCACGAGATTAATAATAATAATAATAATAATAATAATAATAATAATTATTTCTACTTCCTGCCTCTCCTTCAGATTGAGGCGAGATTCTAATATATCATAAAATACCATTGCATCAATCTCAATATTATAAAACAGTGACATAACCATAAAAACATTCAATAAAAACAATAAAATTTGGTCCTTCAATGTTATCGTTGATATTTTCCATCTTTGCTCATTAATCTGATTAACCTGTCATGTAGTGATTGGTTATAACATGTCAGGTGGGTAGGCCTTCCGGAAGAGATCCATCTGAAGTGCTTTCTTAAAGGCAACTAAAGTGGTGATAAGATGGATCTCCTCCGGCAAGTTGTTCCCTAATTTCGGGGCCACAGCAAAGAATGCCCTGTGGGAAGTCATCTTCAGCCTTGTGTTTTTAATTTCTAATAGATTCTTCCCTGACGTTCTGAGAGTGTGGGGCGGATTATGTAGGGAGAGGCATTCCTTCAAGTAACTCAGGCCCAAACCGTATAGGGCTTTAAAGGTAACGACCAACACTTTGTATTGCGCCCGGGAGCTAATCGGCAGCCAGTGTAATGATTTCAGTACAGGGGTAATATGTTAATAATAATAATAATTTCTTATCCGCCCCTCTGAGCGAGCAATCGGGGCAGGGTACAACATATTAAAAACATATACAGTTAAAATCCTCTAAACATATGTTCTGTTCTAGATGTCCTTGTGATTAGCCTGGCTGCTGCATTCTGAATCAGCTGAAGCTTCCGGACTTGATACAAAGGTAACCCCATGTAAAGCGCATTACAAAAATCTAAGCGAGAGATTACCAGTGTACGTATCAATGTTTCAAGGTTCTCCCTGCCCAGGTAGGGACGCAGCTGGCGTATCAACCATAGCTGGTGCCATGCACTCCTGGCTGTTGCCTCCACCTGTGATGTAAGCTGGAGGGATGAATCCAGGAGTACACCCAGACTGAGTAATTTGTCCTTTAGGGGAAGTGTGACCCCATCCAGGACAGGTTGACAAATCTCCATCCCTGGACTGGGGGGACCTATCACAAGTACCTCCATTTTTTCTGGATTCAACCTGAATTTGTTTTCCCTCATCCAGCCCATTACTGACTCCAGGCAGGCATTCAGAGAAGAGATGCCATCTTTGGTCACTGCAACAGTCGTAGATATAGAGAAATGTATTTGGGTGTCATCATCGTACTGATAACACCACGCCCCATGTCTCCGGATGACCTCTCCCAGCGGCTTCATGCAAATGTTAAACAGCGTGGGGAACAGAATGGCACCTTGAGGAATGCCCGATGTCAGCTCTCTTTTACGAGAGCAGCTGTTCCCCAGCTGCACCATATGGAATCTGCCCGAGAGGTAGGACCGGAACCACTGGAGCGCAGTGCCCCCGATTCCTAACTCTCTCAGGCATTCCAGAAGGATACCATGGTTGACGGTATTGAATGCCGCTGAGATGTCCAAGAACACCAGTAGGGTCACACTTCCCCTGTTGGCGCCCAGCTGGAGATCATTGACCAAGGCGACCATAGCCATCTCAATTTCGTATCGCCTCCTGAAGCCGGTTTGAAATGGGTCTAGATAATCGGCTTCTTCTAAGGTGGCTTGGAGTTGGAAGGCAACTGCTCTTTATCTCTCACACAGGCCTTGAAAAGCACCAGGCAAACTCTGCCACAGAAACCTACTGGGTAACCTTGAGCGACTCACACTCTCTCAGCTTCAAATGAAGGCAAAGGCAAGGGCAAAGGCAAATTCCTCCTGAACAAATTTTCCTAAGAAAACCCTGTGATAGATTTGTCTTAGGGCTGCCATAAGTCAGAAATGACTTGAAAGCACACAACAACAATATTGCTAAACCCAAGTGAGAAAGTGAGTGGCAAGCTCAATGCACCCCTGTTCTTTAACTGCTCAACATAGTACTTAGTCAATATAAACCTAAAACCATCCAGAACATCAAGAATGGACATTCTAGATTCCTTAGTTCATTTGCAAATGAACAAAGAAGGTGGCAAATTTCATGGCTTGTAAATAAAAATGTAAAGGGGGTGAGACAGCAAAAATTTGTATGTTTACCAACTTGCAACAAATGAACATCACATCCCTACTCTCCAGTACCTCCCAGTCCAACATGGCTAGAAGAAGTAACAATGTGCAAAAAAAGGGGGGGGGGTGAAGAAGTCTTACAATTATATATAATTTGCATCCCACTTCCACACAAAGTTGGTATGGGATGTATAGTTTGCTCACGGCCACAGGGAGACAAGGTTTAAAAGATGTCTCAGCAGTTATGCCAAGGCTGGAAGATTTTGGGGGTGTGTCCAGAGCCAACTTATGGTCTTCTGCCTCCAGTTCCTTCACTTCAGTTTTGCAGTTGGCTCGCCCTCCTGTCACTGGTGAAGTGTGAAGTTAACTTGGTTGCTTCAGAGGCAGGTAGGATTTTTTCCCCCTTTTCCCAAGGGTTTTTTCACCTATCCCATACTGTTTCCAGACATGGAAAATTGGCTTGGGTGGCATCTAAATAAGTTGATTTAGTATGATTTGCAAGGCAATTTGGTTTTCATTGAGTGCCTAGGACACCATTTGTGTGGAAGGAGGTCTACAGAACCAACTCTTTGGGCCTTGGAACCTGGGAGGTGGGGAGAGAGAGACCCCTTGGGACTGCATAGAGCATAAAATCCTCTCTAATTCTTGGGCATTGGGAGAGGGACTCTTCCTGATGTGGGCCAGCCAACAGATAACTCAGCTTTTTGGTTACTGTTCGGGCTCAGGTGCTATTGCCCAGGGGAGGCTGCAGAGGTGGTCTCTGAAATAGACTACCGGCCACAACTTCTCCCACCCTTGACTATTTCCCCTCCTAGTTTGCAGTTTCATTAAGAAATTAATAAATAGGTCAAGTTATAACCTATTTGATACCTCTTTCCATTGTCTTGTCTCGTTATTTCTGGAGTGGGTGGGCAAATGGGTTAGATTTTTTCCCCACCCCTGCATTGTATTGATCAATAATCCACAAAACAGCCCCAGTTTCCTATTTATCAGGTGCCAATTTAAGAAACCATTTGAGGAGATGAGGATAATGTAAGAATCATTAAGATGATCCTTCAAAGCTTGAAGGGCTAATGAAACTGAAAAAACAACAACTGATTGTTCACGCCATCTTTATGATGACTGAGTGTTGATGATGATGATGATATTATTATTATTATTATTATTATTATTATTATTATGCCTTTCCAAAAAAAGATCGAAGCAGTTTACAAAGTTATATAAGAACACATAAAATACATAAAAGATTTACAAAGCAAATAAATAAAATACCTAAACAGTGGATAACGTATACAAACTAAAATTCCATCCCCCATCCCTTAACTAAAATACAACCATCATTAAACAAAATTACATAAACAATTACAAATTCATTAGATATTTAAACAGATACATTTAAAAATAAGTCCTGGGAACAATGCTGCCAGGCTGCCTCAGCTGACAGAGTAGCTGGAAAGGGCAGGGCAGATGTTTTAAAGGCCCCAGTGTCCCAGGAACACTGCTGTCAGGCTGCCACAGCTGATGGAGTTGCTGGAAAGGGCAGGGCAAATGTTTTAAAGGCCCCAGAGTCCCAGGAACGCTGCTGCCAGGCTGCCTCAGCTGATGGAGCTGCTGGAAGGATCAGGGCAGATGTTTTAAAGGTGCATTTAAAGACGTTGATAAGAAACTTGGCAGGCCAAGCAATTACTGTTCTGTATGTTCTGGGTGTGTGTACTGATAAATCAATTGGTACCATGGTTGTTCCTTAAGTATGAATTACCACTCAACTAGAAAAATGTCTACTGTAAAATATCAGGTTTGTCATTTTACATATGCATTGATTTGGTTGCTGATTTTTCTTATAAAATTTTTCTTACCACCAATGCTGAATTCAGGTAAAGAGCTTACCCAAATTAGGGACAGTGAGAAAGAAAGGGGGGTACTGAGGTAATACAAGTTTGACAGCAGTGTGAATAAAATATCAAGCCTAATGTACCCCCAAAAAGAAACCAGTGAGGACTAAGCATGCTCTGTAGCTATAGGCTAGTAGAAGACAGCTGGAAAAGAAAACAGGATGATCAAATATAATTCCCTGGGGAGGGCATTACAGTTGAACATTTGGGGTTACATATTCTATAGATGGTATCATTGTTTGTTCTTTAACCTCCTTTTCCTGCTGTGAATCTTTCAAACTTATGGAAAGTGTGAGGAGCAGAAGAGAAGGAAGAGAAATACCGCCAAAAGTGGATAGAAAAGGCTGTCGGGAGAGAAAGCAAAGAGCACAAGGGAATAAGGAGGAAAGGGAAAAGTGGCCAGTTCTTGCTCTGTATAGACACAGATTGTTCTATTTTTTCTTTCTCCTGAAAGGAACAGAGCAATAAATGATGGAAGACACACAGGTATGAAAAAGTCACAAGGAACTATTTAATTTTCTGGCTCTGTCATCTCAAAATCCACATTTCAAAGCTATTTTTAAATGTTCTCAGGCATGGAAGTGAGACTTGGAGGTTTATCACACTAGAGGTCAAACAGGATTTAAACAGGAATTAAACAGGAATTAAACAGGAAATGCCTTATGTTTAACATAGGGCATTTAACATGCCTTATGTTTAACATAGGGCATTTCCTGTTTAATTCCTGTTTAAATCCTGTTTAAATCCTGTTTAAATCCTGTTTGCCCTCTAGTGTGATAAGAGATCTGCTCATAGAAAGTAATACAGAAATATAGAGTTAAGCCTCTTCATTGACTACATTGCTACACTGCTGCTACATTGCTCCTTTGAATGCTAGAATAATCACTATAGTTTTTAAACACTTCCTTAAATAAAAACATCTTAGCCTGCTATCGAAAGGCAAGTAGGGAAGGGATCAGTCTAGCTTCCTGTGGAAGGGAGTTCCAAAGGGTGGGAGCAGCCACCAAGAAGGCTGTCTCTCATATCCTCACCAAGGGATATTGGTGGGACTGAGAGGAACAATAACTTTTCAAAACAAGGAGAAAAAAACAAAAATGGGTGCACTATATATCACTAAGTACAAATGGTAATGAATAATGAGAAGCTACAAGAATTCTTAATCAGTTATAAATATAATTGAACAATTTTAACTAAACATATAATGTAATTATATTATCTTTTCATGTTTATTTAATTAGATTTATAATTGGATAATAATTCTTGTAGCATCTCATTATCCATTAACACTTGTACTTAGTGATATATAGTGCATCCAGTTTTTGTTTTTGTTTTTTTTTTCCTCCTAGGGATCGAGAAAAAGCCTAGGGATTGAGAAAAAGCCTCCCCCTCAATGATCTTAGTGTTTTGGCGGGTTCATGTGAGAGGATATGGTCCTTCTAATAATTTGAACCTAAACTGTATAGGGCTTTATAGGTCACAGCCAGCACTTTGATTTATGCCCAGAAATGAACAGGTAGCCAGTGAAACTGTTCCAACAAGGGAGTTATATGCTTCCTATAACTGGCCCGAGTCAGCATTCCAGCCACAGCATTCTGGACCCACTGAAGTTTTTGAACAGTTTCCAAAGGCAGCCCAACATAGAGTGTGTTACAGTAGTCCAAATGGGATGTAATTAAGGCGTATGTCACCACAGCCAGATCTGGCATCTCAAGGAATGGGCACAGCTGGCACATAGATTTTAGCTGTGCAAATAAACTCCTGGCCACTGCTGAAGGCTGGGCATCCAAGGTCAGAGTTGAATCCAGGAGAACACTGGAAAAGCAAGCCTGAGATTTCAGGGGGAGTGTAACCCCATCCAGCACAGGCAAGATCCCTATTCTCTGATCTGCCTTATGACTGACCAGGAACACCTCTGATTTGTTCTAGCTTATGTTCTTCATTATACTGCTGCATTGTGCTCACTTGTGGAAGCCGAGACATTGAAGAGATGATGAAAAGGATATGAAATGTTTTGTACTACAAGCTGGCAACTTACAATATTCAATTATTTTTTAAAGTACTCCAAATGTTGTAGTTATTTTCAAAAAGTGAGTGGCTGTACAGACCACCCCTAAGGGGTGGCCTGCACCTGCCTCTTTCTTTGCCAGATCAGCGCCATGGCAACCGCATGCCATGACCCTGATCAGGCCTTTCTGCGCCACAGAAAGGGCACTGTTCCCGCTGGCACTGTGGCTTTTCTGCACTTCTTTGGCACTGCATCATGTGGACACAGTGCCAGAGGAGTGCTGTGACACTGCCCACCGTGTGGTGCAGCTTCTGGAATCCCACTAGCATCAGGGAGGAGTCTGGGCATGTGTCATGTAGACACCACACCCCCACTCTGCCCCCATGCCAGACTTTATGACTGGTCTATACAGCATGCAAGTTACTTAAAACTGTACCATAAATTAACAACCGCTAAATGCTTCTAATCTTATGATAGCTGCATATATATATATATATATATATATATATAGCTTTTTTTAATGATGGCCCTGACAATACCTACTGCTGTTAAGAAAATCTCAAAATGTCCAGTTCATGAGTTGATCTTTTAGACATTTTGAGCAGGGGAAAACAGATGAAAAACTGGAGGTCATCAGATGAAAACTGCAGAAGAAAAGAGATATGTTTCACAATGCTAAAATATGGTATTTCATTTTCTACAAAGCAAAATTAAATTTAGAAAGAGACCTATAGAAATTGACAAACTAAGTATATTGGAGTTACTCAGTCAATCCTTATTCTGGGAACATTTGATTTCCTACAGGAATTTACTCCATACATGATGTATACTTTATAATATATTCCCAAAGTTTTAGAGTACGCATGCATTCATCTATCTCTAGATCTGTTTCTAGATAAATGATACATACATGCCCAAGTGCCAACATCTATCTTTCTGGTTTGTGCCACCATCTGGGTAATACATCATGAAGCAGTGGTGCTTGTTATGATATATGACACTAACACATCATAAAAACACTTGTCACTTCTGTGATGTATTATTCAAAACATGGAATTATAAAGAAAGATCAATATACAGCAAGTCTTGAACTTTCTCGTATGCTGAGTTTGGAAAAATTAGATAACACGAGATAGCACTATGTAACAGGGGGGGAAAATACATTATTTCACACTGGCCAGTGTTCTAAAGTCTTTATATCAGCCATTGCCAACCTGGTATCTTCCATACATTTTGAACTACAGCTCCTAGAATTTCTGACCTAGAATTGGCTATGCTGGCTAGGGTTGGTGGAAGTTGCACTCCAAAACATCCGGTATTAGGGACTGGATACATGATGTCGCTTCCTGTAATTTTACTTCTGAACAGTTCATGGAGTAAAATTAGATACTGAAAAACTCTGGCAAGCAAGATGAAGTAGTAAGGAGCCCTGATGGCGCAATGGTTAAATGCTGGTACTACAGCCACAATGTTGTAAGTTTGGTCCTAAAGGAGGGTCCAAGGTCCACTCAGGCTTCCATTATTTTGTAGGTTAGTAAAATGAGTACCCAGTTAGTTGGGGGCAAATGGCTTGCACATTGTAAACCACTTAGGGAGTGCTAGTCCATTGGCAAGCAGTATAGAAATGTGCTTGCTATTGCTATTGCTATCATGTGGGAACAGGTTTGTATCAACTTTTACTGTCTAAACTCCAATTTTCAGCTAGTGTCACCCCCTCAGCATGGTTCTTGCCTTATTAGTGCAGAAAGGTGAAATGGGCATGGCAACACTGGCAACAAGAAAGGAGTTGGGTACTCCTCCATGCCTCTCCCTCTGCTTTCTTCATGGGAGGAACTAGCCACTAGCTGTCTATACAGCTGCAGCCCCATTCCTTGTAGCTTGGCAAATAGGCAAGACCAACAGGCATTTTGCATGGGTGTGATGGAAGAGACAGCATAATGTGAGCTTTTGTGTGTTGGGTTAAACCTCTCCAGCCCTAGAGAAACTTTTGGGAGTGTTTGTTGTAGTGTCTGTTGGGATAAGGATGTTTGTTTGTATGAGCTGGGGGGGGGCTTGCTTGTGTGCTTCTTAGTGTTCTATTGTTCTTTTGGGTGTAGGCCCAGGTCCTTTGCTTAAACACATGGTCTCAGAGAGGCAGGGCATCTGTTGAGAATAAGTGAATCAGAGAATGGTTGGGGGAAGAGCTAGCATTCACCAACTCCCTAAATAGCTGCAGCTCCATGCTCTGGAGCTTGAGTAGGCAAGGCCAACAGGTGTTTTACTTGATGGAAAAGACAGGATAAAGTCCTTTGATTGTGTATTACTGCATGACAGGGGGTTGAACTACAGGGCTATGTGGTCTATTCCAACTCTATTCTTTTATTTTTTTGATGATTCTAAATTGGGTAGGGATGGCTGCAGTTGCAAGCTGGAGTTTGGGATGTAAAAAGCACTGGTAATGTCATCTTTCTTCACAGAGTTATATGCTAATTTGTCTTGTGCCATGGTTTGTTTTTGCATCAAAGTTATTGGAATCTCTATCCCATATCCAATCTGGCAACCCTAAATAGAATACAACAAGTTGGAGAACACTGATCCACATTCAGCTCAGAAAACCTTCCTATATGCCAAATAAAGAAGTACAAACACCATTTCTTTACAAGCCCATACAAAATAAAATTACAGGTGTGGAATATCACAGCTGTGATCAGGCCCAGCTCTTCTTTTCGATAGAACTTACTTGAACTAGACAACTTCACTGAAGACTGTGCTTATATAGAGTTGTGCCTAATCAGAGTCCCAGAACTGTTTTGTTTTAAAATCTGAAAAAAATATTATTGTTGTATTTAACTAGGTTACCCATTGTGTAGCAGCATGCTGAAGTTTAAAGAAGAACAAAAAATAAAATTGAATTGTACATCCCCATATGAGCTTTATGAACTGTAGAAACTCAAAATCCAAAAAACCAAACAAAAACATGTCATTCTATTTTCTATACAATTATACAAACAAATATATATTTGATTTCATCCCATTTTTCTTATTTCAACCTCTATGTCTCTTTCCCTCTATTTTAAGATAATAGTATCATTCCATTCCATTGT
Organism: Urosaurus nigricauda; assembly: GCA_034509955.1. Lineage (NCBI taxonomy): Eukaryota > Metazoa > Chordata > Lepidosauria > Squamata > Phrynosomatidae > Urosaurus > Urosaurus nigricauda. Next base: position 165,464,090 of record JAOEGL010000005.1, on the reverse strand, counting down.
TTCACTAGAAAATTATTCATCACAAGTCATTCTTCTTGAATATACTCTTTTGTTTTCCCTTTCATCCAACTTGTCAGCTTACCTAGTTCTGCTATTTCATATAGTTTAATTAACCATTGTGCTACTGTTGGTGTTTCTTCCTTTTTCCACATCCTTACATATATTAGTTTCACACATGTTAACATACAGAAAACTTTTTTTCTTTTTCCTTCATAACCATACCCAATAAGAAGACCTCAGCTAAGAATGCCACATCTACTTTCAGTCCTGTCATCATTATTTTGTAGATTTCTGTCCAGTACATCCTACCTTTGAGACATATCCACCACAGGATGATCCTATTTCTTGTAAAAATTTCCAGCAGTTTGGTCACTTCTCTGGTAATTTTATAAGAGAGAGAGAGAGAGAGAGAGAGAGAGAGAGAGAGAGAAGATTAATCTGGCATGACCTGTTTTGGAGAAACCTATGTTGATTTTTGTGATTATGGCTTTCCCTTCTAAATGTTCACAGACTCTCTGTTTAATGAGCTGCTCTAGAATCTTTCCTTGTATTGATGTCAGACTAACTGGATGATAATTGTTGGGATCCTCTCCCCCACCTTTTTATTTTTTTATTTTTGGAAGATGGGGACAATGTTTGCCCTCCTCCAGTCTGCTGGGACTTCTATTCTCCGGGAGTTCTCAAAGATTATTGCTAATGACTCTGAGATTACATTTGCCAGTTCTTTTAATATCCTTGGATGTAGTTCCTCTCGTCCTGGAGATTTAAATTTATTTAGATTGACCAGATATTCCTTTACTTTCTCTTTACTTATTCTGAATTTCCTCTATTTGTGTCCTTTGCCCCATTTTCCTCAGATTGTGCACCATTTTTATTTTGTGACCATTTTTATTTTGTGACAAGACCTTATTTGTGAGGCAAATAAGGTGTTGAGAAGGTCTGCCATTTTCTGTCCCCTGTTACATTTTTGTTCAATTTTGCTATGGACATACCCAAAATAGCACTTTTTATTGTTCTTAATCTCTCTAGCAAGCCTGATTTCTGAGCTTTAGCTTTTCTGACTTTACCCCTACATGTGCTAGCTATTTGTCTGATTTCCTCTTTGGTGATTTCCCTTTTCCAATTACTGCATAACAAGGGGTTGAACTACAGGGCCATGTGGTCTATTCCAACTCTACTAATTATCACATTTTTCCTCCTCATTGGAACAGTTTGAAATTGTGCCTTCACTATCTCCCTTTTGAACAACTCCCATTTGTCCTGAACTCCCTTCTCTTTTAGTATTCCTGACCATTGGATCACCCCCAGGATTCAAAAGGGTTTACCAAAATCAGCTTTCCTGAAGTCTAGAATACATGTCTGACTATCCCTGCTTTCTCCTTTTCATTGTATAACAAACTCCAGGAGAATATGATCACTCCCATTAACCAGGTCAGCCCTGTTGGTTAGGATCCGATCTAACTTTCGTTGCCTCTTCCACCTCTTGGGCAATGAGATTGTCTTTGAGGCAAGTTAGGAATTTGTTTCAGCTGAGTCTGATTTCCAGCAAATATTAGCATATTTTCATGTTTATGAACTCTTGTCTGCTTCATCTGATGCATTAGACAGGGGTCCATGAAAACATACCCCACCCTCTTCAAACCAAACAGGAATCCCCATAAATACATGAAAACAGAAGTAAATATGCCTAAAGACACCAGAGTCTTGTACTACTCCGTATTACTCCATTTTGCTCAGCAATGCCTTTCAAAATAATGACAGAAAATAACACAATGTCCTTCAGGGGCCACAAAAGAGAGTCCAAGGGCTGCGCTATGACCACTCCTACTAAAAAAAAATCATATAATTATTTATTATAATTATATTTTATTTCTTTGTTGACTTCAAAAAAGTATAAATTCATCATTCTTTATGAATGAAAATTCAGTTAGTAAAGTATATCTCGACTACTGTTTTAAAAAATGCACTTAATTCATCTTGACCATTTCTTGGTCTTCACCTCAGTTTACCTTCTGAGTGGGTGGTTTCATTCTATGGAAGATTAATTTGGCTTAATGGGTAAATAAATATGCACATTAAGTAAAATCTGGCAAAAGTCAGATAAATTCCCATTCAGGGGAAACAAATCAAGCAAGTTTTGCATCCTAATATGTATTGAGGATCTGAGAAAAACACAGGTGGGATTTGGGAAAATGCAGCAAAATGGTGACTGACAGATATTCACATCCCTACCTCATTCTGTATTCCAAAGAAAGCTTTGCCCCACCTTCACCCCAGCTAGAAATGAAATACATTATTCCATTTTTAGCTGGAGGACATTACTTTTCTTTACTTCTCCCACTAATACACAAAAATCCCTTTCCTTCCTTGATATTATTTCCTTGAAGATATTTATACAGTTTTAAATCCCCCTAATCTCTTTTTCTATAAGCTGTATAAATTAAGTTCCTGGCTCTCTCGTCCTGTGTCATATCAACTAATCCTTATATCATTCAGTTGTCCAATACACCAGAAACCCAATCATATATATCCCATGTAGCCAGAACCATGGTAAATTAAGAGCATCAAAAGAGACAGCACTTTCAGTTGTGTCTCACCATCTTCATCAGTTTCAAAACATGCTGTCTTCCATGACATAGTGTTGGCCCTAGAGGTTGGCATCTGTCTGTCTGTCTAAGATGAATAACATTATATCAGAGTTCAGTAGAAATGTAAATCCTCAACTATTTTATCTTCATGTGAGGAAAAATTATTAAGGCAGCTTTCTCTCTGCCATGGAAAACAAAACAAAACAAAACAAAGCCAGGTATACTTCCACAGTATTTTCTCTGTATTCAAATGTCCCAAAATATTGGGCAGGAATTATTTTGTGGAGTAAACTCTGAACAAAACACTCCCCTCCCCCAGTAATCCCATATTCTTTAGTTTTGGTTTGTGCAACAGTGTTTCTTTTCTGTGTAGAATAATACCCAATAGTTTGGGACATCAAATTGTTAAGAGTACTGCACTGGATTTACAGGTCTTTGGGGGAAAGCTCCTCCAGGCACTAACAATCTGCAGGAATTTACAGGGTGAAGGTTTTAAAAACATGCCAGATAAAAATTAACCAGAGTGACTCCAAGTGGGAACAAGGTAGAAGGACAAGCAGATTTTTTGTTCAGTACAATCACTTTTGTATTTAAAAGATAAAAAGGTAGTAAAAACCAAAACAACAATCTATATTCAGTGCAAGCTATTCTCAAAGTAAAAAAAAGAAAAAAAGAAGAAGAACCAATCTCTAGTGAGGTACAGCTAAACTTATGGAACTACAGACTAACATACACACATGGATTTTCTCACTTTCTAATGTGAAGAAGAGGCTAGGATGGCTGAAGAGCAGAGCAGGGAAGAAGGTCTTAGAAAGATACTCTCTGAGGCTGCGCAGACCATTCCTAAGGAATGGCCTGCAGCTGCCTCCATTTTCCCCAGATCGGAGCCATGGCAACTACATGCCACGGCCCCAATCTGGCTTTACCAGGGCACAAAAAAGAGCAGCAAAAAGTGGCTCCTTTTTGTACCCTGGAAAGGGCAGGATAAAGCTGCAGTGTCGTGGCTTTAAGGTACTCATTTAAAGCTGCATTGTGTAAATGCAGTGCCAGAGGAGTGCTGTGACACTATATGGAGTGGTGTGCAGCATCATGCCACCATGGAGGCAGAGTCGGGGCATGCATTATATGCATGTCATACCCCGACTTTGCCCCCAGGCCAGTCTTAATAGCTGTCTGCACAGCCCCTCTCTCTGCTGCTTTGTATTCAAACTTTTCCTAACTTAGGGGCTATCTCCTAAAAGTGAAGGGAAAGTCTCTGGGTGGGGCAAAACATGATGTCAGTGTTGTTCTATGGAGGATTCAAAAATCCAAAAAACATGTGCTTGCAAAGAGCAGAGGTGAACATGCCCTTCAGGCACTGATAGTGACTCTTAAATGGTCTGGGTAGTTGAAAATAATAGAGTTGCATAGAGGAGACAAACCCACTCAAATATAAATATTTACCTTTTTTCAAATCCAGATTTATTTCTTTATTTTATTGGATTTATATTTCGCCTTTCTCCCAAAATGGGATGCAAGGCAGCTTATAATTATTTTAAAAAGGATATTGCTAAAACATTAATTAAAGCTGAAGGTAGTCCCTTGATATGAATGTCTAGTCATAACCGACTGTACAGGGTGATGCTCATCTCTGTTACTAAGCCAAAAAGCCAGTGTTATCTGAGGTCTACTCTGGTAGTCATGTGGCCAGCATGACTGCACAGAATTCTGTTACCTTCCCACTGAAGTGGTACCTATCCATCTATTTGCATTTGCATGCTTTTGAACTGCTAGGATGGCAGAAGCTGGGACTAGTGACAGGAGCTCACCCCAATTACAAAAGTTTTTAAAAAAATCAATACTAATATTAAGATGTAACAGTTAAAAACACAGCATAGTTAAAACTATTTTTTAAAAGATAAAAAAAGCATTAAAAACAGTTCACCAATTGTACATACAGGTTACATAAGTACAATTCACACACCAAAAGCCTGCCTAAATAATAATGTCTTCAGCTTCCGGTGAAAAGGAGGTTCCACAGTCTGGGCACAGTCATAGAGAAAGCTGTTTCCCAAGTCTTCCCCAACTATGCCTCCAAAGAGTTGTCCAGCATCACTGGCTACACAATACCACACAATGGTGTGTGTGTGTGTGTGTGTGTATGCTACTAGTCTGAGCCAGTTTGACAGGTCTCCATTCAATACAGGTAGATAAGTCAGTTAAGCTCTGATTGCTCTAATCAATAAAACCATCTCCTTGTCAGCAGAAGGAGGGGAATGAGGCCTGGCTTCTCCAAAGGAGGCAGGCTACCAGTCCTACCCTGGCAGACTCTGCGTTATGTATCAAAATCTAACATTCATATTTACTGAGCAGAACAGAAAGTCAAGGGGAAAATGTTTCACTGGCTTATTTTCACTGGCTTATTTTCCTTGCTGACAGGGGTCCCTGACTGTTAGAAAACCTGATTTTTTAACTGAGAACAAAAAATTGCAAATTTTATTTTCATCCTTAGCCTCTGATTATTGATGTCCTTTTTTGAAATTGTGAATAAACCCACTGGGAACAGAAAAAAAAGGAATATTGAAGACTCTGCCATGTAACATTTTTGTACGCTATGGCTTCAGTTCAAAGATATAGTCATGTTAGTCTGTGGAATCAGTATTTAGAGAGATCTTGTAGCACCTTTGAGACTAATGGAAAGAAAGAAGTTGGCAGCATGAGCTTTTGTAGACTTAAGTCTACTTCATGATGCATTTGGAGTCCAAATGCATCTGAGGAAATAGACTTAAAATAGACCATTCTCAGGACTGCATTGGGTGGCCAAAAACAATGTGAATTATAGCTAAAATAAAGCTATCTGTGCTAGATGTAGAAATAAATAAGACTGTTTTCCTGCTACAAAGTTACTTCTATGGATTTCTTGAGGAGTAGTGATCTACAAAAAGGTATCTGGTCCATTCTCTGGACCTGCATGGTCGAATAAGCAACACTAATTTTCTCCATGGGACAACATGCTCCAGTATATTACTACACTTAAGCCCTATCCAGTAGTTATGAAATAAATATATGATGATGGGCAGGGTGATAGTCTTTCCTTTAATCAATTTCCCAGAACACTAGAAAGCTGGAAAATCAGCACTTGTGAATATATGGGAAGCCTCCATTTACAGATGAAGATTTAATACTCAGAATGTCATACTCCACATGATGAAAGTGAAGCAAATACACATTGAAGGGAATGGATATAGCTCAGGGGTTCTCAAACTATGGGGCTGGACTCCGGGGGGGGGGGTGTTGCTTGAGGGATGTGTGAGATTGGAGGCTCTCATCCTCTTCCTCTTTCCCATCCTCAATCTTTTTCTATCCTAGGGAGGGGAAAGGCATGGAGAGTGCTTTAAGCCTTTGCCTGAGGAAAGAGGAGAGTTATCACCTTTTAAATGTTCACATATGAATATGCATGCATTTTTGAAGGGAAAAAATGTACACCAAACAAACAAAACTTTTATTCACATACTATGTCGAGTGGGGGGGGGGCACAATATCTGCATGCAGATGTAAAGGTGGTCACAAAGGTTAAAAGTCTGAGAATCATTCATGTTCATAGCTCATTTCTGCTCTTCATTCTTCAGTTGCTGCTTATATAAACATATACATTCCTACATTCTGGTTTGCAAGGAGGCAGTATATTATATATCCTGAGTGGGTGGATGCACATAGACTCTATCATATACACACATAAAATACATTTAATTACTTCTCTTAGTTTTATTCCAAAAACATTCTCCTCTGGTTTATCATATGGAGACTATTCAGCTGTGTGTATATGTTTTATTTAATCATAAATATATGATGTTGTGTTCCACTTTTGAAACAAGCCCAAGAAAATTCAAAGTGCCATTTTGTGTAAGTAAATAAGCACCTGAACAGCTTTCATTTACCTCTACAACTTCTGTCTGACATTTGTTGTATATAGTAACAGCAGTTTTGTTGTCTTTGTTATGTCACAAATATTCTATGATGCTATAAACAGTTTTACCAAAACAGGTATAAGAAGAGGCTGATTGTCACTATGTTGAAATGGATGTGGTCTCTTCAATTTAATTGGTTATACTCTAGTGTTGTTCTACTTAGTGTAAAGAGTTTGACAGAATGGCTTGTGCATTTCCAACTTATGGAGATCCTAGCGTGAACCTATAATGGTTTTGTGTTTTTTTTGCAAGTTCCTCAGAGGGGGTTTGCCATTGCCATCCTCTTGAAGCTGAGAGAATGTGACTTATCCAAGGTCACCCAGAGAATGGACTACTTCTCCTACAATTGCTTACAATAAGCTAAGGTGGACATTAAAATAATGTGGAATCTTCTCTTCAAGTCAGAGGAAGGAGCTGCATTTCACAGCTCCTTCCTATAGTGGATCATTTCCATGGCAACCACACGCAGCAGGAATGATTCTGAGGAGAAAGGGACCTTCCCTTTCTCCTCTGTTGGTCTGGGGTATCCAGGAGCATGAAACCCCAAGGACACCCCTTTTCTGCACCATGGAGAAGCAGCATTTTGCTGCTTCGCCATGGCATGGAAAAACGCCGGATTGGGGCCACAGGGCTGCCGGTGAGGCTGTCCTGGCCCCAATCCAGCATGAAAAGTGGCGGCACACACCAGCCCCTTTGGGGCTTGTCTGTACAGCCCCATTAATATAGAAATGATATAGAATGGACCTGGATGTGGGTAAAAAAGACACAGGAACTCTTTTTCCTTAAATTCTCCTATATTACCTTGGACTCTTTCAGACGTGGGAAATTGGAAGTATAATCCAAGGGCAATCCAAACGCAATCCTGGGGTTTCACGTTATTGCGAATTAATTCTTCTCATGCAAATTCGGGCAAAAGGGAAGTCACTCCGAATGCAATCATGGGTTTAACGTTATTGCGAATTTAAGCTTCTCACGCGATTTCGGGCAAGGGGCAGTTATTCCGAATGCCTTCCGAACGGAGCAGGGGTTCAGGTAAATTCGCTAAACAAGCGAATTTACATGAATCCGCATTGGCTCCATTCGGAATTGGGAGAAATTCCTCCCGTTTGAAAGAGTAGCTTATAATAGATAAAGGCCCCATTCATACTAGCCCATTTGCCCTGTTTAGATCCGGATGAGATCGGGCATGTCATTACCGAATCTCTCCGGAAAGAAGTTCAAACTGCCTTTTCCTTGATCGATGCTTCCCGGTGTATTTTACCCCACTTAAGTTCACACTTTGCAAAGTAAAGATTTAAGATGGACCCTCCTGGTTGCCAGTCAATGATGTCACTGGTGATGTGTCATGCAGCCATTTGTCAACAGCATGAGTGTCCCCCCCCCTTTTAAAAAAAATCTAGTGGCAAGGTTTGCATATTCTGTCAGATTGTTAAACCCCAGATGCCTCTCCATGGGGATCCTGCCCCAATGTGCCTCCAAACCCCAGATGCCTCTCCATGGGGATTCTGCCCCAATGTGCCTCCAAACCCCAGATGCTTCTCCATGGGAATTCTGACCCAATGTGCCTCCAAACCCCAGATGCCTCTCCATGGGGATTCTGCCCCAATGTGCCTCCAAACTCCAGATGCCTCTCCATGGGGATTCTGCCCCAATGTGCCTCCAAACCCCAGATGCCTCTCTATGGGGATTCTGCCCCAATGTGTGCCTCCAAACCCCCGATGCCTCTCCATGGGGATTCTGCCCCAATCTGTACTCAAATTGGGGGGGGGGAATCCCTGGCTATTATCCATATAGGGGCTTGCCAATTATCATATATGTTCCTACCTGGAAACTGGGAGACAAGTCCATATAGGGAAAACAGCATCACTGCCAGGGATATCCCAAAGGAAAACCTTCTCACCCCTTCTTCCTTGGGCAGGAGGAGGGGGGGAAGAGGAAGGGAGTCTCACTCTCTCGTGCTCATGGTCCTTGGGGGCTCGGGTAAGGGGCAAGGAGGAGGAAGGAGAAGGAGCCCCAGAAGCCCCCTCATGTCTGGCTTTGCTCCCAGACCCATGCAATCGCATAAACTGTCGATTAAAAAAAACATCACAAAACTGAAGTGCCCGATGCAAGAGGGGAGGCATGTTCTGCCCTCTGCCCACCCTCTGAACTTGATCCCTCCCAGTAAATGATCTGAACATGACTGGGGCCAAGTTCACATTGGCCTGAAAAGAAACGGAAGATTCCCCAATTTTGGATATCCCACTCTGAGGGAGATTTACCTCGGACCTGATGTGCAAAGCACTGATCGGATTGTGCAAGCCCCAGTGCCAGTATGAAGTTTGCATTTTTAATCCGGTTTGAGATTCAAGTTCAAATGTAGTCTGAACGGCCCCAAAGAATGAAATATTTGTACTTCATCAATGTTTCCTTTAATACACTCTTTCATAAACCCAAGAAAAGAAGCTACTGAATGTTTACTCCTAAATCATTTTGAATTCTTCTTGAGTTGGCTTGACATCCTTCATCACTAATATGCTTATCAAAACATTCTCTCTCTCTCTCTAACATCATAGAAAATGCACATTATCCATTGATAGTGTATCTTAACCTTCTACAAAGTCCACTCTGTGGACTCAACAAGTGATTAGAAACTGAAACAAATGTTTCCAATTTACCATGGATATGCTAGCAAAGGATAACAGAACTGACATACCTATCAGTTTGTATACATCCAGTACTCATTTTAACTAAAATTCCTTGTTCTAGGCCCAGAACCAGTAGGAGCCCCACTAAACCCCATAACTTTTCCCAAACTACACCCAAGACTACCTCAAGGCACATACAACTCTCCAGAAAAGAAAAGACACATCACTCTGTGTTGTACCACCTATCAAAATATTAAAATGGTGATGGGGGAGATGTAAACTGCTGCCAAACAAGCTTGTTCAACTGGGAAGGCAAAAATTAGTTATTTGGAAAGCTGTAGGGAGTAAAAGCAGGCTTGGATTGATTTCTCCTCCTCCTCCTCCTTCTCCTGGAACCTGTAATGGAGAAGTGAGTGAACCTAGAAGAAGGTAGGTGGGAGATAATGAGTGGCAGTATGTGTTTTCAAAGTATTGGTTTGTTGTTGAAGATCAGAGCCACTTGGCCTCATACTCAAGAATTTGGTTAAAATCTTAGGACCTGGGTGTCTTCAGTATATCAATGATCAGTATGCTGATGACACTCAGCTCTGTTTTTCCTTGTTAATGGAATTTGTTGGGTTTGTGCAAATGTCTGGATGCTGTATTGAGCTGGACAAGAGCTAATCAACTAAGGGTGAATCAACATAAGATGAAGGTTCTGTGGATTGGAGGTTTTTAGGTATGAGAATGTCCTGGATGTGGTACTCTTCCTGAAGGAGCAAAATCATATCATAGAAGTATTCCTAGATCTATCCCTGTCACTGAAGGCCTAAACAGATGTAGTGGCTTAGAGTATTTGGTGTCAGCTTTGACTGGTGCACCAACTACAGACTTTCCTGGATAAAGAGAACCTATGCACAGCCATTCAGGCACTAATTTCCTGATCAGAGACTGTTATGCAGGGCTGTCCTCAAATAAGAATTGGAAGCTGTAGCTAGTGCAAACTACAGCGCTTTGAGTGTTGATCAGAATACCATAAAGACAACATTGAGACTTTCTAGATTGGCAAAAAGAAGTGTGTTCATGGCTGCATGAAACTCTAGCCTTTAGATGAGAAAAAGGGAAAGTGTTCCATGAAAATGCTTTTTTTGCGTTTTAGGGGAGAAGAAGCGCCTTTAAAAGGTGCTGGTTTTCCCAGCTTCTTTTTTAAAAACTGTGGAACAGCGCAGCTCCATCTAAAGGCTGTGGTGCAGCTGCTAAGCATTAAGGAAAAGGCAACTTCATGTCACACTTTCCTGCCAATCTAGAAAGCCCCATTTAATGCTAATCTTAAAATAATTGCAAATAATTGCAAATGTGCTTCTGGTGTGAATTCAAGGTGTTTGTGATGGCATTTAAAGCTCTAAATAGGTTAGGACCCTGATACTTGAGGGAGCACCTTTCCCTATCTGTGGCTGCATGCAGACTGAGGTCTGCTGTGTGGGGCTCCTCTGTCTTACTAGCAAGGCAAATACAATATATTCGGACATGAATGAGGACTCCCTCAACCATAGCAACCCAATTGTTGAATGTCTTCCTCCCTTTTGAAGCCTGATTGGTGCCAAGACAGTTTTTCTTTGGCAATTTGTAAAGACTTTTTAGGTCTCACAGATTCACGTCAAATACTGATGCATGCAGTTTTAATTTTAAAAAAAATATTTTAAATCTTCTACTTCATTATTATGTTTAATAAGTTTTTATATATTTAAATTATGTTCATTGTTTTAAACTGTTTTAACTTGTTTGATTTAATTTTACTTCTAAGTCACCCTGACAATTTTATTAAAATAGGTAGAAAAATTTTAACGATAAATAAATATTTTAATGGATAAATACTTCCTTGTATTTTAGCTTCACTAGTTTTCCTTTCTGTGAAACAGCTTTTTTGTGACCACTGAAACCATTTTATTAATTGACATGTTTTATCACATCTATTTTGTGATTTTCTCTTTGATGCTTTTTAAAATTCAAAACATGCTCACTAGGTACTCAGCCACAGTCATCTTCACTACTGTGATGAGATGTATTGCACTTCAATTTAATTTATAGTTATTGGCCCGATTTACATGCGCCAAATGAGGCATGATAAGGGCTAAAAAGCCCTACTTTAGGGTTCGGGAGGGCGTAGCTTCTACACCCATTTTAAAATGGCGGCATCCATATGGATGTGCTACAAGTGTCATCATGTGAGCAGCATTTAGAAATGCGGTGCACGTTGTGATGCTTTTGTGCCGTGGGAGGGTGCCAAGCACACACTTTCCACAGCGCAAAAAAGAGCTCCAAAATTGAGCTCTTTTTTTGTGGTGGGTGTTTGCCACGGCCTTTAAACGGCTGCGGCAAAGACCTGGGGAGAAAGGGGATGCAGCGGCGGCCCCTTTCTCCCTTCCCCACCGCCAAGGGAAGCAGGGTGCAGAGGGCGCCCAGGGCGCCTGCTGCACCCTGCTTTGAGGCTCCAGGGGGAACCGGCAGTTTGCTGCTTCCCCGTGGCCTCTGGAAGCGGCGGGATGAGGTTGCGGAAGCTGCCGGTGCGGCAGCCTTGGCCCCATCTTGCCACTAAAAGGGGCGAGTACACACTGCCCCTTTTGGGCAGTGCGAAAAGCCCCATTGTTTCAGATTCTGCACCTGGACACATGAATTAACAGGTAGAAATTTAATGTTTTTCTTGGTGGGGAATAACAATGTGTATTCACAATAACATGGAAGGTACAGGGGTTAAAATAATTATGTGAAAGACACAAAAAATCCCAAATAATAATTCTCAAATAAAATAGGACACTCACTAGAACTTAACAATTGGTGTCCAACAATTCTTACAAGAGTGATATCAATTAATTTTATTTGCATTTTCCTGCCTTCAACCAATGTTTTACCTAGCAACAGTTTTTACTGAGAAATAAAGTGAATTCAAGTCTGAAATGATGCTGATGCTCACTTATTTTGCTTGACATAGCTTTAAATTGGGCAAAATTCAGAAAGACAAATGGTTTCAGATGTTTCAAAGAGCTATCATGTTACCATTGAAAAAACAGCCTCTTTTTGTGTTTATACAATACCTACAAAAATGCTGCAATGCCCCCCCCCCAAAAAAAAACAACCCTCTAAAAAGTAATGGCTTTGCCTCTGGGGAAAGCACAATGCAACAAGCTATCTTCTGTATGAACTAATAGTCTCACCATTGTTAGACTATCCTTTAAAGTCTTCAGTTTCTTCTTTAAAATCTTTGATCCATGGGATACAGAAAGTTTATGAACCGGGGTGTAGAATCTTAGACCCAAAAGATGCTTATTTATTATGGCATAAATATATCTTTACGATTAGATAGAATTTGCTGTATAGTGCTATATATGTGTGTGTTTGTGTTTTGTGGGTTTATACTTAAAGGGCTTTAAAAGAAAAGGAACAGCAGCAGACCCAAAGCTATATAGCCCATCATCCTGTTTCCCAGAATGGCCTATTATATGCCCTTTGGAAGGCCCACAAATAGAACATCAGATAATAGCACCCTTCTGCAGTTATTCTACAACTACAGGCATTCTATAGGGATATTTATTTTAAAAAAAACTCATTGGAGTCAGGTTTCTCAACAACAACAACAACAACAACAACAACAAAACTATTTTGTACTCCCCCCCCCCAAAAAAAAAATCCCTGGAGAAATGAAAATTCTGCATATATTTGGGAAGTGTGAAGAGATCAAAATGCAAACTGAACAACATTTTCCCTCAGATTCATCTGAGGACCAAGACATGAAATGGATTGACCTCTGCATTTGAATTCCAGGATTGTAAAAATGGAAATTCCATGAGCTGGTGGGTTCTGATACACTGCCCAATTCAGGTATGGGTAATGCATAGCCTTCCAGATGATGGTGAACAGCAACTTCCAGCATTCTCAATATTGGCTATGCTAGCTTTTGGCTGATGGGAGTTGAAATCCCAAAAAGAAAGGATGAGTCTCAACCACAGCTGTATAAGCTACAAAAACATAGACAAAGGGACATTAAAGGACACGGTGGCAATTATAAATTAAAACAATATTTGCAGCCAATAAGAATAATAAATGAGTAGAAATATAATACTGCAGGACTAAATAGAATACTACAGTTTACAACCAAAGTGAAAACATAATATTCTAAATATACTAAGAAAATCAAAATAGAATGAATACTACCTCAGAACAGAATGTGACAAAGGAAGAAAGTACAACATAAATAAAATTTGTAGAAATATATGAACATAATGTATGTCTTCGAAGAACAAACAAACACCAGCTTTAGGCAAATACAGTTGGCTATCTATCAATGTCATTCTCGTTTACAATTGTTCTTGTATAATTTAACTTTCCTTTGTCTATGATTGTCTTTTGAGACTTGAAATCCAACTTCTAGAGAACCATACTCCTTACTTCAGAACATCTTTATTAAATATCCTAAACCAGATTGAGGAATTCTCTTGATTTCCCAAGTCTATGAGAGATGAGTATTGTGTAGAAAGTTTATCTTTCCAAGTTTCTTTAGTACCACAGCTACTCAGATTGTTGTAGACAGAAACTGACGGCTCCAAGAACATGATATCATTACTCATTTGCTCAGCTTTAATAGGCTTATATGTAATTATTTATTTCAAACATTTTAGAAAGCTTTTTAGGATGCAACATTACAAGATAGCTTCCTGCATATAAATTTGCAATGTATCAGCAATTGATTTATTGAAACACTATGATAATAATATTGACTGATAACAAGAACCAGCAATAACACTAAACAAATGGCATTCAACAATATAAATAATGAAATGAGATCATTAAAAGTAAAACAATCTTGGGAATATATATATATATATATATATATTTAAAAAAAATCACTTCAAGGGAAATAAATACAGCAGAGTCTCGATTAACTGATATAAACTGGACCGGCTGATAGTTGGATAACGAAAAATTTTAATCCAGAAGGTCCAAGAAAAGCCTTGAAATCACTATGAATTGCAAATGTATCAAGGTTTTATAGCAATAACAGTAAAAGTAAATGTAAAGAAATCACTGATCAACATTGTGATGTACAGTCTAAACATTTCGTCCTCTGAAAATGCAAAGAAATCACAGAATATTTAAAGAAACCACAGAAAATTTAAAGAAATCACAGCAGCCACGACTTTGGATAATCTGGAATGTTGGATAACTGAAGGTTGGATAATCGAGACCCTACTGTAGTGAAAAAATTGGACTTCAGGAACCATCAGAGCCCTGCTGGTGCAGGGGTTAAATACCTGTACTGCACCACTCACTCAAAACCATAAGGTTGCGAGTTCAATACCAGCAAAAAGGGCTCAAGCTTGACTCAGACTTGCATCCTTCTGAGGTCACTAAAATGAGTACCCAGATTGTTGGGGGCAAGTTGTTTACAGTTGTAAATGACTTAGACACTGCTTAGGTGGTAGGAAGCAGTATATAAATGAAGCTGTTTGTTTGTTTGTTTAAAATCTAACCTATTCTCACGAGACTAAATTTTCTTCAAAATGGACACATAATTATGACCTTGGATGGTGATCTCCAAGTGAAGGTCAGCTAATGTGGGTGAAAGAGCTTCTGTGAGTAACTAGATTTCAAACTGTTTTAAGGATTTAAAGAACAATGGCAGCAGGTTATATATTTATTCATTTATTTTAGCAGTTGGCATTTCCAAATGTCTAAATGTGGGGCATTTTATTTTTTTATATTTTGCTTTTCATTGGAAACTTCATTTTGTAAAGAGCAATATTCTTCTCAATGGAAGCTTTACTTGAAATAACTAAGAGCAAGTTGTTGCTAACTGCCTTTTTGTTTATATATTTAGAAGAAATAAGCTATTATTGATTGACAAGCCAGTAAAGCAAGGCCCTGTTGCTAAGACATAGGAGAAAATTCATCCTGTTTTTTTGTTGTTTTTACCACAGCACAACACTTGGAAAACCTTGAGGAGTTCAGGGAGAATAAAATCTGTTTATGCATGCCTGCTGAGGTGAAAACGTTTCATAAAACATTTGCTTGAAATGTGTGCATAAATGAAATAGTAGCTATGTATGGGGGAAAATGTTATCTGATGTTTTTTATTTAAATAGTATTTGAAACCATATAAATTACTGTTTTCCAGACTATTCTCTTGTTTATGTACATGCCTACTGATTAAGATCATCTGGCATTCTCTCCAAAGATGAAATTAAAACATCTGAATTCTAAAGTGAATTGTTGGATTCTTTTTAGAAAGATACTGAGAAAGCAGAACATAGTCCCATGATTTGAAAATCTGATAAACTAAGATTAAATGAAAAATAAAAATAATTATGGTCTACACAAATCATTGCCCTTTTCAGGGCTTTAATATAAGTGATCCATATATTCAATTTTTGTTGATACTTTATTATTATTATTATTATTATTATTACTACTACTATTATTATTAGCTTTATTTATAAAGTGCCGTAAGTGTACAAGGCGCTGAACAAAAACCAAATAAAATCAAGAATATGTAAAAAGCCTGCCTATGGTGTACAATCTAGAGATTAAAACAAGTTTAAAACATAAGAAACAAGTTAAAACAGCAGATATCAAAAATTAAATCAAGCATCAAAACAACCAGGTCACAGTCACAAACTTCCTGGGAACACTTCCCTAAACAATATGTATCACTATTTAATTGTCATTAGTGTTTGTATATTTTAAAAATCTGAACTTTAAAAATTCAACATGAATTAGAGAACTCGTACAACATGCTCAATATTTTCAGCAGGTTACAGTAGACATAATCATGCACTGATACCAGAAATGTTTAACAGAGAAAGGCATTTTTTGTAGGGATAATGAATCCCAATATTTTGCATGCCATATGCACAAGCAATTTAATTTTTGCATCTGCATTCAATTGGCAAACAAGGAAATGAGGACATCATAAATGCATCAAGAAAATTCAGAACTCAGAAATTCAGAAAACAGCAACAAGCAAATAGTCCTTTCCCAGCCTTGGAAGGGTCATTTAGAACCTAAGAGCAGAAAAATTGACCTACACATGCACACCACAGCCACTTTACTCTCAGAAGCCTGTGTGTCAGATGAGAAGAATAATTTCCCAGATGGTGTTAATCTTTGTGGTGTTTAAGCCAGGGGGCAAAACAAGAGGATTGAACAACTTCCAGTTCTTGTTGTGTAGAGATATATTGTGCTCTGGGTTTAATTAGAGATTTAGCAGCCTAGGAGCTCCTGACTTGCCATTCTATTTGGAAAGGCCATGCTATAAAGCTGCTGGCTGGTCTTATGAACCAAAATCTCCCTTTTAAAAAAATGAATGGCTCTTGATGACAATTCAATCTCTTAGCTTTTGTATATTGTGAAGCATGGGCAGTACTGAAAGACTTGGCTGGGAGTGTCAGAATAATAGTGCTAGCATAAAATGTAATGGAGCCTGAGGCAGAATATAGTCCAAAGGTGCCCTCCACCCACATCCCTGCCCACTAATGCTACTGAAGTCTTGAAGCAGCCACCAGTTCTTTTGCAGCCTCTTGCTTCCAAGGGTGTCCTACTAATGAATTTTCCCTGCTGTGAAGAGATATACTTACTGAGGTTTTCAGTAAGAAACAAAAGAGCAGTCTTAAAAATGAGTTCATTACCCTGGTCAGATGTCCACTTTCCAGACTTCTCCCTACCAAATATTAGGACAGAATATTGATGATGATCATGTGTCATATGTCTTTCCATTATTTGCAACAGAATGCTAGGTGTTTTTACTAAATAGAGGTTTCCAAATTGGTGACAGCATTGGGATCAAAAAGATCCATTGTGCTAACCAGCAGAGAAAATAAATGGGGTGACTGGGGAGTTTATTGCACCGGGCTCCAGCCTGGTCTGAGAACGGCCCAATGGAATGGAAGGGGCAAGGAAGGGAACGGAATGAGTGGGGGGACACATTTTACTGCACACATGTCCCTCACTCATTCCGTTCCGTTCCCCTTCCATTCCAGATCCATTCCAGAGGGAGGCAATTTTTGAGAACTGTTCAGAACAACACCCCAGCTGCTTGATGTGAGGTTGCTAGGCAATGCCAAGCATCAGGATGACATAGAGGCAATGTGAACGGCCATACACAATTACGCAATTGTGCAAACAACAGGTAACATAATTAAGCCTCTAGTCACTGGGATTTAAAATTGATGTGGCCCCCACAATGGCCTTACTGCATGCCCTGAATGCTCTTGGGTCCAAAGGACTCTTGATCCAGTGCTTCAGAGCCCTGGAAACCACACTCCCCAGATCCAGGACCTGTCTCTCCAAGAAGTTGTGACAAGAACATTCTAGCCGAGGGAGGGAGGGTGGGAGAGCCGAGCTTGTACTGGCATCGAGTGGTGCGCAACAAGGCCTTTTATAGGCCTAACAGCCAATGAGGGGCCTGGAAACTGTGGAGGCACCACCTCCCAAGCCCCTCAGCCAATCTGTTGTGCCCGGCCATCCGGGGCTGCCAACGGCCACCCACTTCCATCTGCAGGGCAGCCTGGGACATGTAGTCCCAGCACCAAGTTGGAAGTGCTGCCCCTTCCACCCTTGTCAGCCAATGGTAGGCCTTCCCACCACTGCAAGGGCTTCTGGATTGGGAATGACTTCTGACAATGTGAAAGTGGTGGGCGCCAAGCCCACCACAGCAACTGCACTGGCCTGCTAAGTTGGGCAGCGCTATATATTTTGCTATCTATTGAACAAAAAGACTCATTCCACTTTTTATAATAGTAAGACAACAAAACAATTGATATGGTTACATCATAAGAACTTCCAAAAGCTTTATTTGAAGCAGAAATGGTACTTACCTGCCTATGTTCCATCTTATTTTATAAATAATCATTTAGTCTATTTTGTGATCTCATTAAAATTAAAATTAATATTCTTGAGTGATGTCCAAGATGTTACACACTTCATTTATTTGTTTTATCATGATTAATGATTAGCTGAATCTTGGATTTCCCTATTTTAATAATTGTGATAAATGGCAGGCCATCATACTAATTTAGTGTGCTTATAATGTCAGCTCCCAAATGAAAATGTGTGAATTATATCATAATTAAGGAACACGTTTAACACTGAACTATAAGCATCAATATGTCACATTCTGCTTTGGGAAAACATACATCTCCTAATCCAGACACAATGATCTCCATATGGAATCAGTGGTCTTTAAGGAGGTCAGAGATAGCCTGGGACACAGCTTAAGTGTTTGGGGAACAATCAGAAAAATTACCCTAAGAAAAGGAAAGCAAGGGAAAGCTAGATGATATAGTGGCTACTACTTAACCAAGGTAATCCTAGTTCAAATTCTTCATATAACTTCTTGGCCAATTTTGATTGGTCAGGATTTAACTGGGACTTATCTGCATCACATACTTGCTGTTGTGGGACTAAATCAGAGGGGGGAAAACCCTCATGTATCAGGTTCATTTTTCTGAGCTTTTTGGAGCAAAGTTGGTAAGTTGTGGTTAAAATAAATAACCCTTGTGATATCTCTACAAGAATTCAGGGCTAGGAAGTCATCATGAGGGCAACCAGAACACAATGAGCTCAGAGGAAGTATCCGAATTAAATTTTGCTTCCCTCTTTCATTGTTTCCCATTCCCAAAACAGTGATTGATGTCAGTGGAATATGAAGATCTGCTGGTTCTGATGTCAGTGAAACATAGAAACTTTTCTTTTATTAATTCAGGCTCATTGGTTCCTCTACTTGAATATTGTCTACATTGATTAGCAAGAGCTCTTCAGGATTTCAAACAGAATACTTTAGACTCTCATCTGGGGATTTAAAAGTGAGAGTTTCTGCATGTCACACATAGCCATCTACCAGAATCTGCAACTTTTGCATGTCTGTACTCATGATGGTGTTGTGGTTTGATCATTAGACTATGACACTGGAGATCAGAGTCTGAATCCCAGCTCAGTCATGTAAATACCTGGCTGACCTTGGGCAAGTCACAGTCTCTCATCCTCAGAGGATGGCAATGGCAACCCCCTTCTGAAGAAACTTGCCAAGAAAGCTCCATGATAGGTTCACCTTAGGGTTTGCCATAAATCAAAATGTCTTGAAGCCACCCAATAAGGAACTCATGGATTGCTTGTTTGCATGTTATTCTCTAGGAGTTTAGGAACAGCATATATTCATGGTGACTTTCTGTATGTTAGGTTTTCCCACACCATTTCTCTCTCTCCATTACTCTAACTGGCAAACATTTTAACTTGCTCTCTTTCTTCCATTAAACCATGTGTTTGATTAAGAAGAAGTGTTTTGTAACTAGAGCTATACTTACATTTTTTTCAAGGAACTATACTACACTGAGCTATTTATCACCCTCTGGATCTACTGTAGAGGTACTGAATAGCACTCCTATGGCCATTCATATCTGGAGAAGGATGGGGGACAGTGTCCCAGAAGCATCTGGTTATGTCTCTGTAACTAAATGTGTAATGATTGTATCATCCCCTGAGCATCCTAAAAGATCTCAGCAGATGATATAATCATTTTGCATATGGCAGCAGTGACAGATTCTTCTGTAATCACTCCTTGTCTCCTCTAATCATAAATGGTCATAGATAGGGAGCATCAACAATTCTATGGTAAGTGCAGGGAGATGATCACTGTAGAAGAAAGGAATATACTACTTCTTAGAGGCCAAAAATAGATATGCTTAGGGTGAACTTACAGCTGTGTAATTGAATGGAAACCTAAGGGGTTTTTTCCCCCTGTCTCTGGTAGACCATGTGTGTATTTAGGTATATGTGGGACAGGCTGTTCAACTTCTGCATTGCCAATTTTGTTACCCAAACCACTGAGCTACAACCTTCCCAAATAGACATTCTAGATTTTTTCCAGTTTCAACAGCAAATGTAAGTCAACATATCATCCATTTGCTCTTTTCCTCTTTATCATCATCACAGATCTAGCCAGAACAATAGCTGGAAAGAGAGGCAGTGGAAGCCCTCATCTCAGAGAGTAACAGTAAAAAATCATTACCTGCTCAACCACAACCCATACTTTTGTATCTGAGGTTTATGTTATTTGATAAAAGGTGAAAAGAGAATCCCATAAGCAGAAGCAGTGCTATGCTTTGCAAACAAAACTGAGAACATTATATTATGTATCTCACTTATGGAGAAATAAGATCTGCATTAATTTCTAAGGCATACATAGCTAGCCCTTGTCCTCTACACAGATATCATGTATTCGTAATTGGGAACTTTGAGGGTGGATAAAACTGTGCAAAATATCTAATTGACACAGGATGCAATGAAATGCATGAGGACCCTCATTGGCCATTCAGATCCCAGGCCTTAGAAGAACACTTGTCAGGAATGAGCAAAGACACTTTGCTATCTCAGAAAGCAACACATAGAATTCACCACTCAGACATGTCAAGATGCCTAGTATCAAAAGGCAGCCAAGTTGTTTAATATAAGAGACTGCATTCCTGGACATAGTTCCCTAAGTTTAAATCCCAAGAAATTCAGTTCAACTTGCTTTTGAGTAGAAATGTGTTGGATTGTGCTGTTATTTCCAAAGTGTATATGTTTTGGTTCATCAAATAACACTGAAAACCTATGAATTAACCATGACTGAGAATGCAGTTTTATTCAGTTAGAGAGTTTATGGATTCAATGGGATTTACTTCATATACGACCACACTGAACATATTACTTAATTATATGGATCTTATTTTGGATTAGCTATGTATTGGATTGTGCTGTTGTTTCCAAGGGCATCTGCTTCAGATCATTGCACAATGCTGAAATCCTGTATTGGCTTAATTAGGAGTGAAAAGGCAATCTAATCTAGCTATCAGTATTTATTGGATTTAATGGGATCAACTTCATGTAGGATCACAATGAGCATCTCCTTGAATTCTATGTGGTTTATTTTTTGACATAGAGGCCCCAAACCCACATTTACATTATTTATGCTGTCAGTGTGATTTTTAACATCATCAGGAGTTCCACCAGCCAGTGTTACATAAATGCTCCTTAAATGTCCAGGACAGCTTGCAAAGTTCCCAGTGTGAATTTCCCTTTGGGCTTTCTAAAGAAACAATGCCAGCCACATGTGCAAATAACACACACATTCATTCATTTTTAAACACATTTCTATCTTTCCTTTCCAAAATGCTTAAAAGTGACTCACATTATCATTTAAAGGCCATTCTAAAGCAAAATCAGTAAGAACATCTGGCTAGTGCTGGTTTTCATAAGGTCCAAAACCACTTTCCAAAGTACTAAAGTAACTAAGCCAAAAGCATAAAAGTGGCTGCCAATAGCAGAAGCTATATCATGCTGTTTCATGCAGTACTTTTTGATGGTTAGTGTATGCCATAAATACATCAATTATGGTAGGGTGCATACAAAACAATTTTTAAAACCTTTTAAGATTTTGGAGTAAAATACCCATTTCAGTTTTTTCCTCTTCAGGCACCCAGTGTGTAACACATGACAGAGATATCTATTCTTCATTTTTCAAAAGAAACATTAGCTTATAAGGTCATTCTAAAAATATGCAATTTTAATGTTGTCAGTGTTGTTTTAATGTTTTGTAATCATAATGTTTAATTTGTGCTGCTCTTGGAACTTTAATTACAAAGCTAAATTGTACTAATATCCATTAGGTACTTCTTAATTGAAGGCACATCATATGTCTGATGTGGCAGTACTAATTGGTGTAATTAAATTCTAATATGCATCAGTAGCCTATTTCAAAAAAAGAATTTTTTAAAAAGCAAAAGAAGAAAGATAGTGAAAACTCGACAGGCCTCTGGCAATTATATAATTTAAAAAACCCAACAGAAACCCCAAAAGAAAGAAAAATCTCTAATGTTCGGATTTTTATGAAATGTATTATTTGTCAGATTTTTTTCTGGAAAGAACTTAAAAAGAAACTGAAACTTCTGTGGCTTTGGTGACAGCATCAAGATGTCAGTGCATTGCTATGTTAACTGATAATCAATTGCATTTTATTTAATTTTAATTTTATTTTAAAGCATTTTCCAAATTACATGTGAAGTCAACAGTAATCATAATCCAAAGATCCAGAAATTTCTTTTCACATCTATAGCTCCCAGATCTTTGGATTCTTTTGGATCACAGAGTATTCTTCTATTATGCTATTGTAAAGAAACAGAAGACTACTAGTAGTAGCTGATTATATGTACTGTTTTTAAATAGGACAGTATTTTTAACATGTTCTGATTGTCCCATCATTTTTAACATAAATGTCCCTTTTGTTCCATTTTTAATAAACCTTGGTCAGGTCAAGATTACTGGCAGACATGCTGCCCAGCCACTACTTCTCAAGCTCCTTCTGGGTTTGGATGGGCTGCTGGCTGGCAGGAGAGGGAGGAGGTGGTGGCAGCAGCAGTGGCACCAATGGTGGCCCTTCACCAGGAGGAAAAGAGTCCATGAACATGGTGGTAGCCATCTCCTTGCTTTCCTATCCAGACAAACTTGGAAGGAGTGGGTGGAGGTGATGGTAACAGCATGAGTGGACACAACTTTGCTTTACCTCTCACCCTGCCCTATCCTGCCCTGCCCTGCTGTGTGTTTCCTTCTGGGACAATGAGAGGGAAGGGAAGGCAAAGCTGTGGCTGGTCATGAAGGTAAGAGGATGCTGCCACCGTCACTGCCCCCACCAATTCCTCCCATGTTGAACTGGGCAGGAAAGTGAGGCAGTGGCAACCAGCACATTTTCCTTCCATAAGCAGGCAGGTGGTGCTTACTTAGTGCTGTTTCCCTCACCTGATTATTGTTGCCTGAGGCTTGCATTTTTGGCCAGTGTTTTGTTCCACCCTCCTTGGTGGTATGTGAGTTGGCGGGTGAGAAAAGCAGGGAGGAACTGGAGGAAGAGGTCCCCCCCCCCGGCCTTACTTCTTAATGCAAATTTGAGTTTGATCAAAGCTATGGAATCCTGGTATTTGTAATTTGTTGTGGCAGCAGAGCTCTCTGGAAGAGAAGGCTAACTATCTCACAAAACTACAAATCTCAGAATCCCATAACATTGAGCCATAGCAGTTAAAGCAGTGTCAAACTGCATTGTTTATGCAGTGCAGACACAGCCTGGGCCAATAAGTAATCCAACTTTGTTAGCCTCCAAACAGGCAACAAAACTACTTTTTTCCCCCTTAAATGCAAATCAATGTCATAGTTGTTAAAACATCTACCTGTTCGCAAAGATGAATAGATCAATTCCAGGAGCTTATCACACAGCTTAAAAAAGCTATTTATCATCAAATTGAATTCTAATTTGGGTTGTATCCAGATACTATTGCACATGTTTTGACACTGATGCCGCTGGGTGGGTGCATCCTGGATAACCTCCAGCTAGAATCCGAGCTCAGTCTGCCTCTTTTCAAAGCCAGGAGCTCAGATTCTAGCTGGAAGTTATCTGGGATGCACCTATCTGGTGGCATCAGCAGCAAAATGTGTGAAATAGTATCTGGATGCAACCCGAATTAGAATTCAATTCTGCAGTGGTAAGTCACCTTTTTACCTGTGTGATAAGCTTCCTATTTATCACCTTCAACCCAATAGGATGGGCCTCAAGATCAGTCAGACACCATATTCCTAACTATGGGCCAGAACAGACCTTCAGCTTTAGCCAGTTTGGGGGCATGGCGTTTAGATGTGCCATAACCCCAAGTTGCCTGGAAGTTATACTGGCATTTACATGCTGGGTGACTTTGGGGCGGCATGGGTGCATGGTGTTTAGACACCACATGACCCAGGGCAGATGAAAACCTGGCTCCAGAGGCAAAGGGGTGGCTTTTTCCACCCCAAACAAGAGAAGGTATTTTCTGCTCCTATTTGGGGCAGAAGCTGTCTGGATTGGGGCTGTGTATCTGTTTGTCGTGGCCCCAATCTAGCCTTAAATGGCACAGCTCCAAGCTGCCCCATTGAAGCTGTCTGTTTTGCCCCAAATTTCATTTGTCATTGACCATAAAGGCTACACTTCAAGAGATCTTATGTTACCAAAGTGATGGAATGCTTAGAGCAACTTGGCTTCACATTCCTTATGCCTTGAAGATTTGTTGAGGAACATGAGGAAAAGGAAGAAGTATGCCAATTTCTTTCAAATCTTTCTCCTTCTTCCACTGAAAGAATTGGGGGAGATGGGTTTTGATGAATCTGGCACCAACATTCAACATTATTAAAATGGACTGTGACTTTTCATGTGCAAACTGCCAGCAAACTCTAAACCCTGTTATGTTCTGTTTCAATAGGTTAAGATTCGATCTGACCCTCTATGGAGAATGCACATTCTTAAGACTTCATGATGGAAGAACAGACCATTGAGTTAAAGCTGAAGTTCAATTTAGTAAGGATAAACAACTTATGTCAGAGTAATACCGAGAAATGGACACTGAAATATATAGAACACGGTGTGTAACTATGCAGATATTAACCCCGCTGCTATCAAACATGTTTCATCCACAATACATCTCACAGAAAGCCAAATACAGGGCTGAAGGAAGAGACTTCCTACTGTTACCTAAACTCAAAAGTACATTTATTTAATCCTGTCAGTGTTCATTTCTAACACAGCATCTTAAAAGAGGCAGAATTTAAACCATTCCCCACTCGGTGCAAATCACCAGATAAAAGAAACCTTTCAATAATAGTTTTTCATTTTGAGTTTCAGCAGTCCATTTACTTTTGATATTACAAGACTATTAGTTTTATATTCTTGCACTGAAAATGTTGATGGGTTCTGACAGCTGTCACTGGGAAACTAAAAGAGACGAGGCTTTCAACTTGAATAAAATATGATTGTATAGAGTACGGATCAAAATTTATTTTTCTGCATAAAATCCGTGCATTTGATGTCAAGCATGTGAATTTGGAATGGAGATGGAGAACTGAAAACCTGAACATCTAAAGCTGTGATCCTAAATATATTTATATCAGAGAAAGTTTAACTGAATTTACTAGGGCATACAGTTTTTAAATTTCAGAGGCCAAAAGGAAGCACTTCTGCAGTTGATGTATGACAAAAATGGCTGCCAGGAACAACACTGATAATAACACTAATAATCTTGCTAATAATGTTACGATCTTCCTAGTCTTCTTCAAGAGTTTTGTTTGCTGCATCCTTCTTGTGAAAGAAGTGCAGCAAAGAATTTGTTCCCTTCATTAAATCTATTTTGTCTCCTCATTTAGAAATTGTGCTTTAAATAAAATAGTTTTCATGTCATTAGTTTTTATTATTGTGTCTCTCATGACACAGAACAAGGAGTTGATTTTGCTAGCTAATGTGTATCTCACACTAAAATGTATCCATAGGGTGACTTTTAATACTTATGAAAGAAATGTGCAGCTAATGATCAAGTCTTTTTAGTTCCTTGTATGTAGACCTTAAGGGGTTGATTGCGGAATTTCTAGCTGAAAAATATTATTAGCATTCAGTAGCCATTTCCCTGAGAAAAATATATCTCAACCATTGTTGACCTGGAGGTAATGCAGGAGACAAAAATTAGATTTAGATGAGACTTAACTTTATTACAGTCATGCAAAAGAAGAATAATTTTTGATTCATTAACCTACTTTTTTATTCATCCAGAGAAGAAACATGTTCCTTCAGGTCATTTCACTCATCCAAATATAAAGCCTTAAAGTTAGGAAGAGAGGCTATTGCCCCTTTTCCATGTTGTCATAGGCCAATAGTTCAATCTATATAAAGGAGTAAACATGCATTGGATCTATGCCATGTCAGACTCAGCCTGCATCTACACTGCAGAAATAATAAAGTTTGACACCACTTTGATTGCCATGGCTCAAAGCTATGTAATTCTGTAATTTATAGTTTTGTGAGATATTTAGCCATGTCTGTCAGAGAGCTCTAGTGTAACAGCAAACCACAAATCCCAAGATCCCATATGATGGGAGCCATCACAATTAATACAGTGCCAAACTACATTAATTTTGCAGTGTGGCAGCAACCTTATTATGTAAGCCTTCATCTGGTAGTGTGGACTGTTAAATTGTCCTTAAAAGGAATGTCACATGTCTTCTCTCATCAATAAAGGAAATATCTCAAATATATACCATTCTATTTCCCTCGACGTTATCTTCTGCTTTCCATGTTTCAGCATCTAAATAGAATGGTCTGAATCTTTTTCATGATGACCTGTAGACCTTTCAGTACAATTGGCTGGAATGAAAAGGTAAATATTGTTTTTGCATACATTACTCTGTAGAGGGAAATACTGGCATAGTGAATGCAAAATGGGAAGTTTATAAGTTCCATCTACAAGAAAATGCTCATTCCACCACTCTGTGGAATGTTGGGAGGGCAGAGCTATTTGCAGGGTAGGTTTTGGAGGGAATTTTGTCATTACACAGTTGACATAGAATTTCCACTGCCAAAACAAAAAAAAAAAAATGATTATGATATTCATAAACAGGATATGAACCAGTGGTTTCTGTGCAGAATTTTTTTATATATATATAGGAAACTTACTCTCTTTATATAAAAATAATATTTATGTGCAGAAAATGCCAGTTTGGTGTGTAAAAAAAAATGTGTGTTTTTCACACACAATAACTTCTGAGGTTCAAAGATTCTCATCTGTCCAGACTCTATGATCAGATGTTTGGAACATTTTTTCTGCTGGCATTTTTAAAATATAGGTAAGGGATTTTAAGCAAAGGCAAAACCCCTCTGAACAAATCTTACCAAGAAAACTCTGTTAGATTCACCATAAGTTCCCTTACCAGTCTGTCAACAAACAAGCAAAGGTAACCTTGCAAGAATTCCAAATTGTAAATCATGCATTGGCATTCTGGTATCCAATTATATGTTATAATTGCAGAAAAATGAGTTATCAATCTAGGATCTGCAACAGTTATTCTTTTTCAGTCTTCTACTAAATGTATACTTTTCTGGTTCAGCTTCTTTTCCCTGTACATTTCCTACACATTTTTTCCTGCATGTGTGTTTGGATTTTCCCTCTGTACATCTCTCTCTGACTTGGCTGCCTCCTTTCTCTATCTCTCACAATTGCACCTGTTAATGGTTTTCCATTAAGCAACACACTTCAATTTTTGTGATTATCCTTCTGTTTTATCCATGTGTGTGAATATTTCCAGCATAATTGTCATGGAGCTAATCATGAAAATAAGTATGGGTAGAAGAACTGACCGCTGATGGTAAGGAGAAATTTAAATTTTCTATCAAGTCTTCTATCCATAGTGTGTGCTTTCTTTTGATTTGGGTGGAATATAGACTTTTAGGAAGTACTGAAGATTAAATGATGCACATGTTGGTATTATTGACATTGCTGTGGGATATATTGTTTTAAAAAATGGTGAGGACAACCTATATATTTTCAGTAAAATGAATAAGCCTCATTGCCTCTAACAGTGAATGTGTGTATTCTAGTGGGGATGTGTAAGATATACCTTCTTAATATTCTGTTAGGCTCATGACTTGGAAGGAATAAGTCCATTACTGCAGGGTTGCTTGAAAAGCCTGTCAGTGTTTAGTACGGTACATTTAATTAAGCTATCATACTTTCTCCCAGTAAGATTAATCAAGGGAGATATATTGCTTTCATGAGGCAAAAGCAGTAGGTAAATAGGTTACTGCCCAGTAGAATTGTTATAGCCCAAATGTTCATGGCCTTGTAGAATTTGGGGACCAAGTTTTGTTTACTCTTAATTACACTTCATGCTATTCATATCCAGCAGGCCTTAACGATAATTGTAACTAATTAATTAATGCAATGAGAAGAATATTTCATTTTAATCAGAGTATGTTTCATTACTTTAGATTGTACTGGCTGCTTCAGTACCAGAGGCAATGCATTATAACAGAGAAAACATCATTTCATAGCTATTTTATTCAGCTTTATTTTTATTTTTTTTTACATATTATGGACATGACAACTCTTAATATTTTATCCTTCTTTTTCTTTTTGTTTCTTTGGAGGATTTATTATACCATGTCCACAAGTTTTCTTTTAAGGACACCACAATCTGAGTAAATTTTTATAAAACTATATGTTGGTTTGATCTAATATCTAGAAATTGCTGTATAAGACAAGAATAAGATAAAATAAGAATAAAGATAAAATCATCATAGTGTCATTTATATTTATCTGACTGTAAATATAATTATTTCTGTTGTTGTTGTGTGCCTTCAAGTCATTGCCAACTGATTGTGACCCTAAGGTCACATTTCACAGAATTTTCTTAGCAAGATTTGTTCAGTGGTGGTTTGTCTTTGCCTTCCTCTGAGGCTGAGAAATTGCAACTTGTCCACAGTCACTCATTGGGTTTCCATGACTGAGCAGAGATCCAAACCTTGTTCTCCAGAGTCCAATGCTCATAGACTACACCACTGTGGGTCTCAAATATAATTATTTTATTTGTATCAATTACTTGTCAATTTTAAGACACATTACTAAACTAGATTGGTTAAGAGGTTGCTATTCACTGACATGATGATTTAATCTTTGACCTCCTTTTCCAGAAGAAACTGTTTAATTCCACATCCTCCATAAGTACACATACTGAGAATGAATTGCTTTATTAAAGGACACATCTTAAAGAAGTATTTCATCAAAGAAGCTGAGACTCATTTGTGATATGATGTTTGTTTCCTATAAAGGAAAAAAAAATCAGTAAGAAAAATCCAGAGTTTTAACTGTATTTCTCACCTTGCGTTAGAGTCAATGTTGTATATTGGTTTAAGCATTGGACTACAACTCTGGAAATCAGGGTTTGATTCCTTGCTTGAGCATAAAAATCCACTGGGTGACCAAGTCACATTCTCTCAGCCCCAAAAGTTGGCAATGGCAATCCCCCTCTGAAGAAACCTGTCAAGAAAACCCTATGATAGGTTCTTTTTAGGGTTGCCATAAGTAAAAAATGACTTGGAGGCATACAACAACAACAACAACAACAACAACAACAACAACAGTTTCCTGTGGAGCAGTTATGTAAGTCTGTTGTGGAACAACATGAACATCATAGAAGTTCTTGCTGTAACAAACCTGTTAAGTATTAAGATACCCGCACACCTTACTCTTTATGGATAAATAACAATAAGAAACAGTAACTAAGGCCCGATACAGCCAGCCACTAGGGCTGCCCAGGAGCGGAGACAATAGATGCTCCACAACCCTAGCATGTGACGAGGGCGCCCTCACTCCACAGCATCATACACACGTGCATGGAGCAATGACGTCGCAGGTGCGCAGCAACCAAACAGAGCTGTGCACCTGTGATGTCATCGATGCACCCTATGGCACTTTTTGCGTCGCAAGTGCAACACAAAAAGGAGCCACTTTTTGGGGCTCCTTTTTTTGTCCGCAACTTTGCTGCTTTGTTTGGTTGCTGCGGCAAAGGTGCAGATGAAAAAGAGGTGGCACCAGACTGCCCTTTTTGGGCAGTCTGTAAAGCCCCTAAGTATCCTTTGCTAGCTCCATAATATCCTAATATTATGGACATAAGTAATTAATATAAGGCAATTTCTATAAAATAATTGTTTCTTGTCTACAGTCCCTCCCTCTATTTTTATGTGCAGTTCTATAAACCAGCAGATATTTTTATGCCTCCATTTCTGTGTAAACTGAACTTGATGAGGGAGAGAAAAACATGTTTGAAAACACTAACATGATTTTAAAAGATATTTCTGAAGTTTTGAGATGCCACAATAAGAAAAATCCTGGATGGGCTAGAATCTTTACCATCTGAGACTTTTTCTATGTAAAATTTAAATGTGGTTGCTTTAAAATAAATAAAAAATAAAATTAAAAAAATAAAACTTTTATTTGTACCCCACTTTTTGTTATAGCTTTCTGCTGAAAACAGTGCAGAATTTCTGCACAGAAATAGTATGTTATATGCAAAAAATTCTGTTTCCTGTAAAAATAAGCTCATGCAAATTGTGTGCAAAATAAGTCCTGAACTGCAAATAGTCTTTAGAAACTTTCAGTTTCCAAAGGCTCTCTTGAGTGGGAATAAAATTATTAAAATGACTCCTAGCAGTGGAAGTTCAATATTGGTTCCTTTCCCATGACACCAACCTTCATCATTCGCTCTTCTACCTTCTAAAATTACATGTTTCCTTGAGAAGAAAATTAGCAAATAATTATATCCTTAAGCATGATATTGTAAAGAAGCAAATTTCAATGCCCATTTTTCTAAATATACACCATATATTTTAAAACAGAACCTAAGGGACAGAAGTGGGTGCTGGGAATTGTTCCTCTGAATAAGAAACAAACCAGAAATTGGATCACAAAATATAATGTTTTATTCCACCAAATAGCTGTAAAAAGAAACAAAACTTTTCATATATCCTGAGACACAGTTTTATATATGCAATGACTAGAAGTTTTTTCTATTAATGTTCCACTGCCTTAGATAAGGTTCATAGCAACCATCTATTTTTCAAAGAAAAATAATAATGATAACATCAACAATAATAACAAATGAAACAAACATTATTAGCTCAGTTTTGCAGCTATTCTACTCATAAATAACTGAGGTAGAATAGGGAATGATGAAGGCTGGTATTATAGGAAATTCCCATATTGGACAACCACTAATAATGGAATTCAGTGGAAGCAGAAGAGGGTATTATGCCTTCCTACTGCAGTTAGCTAAAACAGTGGTAAGGGCTTTAGAGTTGGAAGGTTCACCTTTCAGGGATCTTCAAGTGCTTCTGGGTGAAAAAAAGAAAAGGAAGGTTCCACCATACTGGTGCTGTAGTGTTAGTGTCTTCCTGGATTATAGACCAGCACTGAGAAAGAAACTGTGAAATGTGACCCTAATTTATTTGGGGACTGGTCCCCCCCCCCCAACTGGGTTGCAGAACTGGCTAAATAAAAGTTGGTTTTAATGGGAAATGAAAAGCAACACAGAATAAGCTGAAGAAACCTTAAAGAAAAAATGAATTAGTTTAAATAGGAGGGGAAAAAATAAAAATAGAACTGAATTGAAGAACTGGAGCGTGAAATTTTCTGATCCTTTTTTGGAAACTCAGCATGTGTGTGTTTGCTCCATTATTAGAATGTATACATGTTCATAACAATTGTCAACATTTTAATATATGTGTGTGTGTGTGTGTGTGTGTGTGTGCATGTATATATCCATGTGCATAAAACAGATACTAGATATTACAAGAAGAAAGGAGGAAGAGGAGACATACTCGGAATTAAAGAGTCTTTTTTTTTTTTAATTCTGTCTCTGTGAATGTCACAGTCCACGTGATTCATTCTCCCTATATGTTTACCTGCTTTGCTCAAGAAGTCTGGTCATTAGGATAGGGAAAGCAAACATGTTTGTTTTTGTGAAGCAAACAGATATGAAAGGCTATAAAAGTACAACAGACACTTGTTATCATTGAGAATTACCAACTACACCTTATTTTGGAAGCAGGGAGGGAAAGTCATAAAGTAACTAGATCTTAAAGAATAATAAAGTAGGACAGTGACAGAATATGGCTGCAGACCTGTACATAGTTATCTGGGAACCCCTTCCACGAACACAGTAGGATTTTCTTCTAATAAACATGGTGAAAATAGAGGAAAGTAAAACCAAGGACAGGTACCAACTGGCATCAACTAATGATGTAATAAATTACTGTACCACATAGAAGATCACATTTTATTTTAACATCTATACCATTGTAGAGGAGTAAAAATATTCTTAAAGTTTCTTGTTGCCAACAAAAAAGGATATCACAAAAGGCTGAGACACTCCATCTCAAAAGTCATCCTCCATGATATCTTTTCCCCCACAAAAATTTCATTGAAAAATATTCCCCCACCAGTTTCCTAATGTTTTTCACAAAAAGATTTCATTTTTATTCAAAACAATGATTCTACAGTGATAACAAGTAATCTCTCCTGGCCCAACACCTCAAACCTGATGGAAATGTCATTCGGCCATGCTCCAATAAGAATGGGCCTCCTTTTCCCCTTGCACCTGATGCAAGATACAGTAGTTTGGAGGGAGTTAAAATAAGGGCATTAATGTCATAGTCATGGCTAAGAAGCAACCTTAAATATAATTAATAATAATAATAATAATAATAATAATAATATCTTATTTATATCTCCCGCCTCTCCCTACGGATTGAGGAGGGATTACAGCATGATAAAAATACAGTACAATACAGTACAATAATTTACTTACTTACTTACTGTATTTATACCCTGCTCTTCAGCCCTAAAGACTCTCAGAGTGGCTTATAGATAGTTATTCAGACAATTTCTTATTTCCCTCAGGCTTACAATCTAAAAAGACATGACACAAAAAAAGAAGGGAATGGTGGTGGGGAAGGGAATCAAGTCCAGTGGTTATTACAGAATACAGAACAATTACAGATGGGTAAATTTAGGTAACTTTCCACATTCACTATTGCTGCTTAGTCATGATTGTGATATTATTGTCATAAATGTAACTCCACCAACAACAACTATATCAGGCATTAGCAGAATGGGAGATGAGATTCCCTTCTGCTGGTAACTGGAACATAAGTATATATTTCTATTAGGTTTGGGAGGCTGAACCAGGAGAGGTTAATTAGGGGTGAAACATACTGCCCCTTTGAGCCAACTTCTGGGCAGCTTAAGAGTGTGCCATTTACATGGTGCACACTTCCAAGATGCCCAGAAGCCACCCAGCCATTTTCCCAGGGGCGTCTTGATGATGCTCTCACAGTATTGCATTTACACACCACCAGAGCATCATGAAGCAAGCTTCCAACTGGTGCAGGCAGAAAAGCCAAGTGTTTGCTGCTCCAAAAAGGAGTGGCCATTTGCAGCTCCTTTTTTGGACAGCTTCAAGGCAGATTGGGGCCACGGCATATGGTTGCTGTTTACCCTGGGGCTTTGGATTAAATAGCTGATTGCCCCTTAGTTAATTAGCTGATGACTGTGTAGAATACTGGCCATCTTTTTTTTTTTTTGCAAAACAACAACAAATGTTTTATGCATTTGTTTTCTCACAAAGTCCTGAAAAACATTTTTTTCCCAATTTGCCATTGAGAAAGAAATAAGTGAAAATTTAAATTCCCTATTTCATTCTGACAAATTGTCATAATTTCTCTGCTCCCTCCTCCCACTTGATTGCTAACAAATTTTATGCTTGACCCCACCACCACCACTGATGTGGGTTATACAGGTTAACCTTCTTTCCATCATGTATGTATGGTAAGAATGTTAAAGGAATTTTTTCTTTATAGATTAAAACCTGTTCAATTCTCTGGGTAATTACAAGTCAGACCAGGTGCAGAAATCTTGCAGCATCAAGAGCTGTAGTGCATGCACGCTGGAGGAGTAGGAACCTCATATGAATACACACACACACACAAACACACATGATCCAGCCCTCATATATTTTGATATTGAGTAGCTAAGCATGCAGCGACAAAGGAAGGTGAACCTCCTCATCCTCCCCATTGACACCTAGGAACTGATTATGATGATGATGGTGATGATGATGTGTGTAAATGAAAGATTACTATCCAAAACCTTCTACCACCATCATGACTTCTGATTCTGCATTGCTATGAGCTATGAAAATCAGAGCAAAAACAATCCCAGAAACTAATGTACAGTTGCTCCCCCTTATCCATAGATTCAAGCATCCATGAAAATCTATCATTTGTCTGTCTGTCTACCTACTTACATATCTCCAAAAAGCAAACTATGATTTTCCCCCATTTTATAAAAGGGACATCATTTTACTATCCATTGTATTTAATGAGACCTCAACATCCACAGATTTTGGTATCCACAGTAGGCCCCATAACCAAATCCCAGTGGATAACAAGGGCCCGATATAAAGAACTTGCTTCATCTCATAGCTGGTCCCAAGGAAATGTAGATGAAGCCCTCAAAACTTTGTACACCACAATGGGGGAGAGCCAAGCATGATAGGCCATGTGTTCCTTCTGCATCATGTACACTTATTTGTAAAGTTCATTATTTGCTTTCATTTTCATCAACATTCTGTGGACACCAGGGGATACTCTGGCTATCTTCCATCTTGCCTCAAAGAGGCAGTGGTTAAACCACTTCCAAAAAAGCCTTCCCTTGACCCCCTGGACAAAAACAACTATAGACCAGTTTCGCTTTTACCATTTTTAGGCAAGGTAATTGAGAGGGCAGTCACCATTCAACTCCAAGCAGTCTTGGAAGAAACAGATTTTCTAGATCCATTTCAACTAGATTTAGGGCAGGTTACGGAGTTGAGACCACCATGGTTGCCTTAGTTGATGATATCTGTCTGGGCATCGACAAGGGAGGTGTGGCCCTGCTGATACTCTTGAACCTCTCAGTGCCCTTCAATACCATTCATCACAGTATCCTTTTGGAATGCCTGGAAGAGTTGGGTATCGGGGTCACTGCTTTGCAGTGGTTCCGGTCCTACTCCTCGGGCAGATTCCAGATGGTGTCGCTTGGGGACAGTGGCTCAACCAAGAGGGAGCTCAAGTCGGGCATCCCTCAAGGTGCGATTCTGTCCCCAATGTTGTTCAACATTTACATGAAGCCGCTGGATGAGATCATCCAGATACATGGAGCCCGGTGTTATCAGTACACTGATGACACCCAAATATATTTATGTGTCAGACTGATGCAGTGACTAAGGATCTGAATGCCTGTCTTAATGCAATAATGGACTGGGTGAGGGAAAACAAACTCAAATTGAATACAGGTAAAATGGAGGGACTTGTAATAGAGACCTCTAATCTGGGAATGGAGTTATGTCGGCCAGTTCTGGATGGGGTCACACTTCCCCTGAAGGACTCTGTCCACAGTTTGGGATTGCTCCTGGATTCGTTGCTCGATCTGATGGCTTAGGTGGATGCTATAGTCAGGAGCACTTGTTATCAGCTTTGGCTGATACACCAACTGCACCCCTTCCTGGAGAAGGGAGACCTTGAAACAGTAGTACATGCAGTGGTCACCTCTCAGCTTGACTTCTGTAATGCACTCTACATGGAGCTACCTTGTGCCAAGTTTGGAAACTCTAATTGGTACAGAATATGGCAGCCAAGTTGGTTATGGGCACTTCTAGAACTGCCCACATTACACCGGTTCTTAAATCCTTCCACTGGATGCCCATTAGTTTTCAGGAAAGATACAAGGTGTTGGTTTTATCCTTTAACCCCCTACATGGCTTAGGTCCTGATTATTTGTGGGAGTGCCTTCTTTCATACAATCCACCCCACACACTCAGGTCCTCTGGGAAGAACCTGATATAACTCAAGAAGACCAGACTTTGAGCAGTGACCCAGAGGTCCT
The DNA here is from genome assembly GCA_034509955.1 of Urosaurus nigricauda. NCBI lineage: Eukaryota > Metazoa > Chordata > Lepidosauria > Squamata > Phrynosomatidae > Urosaurus > Urosaurus nigricauda. Next base: position 165,428,607 of record JAOEGL010000005.1, on the reverse strand, counting down.
TCTCATCAGCCACTCCCAGGCTCTGCAATGACCTGCCGGACGAGATCCATCATATTACCACCTTGGAAGCCTTTAAGAAGGCTATTAAGATGGATCTCTTCTGGCAGACCTTTCCAGACTAGATTAGATCTATTGACTTGCCTCCCCCTCCCCCTCACCTTATTTTTGTCATCGTTAGTGTCACAGTAATTGTTGTTGGTATGATTGTTCCCGCCTTCCCTCCCTCCCCTTCAAAATACAATCCTTTTCTGCCCAAATTTGCCCCCCAAAAACCTCTTTTTCTTTTTTTAAAATTGTATTTGTGCTGGAATGTTTTCAATTTTCTTGTTGTTTAATAGCTTTTCAGGGGTTGACTAAAGTTTTTAAGATGGGGGAGGGCTGATGGCTTTAGGGTTCTTAATTGCATTTTTTAAAAATTCTATGTTATTTTACTGTTGTAATCCACTTTGATCCCTCTGAGGAAAAACAGAATATAAATGATGATGATGATGATGATGATGATGATGATGATGATGATGATGATATCTTCTCCATCTCTTTGTCTCTATGCTGACCTTACCTTTACAAATTGAGAAGTACAGAGAATATTACAGTTATTTTCAAGAACTGCTGTCACTGTAAATCACAGCAGCTTTGCATTATTTTCTGTATTGAGGCAAAAATAATGGGAGTTCAGTTCTTCAATCAAGATGGACACAATTGTAAATGCCCCAAAACTGAACTATAATGAGGATCCCTGTTTGCCTGGGGTTCTTAGCATGACAACATCTGATGCATGCAAGAGAATGTTCATACTGTTGGATGTAAGAATTATATTCTGAAGCATATTATAAGTATGGTGTTCTATAGAACTAAAATATTCCCTTCTGCTGAATCACGTATCCTCATTTCATGATTCAAATCACAGGGGAAATTATTCTCATTCTCAAGTTTTATCCCTGTGGGACTGCCAGCTTGCAAAACACAAACACAAAACAGAATGGTAAGAATACATACGCCAGAAAAACAGCTATTTATTTATTTTTAGCATACCTATTTGTATGAGTTATTTAGCTGCAAGATATGCTGAATATATGTTAATCATGCACTTTCTGAAATTTACAAAGACAACAAGAAGAAGAGCAAGAAGAAAGGACCTAAACTATGTGATCTGAGAGATAATGATATTAGTCACCTGTTATCTATAGCATAGTCCTAAATATGTTTTACCTCAAATATGCTACACTGAGCTACCCCTAGATTATTGTTTTAGAATTTTCCTATATCTTTTAGTATTTGTTTCACAAGGGCTTCAATAATTCATAGAGTCATATAATCATAAAATTTTAGAAATAAAATTTGGAAGAGACCACAAGGGCCATCCAGTCCAATCCACTGCTATGTAGAAATACACAATCAAAGCCCTCCCAATAAATGGCCATCCAGCCTCTGTTTAAACACCTTCAATGAAGGAGACCCCACCACTGCACCCCACCAGTAGAGTATGTTCCATTGTCATGTACCTCTTACTTCAGGAAGTTCTTCTAAATCTTTATGTGGAATCTCTTTTCTTGTAGCTTGAATCCATTGCTCCATCCTAGTCCCTGGAGCATGCTAACACTGATCAACACTGCTGATGGGGTTTTTCCACCATCAGGCTCTCCTCCCTTAAATCAAAGAGGATCTAATGTTTTACCTTTATTTATTTATTATATTAATTTGCATCCTGCCTTTCTCCAAAAATTGGGATCCATAGTGGATTACAGTAAAACAACAACAACAACAACAACTTACAATTAAAAACTTACAAAAATACAATTAAAAATTAAAATGTCACAGTTAAAATGGAATTAAACTATTTCACATCATTTGTTTTAAGTACTGATCTATTCAGTACTTTAGTTGATTTAATTTGCTTGTATTGTAAAATTGTTTAATATGTTTTAGACACTTTAAAAATATTCCTCATTTTAATTTTTTTTAAAATAGAATTGAGATAAATTATATTTGTATGCTACCTTGAGATATAATATGGGTAGCGACATAAATATTTTAATAAATAAATTATAAATAAAGTAATAGGGGGAAATACAGGCAATAATTTCATCTGAATACTGAACATGAACATTAAACTGAGGATGTGAAGAGGCTTGCTGTTAACATTGGATTAGCAGTCATATTTTTGAAACTTTAATTTCAAATGTAAACAACAGCAACAACAAAATCCTGGGGTGGTTTAGCAGGCAACTCTTTTATAACCAGCTGTTTCCTTCTGTGTGTGTGTGTGTGTTTAAAAATAAATAAATATAATGATATGTTGAAATAGAATAGCATCTTTTCCCCCTCCCCTGCCCAACAGTGAAACAGCTGAGGAAATGGCCATCAGAAAAGAGTGGAGCTTGCTTAGATAACTACTTTTTAGAATAATTAATATTAAAGTGAGCTGGGATTTTACATATGTTCTGGTAGGATAGTCTTGTTCCCAGAGAATCTACAAAAGTCTGAGTTTTCATATCACTTTCCTATGTTTTGCAGCAGATACCATTAAATGACACTTGGGGCCTATTCACTCTACACAAATATAGTGCTATATTCCACTTTAAGAGCCATCATGGCAACATTTTGTGGAACCCTGGGGCTTGTAATTTGATGAGGCACTATTGCTCTTTGGCTGATAATTCTAAATAGTCCTCCCTAGACTTCCAGTTCTAGGATTCCATAGGTTGTTGCTATGACAGTTAAAGTGGAATATAGTACTTATAACTGTGTAATATGAATGGGTCTTCACCCAGAAGAGTGCTGCAAGCCTTTCATCATACGAAGGTGGACAGTAGTTAACAAGCAAGAGGACAGCATGCAAAAGGGCACACATTATTTATGTTTATGGCTAACATAGTAAAAGGCTCCATTTACAGTTCATCAGTTATGTCTTTCTTTGGAGAGAAAATGCCTTCTCTGTGCATAACAAATTATTTTCCGTAAGCATTTTCCATTACTGCTACATAATTGGCAAAATAGGCTATTATGCAGCACTCCATAGTTAATGTATTTTATCAGGTCAAATTGAAAAACACTGTTACTCAACACACACGTATTTCACAATCTAACAATAGAGAAACTTCTAGAATTAGGCCACAACAATGGATCAGGATAACATTTTATTTTCAAATCCATTTTCCCTAAGATGGTGCTGTTCATGTGTATACAAATTCACACAAAAATAATAAAATAAGCACACACTTGCTTGTAAGCAATTTCCCATAATTAAGACATTTTGTTCATTCTTTTCATGGGCATACATTTTATACACAGATTCACCAAACACATTTTTGAATATATTTTTATAAGGAAGACTGAATTTCAAAATTTAGATGATTGTGTAAACTGAAACATAACTACATTTCAATTTTTGTATTGACCCAAGAAGTATGAAACATATCTCCTAAATCTAAGTGGAGCTGATAGTACCTACATTTTAAAACACATCCTTTATTAACATCTTAATAATTTCATAAAACTTTTCAAATCCATTTGATTAAATCCCCCTTACTAGCTTCCTTCACCTCCTCTTATTTACCAAATAATGGATACTGAGTCTTTCCAACAATCATCAAATGATTTGAAAAGAGATGGATGAGAATGAGCCTTCCCCCATCATTCAGACCCATCGCTGTTCAGACTCACTTTTTCAAAAGTCCTCCTTTCTATAGTTAAAGACTAACATCTTACTTAAAGATTGGAATGGTGCTTCCATATTACCTGCAATTTATTTAGAGGGTCTTTCTCTCTCAAAGAGGAGATTACATCACAAAGCTTTTAACACTATGATTAGACCTGGATAAAAGCAGTGTTGGTGATACTTATCACTTGACATTGCCTCCTAATCTAGAGCTGCTATTTTCCCCAGGCATGATTAGATGGTCCAATGTGGAGTCAAAGGCTTTCATGGCCTGCATCCATAGTTTTTTGTGGAGCTTTCAGGCTATGTGGCCATGTTCTAGAAGAGTTCCTTTCTTGCTGGCGAAATGTCAGAAAGGAACTCTTCTAGAACATGGCCACATAGCTCGAAAGCTCCACAAAAAACTATTAGAATGTCCCTTTTCAATGACGGTGGAAACCCATCAATGACCTCTTAATCATGCTTGCCCCCAGGTATGAAACATTGCTGCCTGGGCAGTTGCAATACTGGCAGACACATGGTGCCAGTGTTGTCTCATTTCCCCCTCACTATGCCCAAGCAGATTTTATTCCCTTTATTTATTTATCTATTTTCTATTTCTTGCTTTTATTTAATTTATTTTTTTAAACATCAATCACGGTAGCTGAACTCTGAAATTGTATGAAATTAATTAATTAATTAATTAAAAATAAAAAAAAACCTGAAAAAAAAAACATGCTGGTTAGGGCATAGGGCATAGGCCAGAGAGGCATGGTTACAGGGAATCAGCAAGACAGTGTGATAGCAGGAGCAGTCCCAGTTATGCCATTGCGAAGATGTGCAGGAATGGCTATAGTACAAACAGATATAATTCCATTTTTATTGCCACATTTGATTGTGAAGAGAATGGGAGCTCATACAGTAATGCCCACGGTAATATCTACAGCTAATACCAATGGCTTAAAATAGGTGTGGCCAGTTCCTGGGCTTATGAAACTGCTTCCACCACCAGGGAACTTTGACATCCCAAAAGTCTTTCAATGCCTCCCCTGCAGGCATGAGACAATTTCTCCATGTTTTGTTCTTTCTGAGGGCTGTTTTATGCCCAGGATAGGTGTCAATTCAGATTGACAAAAATTACCCAAGGGGACAAAGGCATGTCAAAATTGCCCCTGCATCCCTTAGGAGACATTTGTGGGCATTTGGAGCATTTTGACAAAAATTAGAAAGCTGCAGATCACAGAAACAGCTCTGAATGTTGCATGGGGCCAACTGTCAACACATTCCTCACTTCTGGCTTAAAACATATCAGTCATGTAGAAGCTATGTGATGATGCATTTTTACACTTCATGTTTCTTTCACAAGATTCCTAGGAAAGAATTGAATTATAAATCCAAAATGCCTGTGTTTGAATCTCACTATATGGCTTTTACCAAGTGTTAGGATCACACTCCTGCCCTACCTGTGGTGAGGGAAATATTGATTTTTTTTACAGTATTTAATAAAACCAAATGATGTATGTGAAGTCCTTTGAACACAAATGTTATACAGATCATTACTTTAAAATGACTTCAGTATATGGCCCTTAAATGTAGATGATTTATGAACCTTTCCTATTTCTGTTATGAATATGATTATAGAAATGAGTAGCAAAATCAAAAGCATTAGATGGCCTAAACATCTGCATATTTGGATTAAAGTACAATAGGTATTCTGATATGTTACATTTTATGAAGATATTTGTTCTCCTCTTATTATGGCACAAAGAGAGAAAATGAGAATCAGAGGGAAAGGAAAGAAATATGAGTCGCTTGCCTTAATTATGGACCCTGTGTTTGAGCATGGAATAGCCCTTATCACTAGCTACAAGTGAAGTTGAATGAATTCAGATAAAGCAGATCACATTCTTCTCCCGCCCCTTCATACATGGAGATATATCACTGAGTTCTGACAGATCTATATACATACAGAAAGCAAAAGAGGAAGTTGTAATTTTAATTCTTTAATAAAATGTGTACCAGGTAGTAAAATAGGTGATTATATGTTGACCTTGTCTTTTGCCACATTGATTGTCTTTTCAAATGTCTTTAGTTACAACTAGTGTGTCCAGTCACAGAAATATATGTGAATGATGACAAAACAAAATGATGTACTAACCATGCCTGACAAAAGGAGGTAAAAAAAATAAAATAAAGTGCATAAGCCATGCATCAAAGTTGTCCTGAAGCCATTCACTGTCACAACATATTTCCTGCACTGGTAACATTTTCTGGACTTGTCAGTGTCCTCAAAGTGTTGGCCAAATACATCTGAGGGAAAAGAATAAGTCTGAACTATAAAAATAGTCTCACCCACTTCTCTCTCCACCTCCCTTCACACATACACACATATGAGAGAAGAAAAGAATCAGAGAATAAGAAGTATATATCAAAAATAAGAACCAGTAGTAATACCAGTACTAATATTTACATTTTAATATTTCTTCATAACTCATGCAATATCCTCCAGCCCATTTCCTTACTTTCTTATTTATTTGGCTCTTGAGTCAATTGATTGTTTGATTAATAAAACATGTATAACACCCCCCCCCCTAAATCAAGAGAGCCCAGGATGGTGTACAATAAGACCGAACTGATAATCTATAACTGTGTGAATAAATCGAATGATTTTAAAAAGCTAAGAACAGATTAAACAATTTTTAAAAGAATTAAAATAATTTAAAACAAATCAATTCCATCTACATGTGCAGTTTTTAGATAAATCATTTAATTTCTCAAAAGCTTTCATGAACAACCACAATTTTACTTGGTGTCTGAAAAACTGCAATACTGGTGCCAGTTGTGCCTGCAAGATAAGGGTGTTCCATAACTTGGGTGGCACAGAAGAGAAGGTCTTCTCTCATGTCTTCCCACTGCATATTGGCCTGACTGACAGGACACAGAGTAGGGCCTCTCTACAACAGACATTACATTGCTCTACAATGCAGTGGACACACATGTGACCATTTCATTAACCCTTCCATATCTTATCTAACGCCATTGCAGGCATTTAGCCTGAACAGGATATATAAAATGTTGTTAGGTCAAAGGCCATATAAGGTTGCCATATCCCTACATCTCTGTGCAGGTTGTCCCCATCCTTTGGTCCCCAACTTTGTTAAAATGAGTAGCAAACTCTCAAGATTTGTGCTGCTTATGTTTGCCTGAAAGCAAGCAGAATTCTCCTAAATGGTGGAAGTTTAAGCAGTTCTGTATCCTGAAATACATTTAAGTGCCTTAGCTGTTTGCAATTATTGGTCATTAGGTTATTAGGATCTCTGGATCTTTTTCCAGTCTGAATTTTTCTGATAGGCAGTTTTTAAATAAGTTATCTCAAAAAAGATGTAGTTTGAAATCCTGTTGGTTAATCTAAATCAGAATTGACTCATTGAATCAAATGTTGAGTTAATATATATGCAAATCCAATTCATCAATGTTTCTACTCTCATTGAGACCAAAAATAGCATTTGGGGCATATTTTCAAAAGACAATCTTATTTATATATTTATTTATTTCACACATTTAAATATGTATTTACTTTTAAATGAGATCTACAAAATGATTTGTTTATACCTTTAAAATATCTGAGAACTATGTAGCATCAGTTCAGAAAAGTATGAAATCTAATGCCTGGGTCACACCTGGCCATCAGAACCTATTAGGATCTACTATTCACCTTAATCCAAGAAAAAAAGTCTGGTAATTTAATTTTCAAATTTCATATTCCATAAGGATATCTAATATCAGTACTGTATGAGTTTAAAATAAAGGAACCACTTGCTTGTCATACCAATGTAAGTCCTATAGTTTCAGCTTGATGTAGAAGATGCCCATATATTTTCCCTCCTCCCATGTTCATTTTACAGGAAAATAAACTTGACCCAAAAACCTCCTTTTCCAAATGTGGATTTAGCATCCAATGTGTATAATATTTCTATTGTTGTTATGTGCCTTCAAGTGGTTTTCAACTTATGGTGAGGCTAAGGTGAACCTATCATGGAGGTTTCTTGTCAAGATTTATTGAGAAGTAATTTGTCTCTGTCTTTCTCAAACCACTGCACCATGCTATCTCTCTATGCCAGTAGATATTAATTCCTAAATCTCTGGACACTGAAGCGAATTGGCAAATTTTAGCAGATTTTTTTCCCCAATACAGCTCTTATCTGATCACAAATATCAAAATTACCAAAATCTTCAAGTTTCTCCATAAACAGCACAGAAAATTTGAGAAGCAAAACTGATGGGTTTGTCCATCCATACAGAAGTTTTATTTTATTTTATTTACAGTATTTATACCCCACTCTTCAGCCCTAAAGGCTCTCAGAGAGGCTTACAGACGGTTCCCTGCCCTCAGGCTTACAATCTAAAAAGACACTACACAAAAAGGAGAAGGGAATAGTGGTGGGAAAGGGTATCAAGTCCAGTAGTTCTTCTCTCCCTCTGAGGCCTGGACCATGGCAGATGGACTGGAGGGAAGACCCTTCTTCTTGCTTGGACTAGCCCTGATGGAGGTGGATCTGTCTTTACACAGGCCAGATGATGTGAGATGGATTGGAGGGAGGGCTCTTCTTCTTCAGGCTAGTTTTGACTTCTCAATTCTTTTTTAAAAAATATTTTGTTTGAATTAACTGCTAAGTTTCACTAAAGTGTATTGTGATAAATTTGTACTTTCACTTTTTCATTTCTAATGACCTTCTCGTCTTTATGACTGGCAAGCAGACCCATCATGAAGTTCATCTATCTAGACTGTAGAAATAATGAAGTTTGACACAAACAACAAACAAACAAACAAACAAAAAGCTTCATTTATATACCACTTCATACTGTCTAAGGAGTGTCTAAGCGGTTTACAACTATAAACTACTTGCCCCCAACAATCTGGGTACTCATTTTAGTGACTTCGGAAAGATGCAAGCCTGAGTCGAGCTTGAGCCCTTTTGCTGGTCTTGAACTCGTTGTTTTTTTAAAAAAAATTTTTATTAGACAAATATGTAACAGATAAAACAAAACAAACAACAACAACAAAAAAGCATTAACATTAACAATGAATGTAAATAAAATTTTCTTAAGTATCAGTATGAAGGTTGATTATTTCTAAGAACCCAAAATTGCAATCATTCAAAGCATAAAGGACAAAAAACCAAAAAAACCAAAATAAAACATAACAGTAACAACAACAACAACAGAACAAATCAAAAGAAAACAAACAAAACAATGACATCAAAAATCAAAAACTACAACATAAATATGTCGCTTATCCTTACTTATACCTTATCTTTCTTATGTCGTTGTCTTCTCTGTCTAAACAACTATACTTCCACTTTACTTTACTTCTTCCTAATTTCATTCTTTACTTTGCTTCCTGCCTTAAACCCTTGCTACTGTCTTTACTTTCACTTTAATTAAACTTCTCCGCTCTTATATCCACTTTCTTCAACCTTACTTCGTTTAAACTAAAACCGACTAATTCCTACTTCTTTCTCCTTCACATACAAGTTAACAACAACAACATGAATCAAACACTACTCTTCACAAACTTACGAACTTACACAGATTTACAAAGAATCTTCCTTTCTTCTGAATGAGGCGATTATTATAATGTCTTTTGTAGTCCCCCTTTACCGCTTAACTAAAGCTATGAAGATTTTTTTTTCAACGAAGTGTGTCACAAATATATTTAATTATCTTCTAAATAACTCTATATAAGTTGTATTTAACTAAGTATGATAAATTAGTATTACAAAACATTTACCAAATGTCTTTGATAAAATTAAATGTATAATTTCAAATACTAAACAACATTCATAGGTTTTTCCTTTTTGCTGGCAATTTTCTTTATGTCGCTGGAGTGTTGTATCGTCCATTTTCTTTTATTCTATGAATCCAGTCGTTGCTAAAAGTCCATGTTTATGTTGGAGAAACATAGTGACCTTTTCCCAGTCTTTTTTAAATCTTTCTATATTTCCGTCATTCAATAAATAAGATAGTCTGTCCATTTCCGCCATATCATAGACTTTTATTATCCAATCATCTATTTCAGGAACTGATTCTTCCTTCCATCTTCTAGCGAATGTCAATCTTGCTGCAGTAGTTAAGTGGAATATAATTCTACCATTTTTTTTTTCTAAGTCTAAATCTAGTATATTCAATAGATATAGTTCCGGTCTAGGATTAAGTTTTAAATTTAGTATGTTGCAAATTGTTTTATGAACCCCTTCCCAATATTTTTTAGTTTTCTTACAAGTCCACCAGACATGAAAAAATGTTCCTCTTTCTTTTTGACATTTCCAGCATTTGTCACTTACTCCATAGATTTTCGCTAGTTTGTCTGGTGATAAATACCATCGAAAGAGCATTTTATAATAGTTTTCCCTAATGTCTTGACTTCTTGTATATTTTAGTCTCTTTGTCCATGTATATTCCCATTGGTCTAAATCAATGTTGTTGCCAATATTTTGGGACCAAATTATCATGTTATTTTTTACTATTTCTTTTTCCATTTCTATTTTTAACAAAAATTGGTATAATTTAGATAGAAGACCTTTATTTTCTAATTTTAATATTTCTTCTATTTCCGATTTTTCAATTGCAATACCATTTACCTGTATATCTGTTCTAAATATTTCTTTTAACTGCCAATTCAAGTACCAATGTAAATTTATATTTTCATTTTTTAGTTCTTCTTCTGTTTTAAATCTAAATCTATTATCTTCTTTACTTATTAAGTTTTTGTATCTAAGCCAATTTTTGTTTCGTCCTTTCTCCCTCCAAAAAAAAAGCTTCATGGGGCGATGTTTCTAAAGATATTTTGTCTCCAATTTTCCTTCTTACCTTTTTCCAGATCCACAAGAGGGGCTTCCTGATACAATGATTGTAAAATTCTTTGTTGTTTATTTCTTTATTGTAATATAAATAGGCATGCCATCCATAAATGACATCAACATGTTCTAAACGTAACAGTTTTTTCTCTGTTAGCATTACCCAATTTTTAACCCACATTAGGGAAGCAGCTTGAAAATATATTTTTAAATTAGGGAATGCTAAGCCCCCTCTTTCCCTCGCGTCTTGTATAGTCTTTAGTTTTACCCTGGGTTTTTTCCCCATCCATAAATATTTCGTCAAGTCTTTTTGCCATAAATGTATAGGTTTTTCTTTTACTATGATTGGAATAGTCTGGAATAGGAATAACAATTTTGGTAGTATGTTCATTTTAACACTAGCTATCCTACCTAGTAAGGATAAGTTCAATGATTTCCAGTTTTCTAAATCTTTTTTAATTTGTTTCCATAACTTATTATAATTATTTTTAAAAAGGTCGCTGTTATTTGTTGTAATGTCAATCCCTAAATATCTTGCTTTTTTTACTATTTTAAATCCTGTTTTTTCTTGTAGTTTTATCTCATTATTTTTTTTTCATATTTTTCGTTAATATATTCGTTTTCCCTTCATTTATACTAAGTCCAGATATCTTTTCAAAATCTTTCAGTTCCTTTCTAAGAGCCTCTATGGTAGATAATGGGTTTTCTAGAAAGAAAACTAGATCATCTGCAAATGCTAAAATTTTGAATTCGTCTCCTTTATTCTTAACTCCTTGAATAGATCCATTTGATTTCACTTGTCTTATCAACATTTCCATTGTTATGATAAATAGTAAAGGGGAGAGTGGACATCTTTGTCTGGTTCCTTGTTGTATTTTTAGAGCTTTAGTTTTTTCATTGTTTATAATTATGTATGTTTCTTGTTCATTATAAATTGCTTTGATCCATTCTAAAAATTTTTGACCAAATCCTATTTTTTTTTAATATTTTAAGTAATGTTTCCCAGTTAACTTTGTCAAATGCTTTTTCCATATCAACCAATATTATAGCTAATTCGTTGTCTTTTTTATTTTTAAACAATTCGATTATATCAATCATTATTCTTATATTATTTTTTAAATATCTTTTTGGTGGGAAACCATTTTGTTCCTCCCCTATCCAGTTTTGCAGAATTTTTTTTAATCTGTTAGATATAATTGCTGAAAATATTTTATAATCAATATTCAATAAAGAAATCGGTCTGTAATTTTTGACTTCTTGTGGATCTTTTTCAGGTTTCAATATTAAAGAAATGTTGGCCTCCTTCCAAGTCTTAGGGAAATTATTTTCCTTAATGATGTTTATCGTTTTTTGTAGAGGGTCGACTAGTTGGTCTTCTAAAGTTTTATAATAAATTGTTGTGAATCCATCCGGGCCAGGAGTTTTCCCATTTTTCAATTCCTTTATAGCCTGTTTGATTTCATCTTTTGTGACTGGTTGTTCTAACGCTGCTATCTGATCATCTGGGATGGTTGTCACCTCTATTGTCTCTAAATAATTAATTATTGATTGTTCTGTGATTTCTTGTTTTTTATAAAGTTGTGACTAATAGTTATAGAAAGTTTCCTTTATTCTTTTCTGTTCAGTTATAATTTCCTCGCCTACTTTGATGTTAAGAATCGATTTTTTCTCTCTTTCTTTCTTTAATTTGTATGATAACCATTTCCCCGTTTTATTTGCATTTTCAAAATAATATTGTTTAGCATATTTCATTTTTTTTCTATTTCTTCTGCTAGAAGCATAGAGATTTGTTTCTGTAAAATTTTTATTTCTTTAGTTATTTCAGTTTCTTTAGGATTTTCTTTTAATTTTTTTTCTTTTTCCTGAATTTTCTGAGTAATTTCCTCGATTCTCGCATTTCTTTTCTTTTTCAGTATTATGTTTTCCTGAATAAAGAAACCCCTCATTACGGCTTTACTGGCTTCCCAGACATTGATATAATCAATTCCTTTTTCTAAGTTTTCTTGAAAGTAATACTGTAACGTCTTTTTAGCTTTTTCTATTATGTCTTTTTTAGTAAGTTGTCGTTTAAACGCCATGAGAGATTTTTTTGTCTAATATTAAGAGATATTTGAATGGGGCTATGATCAGATAATGTCTTTGGGAGGGAGTTCATTTCAATTACACTTTTCATCCATTTTTTAGAAATAAAAAACATGTCCAATCTAGAGTGGGATTTGTGCCTGTTAGAATAAAATGTAAAATCTTCTTTCTCACCATATTTCGATCTCCAAACATCAACTACTTCTAAATTGTTAATCATGTTGTGAAAACTTGTTGGTAATTTTCCTTGTTTTTTCTTAATAACTTTCCCTGATTTCCTATCTATTTGTGGTTTCACAACCCCGTTCCAGTCGCCCATCAAAATTATATTGTCATAATTTAAATCTAGAATTTCATTCATTAATTTTTTGTAGAAGTTTTCTTTGTCTTCTAATGGACCATAAGTACCCACAATTAACACCTTTTGCTCCCAAATTGTTGTTTCAACTCCCACGTAATATCCCCTTTGATCATTAAGTACTTCCATGGAAACTAGATTCGAATTTATATATATTACTACTCCCCTTTTCTTTGATTTATACGCAGAAATGTATTCTTTTCCAAGTTTTTTGTTCTTTAGAAGGCCCACATCTTGTTGTTTAATGTGGGTCTCCTGAAGACACAGTATGTCCCATTTTTTCTTTTTTAAATATTGAAAGACTTTTTTCCTTTTTTTTGGTGTGTTGAGGCCTTTGATGTTCCAAGATAATCTTTTCAATTTCATTGTATTTATTTATTCACCCCTTAAACTTTCGTCACTTACCTTTTAAATTGATATTAGGCCTCTTCAGTATCTTCCTCACCCGCATCACTTTCTTCCAAATTTTTCTGACTTGAGTCGTCTTCCACGTCTTCCTCTTCATTAGATGGTTCCATTGGCTCTTTTGAGTCTTCAGTTGTATCTTGATTCTTCCTGAACGATTTTAAAAAGTCTCTCGCCTTACTTATTGAGTTGATTCTTACTCTCTTTTTTTTTGTAAATAAAAGAGACTCCTTCAGGTAGCTCCCATCTGTAAGCTATGTTATGTCTTTTTAAAGATGCTGTAAGAAACTTGTAATTCGTTCTTTTTTTTCAGGATTCTCGCAGGAATGTCCTTCAGAATCATCAGTTCTTCTTTGTCTACAATTAATTTTTTTTCGTAACTTTTTTCCAAGATCAATTCCTTTGTCTTTGTACGTACAAAATAAATTGAGATGTCTCTCGGGAGATTTTTTTCTCTAGCAATTCTCGAATTGATTCTGAAAGTTTTATCAATTTCTTTTAACATTTCTGTACATGGGATTTCAACAAAGTCAGCCAATATTGGAACCAAGTATTTGTACAAGTCTTCATTTTGCAGTTCTCTAAGACCTCTAATTTTTAAACATCGTTCTCTAGCCTTTAAGTCAGATAAAGCTCTTAAGTCTTGTTCTCTTTCGTGTTCTACAGATAAATGTAACGTCTTGTCTTCCAACTCTTTTGTTTTGACTTCTAAGATTTCCACCTTCGTATCTGTTTCTTTAAGGTCTCTTGAAACCTTTTCAATAGTTTGTTTAAGGCTTTTAATTTCCGTCTTAAAATCTCGTTTTAATTCTGTCTTCATCTCTCTCATTTCATGTTGCATGTCTTTCATGCCTTGATTCAATTTTCTTATTTCATCTAAAATCATATTCTGTTCCATCTATTTGGTGTTAAATTCAGTTGACGGTCTTCTCTGTTGGGAGTTTGTAAATTTTCTTAGGCCTGTTGCCATCTTTTTGTCTATTTATTTGTTGATTTAATTGTTTGATATTCTTTGCTTCTGTTGTTGTAATTATTATTGTTGTTCTTTCCAAATATAAAATTACTTATTGATTTTGTTTTTGTTTTCTTAATTTTTAATTATAAGGGCACTGTCTTTCTTATGTGAGTGTTAACCCAATTTAATAGATTTTTCTTTTCTTTTTCCCCCCTCTTTCTTCTTTTTATTAGCTTATTAGCTTGTTGTTAACTTTTTTTTTCTTCTTCCCTTGGTTATGTGCCTATTTTTTCCTTATTATTTCCTTCAGTTCTTTTTTATTTTGTTCTGTTCTCCACTTATTTTTATTTTATTTTTAATATATGTTGTACAGTACTTGTTTGTATTTTATTCTATTAGAATTGTAACACTCCTGTTTCTCCACCAGGCGTCACTGTTGTGAAATTCTGAGTTTGTTCTATTATGTTTTTTCTCTTCCACCAGGTGTCGTGCTTTCGTTGTTGTAGTTATTTCCTGTCTTGATTTCCTTAAGTTTACTCCGTCCTTGAGTTGATCTGCACCTGGGTTTGTTTTGTCTGTCTCCTTGCTGTTTTCCTTGCTACTAGAGTGTTGCTTTTTTTTTTCTCAATCCTTTATTTGAGAGTCTTTTGTCTATAAATGCAGCAAGTTATAATTCTTGTTTACAAATATCTTGTCTTTTATTATTATTGTTGTTTTGTTTGTTTTTGTTTCTCCTTTTTCTCCACGGTTTGTAAATATATCCTTTGTAAAATGATTTGTTTATTTATTTGATTGTTTTGTTTTTGTTATATTTATTAAATTTCAATTCAGTTCAGCGTATTCCTGACTGGTTTAAATCAATCAATCTGGTCACACTCGTATAATCAAATTTACTTACTCCCAGGATTATACTTTCTTTCCCTGATAATAATGCTGTTAATTATTTTCTTGGGTTATTAATTTGTAATTTTCCTGTTGTTGACTTCTTTGTAGCTGTGATGTAAACCCTGTTTTTAATTTCCGTTTTTGTCTCTTTTTTTTCTCTCAGTTACGAGGGAAATGTATTTTTTAATTATTCCGTAGTTTCATTGTATTATTTTTTTTTTAATTCGAATTTAAAAATAGAGTTATTCAGAGTCCAGGAATTCTTTTGTTTTTGTAACTACTTTGTCGGGTCTTTCTACTTATTCAGTCTCCTCTTTCAAAAGAACAAATTAAGTATGTTAGCTTACTTTGAGTTGTTTGATTTAATTAGCTGGTGGTGGTTTTGCGCCGCTCTTCCAGCGCGGCTTCTCACTTGCACAGCTTCCTTCGGCTCCCGGCTCCCTGTCCCTTCCAGCGGCGAGGCTTTCCTCCTTTCTTCGCTCCCACACGCCTTCGCCTCCTCGGGCAGTCCGGAGCTCTGCACAAGCCAGAAATCGTTCCCCTTTGCAGGGATTGATTCCCCCCTCAGTTGTTGCTAAAAGTTTTAGTTTTTAATTGTTGTTATTTGGGGGGACGCCGTTCAGAGATATCTCCTCTAGGAACCTTCCTAGAGTTGATCAGACATTGCCACCGATCCCAACCGGAAGTGAGTCTTGAACTCGTTTTGAGTGAGTGGCTGCAGTACAGGAATTTAACTATTGCACCACCAGGGTTCTTAAACCACTTTAAGTGCTGTAGCTCCATCCAATAGAATCCTGGGATTTGTAGTTTTACAAAGTTTTTAGCATTCTCTGCCAAAGTGTGCTGGTGCCTCAGAAAACAACAAATAACAGGATTTTGTAGGATGGAGCCATGGCAGTTAAAGTGATGTCAAGCTGAAGTATTTCTACAAGGCACCCATGACCTCTCCATCTGCTTTATCACACTAGGGGCAAACAGGATTTAAACAAGAGTTAAATGAAAGTTAAACAGGAAATGCCTGATGTTTATCATAGGCATTTCCTGTTTAACTCTAGTTTAAATCCTGTTTGTCCCCTAGTGTGATAAAGAGGCATGTTAGGAATAACTAGCCATTGATGTTGCGTGGCAGGTGGTGTTTTTTATTATTATTTCAATTTTTGTAGGAATTTACTGAAATTCACACATTCTTTAAGATTAGGATAGACAGAAAGTGAATGAAGAAAGATGGTATGTGAATGCAGAAGAAAGCAAATCTGACATATATATTCATCCCTATTCATTAAGGAATTCTCTAGGGCATACATGGGTTTCTTTAGTAAGATCAGTATAAGAAGGTCAAAATTTGGTGCTGAATTGCATAGCTTTCTTTAGCTGAAGCTATGCATTTATTCTGAAGCTTCTTATAGTGAAGTCTAGCTTATGAATCTAGCTTACTAGTGTTGCATTCAGTTATCATTTGTTCATTATGCTTTAAGTATTTACAGAATTTGTATGAGATTTATATAAATCTCGAAAGGCATACTTATTTATGGAATTTCTTTTTCCAGTTATAAATTCCATATTTTACTTCTTGTGCTTTCATTGTTATTTTAGTACATTCCCCAAAGGCTTTTCTTTAACCACTTTGCTTGTCAATTCAGCTGTGATATTCTTTAAATAAACAAATATAGAGTACAATTTTCTGGGAACACAGATTATAAAATGGAACTAAATAATAGCCCCTAAATCATGCCAATAATGAATTAAATATAAGTGCTGGGGGTGGGGGAGACTACATGTTGACATGTTACAAGTTTTGGCATCTATATATACTAGTAGCCATTTAATAAATTTGTTTTGAGATTTACAAATTTGAAGGGAGTAATAGTTTTATTCAGAGAATAATGCATATGTGAAATCAAGAGCAGCAAAAAGTTATTTTTTTTAACTCTATTATAAGATTACAAGTCACTGTATTGAAAAATGTAGCCCTAAATTTTGTTGCTAGTTCTACCCACAAAAGATCCATTGAATCAATGAGAATTACCCATGTGCTGACTAACATTTCAACAATTCATTGGTTATATCTACTCTAGTCAGGATTCCAGCAGTCATCATATTGATGGGGAACATTTAAACCTCATGGTAGTAAAAATATGGAAAAATTATTTCCAATTTAATATGGTTCAGAATTCACTTCAAACCACTTCTTTGTCCAATTAAACTTTTCACTCCTCTTCTACTTTTTCATACCTGACCCTCCACCTTTACCCAAGGGGAAATCTTTGATAGTTTAACACAGTGATAGGCAAAGTTTAGGCCCTAAAACTATTTCTGATGCCACTCGAGAAGTTCAGGTATTTTTATTTTATTTTACCATGAAGATGTCCTTGACTGTAATGAAATGTAACTGTAATGCTATTGAACTGCATGGTATCCCTAACTGTTTATGAGCTGTAACATCTGCTATACAGTCAGCCTGCCCCTAATGTGGGAAATCCATTCTGGACCTCCCCATATAAGGGGAATTGAGCATATGCTCAAATTGCATTAACTATAACGGGGTGTGCTCCCACAGCATGCCATGGTGCACGTACCATGGGTGTGCTCCCCATTGTTTTTATTGCAGCTAGCCTTCTGCATGAGCTCAAGTTCACAGAAGGCAAGCCTGTGTAAGGGGGTGGGGCAACTGTATATGAAAAATGCACCCAACTATATCTGTACTGTAGCTGCAGTTTAACCTTCATTATTGGGAAAAGGAATTACTGGGCCCTTGTTCTCTGCTGGGCTTTGGTTCCAGCCACCCACCCCCCACCCCACAATCATGGATACCAAAATCATTGGATGCTCATGTCCCATTAAATACAATGGTATAGTAAGATAGTGTCCCACATATAAAATGGCAAAATCTAGATTTGGTATTTGGATTTTTTTAAAAAAATATTTTCAAGAAGTGGATTCTTGAATCCATGGATAAAGAATCCGTGGATATGGAAGGCTGTCTGTAGAAGTGCATCAATAACATGCACCATGTGACAGTTTTACACATTATGTGCAAAAGAAGCCTTTAATATTTGAAACACTTTACAAGAGCTTCTTTTCAAAATTTCCCTCCAATTTATTTATTTATTTATTTAGGGAGTGGTGAGTAGTCACTGTATTCTTCCTTGTGTGACTATTGTGCACATACCAGAGCTTAGAAAATTCATTTTCAAAAAGCAATTATTATCATAACTTAGAATTCAATGCCCTATCACTTTGTATGCTACTGTTTTTTAATAACTTGTATTTCTTTTTTAAAAGACAGATCCCTCTAAAAAGAAAAAAGGTCTAATTTTATAATGCCTCTTGGATGCACCACAGGAGGCTGTAGCCACCTTAAATCAATCCAGCCATGGTTGAGAGTTGTCTTTACATTTTGTAAAATTTCTTTCAGAGGGCCTGGAAAAAAAGAAGATATGTATGGAAGAAAACAGCTTTTTTCCTTTCCTTTTTTTAAAAAGGAAAACCACTGTTCCTTGCAAATACTGTGAGTGATAATTGCCTTTTTGGACATTCTTTCTTTCTTTCTTTCTTTTTGGTTGAAACAATCTGGGTGTCTGTTAGAGGTCTGTTCCCCCAATGGATGGATAGGTCTGTACATCACCCATGGGCCATGTACTTCTTACTCCTTTTCCATATACCCCAAAAAAGAGTCTTGCCAGTCATTACCTTATTTTATGAAATGCAAAGGAAATTTGCAGCACCTTTGTTTTTAACTGAAATTTGGAAGTTGGTAGCATGAGGGAGTAGGCTCAAGTCTATGAAAGCTCATGCTACCAATTTCTGTCTTTCAATTAGTCTCAAAGGTGCTGTGATATCCCTTTGAATACTGATTTTCCAGATTAACATGGCTATGTCTTTCATTTTACAAAAGAAACACCGTTACCAGCATTACACAGAAAGCTATGATTGGACACTTTCAGAGACATATAAACAATGCATGAATAATCCTGATGAATGTTGATAAGGTGCTTTGAGAACCCCTGTGATTAATGTTGATTGTGTTCTTTACTTGATCATTAGAACAGATATACTGGTATTTCCTAATTTAAGTCAAAGAAATGTTACTATCTTATAATGAAACATGTGGTTGTGGGTGTATGTTACAGGTAAAATTACTGCTTGTAGCATATGTCTTCCAATCTTTGGCATACTCAGAAAAAGTTGCAGCCAATATTTTGTGCAACTTTAAAACCACATATATTTTTATATCTCTCATGGCACCACCAGCACCTTATTCTTTGGAGCAGTGTGTGTGTGAGAGAGAGCAGTAGCGTCACTGGAGTGGGTGGGTGCAGGGGGTTCGAATTGCACCAAGTGACACCAGGGGTGACACCTGGCTGAATGCACCCCCCAACTTCCTGCCATGCGCCACAGTATGCGGCAGGGAGGGTGAGTCCCAGGGCACCCATTTCTCCCTGCTTGCCATGGCTTTACTCACATGTAAAGCCACGCAGGGTGGTGAGAGCAAGTCCTTTTAGCCCTGTCTCCTGAAGCCCCACCCCTGAAGTCCTATATCCTGCCCTGGGTGACACCCCAGAGCAGGATGCCACTATGTAAGAGAGAGAACACATATACATGGCTACATGCTGTCCACATGTGAGAGATGTCTTTCTCATTCCTTAATATGCTTGCCAATGTTGGAAGTGCAACAAAACTAAACTGAATAGTTAATAATGCCTCAGAATGGGCAGTAGCAATAGGTTTAGAAAGTCTGATTGACCCCAAATGTCCTTCCTGCCTCTATACCTGTGTTGCTCCCTCCGTCGTTTAAACTGATACTCTTAGGGAAGTTGTTACCATTTCTTCTTCCCAGAACTCTATCACCTCTTCCCTAGAATGAAACTAATTAGCATAGCCCCTTAAGTAACGTTACTGTCTCGCAATGATCTTCCTACAGTAAAGGCTTTATTTTGTTTCCCTAAGTTATTCCTGTCTTTGCTCCTTTGTCAAGATCTCTAACCACTTCATGAACTAATTCTAATAGTAAAGACCACAATTGCACATTAGCAGCCTACTCTTTTAAGTAGAGTGCATGAGTAGGCTTTTGTGCACTTGTCTGTGTAGGGGCAATCTCACTCTACAGTAACAATTCATTTATATCAATATTTTAGTACTTGTCTCTTTTTTTATAACCTGTCAATACAGACTGGTATGTAAATACATTTCAGTGTTGTTTTACTTCAGTTCAAGGTTATATTTAGGTTATACTTATCAGTAACAATGAACAAGAGCAGAGATGGAAAAGTGTAGAAGATGCATTCAATAGGTTTTTTTTTCCTTTTAGTTTTTTAAAAAAAGCAATACTGCACAATGCTACTGTTTTTCCAGTATGATGTATACCCACATAAGATGCTGATTACCCAGAATACCTAATGAAAATATTGATCAATAAGATTTCTCAATCAGGATTCCTGAGTATAGGGGCTAACTGCATATGCTTCTTCTCATTAACATACACAAGACAACATCAAAACACTTCAAAAAACAAGATGGAAAGGTTTAAAAAATTAGCCATATGCAACACTGGAGAAGCCAAAAGTGTGGGTCACATTCACTGCTCTTGAAATTCCCTAAAATTTGGACAGATGTTTCTAGCTACTTATCGTAGTGAACATTTTCTTGTTCACTCCTATGTTACCTGGATGACAGCACCCTGGGCCTTTAGATCCCACTGCTGCCTCCAATTTATATGTGGTAGAAACCTCTCAGACTCTCTCAGTTCCCCCACCACTTATCTCCACAGAGGCACTGATATCTTTGGTAGCAGGTTACAAAAGTTCAATAGAGGCCAAGTGGTAATTCAAAACATCAACCAAGTTTATTATTAAATATAAGAAATAAATTATAAAGTAAAGTTAAAGCTTTGTTTGTCTTGTTGCTTAGGTTCCAAAGTTCCTTAAAACATTAATAATTCTACAGCCACTCAGGCAATCTTATCTCTAATGACACAATCACGATCTTCCCTTAACTACTGGCTTGCTTTGAGTCTTTTTCATAACTCCTTCAAGCCTATCTAGTCCCTTACTGGACTCTTCAAACTAACATACAATTGTTCCCTCAGGAACCCTAAGAGCACACCCTCCCTCTGATGTGTCTCTTCACCTCAAAATCCCATCCAAATAACCCATTAGCTCTCTGCAAAGGCTCTTTTATAGCCCTGCCCAGCCAGCTTCTCATTGGCTGGACTCCTGGAGCTCTGTGATTGGCTGTTTCCACAGCCTGCTCACTACACTTATTACCTTCATGGAATCATAGAATCATAGAGTTGGAGGAGACCACAAGGGCCATCCATTCCTACTACCTTCAATGCAGAAATATACAGTCAAAGCCCTCCCCACAAATGGCCAAAAAGCCTCTGTTTAAAAACCTCTAAAGGAGACTCCACCACACTCTGAAGCTATGTATTCCACTGTCCAACAGCTCTTACTGTCAACAAGTCCTTCCTAATGTTGACGTTGAATCTCTTTTCCTGTAGTTTGAATCCACTCTGAGTCCTATTCTCTGGAGCTACAGAAAACAATCTTTCTCCAAGTTCAGTATGACATTCCTTCAAATATTTAAACATGGCAGCCATGTCACTTTTTAACCTTATTTTCTAAAGGCTAAACATACCCAGCTCCCTAAGTCTCTCCTCATAAGGCATGGTTTCCATATCCTTTACCATTTTGATTGTCCTCCTCTGGTTATGCTCCAGCTTGTCAACATCCTTTTTGAACTGTGATGCCCAGAGCTGGACATATTACTCTTGGTGAGGCCTGACCATAGCAGAATAGAGTGGTACTATGTCTGTGAAAGCTCCTCATTTTAGGAGATCCTCAAACTTTTGGAGACACTTGGTATTAAATTGAGAGAATAGGATTATATTCATTTTGCTCTATAATCATAATCTTTTAATCAATCAAATTTAGGGGCTATAGAATAATTGCATAATTATTAGCTATACAATGTTTAAAAATATATTAATCTACTTTGAAAATTGCTTCAACATTGACTTCATGGTTAAAAGTGAATTATTATCATTATTTTTGCTACATGTTTTATTCATAAGGAGCTTTTGCTTTTCTGCTGAAAGAAAGAACCATGATGATTTGTAATGACTGCTGAAAATAATTAATCATTTTCCTTATGAAATTTCATGGCTAAATTAAGAATCTTGTAATTAAAGGGTTTTCTCTTGTGTAAATGGAACTTGATGAGAAAATGATTTGAAAAATAAATGCATAACTCAGACCTCCAGAGCACTTTTCTTCTCTTTGTCATACCCTTTTCCACCCCTAAAGCAAAAACATTTCATCCCACTAGATGAAATCTTCAGACTGAAACATTATTACAAGTGACACAAAGATCTTGAAGCATGTTGAATTAAATAAATATGAATCAGTCCCTTCACCACAGTGGTTTAGTATTGTGCAACTGATAGAACGTTGCCAGTTTCAAAAATTAAACAGTCCTGAGTACAGGATAGATACTGAGAGGAGGCAGCTGAGCTTCTTGACCAATGACAAATCTGTTCTGTTTGCCCCCCCTCTCTTTCTCTGTGTGTGTGTGTGTGTGTGTGTAAGAGAGAGAGAGAGAGATGACATCCTATAACATGTGTGTGGGGATAATAGACCAGAGACTAGTAAAAGTAATCAATTGTACAAAGTTACAATTATAATTCAAAAAGTTACAATTATACTATTATTATTTTTTAAATTGTAAAGTAAAACTTGTTTTCAAAAATAACTAAAATAAATACTTTCAGTCACTGAAAAAGATTAATCAGTTCTTGAATGATATATTCTTCATCAATCATTTAGTGATGATGAATATATTGTTGAGGGCAATTAGTTTAAACATTGTAAACTGCTTAGGAAATGTTTAAGTGCACTGATAAACAGTATAGAAATGTACTTGCTACTTGCTACAAATCTAACTATAGTAACTAGGAAAAGGACAGACTGGGAAAGGAGTGAATTTACCCACCATTGCTGCAGAAGAATTGAAAGTGAATCCACAGAATTGCGGGTGGGGGGGGGATCCATGTTTTATGCACCAGTATATGCCTGAAATAAATGACTTCACATAGAGTTTTTTTGTTTGAACAACTAAAGGCAAACTCAAGAATAAAACCACTTTGCACACTGACTGTCGAATACAAAAAACACTTTGCATTCTGACTCTCAAAGGTAAGAAGCTCTGTTATGGCAAAACATGTCCTTACTTGTTCTACCTTTATGCCATCTGTACATGATATAAATATTAGCATGAATTATATAGTGGTTCCTATTATCTATAACTTGATTCTTCCAGCACCTATGATACTAATTGTGAAAAGGAAATGTCTAATACAGTATAAGCTTCTGTGGAATCCAGCCCACATCATCTGATTCCACTAGGCCACTAAATCTATGAAAGCTTTTGCTAGCAATGTCCTTTTTCCAGTTAGTCTCAATGGTGCTCAAGGATTCCTTTATATCTTTTTTAAATGCTAAAACAAAGTAGAATGTTTGAATACTGTTGATTATTATCTTTGAAGTTTGTATTGAATCTCCCCTATATATGGTGAGTTATATGGATCACCCACATATTTTCATTTTAAGGAAATAATAATATTCTAAAGCAATAAAATATGTCAGCCTCAGCATTCATTTTAGTCATTTTTGTTTTACACTTTACATATCTCCCCATTTGTAATTGTAAAAAGAAATCACATTAATATTAGTGCATGGATCTAACTGTAAGAGAGGAACAACTTACTCAAGACATTTATATTTCAAGGCGATGGAAAAATGCAAAAATCGGGGGGAGGAGAATAAAAAATATGCCATTAAACATTGCAATTTATATTTAGCTTTTAAATGTAGTAATTTATGAAGGAAAGTTACTGGACAATAATTGACAGAAATATTTGTCAGTGTCTTCAAAAACTGGCTGTCAGAAGTGCCTGAAGTAAACTGAAAGATTTACAAATGGTAGTTTTCGAGGAAGTGTCAGTAAAATTATGTTCTGATCAAGTGCTAACAGTGTAAGAAGCCATTTAAATGTCACTCTGAATTAATCTGGAAACAAAATACTCCTTAGAGAATTGAACATTGGTGATTGCTTGCGAATACAGCTAGGCAAAATCTGGTTATCAGTTAAAGGTAAAACTTGGCTCATCAGTTAAGGTTAAACCTGGCAAAGTTGTGGAAAGCAACACAGGACTAAAAGGGGAATTGTGTTAGAGTCACAGGCCTGCATTCTATTTGAGATGTTCTTCTGTTATCAGTTAAGATGGTATTGAAGGATTTCAACGCAAGCAGAATTATTAATGGAGTCAAATTTTAAAACTTTCTTTTATTGCTGTTTGTTCCTAGCCTTCACATTGCCAATAAGAGGAGTAGCCTCTGCCATTGAAATTTTTGTCAGATGGATGAACTAGTGAAGCTCAAAAGTTTGCATAATGTATTTTATGCTTTGGAGTTGGCCTAATAAAGGTATTACTGTTTGTCAATTTTGGATTTTCTTGTATCCAGTCACCTAGCATACATATATTAATGCGTTAGATATATTCTTTCAAGATTGTTCTAAAATATTATTTCTACCATTGAATAGATAAAAAGGGTGCATTCTTGGCTCTATCTCTCTTAATTTTATTTTTCGATTAACAAATGTTATTTTGAATTCACTGAATTTTGGATAGTTTGGGTTCTGCCTATCATTTATTCATGAAAAATGCTTCCAATTATACTTCACAGTAGGGCATGGTACTCAATCCCATATTCAGGTGGAATCATACTGTTGGGCTAAAGGTCTTAAACCCATTTTGGGGAAATATAATTCTATTCAGGAGTGGTAACTTAATCAGTTTCCAAACATGAGAACTACAAATTTAAAAAAGCTCCTTCTTATCAGGACTCATCATCTTCATTTATTCATTTTACCTTTCAGTGTGATGTAGAAGTCTGAGCGCAGGACTATGTATCTGGGAGACCAGGCTTCAGAACCCAACACGGCAATAAAAACCCATTGGGAGACTTTGGGCAAATCACACTCTTTCAGCTTCAGAGGAAGCCAATGACAAACCCCTCTGAACAAATTTTGTCAAGAAAATCCAAATATAGGCTCACCTAAGAGTTGCCATAAGGTAGAAATGACTTGATAGCACACAAGAGCAGCCAATTGGTTTTATAAAAAACCCTCACATGTACATGGTTTTAATTCATTTTAAACTGTTTCAGCTCTTTTAATACATCTTTTAGCATTTTAATTTGCTTAGTATATTTTTGGTCCTTTTAAATAATTTTTTTTGTATCCTTCATACTGTTTAAAATCAGTCGGCCTGTATGCTGCCCTGAGATCTCTAGACAGAGGATGGGATACAATTATAGTAATAAAGAAATAAATGCAGGCACTGAAATAAACTGCTGAATTGTCACAAGATTTACACTTTACATTGACACAGTAGAAGAAGAACAAAAGACTAATGCTATTCATCCTGGGGCACTGTTAAAGTAAGCACTTGACAGCAGTTATTTCCTTAGGCTGGGGTGAAGGGAAAAGGGACCACAACCAGTGTTTCCCACCTCCATCAGGCTGTTCAATTGTCATTCAGTAGTAGCTATTCCATGAGACTTAAGTAAGGGGAAACGCTATCAGACCATTCACTATATTGATACTGCTTCCACACTCCAAAATTAATACAGTTTGACACTCCTTTAACTGTCATGGCTCCATCCCACAGAATTTTGGGATTTGTAATTTTTTGTGGCACCAGAGCACTGTGACAGAAAAGGCTAAATAGTTCATACAATTACAAAATTGAACCATGAACTTTAAAACGGTGTCAAACTGCATTAATTCTGCATTGCAGATGCAGACTTAGAAACCAGAAGTATTTGACTCCTCTCTCCACTCCCTGAATTGTATCTTTTCCAGTTGGTTATTATATAAAATATATAATGAAGAATGAATATCTGAAGATCATATTATAATAAAGGTATCCAGTACCTTTACAATCTTGTAATCTATTTTAGACAGTAAGCATAAAGGCAGAGACTGTCTTATTAATTTTTTACAAGCCAATCTGGGAATTGTTTTGAGTCACAAAGTAGAGTTAAAACACTATATAAATAGCAAATATTATTTTCCTATTTAATTTACAATTGCTAAATAAATGGATAAAAAGTAGATTTTCTTTCCCCTAAAAACATTTTGAATGGTCCAGTATGGCTCTGGGAAAATTTGGAAAGGCATAGCTGAGAAAATTAATTTTTCAATGAACATTTCCCATGCTTCAGAATTCATGAACATCAGTTTTGGCAGATTTTCAGTCACTGACCTGCTTTTGGCAAGCTTGGTTCTAGCAGGCTGCACTACTTGTCAAGTGTCTGGAAGCAGGCGGGAAAACCAAGGTTCCCAAGAAATCCAAACCTTGTAGTAGTAAAGAAATAGTACACCTGGCTTCTATGGAGAAGTTTGCTTAGAAAAACAAAAATGCAAACTTCACAAACTTTTGGGGAAAAAAATCTGAAATCTATATTTAGTGAAGGTGTATGAACAAGAGTTTGTTGAAGATGAATTTTTGATCAATGGAAATGGAGTTTATAATTCCAAGTAAGAGATTGTTATTTTTGTGGGGGAGTAATTATTACTTCAAGATTGCCACTGCTGCTTTTGGGAAGCAGGCAAATTGTAGTAGCAAAAATGTTAGGACCTAACTGGTATGCTTATTTTATTTTATGGTGCAAGGGAAAAAACAAACAAACAGGGCTCTTATAGAGTCAGTAGACTGGAGCCCACATAGCATAGCATGGTTTGAGAATTGAACTACAACTAATATCACCATAATGGTTCTCCTCCTGTATGATTTTTAACACAGGAGAAGTCAGTGGAGCCTTGAAAACTTGCAGCATGTATTTTGTGTTTTTCAATTGGTCCAATAAAGGTATCACAGTTTTGTGGATTTTGAAAGTTATTGTACTCTGGTGTCCAGAGTTGGATTCCACACTCAGCCATGGAATCCCTCTAGGTGACCTTGAGTGAGTCACACTCCAGAAAACCCCATGATATAGTGTCCTAGGGTAACTATAAGTAGGAAATACTTGAAGGCGCACAGAAACAATGAACAACAACAGACTAGAATTATTCTAAAACAAAATTCTAATGTCTGTCAAACTTTTGTGCCACTTCCTCTGTCCCACTTAGTACAAAATGAGACTAAATGAAAACCATTAATTTCCACTTAGATTTGTTTGAAATTAATCTTGTGTAATACGATAGGCATGTTTCCACCAATAAACTAACTGCTACCAGATCAACTTTTCATGTCAGAAACCTGATCCAACTAAAACTTTTTCTGGGAATTACTTCATTGAAACTCAGCCACCACTTGTTAAATTAGAGTTTATGGCGTGCTTCTGGGGCATTGGTTTTTTTTTTTTTTTTTTGGTAAATATATCTGTTTGTACCCTACAGCCAATTATATCATGCAAGTATTAAATTCAACATTGTCTTTAAATTTTGAGTTGTATTTTTGCATTTGCAAAGTGTAAAGAATTTAAGTCAATCTGTTTCATGTATGTCTGTACATTAATCAGTGAATATATGGAATACATTTATTTTAAAAACTGAGGAAAACCAGAAAAATAAATAAATAAATGCCTATCAGGTTGTTAGAATGAGAAGACTGTGCAAATTGGACTCACATAGTATGGGCTGCAATGTGAACACTTTGTATTTAAGAATTGTTGAACATCACTCTGTCTGCCTTTATATATTGATCTAATTCTAATTGTTAGTCCACTAGTGTAAACCCATTGAATCATCAGAGTAAATAAAAGAATCAGAGAAACACAGAGTTGAAATTGGCCCCATAGGCTAATCCCCACTCTATCCCCACTCAATGCAGGAAGTCCAGGTAGATCATTTACAGCATGTAGCTGCCTGACCTCTTTCTGAAGATGTCCAGAAAAAGAGCCCTCACTCCCTCTCTAGGTAACTGGTTCCATTGCTGAACAACTCTTTCCCTCAAGAGGTTATTCTTAATGTTCAATTACTCTCCTATAACTTAATGTAATAAGGGTCAAAGTAGACCACACTGAAGGGGTGCTTCAAGCTGCCCCTGGCAAAGCCAGATTGGGGCTGCAGCAACCACATGCCATGAACCCAATCCAGCCAAAATCTGGCCCAAACAGGAGCAGCAGATTGTAGCTGCCCATTGCTGGAATTATGTAAATTCCATTGATCCAATAGCTGGGGCTAACATTTGGATTAAGGCCAGGTGGGCAAGCTATGACCCTCAATATATTGTTGGACTGGAACTCTCAGTAGCCCTAGCCAGGATAAGAAATATAAATGTCTCATGGGGATTCCAGTCCAACAACATGAGGGGGTACTGCACTTTGCCCATCCTTGTTTTAGATAAGGCTATTTATTTTGAGGCCTCTTTGTTCAATATTTTAGCTGTGTATTGACATTTTCTTGTTATGGCCAACAGTTTTAAACAAATAAGTACTTCTAGCATTGTTTCTACTTTAAGACCATTCCTACAATAGGAATAAGAGACAAATGAGAATATAAAATTATCTAATCAGATGTAATGTACTTTTTTCAGGGGGATGGGCTTTCCTGTTAATATTAACAAGTGCCTGCTCTTTCTGTGGCTGTCAGTCTTTCATTACATCCTACCACTCAGAGCCAAAAGTTATTGTGTAAACAGAGATCACTTTGAAAGCAGTGTGACTCTTGTTATATATACTACAAAGTATAATTGTTATAAAGAAGATAATTACATAATTTATATTCTTTCTGGACCTAGATTATTGGGTGCTCTGAGGTAAACTGTGATGAATTTCCAGCAGCCAGACTGGAGTCACAACCATAGCAGACAAGAAATGCCTCAGGTTATCCTTAAATGAAGTTATATTAGAATTGTGTCCAATATTCTCTATTACAAAGTGAAGATGCTTACAGCAAATACAAAATAATGATTTCTCTCCTAGCCTCCGTGCTCCTCCCAGCTTTTTTATTCTGGTCTGCTGTTTTGTATCCAGCATGTAATGCAATTTATACTTACTGTTAAAGCACAACAGTTATTTATAAAAATAGTAGGGCCAATTCCTTGATTTCCATACACATAATTTAGACAGGAAAAGGATGGGGTTGATGTTTTATTTGTAATATTTAATGATACATATCTTTTTTTAAAAAAAAAGCAAATTCTAAAACTAGAAGTTTAGTGCACAAGTAGAATACATAAAAGGAATGGTAATGAGTACTCTTCATTATTGGTATAGTGGATTTTCATTTATCTCTATATTATGTCAAGTTCTTCCTGGTTTGTTGTGTCCAGTCTGGCTTTAAGAGCAGGAGTGTTTTTAGGGAGACAGATGAACATTACTTTTCTTTTGAAAGAGAAATTATAGAACCCTTTTTTAAAAATATAACAACAGACAGAGAGCTTGTGGTCCTCTAAATATTGCTGAATTATGACTCTCATAATCAGTGATAATTGGTAGTGCTGTCAAGGCTGATGGGAGTTGTAACCCAACAATATCTGGAAGTCCTCAGGTTCCCCATCACTGCTTTACAAATAATTACACAGCCATTCTGATGAATCATATCAACAAGCTTTAATATAAGAATGGGAAATGCATGAAAAGACATAAAGAGACCTTGTTGCAGTACTGTAAGGTGTCAGCAAACTACCTGAAGCCAACAAAGAACAGCCATATTGTTAAGCCTGTACAGATACCTTATCAATGGGAATGAAGCACATCATCGCTGATTCATCTCTAACAATGGCAAACCTTTTAAGAATAGGGACTAAAGAAAGTTGAAGAGAAAAAATAGGTGTTTCATCAAAACATCACAGTAAAGGACAAAACAAAAACAACTCAATGGTTTTAACTGCCATCTTTCTAGTGTTCACTGTTACTGCTCAGAATTGACAAAGATGAAAAGATTTTATCCCACGAATTAACCCATAATCTAACAAACACCCCAACTAGCAGGAGCATAGTGAATGACTGTGTGAATACAAGAACAAGATGCATTCAGTATTTTTATTAGGTTGTGTCTGTATATTCCAAAACCTAGTTGAAGTTGTAGTTCTTCATAGGGCATTCAAAAAAGCATATTTATATTAGTAGTGAAACATAAGGAGCAAGCATGATGTAGAGGTGTGGGTGTTGCACTATGACTCTGGAGAACAGGTTTCATACCCCTGCTCGGCCATGAAGCCCACCCTGGGCAAGTCATACTCTCTCAGCCTCAGAGTATGGCAGTGGCAAACCCCATTTGAAGAATCTTGCCAAGAAAACCCCATAAAAGGGTTAACAGTAGGGTCACCATAAGTTGGAAACAACTTGAAAGCACACTACAACAACAGCAACAATAATGAAACATATTTTTTATATATATTTTAATGTGTACAAAAATAAAAGTTCAGTATCATTCTCACTATCGTGCAGATACCACAGAAAACATTTCAGCAATTAAATAGGTGAAAATGTGCAAGATTTGAGGAATATTAACTCACTTGCAGCATAAAGTTCTGTGTTAAAATGGCTTTTCAAGAGGGAAATTCTGAATAGGTTTGTGCAACCACAGTCTTGAATAAGGACAGAACAGAAACTGATCAGTTTCTTAACTGAGGTCAAATTTGGAGTCCCTGACCTCTTAAGAAATTTAGATGGGAATAAAAAAATGCCATATCAAAGTTCACACAAATTGCAGGAACTTTTTGTTTGTTTCTGGCATAGCATAAACTTCACAGCTTCTGGGAACCATGCAAAAGTTTGAGAAATGGCATGGCTTTGCAGTAAAAGCCTACACTTACAGCCTTTTTTTACTACATAAAAAAACTCTACACATTCCTGGAAAAAAATCTCCCTTAATTATATATTTTTTTCACTATATCCTTGTGTTTTGGGCCCAAGATGATAAGAAGGGCCATTCTGTCATATGTGGTAGATTTGTGAAAAAGCCAACAAATACTGGGTGCAATACATACCTTGATGCAGAGAATTTTGAAAACTAATATGTAAAACCTAAATAAGACTGATTGATGATCAATTACAAAACAGTTACAGAAGGATGTTTCAATACATGACCACATCAACAAGATTATTATATACTCAGAAATGGAACAGCAATGTATTCCCTACTGAAGAAGAATAGTTGTTAAAAATGAGTGAGTTTACAGAGATAGACAAATTGTCTATTTTGATTAGAGAAAAGTCATTGGTAACTTTTTTGAATGACTGGAAATCCTTGGTTGACTTTTTGGGAAATAACCAAAGTGACAGGGTGACTATTGGTTTAGGTTAAATGAAGGGTAACATCTCATTTACAGAGAATGTAGGAGTACTTTAGGAAATACTATTTAATCTCAGACAAAATAGTTGGAAGTCATCCTTTTGTTAAATATTGTAGTAGTGTATTTTGTAGGGATTTTTATTCTTTTCTGTGTTTCTTTATATTTTGTTTTATTGCATTTTATGTGTTTTATTCAATGTGTAGTCTATGTAGAATTTTAATTAAAAAGTATTTTGAAAGAATAACAAAGAAAGAAAGCTATTAAAATAGATAATAATCCAAAAATTGATTTCTAGGGATTTGTAAATTATGCTCAGCACCTTAGTTGGTAAAGTAATTTTTAGGGATCTAAAGGTAAAATATTTTTAGAGTAATTTTTTTTTATTTTTTTAAAAAATGTATTCATTGCCGAACATAACATTCATTTTTAAGTCCAGTGAAGTTTAAACTTCTGTTTTTTTCTCTCTCTCTTTGTCATGGACTCACACCCCTATCCAGCTAGCCACCCAGCCATATCTGGCCATTACTCTTGTTATAGGTCAAAACAAATATTGTGAGGAAAGTAGCCCACATTTTACAAGAGTTGCTTTTGACATCAGATGAGATCATTAGACTTTTAATTTTAAAAGCCTTGTTAAAAAATTCAGGCAACAATTAACTGGATACATAGACACCACCACAAAAATGTTTCTTATCATAGACAAATAACTTTTCAAGTAAAAATGCAGCTCCACTATAATTCCCAAGTTCTCTAAATAACAACAACAAAAATCATCTTCCATAGAGATCTAATCCAAGTACGTCATGTTTTTAGGTCTTCCACATATTAATTCATTAATAGCATAAATTAATTTTTCAATCAGGCTGTGAGGAAGCAGAGTGTAGAGTTGTCATGTGGACATATTATTAAATGCAAAATATATGCCAGAATTGCAGACATTATTTACAATTATATGGCTATGAGTGATTGTTTTATACATCAGCACTTAACTGAACAAAATCAACAAAAGATAGTTCATCAATTGCAAGCTCTTTGTGACTACCCCCTGTAACCTCATCCTTTTCATCATTGCCCTTTGTGAAGACGGGCTGGAAAAACACAGATATTTTTTTTGTCGGGTTGTGATGGCATGTCTGCAGTAAACAATGCAATAAAACTTCAACTAGGAAAGAAGGGAATTCTGCTCTAGCCAATCAAACTGTAGCTGTGTGTGCCTGTCTACAACAAGCAGGGTGAACAGCAGATGCCTCCAGATTCCCTCACTAAGCATACATGAACAGCAAAACAGAGAGAAAGGAAGGAACCAGTTAAGCCTGCTTCACCAGCTACTCTCATCATCTTAAAGAAGAATACTTAGATCTATAACTCTGGCCATCAAAATGAAAGCCATTTAGAAAAGTGGAGTAGTTGATGGTGTAGCAGAACTATGTACAGCTTTGATGTAGTTGGACAGTGAAAAGGAATTGTTTCCCAAGTAAATGCAGCAGAAATTAGGATACAACTTTATTGAAAGAATTGCATTTCTGTCTCACATTCTGAGAGACCAGAATCTGAACAGAATGGGGTGAGGTAGGGTTAGGTAGAGCAAATTCAGTACTGATACAGTCTAGAAGGTCCTGATCACCTTACATCAGGCATGTGCCAGAGTAAATTTCCATTCAACTAAAAATCCTGTGGTTTTTTTCCTTCATATTTTATAGTTTATTTTTTGAAGGAAAACAGCCAAGGCATAAAATTCCCCAAAAAGCTAGCAAGAAAGGCAAGCATGTTTCTTAGTTAGCCCAAGTAAAGCCATCTGAGTGATTCTTCTCCACTTTATAAAGTAAACAGTTGCTGCCACACCAACTGTCCCCCATGTTAAAGCCAAACAAACAAACATAGATCTATAAGTGTGTCCATTAAAATAGAAAAGTACAGACACATGAAAGAAACAGTCATTCCTGGATATATTTTAGAGGGGGGGAAACCTTCAGGTGTTCTCCATAAGATTCAAAATGTTTTCTTTTACTTCTGCATGGCTTATCTGACCTAGCTAGTGCATTTCACACTAAAATCTCTGCAAAAATGTGTCAGATTGCTGTTCTTTCTTGTAGTGTATGAACATATCCTTATTCTTTCAATGTTCTTTCTGCCTCTGGTACAAAATTTTCTGTTAAGGAAAATCAAGCATAGGAATACATTGACATCATCAGATGAGGTATATATCTGTACTGCCATCTGTAAAGTCAATAGAGAGCCAAGCACAGACATGTAAATTTGTGTTCATCTTGATCTATCTCTTGCCTTGAAATGAAAAGAAAGTGGCTGCCCATGTATGGTTTCCACATGTAGATGGGAACACCAAGGGCAGAGGCAAAGTACCTTTGTCTCTCCATATGTTTTACTCTAAACCTCTCATAAGTCAAACCTAGCAAGGTCAGATGGAGTATTGTGCAAAACGTCTAAAAATTCTTAACCCCTGGCTTGTGGAATTTTGGATCAGACCCAGTACGTTTATGAACAACCCCCACCCCCCCACAGCCTATTCTATTACTGGACTCAAGGCATCACTAGGAAGTATATGGGTGCATTTTGCACTGGATGACACCACAGAGGGGAGTGATAGTGGGTCTGTCCTTCACTTGCTGCAGAGGGTTGTGGTGCTGCTGTTATGTGGTGGTGGCTGCACATCCCTGCTGGTTTCCCCACTGCTCTGTCTTTTTCTGCCAAGGAAGGCATGACATCAGGGAAGGTGGTACAAGTGGTGGGTGCATGTCCATGCTGGTCTTCCTGCTACCTTGGCTCCCTTCAGTGAGAGACCCAGGAGAGTGGGGAAGAAGGAGAGGGTTCCAGATGTTTGGCAGTGAGGAAGCCCTAACAAGATGCTCCATCCTCTATCCCTCCGTCCCATTCTTTGCCTCATATGCCCAGGTGCTCTTCCCAAGGCAACCTTTTCTGGGTGTCACAAATTGGAACCAGGCAGCTGGATGCGGGGTAGGTGAGCACGGTAGAGGGAGGGAGGGAGGGAAGGGAAGGGAAGGGAAGGGAAGGAAGGACAGGGGAAAGAGGCACCACACCACACTAGTGACACCATTGACTGGAATATCCTGGAATTCTAATCAGATTTAAATTAATTTAATTGCTATTCCTTCATATTGTATCAAAGACAGAGAAGGCAAACTGTTTAACTCTCTTGCCTCTGCCAGGAGGTTATTTCCTATTGCTCTTAGCTGGTCATAATTTTCATGCCAGCTGGACATTGCAAGAACTCAGGATGCTTATAACAGAAATGGACAAAGTGTGCCCTTCCAGAAGTAGCTGAGCTGCAACTCTCATGGTCCCTCACCACTGGCTATGCTAAGCAGGATTGCTGGGGGTTGCAGTCCAATGTCTGGCTGCATATTCCTCATCCTTACTTCAAAAGCTGGTCTTTTTGTTTCCCACATCACTTCCTCACCACCTTTTATTTTTCTGCCTGTTGCTTTGGTTGGATGATGATGATGATGATGATGATGATGATGATGATGATGATTGATCTTTAAAGCATTCTAGGAATCTTTTTGGTAGAATATCAGGGTTAGAAATGCTATAAATAAATCAGTTTCATTCATCTTAAGCTTACATTCTCCTGTGCCTCTCAGATCTAGATCTAGAGATTCAGCTTTTAATACAATTCTTAAAAGATTAAGTGTGTGTGTGTGTTATAAAGTACAATAAATCATTATTTTTCGTTTAAAATATAGGTTAATTCAATGGACTGCTGAAAATATGTCCTTGTTCCTCTTTCTAACACCCCAATGAAGTGATATAAAAATGAAGTCATAAGATCACAGTTTTGTATTTGCCTGTACAGCACAGCAGTCTTTGTAAAAACAAAACAAAAACAAAACAAAACAAAAAACTTGCCTCTGCTTCTGATTTTGGTTGAAGAAAAGATAGTGTGATCCTCTTCCTTCAACTGAATCTAGGCAACGTGACATAAAAACAAATTGCACATTCGTCTCTTGCACAGGAGTTACATAGGTGACTCCTTGGTCCTTCACCTAATACTTTAGTTTCCTCTGTTTTTGTTTTTGTGTATGTGTGTGTGTGGGTTTTTTTTTAATCTTTCCTCCACCTTGATAGGCATCTGTTGTAATAGGAGTAAATGGGAAATGGAACAAATTTATTTTCAGGTCAAGGAAACACATTAAGGTTTGTTTTGTTTTGATGTAGGCTCAAGAAGCATTTAATTCTAACAGAACATCTAGAGATGATGGCCACAAGCACACTGTTCTTGGTGTGTGCATTTTTCCAGAAGGCTATGACATGCAAGATGTCGGTTATTATTAACATCTTTCTATAACCCTTCCATCTGTTAATCTTCTTCAGTTTGACATACCAGGTTATTTGTAACTGAAGGCTAGAGAACTCAAAAGAATTTCTTTCTCTATAATAACCTTCTACAAACACCAGTCTTATCATTCTCTTTTGAGAGGAAAAAAAAGTGTGAGCTTTTGTGTAGGCATACCTTTATTTGACCTTTTCTCTATGGGAAAAAGTGCTGTTATGTATATTCTATGGCATTTTAAAATTTAACATATTCCCAAGAGAATGTACAAAACTGAGACAAATACTGGTGTTAGTGAAATTCATCTTTTTAAACACTTTTCCTTGTGGAATGTTATTAACCCACTATGGTAGATTAGAAGGCAAATCAAGCAAAATAAGTACCATCCACCAATCTTGATTTTAATGTATTTTAAAGCCAATTCTGGCACATGCTCTTTCAGGAAAGCAGGAATGATGTAGTGATAGAATTGAGGACTAATACATGCTAAATCCTAAATCAAGTCCTGCTGAATCATTGAAAGGCCACTTATACTCTCTGGCCTGATCTACTTCACTGAGTTGTTGTAAGGATAAAACAAGGAGAAGAGCCATTTACATATAATGGCATTATACAAATGTAACAAACATACAAAATAGATGCCCATAGTTTGAAACACCAGGAAAGCACTTCTAGGTGGAGGCAAGTTTGATAAGACAGTGTTCCCCCGCACCAAAGGTCCTACATGCATGTGACCAAGCAGCTCCCTGCCATTTATCACAAAATCGTCCCATTCAGACCTCAGTAGAAGTGATGGCAACAGCCAGACTGTCACAGGGAGCTTCTTGGCAGCCCCAAGGGGGATGAGCCAGAGGGAATGATGTCAAGTTATATAGATGTATAGAAAGCATGGCTCACACTGGATCCAGCCCAATACAGCTGCCCTCACATTCAACACACTCAGGGTCCCTCTTGGTGAAGGCAGATTAATGCCATAAAGAAGCAGATTCACTGTGTGTGTCTTGAGGACTCATGGTTGAGTCCAGGAGTTTTGGACAGATAATTGCATGACAATTTCATCCAGTTAAAGTAAGGTGAGGAAGGCTGGATCAGAACTGGGAATTTAACCAGGAGACAGGAAGAGTCACAAGCAGTTCAATTGGGGTCTTGGAGAGTGACCGCAGCTCCTTTTTCCATCTGTGAAGCTGGAATGGCCATGTCCTATTTGCGCTTCCTCTCTCCTCACCTGGTGGTGCTTCCTAGGCTTGACTTTAGGATGGCACTGGACATTGCACAAGCAGATGATGAATATTTATGAGTCAGTGTGTCATAGTGGTTTGAGTGTTGGACTGCAACTCTGGAGACCAGGGTTTGATTCCCAGCTTAGCCATAAAACCAATGGAATGACATTGCAAAACCTCCTCAGAACAAATCTTGCCAAGAAAACCCTGTGAAAGGGTTGCCATAACTCAGAAATGACTTGAAGGCACAAAGCAACAACAATAACAACAATATTCGTGAAATATACAAAAAGGAAAATACACATGTATGATACTCCTACATATACATATGTCAGCAATAGACAGCAACCAGTGTTAATATGGTTTGCTACATGTATCTCTTCTGTATATACATTTCATTTTCTATCACACTTGCTTCTGATCATACTGTTATGTGTTTTTCTGTTGCTATTGATGTTGTTGTGACAACATAAAACCTACAAGTATGTATTTTTGTATATAATATTTCCTTTGAATTCTACCTCTGTGAATTTCTGTTTGTCATTTTGTTATTTTTGCTTATCTGTGTCTTATATTGTTATTTTCATAGTATTAAGTGTCTTCCATACTTTACCATATTCATTTGCATTGGGGGGAAAAGTTTACATGAATATGGTTATGCATTGTAATGTTAATTTCTCTGAAAGTATGTATTTTTGTATATAATATTTCCTGAATTTTCCATAATATCTCATCCCATGGACAAAAGTAAGTTATTATGTAAAATATTATTTTGCATTATGAGCAGCAATTCCTCCAGTTTCTGAAAGAAAAACAAATATACTGTTATCAATTGTCAGACACACTCATGTTTTACATGCCCAGTAAGGATGCATGATGTATGTTAATGAATCGCTTGCACACATATCTCAGCAGCAGTAAGATGTATGTATAGGGTATTTTATATTGTGGATACTACCATAAGTGAGCTCCATGTGGATACTACCATAAGTGAGCTCCATGTGCTAGTCATTTTTATTTGAAAATTAGCAAGCATATTATTATTATTAACCTTTATTTATATAGTGCTGTAAATTTACACAGTGCTGTACATACAATCTTATAATTAGATGGTTCCCTGCCCTCAGGCTTACAATCTAAAAAGACATAACACAAAAGGAGAAGGGAAAGATGGTGGGAAAGGGGATGAGGTCTAATGGTTCTTCTCTCCCTCTGGGGCCTGGACCAAGGCAGATGGACTGGAGGGGGGAGGGGGCTCGGCTTCTTAATACATAGTTAAAATGAGGCATCCTGGGGCAGAAGGCACAATCTTGGGAACACTTGTCTAAACAATATAGTCTTTAACTCAGTTTTGAAACTGGTTAGAGAAGTGATGAGGCACGCATGTGGGGGAAGAAAGTTCCAGGAGTGAGGGGCAGCAAGTGAGAAGGGACAAATCTGGAATAGGGCAATGGTGATCCTAGGCTGGGACAGAAGACCTTGACTACCAGAATGGAGGTGAGAGAGAGGAAGCCCCGACAGAAGAAGGTTATAATAATCTAGTCGGAATACCACTAGGGCATGGACCAGAGTCTTGGCATTAGAGGCTGACAGGAATGGACGGATTTTAGCAATGTTGTAAAGAGAGAATCTACAGGCTTTGGCAGTGGCCTGGATCTGGGGAATAAACAACAGAGAGGGATCAAAATGAAACCAGGACTGCAGGCTTGCTGAACCGGTTGAATAGAAGTGCCATCAACAGAAATAGAAAAGGAGTATTGAAGGGTGGGCTTAGGTCGGAAGACAAGAAGTTCTGTCTTAGACATGTTGAGCTTCAAGCGCCGATGCCACATCCACTGAGAGACAGCAGTCAGACAAGATGAAGCTTGTTGTTCAAGCTCCGGCGAAAGGTCAGGGGTGGAAAGATACAGCTGAGTGTCATTGGTGTAGAGATGACAGGGGAAACCAAAAGAGCTGATGAGTTTACCAAGGGACAATGTGTATAGAGAAAACAAAAGGGAATCTAGGACAGAGCCCTGGGGAATTCCAACAGATAAGAGAATAGAGGAGGAAGTCTGACCACCTGTGACCACTGCAAAAGATCTATCTGACAAGTAAGATTTAAACCAGTCAAGAACAGAGTCAGAGAACCCAAGGTTAGGAAATAAGTCCAGCAAGAGACAGTGGTCCTCGGTGTCAGAGGCCACAGACAAATCAAGAAGAATGAGAATAGAGTAGAGGCCATTCGCCTTGGCCTGCAAGAGATCATTTGATATCTTGGTGAGGGTCGTCTCTGTGGAATGCAGTGGGTGGAAACCAGACTGAAAAGAGTCCAGGATGGAGCTGGCTTCGAGAAACTAAAGACAGCAAGAATAAACTACCCTTTCCAGAACCTTAGAGAGAAAAAGAAAAAGAGAGATCGGACAATAGCTAGACAAATAAGAGGGGTTGAGAGAGGGTTTCTTCAGAATTGGGGAAATGAGAACATGTTTGAAGTCCAGAGGGAAGGAACCTGCAGAGAGAGAGGAGCAAGGGAGAAAAGAAGGGGTTACAGAGATTAGAAGACGGGAGGGGATAGGATCAAGAAAACAAGTTGTAGGTTTGGAAGAATTTAGCAGTGAAGAGAGTTCATAGAGAGAAACATGTGGAAACACAGAGAGTTTATTAGTAGAAGGTACCACCAGGAGATTAGTGTTAGGGGGCAAATCAGGAGGAACAATTTCAGATCGAATAGTAGTGACTTTTGTGAGAAAGTAGTTGGCAAAGTCAGTGGGGGAAAATGAGGAGAAGACAGAGGGAGAAGAAGGTTTTAGCAGTGTATTGTAGCAAGAAAAAAACACTGCTGGTACCTGTCGTTGGCACAGATCAATGATTTATAATAATTCTGTTTTGCCATGAACAAGGCATGTGAGAATGATAAAAGAATATATAGAAAACAAAATAACGACCACAGATGGTTTGCATAAATGCAACTTAGATAAAAAGATAATTAAAATAGTTAAAGATTTCCCATACAAATGAGATCAAACATAGAGCAGAATAGAGACTGCAGTCAAAAAATCAAAAGAAGACTAGGAATGGGAAGGGCAGCTGTGAAAGAACTAGGCAAGATCATAAAATGTAAAGATATACAACTGAACACTGAAGTTAGTATCAAGCCATTGTATTCCACATCACCATGTACAGATGTGAGAGCTGAACAGTGAATAAAGTGGATAAAAAGAAAATTAACTTATGGTGCTGAAGAAGAGTGCTGAAAATACTGTGGATGGCCATAAAAACAAACAATTGGGCCCTATAACAGATTAAATCTGAACTCCCTGGAAGGCAAGAGGCCTAGATTGAGACTGTAACACTTTGGCCACATCAATGAGAAGTCAAGACTCATTAGAAAAGACAATAATGTGGGGAGAGGTAGAAACTGGTAGAAAGAGGGGAAGACCACATGCCAGGTGGCTAGAGTCAATCAGAGAGGCCATGGGATTGAACATGCAGGACTTAACGGGGAGGTTGAGAATAGGGGATCTTCTAGATGTCTCCCTCACAGAGTCACCTTAAATTGAGGTCAACTTGAAGGCAGTTAAGAAAATAAACAACAGGTGGTGGAAAGTTCAGCAGATACCATGGATTGCTAAAAAGGCAAATAAATGGGTCCTTGAGCAAATCAAGCTGAGCTCTCCAAGGAAAGATGACTAAACTGGGAATGTTATATTTTGGAAATAATATGAGAAGATATGACTTACTAAAAAAATACAATAATGTTTAGCAAGGTAGAAGGCAGTAGGAAAAGAGGGAAACCACATCCCAGATTGATGGATTCAATCAAAGAAGCCAAAGCCCTGAGTTTGCAAGACCTGAGCAAGGCTGTTTCTAAATGGGTGATTGGATATATTTCACTGTAAGTCAAACTTGACTTGATGACCATTAACAACAACAAAAAGAGGTCTTTTAAAAGTTGGCATTCCTATGGTTTTAATGAATGGATATTTGGCTAAGATATGATTCTATTTGTTGTCAAAATCTGAAAATTAATATTGATAACATATTAATCTTTGTATACAAATAAAAATATTTAAAGAGGTAAAAGCTTGAAACCACATTATTTTAAAATGCATTGTGTTAAACAAATTAAAGTAAAGATTATTATATTTTTAAATTATAAACAAGAGATTTTTGTACTTTATATGGATACAGACTGAGATAAAGTAATAGAAAATAATAGAAGACTTTTATATGATGTTTTAGTGGGGAAAATGGAAACAAAGGCATTCATCCTGCATTCTCCTTAGGTTATGAGGTAAGAAAGGAACTGCCATTTCAGAATATAACAGGCAAGAGTGGTATCAAGACTGTGAAAGATGCCAACGCAGCCATCTGTCAAAAACAAACAAAGAAACAAAGAAACAAAACATAAACTAGACTGAAAGTGCCCAGAGGTTAGGAGAAGGTGTGTGGGTGGTTTGGAGAGACAGATAGACAGAGAGGTCATTTTTACCTTCAGGCCTTGTAAATATTTTTTTTTTTTAAAGGATGGTTTTATCTGTGGTCGAATTACATCTTGCTTAGTCTATGTTAAATTGCTGAAATCTTCTCATTTTAGCCAATTGGAATATGCTCATGTAGGATTAAAAATAAGATGTTTTGTCAAGCAGTGAAATCTTATAAAGGGCTACAAACATCAGGTGTTCAAATGAAATTAGCAAAGATTAATATAAGAATTCCAGGATAGATCTTCAGATGGAGAAGTCTGTGAATTTCTATGTAGAGAAATCTTGTAGCACCTTTGAGACTAACTGAAAGAAAGAAATTGTCAGCATGAGCTATCATAGACTTCAATCTACTTCCTTAGATGCATTTGAGACTGACTGAACTAGACTGAAATCTATGAAAACTCATGCTGCCAATGTTATTCTTTCAGTTAGTCTCAAAGGTGCTACAAGATTTCTCTACATACTGATTCTACAGAATAACACAGCTATATCTTTGAATTCTACCTCTGTGAATTTCTTTTTGTTGTTTTGTTATTTTTAGTTATGTGTCTTATATTGTTATTTTCATAGTATTGTCTTCCACACTTTAACATATTCATTTGCATCAGAAAAAAGGTCTACATGAAAATGGTTGTGAGTTTTCATGTTAATGTCTCTGAAAGTATGTATTTTTGTATATAATATTTCCTGAATTTTCCATAATATAGAGAAGTTTGTATTTTCACCAACATATGAACTCTGTGTATACATTTCCTTAATATATACACTTGTATGCAAGTGTGAATTTTGAGCAATTGCACCATTGTGTTTCTCTTTGCACAATGGTTTGATTATAAAGGGCAACAATGAAATGCAAATGAATCAATGTTTCCATCTCACCTTCTTATAATTGCTATAAGTTTTTGCTGAATTGCTATAAAAATAGCAATTCAGCTAAATTTAGGTACAGTAGCATGCAAACACAGATTTTGTCCTTTGAAAAACTGAGGATTTGCTTGAAATATATGTATTTTATGCTTGGTCAAACATATCCTTCTCATCTTTGTAATGGCAGTCAGTGGACTCTTTCAGACGTGGGAAATTGGAAGTATAATCCAAGGGCAATCCAAACGCAATCCTGGGGTTTCACGTTATTGCGAATTAATTCTTCTCACGCAAATTCGGGCAAAAGGGAAGTCACTCCGAATGCAATCATGGATTTAACGTTATTGCGAATTTAAGCTTCTCATGCGATTTCAGGCAAGGGGGGGTTATTTTCGGGTAATGGGAAGTAATTCCGAATGCCTTCCGAATGGAGCAGGGGTTCAGGTAAATTCGCTAAACAAGCAAATTTACATGAATCCGCATTGGCTCCATTCGGAATTGGGAGAAATTCCTCCCATTTGAAAGAGTCGAGTGTCTTAAAAGGCAATTGATATGGTGGCTTTTATGATGTGCATGTTAAGAGCCATATAATTTTCTTGAACTGACTCCTTTGTAAACGCATAACATTCATGTCAGTCTGTCTCTTTCTCTTGGTTTCATACCTCATAGCGAGTATTTAGCTCTTCTTCCTCACACTGACTGCATGAGCAAATAGGAATGGAAATCCTTGCAGGACCTGTTCTTGTGTATGAAAAAGAGAAAACCCAAAATGTATCTCCTTGCCTGATAGACTGAAGGAGCTAGCATTCTCAGTGAAAATATTCACACTTGTGAGAACAGTTTGTGGGCAACTCGTGTGAACAGTTCCTTTGTACACTATACTTGCAGCTGGTTAGTTGTATCAATGTTTTGTTTGCACAATAGTTTTGTCTAAAATATAAGGATTGCTTGGATTTTTTGTTATCAACAACTTTATCCTACTGTGCTTCCCATGTATTTATTTATTTATTTACAAAAGTAGCTAGTTTCTGCATATGGACATCTCACACAAATTGTAGAAATATTGATGAAAAACAAAGGAGGTGTTGTCTTACTTGAGGAGAAACTGTTGGGGTGTAGAGAGACGTGCTGTGTCCACTACGACCACATGCAGAGTTGATCTGCACAGGCAGGATGCCCAGAAGAGGCTTTTGGAGAGAAGTCTGCAGAGGCTTCTTGCTGTAAGGAAAAGTTTCCTCCCACACAGGCTTCAGCCTTGAGCTCCCAGCTTGAAGAAATAACACTGCTGGACAGCCAAGGCTTCTCTCGAATACGAGGGCTTTAATCATTCGTTGCAAACTATTTACAAAATGCATAGAGCACCAGATCGCCATCTTGGATACTCATAGTTATACGGACTAACAAAGTGCTTCGCCAACCACCGACCACAACAACCGAACCATGGAGATAGTCACTTCTCCTTTATAAAGGTGGTCTTCTGTGAAGTCATGTGACAGCCATGCCACCAATGAAACCTTGCTGGTTTTATACCCAGTATCTGTTCCATCATACTGTATCCCATGATGAAACTCTGTCTGACATCACCCGCTGTGCATGTTGCATCATGTGTCCCATGATGCACAGCTCCAAATGCTGACTTACACACACCTGCCACTTGAACTGTTGTCAACTTTGCTCCAGTTCCACCTAGTGGCCATGTCATTCAAGGTCATTTTTCAGACAAAGTGTGCAACATGGTCTTGACAGAAATATCTTATGAGGATTGTTGATTTTTGAACAGCATGCCTTGACATTTTGTGACACATTATTTCATTGAGAATAAGTAATTTTGTAAATATTTGTCACATTCTTAATAGCCACATATATCTGGACAGATCTAAACAGATCCTGACACTCCTTCCCCCCGCCCCCTAAAGAAAACCATCACATTAAACCACAGCATTAAGACAAAGAGCATGGACAAATGGAGAGGCAGGCATAGAATCATAAGGGCCATCCAGTCCAACCCCCTGCCATGCAGAAATTCCCAATCAAAGTATCCCTGACAGATGGCCATCCAGCCTCTGCTTAAAGACCTCCAAGGAAGGAGACTCCACCACTCTCTGAGGGAGTGTGTTCCACTGTCGAACAGCCCTTACTGTTAGGAAGTTCTTCCCAATGTTGAGGTGGAATCTCTTTTCCTGCAGTTTGCATCCATTGTTCCGCATTCTAGTCTCTGGAGCAGCAGAAAACAAGCTTGCTCCCTCCTCAATATGATATCCCTTCAAATATTTAAAGTTTAAATATTTAAATATTT
Source organism: Urosaurus nigricauda (assembly GCA_034509955.1). Taxonomy (NCBI): domain Eukaryota; kingdom Metazoa; phylum Chordata; class Lepidosauria; order Squamata; family Phrynosomatidae; genus Urosaurus; species Urosaurus nigricauda. The sequence goes on along the minus strand of JAOEGL010000005.1, from coordinate 165,383,964 downwards.
AAAGTTTAAATATTTATACCTCTACATACCTGCATAATACTATCATTTGCAGAGATACATATATACTATCATTTACAAAGTCAGACAAGACTCTTGTTTTCTGCGTTCAAAGAAGATGTCAACATCAAAATAATGTAAAAAAAAAAAGTGTCAAGCCTAGCAACTTCATCACTTACTCTTTCCTCATTAAGGAATATTCATTGGTTCCACATTTCCCTGCAAAGTTATACTCACCTCCAAAGACTGGCAATGAAATGAAGTACATCATACCACAGAAATTCATACATCTCTGATAACTGCAATGAGGTATGGAGAAAAAAGAAATGTGGCCAAACTATATATATATATATTTGAAAGATGCGAAAAACAGAAACCTGTGCACACACACAGACACACACACACACACACCATAAACATACAAACACAGTGGGCCCTTGGTATCCATGGGGATAATTTCTAGACCCCCCTCCCCCACCCATGAATACCAAGGTCCACAGATGCTCAATCCCATTGTCCTTAATGGTAGCACAGCCAAGTGGCTGTGCCCCCATTAGGGAGAACGGGACTAGAGTCCACCCTCCCTCCTTCTTCCTTCCCTCCACCCTCCTCCTTCCTTACTTCCTTCCTTGCTTCCTCTAAGACTTCTGTCCCAGCATGGCTTTGGCAGTGGAGTCTGCCACCCAGTCAGCTGGGGTCGGGGGTGATGCCAGAGCCAGAGCTGAGGCTTGAGTCTCAGAGACCCTGTCTTCAAGTCCAGCACCCTGGATGGAGCCTCTGGATTGGCCTCAGGCCTGGCCCCAGCTCCTTCCAGCCAACAGGGTTCTGAGGGAGCTGGGGCCAGGGCTAAGGCTTGGCTTTCAGAGCCCAGAGGCTTTATCCTGGGTGCTGGACTTGAGGACAGGGTCTCTGAGACTCGAGCTTCGGCATTGGCTCTGGCACTAGCCCTGGCCCCAGCTGACTGTGGCAGACCCCAAGAATTCTATCCCTCCAATAATATTTGCCGTAAGTTTCCATATTTCTAGTATTGAAGTAAGTTAAAACTTCAGTTGAACATTTAAAAATACATCTCAGACATCCAAATCAAGGAGGATAGGCAAAATTAGCAAAGGAATGTGAACACAACAAATATAAGAGTTCTAGATGAGAGCAAATTCCAGTGTCTCACCCTTTGTAATGCTACAAATATGGAGACTAAAGGAAAGTTTCATTGAAGTACAGAATTATTATTTTGGGGTGGGGAGGTATGCCCTCATAGGTCACCCGGGATCTTCACCCCAGTGGACAGCCTCATGAACAAGGATTACTCTTCTTCAGATTATCATCCACAAAAGGGATCTGATGACAAAAAGAAGACAGGGAGAGGTAGACTTTTATTCTTGTTTTGAAAACAAAAATGAAACAAAAACAGTATGAGTGGTGCCTGAATAGGAGTACTGTGCAGAGATTGGCACATTGGTTTAACTGAATTATATGTGGCCAGTGGAGCCAGTGTGATGTAATGATCTGAGAGTTGGATGAGGACTCTGGGAGACCAGGGTCTGAATCACCACTCAACCTACTGGCTGACTTTGGGCAAGACACACCTTATCAGCCATGGAAGGAAACAATGGCAAATGTGCTCTGAATAAATCTTACCAAGAAATGCATATATCAGAATGGATTTGAAGGCCCATAACAACAATGTTAAAGAGAGGAAAAGACAATAGTGGAACTTTATGAACAAATCTATATCCATTTTAGCAATAGCACCTAAGTTACATTGCTGAGACATATGCATTTGGCATGTTATTTACATTTTTTAAAAGTCTCCATCTCTTTCCCTTCTAAATTTAATGGTTTTTAATGTTTGTAATGCTTTTTATTGCAGTTTGCTGTCTTAGTATTACCAGATGGCTTTTAGCTGTACATTTTTTCTTATAGTTTTTCTTGCGTTTATTGATGTTGTTTTATTTTTATTGTTTCGGTTTTTATATTACAAGCTATTCTAAGACAATATGTGATAAAATGGGAGTAGACATCTTATAATAAAATAATGAACTAGGTGTGGGGAGTTTCTGCTTTTTAGAAAACACTAGATTTTTCAACATCTTTCCACAAATCTTCATGTCACTTTGCGGATAAATGAAACTCATATGTCTAAAACATCAGTAGATATTCTAAAAGCTCATCTGCACACTCAGCTCTGTATCTGCAGCATCCAGTTTTTCCAGTTATTTACATTTAAACTTACTGATAGTAGCATATATTATGTTTTTTGGGGGGCATGCATACAATTTGCATAACAATTGTAACCCTCTGGGAGAGAGTAGAGTGTTTTGAAGATTTCATCCACTACAGCTAGAGCAAAAGGCATATACCATGAACAAATAAGATTGCAAGCAGGCATAGGTATAGAGACATGATTATATCATAAATGCTTAACAAAAGTCAAATTTATGCATCTTGAAAAATTCAAAGTAGAGGTGACAAGTTATACCATTTTACATAGTTTGGGATAGGACTATGTAAAGGACCATATTCTCTAAGAGAAGCCTTCCTAGGTTTTAAGAAAGCTGCTAACATGAAACCTTGCATGCTGTGGAAGCTGCTCGTAAATGGGCAGGCTAAGACTGCATGGGAATTTTCCTTACCTTCTTCTGAAGACAATTATGGCAAGATCAGGGGTGTGAATAGGTGGAGAATTCAGAATGAGAATGCTGTGGGGAGAGCTTCATGTGTATTACTTTATCAACAGTTTTAGCCCTCCCACGTATGAATGAAAATATAAACAGGACTAAAGGTTTTAACAGATTGGTAAAGCCATGAGTTGACCTGTGAGCAGTTAAGGAAGGACAGCTACATGTTTTGAGCAGTCACTGCAAATAATTAGATCTTTACTGCACTGTAAATTGTCTATTTCTGTGGAAAGATTTTCACAGCATTCTTTCTGTAGAAAAGTTGCTACCTGTCATGAGTCATAAATCACTCTTTCTATATATTGACTTTTCTGTGATATATTTATAATTTATTTTGCTTATTTAAAACACACAAACACAGCCCTTGGCTGGAATCATGTGGGTAAACATAACTATGTTAGTGCAGCTTGTAGTGGCAAGTGGGGGGAAAAAATCAGTAGGTGTAATGGCTGTGAGGGACACAAGCTGTTGGAGAAATATAATTTTTGGAACCAGAAGATTTTTGTCTGCTTTCACTCACCACCACTGCCCATCCCTGGAGAAAGACCAAGCATTGGCACAGTGGCAACAAGATTCTGGTTATAAGGTCATAATCTTTTTCATTATAGTAAAAACCTCCACCCTGTTTAAAGAGGGGAAGTTGGTTTCCAGAGAGAGAGAGAATAGACTATAGTGTGAGCTATAGTTTACCAGGTGTTGTGAAAAAGGGAAAAGCACCCAAATCTGACTGATGCCTTAGACATTCCTGCCATGAAAGATTATGTTTAACCTTGTAATCCAGAATATAGTATTAGGAAGACAGAGATGATTCAAGACTGGCTGGCTTCTGTGGGCTAAGGAAACAAAGTTTATAGCTTCAAAAATCTTCTACGAAAAGAAAGGGGAAGATGTCAGACCATGACCACTTATTTGTAACCTTAAGAAACAGCTGTCTTGGCTAACTAATGACTCAAGGGTGAAGCAGACTGGTGGCTTGGACCCTAAATTGCTGGAGACTGCAGTGACTGTACAGCTTGCACTGAAAGTGGGTCACTATCATCCCAAGCAGGCCATCAGAAAGTAGTGCCTTTTCTGCACTCCTTTTTCCAGTAGCTTTGGGCTACCGTAGGAGGCCATGGAGCTGCTTCCGGGCAATTGGGGGTGTGCATCATCTGCATGCCATGACCCCGAAGCAACTGAAAGTTGCATCTTTTGGCCTGTGTCTTTCGAGCCTCAGTTCCTGCACAGTTGGCCATAATAAGCCATGTCTTTTGCCCCAGTAAATAACCAATCATCTTGTTTTGGACTGGTCATCTAGTGTGACTGCCTTTGGATCTGTATAGCAGGGTGGGAAACAAAATCAAAGGATTTGGTAAGTAAGTAATATGGGGAAAATATGCAATTATGTGTACACTTAAGTCACTGCCCCTTCCTCATGGGTTTTGGACTCCATCAAATCTAATCTCACAATGTGACTAAAATGAATAATGACCATTTCTTAGAGGTTCAGAATCAAAGCTGATATGTCAAATATTATGATTTCAGAGCTCTCTATAATCCTATTCAGGAATTATGCCACAACAGGGTATATATATGTTTATATAAGTAATAAAAATCCCATCCTTTCACCACAATATCCCACTAAGAGCTGCACTGCCTCCTGTCACACTCCTCCCGCTTCCACACAATTAAACAGAGATACATTAAGAATGTACTTAGTGTACTTAAGTATAACTGTGTGATAGAACAAGGTCACTGAACTCAGAGTTCTATTTACTATACGCAGACTCAGCCATTCAGTTTGGTGAGGTTGAGTACAATAAAGGAGGGATGGGGGATGTTAAAGCTGGTTCCATTGTGTGCAGACCTCTGCACTCTACCTATATTTATATGGCCACCACAGGATTATGTGTGCTTAATTGTGCAGAAGAGACACTTGTGTGAGGAACCCCATATATGTTTGGTCCTCCATCAAAGGAATGCTTCAATGTGGTTGGGCAGGAATGTTCTGTATTTACAGGAGAGTTCCTATTTCCATCAGTAGAACAGGGTGCCCTGTATTTCGGTATTAAATATATAGCATCGTTCTGAGCAAGTGAAATGGAGGCTTCATTTCAATCTCTTACCGAGCTTATACTGACATAAATTGAGTCAGATTTCTGCCAGGAGTGTCAAATAGCTCTCAATGAGATTCATAAGAAACACTAGAGATAAGATTTCAAGAGCACAGTCCATACAGATAAACATTGCAAACTATGAAGTTCATCATATCTCCCATTCATTTTTGTGGTCATATAAACCTTTTTGAGCAGCTATTGTTCTTCACAGTGTTTATACACAATGCATTGGAAAGAAGGTTATTGAAATTGAAATCAGATATAATAACAAACCCAGGACAGAAGAACACCAAGGCTATTATTATGATGTTAGGGGGAAAAAAATAGAAATGGACCAAGCCTATATAATTTCCTCCTGCTGCTAGGCATGTGCCTAGTAATAATAAAAGATAAAAGAGTTATATGGTCACAAGCAAAGAATGCTTTAGAATACAAGAAATATTTAGATTAAATCTACCATTTTACTGAGCAATAATTCTGGTTCAGCAGTGTATTTCCCTGGACATTATTCCTTTTACTTTAAATGTTGTTAAAATGTTTCTTTTTGTTTAGTACCTGTATTTTAAAAACAATCACTTATTTGGGACTCTTTCATACAAGGCTAAATTGGAAGTATAATTTAAGGTCAATTCGAATGCAATCATGGGTTTTACGTTATTGTGAATTAACTCTTCGCACGCAAATTCGGGCAAGAGGGAAGCCAATTCGAATGCAATCATGGGTTTTACGTTATTGCAAATTAAAGCTTCGCATGCAAATTCGGGCAGGAGGGGGTTATTTTCGGATAATGGGAAGTAATTCCGAACAGAGCAGGGGTTCATGTAAATTCGCTAAACAAGCGAATTTACATGAATCCGCATTGGCTCCATTCAGAGTTGGGAGAAATTCCTCCCCGTTTGAAAGAGTCCTTGGAATAGATTCAGACATATGTTTCAGAGTTAAGTTGTTAGTAACATTTCCATGTCTGTATTCACTGATGGCTCATTTGCATTTTACTTTGTTTGGGTATCGCATATATTTATATTAACTTCTTGTTACCATAAGGTTTTCCCCACACACACATATTGTTAAACCCCCCACATAACCAAAAGGGGAGGTGCCAGCCTGCAGATAGTCCTCATTACCATCTGAACTAAGACCAGAAATAGAAAATGCAGGCCTATAACTAACATCTTCAATTTCTTTCTCTTCTTTGCCAGATGAAGAAGCCAGAGTGACTTTGATAGCTTGCAACATGTAATTGTGCATTTTGGTTGGCCCAATAAAGATATCATTGTTTAGATGCTATTGGATTTACTATAAGGCCAACACAACTACCACTTGTTAGCCAAAGTGCATTTTTTTCTGAATTTTGGTGTGTGTGTGGCATTCCACATAATCCCAGATGTACCCTATAAATGACCCCAGTACCACCTGACTGATGACAGGGCAGTCAAACCAAGGCCATCTGGAAAATACCACTCCAAGGCAGGAAGGCAGTTTGCGAGTTGCTAATGGAATCATCATCACCTCCATAATCAAAAGAATGGGCGATGATTGCTTAGACATCTCACTGATGGGCCAGCTAATGACTTATGGCCTGAACAGACCTGATGGGCCAGCTAATGACTTATGACCTGAATGACGCATCAATAAAAGGCAGGAAGCCATGCCAAAGCCACACCCTAATCCTAAGGACTGGAACACAGCTTTGGCACAGCTTCTGGCCTCTTAAGATTTGTGGGTCATTTAAACAGCATATCTCCAAAGTGACCCAAAACAGCTATATTTTGGCCTGTCTGTTTCGGCCCTTAATCCTCTTCCCATTTACCTTGAATATTGCTGGGCCAGAGGACCTCACCCCATACAATCCAACATCTTTGCCCTGTGACTAGTTTTAGGCCTTATAAACCCCTGGAAATCTCCCCTCAGTGTGCTCATTTTGATTTCATGGGGACACTATGTCACTGTGATCGCTGGTGTAGTTCTGGCACCTCCATTCAACCAACTTTCTTGGAACGGCTGTGTCCCACACCACTTCATCCTGTTCTACTCCGGAAGCAAGCCTCATCCATAGTAAGTATCATTCATAGTTCTGCCTCAAAATCTATTCCAAGCTAACCCCTGATTTCCTGCGCCTTGAATGAATGAGTGTACGGTAGTGAATTGTTATATGATTTCCCCCCTTAATACAATAATATTTTAATTGGAGAATTCTGCCTCTGTGTCATATCTTGGATTCTTGGTATACAGGTGGGAGACGTTCTTGCAGGGTCCTTATAGCCAAACCCCTCTCAATTTGAGTTAAGTAAAAATTCCCCTAAACTTTTGGATACACCCTAGATATTCTCCTATGCTTTAGTCTTGGGCCAGTATTCTTCATTAGCTACTTAGTTAACTTAATAGTGCTTAACTAAGTAACATTTCCTGACTTCCTCAAACTTACCATACAGCCATGTTCCAATTACTGGCCGAATGGACCTTCTTCTCCCCATGCAGCTAATGCCTGGTAAAGTAGTTTGTAGGGAGTTATGTTCATGGCAATAGTGTCACAATTGTGACTAAGTGTGAACTGTGACTATGGAATAATTATGGATGAATAAATATAGGTAACATTCTGTATTCATGATCACTGTTTAGTCACAATTATGATTACCACAATCATAACTCTTTCCCCACTTACTTTAGCAGGCCAGGATATATTACTTAGTTACCTTAACTAGTACAGTGGGCCCTTGTTATACACTGGGGTTTGGTTCCAGGACCCTCCGTGGATAACAAAATCCGTGGATGCTCAGGTCCCATTAAATATAATGGCACAACAAAATGGTGTCCCATATATAAAATGGAAAATCAAGGTTTGCTATTTGGAATTTATATTTTTGGGAATATTTTCAAGCCATGTATGCTCAAAACCATGGATAAAAAAATCCATGTATAAGGAGGGCCAACTGTATACTTAACTAAGTAGCTGGTATTGACCATTTATTTATTTTCTCTACAAGACCCTATGAAAGTGAGAGGGTGACAAGGGACAGATTCTTGTTCAGTGTCTATTGACACCTCTTCTTGGGAGAGCCACTACTATCTCTCAACATAAGAATCCATCACTGTTTTGTTATTCTGGATAATAGTTATATCCCAAGGTGAATAACTCTTAACTCTTTCCTAAGTAGACATCACTTATCTCCAATGGGAGTTCTCCCTTAACTCTTTCTTAAGGAGACATCGGTGATCTCCATTGGGATTAAGATGGATTAGTTAATTGGGCACCATTAGACACAAGGCAGATCCCTATGAAAAGAAAAGTAATAGCATGATAGAAGCATATCCAACAAACTATATGTCACAGTGACCAACTAGATTTGCCCAGTAAGCCAACAACTAGGGCCTAAAAGGAAATTCTTCTCTGCCAGTTACTTAACTGACATAATTAAACCAACATAGGTGTGGCAGCAAAAGGGAAAGTGATGAACATAGTAGATATGAAGGGAGAAAGACAAGGAGCTAGGGAAATAGACTGTTCAGAGCCAATAGTTTTGTCTTCCTTCCTTCACTGTTGCTACATGGCCCTGGAAAAATGCAGCTAATGTACCAAAATGATACTGGCCTCTAACATTGTCAAACCTTGTTTCCAATGTCTGTTGTTAAATCTAACTGGAAAATTCAGCAGATGTAATCTATGATAGTTATGATCTGATTTATCATGTAAATTTTATCAGTGTTATTTTGTTCACTAAAATATCAGTATGTTTCCCCCGGTGAGAAATTCTGCTTCCTGAAATAAAGACTTGTGACTCCTAGCGCATAAAATAGAACAAAGAAAATCATTAATCAAATAGATACGGAGATTAGAAAAAATGGTAAGGGATGCACAGGTAACACAATTCACATGCAACAGGAACTTGATATCACAAAAAAGTTAAAAAATAACATAAAAGGTCATTTAAACTGGCTGCATGATAAGAATTAAGAATGAAATTCAAACCTATTAATCATACAAGAGATTGCAATTAACTTTTACTTGCTAATTCTATAGTGGAGAATTTTAAAATAAAAAAGATTAACTATTTGTGTGAACATATATATTATTTGGGGGGGGGCATGCATGAACAGTAAGCAACAACAGTAAGAAAAACACTGGTAAAAAAAGCATACATATTTACTTGTTTATTAGTAACAAAGTTACAAGACATGCATATTATGAAAACTTCAATAACTATTACTGTACTATTACTTCAAGATAATGTGTCTCACTTTACACAAACTTAATAAGAATCTGTCCAGACTTCAGATGAAAAGGATTAATGTGTGAAACTGCTCCTCAGTCCCAAGCATTTTAAACAGAATCCTCCTATTACAGGAAATTCCTTTTTAAAATAAATGAACTAGTACAGGTACCATATGTATGTGGGAAACAAGGGTCAACCCTGGCAGACAAATTATTAATTCTGCCTACTTGCAGATATTGGGGAGGGGTTTACTTTTCTCATCCATTACCATCAAAACATCCTTAACTATGAAGACAACTATAGTTTCTACTTCCATGTGTTCAGTATAGCTTACTGCAAAGTAAATGTGTCTAAAAGAGATTAGAAGCAATGTTCATAATTCTAGGGAGGACTAAATAACAATAGTTTTCTTAACATTTCTTCATAATTGACCATTCAGTTTGTTCAGTTCAGGGACTCAGCTACAGATGAGGCTTGGGGGTTCAATTTGGGTGTGCTCAATCCCTCAACTCAGCATTAGGTGGCATTCAAGACCAACCTGCTCCCCAGTCCAGGATCTATGGGTTAGTATGGGTAGAAAATTCATATAATAAATTGAAGTGTGCACAGCTGTAAATTCTGCACGCATACACATTCTCCTCTTCTCACTTTCCCATCTGGATTATCCATGGCTCTATCATTTCAAAAATTAATTTACAGGAAGAGATTCATCCCTTTATTTCCCTCCGCCCCCCCCCCCCAAATATATGCATGGTTTTGCACATATTTTAAACTGAAACTTGAGCACATTCCTTCATTCATTAAAACTAAAGATATAAATTGTGGATTTTCCACTCACTTACCAACAGATATCAAAGAAAATGCATCAGTAGCTCTTCCTGTAGTGTCAAATCATTCTAGTTTTTTTCTTTTCTTGCAAAGGATGTAAAACTCACTGCAACATTTAAAACTGGCACATTTTTGAGAATCTCATGCGGTTTTACATGGGACTGTACAACTTTCTGAAGAACAACTGCACAAATGTAGGTCTGCCTCTGGCCATGACTGTCTAATTTAACACAACATATTGAGAAAGAGGGAAGACAATAGATAAGAATAGATGGCATATTGCATACTGAGGTTTTGGCAGTGATTTTCTACTCTTGCTTGGTAGAATGGCCAAGGCCTGCAGGAAAAAATCACTATCAATCCCCTTTCACTTTCTAGTGTAAGGAATCTGTAACTAATGGATTCTCTGGGTTCTGAATCAGTGCTCAATTTCTTTCTTGCCCTTCTTACCCACTCTAATGCCAAGATTCATTTTCATTCCTTCCAATTCACTTCATCCCTCCAAGGCTGCTCCTCTCCTACTGCCCACTGTTCTGCAACTCTTTTTGGCTGCCCCCCCCCCCACACACACAGCTGCTGCCTGTATACTTTGGGTTCAGAGTACATGCTGCCCTTCTTTCTTGGCCTACTTGCCTACTCTGATTTCATGAATCTTTCTAATCCCTTTTAATTCACTTCATCTCCATCAAGGCTGGTTCTCTTCTGATGCCCATTCATGCTCTGCTCTTTTTCAACTGGGTACCAAGAATTGAAGAAAGAAGGCAAGCCAAGAAAGAAGGGGAGCGTAGACTCAGAACTGAGAGAGTTCAGGGAGCAAGTTGATAAAATACAGATGAGAAAGAGCAGCAAAGACAGGGACAGCAGGAGAAGAGCAGCTTTGGCAAGGTGAAGTGAATTAGCAGGGATGAGAAGGAATCAGAGGACATTATCACACGGGAGGAATTTTTCTCAATTTCGAAAGAAGTGAAAGTGGGGCCAGTTCAGAAATGAGTGAATTTGCTAGTTCAGTGAATTTATGTGATTGCATACTGATGCTGCATCACATTCGGTACTGCCCAAAATTGCCTCCCATTGCCCAAAATTGTGTGTGATAGTTTCTCACGCAATAACATGAAACCCCACGATTTCGTTCAGAAGGACTTCCCATTGACTGAAAATGCATGTGATTGGCTTTCACGCAATAACGTGAAACCCCATGAATGCATTCAGATTGCCATTGGATTATACTTCCAATTTCCGTTATCTGATAACATCCAGAGTAGGTAAGCAGATCAAGGAAGAAGGGAAGCAGATACTCAGGACCCAGACTATTTAGGGAGCATGTTTTGTAAACAACCACCCAAGGAAGAGTGGCAGCAGGAAAGAGGCAGCCTTGGCAAGGATGAAGCAAATTAGAGGAGAAATAGTTGTAGTGCACAACTTAAGGGTTTATATTTAGGTTCTACTCCATCCTGCCCTTTTCAATACTGAACCATTCAAGTGCTTATAAAAATTGTTCAGTTTTATTTAGCATAGGTGCACACCTTTGCTTGGAGAGTGGCACTCTGTTCCAACTGTGAAGCTTTTAAGGCTGCACAGGGTTGGCAAAGTTGCACTGTTTTGCTGTGCTGATAACGACAAAAATAATAAAGTTCCTGCAAGTTGTGGGAACTTTCCAAGCATTGCTTCCCATCAGTTTTTCCCAAGTGGTTTTGTCCATATTCAGAAAATTGTCAAAAATCCATTCCATCCCTAATTAAAACATGTTTAAGAAGGGTTTTGCTTGCAATTGAAATGTATAGTTTTTTCTATACACATTCTGCTCGTGTACACATTTTCCCCTAAAACATATCTTCAGTAATGATATGCCCAGGCATAAGCTGCTGTTGTGCAGCTTAAGCAAAAAGTATCCTTCACTCTCCAGAATTGCCAGCATGAGTATCCCTATGGAGCTTTAGGAATATGCAACACTAAATGGGATCATACCCTATATACATAAGGGGGCAGAAGAAATAGTATTTGTTGTGATAAAGAGGATTGTGGCAGTGAGAGGATAAAGAAAATGTGTAGGGTGACCCCTGCTTTTATAGATCTTTATTGTTATTGTTGTGTGCCTTCAAGACATTTTTGACTTATGGTGACCCTAATACCTTCCAGAAAACAATATAGAGGTGTGTTCATGGAGACTGTTGTTACGCACTGAAACTTATTTTGAAGTATTTTAATCTTGTTTCAATATTTTAAGAGAAAAACTTGTCTCATACAATTTCTCTTGTTAACTGTTGCAGTTGCTTTGTCCACAGAGAAAACTGCTTCTTTGAAATTTCATTCGTACATTGAGAAAATAAGCCATGAGATAATGAGGGATTCTTTTTCATCAGGATGTGGGCCATTCACATAATCTCATTACACAAGGGATCTCCATCAGTGTACATGTATATTTTTTAGCTTAATCAGTTTATAGATCACAGCCTATGTGGTCACTGTGTAGATAATGATTATTGATGGAACAAAAAATAGTAGCTCTGTGTGTGTGTGTGTGTGCGCGCGCGCATGTACATATGCATAACATTGCCTTTCAGTAGTATTTCTGCTCCTTACTAGTTGCTCACTGATATTTGGCTTCTATGGGTTGAGCTGAGGGGATGAATTGATAACTAGCATCATTCCTCAGGATATTTGTGGGAATGAGAGCCAGTGTAGTGGATTTAGTGTTAGACTATGACTCTGGAGAACAGGGTTCAATTCCCTACTCGGCCATGAAACCCACTAGGTGACCTTGAGCAGGGTACATGCTCTCATGGCCAATTTTTCAGAAATCAGGCCTAACGCTCTACTTCTTTGGTTCCCAGGAAACATCTTTTTATAAGTTTTGAGTCTGAGGATTAATTTGATTCATTAGACTTGTCTTCTTGGTAGCCATTCTTACTTCAGAGCAGGTACCCCTGGTCCAGTGATGGAGATTTGCCAACCAGTCCTAGATAGGGTCACACTTCCCCTAAAGGACAAGGTTCACAGTTTGGGAGTGCTCCTGGACTCATCTTTACAATTGACATTTCAGGTGAAGGCAATGGTATCAGGAGTGCTTGGTATCAACTTTGGCTGATACACCAACTGCACCCCCCCCCCACCTGGCCCAGGGGGACCTTGAAACAATTATACATGCACTGGTAACCTCTCGATTAGATTTCTGTAATGCGCTCTATACGAGGCTAGCTTTGTACCAAGTTCGGAAGCTTCAATTAATTCAAAATGCAGCAGCCAGGTTAATTACTGGAACACCTTGTTCGGATCATATTACACCAGTATTAAGATCTCTTCACTGGCTGCTGATCAGCTTCCAGGCACAATAAAAATGTTGGTTATTACTGTTAAAACCCTACATGGCTTGGGACCAAGTTACTTAAGGGAACACCTTTCCCTACACAATCTGCCCCGCATTCTCAAAACATCAGTGAAGAATCTATTGAAATTCACAAAAAGTAGACTAACAACAACTTCCCATGAAGCATTTACTGCCACGGCCCCCAAACTAAGGAATAGCCTACTGGAAAACATCCATTTTATTACCACCTTATAAGCCTTCAAAAAGACACTTAAGACAGATCTTTTCCAGTGAGCTTATTCATCTGACCTCTTGTAGGTGATCTCAAGAAACACCTCCACTTCTGACTATGATGGTAGGAAAAGGGATGATGATTTGTTCATTTTAGTGATTGTTAATGATGTTGTTGTTTTATTGATTATATTTAGATAATGCTGTACTTTGTTGTTAAGGCAAGGAGCATGGGAATTATAGTCATAGAAATGCAAAGCTGTATGTGAGAACCAAAGTCTGTAAATTTCCAGCACAAGGTGAGATAGTGTAGTCAGACATGTACACAACAACAACAGATGTGGGTATAGCCATAACACACACGGAATAGCAACACAAGTTCCGGAAAGGAAGGTCATGGAAAAGGTAAACAACGACATCATTGAAAACATCACATGAGTGTTTAGGTCATAGTAAGAGGTTGGACTATAGTATGGGAAAGTGTGAAAATAACCAATAGTATTGATTGTACACACCCAGTACACACCCAGTGCACACCCAGTGGGTGGTAACCAAAGTTGAACTATTTCAGTATTGTTCCGGTGAGCCATTGCAGCCCAGCCCTGCACCATCCTCCACGATGCCACACCACACCATCCTCAACAATGTGAACTAGAAGGTGAACCTGAACTTGTAACTAAGCTTTTGTGCAGGAGGAGATGAGTATGTATATAGCTTGATTAGCATAGCCAGAGTGTGTTTAGCAAGAGCAAGAAATGTGTTGCAAAGATGTTTATTGTTTTACTATAGAGTTTGTATTATTCAAGTAGTCAATAAAGATAGTTTAGTGCACAGCTCGCATGGTTTGTTGACTGCAAAGAAGGGGGAAGCAGCAACAGTGATTCCAGAAGTTCCAGAACTGATGTTTTGTTCCTGAGCCGCTTCATGGGCAACTCTGCTACCTGCAACACATCACACCATTGATCAGTTCTGATCAGCCCAGTTTGACCAGATGGTGAGGACCTGAGCCTGGGTAAAGTGTATCACCTCCCATCATCCCCAACATTTGTATTGTTGATTTTATTCTTTGATGTAATCCTGCCTTGATCCCAGGGAAAAGCAGGAAATATAAATTATTATTGTTGTTGTCTGTCTAGGGGTTTTGTTTTGTGTGTGTGTAGTTTGTTTTATTCTTTTGGCATTGGAGACTTTTCCTTTTCAGAATCTAGCCTACCATCAAAGATTCTCTCTTCTCCATTCATCTCAGTATAATAAAGAGAACAACAATCCCTTTGCCATGTGTCGTCTTTCATTTTCTTTGTTCTCCGAATCTTTCTCTTTTGACCACCTCCACTTCATCATCTGTCTCATCTTTTATTTCAGACTGTAGTCTCTCCCGGCTAACTGTTGTTCTTTTGCTCTTCCTTCCCATTTTGAGATAGCCTCCAAACATGTGCTTTGTGGCCATTTACTCAAACCCTACATCTATCTTTTAACAAACTTTCTTTTTTTAATTAAGTCCTGATATTGTTGTACAATCTAGCCCAAATAACCTAGGTTCTACAGATTTTCCAAAGTGCTAATTTTCTTCATTGACAATACCAGATGGATAAGCCTGCATCATCTGACAATAATACAAACCTGAAGCTGCTGAAGGAAATGGATCTCTCTCTAAACACACACACACAGAGTCACCACATAGTGTTTAGGCTGTTGTGTTCTGAGTTCTTCCTATCACCCCAACCAGTAAGTTGTGTAGCACAATGGAGTGAATGCTAAGGGAGGTCATTTTCTCCAGAAGAGAGCACAGGGACTGCCAACGAGGAGTAATGCTGGAAGCTGCAATTGAACAACATTTGGAAGGATGCATGTTGCCTCCCTCTGCAGTTTACCTTGGAGTCTAGAGAAACAAGCCCAAGCAGTCTGTGACCAGGCTGAGCCTACTTTTGGTGCAGCAGCATCAAATAATAGATTGTGCTTCCTTCTAGTAAAGCAATGAAGGTTCCTATTGCCTAGCTTTGGTTTATATTTACCTATAATCCTTTATGGGAGTGCAAACCTGTCCAAAACAAAATGAATGTTAGCTTTCTTAGGAGATGAAACAACTAGCAACAATGGCTTCATCTTGTAAGGACTGAGCTTTAGTTTACTGGCCCTCATTCTTTCACAAACACTGTTTGAGTATTTCTCCTGCTTCATCTGAATCAGTTGTAAAGCTCAGATAGAGCTGAATATCATTGTTCCTGTTTCATATTTATGATCAGTATTGTCAGTTTTGACACTATTGCCATGATCATAATTTGCACTTCAACCTCCTTTATGGGCATCAGAAAGGGCATCATTCTGCCAACAAGCAGAGCACAATTGAATTATGTTTCTGTAGTTTGGAGTGGAGAAGTTACTTAATTAAGTGGTACCTGAATGGAAGTTACTTAGTTAAGTATAAGCTGACACAAGATTCTGACCACTATTCTTTCTGAATGTAGGAAGATGTTACCATTTCTTTCCTATTTCATTTGCCACAAAAACCCTCCAACTTTATCTTTTCTCTGAGGGGCTGGAGGGATAGAAAGGCCTGCCTTGTTTTTGGATGGCTGTATTTCTAAAGTGAAATTCAGTGAACCACACAAATTCACTCACAGTTAGAGGAATTATAGTGATGGTAACACCTAACCATAATAATAACAACAATGTGTTATGATGAGGAAAACAAAAAGTTGCTATCCAGCCGTACCTCTTTCACAGATTACTTTGTCATCATTGGATAAGCATTGTCAAAAATATCTTGTATCTATTCTTGATAAAAATAAATAAGTAAAGCAACATTTCATACATGGTTATTGTTACCCTCTTAGGAACCAAAGTGCAATATTTGATTTAGTCACTGATCCCAAAGGACTTTCTTTCTCTCAGTTTGACATGTGTTCTTAATCTGATATTAAATACGTGTTTCAATATGCTAAACATTTATTATTTTCAGGGAATCAAAAACTAGTCAAATATTAATGCTTATTATCATTTGTACATGCTTCAGAAGAAGTTGTTACTGAATTTCTACTCTGGTTCTGCCTCAGAATGGAAAATGAAATTACTTCCTGTTAGCATGATTAAGCATTTGCTGATAATATAATACATTATTTATTGAAAGAATATTATATTCACACATTGGAAATTTTAATATATTCCTGAAACTGTGCACAAACAGATGGAGAGGAAATCCTATTGAAACCAACAGGACATATTTCCTGCTAAATGTGATTAGAGATGAGGTGCAAAAGAAGGAAAGTATAGTCAATTACTACCATATGAAACTGAAGTGTTGTGAATAGCACAGCGAATTTATTATTGGTCTCTCTATCTCTCTCATCATGTATTGAATGTAGAATACATTGGGTATGTACTGTGTTCACTGACAGAGAACTGGAGGGGGGGGGAGAAGACTAGTTAAGATAATGAGTTGGATACTAAATTTATAGAGAAAAGACAATTTTGATGAATGGTGACAATTTGAAGCCTTAAGGTTGTTCAATAGAATTTGGTCATGACAGTGTAAGACAAATTCTTTCAAATGAATGTTCACCAACATTCTACTTTCAACTACTTAGTTTTATCTGTGTAATTATGTCACCTGCCCTCCCCATACCTTAAGAGCCAGCAGCTCTTAAGGAAGTTGTTTCAGTTTACAGTCAGGGTCCAAGGAGAAGGATGTGGAAGTGGAATCTACTCCCACCAGCAAGACTGAGACAAGAATGTGTGACACTAGCTTCCACCATGGGTGGAAATGTCATCCTCCTTGAGTCCTAATTGGAAACTGAATGCACCTCTAGGTTACAAACAAATTGCAATATTAAATGTCAGTCATTCTCCCTGATCTGAATTCTCAGGTACAGACATGTTAGAGAACTTACTAGCTGACACAATTACCATGTGGATTGCTCCTCAAAATAACTAATGTTGACAGTGTATTTGAAGATTATGGAAACTGGAACTGATTGGCAATGCATCATAGAACCCTCTCAGATTCAAATAAAAGACATGGCTCCAAAGTGCCTGTGAGTGATGATCCCATTGGAAGAAGAGTGGAGATAATTGTCCCAATTCCCCCCTTTCTCATGTAGTCTTCTCTGCTCAGATCAGAGGTACATTTAGAGCAGCACTTTGGAACAGAAGTCAAGGACTCTCAATTAGGGAGTTCTGGTGGTGCAGTGGGAAAATGCCAATACTGCAGCCACAAGGTTGAGAGTTTGATACCAGGGTCCCAAGATCCACTCAGCCTTAAATCCTTTTGTATGATGGTAAAATGAGTACCCAGCTTGTTGTGGACAACTGGCTCACAACCTTGTGGCTGCAGTACTGGAATTTAACCACTGTGCCACCAGGATTTCCTAATTGTAAACTGCTTGGGGAGAGTTAGTTCACTGATAACCGGTATACTTGCTGTTACTATTTTTATTGCTATTGCTTCTACAAGGTGAAAAATGGTCCTCAGGTGCAGGAAGTTGGGTTTAATATATTTTGAATGAAGAAAAACATAACACATTGCCACATAAGTCTTTCTCTCTCCCTTGTTCTCTGTCAATTTGTGTGTGAGATAGACTATTAATTCTAGGGTTAACAGCACTATTGTCTTCAGAAGAACATGATGGCATGGAGGGAAGTTGCAAATGTAAGGGAAAATCAGCAAAAATGAGATCTTCTTTTCTGACAGCAGAAGCGTCTACTGAATCAGAATTCTTTCTGGGAACTGAAGGAGTTGTTTTGGTTGAAAAAAGCAACTCAGAATCCAAGCCATTGTTAGCTGTCTTTTCAAGTTTATGTTTGAAACTCAATTTTGTCAACTGCATTTTAAATTCTCACTTCCTCTAGCCTCTAGCAATAAACTAATGAAATGTTGGAGAGGTCTTTCTCTACTTCATCTTGTAGGGCTAGCATCCATCTCTTCCAATTGCAGTGTTTCTGTTTTCTGTTAATTACTTAAATATGTTGTGAGCTTCACTGTCAAATGAATTGCATGGAACTGGCAGCGTGTGACAGAGTGCTTCTCCTAAAATTTAAGATTTATCCCCCTTATTTTTTTTTTATCTTACCTCATTTACCTGCATTCTGATATTAAATCAAGTTAAGTGAAATGGATAATGATCTTTCATTAAGAAAACATGGGGAGCATGCTTAAGCTTTTTTCAAAACAGCTTGAGGTATAGCTTGATCCATAATAGCTTGCTTTTCAGAGTTACAGCATAGGTAACAGCATATAGTGTTGCATCAAAGTGTATGGCTTTTTGACTTTTGTCAGTAAAGATATGAAGGTGAAAGGAGAAAGGCTCCATGGCCTGTGCCTCTCTGTTTGTTTGTTTGTTTATTTATTTATTATTTTGTGGCCATAACTGTTACAATCACTAGCTTTTGAGCAGGAAGGATTATGGGAGTGAAACAAGGGAAACCATTTCTGGTTCAGATAGCAATCCTAGCTGTAGAAAAGGAGAGATCAATTGGAAATATAAGCATGATTTATGAGTGTGCCAAATTTATATTCATTAATGGGCATTTATAAAGTCTGGGGATAACACTAAAGCAAAGTGCAAAAGGACAAAATTTGATATTCATTTCAGATGTATCATCCAGGTCCAGTTCAGACTAGAAGAAAGGGATGGCCAGAAGCCATCCCTTTCTTCTCCAGATCATTGCTGCAGCAACCACATGGCTGCTGTAAACTTTTCTTTCACTGGACATGTTTTCTCCTCTATTTTTTCTGGAATTGTGGTAGGGTTAATCTACGCTTTCAGATCTTCCTGCATGGTCTGGTGTATGTGTGTGTGTGTGTGTGTGTGTGTGTTGGGGCTCATTTTACTTTCCACTGCAGACAAAGGGAGAGGTTGGACCATTCCTGGATGCTTAGAAAAAAAGTTTGAGTTGGGGAAATAAGCCTTCCTTAACACCCCTTTCCTGCTTGCAATATTCCTTGCTATATATTCTTGCTCCCATGCATCTACAATTATTTTTACAAACACACACCCAAAAACCCCTACTACATATGAAGCATATATCGTTTGGTACAATGTGATCAAGAGCAGACCTAAAGCTGATACAACAAGCCTGGGTAAGCGAGCCTTGGCACACTGAACAGTTGCAAAACAGCTTGAGGATCAGGTTATATTTGTTTTAAATATCCATGGTTTCATTTGTAGGAGTAAACATTGTACACTCATATGCACACATACTGTCCAATAAGTGTCAAATATCACAAATTTGCAACCAAAACAAAACCAGGTGATTTCTTCAGCCAAATGCTTTGGAACTTAGCACACCATTGAGAAAGTTGCTAAATAGAAAGTTGGTCAACAGTTCAGCAGGTAACTGTGTAAACCTTAGTTAAATCAGATGTTTTCATGACAGCTAGCCAGTCTAGAGTGCTGAAAAACTATGATGACTGATTGTTAGAACAGATAAATCATTGATAATAGCTTCCTATTCACTCACAGTTTATTTCAGCCTTGAACCAGGTACAGTTAAGAGAGTTCTCACATTTGTAAATGGAAAGACAATTGAAATTATGCCAGAATCTTAATTTACAAACATGAAAATTTTCTGAAAATCTGAATTTTCTTTATGAAAATGACATACTTGCTTTTATGGTTACATTTTGCAGATACTGTATGTGGTATCTCCAAAGCCATAAAACTATGTTGCACAAGGCATAGATCAATATGGAAGCTATCAGGTCTTCTTATTTGTATCAGTTGTATGTCTTTGTAACTAATATGTTATATGGTATTACAAGAAATAAGATTCACAGATATATAATTGTCATGCTAATAATTTCACCAAAATTACAACATACAAGACATATTAGAAATAAAAAACACTATAAAATAAGCACACTGAAATTTCTAAAAACAACAAAAATGAAGATTTGGGCACCAGATTAGAATTTATTTGACAATATCTATAAAATATTTTGCAGAATTTACTGACATAATTACACACCGCTGTTTTCTAACCTTGTTTTCTATAATCTTGTTCTTTTAGGGGGATAAGCCATGCACTTATAACATGCAGTGTTTCTGTTTCTATTGCCTAACCCAACATTATTTGGATTCAAGATGATGCAGATTTTTTTTCTTTTTAAAAATAAGCAGTACAATGATGGCTTGTGAATTTGTATGTTCTTTCTCTGACGACTGCTTATAATAAAGACAGCTGCTTCCATTCACTTTGGCTCCCTTCTTATAACACTATCTTGATAAATTAAGGCAACTGCTCCAGCTAAAGTAATGGAATTTTCACTTTTACCAGTAGGATGAACTTTAGAAAGTGTTTAATCAGAGATTTTATGCTCCGGAGGACCTTCAGAACACAACTAATTTGGAAAGCTGATATTCTGAAGCCAAAATAGCAACTTAGTTATTAAAGGCAATTATCTGTGCAGGGGGATAGAGAGAAAAAGAAAGCTTTCAAATCTTTTCCTTTCAAATCTCAAGTGGTTAATGCATGACTCTGCATGAATCAGAGGGATTCATTTGATTCCCAAGCTGACCTCCACCTGAAAATTTAATTTCTTCTTCTCAAATATACTATTTCTCCATAATACAAAAGAGCACTAACCTGGACCTTTTTGCACCCGTTTACAATTAGCCACCCTTTTGTTACATCAGTCTTTTAAAATAAATGGAAGGATTACTGTTTGAACACAATGCAAAGCAAACTCTGACTTTTTTGAAATTTCTACTTTATTTTCCTATATATTAGTTTTTCACCTTTTTTTAATCTTTGAATTTTGCTTTGGATTTTAGTGGGCAAGAATTAAAATAAATATTTTATTTATAGACTTAAGTTACATCAGTAGTAAGATGTAATCACATTTGAGAAGCAAAGCTTTTAATCATAGCTGAACTGATTTTTGTGGAGAACAAGTCTATTGAAAGCTTTATTGCAATCAATGTTAAATATAATTTGCAATGGGACATGTTCTTTATACTCCAATACTCCAATTAAAGTCTATTTATTTAAAGGGATACAAAATTACTCCAGATTTTTATTGACACAGTATATCAAACAGGCTATGCATGTAGATTTGGGCTACAATTCTAAGCTTGTAAACTAAAAATAGGAAGGAAAGGGTAGGGAAAAATGTATTAGGGTGTTTCAGACTAACTGGTTTTTATGTTTGCATGAGCTTATGTGAATATAAACCCACTTTTTCAAATGCAGTATGAAGTCATAAGCAGATTCATTGTTTTCACACATTAACACTAACCGAGCACTGTAAACATATGAATGCTTGTATCTCCTTACACAGCCCTTTGAAAAATTTACAGAAAAACTAGATGAATTTATCCTAGACAATGATAAAATAGAAATAGTCAAAGAATTCCAACACCTGGGATCAAACACTGATCATAGTGGAGAATATAGTCAAGAATCCAGAAGAAGATTGAGACTGGGAAGGACAGCTATGAAAGAACTAGAATAGATCCTAAAGTGTGAAGGCATAACACTTAATATTAAAGTTAGGATCATCCAAACCATGGTATTTGCCATCACCATGTATGGATGTGAGATCTGGATAGTAAAGAAAACAGACAGAAAGAAAATCAACTCATCTGAGATCTGGTGCAGATCTCAGAGGCTGAATGGCCTTCTGTTTGGGGTGCTTTGATTAGTGTCCCTTCTTATCAGGAGGTTGGACTCGATGGCCCCTTTGGTCTCTTCCAACTCTATGATTTTATGATTCTACTGCAAGGCAATGCCCTTAAGTGTCATATCAGTCAAATGACCTAGAAGGACACCATGGTGGATGGTATTAAATCCTGCTGAAAGATCCCAGTGGACTGACAGGGATTAACTTTATTCTCCTAGAAAATACACACACACACACACACACACACACACACACACATAAAAAGAAGTATACACAGTTCCTCCCAATACATAGTCAAAAGAAGAAGTGGTGTTTCATCATTGCCAGATATGGAGATGCTGAGGCTGGTGACTGTGTTGCAAGGCCTTTTAAAGACAATGAAAGATATTTAGAAGGATGTGTTTGTCTTAAGTTAAATAAGCCTTTTGGTTACCTTTGGGCAATTCCAAAAGGTGTCAATAGAAAGGTGATAAAATTGTTGTGATAATTAAATATTTTTAATCAAGCTGTTCTTCCCTCAGGCAACAGACCTCTAATTCAAGAGTATATATCAAATGAAGAATTTCTGGCCACCTAAGGAGCTGAAAATCTTTCAAACATAAAATCATGAGTTGGGAAGAAAATAACAAAACATTTTTCTCCAATTAGATCTAGTTTTTCTTTACTTCCCAGACTTAATCCTCACCTCCTAGTTTATTTTATTTTACTTTATTTCTTGCTGATTTTGTATATTTTCAGTACTCAATCTTAATTTTTACAGTGTTTGTAGAATGCCTTTTGGTGGGGGAAGGTCTTCCACAACGCGTTGCCCAGCTCAAGTTTCTTTGTATTATTTTCTCTGAGTGAGAATGAGGTTTCACTATTTGTTTTTACTCACTCACTCCTGATAACTTCCTGGGCCAGGGCCTTTCTTGCCCTGGACACAAAACTGAATCAGCTCTGGGCTGATGTAGGATAGGTGGGTGTTTACACACCCACTCGTCCCCTTGCAACCAGCCCAGTGATACTGTGATTCCCTACCTCCATCTGCCATTGCCACTAAAGAGCAGACCTCCATCTCCAGGTCTGACAAAGAAGAACCCATGTGTCTAGGTGCCCTGTTTCCACAGCAGGGGTCTGCTTACTAATGACAATGACAGGTGGTGGTAAGAGGCACACAAAGCTTGTCTGATCAGCCAGAATTTGCTGTGGACTTTCCAAGAAACTCCATGGCACATGGGAATCAATTTTACCCATCTTACAGTACTTTTACCTCAGGATCAGGCTGGCTCCACTGGCTCCACCTGTAGTCTCATCCCTGTGCAATCCTCCCTTGGCCCCCCTGTATGTCTCCACCAAGCACCAAACTAACTGCTGCATTCCAAGCCGCTACTTCAAGGTCTATGTAAACTGATAAGCTCCCATCTGGCTTGCTAACTACTAACTGCTCTTCCCACCTAAAATCCTAGTCTGTAACTAAAGCCCAGCTCCCATCATCCCCAACTAACACTAACTCTGGTAGAATCTATCATTCTAACAGTCAGGATATAGCATGATCCTGGTCTAGGGTATTGGCCTACATTGTCCAAACAGCATGATGCAAGGTCAGGGGTGGTGGTGGAACATGGGCCTTTTGGCCCATATGGACAGACCCCAGAATAATTTTTCCACAGGCTAATCCTATATCAATTTTCTGCCTCCACCTGTTTTTTCATAACTTCTTGAACCCCTTTATCTGATTGGTTTGTATAAAATCTTCAATTAATTTCTTCCATAAGTTATCTGAGTCTTCAGAACCTACTTCCTGATTCCTTGTTATTGGTTCTGATTTGTATAAATCATTGAACTGCACCCATGACCTGGGTTATCCCTGGTAGCATTCCCAAGCAAATAAAGAATGTAATTTTCTGTGGTGGGTCATACAGGAGTTGAACTTTGGTGTTACCAGCACCATAAATATACATGAGCATATGTAAATTGTATTTACAGAGTCACACCATTACACAGGGTCACAGTGTTGCACGACTGTAATGGACAGTCACATGAATTCTTCCATTTCACAAGAGCTGATCTAATGCCATACTCACCACTAAGCACCACACTAAAGAAGACAGCTGTGTAGGAAGTGAGAGGAAGAAACCTGCACTATTTGTGATGAAAAGTAAGATGCATCCAAATCATCTTTGTTACAGAAAGTTGATGTAGAACCAATGACTCTGTAAGGTTGCTTAGCTTGTCAAGTACAGTAAAAGATATGAACAGGACATCAAATAATAAGCAGAGGCCTGAAGAAAAATTTCTAGCATTGCAGTGACTTAAAATTTCAGTTAACTATTTAGAAATAAAGTTTAAGTATCCAAAGAAAAGAGACAGATAATAAATACAAATGTCCTCAGTGTGAACCATTTCCAGTGTCACACTAGACACTCTCTGAAATACTAGAAATTTGGAGAATGCAGAGAAATTTCATTTAGAGGACAATGCTTTTATTCCAGCCTTGCAATTTACTCTGCTGCTATAACTTGTTACGGGGGGGGGGGGGGGGATAGATCTGGGCCATTCACTACACCTCGAGCATTAACTATCTGCATTCACTAGAATCTGAGAAAGTAGACCAAGTCTACAAAAGCTTATGGTACAGCTTCATTCACACAGTTAGGGGTGAAACAGACCACCCTGAAGGGGCGGTGTGATGCTGAGGAAGCCAGTAAGGGCACCAGCAACTGTATGCTGTGGCCCCAAATCCAGCCAGCATGTAAGCGAATTATATCTATGCTAATGGGACTTTTGTCCTGTGTACCAAATCCATTGTCTCTGCTTGCTCAGACCACTTAAGAGCCATTATCAGAACCTGAAGGGCACATTCACCTCTGCCATTTTGCAAGCACATGTTGAGTTCATGTTTGCCCCACCCAGTGGCATTCACTTCATTCTTAGGAGACCAGCCCCCCAGTTATAAAGACAGAGTGTCTTAAAAACAGAGATACTTTGGCCCTCTTTCTCTCTGATTTTTTAATTATTATTTATTTATTGCAGGATTTATATCCCACCTTTCTCCTACAGTGGGACTTTCCCCATCTCTATCATTTTCTTTACATTGGAGGGTAAAAAAAAAAGTGTATTTTTGTCTGTAAGCCCCTTGAGTTTAGCCATACCCCTCTAGATCCGATTAGATTGGTTAGAAATAGGGTTATTATGTAAAATAAGTTAAAAGTTTGTATAGTTTAAAGAAGACTTGTGTGATAAATTTTAAATCTGTTTATGTTCTTTATGAGTCAAATGATTTATCATGTTTATTTCAATGACCATAAATTCAGTGCTGTCATCAAACAAAAATGAAAATAAAAAGATCCAGACACCAGCATACACCTGAGAGAGCATCAAAATCAAAACAATTTTTTAAAATCCAATTTTTATTGGGAATGATTGTGTGTATGTGAATATATTAATAAAAAGCTGACAACAAAAACAGCTATACTATGCAGACTAATGTGCTATGTTACATTACGTTCTAGAATACTACAGGCTACACATAATGGATTTCATTGTTATTTTAAAAAGGAGGTGGGCATTTTGTGATATTAATTAGATTATGTGAAGTGGAAAGGTATGATTAATAAAATTGTGCCAGTGAAGTATTGTTGTTGATTGCAAATAAATATAAAAGGTGAACTGTGCTAGGAACTGGAGAAAAACATGTTGTTTTTTTCTTGCTCATTATTTTTCATTTTGGATCTTTGCTTAGATATACAGAAATATCTGAGGAAGAAAACAAGGTGGGACTCAGAAAAGATTGTTGTTTGTTTAAAATGTGAGACAATGATTTTGAAATATTTTATAGGAATAATATTTCCCAAAATCAATCTTTTTCATGTAGAACATTTTTAACTTATAATATTTACACACCACTCATTATCATAAGTTCTCTTGAGAGCTTCTGGTATTAAAATAAATAATTACAAAACAACATCATAAAAGCCTGAAAATAAATGGAACATAAAATTTAATACAGTGTAAAACCAGCAGCAGAAAATAAAATCATTTCAACAAAGCTAGTAGTGCTACCAAAATTTCATATACTGTATATACTCATATAAGTCTTGAAATTTTAGTAAAAAAATTGACTCCAAAAACCTGAGTCGACTTATCCATGGGTCAATATAAGTAATGTATTTTAACTCTTATAGAAAGGAAACCATCCCTTGATGAAAGTGTGATGTGCTCTGAAAAAACTGACCCCCTCCCCTGCTCTCTCATCCATCCAGCCTTTAGTGGGAGTACAAATAGTTTTTACACCAGGACAATAGGCAGAGCCATAGAGGGAGGGTGTGGCTTTAATACCCTCCATGATATGAGACCAGAAATTAAATAACCAGGCTACCTTTTGAGAGTTTCAGGAATTGATTGGCCAATTGAATTTTGCCTGTAGGGTAATAATAATAATAATAATAATAATAATTTTTTATTTGTATTACCTGCCTCTCCCACTGGATCGAGGCGGGATTCCAGCAATTCATAAAATGCATACATACATACAATCAATATAAAATCTTAAAATCATTATCTTAAAACCATTAAACAACACATATTAATATACTACAATTCAATCCTTCGTCCTAGTCTGTTACTATCAATTGTTCCAATATTGATCAATTTCTAGATAGATCTTTGATAATCTTTACAGTAGATCAGGTGGATAGGCCGGACAGCAGACGTCCATCTTTAATGCCTTCTTGAAGGCATCTAAGGTGGTAATAAGATGTATCTCTTCCAGCAAGTTGTTCCAAAGTTTCGGGGTCACAGCCGAAAATACCATATGGGAAGTCAGCATTAATCTAGTGCTATTACATTCTAGCAAGTTCTTCCCTGAAGTTCTCCCTGAGTGTATGAACAGAGGAGCGGGCTATAAATAAACTATTATTATTATTATTATTATTCTGAGAGTGCGGGGTGAATTATGTAAGGAGAGGCGTTCCTTCAAGTAACTCGGGTCCAAGCCATATAGGGCTTTAAAGGTAATGACCAACACTTTGTATTGTGTCCAGAAGCTAATCAGCAGCCAATGTAAAGATTTTAGAACAGGGTTGATGTGGTCTACTCTCGATTCCCCATCACCTTTCCCTTCTCCTTTTGTGTCGTGTCTTTTAGATTGTAAGCCTGAGGGCAGGGAACCGTCTAATTATTAGTTTATTTGTACAGCACTGTGTAAACCTACAGAGCTATATATAAATAAAGGATTATTATTATTATTATTATTATTATTATTATTATTTTGGATCAGCTGAAGCTTCCGGACTTGGTACAAAGGTAGCCCCATGAAGAGCGCATTACTGAAATTACTGAGAGGTTACCAGTGCATGTATCAATGTTTCAAGGTCGTCTTTGCCCAGGTAGGGATGCAGCTGGCATATCAGCCGAAGTTGATATCACACATTCCAGGCTGTCGCCTCCACCTGTGAAGTCAGCTGGAGGGACGAATTCAGGAGTACGCCCAGACTGGGAACTTTGTCCTATAGGGGAAGTGTGACCCCGTCCAGGACAGGTTGACAAATCTCCATTCCTGGGTTAGAGGAACCTATCACAAGTGCTTCCATTTTCTCTGGATTCAACCTGAGTTTGTTTTCCCTCATCCAGCCCATTACCGACTCCAGGCAGGCATTTAGAGGGGAGATGCCATCCTTGGTCACTGCATCAGTCAGAGACATAGAGAAGTGTATTTGTGTATCATCAGCATATTAATAACGCTGTGCCCCATGTTTCCGGATGCTCTCTCCCAGCAGCTTCATGTAAATGTTATATAGCATGGGGGACAGAATGGTGCCCTGAGGGATGCCAGATGTCAGCTCTCTTTTATGAGAGCAACTGTCCCCCACCTTCACCATCTGGAATCTTCCTGAGAGGTAGGAATGGAACCACTGAAGAACAGTGCCCCAATTCCCATCCCCCTCAAGTCTTCCAGAAGGATACCATGGTCAATGGTATCGAATGCCGCTGAGATGTCCAAGAGCACCAATAGGGTCACACCTTCCCTATCTATGTCCAGACAGAGGTCATCGACCAAGGCGGCCATGGACGTCTCAACTCTGTATCCCCTCCTGAAGCTGGTTTGAAATGGGTCCAGATAATTGGCTTTCTCCAAGACAGCTTGGAGTTGGAAGGTAACTGCTCTCTCGATCACCTTGCCCAAGAATGGTAGCAGAGAGACCAGCCTATAGTTATTTCTTACGAAGGGGTCCAAGGAGGGCTTTTTCAAGAGTTGTTTAACCACTGCTTGCTTCAATGCAGTTGGAAATTTGCCCTCCCTGAGGGACGTGTTGATTACAAGTTGGAGCAATGTCATTACTGCATCACCTCCTTGGGTGGTCAGCCAAGATGGGCAGGGATCAAGGGGGCACGTTGTCTTCCTAACACTTCCAAGGAACATGTCCACATCCTCAGTACTAACAAACTCAAAGTGTTTGTTAGTAGTTGCCCCAAGCTTGGCATTTCTTAGGAGTTTAAGTTCTGCAACTATTGGTGTTTCTCAACCGCATCATAGGATACAGGTGACTAATGAGATCAAACAAGATTTACATGTATGGCTTCCATTCCTGGAATCCTTGTTTCAGAATTTTGAGCATGATTTTACTTGCATGGGACATTGCATGAGCCCTGGTGGTGCAGTGTTTAAAATGCCTGTAAAACCATAAAGTGGCGAGTTCAATACCAGCAAAAGGGCTCAAGCTTGACTCAGACTTGCATCCTTCTGAGGTTGCTAAAATGAGTACCCAGATTGTTGAGGGCAAATTAGCTTACAGTTGTAAACCACTCAGACACTGCTTAGGCAATATGAAGCGGTATATAAATGAAGCTGTTTTTGTTTGTTTTGGTTCCATAGTTGCTGCAGTCTCTTGTATCTCTCTCTCTCTTTGCGAATGGGAATGTATATTGTTCGCTTCCAGTCTATTGGCCATCATTTTGTTTTCCATATCTGTTGACATATGCTGGTTAGCACTAGAGGTGACTGTGTCAATTTGGATTGCAACAGATTTATTGCAGCTTCCACCTCAGTTTTTAGAATTTGGGGTTCATCTTCATATTGCTCTTTGTTCTATGTGTCCTTTATATTATTATCTCTTTTATATAACTCTTCTGTGTATTGCATCCATCATATTTTTATTCCTTCCTGGTCTTGAATTACATTATTTTTATTATCATAGAGTGTCCTGGTCCTTCGTTTGAACTTTCCCTTGATTTCTCAAATCTTGTAGAATAGGTCTCTAATTCTTCCCTTGTTGTTTTTGTCTTCTATTTCTCTACATTTGTTGTTGTAGCATTCATGATTCTTAGTTTATTCCTATCTCCTTTTCGTTTTGTTTCTCTTCTTTCCCTTTATTTCTTGTAGTATTTTATCTGTCAACCATGGTTTCTGCACTTTACTTTTGTCTGTTAGAAGTATCTTTATGCATTCTTCTTTTATTATGTCCCTGGCTTCAGACCAAAGCTCTTCTGGTTCACAATCTATTATTCTTAGTACTGCAAATCTGTTCCTTATATTGTCAATAAATTCTGTGGAAATGTTGTTTAAATTGTATTTTGGTACAATGACTATTTTTCTTCTCTTCTTGAATATTTCTTTTATTTGTGATCTGTGCCACAATCAGCACCTGGCCTAGTCTTGGCCACTAGTATGGAGCTTCACCATATCTGTGGCAAAATACACAGCTGCCACCGAATCTTGGCAGATGCCAAGGCCGAGTGTGGATTCCAAGGTAGTGGATTCACATAGGATTCCATGGATCCCCCACCCTGTCTCAAGAACATGGGGAATTTTACTTTTGTACAAATAATTAATAAAACTTCAAAACTAAAAAGAAACAAGTAAGCTGGAGCCCATGGCCAAGTCTAATCAAATACTATTAACATAGAATATAAGAATAGCAACTTTCTATCTCATGATGAAATGTTAATATTCATGTATATGTTTGCAGGATGATTTGAAACTTGATTGCAGATAAAGAAGGTATTGTTATCACCCTTAAACATTTTGATACTGTGAATAAGAATATTTCAACATGATGACAAATAAAATCCGTCCTCTATAGAAGTGTTATCTGAAGCTAGAACATAGAAAGGATGCAAAGCTAGGCAGCTACTCATTTCAAAAAGAATCAACTCTGCAAAAGGCTTCAGGCTGAAATGTATGTGACTTTCCTAATGAGGAATCACAGGTTTTCAAAGCCTGAAAGGAACATACTCCTTCCTGTGAACTATCCAGAACTGACTTACCTCTTTCACCATGATCCCCATAGAAAAAGAGCAAGACCTGACATATACCATATTATTATTATTATTATTATTATTATTATTATTATTATCCCTCCTCTCCATTGATCCTCACCATTTCAAAACAACAGCATCTCACTTAACTTTGGCAGCAGTCACCTTTGCCTTAATGGTAAGAGGAGAGTTTGTAGAAGATTTTCAAGCAAAGCTGTCAAGTATTTCACAGACAAAATTTCAACAAATGTTGCTCCCTGGCTTTATTTAAGCTTCCTAACCTTCCCTTTCTCCCAATTACAAGGACAACAACCAAAAAGAGATGTATGTAAAGAAATCTTGAGTGATTCTTAATTGGCAGTGAAAAAACAGCCAAGAGCAGACAGTTGGTAGGAGAAGGTGCACAGAGTTCTGCATCAATATCAACCAAGTTGCTGCCTAGTAAAGAGCAGATGAGACAGGCTAAAAAACAACAAACTACTCAACCCAAACTCCCTTCTATTAATCTAACTGTAGTCTAACTCAAAGCCTCGACCAGCTGAACTCTCAATTGTCATTTACTGTCATTCACCAAATCTGCTCAATCATTCACCCCATCAGCATTCACCCCAACATTCAATTCCCACCCTGCTCCCAACAACTCTTTACATTATACTCTAATAGAGTTGATGTTGTGTGTGTCTTCAAGACTTTCTGACTTATGGTCACCCTAAGGAGAACCTATCTTGAGCTGAGAGTGTGTGCCTCATCCAGGGTATCCCAGTGGGCTTCCATGGCTGAGCAGGGAATCAAACCTTGGTCTCCAGCTTCATAGTCCAATTATTATCTCCAGAGTCATAGTCCAATGATCAAATCACTAAGACACACTGGCTCTCAATACTCTAATTTTCAATCAATAAATTAAATAACATTTCCAAGTCCAAGACCATAATATTATAAGGATCAGAGTTTGATTTTTTCTTGGCACTGAGCCACTGAGCTGCTTTACTTTGCCTAATTGATAAACTGAGCCCCATATCAGAGGGTGGTTAACTCTTGAAATGGTATGAGAACCATTGCTACCTTCATTGCTATTTCCTTCATATATATTTTTTGCCCTCTTTCTCACAATGAAGGATGGAGACAGATGCTTATTCCCTTACTTCATTTTATAGGAGAGGTCGGAACACCACTGTCTGAAATGTCTTTTGCCATCAGACTGGGCTTCAGATGAACTTGGGGCACTCAGTACCTCTGTATCTGCCTTGGTACAGTGTCTGAGTCCTTGGGACCATGATCTTGACAGTTTTATAGTTTTGAAGAAGGCTAAGTTCAAAGCTTCATCATATTTTAAAGGTTACTTATTAACTCAAAGGTTATTTTGTTAACAAGAGACCTTTGAAGTGGTAGACAGCTTTGAAGAGCTATTCAAGTTGCAAAGGTGTTGAAATTGTCTATTTGCAATGGGTTCCACTCATCACAACCTCAGAGCACCCTTTTCCACAGGCAGTAGAGAGATCCCAAATTTTATTCACTACAGTTTGCAGGTGTGGCAATGGTACTGATGTTTTTATAAAGATTCTGCAATGTGGGAAATAAAAAAGCACTACAGGTGAAGTATAATGTTGATTGTTTACAATCTTTCACTTCAGATGAAATATTTTTAATATATGTATATATATAAATTATTACTGGGATCATCTGTGCCATTGTTCATTAATATTTCAAATTCTGATTTCACATTTAGATTTAAATGACAGTGGAAACCAATTATCAAGGCCTTCACATTCTGAAACCATTTGAGACCAGTTATAATCTAAAAGGGAGAACTTCATTTCACTCTTCCCTATTTGGGGGTGTGCAGTCTATATTCTATACGTTATCTAAAGATGGAAGATAGTATTGTAGGACTTCACAGTCTTGGCAAAAGTAGCATTTTCCTGCTTCTCAAGACCCATTGTGAAAAGAAACACAGACATGCTGAAAATTCACACACTTGCAAGGCTTACAAAATGTGAAAAAGTAACGTTCATCCCAAATAGGCAGAATTTCAAAATAAGAACAGCTAAAAATGTATAAAAAGTGTGTGGGGGGGGGGGAGGGGAACACAATGGATAAATGTGTAGCAGAGCTAAAATAAATAAATAAAAGCACACATGCGGAAAGAAAATCAAAAACTGTAGCCCAGTATGAAACAAGGGTGGGACAAAAATGCAGGTGAGATTTGGAGAAGTGCATGGAAACTTAGACTATGAAATTTTGGCATCCCTATTGTTATTGCAGCCTAAATACCATAAAGGTACAAGATCCTGTCTAATACTGGAAGCTAAACAGAGTCAACCTTATTACTACTAGGATGTGAAAAACTGTGAAACTGTGTAAAATGTGAAAAACTGCCAGTAAATACCAGATATTGTAGACTATATTTCAGGTGAAATATTTATAGACTGGCAAAGGCAGTTCTGAGTATTCCTTGCTTAAGAAAACAATACAAAATTTATGGGGACACCATAAGTCGACAGGTAACTTGAAGGTATGTACACACACACATTGTTATTACACATAAGCCTTGTGTACTTGGTGATTAAGATGCCAGTTCTGATGATCAGAAGATCAGAATGTTGTCAGTTCAAGGCCTGAGTGCTGCATGATGGGGTGAGTACCTATCACTAGTCCCAGCTTTTGCCAACCTAGCAGTTCGAAAGCTTGCAAATACAAGTAGATAGATAGGTACCACTTCTCAATGTGAAGGTAACAGCGTTCGATGCAGTCATGCTGGCCACATGACCACCAGAGCAGTCCTCAGACAATGCTGCCTCTTCAGCTTAGAAGCAGAGAGAAGTAACACCCTGACTAGACATTCATGTCAAGAGATTACCTTTACCTTTTTACATAGCCATTGCATCTTTTAGATATTTTATTTCTAATGGCAAAAATCACATTGCATGCTGCTTTTCATGTAATTAGCTACATTCTCATTGTCCTGTAAGATTGGAAAATCCTTCAACTACTTCTGTTTTGTCTGATTATTATGAGGAAGAAAATGCTTTCTCTTGCTCTGAACATTCTCAAAGGATTATGAAAACTAGGGCAAGATTCCACAGAACTGCTACCCAAACTATTGCTATTTTCATTTCAGGCTTTAAATGTAATGGGCAATTCTAAAAAGACTATATTTTGAAGAGGTTTGTATTCTCCATGTCCATGAATTTCTCAGGACTTCTCTTGCAGTGACTTAATTGAAGTGACCATAAAAACCTAACAGCACCTATAAATCACCTTCCATTCTCTTCAATTATTTCAAATTACTGAAGCATTTTCATTTTATGAGTATGGGGATGTAAACTCAAGTGCTTTTAAACAATGCTCACTAGTTTTACCACAGCATGTGTATAGTGATTTAGCACAGAATGCAGCTCTCACAAGGAGCTGATAATCATAGCTGCAATGTTGCAAAGACCTATTTTGTACATAAGTACAAGAACAGTCAGCACATAGATAGAAATAAATAGATCTATTTTGAACTGAGCAATTCTTGCACATATTCACTCAAATGTCTCTTTCGTATTGTTTCGATTCTATTGGTGAGATCCTAGACCAGCTACTTAGGAGTTTATTGTATATGTTTTTGTATATGTTTTTAATTGTCTTTTGATTTTAACTTGCTACTAGTGTAATAATAATAATAATAATAATAATAATGATAATAAATTTCTATTCCGCCCCTCTGAACAAGCAATCGGGGCGGAGTACAACAGAAGTTAAAACAATATCAAGTTAAAATACTCCTCCCTTACCCTTACCACCCTCCCTTAAAAAAGAATTAAATCGCAATAGAGTTAAAAAACATAATAATAATAGATTAAAATAGCAATGCACAATAGTAGGGAGCGGACCCAGCTTAGGTTGTATGGAGAAAAATGCAGGTAAGATTTAAAAAGTCCTTAAAACCTAGGTATGGAGCTGGGGATATTCACATTCTCTGGGAAGGCTTGCCGGAAGAGATGTGTCTTTAGGGCTCTTTTAAAGATGGAATGAGACGCATCTCGTCCAGCAGGTTGTTCCACAACTTGGGGGCGACAGCTGAAAAAGCTCTCTGGGAGGTCTGTACCAGCTTGGTCTTCATAGGTTGAAGCAGGTTCCTCCCAGAGGACCGAAGTGTGCGGGGGGGGGTTCATATGGGAGGAGGCGGTCCCTTAGATAAGATGGGCCCAAGCCATGACAGGCTTTAAAGGTTAAAACCAACACCTTGTACTGTTCCCGGAAACTGATTGGCAGCCAGTGGAGGGCTTTTAGCACAGGAGTGATATGCTCTCTCCTGGATGTTCCAGCCAGAAGCCTGGCTGCCATATTTTGGACCATTTGTAGTTTCCGGGTTAGGCACACGGGTAGCCCCATGTAGAGTGCATTACAGTAGTCCAAACATGAGGTTACCAGCGCGTGTATCACAGTTTCCAGATCCCTCCTCTCCAGGAAAGGGCGCAGCTGGCGTATCAACCGAAGCTGGTAACAAGCGCTCCTGACCGTCGCATTCACCTGACTTGTCATGTGAAGCGACGGATCAAGGAGTACCCCCAGACTGCGAACAGAGTCCTTCGAGGAGAGTGTGACTCCATCGAGGACTGGAAGTTGTATTCCCAAACCTGGTTTCGGGCCTGTGACTGTGAGCACCTCCGTTTTGTCTGGATTAAGCTTCAATCGGTTTTTCCTCATCCAATCCATTACTGCCACAAGGCAGTCATTGAGAGGGGAGATGCCATCTGAGGTCTGAGCAGACAATCTGGTCACGGAGAAATAGATCTGAGTGTCATCAGCATACTGATGACACTGAGCCCCGTGCCTCCAAATGATCTCACCCAACGGATTCATATAAACATTGAATAACATCGGGGACAGAATAGCGCCCTGTGGAACGCCACAGCTAAGCTCGATTTTAGAAGAGCAGCTGTCCCCAAGTCTCACCCTTTGAGATCTGCCGGAGAGGAAGGAACGGAACCACCGGAGTGCGGTGCCACCGATCCCCAACTCTCTCAGCCGATCTAAAAGGATGGAATGATCGATTGTATCAAAAGTCGCTGAGAGATCCAAGAGCACAAACAGGGTCACACTACCCCTGTCGATGCTCAGGCGGAGGTCGTCAGTCAGAGCAACCATGGCTGTCTCCACTCCATAACCTGCCCTGAAGCCGGTTTGAAATGGATCAAGATAATCGGTTTCATCCAAGACAGCTTGGAGTTGGGAGGCAACCGCTTTCTCGACCACCTTGCTTAGGAAAGGCAGCAAGGAAAGTGGTCTGTAGTTGTTCCTGTCCAGGGGATCAAGGGAAGGCTTCTTCAGAAGGGGCTTAACAGCCGCCTCCTTCAGACTAGATGGAACATTGCCTTCCCTGAGAGACGCATTGATCACATCCCGAAGGAATGTTCTCAATGCATCCCCTCCCTGGACAACCAGCCAGGATGGACCTGGGTCGAGAGAGCAAGTTGTCTTCCTCACGCTTCCAAGGAGCTTGTCCACGTCATTGGTACTCACTGATTGGAACTCATCCAGTAAACTGACAGCAACGGAGTAGCTGGATACCTCACTCATGGACTCTGAACGAATGTTGGCGTCCACGTTGGCTCTTATCTGAGAGATTTTATCTGCAAAGTGCATATTAAATGCCTCACAGCAGGCTGTTGTAGGATCCAGCAAGGGGTTTGGCGCAGGGGGGACCTGCGTCAACTCCCTCACCACCTTAAACAGCTCTGCCAGGCAGGAATCTGCAGACGCAATGTGTGCAGAGCAGCGGGATCTCCACGCTGCACCCAAAGCCTCTCCATAGATGCGAAGATGCAATCTATAGAGAGTTCTGTCGGATGAGAGCCGAGTCCTTTGCCATTCACACTCTAGTCGTTGTCCAGCCCACTTCATTTCCCTGAGCTGTTCTGTATACCAGGGCTTCCTGTTGGGGGCAGGCTGGAAAGGATGCTCGGGAGTGTTGATGGCCCTGGCGACATTGGTATTCCAAGTGTCTACCAGGGTCTCAACAGAATCGCCGGCATTCCCAACCAATAAACCCTCTAGGGCTTTCTGGAAACCAATTGGTTTCATGAGCCTTCGAGGGCGGACCATTTGAATGGGTCTGCCACCCCCGGGGGGGGGGACGGAACGTGATCTTTAGCTCCAGCTTGATCAGGAAGAGGTCCGTCCATGACAGTGCGGAGGTCTTGGTTACCTCCGCCCACGGATACTCCTGTTCCGTACTGAAAACCCCATCGAGTGCATGGCCCGCACAATGAGTGGACCCGTTGACCAATTGGGATAGGTTCATGCCTGTCATGGATTCCATGAACTCCCGAGCTGCTCCAGGTAAATCCGAAAAGCTGGCCTCAAGAGGGATGTTGAAGTCACCTAAGACAAGAAGTCTAGGGGACTCCAACAATAGCTCAGAGACCAGCTGGGTCAGCTCGGCTAGGGAGTCTGTTAGACAACGGGGTGGCCGGTATACTAACAGAATCCCCAGACTATCCCTGGTTTTCAGGGTGAGGTACATACACTTGATGTGGGCTGTTTTCCGGACAGGTCTCCTGATCAAGGTCAGGTTGGTTCTATGAACTATAGCCACGCCCCCCCCCCGTCCACTCTCCCTTTTCTGCTCACAGCTGGAAGAGTCTGCGCCCAAGTAGCAGAGCTGGTATCTCCCAGCCAGAGCTGGTATCTCCCAGCCAGGTCTCGGTAAAGCAAGCCAGGATGGCTCATTCATCCACAAGGAGATCGTGGATGATGTGAGTCTTACCTTTGGCCGACCTGATATTGCAAAGGAGCAGATTAAGGGATTGTGGAATGGTTGGTATGCTCTCCAAATTATCCCGGGCAACAGAGTGAACTGAAGAAGGGATAGATACTAGACATCGATCCCTACTTCTTTTGTAACATGTGTTCATGTAACATGTTTCCACCATACCTTCCCCGCCCTCACACAACCTCAATCACCGCCCCCGGATTGTTCCCAGCTCCATTATCTGCAAGTAAGGGCAAACAATTCAGCTAAAACTCTCGTCTCAAAGCAGATGTATAACATCAAACAAACAATAAATAAATATTGCCTGTTCTCCCATCCAGTCCATTCTCCCACAATAAACATCAGACCAACAAGCTGAAAGGAGCTGTATATGCCGTCACCGATATAGTAGTTCGAATGAGCGCCCACAGCTGCCCTTTCCCTGTGACAACTGAGGCGATGAGTAGTCTAATTTGTCCACCACCATTCCAGTGGCACTTCTGCAGGGATGGAGGGCGACCTGGGGCCCAAAGGGGCCCAGGTGTTGCTGCCGTTGTTCTGCTGCTCTGCCACGCTGCCGGGTGGGGGGCGCTGGGCCCCCTGAGGCCCAGTGGTCCCCCCCAGCTCCTCCTCCGCTGCGGCGCCTCTGCAGGGAGGGAGGGTGGCTTGGGGCCTAAAAGGGCCGAGGTGTTGCTGCCGCCATTCTGCTGCTCCGCCGCGCTCTTCCCCACCTCCCTGGAGGATGCTGGAGGACGCTGGGGCCTTGGAGGGGGCATGGAGATAGTGTTGAGGCCTGTTCTCCTCCTGCCTCTGAGCAGTCTGTCCACTGCTTAATTGGGTAATGGGATAATTGGGTAATGGGGTGTTGGAATTGTTTTATTCTGTGACTTTTATTTGCTGTAACCCACTCCAATTGTTTTGACAGAAGAGAGGGCTATAAATACATATTATTATTATTATTATTATTATTATTATTATCATATGATGGAATTTGGGGGTATAATTCAATGGCAATCCGAACACAATCATGGGGTTTCACGTTATCGAGAATGAGTGCATCTCACGCAATTTTGGGCAATGGGAAGTCATTCCGAACACAATCAAGGGGTTTCACGTAATTGAGTATTAAAGTATCTCATGCAATTTCAGGCAATGGAGGGTCATTTTCGGGAAATGGGAACTCATTCTGAACACATTACAAATGCAATCAGATTTCAAATAAATTCACTAAACTAGTGAATTTACGTGAATTCAAATTGGCTCCATTCGAAATTGGGAGAAATTCCTCCTGTGTGATAAACTCCTTAGTTGAGTATATTTAAACAAGTAGTGTCTCCTGGTTGGGAACCCCCTCCCCTACCATCCCACTTTACTGGGCATTAGTCTCTACAAGCAATGGAGGTCTATTGCTCTGCTGATGGGGACATAACAGGCTGACATTTCCAGTCCTCCCCTGCCAGCAGTCTCTGGTGAGACAATTATAAGCAGGATCCCTGTCTCAATTCCATCCTGCACCAGACTCTCATGTGTGCAAGTAAGAAGACAAACATCTTTAGTAGCACAATCTGGTTTCTGCTTCCATGCTTGGTGAGAGCAGAAAGAGGAAGAGAAGGGAGAACAAAGGGCAATAAACTTTGTTTACTCCCAGAAAGGGAGGGATATGGGAAGTGACCCCTTCACAATCAACACTGACCAAATGACCATAGAGATATACATCAGTGTTCCTGCTGGAAGACATCCCCCTTTCTTACAGAAAGAAAACACAGATGTACAAAACAAGCATTGATACTAATACCAACAGCTCGAAGTCCTTGGAAAAGGAGAGAGTTTCAGTGTTTGGTACAAAACCAGTCCCTTCCCCACAGGCATGCAGCTGGGAAAAGCTCTCTTGTAATATGAGTAAGTCTGCAAATCAGGTGGGATTCAGCTGGCTTTATAAGCCAGGGTCCTTTCTGCATTTGGTTTACTGGAAAAACTTGGTTGCTCTCTCAGCCTTCATCTAGACTGAGATACAGTGGTCCCCCGGGTTACGAATCCCCCAGGGAACGAAATCCCCGGGGTCCGAAACCGGCGGGACTGCAAAAATTCCCCCAGGATCCGAAGGATCCCCGGGGAACGAAACGGAAAAACCGCGCGGCCCCCTTTAAATCGGCCGCACGGTGCTAAAGCTGTCCCCCGGGATATGAGCATTTCCGGGTTACGAAAGGTAATCCGGAACGGATTACCTTCGTAACCTAGGGGACCACTGTATAACCCATGATTTTTTGCCCTTGACTCTGATATTTTGGTAATAGGAGTCTACTTTGATTTATGGCTTCTGACCCCAGACTATTTGTTATCAGACAGTGCTTATTCCTTCATCTGCTGCACCTTTGGTACTCTGTGTTCTTCTGTAGTGTGAGACATTTGATTAGTGTAAGACTTCCCACTTTGTAGAAGAGAATAGAACTAGGAGGAGATGCTTTACAAGGGGGGAATAAAATCTTCAGACTTTGTCAAAGTGATGGCTCTCAGATGATTCATGGTCTTCTCTACCTTTCTACTCTGCTTAACTCCCACTGCTCACTTCATTCCTGGCATATAAAATCGACATATTTCATGCATTTTTAAAATGCATCCATGGCTCTGTGAATATCTGATTTCTCTAAAATGCAGACTCACATAGTTCTGAATTGTTTGTAACCAGCATAGCTGCAGGTCAAAGTCTTCCCAAGTATAACTCACCATATGCTCAGCCTCCATTGCAGCTGAGCATCTGAAGTTTGGATACAAGAAATCAACAACCAATGCTACAAAACATCCCAAAGGATAATGATTTCCCACCACCACCATTATATAATTTTTGTCATGTGTTGGAAACTTTGGGCTAGATGCAGCAATGATGGTTATTAGACCAGCACTTAAGCACTGGTAAATCACCTCTAAAACCTTGATGGAGCATGCATATGTGAATACCTGGTGTGCTTCCTCAATGTCAGGGAATCATCAGCTCCCCTCCAGCATCACTGAATTGTTCAGGGAGAGGGAGTTTCCTCTGAACAGAAACTTTGCAATCAGAGGAAATTCCCTCTCCTCAAATGATTCAGTGATGCTGGAGGGGAGCTGACAATTCCCTGATGTTGAGGAAACACGCCAGGGTCTCACACACATGCACTTCCTCAATGTTTTAGAGGGGATTTACCAAGACGTACCCCCACGCTAAGCACTGGGCTGATAATCTTGACATTTCCAACTAGAGTAAACCTATCAATATTTATGAGATTTGCATAAGTGAAGACTAACAAATCTGATATTTCTCACTTGGACTAACAGTGGATTAAACTTATTTCTTTTTCGAAAGGCCATGGCAGAGTTAGTAATGTGATCATTGGTTGATTTTCTTGATTATGTGTATGAGTACGGGCGGTTGTGTGTGATTGAGTGACTGAATGTGTGTTTAAAGTCATCTCCTTACCCCCCCCCTTTTTTTTTTTGGATCTAAAATATTTTTGATACATTTTTTGTCCTACTGACATTTTACATTTCTTTCAATTTTATTTTCATTAGCTACCTTGCATTTCTGTTTGAAAGAAAAATGGGATGCAAATCTTGTTAGACTTGGCTAGCTAGAATGATAGGTCACACAATCCAGGCAACATTTGCTTTACATTTATGATTTATATTGCCAAATTCTCCTGAACAGCTAATGATTGTATAGTTCAATTATGCCATAAAATGAAGTATAAAATGATGTAATCTCTCCATCTACCTGTCTACATGCATCCTGGCAATACATATGAGTACAGTTACATCAAGTCAGAATGTGCTAATGGACTACAAATTTGGTCGACACTTTAAAAATGATATTTGTAATGATGTTGCTGATCTCTGAATATTTCTCACTGATAGTTGGAGAGTGAATGCTGCTAAACCTAAGTAACATTCTTTCTACAGAACAATCCATGTTTACAGGAAATCATACACTTGTGAGACATGAGTAAGGTTGAAATTCTTGAAATCAAAATTCTGATATTAGAACCAAACCTGAGGGGGGAGCCCAGTGATTAAATCAAGGGGATGTTTCAAGAAAGCCCAAACATCTGAATGTGGATGTACAATTGTGTTTCTAAAGCCTAACTTCAACATTTCTAAAGTGGTTTAGTAGTCTGAACCAATTTCTTTGTTGATCTAGGGTGTATCACAGTAAAAGTACTCCCTTCAAATCTAAACTATACAACTTAACATCAGAGCTTCAGAAGAAACTGGTATTATTGTCCACCTCCAGCTAAGTTGCTAAAGCTTTATAAACTACAGCATTAATATATTTCAGTCTTGTTTTACCCCTTCAGGACACACATTTGATCTAATAACTCATAATATTTGTAGTAGCTAGGACAAATTATCTTTTACTGAGTTACATACTAAACTGAATATATTGCTCAATATTACAAATACTTCAATTGGCTAGAATGTAAGGAGAAGCCATGCTACAGTATATCATGGACTCATTTAAATTTAGCTTTTCAACAATTTTTGGGGGAGGGATCTGGCTAAATATTGACTGCTATTGTTAAATTTTCTTAATCCCAAAAATGTGGTAGATGCGTCAGCAGTGTGTCAAACACAGGCCAACAGTGTTGCCCAGAAGGAAAATATATCACGATAACTTATTTTATTTTTATTTTACGGTAGGTATAAATTGTGCTACCTGCTATAAATTACTTCTACTGTAGGTATAAATTGCTCTACCTGCTATTCTGAAACAGCTATTGAAATTGCACCAAATGAATGTATCATGTGATCCTCTGAATGCTAAATAGGGATACCAGTGAAGTTCTCCAAACTAGACTCCAAAAGAACATCAGGGATTTAAAAAAAACAAAAACCCAAGAACCAAAAAACCAAAAACCACACAATCCTGTAAGAAAATGAAAAAAATTAAAGCTCCCAAATTCCTCTCTGTCTTGGGTTGAAAACCAAGCAGAAAAAAAAATTTTTTGATCCCTGGATGACAAATGCTTTATTCAACTTGAGCAAAGCCTTTGTAATCCAGGGATTGTGGGAGTGTCAAGACTCAAAGTTGCTCTAGCCATACTGCAAAGCCTCCACAATTTTAAGCTTATTCAAATTGGTCTAGAGCAAGGTAATGGAGTTAGGTTTATTGATCACATCCAACAGGGCACTGTACAAAGATGATGAGATGAAGCTCAATGGCCAAAAACAGACCTCTCTATTAAGGATGTTCTGCAGCATGTAGTCTCCTGGTTTTACTCTTAGACTGAAATCTGCATGTTTATGTAGTTCTACCTGTATGATTCTGCATCTTCCCACCACATGGCAGTTGCCAAGCTCTTGGAAGGGTCCCTGTTGCTGTTATCAGTGCAGAAGGAAGAGAGTGGGGATGCAATTCATAGATCATGGACAAGCAGCTGGTGTCAGTTCAGCTGGGGTAAAGAAATAAGGATGTGTCCTGAAATAAAGTGGACCTGACTTTTCCTTCCCCCAAGAGTTCAGAACAGTCAGATCTTCCTCCCTTTCCTACTGGTAAGAAGGAGCAGCAGCAGCAGCAGCTTGACAACTGCTAAGCATGGGAGGTTTTAGGATAGAGCACAAGAGTCCCTTTCAAGTGAGTATTCATGTTTTTGAGAGTGACTTCTGTGTACATTGTATAAACCATATAGTTAATAGCCTTTTGAAAGTTATAAGTATCTGCTGGGGGAATGACTTTGATCCATCAGTTGCTCTTCCTCTGCTTGTAGTCTGTGAGTGATTTGTTTCACGAAGAAAGAACATGCTAGTTTTGCACTGAGGCATTTTGCAAAAATTGTGGAAACTTAATAGGCAAAACAAAGCCACTTATCTTGTGCTGGAATTAGAAATCTTGCAGGGGTTAGAAAATGCAACAGTCTCACTTTGTATCTTGAGACACCTGTCTCGACAAATGCTAGATACTTAATAAGGGTTCCTCATTTCCTTCATTCTATGCATCACTACAAATCAATGTGTACAAAGGATAATAAGTAATGAAAATGTCTGATACTGTTGATGTGGGACATCAGTTTATATTTTTCTACCCCTCAAACTGGAGCCCTAGTCCATATCCCAGGTCTTTTTGCTTTTGTTTTGTTTTTTCTCAAAGTAAGCGTGATAGCTGCCAGTTATGTCTAGTAACACAAAACACTCAAATTCTCTACAAGTTAAAACTATGATCTAAAATTACCCTATGGAATAACTTAGCTGAAACTAAGCAAGACTGCATCAGTTGGATGAGACCCTTAGGAAATCTGCATATATTACCTTGCCTTTTATTGGAGAAACATAGCAGCATACACTCCTTCAGCATGTCCATGGTGTGGGGAAATGACATAGAACCTATCTTTGACCTGTTATCTATATACTCTTTGCAAACTGACAAACTTTTGGATTTGTTTCCTCAAGAACAACAGCATCCCAAGTTTTACTCCAAATTCAATGAATGGTGAGGCAGGTGGGTGGTCATCGCAATCTTCCCCATAAAGAAAACAAGAAGCAGAATTTGAAAAGGTGTTGATTTTGCAGTTGTTGTAGATTTTTCTTTATAAAGCTACAAAGCTATCAGAAAAAATGAATAAAAAAGGTTTGAGAAACAAAGAAGAGAATAAAGAGAGAGAAAAATGTGATTCTGTCTGTAGTGTTGTTTTGACTGTTCATAGGCCCTCTGGCATCAGTAAGCCTCAGGAAACTGAGTTGATTGTTCTCATTAAACATGAAAAGAGTGTTTCATTCACTGAAGAAAGCCCTTGTAATTTAAAAGATAATTTTGAGAACACAGGCTATTATGTGGTGGAATGTGCTTTGGTTCTATAAGTGAATTTGCTTTTACAGACCAAAGCTAGGTTATGGGTGGTCAATGTTTATATCAGCAGTGTACAAAACAATAGCATCCAAATTTGTCTGAAGTACAAGAGATCTATTTACAAACCATTTCAATACTCCCTCTTCAATCACTGTTTCAAGATATTTTTATCAGCCCATTATTTCTAATTTTATTGTGAAAAAAAAAACAACTGATTTGATGTTAAAAATGTACCATACTGGTCTATCCAGTCCATCAAATAGACTGATCTGATGAAAAGAAGGTACCATACTGGGAGCTATATTGCCATTTCCTTGGAGAGGCAACAATAAAGCGGGAGACTGGCATATTCCTTCCTTTTATTATAGTTATATTGTGGTAATAGCTCTAGTAGGCACTTCACTCCTATCACAGCAACCACGGTCTGTAAAAGAGGGATCAAATTGTAATTCAGTGGTACATTCTGCTACATTCTAGGCTGTTCATGTTTCCACACGATGAACAGGCTCCATCAGGAATCTCACATTCTTCTCAATGGAGCTGTGTGGACATTTCTCAATAGAATTCTCATTCTAGTTCCTTCCTAGAAGATATGCATCTAAGTTATATCAAGACAGTTCTGTGTTCTCCTCCTTCTGTTAAAACGATAGACTTTATCGCAATCACTTTTGTCTCCGTTATGGGGATGGGAACGGGACTCTCGGGGCCACATGCAAATGAATTTTATCACACACCCAAGCGTCCACAAAAAGGTCCCATTCTGGCACCCGTACCCAAGCTGTCCCCGTTCAGTGCCAGCTGGTGCCATTTTAGCAGGACAGAAGTCTTTCGACCAGAACATTTAATGCTCCTCGGCACTGAATGGAGACGGCTTGGATATGGGTGCCAGAACGGACCATTTTGTGGATGCTTGGGTGTGCGATAAAATCCATTTGCGCACACTCCTGAGTGTCCCATTCCCATCCCCATAACGGAGACAAAAGTGAATGTGATAAAGTTGAACATGAAGAAACCCTTATTTCAAAGCAGAATATACATGCCTCTCCACTACTGATGTTACCATGCAAATTTGCAAATGCTGAAGTGTTCAGTCACTTCCAG
Source organism: Urosaurus nigricauda (assembly GCA_034509955.1). Lineage (NCBI taxonomy): Eukaryota > Metazoa > Chordata > Lepidosauria > Squamata > Phrynosomatidae > Urosaurus > Urosaurus nigricauda. The sequence continues at coordinate 165,339,110 of JAOEGL010000005.1, read as the reverse complement.
TCATTTTAGGGAAGAAGTGGTTGGCCACTCCTTCTTTAGGAATATGGGAATGTCAGAAGAACAGCTTGGTAAAGCCAAGCTAACCACAAACAGATTTGTGAGAAATTGGAACTTTTCATATTTTTAAATCTTTATGAATTTTCAAGCTGCAGAAATAGGAGAAAAAAACAAGCAAAATAAAACTCTGCTGATTATTTCTATTTGCTAGCAAACATAAAAATAAACATCAAGTTTATATAGTGTACTATCTCCAATGTGGAGTTCATAAGAACTATATTGGTGAAAGGTATACGAAACTAAAAATCAGCTGGTGTTCTAGGAATCTCATGGATGGATAGGCAAGGAGAAGGTTGACTATCACAGTGGATTATCTTCAATAATAGTGAAACCGAACTGAGACATGGCCTAGTATTCCCATATATTACTTCTCTCCAGCACTAACAAGGCAATATATATGAAGCTGCACTTGGTCAATAGAACTATTCTCTACCAACAATGCACATTCCTGAATGTGCAATGGGAACAAGAAAAGCTGTACAAGTAGTAATGCAAAGTTTTCTAATGAATAAAAATGGACTACAGGGGAAATTGCACAGTACAATGGCGGGACCTAATTATGTGATTCTAAAATGAAGACATCATAGGAAATTGTTTCCTGCTGGCTATAAGGTAAAGGGCATTTAGAAATTGTAGGATAATTGTGTGACTCAAAAATGGAGATAAACACCATAGGCTCTCTTCCCAATCATCCTGAACTAAAGGGCATTCAGAAAATGTAGAATAATTCTTACTTAAGAACTGTTTCTGACATCACATCTCAGCAATTGCTTCAGTTAAAAGATACTGTATTCAAGATATACTCAGTAACTACTTGAGTTCGAAGAAGCTATCTAGACTCTGCAGTGAAGGTTTACCATATTTTATATGTTAGGGTCTTATTGGAACAGAAGTATATGATCAGATCTCCCACACAGCTGTTTTCTCTTCCTCCACCTCTGGCACAGCTAAGGGCTGCAATCCTACTGTTACACTTGAAAAGAGGAGACCCAGTGAACCAATGGGACTTACCAGTATGTTCACTCACCATTCAACAATTGATTGAAAAAGTCTACTCTAAGTGGAACTAACCAATAGGAGCCCACCCAAGGTAAACAAACTGGAGTACTGTTATATGGGTAACTTTATGCTTCTCCACACAGGCAAAAAACAATGTCAGAGGGCATTTGGACTAGGAAAATAGTAGAAACAGAAATATATTTTTAATATCCAAAAGCTTTGGTCCACTGACCAGTTTCATCTCCACAGATGAGGGAAGATCTCTCACTTTCACTGTCTACTGCATATACTTTTAAAAAGTTCCTTGATTCTGTTTATAAAGAATATGAAGCTTTTATTACTTCTTACCCAACATTGCAATGTGTGAAATTCTCATGCATCTGAGCCTGCCTAAATCCACAAATATCTACTTGCTATATAGAGGTTAAAATGAGGCATCTGTCAGGAAAAAAGAGATGACAAGCCTAATCCAGCAGCATGAACATTCAGACTGTGAGTGAAAACCAGGCTTCAAACTTCTAAAGACTCAAAACCTTCTGTCTTGATAGGTGAATCTGTCACTTTTGCTTTTTCCCATATCAGTAGATTTTTTTAAACACACACACACACACACAAACATACACAGAAATTTCTTTCCATATGATTAATGAAGAAATTTGAAACTGTTGTAGTAGATCACAATGATAAATATATAAAAAACTTCCCCCAAATTGCTGGCATGCATGTGGGCAAAAAAGGACACATGTGTGGTGTTAGTGCCCATATGTACAAAGATTTTGGTTAGAAATTATTGAAGAGATAAATAGAATGATGGGAAGAAACCTCTAATTTAATAACGTTGAAATGGGGTTTAATAGGGTTTATTTAATAGGGTTGAAATGCATGGGGGGTAAAAATGGAAATATTTAATAATGATTTATTATATACATTGTGTGGTATCATTAAGCCTAACAATATCTTTGATATGAGAAAGACATCAGATTACATTTTACACACTCTACTATCATTAGAAAACTTAAATCGGTTGCACACAATATCCTCCCTTTTAAGACTGGTTCAAATGCCATCTGCACTATTTTTCCACCCGCTAATGCGGGGATCAGATAAACAGTTTAAGTGCTAGCAGACAGTGCTGCTAAGATCTTCTTCTAAATTAACCAGGCATGTTACTTGTTATTGATTATTTTGTTTGTTTGCCCTTAAAGGCGGTAATGGTGGGGAAATTGCTCTCCCATGCCCCTGATTGTGGCGGCGGTGATGTGCAATCATTACCCCCCCCCCCTTCTGCAGCTTCTCCTCTCTCCTCCTTACCAGCTGATAAGGGGGAAATCCTCTGATCCTTGTGGAACTGTCAGCACCCTGTTTATCAGTGGGGTAGTTTTTCCTCTCCTCTGCTGTGAATTTCATGACAGAGACACTTGCAATCAGGACATCTGGGTCCTGGCTCAAGAGACCAGCTGTTTACCGGCATATTACTGGAAGTCTCTAAAATTCTGCTTTCATTAAGTAGAAGCAGTCATATTTATACTGAGCCCTCTGTTTGCTTGGTAAGATGGCTAATATAGAATTAAACATTCTTGCGTGTCAGTGATGATCCAGTCTCTATTTAATTTACTGTTATTATGCTTTTTTCAAATGTTAACCAATCATTCACATTACTGGTGATTCTGTAGAAAACTGATGGCAGCAAGTCTTTTCCTCAGTTTCATTGAGGAAATGTCAGGAAATTTATTCAGTTTTCTTCTTTTTTTTTTTTTTTTAAAATATGTTTATTAAGTTTAAAAAGAATACAAAAAAACAATCACACATAACATACATAACATAACATACAGAGACATTATTAGACATTCTCATCCATACCAATACATTTGTTACTTCCTTACATATGACTTGGAATTGCTAATTACATAGTTTATCATATCTCAATAAATCTCAAATAGTGAAACTTATAGAGTCTTTCTTTTTAAATTAAATTTTTATCTTGTTGCTCAACTAATTTACAATGAAAACATCATTTTTCTCCAAGATCCACTGTAATACCCTCCTCTTTCCTGTGAAGCAGTTCTAAATTAAGTAGTTTGAGGAGAAAACCTATGAAATAACATTCATGACTTTGTTAATATGAGAATCTCAGTATTTAGAAGCTTTATCTGCTATCTTTTCATCAATGTGTTTGTTAAACAAACAAAATTAAACAAATGAAATAATCACTATTACAAATATATTTTGGGACAACACACACACATACAGTCACACACATATGCAGAGAGTATGTGTCATATTTTTAAGACTAAAATGCTTAAATTCAGAATATTCAGAACTTTGCTCCCAACATTTGTTCAGCTTAGTTTAAATTTCCTTAACTGCATCCTTTGATCTTTGATGAGAAAAATAATTTTTATTATCATCATGTCATTGTATAATTAACCAAATTTTTACAAATTTTAATCCAACAGTACTTGCAACTAGATGATGATGGTGATGATGACTTTGATGAAGGTGATGATGATGGTGAATAATTTGGACCCCACTTTTCTCCAAAAATTAGGATTCAGAGTACCTTACAATTTAAAAGACCTATAAAAAATAAAAATGGTTGGCTTTGATCAAGACTTGAATGACAGTTCACTACCTTTAAAGATACTTCCTACAAATTATTAAAAAATTAAACTCCCCAAGAAAGTCATTTTCACCTAAAGAAAATAAGTCTTCACAAATATGTAAAGGCACAGGAATTTACAGTATTAGTTAATGTGTAATGAGTTTGATAAAGCCTTAAACAAGAGGTGAATCTTTTTTTGAGCAGTTCAGAGTCCCATTTAGAAGGTAAAGCACCATTAAAGCTAACAGAACCAGGCCTTGAGCCCCTGGGGGAGGGGGATATCAATGATGTGTTCAGAGTTGAGAAAGGCCAGAGTGTACTAACTTTTTAGTTTTGTTTCACTAAAAATTCCCAAAGTGCAACAAAGGGTGGAGAAGGAAAAGGGAGTGGACATGATAGGACAGCCTCATAGTATCCTTGAGCTGAAGTATTTCACTGTCAAATTGAGCTTATGGGAAAATCTCTGGGAATCCATTTTCAGGTTAGCATAGCTAACTGCTTTCACTGTTGCGATTGACTGATGTTTTATAACTTAAGTTCAATTTTAAATGTATAGTTGTTCTCTTTTCCTTTTCATAGTACTAGGTGAGGACAAAGGTTGGTGTGCAAAAGAATGATGATGGAAGGTAGAGTTGAATGAATTACAGGTTTACTTTTAACTTACCACCTAGAGTCATTGAGCTGGAAGTGACCTCAAGGGCTATCAAGCCCAAGCCCCTGCCATGCAGGAACACACAATCAAAGCACCCCTGACAGATGGTCATTCAGCCTAAGTTTAAAAAACTCAAAAAAGGGAGACTTTACCACACTCAAAGGGAGTGTGTTCCACAGTTGAACAGCTCTCACTGTCAGGAAGTTCTTCCTAATATTGAGCTGGAATGTCTTTTTCTGTAGCTAGCATCCATTGTTTCATGTATTAGGAGCTGTACAGACCGCTTCTTTGGAGCGGTGTCCCACTGCCCCTTTCCTCACCAGATCAGGGCCATGGCAACCACATGCTGTAGCCATGATCTGGTGCTTTACCAGCACTAAAAAAAAATAAAAAAAAATAATCCAACAAAATGCTGCTCCTTTTAGCTCTGGCAAAAAGGTTCTCTTGCTGTAGCAGTGATAGCTTTTCTGTGCTCCTTTGGTGCATCATGTCTAAACACTGCACCAACAAAGCACTGTGACACCCCTGCCATGTGGTTGGGCATGCAGCATGACACTGGCATGATGCCAACATCGGTGCACATGGTGTCAAAATGCCACAACCCCAAATTGTCCCCATGCTGGCGCTTCAAGCTGGTTTGTTTAGCCCCTTATTCCCTGGAGCAGCAGAATCAAGTTTGCTCCATCTTCAACATGACATCCCTTCAAATATTTGAATAGGGCTATCATATCATATCACCTCTTAACCTTCTTTTCTCTAGACTCAGATCCCTAAATTACTCCTCATAGGGTCTGATTTCCAGACCTGCCACATTTTGGTCACCCTCCGCTGGACCCACTCCAGGTTGTCAACATCCTTTTAAAACTGTGGTGCCCAGAACTGGACACAATGGCCCGATCTAGATGGGCAAAAGGAAGCACTTTAAGGGCTAAAAAGCCCGTCTTTAGGGTTAGGGAGGGTGTAGTATCTACACCCTCCCTAGGCCCAAAGCGCATGGACGCCGCCATTTAAAGATGGCAACGTCCATACGGATGCGCCGGAAGAGCATCATCATGTGCGCAGCATTTAGATTCGCTATGCACATAATGACATTCTAGCGCCACGGGAGGGCGCCAATCGCGCCCTTCCCGCGGCGCAAAAAATAGAACTCCAAAACGGAGCTTTTTTTGCATCGGGTCTTTGCCGCAGACTTTAAATGGCTGTGGCAAAGACACAGGGAGAAAGGGGCCGCGGCAGCAGCCCCTTTGTCCCTTCAGTCCTGTTGAGGGAAGTGGGGTGCAGCGGGACCCAGAGCGCCCGCTGCACCCTGCTTGGAGGCCGCGGGGAACCGGCAGTTTGCCGCTTCCCCGCAGCCTCCAAAAGTGGCAGGATGAGGCCTCTGGGGCTGCCCGTGCGGCAGCCTCGGCATCATCCCGCTGCTTAAAGGGGTGAGTACAGACCGCCCCTTTTGGGTGGTCTAGAAAGCCCCAATATTCCAGGTGAGGCCTGGCCAAAGTAGAATAGTGTGATACTATTAGTTCTATTGATCTGATTTACCAGAGGATAACCTACCACTTAGAGTTGGGGAGCAGAGTCATAATGTGAGATATTGCCTGATCTAGATTGGCAAAAAGAAGTGTGTTCATGGCTGCATGAAAGTCTAGTCTTTAGATGAGAAAAAGGGAAAGTGTGCCATGAAAACGCTTTTTTTGTGTTTTAGGGGAGAAGAAGTGCCTTTAAAAAGGTGCTGGTTTTCCCAACTTCTTTTTTAAAAACTGCAGAACAGCGTAGCTCCATCTAAAGGCTGCAAGCCTTTAAAGAAAAGGCAACTTCATGTCACACTTTCCTGCCAATCTAGAAAGCCCCAATGTGACTCATAAAATAAGTTTTCTCTTTGATATATGTGTGTGTGTGTGTGTGTGTGGTTTGCATGTCCTAATAATTCATAAACCCTTGTACTTATTCTTGTTGGAAAGATCCCAACAATTATCGTCCAGCTAGTCTGACATTAGTTCCAGGAAAGAGTCTAGAGCAGACCATTAAGTAGAGAGTCTGTGAACATTTAGAAGCCAAAAATGGCAACATGGGTAAGTCATGCCAAACAAACCTGATCTCTCTTTTTTATAAAATTAACAGCTTGGTAGATGAAGGGAATGCTGTGGATATAGTATACTTGGATTTCAGTAAGGCCTTTGACAAGGTTCCCCATGACATTGTTGCAAACAAGCTTGTAAAATGTGGGTTAGACAAGTTAACTGTTACATGGATTTGTATTTGGTTGACCAGCCGAACCCAATGGGTGCTCAACAATGGCTCCTTTTCAACCTGGAAAGAAGTGACCAGTGGGGTCCCACAGGACTCTGTCCTACGCCCAGTGCTATTCGACATCTTTATTAATGATTTGGATGACAGAATTGAGGGCATACTCATCAAATTTGCAGATGACACTAAACTAGGAGTAGCTAATACCCTAGAGGACAGGATCAAAATTCAAAATGACCTTAATAGACCAGAAAGCTGGGCCAATGCTAACAAAATGAAATTCAATGCAGAGAAATGTAAGGTTCTGCACTTAGGGCGGGAAAATGAAATGCACAGATATAAAATGGGGGACACCTGGCTGAATGAAACTATGTGTGAAAGGGATCTAGGAGTCCAAGTAGACCATAAGCTGAACATGAGTCAACAGTGTGATGCAGCAGCTAAAAAGGCCAATGCAATTTTAGGCTGCATCAATCGAAGTATAGTGACTAGATCAAGGGAAGTAATAGTGTCACTCTATTCTGCTTTGGTCAGGCCCCACCTGGAATACTGTGTCCAGTTCTGGGCATCACAATTCAAAAAGGATGTGGAGAAACTGGAGCGTGTCCAAAGGAAGGCAACTAAGATGGTGAAGGGTCTGGAAACCATGCCCTATGAGAAATGCCTTAGGGAACTGGGGATGTTTAGCCTGGAGAAGAGAAGGTTAAGAGGTGATATGTTTAAATATTTGAAGGAATGCCATGTTGAGGAGGGAGCAAGCTTGTTTTCTGCTGCTCCAGAGACTAGGATGCGGAACAATGGATACAAATTGCAGGAAAAGAGATTCCACCTCAATATTCGGAGGAACTTCCTGACAGTAAGGGCTGTTTGACAGTGGAACTCCCTCAGAGTGTGGTGGAATCTCCTTCCTTGGAGGTCTTTAAGCAGAGGCTGGATGGCCATCTGTCAGGGATGCTTTGATGGAGAGTTCCTGCATGGCAGGGGGTTGGACTGAATGGCCCTTTTGGTCTCTTCCAACTCTATGATTCTATGATTCCTCAAACAGCGTCAGGTTTTGTGTCATTTTCCAATGGCATCACTCAATGCATATGGAGAATATGGACCTCATAGGGCGAAAGCCAAGAGGAGGTGTGGCACCCAATCAGGCCCTCCTTCTGCTGTGGGGTATATATAAAGTGTGCCTCTCATGGCTTTGCTGCCACCCTGGCTCTTTCTCCGGGGAGGAAGCCAAGGCAATGGTGAGGCACAGGGTGGGGCAAATTTGATGTCTTAAAATCACCTCAGTGGTACATGCAATTGTGAAAGCAATGGTGCACATGGAACCTAGGGGAATTAGTGCATCATTTTCCTTAATGTTGTCTTTGGCAAACTGCAGCTATTTCCAAGTCTGACTGCCAGCCCATCCTAGTGGTACTGAATGTGGCCAGAAGAGCTTTCACGTTTTACCATATGGATTTTCTTTTGCATTGTTTGTTTACTTTTCTTTACACTGCCTAGAATCTTCCTGATGCCGAATGCTTCTTTGATTAGGAGAAATCCTGTTGATTTTCCCTCTTAATACATATAACAAAACCTTGCATTCATACCGTGTACATTTTGGCAGAAAGGCAATATATATGTGTATGTGTACACACATTTAAAGTACAGTGGTCCCCCGGTTTACGAAAGTAATTCTTTCCAGCACCCCTTTCGTAAACTGAAAAAGTTCACTGTAAGTATAGGAATAAACTTTGCACCATTTGAATTTCCCACAGGTTTTTTTTTTTCGTAACCTGGGTTTTTTTCGGAAACCAGGGCCGTTTTTCCGGCCCCAGTTCTTTCGGATCCTGGGGTTTTCGTACCCCGGGGGATTCGTAACCCGGGGGACCACTGTATACAATTTGATATAAGTCTATTTGGAAATTAAGTCACAACAAATTGAGTGGGTCTTGCTCCCAAATAATTCAGTTAGGCCAGTGATATTCCTTTTATATTGCTTTGTTTTAATGATGTTTTTTTAAAAAAGCTATATGTTATAATTGCATTTTTATCATTTAAACAACCATTTGAACACTTTCATTCTGAGAAAAAGGTAGGACTCATATCTAATAAATGAAACAGGTAATTTAATAAATCAAATCACTACAGAAGAGCAATCTTAAATATATATAACCTAGTATTCATGGACTTTAAAGTAAAGCCCATGAATGCTAAATCCAATTAAAAACATAAACTAATATATCACATTCATGTCTTTCTCACAAGCAGGGACCTTTATAGAAAGAATAATTTAGTTCATTATTGCAATACTGCAATACTGCAATATTGTAGTTGCAATAAGTTCTTTTTTTAAAAGCAATGATTTCCCCCCTAATCTAACAGTGATTTTTTCTCCTAATAGCATCAATATGAATAAAAGTAAGGACATAACCATAAAGTAAAAATTGCAGAGATTTTTTTGTTGGTTACTTCTTCACTGACAGTAAAAGTCCAAATATGTAATATATTGCATACTGCTATTTAATACTCAGCATAGCAGAAACACTAAGCTTCTGAGAAGGTTTCAAGCTGTTAAAATGCAAGCAATTGCTAAAAGGTATGCATAAATTAGGTTCTAAAAAACCTGAATACTTATGGATTGAAGAGGCTGTTAAACTTTTTCATTATCAATTAAAAGTTCTCAGTGTCACATGTGTACCCATTTTGAGATTAAAGTGCTCCGTTAATTAGAACCTATCTATGAATGTATAATTTTTGAAGAAATAATATAATCTCTTTTGGTAGACAAGTTTTTCTTGACTATTAAGCAGTCATTGAAAGAGAGCTACTGTTTGATTCTCCTGATCAATTTAAATTTAAGGAAACACACATACTACAATATGAAGACAAGATGTTTGCATGTGATTTTGTCATCTGAAATTTTAAAAACAAGAAAATATAGTTTAATAACATGCATGTGGAGATTTCTGTAAATCTGAAATTACTTTCAAAGCTGGTTAAGATATAACTTTGAAGAGATCTTTACCAAATGTGATTCCCCAGGTGTCCTGAAAGGCTTCACAACATATGGTATTAGTTTTAGTTTAGGGTGCATATCACCCTGGCCTTCACTAACTTGTCATTCTTTTCTAGGCATAGTTTAAAGATCTGACACCATGGCAAGGGAAAGACTACCTTGACCAGTTCCCCACACAATAACATCAGACAGAAATAAAATTAATCAGTAGGTTATCTATTAGGCGATCATACCAATTCTACGATTTGCTTTGGGTCCTGATTCAGCACTTCTTAAAAAAAAAAAAAAAAGCTTGTTTCTGCCTACACCAAACTGAAACCAATCTGTTTTGATTCACAACCAGAACCAAAGCTGAAATTCAGAAATGTGAAAGCCTTCCCAATGATTCTCATTGGAAAAACAAAAAGAAAAAAAAAGAAAAAAAAAAAGAAGAAGCTATGTCGTCTTCTCTTCGTCAACATTGGTTACTGTGTGAGGTATCAGGGTTTCTTCTTCTTCTTCTTCTTCTTCTTCTTCTTCTTCTTCTTCTTCTTCTCCTCCTCCTCCTCCTCCTCCTCCTCCTCCTCCTCCTCCTCCTCCTCTTTCCCAACAGCTGTAGAAGGCAGTAAGCAGCTTCTTCCCATCCCCCAATGGGGATTTGGCAGCTGAGTGGTTGGGTGTATGGTACTCAGATATTACAGCTTTTGCAGCTGTGTGTGTGTGTGTGTTAGGCATCTAGGCAGTGTTGTGGGCCTTTAGCAGCCATGCAGGGTTTTTCTTTGTCTGTTCTGCCTAGGCCAGTCTCATGGTGATAAGCAACAGCTCTTCCTTAGCCAAGTGGATACCCAGAGGTGTGGGCCTAGGCTTACTTGGGATGTTGACAGGGCCTGGAATGGGAACTGGTCAGGCTCTAGCCTGCTCTAATTGGTCTTGACAAGCTTTGTTCTGGTCTATATTTGGGAACTGAAAGGAGGCCTGCAAGAAGGCCTGAAGGCTAGTTGGATCTGGTGTAGCTAGCATCAAAATAGCTGTTGGATGGGCTTGTTGTCTACTCAGGTCTGGTACTGTCATGTACATTTGTGGCCTAGTGGGGTACGGTTTGGTGGTTTTCAGGTTGAAGAGTGGGCCTGGTGTGTTGTTGCATAGCCTCATGTGTCTGATTTCTGGACCTGTAGCTGGGATTGCAGCCTAGTTGGACCTAATGCAGGAAGAGGCCTAGGAAGGAGGTGTGGCTATGCATGGAGATATTTACTCATTCTTCTGTGTTGACTTTGGTGTGGTAACCAGGCCTTTGTCCATGTCACTAACTCCCTCACCTCAGAGCACCAAAGTGCCCTGTTTCAGTTTTTTGCACACTCACAGACTATTACTAGAGTGAGAACAAGTAACCCAGAGCTTTCACATTTAATGGCAGCTAAAATAGGATCATAAATCAAACAGGGTCCATTTTCAAGGGCAACATGCAGTAGAGAAGTCAAGCCAGTCCAAAATCTTGAGAGGCAAATAGGATCATCAACCAATCCAAGAGTTTGCAAGGCAGGCAGGATTGTGAGTCAGACCACAGGTAAGGGTTTCAGGAATCTAAAGGAGAACCACAGGAATGCTAAGGCAAGAATTTGAAATGCAAAAATGGTTTCCAACAGAGGTCAGAGTTAACTCTTAAATTGGCTACAGCCAGCTGTCCTTGATTAAGAATGTTTCTCCTGCTGTTTGGCAAGGTGCCATACAGACTGTCTTGCTTCTGCTCTCTTCTTTGCTGACTAGGTCCAAGGGCTTGGGGTTCATGCTTCCACATCCAATTTTGCCTATGTTGTCATGATGAGAACAGACATGAATGTGATTTTTAGTATCTTAGCCAGACCTTGAGATGCCATGAAGAAATTAGGAACAGAATCAAACTGCTCATGGTGGAAATATTTATTTACAGGTGATAAGGAGATGCTATTTACAGAAGCAGGAACAAAACATTTTTCATGAATGGAAGGACACACTCTCTTCTTCCTCAGTAGCTCACAGCTTCTTAGAGTTAAACTAGAACTCTCTGAATACTCACTGACAAACTGCAACTGCACTCTCCACAACTCTTCTCAACGCTAACCAACTTGTCTCAACCCACAAAACAATACCCCAACATGACAACCCACACTAGTTCATGTAACACACAGCCTTATATACACTTTGCTGATGCAGTTTTCCACAATAGGGCATAATGCATTACATCATAGTGCTGAGTCATGCATAATGGCAGGTGCAGTGCTCAATACACATTTAGGTGTCTGGCCACCTCAAGAACATTTAATAACCTTGTCACACTTAACAGATACACAACATGACTGTGCAGTTCTACAGATCTTAAATTTACATTACCATATCTTAAAATGAGTCCTGGCTCTATGTGTCCTGAGATGGCCATTCCACAGGAGAAGTGAAAGGATCTTCCTCATCTTAATCCTTGGGGTCCTGGACCATGACACCAAAGGTCCTGTGTCTTTTCTAGGCATTTACATTACATTGTCTGCAATTTAACATATTATTCCTGGTTCAATATTTGCTCAGTTTGGACAATAACATTGCCAATGCTCTGTCATGGAAACAGATGGTATGTTTCTGGTTACTTGCTCTGGAAGTAAAGGAAACAGGCAGACAACACTCAGGGAATTATGGATGGATGGATGGAGAATTGAAGGAGCACATATCATTGGTATGGCTACTGACCATGTTTCATTGAATACATGCACTGATAACCTCTCATTTGGATTTCTGCAATATGCTCTACATTGGGCTACCTTTGTACCAAGTCCGGAAGCTTCAGTTAGTCCAGAATGTGGCTGCCAGATTGCTGACCGGGGCATCAAGAACAGACCATATTACTCCGATATTAAAATCTTTACAATGGCAACCAATTAGCTTCCGGGCACAATACAAAGTATTGGTCATTACCTTTAAAGCCATATAAGGCTCGGGCCTGAGTTACTTGAAGGAACTCCTCTCCCAATACAATCCGCCCCACACCCTCAGAACATCAGGGAAAAATTTATTGGAATCCATTAACACAAGATTGATGTCAACATCTAAGAGAGCATTCTCTGCTGTGGCCCCAAAACTCTGGAACAACTTGCTGGAAGAGATCCATCTTATTACTACCTTAGATGCTTTTTAAAAAGCACTAAAGACGGATCTCTTCTGGCGGGCCTATCCACCTGATATGATATGACAGTCATGAATGACTAAGGAATGACAGCAGCAAATTAGACATATAACCATGACAATTAATAGATAATTAGTGAATTTAATGTGCTTTTTAGATTTTAATTGCACGTAATGATGTATTGCACATTGTATGATGATTTTTAATGTTTTAATCTGTTGGAATCCCCCCTCGATCCATGGGGAGAGGTGGGAAATACAAATAAATATTATTATTATCATCATCAGAGGGCTGCCACTGGATATAGTGAGTTCCATCAGATGCACCATTTGGCCCGTTTCAGTAGAGCATCTCATGTAACTCTGTGCGAAATTACAAGAGAAAGGCAATGTCATGTCACGCAATGTACTACACTCCATATGTCTTGAAAGTACACTGGGACTTCAGACTTAAGGACATGATAGATGGATGTTCTGTGAGTGATGGATAGTGGAAAGTAATAGAACCCCTCTTTCTCTGTGTTTTCTTAAAATGTTAGGTGACTGTTGAGCTTCATTTTGTATTTCTGTGTACAAGAGCTCCTCCTCTCTGCATTCATAGTTGCATTTTGGAGTCCTCTGTATTTAGTGAGCTGGAGATAGCCAGCAAAATAGATTCATCCAGGAAGACTTTATAATTGAGGTATGTGACAATAGGCCCAGATCAGGTGCAGATTTGGTTCTGTAGGTCTGAAAAGGATCAGGTAGGGAAAGGATCCTTGGTGGAGAAAGAGAAATGTGATGTCTTGAAATTTTTTCCAGTGTGAAGAGTCTATCCATTCATGTTTGGTGGGGTGGAGAGATGAAGAGGTCCCCCCCCCCTTACTAATTTTCAGTTTGGGCTGTAAGCAGCAGGGGCCTACAGAGCTTTGGACTAATCCAGTTCAAATTCTGTTCTATAGTTTGGTATCAGTGAATGCAGCCACGGGGTTTCCTCTAATGAAGATTGAATAGTAGTAAAGTGGAAATTTGATTAATATTAAAGCTATGTTGACCTACTCCAGGAGAGATGCAGACACTAAAGTGTTTTGTGTGTAGTTAATTCTGAATTATTTCAAGGCACTGGCAATTGTATAAGATAGTCCAGGTCCTATCTGCAGACACATTTTCATATTTTGGGTGGCATACTAGATACAGCAAGGTTTTGGAACCCAGCTCAGGATGTCAGGAGCTGCATTAGTGGAATTATTGGGGAGGAGTGGCATGCGGTGCTGTTATCCCTCTATTGTTTGAGGAGCATCATGGCCTGACTCCACAAATTTTGATAGTACAGTTGGGAAGATACAGTTTGGGAGTCCTGGAAGGGGTGTCCTTAATAGTACAATCCAAGGATGACCTAGGTGAGATTAAGAGGTGATACAGGGAGTAGTGTTGTCTGGTAAGCCCTCATCCCCAGGCATGGAGGACTGAGGGCAATTGCACTGTTGACTCTCCTGCCCCTTTTTGTACCTAGGAACAGGAGAGCAACAAAAATATTTTTAAAAAATAAACAATGGGGTGGAGATGCAAGAAGATGTGGCAGGAGTTGCAGCCCTCCAAAGTCCCATAGCGAAGCAAGATGGTGCTCAATCCCAGGCAATTGCCCAACCTTGTACTGAACAAATCCAACAAGATCCAACAACAGCAGTGCTCATGCAAACACCCATTGTACAAATGGTTGTACCTTTTTAAAGCTTGTACAAGGTGGCATCCAGTAGGACCTTGTACAAATGGTCATCTGTCCTTTGGACTTGCATGCTCTTTGGATTCAGTTTTAATGTTCTTGTGGTATGAGATGGTCACTGCAAGGTCCCAGCTGGCTGTGTGCTTGCTGGAACAATTTGCCACTGGATACTTCTGTCCTCCTCCCAGAACCCACAATCTTGTATAAATACACTAGCTGGGCTTTTCCCCCTACCTGCAGTGTATTGGATTTTGGCCACCATTCTTTGGATAGTCGGTATTGACACCAACTCCTGAAATATTCAGAGTTCAGATGGGTTCTAGTAATCTTCTTATTTTACCACAATGTCTGCTGATTTTGTAATATACGAATTAGCTCCATAAGATAGACAAATCACACCTACCAGTAGATCTGAACTCAAGAGGAACAAATTGAGATGTTGTACCTATGCCAAACAAGTAAATCAGTGTTATTATACTGGTACTACATTTCTGTTTAATTGTGTGAGAAATTTGTTCTGAGTGGAGCAGAATTATTATAATATTCTTTTAAAGAAAAAAAGTCCACAACACCTTTCTTCTCTGTTTTATCACTTTAGCCAGTATGCTGTCCTCAAGCCTTCCCTTTGAATGAGAATTCCTTCAATTTCTCCTTCTTGCAGAGCTTAAGCCTCTGTTTGTAAATAATGCAAAAGGTACTTTCAAAATTCAAATTCCATCACATCATAGTTTTGCTTGTGGAATTACTTTGTATGAGATATGCTTTTTCTTTAGACACAGCTGTGGAAATGTGTCTTAGATTTATCTATGCTGCCAGCTGACAAGGTGACATTTTCTTATTCATTCTGCCTGACTCTCCATCTTACTAGAAGCATCTTCCTTCTTTCTCCTTTTTGAAAGGCTATGCAAATAACAGTTAACAATAATCCAGATGCCAATGACTGGCTTGTTACTACTATCACCTTCAGACTCTAGAATAGTTCTTTTGAGCAGAACAATACTTGGAACACAAGGTTTCAGTCATGTTCCTAAATCAATCTATGCTGTAAATAGTCACTATGCAAACAAGTCATTAATGACAGGCTTTCAATAAGAACTTCAGATGTTTTAAGCCTTTAATCCATTCATTGTTGTATTGTAAGAGCTCAAAAGTTATCTTGAAGTGGCATACTAAAATAGCTGTTATTTACTCTCTGTGAATTGATAATACCCCCAGTAACGTAGGTGCCATATGCAAAACCTCTGTTTACTTTCAACATCTGTGAACAATAAATAATAAATGAAACAGTCTAAAGTAACGCATAAAGCAGATCAGTCAACTGAGCACAGGAATTAAATGAGAAACAGATGTTTTTAGTTTTCATAATGTTGCCAGGATAACACCATTATAGTATAAGAATACTGTAGGGACATCTGTTATATGCACCAGGTGCCAGCTGCAAATGTAATGTACCTTTTGGAAAGCAATTCATGTGTGCTATAAATCCTTTGTTAATATGTTTCTTGTAGACATCAAAAGACCTTGAGCAATTATTAGAATTTTGAGGGGAAAGTGTTGCACTTCCTGCCAATGAAATAATGAAAAGAGTTTTATAGCAAATTGCTGCTTTCAGAATATCCTGTTTATGAATTCTGCTCAAAATATCAAAATATGAAATGACTAACACTAGCAAAGGAAAGCTAAAAAAAAAAAAATTAGAAGAAGCAATGATACATCAAAAACATGAATTCTGATGTTATAGGTGCTGGTCTAATACACTGGATAAGTACTTGTGTGTCCTAGGCTGTATTAAGAGTTGAAAGAAACATTTTCACCAGGTCAGTTTGACTGTTGATCCTGCAGGGTTTTTTGGTTTGTTTTCTGTTGCAGCACATATATGTTCCACTGTCATTCCATAAAACTAATCACATGCATCAACAGTGTTATGTGAAAGATGAAAAGGCCAATGTGATTCTAGGCTGGATCAATAGAAGTATCGGGGAAGTAATAGTGCCACTCTATTCTGCTTTGGTCAGGCCTCACCTAGAATACTGTGTCCAGTTCTGAGCACCACAATTCAAAAAGGATATTGACAAGCTGGAGCATGTCCAGAGGATGGCAACCAAAAGGGTGAAGGGTCTGGAAACCATTCCTTATGAGGAGAGACTTAGGGAGCTGGGTATATTTAGCCTGGAGAAGACACAGTTAAGAGGTGATATAATAGCTCTGTTTCACTATTTGAAGGGGTGTCATATTGAGGACGAAGCAACTTTTTTTCTGCTGATCCAGAGAATAGGATCCAGAACAATGGTGCAAGTTACAGAAAAAGTGATTCTACCTCAGCATTAGGAGTTACTTCTTGCCAGTGAGAGCTGTTCAACAGTGGAGTCTCCTTCTTTGGAGGTCTTTAAACAGAGGCTCGATGGCGATCTCTCGGGGGTGCTTCCATTGTGATTTCCCTCATGGCAGAGTGTGGGACTAGATAGTCCTTGTGATCTTTTCCAGCTCTATGATTCTAGGATTCTATATGACATTGTTCATTTGGTTGAAATATTACAGTGTTTTATAATCATGCACTGCTATTTACAGTATGAGAAATCTTGGTATATCCCTATTGAGAGCCTGAGAGCAAGCTATACCCAGAATATTGTTATTAGTATGAACCACAATTCTAAGTAATGAGAGGTTTCAGACTTCAACAAGTATTTTGATTTGTTTTGTTCTTAGGATGCCACTGGATTTTGTGATGGAACTTTTATTCAAACATGGACTTAAATACCCTAAAATACCATCTCCTATCTGATCTCAGAAGCTTAGCAGGGTCAGCTCTGGTTAGTATTTGTATGGAAGACTGATTCTTTTTCTCTTGCCTCCATGTACATGGGCAGGAAAAGGAAGCCCGTCCTTACAAGCACACATGCTCCATGAAAGTAGGGTTGGAGAGAGATTAGTGAAAACAAAGTAATTTCCTTTCCATAACATTTTCAGCAGAGAGTGTTGGTCTAAACTGCATTTACTGTATATTCTTGAATCAGCCTCAGTGAGAGAGGAGTAAGGAAGTTCAGTGCCTTTCAGAACAATCTACCCACAACTATTTCTGAGAACTGCTCACACAGATACACCAAGACGGAATATGCTGAACTGAACCACCTCAAGTGGTTTGACCCTTTCCTCCAACAAGCTTCCCAAAGTTCTAGGGAGCATTGTGACCAATTACACAATGAGATATGGCTGTTAGAGGTTGGTCCTCAGACAAAACTGAAAGGATCTGTTAAATCAGCTGGAAAATGTGACCGCAAATTGGTGTGTTGGGAGTTCAATGTGGGCAAATGTTCTCGTGCCCATTGTAGATATGATCACTGTTCTGAGATATGCCAGGGTCTTCATGCTAAGGTGACCTGCACGTGTCTGCAGAGCTCCCAACAACCCTTTTGCCATGGGTGCCCTGCCCAATCAGCAGCTAGCAAAAAAGAAGGAGCAACCTCCTCTGATGCAGGGGGGGACAGGGGGCCTCAAATAACCAGTCACCTGCTGCCCAGAGAGCCTTTTCCCTCATCTGCACCCATTATTCCTTCTGCCCTCCTTCCCCTCTTATGGGCATACCCACAACCCGAGGCTGCATCGTTCCTCGCTGATGGTTTTTCCTATGGTTTCCGAATCCTGGTTACTGGTCCTCCTCCTCCTCCAACTGAGTCGAGGAATTTTAAATCTGCATGTGACATGCCTCTCGTCCTTCTTAATAAAATCAACAAGGAGAGAGAGGCTGGTCGCATTGAAGGTCCTTTCCCTCATCCTCCCTTTCCCAGCCTTCATGTTAGGTGTTGTGCCTAAAAAGGCCCCGGGTGAATATAGGTTCATTCACCACTTGTCTCAACCCCCCCCCCCGGGTGTTTCTGTCAATGATGCCATTCCCACCAAGTTGTGTTCTGTCAAATATGCCTCTTTTGATCACGCTGTCTGCCTTGTGCAGTCCTGTGGTCAAGGAGCACTCATGGCCAAGTGTGACATTCAGTCGGCTTTCCCACTGTTACCTGTCCATCCTGATGATTTCCACCTCCTGAGTTTTAAGTCATCCGGAGGCATGGAGTGCGGTGTTATCAGTATGCTGATGACACCCAAATTTATTTCTCTTTGTCTCCAACTGATGCAGTAAGCAAGGATGGCATCTCTCCTCTGGATGCCTGCCTTGAGTTGGTAATGGGCTCGATGAGGGAAAAGAAGCTCAAGCTGAAGCCAGAGAAAACAGAGGTACTTGCAATAGGTCCCAATGGTCCAGGGAAGGGGATTTATCAATTTAAGTTCACAATTTGTGAGTGCTCCTGGACTCGTCTCTATAGCTAACATCACAGGTGGAGGTGATGGCCAGGAGCGCTTGGTATCAACTTTGGTTGATCCGCCAGCTGTGCCCCTACATGGTCCAAAGGGACCTTGAAACAATAGTACATGCACTGGTAACCTCTCAGTTAGACTTCTGTAACATGGTCCACATGGGGCTTTCTTTGTATCAAGTCCGGAAGCTTCAGCTGATCCAAAATGCAGCAGCCAGGTTGTTGACTGGTACTTCAAGATCTGAACATATTACTCCAGTATTAAGATCATTGGACTGGTTGAAATCAGCTTCTGGACAAAATACAAAGTGTTGGTTATTACCTTTAAAGCCCTACATGGCTTAGGCACTCTCAGGACATCTGGAAAGCTTTTATTAGAATCTCCTAATACCAGGCTAAGATCAACATTTGACAAAACGTTCACTGCTGCTGCACCTAGACTCTAGAATGACCTCCCGGAAGAGATCTGTCTTATCAACACCCTAGACACCCTTAAGAAGGTATTTAAGATTAATCTCTTCCGGTGGGCTTATCCATCTGATCCACCTTAATAGATTGAGAGAATAATTCCTCCCTTGGTTGATTTAAATGCTGTACTGAAAATGGTAACTATGGTTCTGGCTGTTGATTAATTTGATAGATCGTTGGTTTTCGAATTTTATATCAGTATTGTATTATTGACTTTTATTGCTGTTCTCCCTCCTCAATCCATGGGGAGAGGCAGGATATATAAATAAATATTTTATTTATTTATTATTAAGTTTCAGGGACAATTGTATTTTGATAAAGCCATGCCCATGGATTGCTCTGTGAGCTGTGCGGCTTTCAAATCTTTTAGTACTTTCCTCGAATGGGAAGTAAAGCATAGGGCTGCCTCTCCTATGGTCACGCACTACCTGGATGATTTTTTGTTTGCTGGGAGGGCCAACATTGATGATTGCCAGACTCTTTTATCCACTTTTTCTGCTCTTGCTTCTAAGATTGGTGTTCCCCTCGCGGCTGATAAGATGGAGGGGCCTGCCACATCTTCTACTTTTTTAGACATTCGCCTTGATTCAGTATTAGGGGTTTCCTGCCTCCAGCAGGACAAGTTGACTACACTCTGTGCTCTGATCTCTGATTTCCTAATTGCTCATAAAGTCACCTCAAAGCAGGTTCAATCCCTTTTAGGCCATTTGAATTTTTCCTGCTGTGTTGTAGCACCAGGGCGGGCCTTTTGTGCAAGGTTGGCCAGAGCCATGGCTGGCGTGAGCCTCCCTCACCACCATGTTCGAATCACAAAGGGGATAAAAGATGACCTGCAGGTCTGGGAAGTGTTTCTCAAAGAGTTTAATGGTACCTTCATTTGGCAGTGTACGTGGCAGTTGGGAGATGGTTTACAGCCTGGGCTTTCGCCTTTATTTCCGGGGTCACTGGTGCACTGAGAGTTGTCCCCTCAGCTGAGCTCAAGGTAACATCCTCCAAAATCTCACATTACTTGAGCTTTTCCCTATTGTAGCTGCTGTACATTTATGGAAAAAAGATTTTGCTCACAACATTGTCAATAGCCTGTCTTCTAAGTCAGAGAATTATGTCTTTGGTGTGCCGGCTGGTTCTTGCCTGTTTAATTAACAACATTTCTTTTTCAGCACGATTTGTACCCAACCTCCAAAATAACATTGTGGATACTCTTTCTCGATTTCAGGAGGACAGTTTTCGTCGGCTGGCTCCAGAGCCAGACCCCTTGCTTGTCCCATTCCTGGAGGACCTTTGGGAGATTTGACATCTATTGTGATGCAGGGCATCTTTGCTTCCTTAGCTCCTTCCAGCCTCAGGGCCGATCAGAGGGCTTTTTCAAAACTGTCAGCATTTTTTGAGACCACAGGCATCCAGGCTCACTGGCCCATCAATTCCAGCTTGGTCTTGCAATTTCTGGTCTGGTTAAAAAAATTGGGGGTCTCTCCTAGAACCATGTCAGTTCACTTAGCTGGCATTTCATTTTTTAGGGTGGGTGATATTTTCTTCTCCTTCCAGGTATACAGGACTCTCAAGGGCTGAAGGTGGTCCCAACAGATTAGCACTGATGCCAGGTGTCCTATTTGCTTTCCACTTTTAGAACAAATTGTCTCCCAGTTTTCCTTTGTGTGTTCCTCTCCTTATGAGGCCAGTCTCTTCAGGCCATTGTTTCCACCCTTTTCAGGTCCCTGAGGGTGGGTGAGTTGGTTCCTTCTTTGAAAACTAATACCTCTATGAGGTCTCTCCTTGTGGGAGATTTGTGTTTGCTGTTGATTCCAAGCAACCATACATCAACCAACTGGGGTGTTGTTGATGTACCAGATCCAGACCTTATGCTTTGGGCCAACCCTATATGGTTTTTTTATGTGTTGTGGTTAATAAAGCTGTGGCCACGTTCCTCCAACAATGTGCCTGACCTTCGCGGCAATGGTGGATTTTGTTCAAGCTTTAATTTTGCATATCCCTATACATTTTTCTGGAAATTGTGTCTTTTGTGTGAAAACTGTGGTTTGTTTATTTGTTTGTTTAAAAAAGGAAACACATTTCTTCCAGGAAAAAAAAGTTTCCATAACTACATGTGGGGTGGGTTATATAAAACTAATGTTTTCTGCACAAAATGAGCCTAAATCCTACATTTAGTATCAACTATTGAACTCCGATTGTTTTTCTTATGTGTTGACTCACCATTCATCAATTAATTCAATACGTTTACTCTAGCTGGGACCAGGTAACAGGATTCCAGCTATTTTATGATAGAAAAGCTACAATAGACATGCAGAAAGCATTTTCCAAAAATGTTGGTTGGTTTTACAAATAGATATGCATTTCTGCTCAGAAATAGTTCCTGAAACATTTGTGTTTCAGGTCAAAATAGTACAAAAATCTCACCTCTTTGTTATTCTTTGTTGCTGGATTTTCCAAGTGCTGGAAAATTTATTTTTCAGTTGGGAAATCTAAAGTGCATATATTACTTTCTTCTTCAGGTGCAATAGAAAATATCATTTTACACTATACATGTAAAAAAAAATTTTTTTACTGTTTCTATACATCAAAATGTCTCATGCTTAAATCTGATAAACATGTTTTCTTCTTGTAGGAGTTTTGTGATATTATTGGCCTCCTCCTCCTCCTCCTCCTTTTCTGATTTGTATCAAAAATGTTATCTCCTACCTTCTACTGCACATCATGCTGCTATACATGTAGGACAGTACAAAAATGGATTACCCTATTGTTCACGGTACAGCTGGTGGTTATCAGAGGTAAAGAACAGTTGTGCCTGTAAACATATTTACACGGTTGTGCACCCCTATACCTTTTCTGTAGTAATATCTCTGTTTCACTGTGTTATAAGACTGGATAAACACAGAATTGAATATATATATATATATATACACACACACACATACATACATACATGCTTTCCCCACAGACAGCATCATACCTGTATGTTATTATTCAGTACTGATTTTTATTTTGGCATAAATATTTTTGATTTTTCCCCCCGGCTTCTAATAGGTTTGATTTAATGCTGATCAGTTCAATAAATAGTCCACTATGACCAGAATAGACACTAAATAAAAAATAATAAGCCTTTTGTCACCTAGAGTATATGTATGTTCTCTCAGAAAAATGAACTTTAATGTTGTTTCTTTTCTCAACAAAAATTAGTTAAAATAAAGAGAAGAAACTACAAGAGCCCTGAAGGAACACAAAGCATACAGATCAATACCTGACATTTGTGGTTTCCCTAATGGTTCATTTTCTTTATTGTTATGATGGATGATTTACTGCTACTATGGGAATAAAAGGGCAGAAGCTGTATAAAAAGACATTATAAGCTGAGATGGCCTTCAAAGAAATCTTTTTTTTTTTTTACAATATACTTGTACTTTAGGGATGTAGTTCTGCTTTACCCATTAATTCTCAGGCTTGAAAGGGATTTCACCATCATGACATCCACAAAATCCTCTTCTAATGCTCATAAGGACATTGCCCCATAAGGCCATACAGTTGAGCAGCAGCAGCAGCAACAATAATAATAACTATTATTGTTGTTGTTGTTGTTGTTGTTGTTATTATTATTATTTTACATAAAGAAGATACTGGATGCTTGCAAGCTGTAACTTTTCTTAGAGCCATCCATTTATTTGAGTTTATATTTGAATCGATGGAGGCAAAACAGATGGGCAGGAAAAAGTGGTTTGAAGCTGACTTTTTTAAAGCTAATTTGAAACCCCACCAACTGCACTGCTGGCTCTCAAGGCAGCTGAAGTGCTCATGTCATGACCACATAAAATGGCTTTAAGCCAGGAAGAAGTGGGGAAAAAGCTGTTGTTGTGTTTTTTTTTGTTGTTTTTTTGTTTTTTTGTTTTGTTTTTTAATCGGCTTTTTTCTGAATAAGGCACCTAGGAGGCACTTTCCTGCTGGCTTCAAAGCATATGTTATGTAAATTCCATGCCTTCAAGCTAGCCTGAAAACACCTCTTTTTGCCTTTCTGTTTATCCCCTATAAGACTCTTATACAACAGGATCTAGAAGTTGCACAAAGAAAAGAATTAGAAAAGGAATGAAAAGATGTGCATTTGCTGTCTGGAAAGGATTAATATGATTGTATTTGAATGAGTGAGGTTATGAGCAGGTGGCAACCACAAAACATAGCTATTTGTGGGTTGCATGAGAAGACAATGGTTAACTTTTATATTAAGTGATATATAAATTTAGTAAACTATATTGCAAGGAGGAGGAGGGACCCTATCCTATGGGGTAAAAAGCCGGCTTACCTCTTCTGAATTGAATTCTAATTGGGGAGGCAGTCGGGTCCTTTTATATGTAAATCACCACTGAAATTGCCGCCCAGATCCAGCCCAGATGTAGCCCTGGTCAAAGCCGTGCCTGCACCCCTTTTTGAAAACCAAAGCTTCAGAGCTTTTAAAAAAAGCTTTCAAAGCTTTTAAAAATGGCTGCTGAAGTGTCTCTGGGGAGCCAGGCTATATCCGGGCAGTGGTTTAGGTGGCGATTTACATATGATAGGACCCAGCTGCCTCCTGAATTAGAATTCAATTCAGGAGGGGTAAACCAGCTTTTTTATGTCATTGGATAGGGTCCAAGGACAAGGACAAAGAGGAAAAGAGAAAATTCTACCTTCAAATAAAAGGCCACTGTTCTGTGCAGATGGTGAAATGACAAATGAAAAAGTAATGATGGTGGAATGAGAGGAGTATGGAAGGAAGAGGACAACACTGTAATTTGCAGAGGCAGAAGGCATCAGAGGTTGCTGCCACACTGCAAATATAGAACGGGTTGACCCCACTTTAATTCACATGGCTCAATGCTATGGAATCCTGGGATTTGTAGTGTGTTGTGGCACCAGAGCTGTTTGACAGGGAAGGCTCAATATCTCAGAAAACTATAAGTCTCAGAATTCCATAGCATTGAGCTGTGGCAGTAAGGTGGTGTCAAATTGCTTTATTTTTGAAGTGTGGCAACAGCTATAGTGGGAGACAGGGAAAATCACAGAGAGACACAAAGTAGAGAGAGATTAAGCATACCAAACTGTGGGGCTCTCGCTGGCAGACCGCGAGGCGGCCACCACCCCGCCCTGATAGTGGGCCGGATACATGGTTTGCTAACCCACATTTGAAACACCCGCTCACTGAGGTGATGCTGCCTGGCCCAATCAGCACCCGCCAAGTGTACTTTTGTATCCAATCATGTAACCTCATACTTTGTAGCCAATAATGTAGCATGTAACTCATGATGTAACCAAAGACAATAAAAGGAGCGTTTTTGAAACGCAGCGGGAAGAAGCCTGCCTGCAACCTCCAGCTCTGCCTGCGACTGAGTGATTTCCCAACATCTGGTGACCCCCGACGTGATAGATAAGGCCTTGCTTACTCGACTGGAAAAGTCTGCGCGCTCATCCTAATCTCAGGATCCCGTAAGTATGGGTGGATCGTTATCTTCCGAGCAGAAAGCTCACGCGAAAGAATTACATCAGCTGGTTAAACGGCTGATAACGGACAGGAAATTGTCTCTGGAGGAAATTGAGGCACTCCTATTGGAAATTGCATGCCAATGTCCCTGGTATCCCGAGAAGGGAAGACTCTCCACAGATCAGTGGGAAATGATAGGGAGTCACTTGAAAGCAGAACCCCGTGCCTCGCTGCCACATTTGGTAGCATGGCAAACAGTGAACACCGCAGTCGTTAGGCTTAATGAGTCAAGACCCACTGCCTCTCCCATGTCTTTGCTGACACCACCACAAGCCATAAGTAATTTCCCTGTCGTGGCCCTCCCATTGCCCCAGCTGCAAAAATCTGCCACCGTCACCTCTGGAGGCACGGACCCCACCCGAGCATGGCCAGCTCGGATGGGAGCCGTTGCTGCCAGAATTGCGGAGGATAGGCGGCAAGGGGTCAACATGTGGGAGGGAGATATACAATGGGAACCAGATGGTCATCCAGCCTTGCTTCCTGTGACTTTTGAAAGGGCAGCAGAGCCTAACTCCACAAGCGCTCCCTTACCCATTGCTCCTTCACAGGAGTTGGTTAGTGCAGTCAAAGCAGCGTTTCAGGATGAGCAGCAGAAAGGAACCCTCACTGGGATAGAACTTGCAGAGGATTTCCAGGCTTTTCCAGCTACACCAACAGTGCTACCTCCAGAGGTCCTAGCAATATCTTCTGATTGTGTAATTTTGGTTTTTCAGAAGATGCCTTTCTCCGATCAGCCTGAGAAAGGTTTTGCTACCATTCAAAAAGAGCTTGCTGAACTCCCTGCTGACTTTGTTAATGGGCTGCAAACAGCCTCAGCACAGCAGGATGGTAATCCAGAAGCGGCCACAGAATTGTTCATCAAGTTGGCAAAAGACAGCAAAGATTGTCAGCAAGCCTTACAACAATTGATGGCTTCTAGAAATCTCACATGGGCAGATATGCTCAGAGTTTGCCAGGACATCGAAATGTCAGTGGCACAATTAGTTTTGTTACCATTTGCAGCCCCAAACCCAGCGGATATAGAGCCTGATGGAATCGATGTACAGTGGATAGAGCAGACAGTTACCATCCAGTGGCTTAGCTGTACATTTGGAGATGCATGGCAGGGGGTTGGACTGGATGGCCCTTGTGGTCTCTTCCAACTCTATGAATCTATGAATCTATAAGCCGTGGCAGATGGATGATTGCTTAGTATCCTCCATTCCATCAACTTTCCTTTCTCCATATTTCTATCGACACTCTCATAGGTTTTTCAGTTTTCCCTTTTGTTGTCCTTTACATGCTCAGAGTCAGCACCCTGCTGATTCTGCAGTCTTCTGCTTAGATTTTGGAACCTGGTTTTGGTTTGGTTTGGTTTTAGGGTTCTTTTTGCCCTGTTCAAGTCTGATATTTAGAAAATTTAGCCCTTTGTCTTGTCCTCATGAATTTGCAACCTGAAATTGTATTGTGTGTGAGATTTTTGTTGGCAGATCATTGGGTATATATTCTTGCTTAGCTGAAAGAGTTTCTTTTCTTTTGCTTCTTTAAGTCTGAGCTTGCTCTCTTCATGAGTCTTGTTCTTCGTTCTCCTTTCCTGAGAGTGTGTAGCCCAAGAGTGACACTGTCTCAAACTTTTGGTCTCTTCCTCCATTCTGCCTTTCAACTGATTCTGTATGCTTTTAGTTTGTCCTCTCTTTTTAAACTATAGGCCTCCTATATAGCCTGGACATGGTTGTTTGGAGACATGTGTAAAAAGAAAATCTGATAGAGTCTTATAATTGTGGAAATTGTAAAGGGACAAGAGTTTCTAGTTTTTTCCCTTGACTCAAATCCGTGCTATTGTTGCTATTTTGGTTGTGATCAAGCATAATTAAAATCCCTTCTGGATGCACAAGTCTTGCAGACAAAGAGAACATCACATTTTGTGGAATAAAATCAGTACTTAGCGTGGTACTTGGGAAAACTAGGCTTTCCATGTTCTATATCTCCTTCTTCTAGTGGTCAGCTCAGCCTGCCTGTGTTCTTTGTGGGATAGGCTTGGCTGGAGAATTTCAAAAGCTAGTGGCCAGAATGGTCAAAATAGGTGTTAATTGCTGTTTGCATTTGTCTATCTCTGTGTTTGTTTGGCTGTCTGTGATTTGCAAATCTGAAGGCAGCTCCCTTCTCTTGCTCTAAAAGTCCTTGCTGTGTTGACTTTTGATAGGAATTTCTGTTAAGCTTCATCTTGATCAGCACAGTCTATCTGTGCTAAAGGACTACATATCACATCAACCTTAAGTGTGGTACATATTTAGAAACAGGTTCTATTCCTTTTGCACCTAGAAATTGTTCATTTGTCCTTTTGTTAGCGTGTTTGGGCTTATGCCATACTTTTGCAATACATAAGTCTGAATTTTTTGTACTCTTCCTACATTCATTTATGTTTTTCTGCATCCTTCCTTCATGCATTGCTTCTTAGAGAGAGAGCTTCACTTAGAAGCACAGTCTATCTCACTCTTCCTCTTGGTGAGATTCAGAGGAATTACAGAGGGGGATTTCCTTCTCCTTCTCCTCTGCTTTGTCCTTTTGTTTTTGAGCTTTTCCTGTGCTTCATAGCTCTGCTTGCAGAAAAGGATTTGCTAAAACAGTTTTCCTGTTCTTTGCAAAATTGGTGTACTACATCCTTTACTAAAAATCTACTGTTGCCATCCATTTATGTTCCTTCCTATGGATAACCCACACTGTTTAAAGTCCAAAAGGGGGAAGACAGTAATTTTTTCTCCCCCACCTATGTTCCTAACAATTTTCTTAGTTTTCTTATCACTGCCTATGAGTGGATGAGGCCATCCCGGCACTCTGTTTCTTCAAATGCGTTGCTTCCTCTGCTTCTGCATTTTTATACTCTTCACATGCTCAGAAAACTCTGCAAGTTGAAAGGCACAGGCCAACCTTTTCCTTTCAGTCTCAGAGGTGGTACATCTTCTCAGTTCCAATTGCTTGGTCCAACTCCTAGGCAATTAGCACATGGTGCAAATATCTCCAATTTTTTGAACTCTCCCTATGCCCAGAGGTTGGGGGGACATAAAACGTTCCTCATCCTCCCTTTTACTGACTCAAATAGCCTTCTTCTACAAAAAACAAAAAAAAGGGGGGGGAATGCACCCCCCAACCAACAAAAACAGACAGGTTGTGAACCGGGCCACATCTGTTGTATTTGATTTGCTTGGAATCATTTAACTTTACTGTCAGATTATTTATTTCAGAAACATTCTTCATAGCCTACCCATGGCATGCACCAAGGACTGAAAACGCCGATCCCAAATTTCTCACTCAGCCCCATCCCAACAGTAGCCATGGCAGAGGACATCCAACCCCATGTCGTGGCACGACGGACTGAAGAACCCAATTCCAGGCTTCAACATGCAGATAAAGGACACCGAGTGCCAGGCCAGGAAGAGGGAATCAGGGAGACGGAACGACCCGGTGACCTGGGGACAGATCAAGGCCTTGAGCAACCAGGCCAAAAAACTCATAGAACAACAGGGCCTGCAAAAGACTGACGAGAACTTTACTGTTGCGCTAATTGCAGCGCTAAATGCTAATTCTGTAGTCATGATATGTATTTTTCTGTTTCTCTTTGTGCCAGGAACTGTGAGCAGGAGCACTACCCAATCACCCACCCAGCCTGTAAACATTTGGGAAGCTTTCGCCTCTCGCTTAATCAATCCTCCTTCTGCCTGTCTAACCAACACGCAGTAGGGGAGATATTAAGTACATGCCTCATACCTGTTTGCCAAGATCCTCGCGATATGCAAAATGAGACCTGGTTTTACAATGGTCTAAGTAAGGGCAACCGCTTGCACAATGAGGGGTACCGAGGATACCACAATTGGGGAGCTCAGACGAAAAACGTGCCATCCTCAGCCACACACTTGTTAACCGCTCGGGTGGCTGACAGTAACATGACATGCGCTCGCATGGTCAACTGCACAGCTGCAAATTGCGTCCGTCTTGGCCACAGGTATGAACTCAATTGCTCCAGCTATGTAAACATATCATATGTTTATAAATTCGCTCAGCTACCTCTTGGGTGGTTTTGGACATGTGCGGGGTACACCTTCAACTACATTCCCGCTAACCTCACACACGGGACAAGGTGCTGCTTGAGCCGATTGTCCCTCATCCTACCCCCCAAACACAAGATCCGAACCAGGAGATCGGTTCAGCTTAGCTCAGACTGCGACTCAGAAGTGAAGCTGCTAAGCAAAGCCGAGTACCTGTCACTGGCCTTCTCCTTGGTGGGGGTTCCTGGGTTAGCAGTGGGGAATGCAAAGAACATACATGAGCTTGCATGTTGGGCAACAAAAATTTGAACGCCACATCCAAGGCTTTAGGGCTGCTCAACCAGGAGCAGACTGAGCTGAGGCATGGACTCTTGCAAAACCGAGCAGCCATTGACTATTTGCTACTCTTACACCACAAAGGGTGCAAGACAGTGGAAGGCAAGTGTTGCTTCAACATGACTGATAACAGCCAGAAGGTAGAGGATCAAATAGGACAACTGAGGAAGCTCGCCCAAGAGATTAGAGAGTCATCTCTGGGAGATTGGTGGGAAGGCCTCTGGAGTTGGCTCCCCCTGGGGTGGGCTCGATCCTTGGTGCAATATCTCATGATCGCGGTGGTGTGTTTGATTGGGCTTTGCTGCTTCATCCAGTGCCTCCCCGGATTGGTCCGGATGGTCGCCTCTTCTGCCTCGGCGGGTGCGCAGAGGAGGGGGTTCGCAGGCTATGTATACCAGCTCATAAAAAACAAAAAAGAGGGAGGTGTGGGGCTCTCGCTGGCAGACCGCGAGGCGGCCACCACCCCGCCCTGATAGTGGGCCGGATACATGGTTTGCTAACCCACATTTGAAACACCCGCTCACTGAGGTGATGCTGCCTGGCCCAATCAGCACCCGCCAAGTGTACTTTTGTATCCAATCATGTAACCTCATACTTTGTAGCCAATAATGTAGCATGTAACTCATGATGTAACCAAAGACAATAAAAGGAGCGTTTTTGAAACGCAGCGGGAAGAAGCCTGCCTGCAACCTCCAGCTCTGCCTGCGACTGAGTGATTTCCCAACACCAAACAGAAAAATTATCAGAAGAAGAGAAAAGATGAATGCTAAACATGAACATATGTTCCCTTCACCATGGGAAAACTCAAGTACATTTTCTTTGAGTCTGTACTTGCTAGCGCTGGGGAAAAACTGAGTCCACATACTGTCAACCAGGAATACAAACACCACCGCTGAAGTTCTTCTAGAGAGGCTTTTAATCTTGGTTGCACCAAATATTTACAATCACAATGCAGCAATATTTACACAAACCAGCATAATGCTCTGCCATCAACTGATATCTAGACCACCACATTGTGTACTGGAGCATTCATTCTTATATACACAAACAAAGCTAAGATTCTGATCCAACCCTCTGTTAGTGTTCCATCAGCTTCCTGTCATGTAGCCACAATGACAGTGCAGTTTGGAACTGTCATGTCTCTTCTCCATGCTCATTTTGCATCAGCTTCCTCTGAGTCAGCATTTCCTCTTTAACCAATTGCATTCACTTGAGACATTTTACCCAGCCTGGGGCAAAAATATACTGACAGTATTTTCCCTGTATATGTGCAATTTCTTGGGGAAAGGAGAAGGAAATCATTTAGTAAAATGCTTTCTCAAAATAATAAAAAATGTTTGTGGCCCCAGTTGTGGTCAATTCCAACAAATAAACACCAGGCTTCAAGTCTATATACTTCTTTCTCCCAAATGATGTTCCTTTCCTACTCCGTAATGTATTAATTGAATGAATTTAGCTCAGTTAAGTATATTGATCTCAATTTCACATTTCCATGTTTTATATGGTTGCTAAGGAGATGGCCTTTCCATTTCAAGAGATCTTGATTATTTACCACCCCAGAATTTCAGACACATTCATCCTTTTTAATCAGCACAATGTTATCTTTAGAGCATGTTTTATGTGGGTGCTGTCTTCTAGATCATTATGCTGTATCACAACAAACAAAATGTGTAAATCCTTCAACAAGTTATGCTTAACCTCTTGCTATATTTACATGGTAGTAGTGAAGGTAGTGGGGTGAATAATATAGCTAGGCTTTCATTTTTCTATACAATCAACTTGAATTGCTAGCAGAAGCCATTTCCTTTCAATTATTGCAAATAAAGTAAAGTAGCGAAATTCATGTAAAGAATGAAGGGGGGGGGGGAGAAAATGACATAAACTGGGACAACTGTGATCA
Organism: Urosaurus nigricauda; assembly: GCA_034509955.1. Lineage (NCBI taxonomy): Eukaryota > Metazoa > Chordata > Lepidosauria > Squamata > Phrynosomatidae > Urosaurus > Urosaurus nigricauda. Next base: position 165,308,185 of record JAOEGL010000005.1, on the reverse strand, counting down.
AAAGAAAATAATTATGTTTATGGGTGGAGTAGCTTATTGAATTAAGAGATTTTTTTCTTAGTCGATAACAATTAAATGGCCAAATGATACCCTGAGTTATTGGGAAATGCATCTTCTGAAGTTCAAATAAGAACCAGATACATGGTAGCTTTACCATTCTGCAGGCAACAATTAAATAAGTCTAGGCTTTGAATGTCACATTGTGCATGTGTCATAGAATTTACCAGAATTCATAAATTTCATCCTAGCTGCAAAGGAAATGACAATTTGTAGTTACAGGCATACATTTTTGTCAAGGTGTTGCTAGAGATGTTGTCAGTTAAGCTGCTTTGGAGAGATGTTCAAGTAGGCAGATATAATTCCTCCTTCTTGGTCATATGAGTTCTGGGATACAAGGTCCAGGAAGCAAAATTTAAACTCCATTAGCAACACAAAAAAGAAACCTCCATTGAGATCCAGGTAAAAAAGAAATCTCAATTGAGATCCATTGCCCTATGAAGCTATTCTGCAACTCCTTTTTTTTTTACTTCCTGGACTTTATGATTCTTTGTTTTGACAAAATCTTGACAAAAATGTAGGCCTATGACTACAACATCATCATTCCTCCCCTCTTTCTCTTGTTTGAAGCCAGTGGGTCTTCAAAAGCTTGCATCACATATTTTGTATATTTTGGTTGGCCTGATAAAAGTTTTACTGTTTTGTGGATTTTGGATATTATTGCATTTTAGAAACTTGTACAATTTGAATATTGGCTATGACTTGGGAATGTCATATTAAAATGATATGAACTAATTATGATATGAACAGATGACATTTATGGTATCCACTGCTATCATTCACTTCCTGTTCATATTCATCTCTTCTAGTTTCATAGTATCATGATATCATAAATTTGGGGGTGAGGGCTGTATACGCCATCTAATCCAGCCTACTGACATGCAGGATCACACAACTCCTCAACTGCTTTTTACCATGAAATAGAGGGATGATAAGACCAACATCATAACTGAATTTAGGGATTTTTAAATATTGCAGGTGAATTTGACCTCCTCTATTCCTCAAACAGTGCAAACCTGCCTTCCATTTGAGGGATAGTAGATGTAGTAGATGCCCTACTAATAACAGTAGGACTTATTTGTATGCATGTTGCCTGAAAATTAAATAAGGAATTATTGCCTCCACATTTGAGTTTTAGGTGGGTATTCATCTAAATTAAACAATTGATTCCCAGTCACATTAAGATTTAAAACAAAAACATCCAGCCATAGGAGTTTAATTCATTTGACATGAACCTAAAAGTTTGTTCTGTTAATTTTCTTTGACAACTGGGTTAGTGCAATGGACTTGGCTTGGTTTCACAACCAGTAATGTTGTCAGAATGAAGTAGCTGATGGATGCATTCTTTCTTCTTCTTAACATTAATACTTAAACCTGTGTAGCTGAAAGAGACTGCAAGAAATTAATTAATCAGATGAAACTGTAACTTTGCTCTCTTTCTCTTGCTTTCATTAGCTATATCCCCAAGACTTCCTGTATCAGTTAAAGCATTCTAACAGCTATAGCTATCCATCCTGATTTCAATTGTCTGGTTTAACTTTCCTTTCTAACCACATCTTTACAAATAGCTAGTTACACCATAGCATTTTAATTTTGCTCGTGTCACTTGGTCTGTTTGATAGAATAAATGAACAAAACTTTTACTTGCCCCTGGTTATATTATAAACACTTGATGGCTAGAGCTCTCAATCATGGATTCCATCTAATTAGCATCTGAGTACTCCAAGAACTGACGTTTGAGGGAATCCATGTGGCATTTCAGTGCCAAGTGAAAATGTAGAGAGAGCTATCTCCACTCTTGGGATATTAAGGACAAACAACTTTCTCAAATGTCTGCCAAATTTCAGTTACAATTAGGATATGATCCAGCATGGCTCTGAAGTGCTTACACAGCTAAAGTTGTTTCAGTAGTTCCCTTGACTTAAGAGATCATGTCAGGTGCTTAAAGTTAAATGTGGACTTTACTGAGATTTTATATAACTGGAAATAGGTAATGCTAGTAGACATGGATTTTAGTGTAAGAATCAAGATAAAAAACAATCCTCTCTTCAGTTTCTTTTGAAGTGTTGCAGCAAAATAGATTCAGCCTCCATCTTCCTTGCTTTCATGTGCCTTCAAATTGGTTCTGACTTATGGCAACCCTGTCCTAGGGTTTTCTTTGCAATATTTATTTAGACAAGGTTTGCCATTGCTTTACTCTATGGTTAAGAAAATGTAACTAGCCTAAGGTCACACAGTGAGTTTCCCTGGTAGAACAGGAATTTGAACCCTGGAAGTCATAATCCAGCACTCAAAACACTGCACCATGTTGTCTCTTTACCTTCTTAGTAGGATCTGTTAAGACATATGACTACCCTGCAGTGAGCATGAAATTTGCCATCAAACAGAAATTTTGAGAGTTTATGTCTAGCATCACCAACAGCCATTACACAGCTGTTCTACTGGCATGAAAAGGTTTATTTTGTATTTGGTAGAACAAGAGCACACTATTAATTTTGGCAGAGCATTGCAGCAGATAAAGAAATGGGATAAATATTTGTGTTCTTATGAAAAACCTTTGGACTAGCTGGGTGAAAGATGTATGGAAACTTTTGTTTTGGTTTTTACTGCTCTCAAAGCTTCTAGAAAAAGAACAGTTAGGGCACACCATCACATTAAGGCTTCCTTTATTTAGAATTCCATTACTAAAACGATTGGGGCTCAGATCCCATATTGGTCTTGCATGGAGGGGGCATGCACTAACCTAGAGACTGATTTTTTTTTTGTTTTTGCCTTATGGTAGTCTGGGTTGGATCCATTCTTTGGGGTTCTAACCCACCACTAGGTGCAAGAGGGTGCTACGTTCCTGGCAGGTCGCATGCCAATAAGCACAGGAGACAAGGCTGGAGAAGAAATGGCCACAACTTAAATGAACAAGCCACAGTATGGAACACAGTAAAATTGATCTGAAAATATATAGGAATGGCTCAAAGCATAAGGTCTGGATCTGGACATCTGCAACCCCAATGGTTGTATGATATATGGTTGCTTGTAAGCACAAGCATCGGGATGACGTAGGTTCCAAGCCCTGCCCTATGGTGCAGTTACACAACTGCGCTGCCTGAAATCGAATTGCAAGGCACTCTAGTCACTGGGTGTACAATGACTGTGGCCCCTGCACTGGCCACCCATTCTACTCCTTCCACCCAGGTCACGAGGACTCCCGATCCAGTGACAGGGAGCCCTGGAAACCCCTCACTCCAGATCCAGGCCTATGCTGCCGCCCCTCAAGAGTTGTGACAATCAACACCCCTGAGGGAAGGAGAGTGGGAGAGCCGAGGCTAAGAATGGTGCCGAAGTGCGCCGCCATGGCCTTAAATAGGCCAGGCAACCAATGGCCGGCCAGGAAGGATGGAGGCCCTGCCCTCCCACCAATCAAAGAATGAGGTGGGCCCCAGCCAGCCAATCAGATGGCACCGCCTCGCCCCGAGGGAGCCTGGGACTTGAAGTCCCTGAAAAAAGGCGGGCTCCCTTCCCACGCAATGCAGCAGCCAATGGGCAGCGAGCCCGCCCTCCCGCTGGCTGGCGGGAAGGGAATGCCGAGGGAAGCAGCTTTTAGTTGCGGAGGACCGTGCAGCAACTGCGCTGGCCCGGTAAGTCAGGCAGCACCAAATACTTTGCTTTATAAGTCCTGCTGCACTCATCATTAATCATTTTAAAAACCCCATTTTGCTGCAGTGACACATATCAGTCTTGTTACCAAGCAAACAATTAAAATCAAGACTATCACTAATCGTGGGAAGAAAAAAGGCACTACAATGAGTCACCTCTAATATGGAAAGTACCATATCAGAGACTGGGCTATGAGCTGATGGAATTACTTGTTTATTTTATAAATAGTCCAGTAGTGCAAAATCAAAGAGAATGGCTTATACTGTAATACTGGAAAGACAAGTGCCAACTCTTTGTTATTCAATAGATTGAGAACATTGAGAACTTTAAAGATCTGAACATATGTCACATACATGCATATCTATCTGGCCATTTTTTAAAAAAATATTTGTTTGTCCTTCTAGATGTTTATAGAAGGTTTCTCACTGCTTTTTTTCAGTTTAGTTTTAAAGACTAAATACATCTCTTTCTCTTTGACTGCCTTTTAGTCATGTAAGCTGCTTTGATTGCTCTTGTTCTAGCAGAAGAGCAGGGTATAAATAAAAGTTTAATTTATTTATTTCTCTCTCTCCCTCTCTTGATAAAAAATTTGCATAAGTAAAAAAAAAAGTTGGGGGAAAGTAGGCATGCCTTTCCCTGGAAGTTCAGGTGTTCTTCCAAACAAGTCTGGAATGGGCAATAGTAGTGGACACTTATGAAACATGTTACTCAATACATCTGATCCAGTGATGTGGACATTGAAGAGGGGAAACCTATGTGTGTAACTTTCAGTTTATTAATATTGCGATAGTGTTGATGTTTCAGAAACATATTTAAGGCACTAGAATGCCAGCACTTGTACAATCCCTTCATATTCATGATTATTATTTCTGTGGGTCTTCAAGTCATTTCTGAATTGTGTTGACCGTAAGATGACCCTATTAAAATGTTTTCTTGCCAAGATTTGTTCAGAGGGGTTATACCCTTGCCTTTCCCTGAGGCTGAAGGAGTGGGCAGCCTAGTGGGTTTCTATGGCCAAACAGGGATTTAAACCCAGGTCTCCAGAGTTACTTCAATGCTTAAACCATTACACCATGCTGGATTTCATTGTACATTTTGGTAAAGGGGGTTAATGGCATCAGGAAGAGCAGAGGACAAGTTTCCTTTAGATTGATTTTCTAAGTCATCTTGGAAAAAAATTCAGGCAGAATCCAATAATCCTCTGACAAAAATATCTGAGAAAGTTTGGGAATAAAGAGCTAAGCATAAAGTGAGATTGGCCAATTTTAATATGCAGTGCAAGCTTCAAGGGTATTGTTAAATGAAGTAGGCATGATGGAGGGGGGTAACCATATGTGTAAAATGTGTAAGAAGTAAAATTTTCTAGCAAAATAAAATGAGATAACATTACTTTTACTTTATTGTAATAATGTCCAGGTCTGTGAAAGATTGAGCAATTTTCAGATATTTAATTAGGTCTATAGGTCCAAATAAAGTTTTGCCCTGAAGTACCAGGAAATCAGCTGCCTCAAATTTCTAGACAAGTGCTCAAGAGAACAATCCGGAGGCTTTCAGTAACTTCATCTGTATACTCTTGGATCCAGCTGTTCTTTATGACTTTCCTCTCGTTCGCTGAAACTGGCCATTACCCCTGCCTCAGTTCTTGTTGTGATCTAATTGTGAGACTCCCAAAGTATTTAATTTCAAGTTGAGCACCTGCTACTTTCTTTCTCTTCACCTGTTTTCCACTCCACACTACAAAAAACGAATAAAAGTTAAGTTTCATGATTAAAACTAAGAATAGGTATGGACTGGTATAGGCTGATAGACATGGGGGAAATTTTCCTGCCCCTCTTAGTTGCTTCTTCTTCTTTTAAAATTGACAGTTCCCCAATGAAAACAATGGAGTTATGAATTAAGTAGGTTCGTAGAAAGAACTAGTCAAAGAGACTTGACAGACAGCCCCTTAGCTGGATCAGAGTCCTGGTGGCACAGTGGTTAAATGCCTGTACTGCAGCCACTCACTCAAAACCATAAGATTGTGAATTCAATACCAGCAAAAGCACTCAAGCTTGACTCAGGCTGGCATCCTTCCAACATCGCTAAAATGAGTATCCAGATTGGGGGCGAGTAGCTTACAGTTGTAAACCACTTAAACACTGCTTAGACGATATGAACCGGTATATAAATGAAGCTGTTTGGTTTTTTTTAATGCTGTAACTGCCCCGATTGCCTGAGTGCAGATGGGGCAGGTTATAAATAATTTTTTATTATTATTATTATTATTATTATTATTATTATTATTGAAACCTCATGCTACAACCCCAATCCAGCCTTTCGAGGGTGCAAATAGAAGCCACAAAAAGCAGCTACTTTTTGCATCATCAAAAGGACACCATAGCTATGGTGGCATGACTATATGGTGCTCCTTAGGAGCTGCATTGTATGGATACAGCGGTGGAGGAGCGTCATGAGGTTGCACACCATGTGGAGCAACACACAGTGTCATGGTGCCTGGGGGCAGAGTCAGGGCATGCATCATCTGGACATGATGGCCTGACTCCACCCCCAAGCTGGTCTTTCAGGCTGGTCTGTAGAGGGCCAAAGTCATTGTAAAAGGGGAAGCTAAACCAGTTGAGAGGTAATGGAAGATTAAAAAAAAGATACTCACCTGTAATAATAATAATAATAATAATAATAATAATAATAATAAGTTTATTTATAGCCCGCTCCTCTGTCATCAATCGGAGCGGGTTACAATAATTAAAAGACATCAAGATAAAACAATTCCAATAACCCAAAACACCACCTCCCGCCCCTTAAAATTAAATTAAACCAATATCAGATTAAAATCCAAGAACAATTACATACATACAACATAGAACATAGAAAGCAGCTAGTCAATTCTACAGACACTGTAGGTGTAAACTTCCTAAATAAAGTGCTAGGAGCTGGTAGGAGTGCACGTCCCAATGTCGTAAACCAGTGTCATGACCAGGAGTTAAGATGTTTCTGGGAAGGCCTGCTGGAAGAGATGTGTCTTTAAGGCTTTTTTAAAGCTATCAAGGGATGTAATAAGACCCAAGGTTTGCAATAATCTTTTCAAATCTTTTCAAAAGTTTCAATGTTCCCATGTTTAGTTTGATGGAATTTAAATATCAGATTTCATAATGATGACTTTATGTAATTTTTATAAAAAACAAAAAGCAAAACAAAAAGGCAAGTCTGAACACTTACATATATTTTGTTCATGGTTATTAAATATGTATAAGGAGCTGAGGTTTCATGGGAGGAAATGGGTGGACTAATCAACGGATGGATGTCATCATCGTTGACATCTGTCATCTGTCCATCTGTCGGGGATGCTGTGATTGAGAGTTCCTGCATGACAGGGGGTTGGACTGGATGGCCCTTGTGGTCTCTTCCAACTCTATGATTCTATGATTGTGGGATATTTTGATTGGGCTGAATTATTAGGCACACTTATTTCTTTTTATGTAGAATTTTATTTATTTATTCATTTACAAAGATTTATATCCCACCTTTCTCTACAATGGGAAATCCTCTTTGGTAGTTGTTAAACAGATAATCTTCTTGATAAACATACAGACCAGGTTTTGAAATGGATAACCAACAATAACCTTATGTAAATGTTGTTGCAGAACTTCATTTTACTTTATAATAACAATAATAGTTTTATCTCTATTTCCCACCTCTCCCTGCAGATACCTAAACAAGACTAAAGACTTGTGGTGGTGGAGGTGGAATCTTTAATGTTGTGTCTTCAAGTAATTTCTAATTTATGTCAGCCCTAAGACAAAGCTATCATGGGGTTTTCTTGGCAAGATTTGGTCAGGAGGGGGTTGCCTTTGTCTGCCTCTGAGGCAGAGGGTGTATTGTTTTCATGGTGGAAGGATTGGAAGCCTGGTCTCCTGAATTGTAGTCCAATGCTCAAACCACCACACCACACTCATATTACTTTAATATTAAATATTACTTTAAAACCATCTACTAAAATCTTTATTTGTTTCCCTTACTCCAAAGGAAATACATGGAATCCATCCCAGATTGAAACACTATCAAGGAGTTTAAGGGAGTTGACTCTTTGACACCTGATATGATCTATTTGAGATAGGTCCCTTGCACTTATGACCTGCATTAAGAAAAGAAGCATCTGCCAAAATGAATGGATATTCTTACATAATGCAAATAACAAATGTGGTGCCCAATTCCGTATTGGAGCTACATTCAGGAGACGATGGCCCATTTTAGATGGGCACTTTGCGGTGTGAATAGGGTTAGAAATGGCGTCTTTAGGGTTAGGGAGGGCGTAGCTTTTACACCCTCCCTAACCCTAAAGCGTATGGACGCCGCCATTTAAAGATGGTGGCGTCCATACGGAGGTGCCGCAAAGGCATCATCACGTGCGCAGCATTTTGACACGCTGCGCATGTTGTGATGCTTTTGCGGCGCGGGAAGGCGCCAATCGTGCCCTTCCTGCGCCGCAAAAAAAGAGCTCCAACGTGGAGCTCTTTTTTTGCAGCGGGTCTTTGCCACAGCCTTTAAATGGCCGCGGCAAAGACCCAGGGAGAAAGGGGCCGCAGCGGTGGCCCCTTTCCCCCTTCAGCCCCGCCGAGGGAAGTGGGGTGCAGTGGGAGCCCAGAGCGCCCGCTGCACCCCGCTTGGAGGCCGCGGGGAACTGGCAGTTTGCCAGTTCCCCGCGGCCTCCAAAAGCGGCAAGATGAGGCCTCGGGGCTGCCCATGCGGCAGCCTAGGCCTCATCTCGCCACCAGAAGGGGCGAGTATGGACCGCCCCTTTTGGGCGGTCTAAAAAGCCCCATCGGGAATAACCAAAACATGATGCAAAGGCCTCAGTCCAGTTTAGATTTCATTGTGTTTATTCTTTACCATTACTGAAGCAGAGAGTTTATGTAGAGCAGTGTTTCTTCTACTGTTCCTCTCCCTCCCATCAGTGGAGACTAATAATTATACAGGGTGACTGGAAGAGGAAAGAGGGGCAAGGGACAGTGAGAAAAATCTACATCTACTTCCTTCTTGTTGAGCACTAAATATCTAAATGAGACTAAAGACTTGTTGGGGTGGAAGTGGAATCCTATCTGGTTTTGTTTGCAGTGCTTGAAATAAAAGTTCAGCAACTCTTTTGTCACAGGAGCTAAACACATGAAAGATTTGCAGGGCGTCCAATATCAACATTCAAGCAATTTGGTAGACACCTCAAACCACTGCTGTAAGCAGCTTCCTGGTAAAGAAGTGTTTGAACCAAGTGAAAATAGGGAGTGGGGAGAGAGGGAACAACCTCAAGGGGATATATTTTTAAAAAATGGATTTGACAATTTCTTCCCAAAAGGTAAACACAAATTTTGTTCTTTCTGTTCTTTCATGATTGAAACCACCAAGGCATTTCCAGTCCCCTGCAAGCAAAAGATTAGATATCCAGCCTAGCTTTTGCAGGATTACCTTGAAAAGAGAATTACCTGTGCTAGTATCAACTGCCGAGAAAAACAATCCCATTATTGTCAAGTCACTCTCTCCATTATTGTCCTTAAAAGTTATTTTTTAAAAGAGCCAAACCAAACCAAAATCCGTATATAGGAATGGCTTGTGGTTTCCATTGTTTTCTAAGTCTGATTAGTGACAAATCTGTAAACTATTTCAGATTATGTCAGGCAGGATGAGTAGTAAAAAACAGAAAAAGGAAACAGATGACCATGACCCAAATATAAGGCATACAAACTTTAGGAAAGGAAAAGGCATTTTAATAAGCAAAGCAAATTTAGCTTCTATAAATATACCACAAGGAAATACTTTCCCAATAGTATCTGAATACTGTATTAAACATAAGCAAAAAGTACTCAGTGATGAGTGGTAAGCGATGAGCGCAGTATGTGGTATGTTATACATACATTTGCAGAAAATTGTTGTTGTTGTTGTTGTGTACCTTCAAATCATTTCCTAGGAAGTGTGATAAGGATTAATATCACATTTATACTTACTAGAGAGTAAATTCCTTAAAACTCAGTAGAGTCTGATTCTGAGGGGGAAAAAAACCCATGTATTTGAATAACCAATAAAACTATAACTTTACTTTTGATCCATCTGATACAGTCTGATAGAATAGTTATACTGTTGCACTGCAGATACGAAAAAGAAGGATCTAATAAATCTTAAAAATATTAGTTTTAAAGGGCAGCACATTTTCTTCACAAGTGGTATATTTATAGAAGCTTAACATGGTTTGGAAATAGGAAATATAAATCCTTGAAGAGTTAAACTGTATAATGAAGGGCAAATTTCAACCTTCACAATCTCAGGAAATTCCTGGAGACAGTGAATTGACTTAATTATTCTTTCTTCACCCTCATGCTGTTAGCATTATTGATAAAGAAAGATAATGGACATGGTATTTGTTATTCACTATGTTAAATACATCTTTTCTTTTGTTTATAACAAAGACCTTCATATCCAGATGTGCCATTTATCTTATTTGTGGGGTGTGTTATCAATATTCCCCATGCTTTCTCACTGCAACCAGAAAACTTGTTCTGCTCTTTGAAATCTAGAGTCTTTTAATGTCATTTACTTATTAAAATCCATAGCTATGCTCATATCAGTGAATAACGAACACCTACTATGACAATACAATACAAGTATTGATCTTTACACATTATTCCAAATCAGTTTATTAAGGTGGAGTAATTTACTGGCATGCCAATTACTGTTAATCATGAATACTGGCATGCCAATTACTGTTAATCATGAACACAGTAAAACACATCTGGTATCAAAGGTGAATACTGTAAAATCCTATCATTGTGTATGGCTCATTACTAGATTATAGAAAAACCAAAGCTTTCAATGTGAAATTATCACAATGAACTTTGATCTATTTACTATTTTACACATTGCAATGCTAGTCATGTTGATATTAACAATGGACAAAAATCCCAAAATTGCTTTTACAATCATAGAATCCTAGAGTTGGAAGAGACTACAAGAGCCACTCAATTCAACCTCCCCCCCCACCCTGCAGGAATTCATAATCAAAGTACCTCCAACAGATGGCCATCCACCCTCTGTTTAAAGACCTCCAAAGAGGAGACTCCAGACTTCTGAGGAAGTGTGCTCCATTGTCAAACAGCTCTTACTGTTAGGAATTTCCTCCTAATGTTTAGGTGAAATCTCTTTTCCTGTATTTTGCATCCATTGTCCTGTGTCTTATTTTCCAGAGCAGCAGAAAACAATCTTGCTTCCTCCTCAATATGACATCCCTTCAAATATTTAAACAAGATTCCACTACACTCCAAGGGAGTGTGTTCCACCGTCGAACAGCCTTTACTGTCAGGAAGTTCCTCCTAATGTTGAGGTGAAATCTCTTTTCCTGTAGTTTGCATCCATTGTTCTGCATCTCTGGAGCAGCAGAAAACAAACTTGCTCCCTCCTCAATATGATATCCCTTCAAATATTTAAACAGGGCTATCATATCATCTCTAGAATATTGTGTCCAGTTCTGGGCGCCACAATTCAGAAAGGACATTGAGAAACTGGAGTGTGTCCAAAGGAGGGCGACAAAAATGGTGAAGGGTCTGGAAACCATGCCCTATGAGGAACGACTTAGGGAGCTGGGGATGTTTAGCCTGGAGAAAAGAAGGTTAAGAGGTGATATGATAGCCCTGTTTAAATATTTGAAAGGATGTCATATTGAGGAGGGAGCAAGCTTGTTTTCTGCTGCTCCAGAGAACAGGACCCGGAACAATGGATGCAAGATACAGGAAAAGAGATTCCACCTGAACATTAGGAAGAACTTCCTGACAGTAAGGGCTGTTCGACAGTGGAACGCACTTCCTCGGAAGGTGATAGAGTCTCCTTCCTTGGAGGTCTTTAAACAGAGGCTGGATGGCCATCTGTCAGGGGTGCTTTGATTTGGATTTCCTGCATAGCAGGGGGTTGGACTGGATGGCCCTAGTGGTCTCTTCCAACTCTATGATTCTATGATTCTATGATTCTATGATTCTTAACCTTCTCTTCTCCAGGCTAAACATACCCAGCTCTGTAGGCCATTCTTCTTAGGGCATGGTTTCCAGAGCTTTTACCATTTTGGTCACCCTCCTCTGGACACACTCCAGTTTCTCCACTCCTTCTTGAATTGACTTTGTTTAGTGGGCTTCAATTTTTCTACCACAAAACATGTTCTGTCCAAGTTTTACATGAGATATATTTATACATATTTTGTTTGCTTTCTTTTTGTGTGCATATTTTAATGCATGGCATTTAGGTATTTATAATGCTGTAAGTCAGATATACAATCACATAACTTTTTAGATTCACATTTCTGGTGATTAATGGTGGTTAATGATGGAATTTGACACCCCCCCAAAAGGTACTCAGGCAGCCAAGTAGTGTACCAACCAAAAGGTTTCAGAGGTATTGCAAATCATGACACTGGGCTGGGGTATATTTATAGGAGAAGTTGTGACATGATCTCTCTATCACAACATACCCCATACCTTTATGTATGTAGAGAGATCTTGTAGCACCTTTGAGGCTAACAGAAAGAAAGAAGTTGGCAGCATGAACTTTCATAGATTTCAGCCTACTTTTTCAGATGCATTTGGTGGAGGAATCTGAGGAATTAGTCTTAAGTCTACAAAAGCGCATGCTGGCAACTTCTTTCTTTCATGACTCTCTCTCTCTCTCTCTCTCTCTCTATATATATATATATATATATATATATATATATATTCTACTCTTACAATGTTAAAAGAATTACAGATAAATAGCTTTTAAAATACTGTTAAAATACAGTTGGCATCCACAGGTGTATCTACAGATTATATATATATATATCCATGGATTCAACTATCCACAGCTTGAAAATGTTGAAAAATAATATAAATTCTAAAAACAAATCTAGTTTTTGCCATTTTATATAAGAGGCACCATTTAAGTATGCCATTTATTTGATGGGACTTGAGCATCCACAGATTTTCGTATCCACTGTGGAGGTGATCCTGGAACCAAACCCCAGCAGATACCAAGGGCCCACTGAAGTATAAAAATATTTGGAGCATCGACTCAAACATAATTAAAGCAAGTATATGAATTAAACATTGAGAACTTTTTTTAAGGAGGCTGGCATTGTACATTGCAGTTACAAGTTTGTAACCTAGAGGTACAGATTTGTAACAACTTCACATTCACCTTTGATAAGCATTCACAGTCATGTGGAACTTGAGTATGATATGGCTGGCCCTCTCCCACCCCTGAGCTGTGGTGTCTGGAAACTGCACCAAGATTTAGGTGTGGGAGGGAGTACCACAGTTCAAGAGCAGGTGGAGGTTAGCCACATCATTGCAAAGACTCCACTCTGTACTGCTGCAGGCATCCGCCATGTTGAGTGACTCCCTTGAGTTTAAAGTGGGTTCTGGGGATCTGTTCCTTAGGTCATTTGTAACTATATTCACATTGTTAAAAATGTGCTGTAGGATCTTAACCAATATTATTAAATAAGCTACCATATTAAAACATCAATCCTTTCAGCCAATATAAAATCATTGAAAACCACGACAAAACAAATAAAAAGTTCGGCATCCACAACTTACTAAAGACTAATTGGCCAAAAGCTTGTTCAAATAAAAAGATATTTATCTGCTGGAAGAAGGAGTGCAGGGAGGGGGCCAGCCTGGTCTCTGATGGCAAATAAATAAATAAATAAATATCCACAGCTGGAGAGAAACCAATATATCTGAAAAAGTGCTGGAATTGAGAGAAGCCCTCCCTCCAGGTTCTTAAAATGTGGACAGACTTGTATAGGGAGATGTATCTTTCAGATACTCCAGACTTAAGCTGTTTTGTTGTTGTTTTTTGCATTGGTTGCACCTGTAGATAAATCTGTTAAAATGTTTCTAGTTGTGTGGTATTAATTCAGTGCCATAATACTTTGAAAACCTTCCTTCTGCAACAATAGTACCATTTTGCAGAAGCTATCTAAGCTATATAAAGAAACATGATCTACAAAGACTTTGACTTCATTTTACTGTATAAAAAACACATCCAAGATAATAACACTTATTAATTGCAGATGTTTAATAAAAGAGATTAAAAGCAGCAGCTAGGTTATTACTAGAAAACAGACATGAAAAACAAATGGATCATTGTTATTAGTTTATTAAACACAGAAAGGCCTGTTCAAGCATTTAATTGACTTTGTAAGGAGACATCTTAAAGCAAATTCATTAGGTGACAGTTAATTACGATACACACTAATTAGCTCTTAACTATAATGACTGCATTTATTTATCAAGGGTATTTTGGACACAGTTTATTGTAAGCATGTGTACAAGCATTTCTTACCAAAAAAACAAAAAAAAAAACCCTCTATAATTTTAGGCATGGAGCTGATATAGCCATCCACAAAATAAACTTTGCTCATGTGATGACAGGCCATTTCTATTTTTTCCCCCATCTTACTATTTAATTTACATCATACTTTTCTCCCAACAAGGAACCCAAGGCAATTTACAGCCCCAATTGATACAAAGTATAGCTAAAAATGTGATGGTAACTAAACAAACAAACAAATAAACAAACACCAAAATATTTTATTCAAACATTGCAATTTAAAATAATAAAAAACATTTTAAAATAACAATACTAAAAGTGCAGCACATGCACCCTACTAAAAGACCCTTCTAAATAACCAGCTGATCTCTAAATACCTGTTTAGAAAGTATATATTTTTCCCTGCTAGTGAAAAGAGAGAAGCAGGACCTGCCTAACTTCATCTAGAAGATAATTTCATAGTCTGTGACCAACAATGCCCTCTCACACATGTCTTTACCAAGCAACCTTGTGACAATGGTTGAACTGAGAAGACCACCTGCCTTGAGGATTTTAAGAATCAGGCAGATTTATATATGGAGATGCCTAAGATATACATTTGGACCTCCTTATACACAGATTTTTTTTATCCATGGATTTGAGCATAAACGGCTTGAAAATATTCCCAAAAAGTATAAATTCCAAATAGCAAACCTTGATTTTCCATTTGATATATGGGACACCATTTTGTTGTGCCATTATATTTAATGGGACTTGAGCATACACAGATTTTGTTATCCACGGATGGTCCTGGAACAAAACGCCAGCAGATAACAAGGGCCTACTGTATAGTGCATTAGTGGTCATAACCATTACTTTGAATTGTGCCAGAAATCAATAAGATCTCTAAGGAGACAGAGCATGTCTGCCTTGTTCATACACTCAGCTAATGGAGATTGACTTGGAATTCTGTAGTGGTGCCAATAGACTAGAGGGCAGGCTCATAGGGCAACCTGGATATTGAAAGACAGGGTTGTAGTGAACAGGCGATCAATCAGCCAATCACAGAGCAACATGAGACCAGCCAATGGGAAGCCAGCTGGACGGGGCTGTGGAGAAGCCTTGCAGAGAGAGTAAAAAGGAGTTTAGTGGGTTTTTGGTTTTGGGGGGAAGGAGTCACATCAAAGGGAGGGTGCGCTCTTAGGGTTCCTGAGGGAACAATTTAGTGGAGTTTTGGTGAGCAAGAAGGGTCTTTAATAGTCCAGGGATAGGCTTTAGGGAGTCTAGTGGGAAGGGACTCAGGACAAGCCAATTGTGGAACAGGAGATTTTGGTCTGTGTACTTGAGATAGGAATGACTGTGTGGCTGAATTAGTATTATTATTTTGGGACAACTTTCTGTAACTAAGCAATAAGACAATAGTAACATCTTTGAAACTAATTTATAATTTGTTGTTTATATTTTATAATAAACCTTGTTGATATTTTGAAATACTACTTGGCCTCCATTTCAATATTTAAAACACACTACTAAATATTAGTGCCTCAATGGAGAATTAGTTGCTGGTGAACTGAGAGACTGGGACTTCACCACAGGGGTAAAGACCAAAACATGGCATAGGTTTGAAGTAACTATCTTCCTTTCCCTTTACCTGGCATGCCCAATCCTGATTATCTTACCTTTCTGTGCTCAAGATTACAAGAATGAAGACACCCCATTTCTCTCACTCCCATGAGAGTTATTCAAGTGCATGTAGAAACAAAACAAATATATACATAGATAACAATGAGTGGAGTAGGTCACACATATCAATCACAGGCTCAGGGTTCTCCTGAGTAATCCTAGTTCTTTCCTCCAAGCTCTACTCCCCAACCACGGGCTTGAGAGGAAAACTGTAGAATGTCACCTCACATTCCCACTGTGGGTGACACCATTTTATTAGACTCAGCCTATTACCCAAATTCTGTTTCCATTCTCCCACATAGGGAGGAGTGCTGCCCCTGCCCTATCTTCCTCAAATTGCTGATGTGACCTCAGTTGGTGTCATCTTTGGGGGTCAAACTCACAAGGGCTGGCTCCTCTCCACCAGTAAGTGGCACTTTTTAAATATCCCCTACCACCCAGGAAGATAAAGGAACTGAAATTGTGGGAAATCATCTGGCTGTGATTTGCAGTCAGTATTGGGAGTTTATAGCATGCAAAAATAAAACGACTTACCCCTGCTGGGATACAGTCGCTTACGGGATGCAATCAGGAATTATGCAGCCGGTGCCACTGATGCCACCAGGTGACTGCATCCTGGCTACTTCCAGGCTCCCAGCTGCACTGAGCCGGCCACTTTTCAAAAACAGGAGCTTCCCATGTTTGCAAATCAGCTGGCTGAGCATGGCTGGGAGCCTGGATACAGTTGGGATGCAGTCGCCCAGCTGCACCTGCAATATTTTTCATGTGATAATTCCTGCTAAGTCATTTTATATGTGTATGAGATCAACTCCTTGGTCTTGCAACAGCTAGTAGATGTTCTGATCTTGTGAGAAAGTGTTTTCAAAGGAGTAGGACCAATACAGGCAAAGATGAAACAGGCTTCACATCTTCCACTACTACTGGTATAGTTGCACCATCCACTTCTGGCAAGCATGTGTTATAGCTAGATCTGACATTTCTAGGACTGAGTAGAGCTGGCACAGCAGTTTCAAACACACTCTTGATCACTGCCAAAACTGAGCTTTCAGACTCAGGAGTCAATTCAGGAGTATTCCCCACCTGTAATCCTTAGATTTCAGGAGGAGTAGAATCCCATCCAGCACAGATGGAATCACTTTTTCCTGATCTGTCTTTTGACTGATCAGGAGCACCTCAGTTTGTCTGGATTAAGCTTCAAGTTCTTCACCCTCATCTAATCCATTAGCTGATACTGATACAGGTTTAGCACTGAAACAACATCCTTGGAGTTAGATGGAAAATAAAGATAGAGCTGGCCATTATTAGTGTATTGTTAACAAACCAAACCCCATAATTCTGGATAACCTCTTTCAGCAGTTTCATGTATGCGATGAACAGCATCAGAAAACCAAGCCTTAGCAAAACCCACAATGCAATTAGCATGTCAAACAGGAATTTCTCAGTGCCACTTTCTGAACTCACCTTACCAAGGACTATAACAGTTTTAAAATAGTACTCCCAAATCTAACCCAATGGTTTTTGTTATAAAAAAGCACCAAGTCTAACAGAACCAAAAGGGGTACATTGCCCCATTCATATTTATCCTTCCTTTCTTTTTTCACCAAAAAAAATATTGATGAAGATCTACAAATTTGTCACTCAAAATGTGCCCATTTGGAAACTGTACACAAAAAAATGAACACATTTGAAATGGCTGTAAACAACTGTGTAAATATTACTCTTCAATCAATGGAAGAGTATATTGAGTGGTGCATACTATTTAAAACATGCAAAATGAAATGTGTGCACCTGAACAAAATAAACAAATAAGCAAAATGTTACATAGTGTAAAACAGAGTTCTCATACTATGATGGAATACATTAATATCCCTTCTCTTACTTCTCAAAATCAGATACATCCCTCAGCTTCATTGCTTTACAATATAGCACTGAACTTTACTTTGTCCTCATATTATGAATATTATCTTCTCCCACTGGTATATATTTACCTTACATGCATTAGTAGCTATCTTCGAAGTCCTCATTGCCATGGCATAGGCCAGAAAATGCCTATTTTGCAAGCAACTTCTCTCCATTAAGTATGCAATTCTTTGTACATTTTGTTTTGAAAGAAAGCAACAAGTAATTTTAGCAATTTTCTTTCTGCTACTAGAAAGTCTTTGAACACTGCATTTTTGAAAACTATTCAGAGTTCAGCACCTTTTCATGCAAAGAAAAAATATTTATATCTGGGGCCTTTGCATGGAGAACAGCATTTTTGTGCAGGAAACAATCCTTTATGTTCAGAAAATATTTCTGTGCAAAAAATTTTTCTGTGCAAAATAAAATAAAAGTTTCCTACACTGAAAATATTTTCTGTGCAATCGCCCCACAATAAGTCCTAAACTTTTAAGATTCTCATAACACTAGCTTCTTCACCAGCACTTGAGAAACATATTTTAAACAATATTTCAATTTTTTTTTTTAATATACACTCACCACTCCCATTTTGCAGCGGATCTGCTCTGGACCCCCATCCCTCGCAAAAGAGAAAACCCACAAATATCCAGGCCCCATTGGGTTTAATGGCTGAATACACCATTTTGTCCTTCCTGGCTTCCTGTCTGCAGAAATTCAAGACTCCAAATGGAAAGTCTGTGGACTAGGAAGGATGACTGTACTTGCTAAACTTTATGACAAAATGCATTTGAATGTCAACAGAGCTGAAAAATTCATTTGCAATGAGAAATGGGGTTTCTTTTTAACTTCCCTTCCCAAGTGCCCATGTTCCCTCTAGGCTTGCTTAATACCTGGAGTGCACCAAACAAAAGGTTCCAGGTTATATGTCAACATGACTTAGTATGCTATAGGGGAGAAGGCTGAAATTAAAAAGAAGATACTGAGCATATGTTCAGCACTATCTCTAACAGGCATACTTAGAGAGTTAACACAGATTAGCATGGGATGAAAAGGAAAAGAAATTTCAAAGAACAGATGGCTGATGAAACAGCTGCAGGTAACAAAGAGGATAGACACTAAAATAAAAACAAATGTTTTCCAAAAGCAAAAGCACTACTCCATTTACAAACATTATTCATATCTGTTGCATGTATTGTTGTCTTCTGGGAGCAGATAAAAGGGTGTGACAGCTCAGACATAGATTTTAAAGGTCTGAAATATGCAGACATAACTTGAACACAATGAAAAGTACAAATTTGCCTGCTTTAAAGTCTTCCCAGTTTCTATGAAGCAATTAAGAAAATAACATCGCTTTTACTGCTTTAGCACTACCATTGTTTTTTGCAATCTGCCAATAGAAGTGTACACAATAACCCTATTCACATAGGAGATCCTTGCCCAAAAATTCTTAGCTACATCAGCAGGCTGCGTAGAAGTAAAGTCTTGAAACTGGCCCTTCTAGGGCCAGCCTCCCTTCTTGTACTATTCAATATTTACTTACATATGTTATCACAAAATGTATATAAAATTAATACAACTTATTACATACAATGTAAAATCAATTGAACTCACTGAAAACATATTAAAACATGATGAAACAGGACAGGTTGTTTTTAGAGTTAGAATTTTAATTAATTAAATTAATTAAAATTGTTTTAATTTAAAATCATGTGCATGCATAGGGGCAAATGCTTCTTCCAGTATCAAAGTCACAAAATTATTATGGCTTTGAATATCACCAGCACCTTAAATTCAGAATGAAAGTATAATGACAGCCAGATCTCTGTGGTTTATACAAGGTGTTCTTGTCAATAAACTAGCTTCTACATTTTGTACTAGCTGCAGATTCTGCATTATCATCAAATGCAACCCCATATAGAGTAAGTTGTAATAGTCTAATTGGAAGTTACTAGTGCATGAATTACTGAGACTAGTTGATCCTGGTCCAGGAATGCCTATAGATGGTAGACTAGGCTGGTTCCAAGAGCTCTGAGCTACAGAGTTTTCCTGTGAGATCAGTCTAGGAGTACTCCCAAACTAAAATGTTTATCCCTTAGGAGAATACAACCTCATCCATAGAAGATATCTTATCCAGTTCTTTGACTCAAGAACCTCCATCTTATTGGGACTCCAGCCCATTACAGCATCTAGACATTGGTCCAGCATGTGAATAGCCCCAGCTGATTTTTAATAAGGTATGGTAGAGCTGAGAGTCATCAGCATACTGATAACATCCTAGCCACCTCCTAAACTCACATAACAACTCCACATCAATATTAAATTGTATGAGAGATAGAATGGAATCCTATGGGACCCCACAGCTTAGTAGCCATGAAGTTAAACAAAAATAGCCAGTATCAGTTCTGGAATTGGCCCTGTATATAGGAGAAAAATAACTAGAGCACATTGCATCTTACTTCCATCTTACAAGGCCATCTCAGTGAGTCCTATCAGATTGCCCAGGGGTTGTCTCAAATTCAATCAATGTTTTTTCACTCCAGGGTTAATGTCATCAGATGTTCCAAATCCCTTTTGTCAGTTCCATGGAAAACCCATCAAAGCCTTTTTTTTTTTTTACACCATTTGGTAATAGTAAGCACCCCTTGAGAGTATGAAATAGGATATAAATATCAACCCCAGCTCTAGTCTCATGTGTGCACAGGGGATCCCTCTGTGTCGTCCACAGATACTGCCTGAGCCACTCTCCATTTTCCATGAACCTATTTTCAGGACTAGTAATTATCGTCCCACTAATTCTGGATTCTTCTCTATCCAGCCTTTCACACCTTCTTTTCTGATAGCCTTGTATGGTTCCTAAGGTTGTACTGGTTTTGTATATTTGTGTATACCTTTGCACATTTTAAAACAAATCCTTCTATTTACCGAAACCAGAGTGTCTCCACAGTTAGTACTCGTATAAACAGGTGAAAAGATCTCCAGTGCTGCCTTTCTCTCACAGGCCTTCTTTCTGACTTATAACCACTCTCCCATTAACACTTTAACATCTTGACCTTGATGTCTATGCAATGGGTTGTTGTTTTAAATTGTAATTTTACTATGTCATTTTAATTGATGTTAGTTTAATTCAATTTTAAGGGGCGGGTGGTTGGGTATGGGTCGTGTATATTTTATCTTGTATTTTTTAATTGATGTAACCCGCTCCAATTGGATACAGAGGACTGGGCTATAAATAAAACTTTATTATTATTATTATTATTATTATTACCACCACCATGCCTCCCCACAATTCTAAGGAGATACTGAAACTGCTGGTGGAGAACCCCACCTTCTAAGGTAACATCCTTCATGGGCATAATTTGCCTTGGCTGGGAGAGCTATTTGTTTTCTTCTATACCATATTGCTTTCAGAAAGGTTGCCCTGTCTACTCAATAAACAGGCATGTTCTGTCTTTGAAGTGCATGCAGGAATGTTTTACTGTTATGATTATGAAAATAATAAGACCATACATCTACATAGAGATAATGACATGCAAAGCAATTAGACCATCCAACATAAAATCTGAAGCTGTGAATATGAATGCTATGAATATGGATACAAGAAGCAAAGATGCTATCATAAGGCTACATCAACCTGACCTATATTGGAAGGTTATTATGGGAACTGGGGCTGCATCAACAACACATATATAAATCAGTTTGACACTGCTTTATCTGCCTGTGGAATTCTGGGATATGTAGTTTTGTGAGACTTTTAGCCTTCTCTGTTGGAGAGCTCAGAATTCCAGACATGGAACCATGGCAGTTAAAATGATATTAACTTGGATTATTTCTGCAGTGTGGATGAAGCCCAGATCTGAATGAAAAACCCATTATAGTTCAAAAGGTACTATAGAAAAAGAATAATGTGGTGGCAGAAGAATGTTATAGACCTTTTGGAAAAAAAATCACACCACTGCAGATATATTTAAAGCATTTGTTTTCAAAGTACAGCTGAAGTTCAAACTTTTCTCAAGAGGGGCCAGGGGTGGGGGAACATCACTAAAAATACCAGGCTTTTCAAACCCATTGACTCTGTTAGCAATGATACCAAAATGTCACTGTCAGCAGGATATATGAGAACAAGAGAACTTCTCAGTGGGATTTACCACTTCTTATCAAGAGAAGAAAGGAGAACTGAGACCATCCATGTTGTGTCAAAACAGATGGAGGTTTCCTGGAATGCCTTATTCACTCTAGGAGCAATTTTAGCTGTCCAGCTTTGATACTTCCCTGAATTTCAATTTCTTTAAATGGAAATACCATTCTACCTTCCATAACATTTACCAGGTTAAAAAGGCAAGCATTCAATAAATACTCTTTTGAAGCCTAAGCACCAATTTTCTATTTCACTTATATAATTTTGGCCGAGCAATGATTATTTTCATGTGTACAGAAATGCATTAAGTTATGCCATATATGTTCTGTCTGGAATTTAAAAAATGAAATATGCACGCACATATCAGAACCCTGCTGCTGATATTGAGATTACTATTTATTCTCTTAGGTTTGACATGGTGTAATTTATCTTCTTCTTGTCTGACACTTAGCAATGTCACAAAATATTTAATTCCACTTCCTCAACATGTCTTAGCTCAGAATGGTATTGTCAGTGAAAACACATCCTCATTTACATGCATTACCTTATATATAAGCATATACGTACAAGCCTACAAGAAATAATTTCCCACAAATCTTCAATCTGCAAAGTGACATATACAATTTGGCATGACATGAGTAAAATGAAAACCACTGCTTTACTGACATGTACACAGAAGAGAACTGCAAAAGTAGTATGATGCAGTATTATAGTAAATTGGATGAAACCAATCCAAGAGCTTCTGGATTAGAGGAGAGTGTCCTTTATTGGTGCATGCATTTCTTGTGATTGCCAGACTGAATATAGTTCAGTGTTCCATTCATTTTATGAATGATTTTCCATGTGCATCCCTCTAGTGAGAGGTAACATATGCACCTGGTATAGGACAGCTGCACTCTCCTGCTCTTTAGAGATGTTTCGAAACTACATGTATTAAGGTAGTGGAATAGAGTGAATAAGGCATTCCAGGAAACCTCCATCTGAATAGATGGATGAAGTAGTTAAAATGAGGTGGGTGTTGCTCTTAATGAGTGTGTGTGCACAGGCCATACAAACATAGACAATAAAAAACCAGAAAAAAAGAAGAAATACTGGGTTCAGTTAGTTGAAGTTACAATGTGATAAGCTTTCAGTAGGCAACACAACTGAAAAGTGAGCATTTTATTGTCTTTGTCTTGCACTACTCTTTGTTCTGACTTTCATACTAAACCATCCTCTATAATTTACATTTAGTTTGTTCTTTCCCCTGCTTGTACTTCTCTATATAGCTTTTAACAATTGCTGATTTTGGCAGTAGATCAAGACAATTTATGTTGCTTACTACCCATAAATATGCTAGCATTTATTTACAGATGACACTGTTTGTTTATGTTAAGCCTGGAGAAGGCAAACCACAGAAACAGCATCATGCTGTTAACATATTCATTTGTATATTCCTTTAGGGATATGTGAGTGAGCCAAACACAAACCTGTTGATGTTTTCTGATGTCCACCTTGAATCGAATTATGATTTGGGCCAGAATGATATGTTTTCTCACTTGAATATATGTACATATTTTGTGTAAATTAGGGATAGTGTGCCACATTGACACATTTTGGCATGCCCAAAGTGTTACAACATAACTTCAGGCCACCATTTTTTCTATTTATTTTTTTTTCTTTTGTGTTTTAGGAAAGGTTGTTTTGGTGGGGGCCTTGAGATTCAGTGTGGCAGATTTATTTGGCTGTTGGACTGTGACTCTGTAGACCAGTGTTCAATTCCCTGTTTGGTCATGAAACCCACTGGATGTCCTTGGGCAAGTCACGTACTCTCAGCCTCAGGGGAAAGCAGTGGCAAAACTTCTCTGAACAAAGCTTGTCAAGAAAACTCCATGATAGGGGTGCCATAAGTAGGAAATACCTTGAAGGCACACAGCAACAAAGGGGGGGCACTTTGGGGGGTTAGGACTAAGAACCTGCTGCAGTTTTTCTCATTTTTGGCCAGTTTTGGAGAAAAAAATATCCCAAAATTCACCCTGAAAATTCAAATGGGGTGGAAACTTGGTGTTTCTGGAGGATGCCATGAGCCTCCCAAGGACTGCATGTGGCCCATGGGTGACACATTGTCCACCCCGTGTGTGTGTGTGTGTATTTGTGACATTTTGAAATGTATGTATTTTCCTCTCATTCATGAAAATACATACAGCACATCCCATAAAAAGAGCCTTCTGCAACTACCAATTGAAACTTGCAGTACTGAGGCAGACACTAGATTTTTAAATCATAGGATAAATACTGATGACCACAAACAAAACTGAAAGTTTGTTAAATTAGAAGGTCTTTAGCTGCAAAAAGAGAGCAGAGAGAAGACCAACCTAGCCTCCAGTGGTAGGGTGTTTGACACATTGTGGTGACCTTCCAAGAGGGCTCTCTCATTTTCTAATCCTGTGCATGTATTCTGTTTTTGTGTACAGTAAAAAATGCATAGAACAGTTGTGTACTAGCTTTGCATAGTACAATTTCAATTACCCTATAAGTGTAAAGGTTTGTAAAGAGGAAACTGTCTACCCTTTGAGGTTCTCTACATTATTTTTAATTCTAATTTTCCGAGAAGTGACCTTTTGGTCCTTAGAGTATGATTCTAGATATGAGCCCCTGGGCTTTAACCTAAAAACATGCATTTTAAAGCATTCAGCTCAATGTGTACATTTGGTTCCACTACTGGAAACCACACCACCAGTGGCCACCTACTCCCTACATCTTCTTAGACCATGACCTGATGAAGAATGAAGGAAATATCTGGGAGTGTCCAACAATAAAGACAAAAGGAGGAAAGGTACACAAGAATGTAACCTCTGTTGTATTTTAGTTCTGGAAGGAACAGAAGGAACAATGGTTACTTTTCATCCTGGAGAGAAGTGACCAGTGGGGTTCCACAGGGTTCTGTCCTGGGCCCAGTACTATTCAATATCTTTATTAATGACTTGGATGACAATATTGAGGGCCTAGTTATCAAATTTGCAGACGACACCAAATTAGGAGGAGTAGCTAATACCCCAGAGGACAGAATCAAAATTCAAAATGACCTGAATAGACTAGAAAGCTGGGCCAAAGCTAACAAAATGAAATTCAACACAGAGAAATGTAAGGTTCTGCACTTAGGGAGGAAAAATGAAATGCACAGACATAGGATGGGGAACAACTGGCTGAATGAGACAACATGTGAAAGGGATCTAGGAGTCCAAGTAGACCACAAGTTGAACATGAGTGTGATGCAGCAGCTAAAAAGGCCAATGCAATTTTAGGTTGCATCAATAGAAGTATAGCGTCTAGATCAAGGGAAGTAATAGTGTCACTCTATTCTGCTTTGGTCAGGCCCCACCTGGAATCCTGTGTCCAGTTCTGGGCACCACAAATCAAAAAGGATGTGGAGAAACTGGAGCATGTCCAAAAGAGGGTGACTAAAATGGTGAAGGTTCTGGAAACTATGCCCCATGAGGAACGCCTTAGGGAGCTGGGAATGTTTAGCCTAGAGAAGAGAAAGTTAAGAGGTGATATGATTGTTAGGCTTTGAGGCCTGAGTATGAAATGTACAGATTGCACAAAAGGTAAAACAGCAGTTATGTCTAGAATTGTCTGCAGCTGAAGGCTGGAAAAGAAACAGTGCTCAAGGTCAGTATGTGCTTGCTTGCACATAGGCCTAATGCAAACAACAAGAGTCTTCCTGACTGAGGAGACAACATTGTAGGTAACACAAGGAAGAAGAATCACTAGAAGAGGTTGGGTAGTCAGAGTGGATGGTTGGAGATTTGTCAAGCGTGTATATATTTGTAAATACAGCAACTTAAGAATAAAAACCTCTGAGGAGAGAGTTTTGGCTCCAGTCTGTTTTATCAACTGGGAGGAGGATTCCTGATAAAGCCGAAGCTCCAGGGTTGCCGGTAATTCCGAAGGCATTGGAGATTGCTTGAACTGTGCACTTCTGCTTGTTTACATCAACAATGATAGCCTTGTTTAAATACTTGAAGGGATGTCACATTGAGGAGGGAGCAAGCTTGTTTTCTGCTGCTCCAGAGAACAGCACCTGGAATAATGGATGCAAGCTCCAGGAAAAGAGATTCCACCTCAACATTAGGAGGAACTTCCTGGCAGTAAGGGCTGTTCGACAGTGGAACATACTCCCTCAGAGTGTGGTGGAGTCTCCTTCCTTAGAGGTCTTTAGGCAGAGGCTGGATGGCCATCTGTCAGGGATGCTTTGATGGAGAGTTCCTGCATGGCAGGGGGTTGGACTGGATGGCCCTTGTGGTCTCGTCCAACTCTATGGGCTGTTCTAGACTGGCAAAAAGGGGTGTGTTCATGCCTGCATGAAAGTGTAGCTTTTAGATGACCCACACTGAAAGTTTGGCATGAACACACTTCTTTTGCATTTTAGTGGGGAAAAAGCAGCTTTAAAAAGGACCTGCTTTTCCCATCTTCTTTTTAAAAAGAGTGTAACAGCGCAGCTGTGTCTAAATGCTGCATTGCAACTGTGCAGTTTTTCAAAGCTCCCAAAACCTAGCTCCAGCCCTAATCTGAACCCTAGACATATGCAATAGGGACTCTGGGATGCTGTAACTGTTATGCAACTGTGCATAAAATGTCAATTCATTCATAAAATAAGGAAGTTTATTCATAAACTTAAATTGTAACTGATTTAATATCTTTTTAAGGGGGGAGGGATGCCGTTTGTTTATTGATGTAATAGTATTTTAATGTGTAAGCCGTCTCAATTGATCTCAAAGGGGTGGGGTAATAATAATAATAATAATAATAATAATAATAATAATAACTATTATTATAAAATAAAGGGGTTCATTCATGGTGCACCGATGCAACTGCACACTTAAAAAAGGGAAGCGAAACCACAATGGGTAATCTGACAGATCTTCATAACTGCACAGTTCATGTGTGATGTACCTGCACAACTGTGCAGTTCACAGCTGGCAATACAATTGCCTATATGATGTAGTGGTGCAACTGTGCAGTTCGCAGCCAGCAACAACAACAAAAAAAAAATTAAAAGTTCAGTGTGGCTAAAAGCCCCATTCATTGCCATCCATGCAGCTGCTCCGCCTGTGTTTCTAGCATCCTGACAGCATTCAATGTAGTTGCTGAGCAACAGAAAAGACTTCAGATAAGTTGTCCCCACAACTCCTCAGTGTAGCTGCTCTATGCCTTTTTATTACACACCTGCTGCTAAGCATTAAGGAAAAGGCAACTTCATGTCATCCTTTCCTGCCAATCTAGAAAGCCCCTATGATTCTATGATTCTATGAGAAAGGACTTGTGAGTCATGATCAGGGCCAGAAAAAAGAAAACATAACAATAAGCCAGAGATCCCACAGTATCTTCCATTCTTGCTTCCATCATTTCTGAAGGATGAAACAAGAAATGGGTGCTCTTAAAGCATCCCAAGACTCTCCCTGTAGCTGACACAGATCTCAGTGTTGCAGTTTGGGGTTGTGTCTGCTTTTTCCTGTTCAGCTTTGGGAAACTCCTCCTCATATCTTATGGAATGTCTTTGTCATTTTCATTTCATTACTGGTTTTTAGTTGGAATTGAGGGGCAGGGAAAGAGGCTTCTTTCTCACTAGTGAAGGACTAAAAGAGACCCAATGTGTTGTGCCTTCTATGACACACACCCAGGCTCTCTGGCTCTGTCCCACTATTTGGACAGTACACTGATTACAATTGTTGTTTACAATGGGTTCACTGCAAAGAAAAAAAAAGTATTAAAGCAACACAGCAGGTTCACAACAATGCAGAAACTTTCATGACTCTGTGGATCTTCACAGAGATAAGCTGCCTGAATAAGTGACAAAAGGGAACACTCTTTGCTTGTCAGTTCAGCAAGAAGAAAGATGCAAGTTTCTGCATATGAGGCAGATGTCACAAACATTTAAACAGCTGTCAGAACCAGTTCAGTCTGTCATTAGCTTTGACCTTAAATCCAGTTTAGCTTTTAAATGTTAGAAGGGGAAGAGAAATGAAACAAGCAGAATAGTGAAGTTACACAGCTGCCTGAAATATTAAATGAAAGGAATAAACATCTGTTCTCTTGCTCTTCAAACTTTAATGGTTTGGAGAGATATTCTGTTGTCTTAGATCTTTAAGAGCATCTGAGACCCATACAGCTTCAGCACCTGTGAAGATTCTCTCTCAAAACATGGATGCACTTCAAAGCTTGTTGCTCTGTTCTTTGCCAACCATATGTCACTGAGGAACATAACAAATTATTGATCATATTTAGAGGGTCTTAGACTTTGGTTTGGTAAATATTCTGAGGAATAACCAAAGCAGTCTTCAAATGTTGGCAAATTTGGAATTCAGTTCTTTCCCTTCAAAGAAAGATAAATGAATCAACATAGGCAAAATAAATAAATAAACAAACCTGCAGTGCTGGGTAAATACTTAGCATAGTACTAGGTATATTTTGCACATATATATTTTCATGGCAGTTTTCAAGATTAGATGCATGGGAATTGAAGCAGAAACCAGCAAGATAACTGGAATATATTTCTGTTTTCTTTTCCAATGTGTTGCTGCCAGAACCATTCATTACAGCCTGCAGGGTTTCCATTCTTCCTCCTAGCTCCAAACTGAATCCTATGAGATTTGAGAAAGTAGAAATTTCCTGCATTTTTCCAACCAGTAAACTGTTCTCTTCACATTGCATCAAAATAATAAATAAATAAATAAATAAATAAATGTAAAAATCTAAAAATGTGATTTAAAACACTTTCAGTTAAAATGCATGAATGTCCTTGTTAACACACTGTAATCTTTGTGGTGTCTTAAGTAGGCCTTATGCATTTACATAGTAGAAAATTAAATACATTTAATACCCTGGAGTGCAAACTTCCCATGTGAAAAAGGCATGATGTGCACAGCCAAATGCTTCTGTATATAGTGAAATACTGTTTATGTATCATGATTGGTTCCCAGGGTGGAGCTGAGAAAATGTTGCTCAGCACATTGAACACTTTTATATCCTTGGTGACTTTGCTATGCAGAGTGTAAGGAGAAAGATATAAAAAGTCAAACTCACCAGGACACAGTAAACAGTGGTAGAAAAGACTTCTGTTGATCCTTGTGTCATATTGAGTTGTAATAACTTCTGGCATATTTGTTTCTTGAATGCTCATATTTAGCTTTGCTGATGGCAACATTAGGGGTGACTACTACATCCCTAAACCAGCACTGTTGAAACCCATTTGTGGATTTCTCCATCTAAACTCCTGTATCCTTTAAGCAACAAATCATCTTTACCCTACAAAAATGGAATAGATAGGAAGCAACAATATCAGAACATCAATAGCCACAGAGCAGCAGCAACAATTAAATAAAATAAAGTACTAAAATTCCCCATTCAAACAAAAAAATAATAGACATAGCTATTGTTTTCAACAGAGGTTACTTTCAGCGACATCACAAACCAGCTCGTTGTGTAAGACCTTAAACATGTTGTCTCTTTCCTTACTCTTTGTTATTGTCCATAGCTGGAGTGATGCTTTTGCAGTCAAAGAGAGGCAAGAAGGTAATAGCAATGGCAAGAAAAAAAATTGAAAATATTTGGAAAATGGTAAAAGAGGTGTTCCTGTCAGGGAATTTTGAGGCAGAGAATCCCAGATTTGTGAGAATCTTCACAGTTCAGTATTTATTCTTCATGAAAAATGTTTGTGGCTTTTGTTGCATAGAAAACATCATTTTCTCTTCAGAAAAACAATATTTCTAGGACAGAAAACAGTGCTTCATTGGCTCAGGGGAAGGATACAGGGAGAGCCATACTGTGGAATAGCTTCTCCCAGTGGTGCTCCATAATTTTATGGATGCTCCTCCAATGTAGCAGTGTATCTTGCCTGAAATAAAATTATTTAGGAACTAACATAAGCATTTATGCCAGTGGTCAGGCATGTAGATAATTAAAAGGTATCGATTTGCAGGGAGAGGCGGGAAATACAAATAAATAAATTATTATTATTATTATTATTATTATTATTATTATATCTAATTATAAGATTGTATGTACAGCACTGTGTAAATTTACAGCGCTATATAAATAAAGGTTATTAATAATAATAATAATAATAATAATAGGGGTGGGATTATCTACATTAGAATAAAACACAGTCTGATGTGTTACAGCAGTGGGTTGGGACAATTGGTGATGTGAAACATGATGGCTCAGGCTTAGAGAAAAATGAATAAATTCAAATTTGTACATTTGTGGATTGATTTATTACCCTTCTGGGTGTTTTACAACATTTGTATTTATTTTGGGACAATAGAATTATTCTAGTCTGGTATAGATGGATTATGATGCTGTTTGGGGGTATGGAGGTTATTCTGTGGGTAGATATCAGCAGGTAGGGGGGACTTTCAAATTTAGTTACCTGTACATCCCTGTGTTAGGTGCAGTTTTTGGATTTTTGCGTGTTTCTGAATTCTGCATTATTAGGTACCCTTTTGGTGGGAGGAGTGAAAGACATTTTCTTAGCACATGCTCTCATACAGATGTATGACAACAAGCTCACCAACGCAAGGCTGTTGGGCCTGATGGGAGGCAATATAGTTGGGCCCTCATTTACACTTATATGTGTGAGATATGAAGGGATAAGGCCAGAGGCATGGATAAGTCTCAGGGCCCTTTAATACTACACAATACACTACACAATTATACAATACAAAAATAGCCCCTTGATTCTACCTTAATTATCATAGTTCCATCCTTTGGAATCTTGGAATTTGCAGTTTAGGAAGGAGTATTTAAAATTCTCAGCCAGAGAGCTCTAGTTCCTTCCTAAACTACAAAACACAGGATTCAATAGGATGCTGCCATAAGAGCTGAAGTGGATTCAAAGTACTATAATTGTATAATGTGGAAGGGCTTGAAGTGGACAGTTGATAAAGGTTCATTTTCCTCCTTCAGCCTGATAGGGACCTGCACTGAAGGATGGATGTTAATTACATGATACATAATATTTTCTCTGAAAAAACACCCCCCCCCCTTTTTGTAACATTGTTTCTCATTTAAATTCAGTAACTGCCTCTCACCTCTTACTTAACTAGTTGTGGGTTCAAAAAGGGTGACCAGGTAAATGAATCTGTGTAAAAGGGTTATACAGCTGATGTACACAGGTTTCTCCCACTCGGTTTTATCTTGACCAGGTTCAAATGCCAAGTTGCTATCAGTTTGCCAGTTTAGTAGCATTTGTGCAACAATTTGTGAGTGTAGTGACATTATATGGAAGGAGAATTCATATAAAAATGCATTTGGGAAATGAAGACAAAGTATTGTGCATTTTTCTGGGCCATGATCCCACTAACAATTCTTCTGGCATGTGGTCTGGTATGCAGTCTGCTCCATTCCAGACTACACTTTCACAAAGTTGTTTGCAGCTTTCATAGAAGTACTATAATGTACTGGAGAAAATTACTAGAATCATGATGGTGTGTTACACGTCCATAAGTTCTATGGATGTGGCTGACATTTTTGTTAGATATTTAATATCTGGGTTGTGGAAGCTGATTTGCAGTTTTACTGAGTGTGTACCTGTATGCATGCCCATGTGCACTGAACATTAGAAGTGTATTGTGAATATATCTGTGTGTACATTAAATGTGGATAACACATTTACGTGCACATTTGTACATTTATGTGCATGCACATGCATATTTGGTTGTGCATTTGGTGTCTTGGCTTCAGTTGTAGAAGGGTTGTATAGCACAATGAGTATGTAACTCCACAGGTGGAGATGTCTGGTAGACAAGCCTGATTCAGGACCTCAGCCACTATGGTTCGAAACAGATGGGCAGTAAAAGGTGCCACTGCAGCGCCATAAGGGTTCGGGAGTGTGCAGCATTTGCACGCTCCCAAACCCTATTACATAATGGTGGAGGCACCATTACATAACACCATTTAGATGGTGTAAGTAATGGCCCTGTGCAACTGCGCAGCTGCTAAATGCAGCTGCGCAGTTGCAGTAGCAAAAAGGCACCCAATGGAACCTGCACCTTTTCCCTCAATTGCATCGCAACTGTGGCACAAAAAAGGAGCAAGGAAACCCTGCTTTTTTGCGGCACAGCTTCACCGCAGTGTCTAGCTGCTGCAGTGAAGTTGCACTGCAAAAAAAGGTGGTGCCAGATGGCCCCTTTTGGGCAATCTGCACTGACTCTATGGGGCAATCTAGACTGCCCAAAAGGGGAGGTCCGTGACCGCCCCAGGAAGCAGCGGGATGGGGCCAAGGCTGCCATACTTGCAGCCTCCATGGCCCCATCCCACCGCTTCCAGAAGCAGCTGGGAAGCAGCAAACTCCCGGTTCCCCGTGGCCTCTAAGCGGGGTGCAGCAGGCGCCCTGGGCACCCACTGCAACCCGCTTCCCTCAGCAGGCCTGAAGGAATGAAGGGGCCATCGCTACAGCCCCTTCCTCCCTGGGTCTTTGCCACGGCTGTCTAAAAGCTGCAGCAAAGACCCAACGCCAAAAAGGAGCTCCATTCGGAGCTCCTTTTTCGCTCTGTGGAAAGGGCATGATTTGCACCCTCCTGCAGCACAAAAGCATCATCATGTGCGCTGCACATCTAGCAGCTGCGCACATGATGACACTTTCAAAGTGTGTCCGTATGGACGCCGCCATTTTAAAATGGCGGCGTCCATACACTTTAGGGTTAGGAAGAGTGTAGAAGCTGCGCCCTCCCTAACCCTAAAGGTTGGCTTTCAAGCCTTAATCGTGCAACAAAGTGCCTGTCTAGAACGGGCCTATATGTTTCTTGACAGTAAAAGAAAAGATTTATATGTTTAATGCCCACAATTCTAGCAAAGATCAAATATGCTTGAACAAGTCAATGTGCCACAAAATTTCACCACTACAAGACGTCAAAATCAATAGTGCTGAGACCTGATGAGCTGAAACCACAAATTCTCTGTCTATATTAGATAGGGTAAGGCTGAAGTAAATACTTAAATGTAATCATGTTTGCCTATACGCTACATACTCATCTGGTTATAAACAGGATTAGACACTATGGGGCTTTCCAGACCGCCCAAAAGGCACCCAAACATCAGTAAACACTGCACCCTCCCAAACCCTATTCACGCTGCCAAGGCACCACATTGTACCCATCTAGATCGGGCTTATGGGTCTTAGTTCCAATAAAACACACACCAGATTGGACTACTCGAAGGAGATGTGAATGTTACTATTCATAATAATCTTAGATCTCTCTCCCCCACAAACTGCTTGTTTTATACACAGAAAAGGCAAGCTACATTAGGGGAAAGCAGTTGTGGGTGTGTCAAGGCATTTCAGATCAAACTGCTGTACCCTAGATTATCTCCTTATCCGTTCCTGTCCTTTCCTTCCAAGCTCAGTGCAGGATGTAAACTTTAATATGCGGATTTTATCGCACACCTCCATGGCCAGGCAGGAGGCATCCCGTAGCCAATCATGGCTTCCCATACCTGATCTGAACTTCTCCCACACTTTTTGAAAGAACAGGATTTTCCTGTTCTTTGCAAGGTGAGGGAGAAGTCTAGATCAGGTACAGGATGCCATGATTGGGTATGGGATGCCTCCTTTCTGGCTCTTCTGCATCAAATTCCACAGGATGTAGTTGCATATACAATTAAAACAATGCAATGGTGTGGCCTGATAAGTGAAAAAAAAGCATATGAAAAATAATAGTACTAATGATGATCATCATCATTGTAGTTATTGCTACAGTAGTAATAGTAGTAGTAGTAGTAGTAGGTATAGTAGTAGGAAAGGGATATAGGATAAACCAATATAAATTCCTATTCAAGACTTTAAAATGATTCTGAATATTATATAATGACCATATCTTGTAAAAGTTTTAAATAAGTGAGATAAATATTCCACATTCATAATCATTCGTGTAGGTGCAGGCTAAACGCTTCAATTTTAAACACAAGTGCTGCCATAACTGTTTCTTGAGCTTTGTCATTTAAAATGGCATTCTACTTTTAACAGCTCTGATAGAAGACCAGTATGTTATTCTTTCCACAACTGACACCCTCGAGCCATATTTCTTCCCCTGTCACAAAGTATTTATTTTTATCAGCAACTTGTCATTCAACTGTATTAAAAAATGGAGAAATGGACAGTTCTGGGACCTCAATGTCACCTGTGAACATAATGGCCATCAATTTAGTGCTGCTGTTTGGTTATTATATATTCATAAATAATCAAATATCAATTCAAAAACTTCAGGGATCAAAACTGAGAGGGAGGTTGAAATCAGAGATGGTATTGAATTTTGCACTTAGGCTCTCATGAAAAAAGCCATCTTGTTAATAATCTGGCTCTCATTCCAGCCAGACATAACATATTTGAAGGCAGTCTGAAAATCAGCTGTTTTATATATACAGTCAGTGAAGAAAAGGTAAAACTTAGCAGCCATATGGATAAAGACTGACATTTCTAGGTTGGGCAATACAAAGACAACCCACATGTCTACATCTGCAAATTAAAGCCTCTCCCAGCTATACATCTGATATTTCCTCGAGGCTGCCCATAAATTCTCATTGGAGATATTATATTGTTTTAATGTTTTAATGATACTGTTTTTAATTCTGTGTTAGTTTAATCTTATTTTAAAGGGTGGGAGGCGGGACTGGGTTGTAATATTTTAACTGTACTTGTTTTTAAAATGTTGTTCATTCAGAGGGGCATGTTATAAATAAATATTTATTATTATAAAGGGGTTGCTTGTTCAGTTAATATAAATTTAAAGAGCTTTACATAGAAAAGCAGAGTTGGGAGGGAGGTTGCTCTTTTCAATACACTTGAATTTTAATTAGGAAATTATATATCTATTTTCCATTCTACTTTACTACAGCTGTTGTGTAACCATTTCAAACATGAGTTTATTTATTCCAAACACATTTGTGCATTTTTGCATTCATCAATTTGTGCACTGTGCAATGCACCCCATCAAAGAATAATAAGTAAATAAATGATAGCAGTGGGGGGAAAGGATTCTAAGGAAAGGGTAATAGATTGGCCTGTGTAAATATTCCAGATCTCAGGGCCTGGTCCTTCTGCTCTGTGCTAAGGGAAGAAAACTTTAGATAAGACCTCTCTATTCAGAAGACAAGTCTGTGTTGTTTCTTGCTGCAGTTGATTCAGGGTGCCTAAGGTAGATTCTACAGTGAGATTTTCCTCTTCCCTCATCTTGTCTCAAAAGTTTCTCAGAGTGTGCTTGCCTGTCCGATTCCCAATTGCCAGTCTATTCCTGCCTTCCCCATCCTTCTCTCCCTCATCCCATTTCTCCTTCTCTCTTTGTTATATAAAATTTTTATTTAATATTCTTTAAAAATACAGTGCATCACACACACACACACACACACACACACACGTGCACACACATATTCCTACATCCTATTACATTTTATCTAATTATCTTTAATATTCCATCTCAGTGCTCACCTTTCCTTTTTTTATTTTTCCCTTTTCCTTTTTTTCAATGTTTTTTCAATATTTTTTTTCAAATCCTTTCAAAATCATTTCTTTTCTATAGTCCTTTTTTTACTTTCAGTTTATATGCCAATTTGTCATTGATCACTAATTTCCACACTTCTTTATACCATTCCTCCAAATCTACATTTATTTCCTTTTCCAACCTCTTGCTATAATTAATCTCGCTACTGTAAACAAATTTCTTATCAAATATTTTTCTTCTTTTTTCCCCTTTCTCCTCTTAGGGTCGAAGCAGATGGCCAAAAGGAGTGGTCCAAGGCCACTCTGGATGCAGCAACCACATGGCCTTCTCTCAAAGTAGTAGCAGTTTCAAGTTGCTAGCAGCAGTCTTAAACTGTGCATTGCAGGAGACAATTAAAACCACTTCTTTTTGCTCCAGTCCTTTTGATTGGGGTGAGGCTTCATGGCAAGTTCAGCTCACATTGGGGGCATGAATCATCGAAATGTCATGCCCCCAGTGAGGCCTGAAGCAGCTTCTTTTTGCCCATGTGTTTCAAGCCTTAGCTGAACTTATTATTTTCCTCCTCCTTTCCTATACTCTCTATATCTCAAACTTTTTCCCTCTTTGAAGAAAATCTTGAAGCCATGATTAGATTATAGTTATTTTCACAGCCATTTAAAGATATATGTTTATGTTCAATAGGTCTTGGTCCTGAATAGACACACAAATATAGGATAACCTTGTTGGTTGGTCTATCACCCTGCCCCCACTATCTTCAGTATCATCTCTCTCTCTCCAAATATTTGATATTATTGGTAGATTAGCATAATTATAATTATCATGGGAATATTTCAAATAATTCTTAAAAAGGGATTGGGCACAGGTTAATTGGAACAATCTTTAAAAGAAGAGTTTGAACACATTACTTGTACTAGGCGATTTTGTTTCATTGGGCTAAAGCTCCCATATTTTGTCAAAAGTGGAGTTTGGAAAATTAAAAGCAGAAGGTAGGAAAGGTTTGGAGTTATTTTCTATTCACAGCAGAGCTAGAAAACTTTTGTCATCGGTCTACAACTTCCATGTGATGCTAAAATATAGTGCTCATGAAGGTGTTAAGAACAGATCTGGACAAAGGATTTTTCCGTGATGAAAGCAGACTTAAACATTTAATATCTGTATTTTTATATTTGCTAGAATTTGTGTCATTTTCATTGAAGGCCATACTCCAAGCAATTGTGGTTGATACTTAATATATTATGCTTAACGGCATCACCAGGGTTTCCCTCCATTGTCATCACTACAGGCCGCTCCTGCAAGATCACCAAGACTATCCCTAGACATCTGGTTTGGGACCTGCAATCTTAAATCCTGTGTTACTTCTGATCCAGTAGTCCTGGTCCATATGTTTTCCTAAGGTGGTAGTGAGCAGCTTCTAGTAATGTAGCAAGAGCTAAGAGTCAAAAGAATATAGGGTCAGATTAAAGTTTCACCTGGTGTTCTGTCTTAATTCTCAGTTGGTGTCTGGCCAGATGCTTTCAAGAATGTCTACTCACCAGCACTCTGTCACTGAAGTAAAAATCTATCCAGGAAGTTTGAAGGTAGTTTTGTTTAGCATATTTGTGCTTATAGTGTTGTTGGACAAGTGGATGTTCCCAAAAGAAATATTCTTGCCAGAGGTAACTGATCAATGTGCAAGAAAAGAGAAGAGGGTGTAATAACAGTTAGGTCAAGCTAACAAAAACATGATGACAAACAAGCACTTTGTCAGCAGTGTGGTGCAAAGACGAAATATGATATAAGAAAAAAAAATGATGAGACGTAAGATATGATTTGAATGCAAGGAGCCAAAAATAAATCTATACTACCAAATTTGCCTTTCTGTACCTTCCATTGTGATTCTGAGATCAATAGACACCCCCACAGGACTTTGGTCCAGTGGTATTTAATATGTTTATAGTCACCCTTGTCTATCTTTGCCAGGTAACAGAGTCAGTTGAGATAATTGTCCAATGTCTCTTCGATCCTTTGTTCTGCTTCACTCCATCTACTCTCAGAAATTTGTTAATTGTACAGAATAAAAAGAATAAGCAACAATAGGGTTAGATTATGTATGTCATGAGGAATGTCAATGTTTAGGGTAAGGATAATTTGGGAATAGGAGACACTGTTATTGTCTGGAAGAAAAATAATTCAGTTTCCCAATCCGTTTCTAGCTGCCTGCTTTGTGATCCACCCATATTTTTTTCCTTTGCAGCTCTGGGATAGAAAGTATTCAGTTTTACAATTATGAGGTGTTGTCATGTTGATACCTAGAGGTAGCAAAGTGGGAAGGGGGGAGAATAACATTTGCAACCCCTTTTTCATTCAGCAGGAAAAGTAGTGAGGTTATGTTCAGCTAGAGTGCTGCCATATATATATATATATATATATATATGCACTCGAGTCAATCTTAACTCATGGCGACCCCATGGATGAGACATCTCCAAGACCCTCTGTCCTCCACTGCTCTGCTTAATTCCTGCAGCCCCATACCCATGACCTCTTTAATAGAGTCCATCCATCTAGCATGTGACCTTCCTCTCTTCCTACTTCCCTCCACCTTTCCCAGCATTATTGTCTTTTCCAATGAGTCCTCCCTTCTCATGTTGTGCCCGAAGTACGACAGTTTCAGTTTGGTCATCTTGGGTTCCAGGGAAGTTTCTGGCTTGATCTGCTCTAGAACCTATTTATTGATCCTTTTGGCTTTCCATGGGATCCTCAGCACTCTTCTCCAGCACCACATCTCAAATGAATTGATTTTCTTCCTATCATCTTTATTAACTGTCCAGCTCTCACATTCATACATGGTAATAGAGAATACAATGGCTTGTATGATTCTAACTTTTGTGCTCAGTTGTATATTTTTTTCATTTTATGATCTTTTCTAGTTCTTTCATAGCCACCCTCCCCATTCTTCAGAGTTTATCAGATGACAGAAATTGAAAGTTTCATGTTATTGCGTATTAAAGTATCTCATGCAATTTTGGGCAAAAGGGAAGTCATTCCAAATGCAATCATGGGTTTTACGTTATTTCTTATTAAAGCACTTGAACCTCTGGGATTTCTCTCTCCATGTATGGTTGGAGTCTATGTTGCAGAATTTTGAGAATGATTTTGCTAGCAGTGCTATGGTCCTGTAATTGTTGCAGTCTCTTGTGTCTCCCTTTTTGTGGATGGGGATGTATATTGATCACTTCCAATCTGTTGGCCATCGTTTTGTTTTCCATACTTGTTCACATATGTTGGTTAGCACTAGAGATGACTCTCAATATGGATTGCAGCAGTTCAATTGGTTTTCATCTGTTCCTAGTGATATTTATTTATTTATTTATTTATTTGCTATTTCTCTTACTGCAGTTCCTACCTCACTTTTTAGAATTTGGGGTTCATCTTCATATGGCTCTTCCTCTCTCTGTGTGTCTCTCTCTCTCTGTGTGTGTATTCCACTTTTTTGCCTATTCTCATTCAGTTTAATAGAAAAGTAATCTACAAAAAGAAAGGGGAAAGGTTTAAGTAATTTTTCCACTAACTTCAGGAGTATTGTGTATATCTATGAGTTGGGAAGGAATATGTGTGTATGTCCAGTATTTCTGTTACAATTTAGAGTCCTGGGGAAAATATCACAAAGTAACTTTTTCCCATGAGGCTTTTTGAGGTCAGGAAACCCAGGAAACTAGAAAAGGATGAAGAAATATGCACTAGGAAAAAAAGGGGGGTGGAAGCACAACCAGCCCCTAGAAATAGAAAATCACTCTGCATCGTTTTCTCCAAACTTTCTCCAGCATTGTTTGTGCATGTGTGTTGACTGTCTTACCATCAACACATATACACACAATGCCTAAGACCTATGATAGTCAGGAGGCACTGTAGTTGAACCAAAATGGTGTCCAGGCTGCAGTGACATCACTACAAACAAACAAATCTAAAGAAATAAAGAAGCTGTGCCACATGCCCTAAGATAAATAGCTTGTTTGATGAATTAGTTTGGAAATTCTACCCTTGCTGGAGAAAGCCACAAAATTCTGCCCCAGAGTCTTTTTCACCGAGACTGAAGAATTTCAAGGTGCAGCTGTGTTTTAAACTAAGATTTTCACCCTCTAGATTACTAGCATTCAAGACTTGTATGTATGTATGTATGCTTGTATGGAGTGGAGGACAGGGAGTCTTGGAGATGTCACATCCACAGGGTCACCATGGGTCAAGATCAACTTGAGGTTGGTTAACAACAACAATAAATGTGTGTATCTCTGTGTACATGCAATTGTATAGCAAATGCTTTCCACCGAAACACAGTGGAATGAAAATAGCAAATGTGCTTGTTCCCTGATATCTGCATGCATGCATGCACACACGCACATAGGCACACAAGCACGCTCACACACACACGCACACACACACACAAAACCACTAGTGGGAAGTTTATGTAGCACAGTTAAATCTCTAGGGAGGCTTCAATATTCATTACAGACCTGAGCAAGAGCTTCATTAAACACAAATCCTGCAGGTGTACCTGTGCTGCCTGACTGGCCTCAGGAGCAACCCCAGGCTATGTTCTATAGGCTTCTTTCATCTGACATTTTGTTTTGTCTTCAAGCGATTATCATTTTTATCATTGACAATATGTGAACGTGTTCCTGTGTGCATTTTGTGTTCATTATGCCTTGTTCTCTGAGGATGACACACTGAGGGCTTTTAAAAGTATTGTAATTATGTATTTTAAATTTCTGCCTCACAGCATTATTTCTGC
Source organism: Urosaurus nigricauda (assembly GCA_034509955.1). Lineage (NCBI taxonomy): Eukaryota > Metazoa > Chordata > Lepidosauria > Squamata > Phrynosomatidae > Urosaurus > Urosaurus nigricauda. Next base: position 165,268,203 of record JAOEGL010000005.1, on the reverse strand, counting down.
GTTGTTGAATGCAAGGCCAAATTAAAATGCATATCTTCACTAAAGAATCTTCTTGCCCTCCTGGGCTCTAATGGTAATTTATTAAAGGAGTGGAAAACTGGTTTTCCTGTCAACTCAGTCTTATGGTGCTTTCTTTGAACAATGCCTTTTGCTCTGTTTCTGTTGATTTTTCCACTGCTTAATGCAAGGAGAGAATCCATGTCTCAAAGCAGAGTTGTTTCATGCTTCTGGTGTACTACATGAAGTACTTTTACAAGTTATTGGAACTGGTTGCCTTTTAGACATGTTGATTAATAGTTGACAATATAAAAGAGTACATTTTGACCAAGTACATAGAGCAATCAACAGCATACAACAGTGTACACACACCCTATTGTACACCAGCAGATTCTAGACCCACTGCCTATTCTGGGTGTGGTACCACACCCAGAATGAAAAATGGACAGGCTGTGTGCCCAGAAATCTGCTGGTGTGCAATAGGGTGTGTGTGAATTGAGAGCATTTAGCACAGATGTGCATTAACTACACAATTCAGCATGAACCCAGATCAATGCAGACAATGCCCAGTTTGATTTAGCTATGAATCCAAACCTGAGTCTTAATCAGTATTCTGTATCTCTTGTGTCTCCACAGTACTGTAGGGAATCAACAAATATCTTTAAAGTAATTACCTCACCTCCCCACCCCTTGTAAAAAAATTGATATTTTTATTTTTATTTTATTTTATTGTATTTTTTGCATCTAGCTCTTGCTCTTGCTGTTGCATCTAGCTAAGGAATTTATCACACAAAGGGAATTGGAAGTATCTTCCAATGGCAATCTGAATGCAATTATGAGGTTTCTTGTGATTGCGTGAAAGCTGATCACACACATTTTTGTGCAAAGGGAAGTCCTTCCGAATGCAATCGTGGGGTTTCATGTGATTGCGTGAGAAAATATCACACACAATTTCGGGTACTGGGAGGCAATTTCGGGCATTTCTGAACACAATGCAGTGTCTATACGCAATCACGTAAATTCACTGAAGTAGCAAATTTACTCAGTTCCGTACTGGCCTCACTTCCATTTCTTTCGAAATTTAGAGAAATTCCTCCCATGTGATAAACTCCTAAGAGATTCATTTTTTGCCTGTATCACACACACAGAAGAAGGAAGAAGGAATCTCAAGTTCTTGCATGTAGCAATGGATATCTAGCCACAGTGCTGGCCCTGGTTGCTTCTCAGTGCCAGGATGGATTTATGCATTTGCTATAATTGGCCCAAAGCTGATGGTCGAGAAGGAGTGATCTCTGGCCACCAGCCTTGATCGCTCCAGGAGACTGTGGCAATTGCATGGCCCACTGTCCTTGGTCCGAAAGTATGCCACCAGTGTGGTCCCAGATGGGTAGCCAGCAGGAGCGGATTAAATCTTCTTCTTTTGCCAGCAGCTTTCAGCCACTTTTGGGGGGGGGGGGTGTTTTCTAAATGACATGCCCCCAAAGTGGCCAGAAGCAGCTTTATTTGGCCTGTCTGCTTCAGGCCTTTGTGTCTGAGCATAATTTTTAGGAGTGGATCTCACACTCGCAAAGAGTTGCTTTCTGTTATGTTCACATCATTTGGGACTTACTGCTGGAGGCAGGGGAGAATCTTTCCAATCCAATCAGTCCGGCCAGAGAGAGGAGAAGGAGAGGAGCTGCTTGGCAGCCATTTTGGGACCGTGTGCTTGAGACCGTGTGCTCGTGGCTGAAGGGGAGGAGCTTCTGTGAGTCACATCTGTGAGTCACAAGGGGCGGAGCTAGCAGACTAGCTTTATATACCACCTTCCAGAGCCTTCCAGAACAGTCCGGACAGAGAGAGGAGAAGGAGAGGAGCTGCTTGGCAGCCATTTTGGGACCGTGTGCTTGAGACCGTGTGCTCGTGGCTGAAGGGGAGGAGCTTCTGTGAGTCACATCTGTGAGTCACAAGGGGCGGAGCTAGCAGACTAGCTTTATATACCACCTTCCAGAGCCTTCCAGAACAGTCCGGCCAGAGAGAGGAGAAGGAGAGGAGCTGCTTGGCAGCCATTTTGGGACCGTGTGCTTGAGACCGTGTGCTCGTGGCTGAAGGGGAGGAGCTTCTGTGAGTCACATCTGTGAGTCACAAGGGGCGGAGCTAGCAGACTAGCTTTATATACCACCTTCCAGAGCCTTCCAGAACAGTCCGGCCAGAATTTTAGTTTTCTCTAACTGAACAACTCTGCTCAAGTGGCATTAGACTTTGCAGTATGGACAACGAGGGATCTGCCGCGGTCACCTGCAACTCTTGTGGGATGTTTCTCTTCTTGCCTACAGAAGTGGAGAACTTCACATGCACCAAGTGCAAGTTGGTGGCACTCTTGGAGGAGAAAGTGCAGCAGCTGGAGTCCAGAGTAGCTACACTTCAGCAGATTAGGGAACAAGAGGATTTCCTGGACACAATAGAACTAACCATCTTGGATGAGTACCATGCAGAGGAAGATGCTAGGGTGGAAGAGGTCACTTGCCAAACAGAGGAGGCAGACAGCTGGAGGAATGTCACAAAGAGAAGTAAACCAAGAAGGAATTGTTCGGGGAGCTTGCAGCTAGAGAATCGATTCGAAGCGCTTTCCCTTATCAAGGAGGATGAAGAAGAGCAGCATGGACAGACTTCAGGGACGGAGCAGGGGAGCCTGAGAGTCCCACCCGAGGGAACAGTCGCTGCTAAGCCTCGGAGGAGGCGTGTGGTCGTAGTGGGGGACTCCTTGCTGAGGGGTACAGAAGCAGTGATTTGTAGGCCTGACAAGATGTCTCGAGAGGTGTGTTGTCTTCCAGGTGCAAAGATCCGGGATGTGACAGAGAGGCTGACAAGACTGGTCAAGCCTACTGACCAATACCCCTTCCTTTTGGTCCACGTGGGAACTAATGATACTGCAAGACACAGCATTCAGAACATCAAAAGGGATTACGAGGCGCTTGGTAGGAAGCTGAAAGGAATGGATGTACAGGTTGTCATCTCGTCTCTTCTGCCAGTTGAAGGGCATGGTCCAGGAAGGGAGAGGAAAATAGCAGATGTGAATAACTGGCTTCGCAGATGGTGCCGCCGAGAGGGATTTGGATTCTTGGATCATGGGCTGCGGTTCCATGAGGAGGGACTTCTTGCAACAGACGGGTTGCATCTCACGCCACTTGGAAGAAATGTTTTTGCCAACAGTCTCAAGAACTTGATCAGGAGAGCTTTAAACTGAGTTCCGAGGGGAAGGGAGACAATAAGGAAGGCAAAAGGGATGGCGAAAATAGTCAAACTGACATAGAGGAAACAAGGCAAACAATGCAAGGACCCAACAGTGGGAGGCAAAAAAACTTGCACAGGCAGCAAGTAGAAGGGAACCATGGTCTGCGATGTCTCTACACTAATGCACAGAGCATGGGAAATAAGCAAGATGAACTCGAACTCCTAGTACAACAAAGCAAATATGATATAATAGGCATCACTGAAACCTGGTGGGATGAGTCTCATGATTGGAATGTGGAAATAGAGGGGTATAACCTTATTAAGAGAAATAGGCCAAACAGGAAAGGAGGAGGAATAGCACTATATGTCAGAGATATTTACACCAGTGAAGAGATCCTGGACATCAATCATGGAAGCCAGGTGGAGAGCATCTGGATAAGAATCAAAGGGGAGGGAAACAACAAGGGTGTTACGGTGGGAGTCTACTACAGACCCCCAAGTCAGACTGAGGAATTGGATGATATCTTTCTAGAACAGATGACCACACAGTCAGAAAAGAGAGATGTAGTAGTGATAGGCGACTTCAACTATCCTGATATTTGCTGGAAGTCAAACTCAGCAAAATCCTCAAGGTCTAGCAAATTCCTCACTTGCCTGGAAGACAATTTCATGGTCCAAAAGGTGGAAGAGGCAACAAGGGGGTCAGCTATTTTAGATCTGATCCTAACCAACAAGGATGACTTGGTTAATGGGGTGCAAGTGGTGGGATCATTAGGTGGAAGTGACCATGTTCTCCTGGAGTTTGTAATACAGTGGAAAGGAGAAGCCAGGCAGAGTCAGACACGCATCCTAGACTTTAGGAGAGCGGATTTCAGTAAACTTAGAGAAGTATTGAGGGCGATTCCATGGTCAGAAATACTAAAAGATAAAGGAGTTCAGGACGGATGGGACCTTCTCAAAAGGGAGATACTGAAGGCACAATTTCAAACAGTTCCAGTGAGAAAGAAAAACGGGAGGTGTCTCAAGAAACCAGGATGGATGACTAAGGAACTTTCAACTGAGCTAAGTTTGAAACGGAACATGTATAAGAAATGGAAAAAGGGGGAAATCACGAAAAAGGAATTCAAAGAAATAGCAGGCATGTGTAGGGGTAAAGTCAGAAAAGCTAAAGCGCAGAATGAACTCAGGCTTGCTAGAGAGGTTAAGAACAATAAAAAGGGCTTTTTTGGATATGTCCGCAGCAAAAGGAAGAAGAAGGAAACAGTAGGGCCACTGCGTGGAGAAGATGGCAAAATGCTAACAGGAGATAGAGAAAAGGCAGAATTACTCAACACCTTCTTTGCCTCAGTCTTCTCAGAAAAGGCAAAGGGTGCTCAACCTGAGGATAATGGAGCAGAAAACAGAATAGGGGAATTTCAGCACAGAATAAGTAAAGAGATAGTAGAGGAACACCTTGTTAATCTAAATGAATTTAAGTCTCCGGGACCAGATGAACTCCATCCAAGGGTATTAAAAGAACTGGCAAAAGTAATATCGGAGCCATTGGCAATCATATTTGAAAACTCCTGGAGAACAGGAGAGATCCCAGCGGACTGGCGAAGGGCAAAAGTTGTCCCCATCTTCAAAAAGGGGAAAAAAGAGGATCCTAACAATTATTGTCCAGTTAGTCTGACATCAGTTCTAGGAAAGATTCTGGAGCAGATCATTAAACAGAGAGTCTGTGAACATCTAGAAGGCAATGCCATAATCACAAAAACTCAACATGGGTTTCAGAGAAACAAGTCATGCCAGACAAATCTAATCTCTTTCTTTGATAAAATTACCAGTTTGGTAGATGAAGGGAATGCTGTGGATATAGTATATCTTGATTTCAGTAAGGCCTTTGACAAGGTTTCCCATGACATTCTTGCAAACAAGCTTGTAAAATGTGGGCTAGACAAAGGAACTGTTAAATGGATCTGTAATTGGTTGACTGGCCGAACCCAAAGGGTGCTCAACAATGGCTCCTTTTCATCCTGGAGAGAAGTGACCAGTGGGGTCCCACAGGGCTCTGTCCTGGGCCCAGTGCTATTCAACATCTTTATCAATGACCTGGATGACAGAATTGGGAGCATACTAATCAAATTTGCAGATGACACCAAATTAGGGGGAATAGCTAATACCCCAGAGGACAGGATCAAGATTCAAAATGACCTGAATAGACTAGAAAGCTGGGCCAAAGCTAACAAAATGAAATTCAACACAGAGAAATGTAAGGTATTGCACTTAGGGCGGAAAAATAAATTGCACAGATATAGGATGGGTGACACCTGGCTGAATGAAACTACATGTGAAAGGGATCTAGGAGTCCAAGTAGACCACAAGTTGAACATGAGTGAACAGTGTGATGCGGCAGCTAAAAAGGCCAATGCTATTTTGGGCTGCATTAATAGAAGTATAGTGTCTAGATCAAGAGAAGTAATAGTGCCACTGTATTCTGCTTTGGTCAGGCCCCACCTAGAATATTGTGTCCAGTTCTGGGCGCCACAATTCAGAAAGGACATTGAGAAACTGGAGCGTGTCCAAAGGAGGGCGACAAAAATGGTGAAGGGTCTGGAAACCATGCCCTATGAGGAACGACTTAGGGAGCTGGGGATGTTTAGCCTGGAGAAAAGAAGGTTAAGAGGTGATATGATAGCCCTGTTTAAATATTTGAAAGGATGTCATATTGAGGAGGGAGCAAGCTTGTTTTCTGCTGCTCCAGAGAACAGGACCCGGAACAATGGATGCAAGATACAGGAAAAGAGATTCCACCTCAACATTAGGAAGAACTTCCTGATAGTAAGGGCTGTTCGACAGTGGAACGCACTTCCTCGGAAGGTGATAGAGTCTCCTTCCTTGGAGGTCTTTAAGCAGAGGCTGGATGGCCATCTGTCGGGGATGCTTTGATTTGGATTTCCTGCATGGCAGGGGGTTGGACTGGATGGCCCTAGTGGTCTCTTCCAACTCTACGATTCTATGATTCTATGATTCTATGATTCTATGATTCTATCAATTTTTTATCCACTGTCCAGCTCTCACACCTGTACATTGTTTTCTGCTATTAATATGGTGTCAGCTGCATATCTTAGATTGTTGATACCTTTTCCTCAGCTCTTCATTTCACCTTCCTCTGTATTTTATCTCCTGTATTTTAGGATTGCCATAAGTAAACAGCAACAACAACAATATGAAGGAATGTGTGTGCGCGCGCATGCACACACAGCTACACACATAAATTGCATTTGATTAATAATAATACCACACTCATCTAAACAAAAAGACATAATTAACTACACCATTTAATTATTTACAATTTTATGAGGTGTGAATTCAATTGTAATGTAATAAATAGCCCAAATGGTGACTGATATTTATTTATTTTGGAGCTGATTTTTCCCTCAGAAAAGGGATACCTCTTCATCCTTTTTCCACATGGGAAGGAGATATTTTTAAAAGAAATGTTTGGTGGATAGGCTTAAAAAGAAGAATCTTACAAAAAACAAATTGTGTCAGTCGTTCCAACACAATCTGTAAAAGTTTTTTAAATATTATAATATAATATATTATTATATTATTATATTATATTATTTTAAAACTTTTTCATTTATTTTATTTAATATAAAAGTTTTTAATTTATGTAATTTAAATAATACCAAATATTTAAAATCATACATATTTTAATGGTTCATTTTCAATAATGTTTTAATAATATTATATAGCATTATTATATATAATAAATATTAAACAATATTTATGATAATATTTTCTACAAGACACCTTTAAAAAGTCAGTTAATCATTGAGCCCCATCCCTAGTCCTGAAAACACCTGAAAATTTGTCCACTCCTATCCATCTTTCATGGGCAATAGCTGAAAAACGGCAAAAACGGTTAATAAATTCTGTCAACATGGGCAGATAGCCAAGTTTAGAATTGTGTGGGGATGCTACCTGTGTAGAAGTTTCTACTTGACATGGGGATGGCAGTGGAACTGGGTGTCAGGAAGAAAGCAAAGGAGATTTACTAGACATTTTTGTCCCAGGCTTCTCCCTAACTCATTTGAGATCATATAAAGAGAAACATTATAAGAGGATTGTTATAAATACAACACTATGCAAATGCTCTGTTCATGGAACAAGCTCTCCTGCCTTCTGCTTGTAGTTCATTGCATCATACAAACACACACAGATCTATTCTTGAAAATGTTCTATAGAACAGAATTTGGCATAACTCTAGAAGTACCTTCTGCTTGTGCTGCAACAACACCTCTGGATATATGTTACTTTTCTCAGGTAAGTTATGCCCTATTTTGATAGAACATAATGGACAGAAGCAGATAGGATACATACTACCATCTTTGTAAATGTGCAGTAAGGTTTAATTTACCCTCAATTATATCTGACATTTTTAAACTTATTTCTTGACCTTGTTTGACCTTCGGATTTATTCAGTTAAAAAAAAGGGGGGAAAAAAAGCAGAACTGAATTGTTCATTGAAGCTTCTCAGCATATCTTTTGTCAGTATGAGATCAGTGAACATAACTAACCAACATGTACAAGGATTATTGCATCTACAAATCTATACTGAAGGCAAGGAATATTGAAAAAAGGCTGCCACAGAAAAAGTAAGTTTTGATAGCTTGATTCTATCACCTTAATAGAAAAATCTATGTTCACCTAGAAAATACAATTATTGTAAAAGGGTAAAAAGCATAGCAAATATAAACAGAATTGGTCCTGAGATTTTGTATAAAGGTTGATACCAAACATGCACAGATGTGATGGATTATGAATCATGCAAGTATGTAAGTCACAGTTATCTAGTTTGAAATACATGTAAGCAGCTATTAATTTTAAAGGAAGTGGTGGTTGCCTCCTGGCCTGCATTGTAAAGCAAGCATCATCAATTTTTATGTGTATATCAAATCCAGAACTGTTGTGAGAATGCAGGCATGAGTACTGGAACACCATTTTCAAGTAAGGCTTTTATAATGGGAGAGAAGTGGTTTAGTATTGGCAAACAGGGGGCATTTGGCACAATATTTCTGCTATTTCTGGTGTTATCCTAGGTTTTGTTTTATTTTTTGATGAAAAATAATCCATTTGTCACTCTTGGTCACAGTATTGTTCTGAATGTTTTTTTGTTTGTTTGTTTTCTGATATGAAAGAACCCTTTTACAAGTAGCCTAATTTAAGGATGGACAATATTTTGCCTGGTTTTAGGCTTGTATAGTAGGAATGCTTGCCCAAATCTTCTCCAGATCTTTGAGTCTGGGCAGAATAGCAGATGTCTGCTATCCACCCATTTACCGTTCCTTTTCTGAGGAATCAGGCAATGTTGGAGTGAGATGCTTGGCTGGCTGCTGCTCCGCTGGGTCTTTACCTTCCCCCGCACAACATTTCAGTTAAGTAAATTCAATATTAAACTCAAAACATGTGTAAATTTTACACATAAAAAAGTTTGAGAAGAGGAGTAGGAGTAGGGTTGCCATTTCACAGATTCTGGTGGGACATTCGTGGGTTTTTGGCCTTTGGGAAAGCCCCATCCTGCCTTTACATGATGTGCCAGACATTTGTTACCATTTGTTACCATTTGAGGGTGTCTTGCTCCCCTGCTGGTGTTTCTAAGGCACTAGAGGAGGAGGGGGAGGGGGGAGAGATTTCCCCTCGGCCGTGCCATGGTTCACCTCTTTTGCCACAATTCATTCCCTTCCCTTCCCTCCCTTCCTCTCAGGAGGAACTGGGCCCTGGCCTGGGATGCCCACTTCCTGCTATGTCTTCCCAGCTGTAGCAATGAAGAGCTGCCTAGCTGGGGAACCTCCAGAGCCCGCTGGGTGAAGAAACTCCTCTTTCTTTCTTTCTTTCTTTCTTTCTTTCTTTCTTTTTTTTCCAGTGTCTCCCTGGGAAGGAGAGTTGGGATTTGAATCAGGCTGGGCCTGGAGCACTTCTCCTCTTCCTCCTCTCAGGGGGACCAGTGGTCCTCCTCACTACAAAGGAGGATGAAGCACTGCAAAATGGAGGGCATCCAATCAAAAAAATGGGGGCATTATACAAAATGAAAGCTAAAGACATTCATGTAAATGTAAATGCATGCTACTTAGTCAGGCTCAAAACGGAGGACGTTTTGGGATTCCTCCTGGACAGAAAAATAAACCAAAAACATTCGTGTAAATGTAAATGTATGCTTTTTAGTGTTGCTTAAATGGAAGATATTTGAGGACTCCTCCTGGACAGAAAATAAAAGGTAAACTCAGTCATAGCAAGGTAAACTCAGGCTTCTTAGTCATGCTCAAAATGGAAGACCTTTTGGAATTCTGTCTTGAGAGAAAGTTGAAATGTAGGACATGCCCTGGAAAACAACTCACCCACCCCAGCTCCCCCAACCCATCCCCCAACTCTCCATAAGCCTTAACAAAGGGAGTGGGGGTGGGAAGGTATTGAACCTGTAAACTAATGTCTAATCAATGCAAGGTTGGGGAGCCATTGTATGATTAAACATACTCCTGCGTTGGCCATATTGTGCTGTGCGCCTTCAAGTTGTTTCCAACTTATGATGACCCTAAGGCAAACCTATCATGCGGTTTCCTTGGCAAGATTTGCTCAGAGCAGGTTTGCCATTGCCTTCCCTGAGGTTGAGAGTGTGTGGCTTGCTCAAGTTCACTCAGTGGGTTTACATGGCCAGACCAAGATTCGAGCCCTGGTCTCCAGAGTTGTAGTCTAACACTGAAGTGTGGGCCTGTAAACTTTCTTCATGTAAAGTTTTGAAGCTGTTGCATTAAACATATCCTCGGTAGCCACGTTGGCCATATAGCAAAGTACAATAACATCTCAAACCCTCAAAACAATGATAAGGCCTTAATAAGGCCAACCAAAATGCACCAAATCTATGTTGCAGGTTTTCCAAGGTCCACTGGCTTCTCCATCAGTTGCAGGTGTTAATAACCATACAGGAGACAGAAAGGGGGGGGGGGGGAGAGATGACAATGGTAGTCATAGGCTTTTCAGGAAGCCTCCATGCTTTTGGATCAGGTGTTGTTAGGATTAGATATGCCCATGTAGTTCCAATTTTTTAAAAAAGTTTCATTCTACTGGATTGGAACTTAAGGTGTCATAGGTCCAAAACACACCGCAGGAAAAAATCACTTTGAGACTGCTTTAACTGCCTTGCCTCAGTGCTAGAAAATCCTGGCAATTGTTGTTTATTGTGGCACTAGACCTCTTTGACAGAGAAGGCTAAATGTCTCACAAAATGACAGTTCCCAGAATTCCCTACCATTGAGCCAGGGCAGTTAAAGCATTCTCAAACTGTATTATTTCTCCAGTATGTTTTGGACCATAGCCTTTCTGGTAGTAAACCAGGAGAAACGTTTGCAGGTATGTGATGCTTTCTCCTAAAATGTTTTGGAGATTATTTGGCTGCCTCTCATTTAGGTATTTAGTTGCCTTAATAATGCCACACTGCAACACCTACATAGATGGTGTCCATATGATCAAAAATACAGGAGAAAAACATGGTCTCCAGAATGATAATCCAACATGTAAACCACACAGGCTCATGCACATAAATCTAGGACCCATTAAAATAATCCAATTTAAATTTAAAAATATATAATTTAGGCTATCTCTGATATGTCACATTGGCCAGAGAGAAGCAACTACATTTCAACCTTCTGGCCAGGAAGAATGTCAAAATCTCTTCCAGTTTGAGCATCACTATGAATCATGAATTTACTGTATATTAATGGTTCTTTTAATTTATTAATGTTTTTGGCTTTTAGTTGGTTGTGTCCTCCATTTTTTGAATGTCCTACATTTTGTCCCAGTTTTGTGGAAGAGAATTATGGCCACCCTAAGGAAGAAGAATAGTCAGAGTGTCCAAGTCTCGGGGGGGGGGAGCATGAGTAACTCTTTCACCCCCAACCCCCTGGGGTGTTCTGCCCCACCATTTGAGGACCACTGGCTTAAAAAGTTTGGCTATTTAAATTTCACATGCAGAGTTGTGGTGCCTGGTAGGCTTTTATTGGTCATCTCTATGACACTGTATGTGGAGTATGTAAATCTCATTATAGGACTGGAATTAGTCAAAGGATTCAGGAGAATGTGAAGCTCCAATAGGAATTTCATGCTCACTTTAATGGGATATTGTTGTTGTTGTTGTTGTTGCAGAAATCTGAGATGCCTTTAAAGTATCTTCAGATGCAGCTGGTTCGACTGGTGCTGCTCAATGCTGGGAAGGGGGATGGCACAGCTATTGGCATGTGGACAATGTATCAGGCCAAATCACACCTGATCTAGCTGTCCACACAACAGAAGAACCTGAGGCCACTCCATGGCTTCTAGGAAATGCAGAGTCCTGGTGGTGCAGTGGTTAAATGCCTGTACTGAAGCCACTCACTCAAAACCATAAGGTGGTGAGTTCAATGCCAGCAAAAGGGCTCAGGCTTGCATCCTTCCGAGGTTGCTAAAATGAGTAAGCAGGAGTGGCTTCCCTCATTTGAATGCCATGCTATCCAAGCAGCCGAAAGCCACCATATTTGGCCCATGTGTTCCAGGCCTCTGTGTATTTTCAAATAATAATGTTATCTGTCCATTTCTTGTGTCTTATTTCTTGTGTCATATTTTTCTTGTTGCTCTGTTGTATAGTATCTGAATTTTAAAATTTATACACATAAGAATACACAGACTTTTTTTTTGTCCACTGGATGCAATTAGTTTTTGCATATTTCCCAGAGGCTTTTTTCCTTCCATTTCAGGACACTTTTTTTTTTTTTTTTTTTTGGTGGAAATTACATTTGTGAAAAAGACGTTGGAATCTGCACCAACACGTAATGCTTTACACAAAACAAATGGCTATGCAAAACAAAAACAATAAGTTTTGTGTAAGTAACATTTTGCAGAAAAAGTCCTGGAGTATGAAATACCATTCAGTGCTTGATCATTTTTTTCCATGGATATCTTTTTATGTCTCTACCTTTAACCTTCAGAATTTTCCAAGAAGAAACTATAATGCCAAGCTTATAACTTTTTGTTGACTTTCTCAATATAATGGCAAGCCACCTAAAACTGTGGATTTTTCTAAAAGTTAATGTTTTCTGAATCTCAGGAGAATTGTCTCCAATGCGAAGGACAGACTCAAGAGCTAAAGCAAAGCACACTTTAGCAATGTGATTCAACACACAATAGTAATGTAATCCCATTTATGTGAATAATAAATTTGAAATAGAAACAATTTTACAGAAATCTGCTATAAATTTGAAAGAAGCACTCCATGTCACCATAGCTACAGAAATGTATAGGAATGCTGTTCAATCCAATTTTAATTTTACATATTTCTTTTGAAACACATAGCAATCAATCCCTTTTGAACTGTTATGTCTTCTTGGTGGCGACTAGTACTCCACTCAGTAAAGCAAATAGATTTTTGTAGAACCATATATATCTATGAGCAAGTATATTTAGATTGAATCTATAGGGACATATATATCTATGTTTATACACATATGCATTTGCATTGGCAATACACATTTGAACAAAAGCAGCAGATAAAAAATGTAAGTGGGCAAATATATATTTTGTGTTTTCCCCTTTGTCTCTTGGATGCTGTCTGTTATATCTTTGATTCTTTGAAGGTCCCATCATAGGATCAATACTTGGATAGAGTCTATTTGAAAAAAAAAATCATTATGTCTGAGAGGGGGAAAATCCCAAGAAACACAGCAAATCAGACATTTGAAAAGGGTACTATTAATATGTAAATTTCAGGTATCACTTGTAAAATTGCATACATTTCAGTCACTAGCCCTCAGAATGACTTCCTCCAATGTGTTTATTATTAAAAACTCAATTTTCACTTGTCAGTGCATATTCCTCTTACTATGCTCTGTTATCCCATCTACATTTAATTGGTTATGGAAAATTGTCACCTTGTTGTCAGTGTGGCTTGTTCAAACAAAAGGAAAGAAAGTGTGGTGGTGAAGAACATAACAGGATTTACTTTGTGTGTGTGCATTTGTGTGTAGGTAGAGGGACTAAATATACTCTTTAAAACAGAACAGAGACAATAGCTTGTTAAGAACCTCTAATTTTTTGTTGATTAAAGCATGAGTTCTCAGTTCATATTCCTTTCTGGTTAGATAGAATGAATTCGCAGAATTACACTTTCAAAACAGTGAAATCAGTTTTCACTAAATATCCTCATCACTTGAAACTTCTATCATATGATGGTAGTTCTTGTCACATACTTTTGGAACACATGAAAATCTTGGCTGTTAATGGAGAACAATTTTGTGTACGAGAACCTATCACCATGGGAATGGTGCATCAATTGGGCAGTTGAAGCTACCAAGTTTTCCACTTAATGAGCTTCTGTTGCCAACACTATTCAATGGCTATACTCTTTTAGTTGGTTAGATAAAAGGAATAAGTACACTCTTTCCTTTTTCAAATAAAAAATTGTTAACTGTCATTATAACAATTTCTCTTGAAATTTCTCAGTGGCTTTGTTAAGGAAGGAGACATAAATTTCACTTTTGTGAGTTACATGCATTGGCCAGTTTCCTCTTCACTGCCTATCTAAGGTTCAGATGATATCTTTTCTTTTGTAACCTAATTAGTCACATGCAGTTTCATTTTGTCACACAAGATATATGTTTTCTTGTGGATCCTTTGAAAAGTATGGTGTGGTTGCTCTAAATATTTAATTTTGTATCTTCACTTTCACAGTTTCAGAAGAGAAAAAAGAGACAAATCTGGACACCATACTAAGCCCTGCTGTAACATTGTTAGAATTTATCTTAATGAATATTAGGGGTCTTGCACTTTGCCCCTCTTTTTCTGGCATGTCAACAAGGAGGAGTTTAGAAGCTTCCTGTCATCTAAATTTGACAAACTATGATTAATCTTAGCTATGATTTAGCAATAGCACATACATTTCTATACTATTTTATAGTGTTAATCCATCTATAAGCAGTTTACTCAAAGCCAATTGCCCTCAACAAGCTGGGTACTCATTTTACTGGCCTATGAAAGGATAGAAGGCTGAGTTAACCTGTAGTCATGCAGGACTGAACTTACAAAGTTTGGGCTGCAATATTCATATTTAACCACTGCGCCACCAGAGCCCCTTTTGTTTCAAACAAGCCAACTTAAAATCATGGATTTTGAAGTACTCATTTTACTGGCATAAACATGCTAAATTGTTCTCAGTCCAAACTGGAAGCAATAAGTAAATCAAATCTTAGAGCTGTGCTTGAAGACATGCAAAACTGAGTCATTCAGCATCCTGTTCTCAGTATGCTACCTGTTTTAATGCATACCAACACATCCATAGAATAAAGATTAGCCTAGCAAAGAAATCATAAGCCCAACTTTATACTGTGTAATTCAAATTAGTATAACATCATGAATGTGATTAAAAGTAATGCAGTAAAAGTAAAGCATTTAATTTAATCTACAAAGTGGGAGAAAAGACACACAAGCATTGTATATCATTACTGAATCAAGGTCTCCCAGGATCTCATTCTCACCTTTGTTCCAAATTGTCTTGACTAGTCTGAATAGTTGCATTCAAGCAAAATGGTAAAAACCATCATCTTGTCATTAACTTTTATGATCTCATCATGAAAGAATCAGAGAAGATAGCTTTAGTGGTCAAAAAACTAGATCGGCTGATCTCAAAGAATAGTATCCTGGAGAATGCTATTTCACATTACATGGGGACATAACTTGTAGAGGTCATAGAGACAGAAGCACTGTGTAGAAGTAAATCTTCAGTGAAGAATTTGAAAAACAGTAACATCAAGACAGGGATTAAAAAAAAATCTCAGGGTTATTTGTTTTTAAGTTCAACTTAGATAGCATTTTCCAGAGTTTGGTATTTCTAGGTCTGGCACTGAAGTGACAGAATTTTAAAAGAGCTGGAGTGCTTATGTTTGAACTGTGATTAATTGGTAATGAGGCAGGTTCCTACATAATCATACTGCATCTACAGTATTGTTTAGAAAATGTGAAGTCAACTGCTAGCCTGGCAGGATCCTGGTCAGCTCTGATGGTTGTGATTGTCATTGGCAAAGAACAGTGTCCATGTGGTAAGTATGCCAAGCTTTTCTCTTTGAAAAAAAGATAGCAAAGAATTTCCACTTTTTGTGTTGATTAATGCATGGCATGTACATGCAGAGTATGAAAAGATACAAAAAATGAAAATATATGGCTTGCAAACCCCACAGTCTACAAGTCTTAGGTCTAAGAAGGCTTCAGTCAAATGAAGCATTTGTTTAACATTATAGTCTGCCAACCTCTCATCCATCAGACAGATTCTGTAACTGTGAGGGCATGTATAAGACAGGGGGCCAGAGTAGATGGCCATGAAAGAGCAGCCCAAGTCCACTACGGCTGGAAGCAGGTCAGAACCCCACTGACCGCACAGCCTCCTCTCAAGGGAGGCCATGCATGGAGGAGCTAACCAGCACCATGAGGAGTCATTTTATCCCGGGTCCTTTCTGCTCTGGTCTTAAGGACCAGAGCACTACTTCAGCAAGGCTTCCACTTCATTTTGACTATCTGCTTCACCCCCTATATACCTTTATATGAGCTTTTGACAATATTGGAAGTTCTCTGCTTAGTAAAGGAGAAGACTGGAGCTGAACATTCCTTTGCCCTAAGTGGTTGGGCTATGCTGGGGTTGTAATTTAATTATTTGCATGCAATGGTGAATAGTACACACTTCCTGCTCCCTGCCTTTCCACCACCAACCTTTGCTCCCAGTGGATAATTCCATCTTAAGAAGGAGACAAAGGAAGAAAGAGCCAGCCGCACTTCCTGCTGCCTGCCTTTCCACCATTTTCCCCCTGCCTGCAGTGGAACATTCCTCAGAAGCCACTTTTCCTTCCATCATCCTCAGCAACTGGGACATCGGACAAAGGTTTCCAAAATCACCCCTTCCTTATCTATTAGATCCTTCTTGTTTTGTGGTATTCAGGGCAATGTTATCTAGCACTGTTGGATATTATTTTTCTGCTTTTCTCATTGTCACTTTTTCTCCTGTTGTTTATTGGGCACTGCATCCATCCCTTCCCATGGCTCCACACATCTCTCCCAATCTTATCCCTATCCGACCTCTCCCTATCTCCCAGCTTCCATTTTTCTGCTCACTCTGGAACTGTCGCTCTGCTGCTCCGAAAGCAGCAGCAATTCATGATCTTTTTCTTTCTAGATCATTTAATCTTCTTACCCTAAGTGAAACTTGGCTCCCGGCCCATGATACTGCTACCTCCACTGCCCTCTCTTTTGGTGGTCTTTCTTTCGCCCACATAAGCTGCTCTGAGGGTAGAGGAGGTGGGGCTGGTATCTTATTGTCTAACTCCTGCCAGTTTCAACCCCTTTCTCTTCCCCCTAGCTATTCTTTTTCTTCATTCGAGTCTCATTCTATTAGACTCTTTTCTGCTTTGCAGCTTCGGGTTGCTGTCATTTATCGCCCTCCTGGTGCAGACCTCCCTGAGGGCTTTTTCAGCTGTTGCCCCCAGGTTGTGGAATGACCTGCCGAATGAGATGCGTCTTATTTCATATTTAGAAGGCTTCAAAAAAGCCCTAAAGACACATCTCTTCCGGCAGGCCTTCCCAGAGAATGTGAACATACCCCGGCTCCAAATCTAGGTTTCAGAGTGGCTTTTTTTCCCCCAGCCTCCCTCCCCCATTTCCACTTCTGCACAATCTTGGCTTTGGGTCCGTTTTCCCTAATCTTGTTTTTATTACTTATTTTAGCTAGTTACTGTTTTAATTTAATTGTGATTTAATTCTCATTTTAAGGGGGGGGGGGGTGGTAAGGGAAAGGACGGGATATTTTAACTATTGTTTTAATCCTTGTTGTAATCCGCCCCGATTGCTTGTTCAGAGGGGCGGACTGGAAATAAATATTATTATTATTATTATTATTATTATTATTATTATTATTCTAACCAATTCCTTTCAGACTTTGAGTCATGGCTCACATTTTTTTTCTTTCAGACTCAGTTCCCTCTCTGATTCTAGGTGACTTTAATATTCACCTTGATGATCCTAAGAATCTTTCAACATCTCGCTTTAGCTCCCTCTTAGCTTCTTTCGATCTTCAACCTCATTCCAACTCTCCAACCCATTCTTCTGGTCACTGCCTTGACCTAGTACTTGCCACCATACTTGGCATCTGACTATCCACTGTCAGATCATCATCTAATTGCTTTTACTCTTACTTATGTCCCACCTCCTTGTCATGTTGTTCAACGCATTTCAGTCTTTTAATTCTGATCATCTCACTCAGACCTTGGATTCTTCTCTCTCTTCTCTACACCTTGGGGACTCTGCTGACTCAGCAATGTCTTTATTCAACTCCACTCTCTCTTCAACCCTTGACAGCTTTGCCCCGTATCTGCTTGCACGTCCTGCTCTATGTCTAGGCCTCAGCTCTGGCTCTCTCCCACACTTAGGTTTCTTCGGTCCTGCTCTTGAGCAGCTGAATGCCTTTGGAAAAAGTCCAGGGACTGGGCCGATTTTATTTATTACAAATTTGTTCTCTAATCCTTCTCTGTTTTGCCTGTCTATGGCAAAACAGAATTACTATAAATCATTGATCTGCGCCAATGAGAAATGCCTGAAGCATTTGTTTTCCTGCTTCAATACATTGCTAATACCTTCCTCTCCCCCTGTCTTCTCATCATTTTCCCCCACTGACTTTGCCAACTACTTCCTCACAAAAGTCACCACTAATCTCCTGGTACCTTCTACTAATAAACTCTTTGTGTTTCCACCTGTTTCTCTGGATGGACTCTCTACGCTGCTAAATTCTTCCAAACCTACTACTTGTTCTCTTGATCCTATCCCCTCCATCTTCTAATCGCTATAACCCCTTCTTTTCTGCTCTTGGTCCTCCATATCTTTAATCTCTCTCTCTCTCTGTTCAGGTTCCTTCCCTTCTGACTTCAAAAATGCTCTCATTTCCCCAATTCTGAAGAAACCTCTCTCTCGACCCCTCTTCTTTGCCTACCTATTGTCCTATCTTTCTTCTTCCTTTTCTTTCGAAGGTTCTGGAAAGGGTCGTTTATTTTTGTTGTCTCGAGTTTCTCCAAACCAACTCCATCCTGGACCCTTTTTACTCTGGTTTCCACCCACAGCACTCTATAGAGACGGCACTCACCAAGATCTCAAATGATCTCTCGCAGGCCAAGGCGAATGGCCTCTACTCTAGTCTCATTCTTCTAGATTTGTCTGCAGCCTTTGACACCATGGACCACTGTCTCTTGCTTGACCTACTTTCTGTCCTCGGGTTCTCCGACTCTGTTCTCAACTGGTTTAAATCTTACTTATCAGACAGATCTTTTGCAGTGGTCACAGGTGGTCAGACTTCCTCCTCTGTTCCCTTATCTGTTGGAGTTCCTCAGGGCTCTGTCCTGGGTCCCCTTCTGTTCTCTCTATACACATTGTCCCTTGGTAAACTCATCAGTTCTTTTGGTTTCTCCTATCATCTGTATGCCGATGACACTCAGCTGTATCTTTCCACCCCTGACCTTTCACTGGGGCTTGAACAGCAAGTTTCGTCTTGTCTGGCTGCCATCTCTCAGTGAATGCCGCATCGGCGCTTAAGACTCAACATGTCTAAGACAGAGCTTCTCATCTTCCCACCTAAGCCCACCCTTCAATTCTCCTTTTCTGTTTCTGTTGACGGCACTTCTATTCATCCGGTTCAGCAAGCCCACAGTCTTGGTTTCATTTTTGATTCCTTTCTGTAATTAATTCCCTTATTCAGGCCACCACCAAGACTTGTAGATTTTCTCTTTACAACATTGCTAAAATCCATCCATTCCTCTCAGCCTCCACTGCCAAGACTGTGGTTCATGCCCTAGTGGTTTCACGAATAGATTATTGTAACATTCTTTTGACAGGGCTTCCTCTTTCTCACCTCCATCCTTTAATCTCTGTCCAGAACTCAGCTGCATGTATTATCACATCCTCTCACCACTTTGATCATGTTTCTCCCCTATTATCCTCCCTTCATTGGCTCCCTGTCCCTTCCGCATCCAGTACAAGCTCTTGTTGTTGACTTTCAAAGACCTCCATGGACTGGCCCCTCCTTACTTGTCTGAACTTCTTTCTCCTCATACTCCTACTCATACCCTCTGCTCTGGTAGTCAAAATCTCCTGTCCCAGCCAAGGATTTCCACTGCCCTGTCCCGGATTTGTCCCTTCTCACTTGCTGCCCCGCACTCCTGGAACCTTCTTCCCCCACATATACATCTCATCACTTCTCTAACCAGGTTCAAAAGTAAGTTAAAGACTATATTGTTTAGGCAACCATTCCCAGGATTGTACTGTCTGCCCCAGGATGCCTCCTTTTAACTATATTTCAAGAAGCTGTGCCCTCCCTCCAGTCCATCTGTCTTGATCCAGGCCCCGAAGGGAGATAAGAACCACTGGACCTCATCCCCTTCCCAACACCTTCCCTTTTCCGTTTGTGTTGTCTCTGTTAGATTGTAAGCCTGAGGGCAGGGATCCATCTACTTATAAGACTGTATGTACAGCACTGTGTAAATTTACAGCACTATATATATAAATAAATAATAGCAAGTACATTTCTGTACCACTTACTGATGTACTAAGTGGTTTACAAAGTGTTAAGTTTTATTTCTTCTACAATCACAGGATTTTTTTTAATGATTTTTTTCTACTTCGGGATTTTATTTGAAAAAACATTATTGGCTTTTGCACAGAAAATAACACTTCCTTTTCTGCGCAATCTCATTTTTTTTGCACAAACTTTTAAAATGTTAAAGACTGTGGGACTATAGGTCATTTTCTTACCATCCTTTCTCATTGAAAATGAGACAATTTGTGAGACTTTTTTAAAAAAGCTTTAGTTGGCTTTATGTGCTATGAAGAAGGAGATAGTATCTAGATGCTTCCATCAGATTCAGTCTAGAAGATGATGAACAGGCAATTGCAAGTTGCACTGCAATTAAGAAGTTTCATGTCCCCAGCAGATCATAATTTGATTTTGTTCTCCATCAGCTCAGGTAGTAACAATAACTATTTGTAAAATGGTCATGAGTATTACTGAAAACATCAAATAAGATGATTGTTGCTGCTGTTGGCATTATTCTTATTGTTGTTCTTGTTGTGATTTCAATCTTTGATTCTCCCAGCTTCCTTTCCTTGTAAACCATGCACAGTTTTGTTGACTGGCTTTTTGCTTCCCTAGTATATGAGAAGCAATGCTAGGGTACATGAGAAGGTGCAATTATAAGCAAAATACAGTATGTCATGGCAAAATTTCTAGCAATTGGTTGAGACATGGTACAGCCCATAAAAGCAGTCCAGTATTATGAGCCGGTGATAACTTTTCTATTGTGAGACTGATTCCCATTCATTACATTTCTGGTTGAGTGCAGCTGAGTAGAATAATTGCCGATGGCAGTGAAAAGGAAGATGAAACTCAATAAAAAAGCTGGGGATGAAAAAGAAAATTCATTTATACTTTGTGTGGGTTTGCTGCTGCTGTGAACACAATGCTACACTTTCATGCTGAGAAAAACATAAAAAGAAATCCAGCCTTTAATGTTTGCTTATTTTAACTCTCTGTTTTTGTTTTAGCTACTATGAGAAGGCCTTAATAGTGATATATGTGAAGGAATCATGCTACAGAACTTTTATGTGAGATCTAAGCTCAGTAGCCCACAGTTACAGCCTAATTCATTTTTGTGTGTGTGGGTGGGTGGGTGGGTGTGTAAAGAAGAGAGAAAGGACATGAAAAGAAAGTACCTTTCTATGTTAGTGTTATTTGGAATGAAAGTTTTCAATTAATGGAAATATATAAGAGATATTTTGAGCTTCCTCAAGTAATGGAAAAGGAGGTGTTTGGGCTCCTTCTGACATTACCTTTAGGGAATTTAGAACTGTTACATAAAAAAAAATGTTACAGACTCTCCTGGAGTTAAAATGAACTCTTATCTCTCATCACTAATCAAAGCGGAAGAAGGTTGCGGGATGGCTAGGGTTCTCTTGTGGATAGAGATTCTTCATCCTTCTACTACACAGTGCCTTGTTTCTGTCCTATTCAATAATGTTGAAACATTGAGACTACATTTAAAAAGGCTGCATTTTGCTTCCTACACATGCTCCAGTTTGGAGGTGAGTTAAAGTGATATTGAGATAGAAATGAACTTTAATTTGGACTGCTCCCCCATAGCCACATCTTTCAGTGTTACTAGGTATTGCAGCAAGAAATCATACCAAGTAGTTTCTGTGCTACTGAGGGTAATATCAGGTAGGACCCTTGGGTGAATTGCTGACATATGTGACAGCTTTAACAATATATCAACAGTGTTTCTATATATAGCACCAGTACCTGAGACTACAATGTGGAAAAGCTTAATCCGATTATACAACATTGCACTATCTATGTTTACCCCCTAAATTAACAGATATTTCATCATTCTCAGATTGCAAAATAAGCAAATAAACAACCTATGAGTGTGAATCCAAAAGGTGATTTGGGGAATAATCAAATTTTTTATGCTCAATAATTTAAGATGGTAAATTCCTCCCTGTTTCCCTCTTCCAATACGTTCTTCCTTTCTGAAATACCCATTTTTTGTCATTTTGTTATTTACATTTGCAGAATATGTAATATGCTGTCATGTATGTCCAAGTACTCTTGACTAGTTTCAATGGAAAATTCTCTTCAGAAGTCAAGCTAATCTTAATTCACCTCATACCCAGTCTGGTAATAATAATAATAATAATAATAATAATAATAATAATAATAATAATATTTATATACTGCCTTTCCAATTAGATCAAGGTTCAAAAACAAACATACATTTTAAACATGTGTAGCATTTCCATTTGCTATCTCTTCTCACAGGTCAGTTGTGCCATTAACAGCCTCAGGATAGTGTGATCATGACCATTTGTATGAACCTAGTGACTATGAACCTAGAAAACAAGGGTTTAATTTACCATTTAGGATGGCAAAGGGTTATGTAATATCAGGAGAGATATCCTTTGCCAATCAAGCTTTGTGAGGGTGGAGAGGTGCTAAAACAGGAGCAGGTGGTCTTTTGTCTTGGGATGCTCACCATTGGCAGGAGGAAGGCTGGCAGAGGCTGATCTCAGAAAGCTCAGACTCCTGTTTCCTTAGCCATGGGAGGAATGAAGAACAGAAAGGCTACTTTCTTATCAGTGGCAAGGGACCATTTTAATTAGGTGATGTCAGGCCAACAGTGATGTCAGGAATTTTTATGTTTCCCTAGATGGTTGTCAGTTCCAAGATGTCTTTGGAGTGTAACCTGCTTTTGTAACTTTGCAACTTTCTAAGCCAGTGGTTCTCAAACTGTGGGATGGGACCCCTAGGGCAGGCACAAGAGTTGCTTAAGGGGGACTCAAAATGTGGAGGCCCTGATTCCCTCCTCCTCCACTTCCCAAACATCTGTCTTGGAGAGGAAGAGAAATGCAAGGTTATTTGGAGCAGCAGCCTTTCCCTGACATAGGAGGAGAAAATATGAGAATGAACATTTCTATTTGACTGCTTGTGCGAGAGAATAAATTAGTATGTGTGTGAGGGAAAGAATGAATAAAAATGCATGACTGTGTACCTATCTATGAGCACTGGTGTATGTGACGTGGCTGTGTGAGAGATCACATCTGTAAAATTTACACATGTGTTAAGTATCATATTTATTTAAACTGTCCTGATTGAAATATAATAATAATAATAATAATAATAATAATAATAATAATAATAATTTATTTATATCTGCTGCCTCTCCCTACAGATTGAGGCAGGATTACAACATGATAAAAATACAAAGCAATAAAATCAATATAACATTACCACAATTTAAAAACAACTACATCAACAACAGGTACATCACAATAACTGGTACATCACAATAACTGGGGGGTAGCTCTAATTCAGTGGGAAGTTAGATAAGATCAGGTGGATATTCCCACCAGAAGAGATCCGTCTTCAATGCTTTTTTGAACGCCTCCAATGTAGATATCAGACCGATCTCTTCCGGCAGGTCATTCCATAACTTTGGAGCCACAGCTGAGAATGCTAAATGAGATGTAGATGTTAGTCTTGTGTGCTTGTAATTTAACAATTTCTTGTTGGTTGTCCTTAGGGTGCGGGGCGGATTATGTAGGGAGAGGCGTTCTCTCAAGTAACCTGGGCCCAATCCATATAGGACTTTAAAGGTAACGACCAACACTTTGTATTGCGCCTGGACGCAAATTGGCAGCCAGTACAAGGATTTCAGGATGGGGGTGATATGTTCGATCCTTGAAACCCCTGTTAATAATCTGGCTGCTGCATTTTGGATCAATTGAAGCTTCCGAACCTGATACAAAGGTAGCCCCATGTAGAGTGCATTACAGAAATCTAAATGAGAGGTTATCAGTGCATGTACAGTGATGGACACAGCCACCATCTGGCTTCTTTTTTATGACAGTTTATATATGCAATTGTTCGAGTTCAAAAACAGACTGGAATAGAAAAAGTTAATTACTTCCTTTTATTGCTGTTGACTACATTCACTATAAAACACCATACAACAGTAATCTACATACAGACTTTTCACTTTAAAGAACATAAAAAATAGCAATATACAACAAATAGGCAAACAAACAAACAGAAACTATGAAATCATTGTACATATTGGCAGACTATAAGGATTTCAGTAACACATGAAATTTTCATATTCACATCTGATTTCATATACATACATTCATATATATTTCTGTATATGAAATCGGATGTGGATATGAAAATCTCAGGAACTAGGAGGAATTACAGATACAGATAATTTGTTTGCCTCGCAGGTCAGGCGCCACAATAAGCACGAGCACACCAGGCTGGAGTGAACATGGCCACAACTTTATTTAAAGCCAAACAAACAATAGGGTTGGCCCAAAGCATAAGGTCTGGATCTGGGCATCAGCCAAGCCCCCGTTGGCTAATGAATGGTTGCTTGTAGCCAAGCATCGGGATGACGTAGGTGCCAAGCCCCGCCCCGAAGCACCGTCGGGCAACAGTGCTCCTCCCACTCGATTTGCAAGGCACTCTAGTCACCGGGTGTCAATTGACTGTGGCCCCCGCACTGGCCACATCAGCACGCTCCATACACCCGGGTCGCTAGGACTCCCGATCCAGAGCCATCGAGCCCTGGAAACCCCTCACCCCCAGATCCAGGCCTATGCTGCCGCCAAACAGACGGAGAGGAACGAACCGCCTGCCGCCAACCCTATAAACAACGCCTTCGGGCTCCACACCAAACCCAATAGAACAGCAAAACAATCATTGACCCCCTGCAAGGTCCCGATCAGTTCGTATATAGCCCAAATAGGCCCTGGATTTCCAGCGTCCCAATTGTTTGATAGAGTCCGCCGACAGTCCAATTTGTGCAGCCGAAGTAGCTGCCCCGATCCGAAAAGAATGTCCCCCAAATTCTTTCGCTGGCAGACCCAAATGTCTGAGGGCCAAGCGCAGCACAGCCACCAGCTGGTATCGCGTCACAGGGGCTCCGTTCGTGTGGCAGAATAAGGGACCTGCACCAGGCGGGCGTACCTCCAAGAAGGCGTGCAAGGTACGGACAGGGCACACCACCGATCCCTTAAAGCGATTCAAAGTGATAGAGGACCCTTTCCCCAATTGGTCGCATTTGGACCTCCGAACCAATAAGGAAACAGAACTCATATTGAAACAAACATCCCCAACCTGGAGAGAACGCTGGGAGGTGTCATTGGCGGAATTAGGAACAAGCTCCCCCAACCTAAGGGCCCCAAAAAAGGCAGTAACGAAAGCAGCGCGAAACAGGCCGGCCTCATAGTGGGAAGAACAAATAACAGGTAACACAGCCACCAGCTGCTCGAGCAGCGACAACGTGATGGGCCGTCTAGCATCAATAGAAGGACCCTGGGATCGCCTCCAACCCTCCAGAGCTCGCCTGACTTGGAAGGAGGCACAAGGATCACTTAGGCCGGAGGCTTTTGAAAAGAAGGATATGCCCGCCAACATAACCGAAATGGCCCGAGGGGAGGACCCATTAGAAAAAAGCCATGCCATGAAACCAAGTACAATGGGGGACTGGATGGGCCAGAGAGCCGGGATATTGTAAGCTCTAAAAAATGCAGAGAGCTTGGGAAAAACCCTAAAATAAGCCCTCTGAGTGGAAGGAGCGATAGACGACATAATCCCATTCAAAATGATAGAGGACCAAGGTCCCACAAATCCTGAGGAAACGGAACAGGAGAGGGGTCCGCCTCCGGAGCCAGACGACGGAAACGTTCCTCCTGGAAGCGAGAGAGAGCATCAGCGATGTTATTCTCGAGTCCAGGCACGAAACGAGCAGAAAAGGTGATGTTATTGATCAAGCAATCAAGAACTAGTCTCCTGACCAATAACATGACTCTCTGAGAAGCAGACGACATACTGTTGACCACGCTGACCACCGCCTGGTTATCACACCAAAACGTGATCTTCTTGTTTGCAAAATCTTTACACCAGATGCGAATAGCCACCACAATCGGAAATAATTCTAGAAAAGTCAAGTCCTTCAACACATTGCCCTGAGCCCACTCCTGCGGCCACCGTTGAGCGCACCAATGGCCTTGGAAATAAATCCCAAAACCAATACTCCCGGCTGCATCAGAATGTACTTGTAAACGGTCACCCATCTGCCAGGACTTCTGCCAAATGGCCACCCCGTTAAACTTGGAGAGAAAAGATTCCCAGACTCTGAGATCGTCTTTCACACCCTGTGAAATCCTAACCCGGTGATGTGGACGGCGAGCGCCCACAGTAGCCCTGGCTAGTCTGAAGCAAAATGCCCGACCGGGCGCCACCACCCGGCAAGCAAAATTAAGATGCCCCAGTAAGGATTGGACTTGCTTTAACGTGGCTTTTTTGGCAACCAGGAAATCAGCCAAAAGGGCTCTTAGAGCCAACAGTTTTGCCTGTGGCAAGGAAGAGGTGCCTTGAACAGAGTCCAGCTGAATGCCCAAAAAGGTAAGAGATGACTCGGGGCCCTCAGTTTTTTCTTTCGCTAATGGAACCCCAATCTCTAGGGCCAGAGCAGAAAAGGTGTCTAAGAGCTTCTTACACTCATCAGTGCCTGCCCTTCCTACAAACAAAAAATCATCCAGATAATGGGTCACCAAAGGGGAACAAGCCCGCCGCTTTAGCTCCCACTCGAGAAAAGTACTAAAAGTCTCAAAAGCTGCACAGCTAAAGGAGCACCCCATTGGCATAGCCTTATCAAAATACCACCCATCTCCAACTTTAAAACCTAGCAAACGAAAATCATCAGGGTGAACCGGTAACAATCTGAAGGCCGACTGAATATCACATTTGGCCATTAACGCCCCTTTTCCACAGGAGCGAACCAAACGGACCGCATGGTCAAAAGAAGCATACTTAACAGAACACAACTCATCGGGAATAGCATCATTCACCGAGGCCCCCGGAGGGTGAGACAGGTGGTGAATGAGCCTGTATTCCCCAGGTGCCTTTTTGGGAACCACCCCCAGCGGTGAAACATGCAGATCAACAAAAGGAGGGGAACTGAAAGGCCCTTCAATCCGCCCAGCCTCGATTTCTTTATTAACCTTGTTGAGGAGGACGTCAGGCATATCCCGGGCCGATTTCAAATTTTTTGCCACCGAAGGAGGGGGGGAGGCCACCACAGGGATACGAAAACCAGATGAAAACCCCTCGGCCAACATTCGAGCAGCTTCCTTATTAGGATAAACCTCCAGAAGAGGTAGAAGGGCCCCAACATTAACAGGCGACCGAGCTAACTTGAACATCTGACAAGGAAATGGAGGCACCTCATTTTTGGCTCCCTGACCCACCGGCATCAGAGGCAGGGGCCCCGTCACGTTTGCCGGCTGCCGTATGGGCAGGGCGCCCCTGTCGAAAGGGCTGAGAACTATTGCGAGAACAGGAAATCTTGGGATGAGAACCCCTGCACAGTTCACAGCAATGTTCGTATCTACAATGTGCACGCGTGCAGCGGCCCGCATTGAAATCCCAGCAAGCGAGCCTACGATCCCGCTTACCAGACGCCTTGAAGGCACCTTTGGACTTCGCTAGTGGGCCTACTTCTAAAAGCCAAATCTCACTGTGGAGCAAATCCCACCGCTCACGAGAGCTAAGAGACGCCTGCTGCCTGAAAGCTGCGTCATACGCAATGGCCGCTGCTTCCCCTGCTACAGACCGAGCCCGAAGGACATGCAATAAATGG
This sequence comes from Urosaurus nigricauda, assembly GCA_034509955.1. Lineage (NCBI taxonomy): Eukaryota > Metazoa > Chordata > Lepidosauria > Squamata > Phrynosomatidae > Urosaurus > Urosaurus nigricauda. The sequence continues at coordinate 165,240,709 of JAOEGL010000005.1, read as the reverse complement.
CAGTCGAGATGCCAGGCCCTCTCTGGGAAAGCCATGGACACCACCGCCTTAAACACAGTATAGCCCTCCAGCCAGTTGGAAAAGGTTGGCTCAGCAGGTGGAACTTTAGGATGCCTCTTGGCACGTTTAGGAGAAGTGACGGCCCAAGCCTCCTGACCCTTCGGCTGGAGTAGCGTGAAGACATCCACATAACACCCCCGCAGAATGAGCTTCCGAACTTTTTTGGACAGGTGAGAGCCCGGAGGGCGGTCTCCAGGAGCCGAAACAGGGATGGAGGAGGCCTGAGAGTCGACCCAAACCCCCTGCAGGCCAGGTCTCCAAGCCCTTCTCCTAATGGCCCACAATGGTAAACCGGGGGCCCAGGCATGCTCCACCCAATATCCATCCCTGCCCTCAGGAGCGCCCGAGGACATACCCTCCTGCCCCACTACAGTCCCAGTTGCACGCGAGGCGGAGCGCCTCGACTTCTTCTTCTTCTTCTTCGACTTCTTCTTGTGTTTTCGCTTCTTCCCGGACACTTCAGCTGCTGCCGTCGACGCCAAAACTTCATCGTCGGAACTGGACGAGTCCGACGAAGAGCTGGAGCTGGAAGACGAGCTGGAACTCGAATCCGCCAACTGCCCAGCAACCTGGCAAGCCTGGGTCCCGGGTGTAGAGCTGGACGCCTGAACCGCACCTGTCGCACCGACCGAAGCTTGATTATTCCCTTCAGACACCGAAGGTGCCCCGCCAGCCACCAATGGAGAACCACTAGCTGCCAGTGCCTTGGAGATGATATCGGAAAAAGACCGCGCCAGCTCCGCCGCCATTTTTTGAGAGATAACCGACGACGCTTGCAAAGAAGGCCCGTCGCTTGCCGAAGAGGCTACACCAGCCGGACCGCCTGACGGCCCGATACCTCGAGGTTCCTCGTTCGGACGAGCCACTGCACCTGAAACATTCCGACCACGAGAAGATGGCGTGCGCCCTGTGCGCGCTGATGGGGCCGTTTGCTCCTTGTTAGCACCTTTCGACTTCGAAGGCATCGTGGCCCAGAGTCTATTGGAGCCTGTAGAATAAACTGGATATCCAGCCAAAGTCAAAAGAAGGGAAGGGGCGGGCTCAGCAGGGACGAATCCGCGATCACCGCCCCCCACGAGGCAAGCGAAAGTCAAGAGGGCAGGCTCAGCAGGGCCGCCGCCGCGATCACTGCCCTACTACCCAGCCAGACCAGGAAGTCAAGCAAAGGTCCAAAACACAAAAAATCACACCCGAGGAGGGCAAAAGGAGGGCGGGCTCAGCAGGGCGACAGCCGCGATCACCGCCCAAAAAGACAAAACAAAGGAGGAGTATGGACTAACCTCCCGTCGAACTGTGGCTTATGCCCCACCACAGTTCGAATGAAAGCAAACCCCTAATAAAATAACGAATAAAACATGCGGGGTTGGAAAAGAAACTCCCCCGCACACCCCAAAGTAGCGCGGTTAAATAAAGAACCGCGAGGGGAGGGGTCGGAGGCCAGTCGACGCACCCACAGTCACGTGTGGCGCAACCGCGGTTAAAAGGCACCGCGGTGGGGGGGAGGGGGCGGAGACGCACCCCAAAAGGTCACCCTGACCCCCCTTACGGCCACCCTGACCCTGGCTGCTTGCCAGAGCAGGGAGAAAATGGCCTCACAAAACTCACGGGCCAACTCACCCGGAGCTCCAGTGTTTCGGCTCTGCACCCTTCAGAGCCGAAACTCGCAATGGCGCCTCGCCGAGCGCGCTTCCCGCTTAAATAGCCCTGTGGGCCAATCAGGGCCAGCCACGGGGCATGGCCCCACCCACCGGGCAACGCGGACCAATCAGCACGAGAGGCGGGCCGGCCACGGGCCAATCAGGCCACCCACCTCAGCGCTAAGCATTCTGGGACGTGTAGTACGTCCCAGAAAAAGGCGGGCAGGCTTCCCGCGCTCTCCCTCCCGGCAGCCAATCAGGAGGGAGCCCGCCCCCGCAAAGGCTGCCGGGAAGAAGACCGCGGCGGGAAGCCAATATGGCGCTTCCCGCGCGCAGCAACAGAGCCGGCCCGGTAAGTCGGGCGGCGCTTATTGTTTAAAGACAACTGTCATATCTGTTCTCCTTCAACTTTAAACTGCATGCAGATTTATTCTTCATTTCCAATACATCAGTTTCATTAATACAAAACAGGTCACAGGATTAAGGAATTCATTTCATTCAACTTCTTTGACTGGAACTGGATCTTCATTCTTACATGAGTATCAGAGATTATACCCCCTCTCCCAAATGATAGGCTTTCCTCCACAATTTGTGAAGATATCACCTAAAATTCCTCAGTTCTAGCAACATGGAAATAATCTTCAATAACACAAAACATTCCAAATGTTCGATACTATTCCATATGATTTATTATTTACAGTGCACATTATTTTCTAGGAAGTGCTTGTTATCTATGCGTGCTTCACTATTTCAACAGCAGAAACTCGGATTTTGTCATCCTATGTGTCACTGAAATCCCCATAGCCTGCCAATATGTACAATGAATTCATAGTTTTTGGGGTTTTTTTGTTTGTTTGTTTGTTTGCCTATTTGTTGTACATTGATATCTTTTATGTTTTTAGGTTCTGTCTGTAACAACTACTGCATTAAGAATAGTTAAATGCCACTGAGCATTCAAATCCAACCAACCAATTTCAAACCTCAGCCAATTAAATATACTGCAAAAAGCAGTTTGCTCAAGAGATAAGAAAATAGAAAATTTCAGCTCAAGGAGAGGTGAAATCAATTTTGTGCAAAAACTGGATAGCTGGCTGAAAGGGGCTCCGAACAGAAGACGCCCACATTTTCGTGCAGGAAACACAAGAAATCTCCATAGAAATGCATGGGACATGTTAGTTACAACTAATGATCCATCAACTTCCCACTACTCTGGGAGATTATTCAATGAAATACTACCAGTAAAGTGTAATGTATTCTTTAAAGTGAAAAGTTTGTATGTAGGTTACTGTTGTATGGTGTTTTATAGTGAATGTAGTCAGTAGCAATAAAAGGAAGTAATTAACTTCTTCTATTCCAGACTTTTTTGAACTCAAACAATTGCATTTTTTTTTATAAACTATCAAATCGAGTAACACTCCAAAGTAGCTGAAAGCAGAAATACATGCACACATCATTTCCATCACCTCCAAAGCACACCATTTTCAGATTCAAATAATTTGCTTTCTTTCTGAGGTGGCAAATTGTGCCACACTATAATGTTTTCATGTGTGTGTGGAGAGACTTTTTTTCAAGTAAGAAATGTTCCAGGTTAAAAAGTGAGAAAAAAAATGTGAAAAAAAACTGTAGTATCTCTGATGGTAAATATCTTGAATCAGTGCTACATTGAATACAGAAACCTGAAACATGTGGCTAGGGGATAGGGTGAAAATGAAGTTGGCATAATCCTATCACCACTTCAGGTGATTATGTTGCTGGATATAACCTGAGTTCTAGAAGCATGTGTCATGGCCTGCCTTCAGGACCCTGGGATGGAATTTCTGGGTCAAAGAATGAAGGTTCTGATAGAGAGCCTTAGAGTGTAGAGAACTTAACAGACCTCCAGCCACAAAAGCAAAGTTACCACCAGCCACTGGAGCAGGGTTCTCAGAAGCCACAACCCTTAGAGGAAGATGTGGACTTCTTTCCCAGCCAAAAGATGCCAGGACAATGAAAGTTGCAGCTGCTTGGAAAAACAAATATAGGAAGAATGCTGCATTTGGGGAGCACCTTTTGCCTTGAACTCTGTTTGCCTTGAACTCTACTTGGACTCCTGACTAATCTACTGGACTACCCTTTGGACTGCCGCCTGCAATGTGTACTGAAGCATAAATGCTTTGGACCAAGCTACCTCTGCTTCTCAGCTACATCTTGGTGAGCTTTGACTATCTGTCTGTAACTCTGTGGAACAGTGTTTTCATGCTGAGAGTCTGGTTTGCTTCCCAAAAGCAAAAGAGGACAATATCTGAGGTTGTAGGTGAAGAGATCTCATTCCTCACTGATGGGATGAGCAGTTCTTCATGCTTGGATCATGGATTGCCACTGCTTGTAGGTCCTGACAACACATCAAGCAACACTAGCGCCTAGAGGCTTCCAAACTACTGGATCAATACAGAATAAGTCTGTGTTTTTTGGATTTTTTAAAAGAGGGAACATGGATACATGGAAATCAAATGGCATCACTAAGTGCTCTGGGGTTCAATCTGTTTCAAGCAAAATCCTAAAAGTAATTTACCTCTGACCTATTTCTTTAACCCATTATGACACAAGGCATTTATGTCTGAGGAAGCTCAGTACAACAGAAAGCCCAAACAGACAGGGCTTCTGGCTGTTTTCAAGGCATTCTGTTTAAATGATGCATGCCTCTAAAGCAGCTGGAAGCCGTACCAAAGCCACTCTTCTTAGGACTGGATCAGAAAGGAGCTGTGATAGTCTGACTCCTGGCAGTACCAGTTGGCCCCTGCATCCATGGCCTGCCTTGGGAGTGGGCCATGCAGACAGCAGAGTTCCAACCCACTTCCAGCCAGAGAGTACTTGGACTGATCTTCACTTCAGAGAGATCACATTGTGACATATACCACAGTGACACAGGCCTTACACTACTGTCATGTTTATCCCAGTAACAATGAGGCAGTGTTAAAATAAATTTTCCATCAATGTTCAGTTACATTGACTTGCAATCCATACATCTCCACAGTTTCAGTTGTTCTGAGATTGATGGGTATTTTCCCTTAAATAAATACAAAAACCATATATTTTTGTTTGTGTTCAACATCAGATCTTTTGTAGGGAGAAACAATTATAATATATTCTAGCAACAGTTTACTAATCCACCTTAGAATTCATAGAAGCTTTTGATCTGACATTTTCAGTAAGTAAAAGTCATAGGGCAGCATAGGAAATCCCATGCTTACAAACTTAATAAGTCTCATTGTAATTTATATCCCATATTATTATGGCCTGTCTACCATGAAACTGAGAGAAAAAAGGTGGAGAGGAGATGCAGTAACTTTTCAGGCATTGCAACAAACCAAAATGGCTCAACAATTTTCTCTGCAATGAAGGCAGCAGCATGTTAAATTTTGCTGATGAACAACCTTAGACCATTCATTCTCTCTCTCTCTCTCTCTCTCTCTCTCTCTCCTCCCCTATTCCCCCCTATCTTAATTAGGCTCACATACATGTACTAAATTTGTCAACAGATTTCACCTAAAGTAGCATTTCAGGATACATTGTAGGAGGATCCTGTACATTAACAAACAATGGCATTCAAGCAAGTTTTAAGTACCATAAAACCCACTAAGTACACCCAAGCCTCTATCTAAATAGTCCTTTGGATTTGAGACTATAAGTTATGATCAAAGATTTGATAAATAATCAATTACAATGCCAGTGAGCATGGCTCATACAGTCATAAACAGGATGCAGAGGGAAAGGATATAAGATTTCTCATATGGAACTTTTGATCATGTATTTAGAATTTTATTGTTATTTTTTTAAATGTTCCTATTAAGATAAGAAATCTATTATGCTGTTTTCTTGGTCCTCTCAATTTTGTTATTATTGGAAATAGGAGTGTAAATCCTTTCTTGTCCTAGTGTTGCATGTGAGAATGAAAACCTGCAACATTTTTCTTCTTTTCTGCAAGATAACAAACTATTTTCAATTAGTCTCAATGAAAGTTTCTGCATTTGTGAGAAATATTGATTAATAGACAATGTTATCCATTTCTATCAGGAAAAATGTTTGGCTGTCTATATTTAAAACCTCATCCAGATTTGAAATTCAGTAGTACTTTAGATCTGGGATAAGTTCTGGACTAAAGAGAACTGCTAGGATATCTGGAACATTCATGACTTTATTACCTCCAGATTTGACTATTGAAATACAGAATACATGAAGTTGTCCTAGAAATGAGCAAAATATAGCAGCCAAACTCAGTAGCATCACTAGGGATGTGTGGACCACATTGGGTGACACCACGGAAAGGGGGGGGGATGCCACAGACCAGAAGGGGGGCCACCCAGCTCACCCCTGCCCCTGCCCTGTACAGCTTTACTTTAAAGTAAAGACATGTGGGACAAGCCTGGCTCCCCTCCCATCTCTACCATGCATGGCTTTACTGATGAGTTGGGATCAGGGAGTTGGGATCAGGCCCTTTTGGCTCCACCCCAAAGCCCCACCCCCCACCAGGTGACACCCTAGTGAAGGATACCACTGGCCAAATTACTATCTGGTGCTGTACCAACTGCACTGGCTTCCAGTTTGTTTCTCAGCTCTGTAGACAAGGGTCTCTCTAGGGGAATTTTGATTAGCTCAGTTAATTAATGAGCCAACCACAGTAACCCAGCAAGATTTTTCCCAAATTTATACAGAGGTTCCTAAGGTGGAGTGATGAAGAAACAGAATTCCTCCAATGAATTGCATTGTATTAAAAGGGGAAATCACACAGCAACCACTCACTTACATATACAAGGGCTATAGAAATGATAGGATAGGCTTCACTAAGAGATAATTACCAAAGGCAAGGTTGTTCCTTTCCAGATGTGTTCTCATGCAATCAGGACTCAGCTGCTTGGAGCTTCAGGAAAGCAGCCCGGGTCGAAAGAAGTTGGAAATCCAGAGAGATGTGGGGGGGGGGGGTCTCCTTGCACTCCATACTAGGATCTTTTATAAGCCAAAACTAGCCTAAGGGCAAATGTGTCTATCCTACATCAAATGAAATTGAATCTACATTGTAAAGGATCACTTGGTCTGGCAATGTTGGGGTGAGAATGGAGTTGTAAATCAGCTTGTCCGGCAGAACATCCTGCCTGTAATAACCTATCTTCCTTATTCTGGAAGTCTCAAAGTTTCCCATTTGCAACTCCCAAACTCTTCTGTTTGATGTGCTAATGGGGTAGTGTGGACATGACCACTTGCCTCAGACATCATGGATGCCCACACTACAGAATCCATTTGGGGCCATAGGGAGAATGTACACAAACTAAAATTCAGAAGATTTAGGTTCTGGTAACAACTCAGTACAGATAATTGATTTTCACATACAATGGATATCAAAAAGATCACCTTTTCCCATATGAGCAGAGCATGAGATTCTCAACAGAGGCCCTGTTGCAAGTCTTTCCACTCTAGGTTGGTGACTACATGAGGTTTTCATTGTTTGTTTGTTTGTTTTAGTAGCAGAACCTCAGTTGTACTACCTTCTACCAAGGGAAGTAAGGCAGGATAAGAAAAGGACAAATGAAATAGTACCAAGTAGGCAGTGGATCGGAAAGCAACCAGACTATCAAAATCGCATGAGAATAATATTAATGGAATAACATGAAAGAAGATGCTTATGGAAAGCCCACAAGCAAGATGTTGATCCAAAAGTATGTGAGCATAGTTGCACCAGAAACTGTTAATGCCAGCAGAGATTGGAAACTTAGCAAATAGGGGTTTATAGTTCATTAATTGTTAGTGATTTTTTAGTGAGACAAACATGAAGCTCACTGGCAGTTGATTGAACTGTTAATACTTTTAAAATAATTTCACATTATATTATTCAGAAGCATATGCCTATGAAAGTGGAGGTGATACAATGGGGTTTCCTTATCTGCAAACTTGCCATCCATAGATTTAATCATCTGTAGATGACAAGCTCCTGTTGTCCCCAATGGTGGCTTGTGCACGCAGCTGACTAGTGGGCATGCACACTTCATGCTGCCATTATAGAGAACAAGGCTTGATGTCCCACATTTTTTGGTATCTACCGGAGGTCCGGAATGGATCTCAGACAGATCTCAAACAGATACCAAGTTCCCACTGTAAATTGTTATCATGACTAATAACCATTGATAACTTTATCCTCTATACAATTTTAATAAATTACAGAGGGAACAGATATCATTTAGATTTTCATATGTATTGACTTATTATTCAGAAATTGATTCAACGGGTCAAGTCTGGAGAGGACTAACAATTGGACTTAGGTCATAAGTGCCAGAATATGTCATGCTAATTTGAACTAGCCACTTCTTGGCTTCACATAGTATTTTTCACTTTATTATGAAATTTGTTTTTATAGGGTGATCCCAGGTTTGTTTGTTTTTTGTTTGTTTGCTCATCACTTGTGATGTGGCCATTTCTGCTTGTTATAGCAAATAACTAAGTGAATAAGGCAGAAATTAATAAGTTGCAGCTAATGGTTAAGTATTGAATATGTGAAAAGGTAAATATGTATAATCAAGAGTTCAACATGGCACATGGAAGAGCTTGTGTTACAATGTCTGATATGTTGGCTCACAAATGAAAAAAAATATGCAAATCACTATGTTGCTTGCATGCTTTCTGCATTGACAATTATTTCAACAACATCACACTATTTTTCATTAAACAAACATGATCTTATTAAGCCCGTGTATCTATAATGTATTGTGATAATTCTTCATGGCACAAAGTGTGCAGCCAACCATCTTTTAAATACACAAAATAGTCTCCAAGTATGTTTTATACAATGTTCATTTAATTATTTCTAAACTTTTTCCATACTTTTCTTGATACCTAAACATGATTTTATTTCACAGTACATTAATTTCTATTAGACATTTTGTACTTTATTATTAACACACATTTATTACTTCAGTAAATGAATTTAAGGTAGTGCTTTCTGTTTACTTCATGCTACAGTAATCTAACCCAATGGTTTTAAGAGAATGAAATAAATGTTTGTGACATTTCATATTTTATATTACATTTATAGACTTAAGAGTATAGAAACTCATGCAGTTTTGTTTTCCTGCACAATAATACATTGATTGATCTCAAAGGGGGGGGGGGGGTAACAACAACAACAACAACAATCAGTTCCCTTTATCATGCAACAGCATTCTCTACAGCTGTTTTCATGATCTGTATCTTTTAAAAATTAGTAAAACTACTGAGATGAGACTCATTACATTCTGAATTTAATAGCAGAAAATGTTTGCAAATATATCATCATCATCATCACCATCATCATCACCATCACCACCACCACCACCACCACCACCACCAATTCTCAAGATTTGTGTAGATGGTAGTGACAGAAGCCATGTCAAACAAGGAAGTTCACAATTGCCAATGAGAATTATATTGTCCTAAAAAATTGTGGTTCTTTTTCAGATAGCCTCACAGTCTTTCTATGTTATTTCACTCAGGGGTGAAGCAGACGGCACCAAAAGGACAGATTGGGGCCACCCCAGAGCTGCTCACTCCTGAGCCGTGGCAAGCACACACTGTGACCCTGATGTGTCCCACCACCAGCCCAAATAGGAGCAGAAAAGATCCACTCCTATTATGGCTGGTAAAGGGCTGCCTTAGATGCCCTGGTACTACCCCAGGGTGGCTTCAAGCCTCTCTGGGAGTGTGCAGCTTCAAAGCACCATGCCCCTGGAGTGGCTTGAAGCCACCCTCATCTGAAGGGCTTGGAGGCTTCTGGGCATCTTGAGGATGTGTGGCATCAAAACACCATACCCTCAAGTAGCACAGAAGCTAGCATTTCCAGGCTGTCTGTTTGGCCCCCTACTAGAGCTTTTAATCATCACAATGCTATATGTATTACTGATTATATCTACAGCATTATTATTTTACAGTTTCTTTAAATGGATTTCAATATAGAGTTACATGAGATGCTCTGTAGTAAAAGTGTGTTGCCTCCTCTAAATATGTGATGATTTGTACACATTTCAGTATCATAATGATATGTCCTGACCTATCGTTATGAAGTTTGCTATGGAAGGTAGCTTTGGAGAAAGCTCCAAGCTGTCCAAATATCAAGCAAATCAGATAAAAGATAGCACAGCTGCAGCAGTATAAACACTGAGAAAAAGTGGTGTCTCTCCCTGTCTCCTCAGTGTTTCTTACCATTTTTGGTTGTGTGTGGAAAATGATCAAAATCTAAAGGCAAGTATACACACACACACACACACACACACACACACATACATACAAGTATGTCACCAGAGTGTGCCTTTTATTTAGGTTATTTTTTTTAAAAAAAAATCTTGGTGTACTGATTGTTACCATGACAGTCATAGAATATAGAATCATAGGTCCAAAGCAGATGGCCCAGAAGGAGTGGCCTTTGGCCACGCTGGCCTTGATCGGGCCAGGATCATGGGAACTGCATGGCCTGCTCCCAAGTCAGCAGCCAGCAGGAGCAGATTAAATCTGCTCCTAAAAGGGCTGGCTCTTGCCGGCTTTGCACAGCCTCAGCACAGGTTTCAGCTGCTTTGGAAGCATGTTTCATCTAAATGCCACACCCCCAAAGCACCAGAAGTTGATTTATTTGGCTTGTCTGTTTCGAGCCATAGAATCCTAGAATTGGAAGATACCTCAAGGGTTATCCAGTTCAACCCGCTGCTATGCAGGAAGACACAGTCAAAGCACTCCTGGCAGATTGCTATCCAGAATCCATTTAAAAATCTCCCTAGAAGGAGACTCCACCACTGTACAGCATAACAGCTCTTACCATCAGTAAGTTCTTCCCAATTTTGAGTGGAATCTCTTTTCCTGTAGTTTGAGTCCATTGCTCCATGTCCTAGTCTCTGGAACAGTGGAAAACAAGCTTGCTCATCCACCAAAAGACATTCTGTTAAATATTTAAACATGACTTTCATGTCACCTCTTAACCTTCTCTTCTGGAAGCTAACCATACCCATCTCTTTGAGCCACTCCTCATAGGGCATGGCTTCCAGACCTTTCACTATTTTGGCTGCCCTCCTCTAGACATACTCGTATTTGTCAGTCCCCATGGGATTAACAACAAGCTCACATATCTCATTTTTCTTCTGATGTCCCTCTCAATTGCCCTATCCCTTTCTGTTGTCATTTTAAAAGACTGAAGTATTTTGGAATTGGTATGGGGTTCAGGGATATCTGTCGGTGTGGGATGGAGCTTGTGTTCACATATTTGAGGGGGATCCTGCATGATTCAGAGGCAACATGCCCTCAAATCATGATGATTTTTTAAATGGGGTGTGACAAGGCAAAGAAGCCCGGCATGCAGGAGGAGGGGTGTTCCATGCATGGAGGCTCTTGGAAGAAGGATCTGGATACCCAAGGACTACAGAGACCAGACGTCCCTGGGGTGAATGGGATGCAGGTGAGATGCAGTGGGGTGGAACCCACAAGGGAGGGGTTGGAGGATAAATGGAGAGAGGATGAGGCAATTGAGGAGGAGGGCATTGGGGGAAGAGTGGGCAGAGAGGCAGATGGTGGAATGGAGAGAAGATGCCAAACAGGGAAGAGAGCTATGCTAGACAAGAGGGGCGCCCCTGCCCAAGGGAAAGGGCTAGGCCTGAAAAGCTTAAGGGACCATCAAGGAAGGTTTCTTGGCTGAATGTACCCGAGCATCTCAACCTCCTTCGCGACCTCTGGAGGTAGGCCTGTGTAGTAAAGACCCCAGAAACAGCAAACCCCGGAGACAGAAACAGCCAATCACAGAACACCAGGTGTCCAGCCAATGAGGAGCTGGCTGGGCAGGGCTATATAAGAGCCTGAGCAGAGGGAGACAGGATTTGTTTGTTTGTTTGTTTGTTTTGAAGTTTTTGTGGAGGAGAGGGATGCCACTGAGGGGGGTGCTTTCTAGGTTCCTGATGGGACAGGTGTAGGTTAGGTTTTAGGCCAGACAGGGTCTATATAGAGTCCAGGAGAGGGACTGATTAGGCTTTTGGTTGTAAGCCAGTTGATTTAAGCTGAGAGTATTTGGCAGATTGCCTGAGGGCTGAAGTATTGTGTCTATGTAACTGTGGTAACGTAACTAAGAAAGAAATGCAAAAGCCTTGAAAGTAGTTTACTGATTACTTTGATGTTTGTTAATAAACTTCAGTATTATTTTATTACAACTTGGCCTCTGTGAAATATTGTGGCATGCTACTAGAGATAACAAAGCCTCAGAAAAGATAGGCAGTGGTGGAGAAGATCTCCACAGAAGAAAAATACAATTGGTGGCAGCAAAGGGGAAGACATTCTGTGTGGGTGGACTGAGAGAGTCTGAGTGAGTGTCCACGCCACCACAGCCTGTGGTTGAGTTATTGGTCTAAGGAAGCTTTTGGCTGGGACTTCCAAGGCCACTGTTGGCCCGCGAGGGAAGAAGGGTTGTAGAACCCTTCCCATGTACACCCAAGTTTTGTGAAGGGAGAGCATTACGGGAGCCTTTGAAATAACAGGGCACTCATTTGTTTTTGGTTGTTTTAAAGTAAATGTTTGTCAGCATTCTGTTCTGTGTCTTGATTGATCTTGGACACTGCCAAGAAGCCTAGAACCAGGGGAATGCCCTGCAGTCCCACCACATCGGGTTTGGGAGCATTGGAGGAATAGTGGGATGAAAGTGGAATTTATGTGGGATAGTGGCATTTATGGAATATAAATCAAATAAATAAATAAAATGGAGTTTAAGGATCAGAAATATGTGTCCCATCGACTGCACTTTGCCCACTCCAGGTATATGGGGATTAAATATGCAGGGAGGATCACTTTCTCCAAGATGTGTTAACAGACTTCTTCTATAAGCAAAAGGAATCAATAAAATCCAGGTCTCTGTATTTTTGTTTAGTTTTGTTTTTTTCAAATCACCACAGTTTACCATCATAAAGTTTTATTTTGAAGATCTACTGAGTGTAAATAGAACTTAGACAGTTACTTTTTAGGGAAGACAAAAATATCACGTTTAAGCCCTTCAAAACTGAGCAGTGGTAGGATGACGCTCTCAGGCATGATAGAGTGTATGCCTTCATTTCAGTCACCTGTGTTCCTTTTTACAATGTTTAGTTGCTTCCATCTGTTAGGAGGAGTGAAAGAAAGAATATTCATTTTTATGAGTGTTTCAGAAGAACAATGGGTTTTTGACACTTCACCCCAACAGCAGTGCTAGAAGGGAGGTATAGGAATATACCCTATGATTCTCTACTATGTTCCTGTGATGCGGGTGTTATAGAAACTACAACCCATGTTCTTTTGTATTGTCAGTTCTAAAAGGGCATTCGCCATTTCATTGTACTCATCAATCACTTCAATCTACAATTAATACTACAGAAAGTCAGCAATGGAAATATACACTGATTTCAGTCCCAGTTGCAGATTAACATAGAGGGGAGAGAGAGATATGAGTACAATGTATCCTTATCCCTGAATTTTCCCAAGTAAGTTCTCTTGTGTTCAGTGGGACTCTTTCAGTTGTATGAAGGAGTGAGACCTGATGTGATAACTGCCAATGAATTTTCCATATTTTTAATCCAATCTCTGTTTTAATAGATTGAAGAAATGTTAATATTAAAGCGTAACTTGAAACAACACTCGACTCAGTACAATTACAAAATATTCACAATGTTGAATCATTAGAGAAAATGGATTTAATTTAGATTTTAATTTAGATAATGTTCCATGTGTGTATGTGTATAGAGAGAGACTGACACAGAGAGACAGAGACAGAGAAGCTGAATCATCATTATCATTTCAAGAAAAATATTCTTGAACCATTGAAAATTCTGTTTAACAAGTAATACAAAAGTTCAAAATGCTATTAATATTTTCCCTTGGTGCTGAGTCAAATATTCTCTGATGAGTAAAGTTGGCACTGAACATAAATTTCACTGGGGCTCAAGTTTCACCAAGTTATTCCCTAAACAATAAGCTCTTCATGCTTCTTCACTTAAGGAAGCCCAGTTGACTATGTACTGGTATCATTTTGTTGTTTAAGTTGCTTTTATTCTTAATAACTATGCAGTTCCATCACTATGTGATGAATTCACTGAGGAGAAATAACACTAATTCAGTAACTATTAAAAATACATTATAGTAACTTTAGAATTATCTTTGTTCATTTATTATCAGTGAGATCAATACATAGCTGCTCCATTGACTAGATAATAACATCATATTAAAATAGGGTACACTATGATCTGAGGATGCATACCCTAAAGATACATTATATTTTGGTTTCAAAAAGACTCCATGTGAGCCAGAATGTGTAATCCAGGTAGAGAAGTGGTGCTAATATTTGTTCATTCATTCATTTAATTAATGTATATCCCACTCTCCACCCAACATGGGACTCAAGGCAGCTTGCACCAAATATACCACTAAAATCTTATGAAACAGAAATTTAAAATCCATTAAATAAATAATTGTATTAAAAGTAAAAAATTAAAACAATTTAAAACACATTTAAAATATAATAACGAAGGTAAAAGTGTAGCATAGCACATTAAAATATCATTCACATGAGTTAATAACCAAAGGTTTACTAAAGTAAAAAATAATAATAATTACCAATTGGGATGCCTTCTATCTCTACAACACTAGAAAAAAATCAGGAACAATGAACAAAGACAGCTGAAATAATCTCTGCTTTCACTACCAGTATTACAGAAGTGGGACTGCCACATCACTTGAGGGAAAGAGCAGGTCCATACTCAGCACATCCACTATGGCATTCCTGTCTTCCCTCCCATATGCCAGGGCAGAAGGACCAAGTGTAGGTGTGCAGCATCAAAGATGCAACACTGGAAAGGCACACTCAGTAGACACATGACTTTTATTCTAAAAAATATTTGTAACATTATATCCTACTTAAAATGCCATGGCTGCATCCTATGGAATCCACCAACTTTTGGGTTCATTGCCTCAATTGATGCAATGGCAACATATGGGTGGTCAACCCATGGCTTATCCCACAGGATATGAGTTAGCCTTTCCATCTGTGATACCAATTGGTGATATCACCCTTCCCCTAGGTGATCACAAGCTATTCAGGATAAGATATTAAGGGGTGAATATATTGATGTGTTTACACTGATGTAATCAGGAGTTAGATAAAAAGGAGAAGGAGAAATTTTATGACAAGGAGAAAGAATAGTTGAAAAAGAGGTGGGTGGAGAGAAATGGGTCCAACTGGCTTTCATCCTTCTTGATCTATGCACGTTTTATAGCAAGATCTGGGCTGCTTCCCTATTTCAATATATAGATAGTATACAATGGGGGGATGGAGGTTGAGGTTGTTTAGAGTTCTCAACCAGAGAGCTCTAATGTCTCATCACACTGCAAATCCCAGGATTACATAGGATATTGCTGGTGCAATTCCAGTGAAATCATAGTACTACTGGTATTATTATTATTAATTTTATTCATATAGCTCTGTAAATTTACACAGTGCTGTACATACAATCGCAAATTAGATGGATCCCTGCCCTCAGGCTTACAGTCTAAAAGATACAACACAAAAGGAAGAGGGGAAGGTGGTGGGAAGGGGATGAGGTCCAGTGGTTCTTCTTTTCCTCTAGGACCAGGACCAAGGCAGATGGAGTGGAGGGTGGGCACAGCTTCTTAATACATGTTATAAGGAGGCATCCTGGGGCAGATGGCACAATCCTGGGAATGCTTCCCTAAACAATATAGTCTTTAACTTACTTTTGAACCTGGTTAGAGAAGTGATGAGGCATATATGTGGGGGAAGAAGGTTCCAGGAGTGCGGGGCAGCAAGTGAGAAGGGAAGAATCTGGGACAGGGCAGTGGAAATCCTAGGCTGGGACAGGAGACCTTGACTACCAGAATGGGGAGAACAAGAAGGAGTGTGAGGCGAAAGAAGTTCAGAGAAGAAAGGAGAGGCCAGACTGTGGAGGGCTTTGAAAGTCAACAGCAAAAGCTTGTACTGGATGTGGAAGGGGAAGGGGAGCCAGTGAAGGGAGGAGAAACATGGTCAAAGTGGCGAGCGGGTGTGATAACACATGCTGCTGAGTTCTGGACAGAGATTAAAGGATGGAGTGAGAGAGAGGAAGCCCTGTCAGAAGAAGGTTACAGTAATCTAGTCGTGAAACCACTAGGGCATGAACCAGAGTCTTGGCAGTGGAGGCTGAGAGGAATGGATGGATTTTAGCAATGTTGTAGAGAGAGAATCTACAGGTCTTGGCAGTGGCCTGAATCTGGGGAATAAACGACAGAGAGGAATCAAAGATGAAACCAAGACTGTGGGCTTGCTGATCCGGTTGAATAGAAGTGCCGTCAACAGAAACAGAGAAGGAGTATTGAAGGGTGGGCTTAGGTGAGAAGACAAGAAGCTCTGTCTTAGACATGTTGAGCTTCAAGTGCTGATGCCACATCCACTGAGAGATGGCAGCCAAACAAGAGGAAATGTGCTCTTCAAGCCCCGGTGAAAGGTCAGGGGTGGAAAGATACAGCTGAGTGTCATCGGCATACATTGGTATCATTGTGTTGTGTATATGGGTTTAGGACTATAACTATGCTTCAAATATGTCTTTCCCACTCACACACAAAACAGCTATTCACACATCTTATGTATATGTATGAAAGTCTGGTCATGCTCAGCAACAAGAAATAAACACCCCAATTCTGTGCCAGATAAATCCAAATCTGTGTTCAAAATGCATTATGGAAATCAAGATGCTATATATGTTGTTTAATCTACATAACTTCTTTGAAAACAGATGGATGACTGTGGAACAAATTAATGTGCAAAAGGATGAGAATGCAAATAATGTTCCCCATAAATTGTGATCAAATTAATTAATAAACTATTATGATCAGAGCCAAATCTTTTTGGAATAAATCTCCTTGATTTTAGTATGCAGTACTAATATATTAGTTTAGGTATCACTTGTTCTTTTGCAGTTTTCCTTCGTTTCAGTAGGATTTACACAGAATAATATCTTGGCATATTGTTTTTCTTGACAAGTTCTTAATTTAAGTAAAAATAAATATTTATAAGATTATACGTGCAATCCAAAGTTTGTTTTCTTCTTTAAAGTTTTTTTATTTTTCCATAGAAAGAACAAAAGGCTCCTGAAAATTAAAACATTTTTTAAAAGAACATATCTATTGGGGATTATCATTTTTTTTTTTTTTTTTGGTGAGCAAATATGGCTTGTCTATAGGTTTCTATGAAGTAACATTTGCTGATAAAAGATAGGTATTTACCTTATCCTACTTATGAAGTGAAGTAGAAAAAAAAAATAGCCCTAAAGATGTCTCTGAAGCTCCACATGATGTCTAGCCTGGGGTTTTGCAATCTGTTCTCCTGTTTAATATTTCAGTAAATATCACTATGTTTCACCTAAAGCAAGACAAATTCCAGTCTTCACTGCAATTGATGGTTGCCTGGGGCTGCAAGCAAAGCATCAGGTGTGTGAGAGTGCTATATCATGAGCCTATGGAATCAACGTCAGTATCCAAATTCTTTACAGATGGAAAATGTTGCATTAAGGCTTTGCATGCTTTCCTTTCCTTAAAAGTTCAGTCTCTTAATAGAATATAAAACCACTGGAAAGCTTGGAATTTCCTACCATTATACATGCATACTAAAAAGTATTTTTTAAAAGAAAATATTCCTTCCCTTTGGAGAAATGAAGCTTTCCCCAAGCTAATTTATTTTTATATAAGGATCAGTTTGAGTGTATATATTGCACATGCATTCAGCAGTTAAGAAGTAAATACAAATGATTGGGTAAACTAGGGCCACACTTTCTTAAATATGTACAAGCAAATTTAACTAAAGGGCCCCCCTAGTATGAAAGTTAGTGAGTCTAGTGGTGTTCCCAACCTCCACCTTTGCCATAATGGGTGTGGAGCATTGGACTTGAGGATTTATGGAGCCCTTGCAACTCTTTGGGCCCAAACGGACAGGCCAAAATAAAGCTGCTTTGGGTCACTTTGGAGGTATTATGTTTAAATGACATATGCATCTTAAGAGGACAGAAGCTGCACCAAAGTGGCACTCCAGTCCTTAGTGCTGGAGTGTGGCTTTGGCACAGTTTCCAGCCTCCTACAATGCATGCGTCATTTAAACAGCATGCCACCAAAGTGACCCAAAGCAGATTTATTTTGGCTTGTCTGTTTGGGCCCCAAGAGTCTGTTATTCATCACAGGATTTCAGTCAACTATTCTGTAAGGGCCCACCGCACCTACTAGCCCCCAAACTCATAGCTTTAGAGATAATTGTGTGCAGAGCTTAATCTCATGCTGGGAGTAAAATGGGGTATAAATTAAGTAAAATGAAGGGTGGCCTTAGGAAGAGTGGGGTCACTTTCAGGTCTTAAATGCAAACTCTATTCATGCTCACATGTTAACATTATAGAGTATGTGATCAGCAGTGGGGAGTTGTCTATTGCCTGAAGCATTTTCACAAGGCCTGATAGCAGCCACTTCAGGAGGCTGTAAGCAGATCTGTTTGGCCTTGCCCTTCACTACTGGAAACAGATTACAATATGATGATTCTCCATGCACTTTCTTTCAAACACCAATCACTCCTTTTAGTTGAATGCCTGCTCCTTGCTATCACACAGAAGATTTAGATTTACCAGATGGAATGCAATGTTAACATGTGTGTATGAATAGAGGTAGTATGCACAATGGGTCACTTGAGGCATTTAAGAACTGGGGTTGACCATACTCTCCCTAAGGCCACCCCTCATAAACTACATGGAGAAACAATTGTGAGTGGGGTTAACCAGAATTAGCAAAGTTCCCTGAAGCTTGGAGAACCCAGAATGAGG
Source organism: Urosaurus nigricauda (assembly GCA_034509955.1). Lineage (NCBI taxonomy): Eukaryota > Metazoa > Chordata > Lepidosauria > Squamata > Phrynosomatidae > Urosaurus > Urosaurus nigricauda. The sequence continues at coordinate 165,222,168 of JAOEGL010000005.1, read as the reverse complement.
GTATCCTGGACTGACAAGAACTGTCAATGCATAGGATTTATTCTGCACAAAAGTTGCATGTGGTTATTTTGTTCAGTAAACAAAATTTTCTGCACAGGAAACAACATTTTCTGGCTGTAAAATAATATTTCAATGCAGAAATATTAATTCCTGCATAGAGAATTATGTTTTCTGCATAGAAAATGCTATAACTGGGGATTTATGCCTCATAAAATTTGTTCATGATTCATTTGCATAGAAAACATTTTCTCTGTAGAAAACAGCATTTTATACACATGAAACAATATTTCTGTTTTAAAATACAGAATTGAATGTAGAAAATTATGTTTCCTCCTCAGTAACTGCTATATTCTGTACAAAAAAACCTCATGCAAATTTTGTGCAGATTAAGTCCAGAACTACAATTAGCCTTCCAAATCTTTATCGTTTTTTAGGACTTTCCTGCAGAAATAAGGAAATTGTTAAATTATTCATTGCTGCATTTGTGAGGAATCTTTGTGATGGATTACATCGCTACACTCAACATGCTGTGGCCTGCCTGGCCAAAAGCAGAAAGCCAATTGAGAATTTCACCTCCAGTGTGACTACTTTGTGCCCCCAGATTCTTTGGGTTCGCTCTTAGTTGGAGAACAAAGATGGCCCTGCAGCTTCTTAATCCTGTTTCTCTGAAGAGCACCAAGGCATTAAAATATTCTCCAAGTCTCTTCCACATTTTCCTGATTGGAGGAGAATGGCATTGTCACTGCAATTGGCTAAAGCACATATAAGCTCAATGTCTGGCAGTATGGCTGGCAGTGATGGTAAATTTATGAAGATCCTGCTGGTGTACTGAGAAAAGGGCGGGGAGGGATGTAGAAGCCACACAAAGCCTAATCCCAAATCTGTTCCTCAGAGAAACAGAAATACGGCCACAGAATGCAGATGGGGATTAGACCTAATGACTGGATGTATATGCCATCCTAGGTCCAATCCAAAGCCACATATCACCATGACACAATGCATGCCGGAACTGAAGAGATAAGGCAAGGCAGGCTACTAAACAAAGGGAGAGAGGCCTACAAGCAGTGCCCATTCCAATCCCAGTACTAGGGCAATACCCACAGGAAAAAAACCACATGAAAAAGGGAATGGGTCTGTAAGCCATGTGCAGCCCAGTCTGGAAGAAAAATATCATGGAATAGCTGCTCTGCTTTTTTAAGTTTAAGATTCCCCCAAAGTCTTAAATCTCCCCCTTTAAGTTTTTGCCAATAAAGAAGGTTGCACCAGGCATAGACAATTCTGCTGGCCTAGCTGCTTCCATTATCATGCCAGGCAAAACTCACCACATAACTACCTCAACCAGTTCTATGACATTAACACAATCGAATCATCAGTATTTCATTAATATATTTGTAAAATATCCTGGAAATCCCCCTCCCAGAAAACAGGATATACATAATCAGTTCTAAATCTATATTGTAGCTGAGTATGTTTGGCAACATATTACATTTGTAAAGTTGTACTTTAATAGATTTCCCAGTGCATTCATGTCAAATACGAGATTTAAACTGGAAGAGGTGGGTTGTTCCTGCTCCACCGCTCAGTCAGTTAACCACTATGCTACTATAAAATCTTTCTAGAAGTGATGGGCAACAGATGCTGACCCTAAGGCTGTAAGCTCTGACTTTTCAGATAATGAGCCAAGCCAGCTACCCAGAGCTATTCACTTTCCCTGGAGTACCTGCTGGGCACAATCCAAAACCAGCAGTGCACATTTCTAAGCCAAAACAACAAAACGGAGTGTTGTAGCAACTTGAAGTTGAACAACTTTATTATTATGACATATGTTTTATGTCTGCTACATCAGACACATGAACAAATAATAATTTAATCAATGTTTGTCTGTGTTATCACTAGTAGTTCCCCCCATGACACCAAAATTGGTCCCCATTCTGTATGCAGTTTTTTCCCCTATTCCAGTTCCTTCTGGCTCTCTTGATCTCATTTCACTATCAACAGTGTTTATCTACAATCCAAATGTTGTTTTTATACTCTGTTTAGAATTTTTTCCCCTTTACCATCTTTCTTTCTAAACTGAATGTATTTCTCACTTACTAACGCTTAATGACTACCACTAAGATCTGTACTTGCCACCTCTCAATGTCTGTTAAATAACTGTTACTGATCATATTCAAGACTAAGGAGTTTATTGCACACGTGGCATTTCCATCGCCCATACGTCATCAAAGTGGAGCAGAAGCATCATGTGTGTGATCATCTGGCATTTCTAAAGTGTAACAATATCATTAGCACCATGGAATCACCATGGAATCATCAGTGACAAGCCCTTTTCTTATTATAGTATTAATCACTTTTCCAGTACCTATTTCCTTTTCCATTGCATTCCATATAATACCTGTCCCCCATTTATTGAGGGTAAACTCAATGCATCTTAAACTTTCACTCCAGAAAGTTTAAACTACATCAAAGATTGTACAGCATGCCCCCCCACGCATAATAGAATCCATGAATGTCCAAGTCCCATTATAGATAATAGCATAGTAAAATGGTGTTCATAATATAAAATAACAAAATCAAACTTTGTTTTTTTGAATTTATGTATTTTAAAAATATTTTCAAGCTGTGAATGGTTGAATCGGTGGCATATGGTGGGCTGACCGTAGTTATATTCCTGCAACAGACTAACACAGGTACTGGAAATTTTAACACTGGAAATTTTAGAAATAGATAGCAAAGCATTTCAGATAACAGTATTGTTCCATTATTTATTATTATTATTATTATTATTATTATTATTATTATTATTTAAATATGCTGTTATACCTGATGGAAACTTCACCCTCAAATATTTTTAATATAGAAGGACCAGGTAGAATCTGCAAGAGGCAGGAAACTTTGTATAGCATTTTGAATGCTGGGCTAGGACTCCGGGAGAGTAGCTAAATCACTGCACTAATTAAGGATGAATGCAAGAAAACACTAATAGTGGCCAAAAAGAAAAATAAGAAACAATAGATGACAAATGAAACACTTCATGCAATTAAAGAAATAAGAGAAGCAAACGGAAAGGGAGATAGGAACAAAGCCAGAAGTATGAACAGAAGTGTCCAACATCTGACCCACAGGGAAAAGGAGAAATACTACAATGACCAAGGCAGAGAAATAGAAAACAACAAAAAGGGAAGAACAAGAGACCTCTATCAAAAAAATCTGAGAAATGAAAGCCAAGTTAAAACCAAGGGCAGGGTTGCTCTATGGAAGAAAAAAAAAAGAACATTATACAGGAACAAGAACAAATAAAAAAGATGCTGGAGGCTATAAACAGAAGTGTTATACTAAAGAGATGAGGGAATGAATAATATTTAGAATGAGGAGACACATGAAGAAGAACACCGGAATTTGCAATAAAGGAAATGGAAAAAAATAAATCACCAGGAACAGATGATATCCCAATTGAACTGCTACAGTGCCTACAGACAGATGCAAATTTAGTGCTAACTGAATATGCCAACAAATATGGAAAACAAAGAGGTGACCAACAGATTGGAAACACTTGATATACTCTAAAGAAGCGAGCCCTCCCCTTGGCAGATGAATCCATCCTGGCCTCTGTGGGAATGAAAAGGTAGGTCAAACCTCACCCGACCTTCCCTGAAGAAACCGAGCCCTCCACTGGGCATCTGAATCCATCCTGGCCTCTGAGGGATTGAAAAGTTAGGCCAAACCCATCTGGCCTCCTCTGAAAAAGCTGAGCCCTCCCCAAGGCATCTGAATCCATCCTGGCCTCTGAGGGAGAAATAACTGCTGGACCTGATTCCCTTTCCCTTCACTATTCCCTTCTCCTTTTGTGTCCTGTCTTTTTTTAGATTGTAAGCCTGAGGGCAGGGAACTGTCTAATTAAAAAGATTGTATGTGCAGCACTGTGCAAATTTACAGCACTAAATAAATAAAGCATAATAATAATAATGATGATAATAATAATAATAATAATACAAATCCACAAGAAAGGAGATGCAAAGGACTCTAGCAACTATAGGACAATAGCACTAATCTCACATGTAAGCTAAAAATTCTGCTGAATAGACTCCAAACATACATGGAGAGAGAAATTCCAGAGGTGCAAGCAGGGTTCAGAAAAGGAAGGGGCACTAGGGTCTACATTGCAAACATGTGATGGCTAATGGAGCACATCAAAGAATTACAAAAGGAGGAGGAGGAGGAGGAGGAGGAATCAACATGTGTTTTCTAAATGATAGCAAAGCATTTGATTGTACAGATCATGAAAAGCCATGGAATGCACTCAAAGACATGGGCATGCCACTACATCTGATAATCCTGATGAGGAATCTGTACCAAGGACAAGAAGTCACCATTAGAACATGATTTGGGGAAACAGAGTGCTTCCCAATAGGCAAAGGGGTCAGGCAAGGGTGCATCCTATCACCTTACTTATTTAACTTATATGCTAAAAATATAATAAGAAAAGCAGAATTAGAATCAGAAGAAGGAGGATTGAAGATAGGAGGAAGTAACATTCACAACCCAAGATATGCGGACGACACCATAATATTAGAAGAAGACATTTTGTAATTGGAACAGTTAATAAGGAAGGTCAAAGATGAAAGTGCAAAGGTAGGACTGATGCTAAATATAAAGAAAACAAAAATAATGACCATAGAAGAAATACACTAATTCAATCTAGATAACGAGGAAATTGAACTAGTTAAAGATTTCCCATATCTAGATGAAACATTGACCAGACTGGAGAATGCAGTCAAGAAATAAAAAGAAGAGTAGGAATGGGAATGACAGCTATGAAATAACTGGAAAAGCTACTGAAGAGCAAAGACATACAACTGAGCACTAAAGTCAGAATCATTCAGGCCATTGTATTCCCAGTTACCATGTATGCATGTGAAAGCTGGACAGTGAAGGAAGCAGACAGAAAGAAAATCAACTCATTTGAAATGTGGTGCTGGAGAAGAGTGCTTAAGATACCACTGACAGCCAAGAAGACAAACAAATGGGTTCTTGAACAGATCAAACCAGGGCTCTCCTTAGAAACAAAGACAATCAAGTTGAGACTATCGTACTTTGGCCACTTAATGAGAAGGCATAGATCACTAGAAAAAACAACAACAATAATGCTAGGATAAGGTAAAGAGCAGAAGAAAGAGAGGAAGACCACAAACCAGATGGATATACTCAATCGAGGGAGGTGGGGCTTGCAGGATCTGGGCAAGGCAGTGGAGAATTGGGATTCTTGGAGATGTCTCATCCACTGGATCACCATGAATTTGGAACTTACTCGCGGGCAGCTAACAACACTAAATTCTTATAGTGCTGGTATTCCACTTTTACTTCTCTGGCTGCCTCCTATTGTATTCTCGAGTTTGTAGGTCAGTGAGGCCTGAAAGCTCTCTTGCTGAGAATTCTAAATTCCCCTCCCTAAACTGCAAATCCCAGAATGCAATAGGGATAGCCAGAGCAGTTAAAATGGAATAGCAGCACTAAAAGAGTGTAGTGCAGTAATCTAGGATTCAAATTCCCTGTCAATCACAGGATATCATCTTAAAGGAAGGCTACAGCAAACCTCCTCTGAATAGATCTTGTCAAGAACATCCATTGCTCAGGTAACCATAAATTGGAGTCAATTTGAAGGCACATAACAAAAACAAAAAATCTACAAGAGGCAAAATACACTCTGCAGAACAATCTTTTATATGGAATTCTCTGTCCCTAATTAATTACCCTGTTGATATCTTACTTTATTATGATTTAAATATCTTGCTTTATTATGATTAATTCTGGTTAAATAGTGTGTCTTTGTTTTTGTGATAACATTGATAAATGCACTTTGAAAAACTGAGTGGAAATATTCCACTCCAAAATCACATGCAAGTTTTGAAAGGAAAACTCATGCCCTTCTCTCATCTGCACAACCCCCCCCCCCCCCCCAAATCCAGACTTCTGTTAGTCTACTCAAATCCCTTCATTGTTGCCTGTTATGAAATGAGATATGGTCCTTCAAATAGCCCGATCCAAGCCATATAGGGCATTATAGGGCAAAACCAGCACTTTGAATTGTGCCTGGAAACAGACTGGCAGGCAATGGAGCTGTTGCAACAAGGAGTTGTATGCTCCCTGTAGCCAGCTCCAGTTAATAGCCTGGCACAAGCTCTTTGCACCAGGTGAAGTTTCTGAGCACTTTTCAAAGGCAGCCCCAAGTAGAGCGCATTACAGTAGTCCAGACAGGATGTAACCAAGACATGTACCACAGTGGCCAGATCTGACTTCTCCAGGAACAGGCGCAGTTAGCGCACAACTTTTAGCTGTGCAAAAGCACTCCTGGTCACCACTGGTACATGGCCTTCCAGGCTCAGAGCTGAATCCAGAACTCCCAAACTACAAACCTGAGTTTTCAGGGGGAATGTAACCCCATCTAATATTGACCTATGCCATTTCTTCATAACTTTAGTAGGGATTATTTCTGGGGTAGTTTTTAAAAATTCTTTGTTAGCATTTCCAGTTTTTTTCTAGCCCATTTGGAAATCTGATTAATTATTTTTCCATAATTGATTATAATTTCCTTCTACAATGTTATCTAACTTAATTGCTAAATGTACACCTAAATGTCTCATATTTTTTATCCCCAATTTCAATACTAATGCAGTTTGATATTTTTTTTGTTCCCACCAGTCAGAGTTCATAAACATTATTTCTGATTTATCCATGTTAAATTTAAGCCCAGACATGTTTCGGAATTTTGAAATAATTCCAGTAATTTGATCACAGCTTGACAAGGTTTCTGGGTCATTATAAGAGCATCATCCACAAATAAATTTATCTTTATCTCTTCTTTGCCTATTTTATATCCCTTTATCTCTTCTGCTTCCCTAATCATATTCACAAATGGTTTCATTGCTAATATAAAAAAATAAAGGGGAAAGTGGGTATCCCTGTCTTATTCCAGTTTTAATTCTAATTTTTTCTTGATTTCTCTCAATTTATCATAATTTATTTTATGAAATTTGGCCCAACTCTTCTTAGCTCTAGTATCCCATGCCTAAATCCATTCCTAGTATACATTTGGTTTCTTAATGTTGTTGTCTGGTCCAATTCTTTATTTTTTTTTTTTATTTTTTTTTTTTTTTGTCCCACTCTTCTTTTATAGATTCTGGCCCAACACAGACTGGTTCAAAAACTGTAGATGTTTATAATATGTTGTAGTTTGCTGCGTATTTTAATTACTATACATTTCTTCTAATATTTTGTGATACAGTTATTCATTATGATATGCTGCATCATAAAAGGTGCATCCCAAATTAACACAACACACCAATACAAGCATGCTTTAGGAGCTATTTATCTCTTAACATAGAATGTGCTGGTTCTGTGAAGATTTTCCGCCTGTATGAATTTCATAGGGCCTGCTGCCAATTTCAGAAATATTAATGATTTTCTGAGGGTTACTTTCAAACTTGGCAAAAAAACAAAGTACTCTATATTAAAAGGTTAGGTATTAGGGAAGTGACTGATGGCAAAAGCAATAATGAAATTTGTAATGTGGAATGTAAGTTGCTTGAATGCTACATCCACATAAAAATAGTTGGAAAAGAAAAAAAGCTGACCTCATCTTTTTAAAAAGAAATTCACTTATGGGAACAAGATGGTATCAGTTTAAAAGCACCTTGGGCAAGAACAAGTCAGCAAAATATTTATACAGACAGGAAGTATATTTTAAAGAATGTGGTGTATCTGATAATATGTGTGGTCACAAAAGGTTTTTTTTTTTAATTCCTGTACTGCCATTAAATCAATATGAAAAAAGCAGCACATATGTTATATGGAATATTACATTTCACAAAACTTTAAGTTAGTCACTGAAAATAGCTCAGTCCCAAACATAATTTACAAAGGATGTGACATATATCAATGTTGATGTTTTCCATCACAACAGCTCTCTTCTAATGCTAAATTCATTTTTAATTATTTTAGTTGGCATGATCTTTTCATCTCATTATATTGGCATATAATCCAGCTGGCTCTGGAACAAATGGCATATAAACGTCATGCCACCAAGCAGGAGAGAATGGGCAGGAGCAGGAGAGAATGGCCGGCATATAATCACCGGTTTGGCTTCTGTCTGGCTTGGATGAATGGTGCATCTAAATACCACGCCCCCAAGCCAGCCCCAAGCTGGCCAAAATGGGCTGTCTGTTTCAATCCTTATTTCCTCTGCTACTTATCTAAGTATAAAAAAGAAGATATAGAATTCTGTCACTAATGCTTAATCCTTTAAGTAACAATCAAGAAAAAAAATTACTTTATTGTTATATGTTATTGCACTTTAATACCAGCCTTTGAAATAAATTAGATAGGAACTAAACCATTGAAATATATAAGAATTGCCACTTAAGTGAAGCTTTCTTTCTGACTTTTAGCATTAGTAATACACTGAAGTCTTCTACAAATATATTTCCACAAGAATAAATTTCTCAATTTTGCCCTTGTCAGATGTTATTTGTAGACATTACTTAGCAATCAAGCATCATGGAAGCATCAGTGCTTTTGTAATGTATTGACAATGTGCTGGAGAAATAAATCAGAATCTGTTACTCCTTTAAGTCTTACTCAAAGATTATATGAATAATTCATATACGATGCTATGAATGAATATAGAGCAGTATATATTTTCACATTAGCACTGATCCAACTAGCTACATTTAATGGAGTGTTCATTTAAAACAATGGAATCTTATGATTTTCTGTAGAGAAAGTCAGGTGACATGCTATGTTTAGATTCTCAACAGCAAGACCAAAACTGTTGTTTCTTCTATAGTTTTTTGTGGGATTTTCGGGATATGTGGCCATGTTCTAGAAGATTTTCTTCCTGATGTTTCACCAGCATCCATGGCTGGCATCTTCAGAGAATGCTTGCCTGGAAAAGGGTTGGGTATATATATATTCTGTGTGACCCTGGGAAGGGAGGAGTGATTTGCAAGTGTATTGTTCTGTTGCTAATGGCAGCCCTCAGGGTGGGAGGATATGCAAAAGTGGATTAGTGTCTGCCTAATTAGTGCTCATTGTCTGCTGGGAAACCCCTGACTCTGGAAGATTTCTCATTTGCATTTGTTGAGTCTTCAGCTTGCTGTTTTTCAGAACTGGTAGCCAAACCTTATTTACTTCCGGGTTTCCTCTTTCCCGTTAAAATTGTCCAGGTGTACATTCTGACATGATAGTTGGTTGCATGGTCCAGAATTTCAGTGTTTTCAAACAGCATTTTATGCCCAGGATGGTTTATAACATGTTCTGTTACTGCTGATTTTTCTGTCTGACCCAGTGTGCAGTGTTTCTCATGTCCTTAATTCTTGTTTGCATACTGCATTTGGTGGTCCATATGTAGACGTGTCAGCAGCTGCATGGTATGTGGTAAACTCTCTTGTCCTTGGCTGAGTGAAGCATTTGCTGGATTTTCTTCATTGGTTTGTAAACCACTTGAAGTTTGTGTTTCCTCACCAGTTTCCTATTCTCCTTTGATATATAGTAAAAAAATACCTATCCTTTGGGTGGTTGTTTGTCCTCTCTCCTCTGGGTTTTTCTGGGCCTGGCAGCCTTTTTGATGTCCGCATTGGAGTAGCCATTAGCCTTTAGAGCCTGGTCCAGGTACTTTAGTGCATCATCCAAGAAGTGGGGTTCACAGATCTGTTTTGCCTGGTTTACTAGTGTTTTTATTGTGCTTCTTTTTTTCCCCCCTGGGTGATCGCATTTTCTAAGATGATGAAACAACAACTGTGTGTTGCTGCACAACTATTGTTAGATGCAAAAAGATGGAATATCCCCAAAACTCCAGATCATTTGTGCAAGTTTCTGACTCATATTTTAGAAGTGTATAGCTAAGTATATGTTCTGGAGCTGTGGGTATTTGCTGCTAGATTATATTCTGATCAGCTTGGTCTTTTTTGATGGAAATGAACTTATACCAACATTTACCCTTTCCAAGCCTTAAACAAAACAGCAAGGCTCATGAGGACAGAAATATAAACTTTGTAAATGTTAAAGGAAGGAAGCATCTGGCACAAGTTTTTAATATGCTGCAATAAAATTTGTCCTTTTAGATTTTTTTTCCCTTTTATGTTCAAGACAAGCATTTGGAAAGATCTGTTCCATGAGGATCAGTGTTCAGTATAATGAACTACAATTAGACATGTCCGTTTGATCAAGGTAAGCCCTATAGCATACTCAAATATGTCTTAAATTCTTCATAGGGCCTACTATTCCCCTATGATCCATTTATAATTTTTCTTCCTGATTTTTAACTCCTTGATAGGTTTATTCATTAAAATCTCTGGCATGTCACATCAAACCTTAGTGCTGTTAGTTTTATAGGTTTCAAGGGCCCAAAAAAGATGGGCCAGAAAGAGCAGCTTCTGTCTGCTTTGGGGTTTAGACAATGTATGCCCCTAATATGGCTGGAAGCTGCTCTGAGGCACCGGAAGCCACCAGCAAAGGGAACAGCAAAAATCTGCTCTTGCTGGTGGCTCATTCAGGATTGCAGTGGTGCCTCAATTCAGGGTGGGCCATCTGGTGGTCATGGTCCCAAGATGATTGGGACTGGAATGGCCTCTGGTTGCTCTTTTTGGCCCATCTGCTTTGGGCCATGGAAAAGATAAAGACATAAAAAAAGTGTGTTGCTAAATTATGACTTCCCCTTCTTTTCTTATGTATGATAAGTATACCAACAGATTGAGCAACCACTGGTGAATGTTCATATCTGAACTAACAACTCAATCTAAAGTTTTCAGACAAAGGACAAGTCTAGGAAGCAATGACCAAAAGTATGAAAGTACTGGTGAAGCTACAAGAGAGCAAGATGGAAGGAAAGAAAGTAATTTTCCAATATCATATAGAATTAACTTACAGAATTTGATGTTCCAAAATATGATGAAGGTAATTTATATTAGATAGCTTCAAAGGAGGATTAGGCAAATATGAATATCACTGGCTGCTAATGATTATTCTGATATGCTACATCTTGGTTCAAATGCAGCAGGACTTTAAATATTAATTGCAGCAGAACAGCAATGGCGGAACATTTGAAAGTTGGCCACAATGTGAAATTGAATGCTAGATCAGAAAGGACCTCTAGCTGATATGCAATGGCTTTTCTTATGTCTTTGAGTTCTACTTCCTTCCATATCTATATATAATCAATATAATTTATTCAGTTGGCACATGACATATCCTTGGCATCTATGACATCTCAGGAATGATTTTTTGACAGTTTCAGATTGCAAACTTTGGTGCAAACGTGTTGAGAAACTTGACAAGGAATTACATACAAAGAGGTATTTTTCCCATGTCTTCCAAGAATACTTCATGTGTGGCCAAAACTTTGAGATCTGGCCCCATATCTTTAGACAAGACGGATCTGAAGTTCTTTAGGCAAGAAGTGTCTCCTGCTCTGTAACCAATTAAGAAGGTGAAGGTTCAAACTGGAAGCATCCAGACATTAACATCTATCTTTCACTGACATAAATCACCATAGAAGATGGATAGAACAGATAAGTGACTTGCCTTTTATTAGCAAAGGCACAACTCACTCTTCAATGGGCTGACTTTGCTAAGGTTTGGCACCTTGTAAAAGGTGACAGCAGGTTTTCTTTACAGTGCTCTGCCAGAGAGACTTTTGAATATATTAGCCACAGATCTGAGGAGGCTTTTGTAATGCACAGGAGTGAATAGGAAATGAACTGTAAATATCTCTATTGTTGTTAACCAGGCCACAAAGAAAACCGACAATTCCCCTTTGAAAGCTTTACAGATAACATCGACAATGCTTCTAGAGGCTGACAGCTGAAATGTTTTGTCATTTGGGGGCACAGATTAATATTGTATGAGATAAGCAACCTAGGTTCATTTTACAGAACCGACCAACTCCATAGACATCAACTTATCCACCGGAAATCAATCAGACTCCAAGTGAAAACAAGTAGAGTTTTTAGAGTTGTGCTGGAAGCAAGCACGGTGACTCTGACATTGAAATAAATATGAAAAAAAGAAATATATCTGGAAAAAAAGGAGAAATTGTGTGAGCAGGAGTGAAAAAGATCCAAGGAAAGGCTTCGGTAGCATCTGAATTCATATATCAAAGGATGAGGAGTTTGGAAGCAACTTGAAACCTAATTTGATCCCCATGGTAATGCCTACTGATTTTGTCTAAATCAAACAGCTGTTCTAAACTGTACAAATAAAACAGTTTGACACCACTTTAACTGTCATGGCTCTATCCTGTGGAATCCTGGGATTTGTAATGTAGTCAGCTCTTTAGCCTTGTCTGCCAAAGAGTGCTAGTGGCTCACCAAACTACAAATCCCAGAATTATGTAGGATAGAGTCATGGCAGTTAAAGTGGTGTCAAACTGCTTTATTTCTGCAGTGTGGATACACCCAGGTATGAAGGACTCTTGCCAACTTTCAGCCTAACACTGCTATTTAAGATGACACAGCACCTCTGTGTCTCTAATATTAGGTAGTGTGGTTCGAATCAAATGGAGGCCAAGTAGTTGTCTAAATAATAATAAAAGTTGTATTGTAAAATTATAAAAATTAACTATCAATTAGAAGCAAAGTTGTTACTTATTAATTAGATACAAGAAGTCCCTTCAAAATAATAATATTAATAGAGCCACACAGGCGATCTTATCTCCAGTACGGACTTGGAACAATTATTAAGGAATGTCAAAAAAGAAATTGCAAAGGTAGGTACTTAAATCCCAAAATATGACTGCCTAATGCCAAACTGACATATCACAACACATCATGCCACATAAGAAAAATACAATAATGCTTAGCAAAGTGGAGGGAAGTACAATAAAGAGGAAGACCACATTACAGGGTGGGATACAGGGTTGAGACAGCCATGGTCACCTTAGTTGATGATCTCCATCTGGGCATTGACAGGAGAAGTTTGACCCTGTTGGTGCTCTTGGACATCTCAGAGGCATTTGAAACCACTGACCATGGTATCCTTCTGGAACACCTGAGGGAGATAGGTTTTGGGACCACTGCGCTCCAGTGTTTCCATTCTCACCTCTCAGGCAGATTCCAGATGATGATGCTTGGGGACAGTTGCTCTTCTAAAAGAGAGATGATATCTGGTGTCCCTGAGGGTGCCATCCTGTCCCCCTGCTCTTTAAGTATGCTGATGACACCCAAATATACTTCTCTATGTCTCCGACTGCTGCAGTGACTAAGGATGACATTTCTCCTCTGGATGCCTGCCTTGGATTGGTAATGGGCTGGATGAGAGAAAACAAACTCAGGTTGAATCCAGAGAAAACGGAGGTATTGGCATCAGATACCCCAGGTCCAGGGATGAAGATCTGTTAGCCAGTCCTGGACAGAGTCACACCTCCCCTAAATGATGAGTTTCATAGCTTGGGAGTAACCTGGATACATCTCTATAGCTGTCATCTCAAATTGAAGCTGCAGCCAGGAGTGCTTGGTAACAGCTTCAATTGATACGCCAACTGCATTCTTACCTGGACCAAAAAGACCTTGAAGCAGTGGTACATGCACTGTAATCTCTCGTTTAGATTTCTGTAATGCACTCTACATGGGTCTACCCTTGTACCAAGTAAGGAAGCTTCAATTAGTTCAGAATGGAGCTCAATGTCTTTAGTACGCTGATGACACTCAGATATATCTCTCCATGACCAGATCATTGGCTCAGTCTTCAGATGGCGCCTCCCCTCTTAATGACTGTCTTGCGGCGGTAATGGATTGGATGAGGGAAAACAGATTGAAGCTAAATCCAGACAAAATGGAGGTATTAGCAGTCACCAGTCTGAAACCAGGCTTGGGAATACAACTTCCAGTCCTAGGTGGAGACACACTCTCCTCCTACGACTCTGTTCACAGTCTGGGGGTACTCCTTGATTCATCGCTTCACATGACCAGTCAGGTGAATGCGACGGTCAGTAGTGCCTGTTATCAGCTTCAGCTGATACACCAGCTGCGCCCTTTTCTGGATACAAAAGACCTGGAGTCTGTGGTACACACTTTAGTAACCTCACGTCTGGATTTCTGTAACATGCTCTACATGGGGCTACCCTTGTGCCTAACCCGGAAACTTCAATTAGTTCAGAATATGGCAGCCAGACTTATCACTGGTACATCAAGGAGAGAGCACATAACACCTATGCTTAAAGTTCTCCACTGGCTGCCCATCAGTTTCCGGGCACAGTACAAGGTGTTGGAAGTAACCTTTAAAGCCCTACATGGCTCAGGCCCATTGTACCCCAGGGACCACCTCTTCCCATATGAACCGCCTTGCACACTTTGGTCCTCTGAGAGGAACCTGCTGAAGCCTATGAAAACTAGGCTGTTGCAGACCTCCCAGTTGACTTTCTCAGCCACCACTCCCAAGCTCTGGAATGGCCTGCCGGATGAGATGCATCTCATTACATCACTGGCCAGTTTCAAAAAGTCTCTAAAGGCGCCTCTTTTCCAGCAGGCCTTTCCTTGAAGAAGGTATAAATGGACCATCAACTTCCAACTCTAAAAATGTAAATTGAACTGGGGAATCAACTTTAACTGTTCCCTTACGCAAAACTCTGATCCATCTATGGCAAATTTGCACATATATTGCTCAGGAGACTGTATTTTCTTTTAATAGTTGCTGACCAATTTTAACACCTCTAATTTTAACATATTCTGGTTTAATTCAGTTTTATGGGGGGTGGTATGGGATACGATTGCTGTTTTATTTTGTATTTTTTAAATTCTGTTGTACCCCACTCCAAGTATTTTATTAGAGGAATGGGTTATAAATAAACATTATTATTATTATTATTATTATTATTATTAGAATGCAGCAGCCAGATTGGTCACCGGTACATCTAGGTTTGACCGTATAACACCAATATTAAAATCTCTTCACTGGTTGCCAATTAGCTTCTGGGCACAATACAAGGTGTTGTTTATTACCGTTAAAGTCCTACATGACTTGGGCCCGAGCTACTTACAGGAATGCCTCTCCCTGCACAATCTGCCCTGCATTCTCAGTACATCAGGGAAGAACTTATTAGAACATCTATAAAACAAAAACAAAAACAGGCTAACAAATTCCCATAGAGTGTTCACTGCTATGGCTCCAACACTTTGGAATGGCCTAGTGGAAGAGATCAATGGGCTTATCCACCTGATTTTGTATAGGGATAATTAAAGAACAACGGTTCCACTTTCATCATGACTGCATGAACATTTGATGACTAGACAATTATTAGTTATTTTATTGATGTAATTTGTAATGTATAATAGTATTTTATTGGTTTATATTGTGTATTGCACTGCACTGTTTTAAATAATAATAATAATAATAATAATAATAATAATAATAATAATAATAATACTTTATTTATATACCACCCTTCCTACGATCAGGGCGGTGTACAACATGAAAAGTTAAAAACATCATAAAAATACACAAAAACAATCTTAAAAACCAATGAAACAATACAGTAGCAGTATGTCAAGCCTGATCACAACAGGGGAGGGGAAGAATCACAATAGGAGAGAGTATCAGAGATATGCTGGTTTGAATAAATACATTTTTAGACCCTTTTTAAACGAGATAAGGGTGGTGGCCAGACGGAGGTCGGCGGGCAACGAGTTCCAGAGGCTGGGGGCTGAGATAGAGAACGTTCTCTTTGTGGTAATTGATAATTTAGCCGCTGGAACTCTAAGCAGCTGTTGCCCTGTGGATCTAAGTGTGCGGGGTGGATTATGTGGGGAGAGGCGGTCCTTCAGGTACGCTGGGCCCAAGCCATTTAGGGCTTTATAGGTAATCACCAGCACTTTGTACTGGGCCCGGAAGCGGATAGGCAGCCAGTGAAGATCTTTCAATATAGGTATTATATGGGAGGCCCTGGAAGTACCAGTGACCAACCGTGCTGCCATATTCTGCACTAATTGTAGCTTCCGAGTGTGATACAAAGGCTGCCCCATGTAGAGCACATTACAAAAATCCAACCAAGAGGTTACCAGAGCATGTACTACAGTTTCTAGGTCCCTCCGGTCCAGGTAGGGACGCAGCTGGCGTAACAGCCGAAGCTTGAAGCAGGTGCTCCTGACTGTCGCATCCACCTGAGAAGTAAGATGGAGCGACGAATCAAGGAGCACCCCCAAGCTGCGTACCGTGTCCTTTACGGGAAGCGTGACCCCGTTCAGGACAGGTGGCGTCACCTCCATTCATGGGCTGGGAGAACCTATCACGAGTACTTCCGTTTTCTCTGGATTCAGGCTGAGTCTGTTTTCCCTCATCCAGTCCATTACCGATTCCAGACAGGCCACGAGAGGAGCGACGCCATCTCTGGACACTGCATCAGTCGGAGACATAGAGAAGACTATTTGGGTGTCATCAGCGTACTGATAACCCTGCGCCCCATGTCTCCGGATGACCTCTCCCAGCGGTTTCATGTAAATGTTAAAGAGCATGGGGGACAGAATGGCTCCTTGAGGGACCCCAGAACTTAGGGCCCCCTTGTCGGAGCACACGTCCCCAGCTGCACCATCTGGGACCTCCCAGAGAGGTAGGACCTGAACCACTGGAGCGCAGCGCCCCCGATTCCCACCTCTGCCAGGCGTTCCAGAAGGATACCATGGTCTATGGTATTGAAAGCCGCTGAGATGTCCAAGAGCACCAACAGGGACACACTCCCCGTGTCGATGCCCAGACGGAGATCATCGACCAGGGTGACCATGGCAGTCTCAACCCCGTAGCCCGCCCGAAAATTGGTTTGAAATGGATCTAGAAAATCCGTTTCATCCAAGATTGATTGAAGCTGGAACGCAATCGCCCTCTCGATAACCTTCCCCAAAAATGGCAGCAGTGAAACTGGCCGATAGTTATTATGTACCAGGGGGTCGAGGGAGGGCTTTTTTAATATAGGTTTAACAATGGCCAATTTGAGATTTTCAGGAAATCGCCCCTCCCTCAGAGATGTGTTAATGATCCGGCGTAACAATGATGTTACCGCCGGCCCCCCCTGTACCGCTAGCCACGAGGGACAGGGATCGAGAGAGCAAGTTGTTTTCCTAGCGCTTCTAAGGATCTTGTCCACATCCTTGGTACTAACCGATTCAAACTGATCCAGTACAACTGAGTCCACAGAAGCTCTGGACGCCTCTACTCTAGTTTCTGTTTTAACACTGGTATCCAGACCTTCGTTTATCCGAGAGATTTTATCCATGAAGAAGTTGTTAAATTGGTCACAGCAGGCCTTAGTCGGTTCAAGGATCTGGTTTGGGGCAGGAGGGAGCTGAGTTAGCTCCCTCACTACCCTGAACAGCTCTGCTGGACGCGACTCCGCGGACGCGACGCGAGCAGCATAGAACGAATTCTTAGCTGCTCGTATTGCCTCTCCATAGTCCTTCAAAAGATGGTCTAGGAGAGCCTTGTCGGATAAACGCTGATGTTTCCGCCAGGCGTGCTCTAGCCGTCACAGAAACCACTTCCTGGCCCGGAGATCTTCCGTATACCAGGGCTTCTTTTTGGAAGCAGGCCTGAGAGGGTGCTTGGGAGCGATACTGTGTATAGCCCTAGAGAGATCTGTGTCCCAGGTGTTAACTAGGGCATCAACAGTGTCGCCGTCACTTCCAACCATATATCCCTCTAGGGCTTCTTGGAACCTATCAGGTTCCATCAGCCTTCGAGGGTGGACCATTCTAATAGGTCCTCCACCCCCGGGGGGGATCTGGGTAGATGTCTTGATGCGTGCCTCCATGACAAGGGGGAAATATTAATAATTTCCGCCCACGGAGTTTCCATGTCCGTACAGAAGACCAAATCAAGTGTATTCCCCGCAAAATGCGTGGGACCCGTGACTAGCTGAGACAGGCCCATGACTGTCATGGTATCCATGAATTCCCGAGCTGCACCAGGTGGAGCAACGTGAGCCGCGAAGGGGATGTTGAAGTCTCCCAGGACTAAAAGCCTGGGGGACTCCAACACCAGCTCCGAAACCAACTGTGTCAACTCGTTAAGGGAATCTGTTAGCGCACGGGGTGGTCGGTAGACCAACAGAATCCCTAGACTGTCTCTAGCCTTCAGGGTCAGATAAATACACTCGATATAGGAAGTCTGATGAACATGGTTCCTGGTTAGAGACAAGGTGTTTTTATGCACCAAGGCAACACCCCCCCACCTACCTAACCTGTTCTGGTCCTTCACCAAGTACCCGGAAGGGAGGGCCTGAGCCCACACAGCATCCCCTTCAGGCCCAAGCCAGGTCTCGGTTATGCACGCCAGGTCGCAGTTATTGCCCTCTGTCAGATCATGTAAGACGTGGGTCTTGTTGTTAATGGACCTGACATTGCACAGGAGCAGAGACAGGGTTTGTGGTACGGATGGAGTGACCCTCAGGTCCCTTTGGTTAGGAGAAGGGCTGGAAGAAGAGATAGGTATTAAGTATCGATCTCGTCTTCCCTTAAAATATTGGCCCATGCTCCTACCGCCATACCTCCCCCTGCCCCACACTACTTGGATGGGAGTCCTGGTCATATCAGGGGAGTTGCCCTCTATTGTCTCTGCTGTCCTTCTTCCTATATCCATATCTCCCTCTCTCCAAAGTCGGTGAATCAAGTAGTATAAGAGATGTAGCTGACTTTGGCGTCCCCACTTCCCAACAACATTCTCTCTCAGTAAGGGTTATATTCCCAGGCATGCTATTACATTATGCTACCTAGTTTTGTTATTATAACAAATGGGGGGGGGGGGAGGAGGGCCAGTGATCCAGCTAAAAGAAAAAAGAAAAACAGAAAAACACAGCTCCCACCAGTGTCTCCACCCCCTGTAGTCCCGCGCAGTCCGTGGGCGCGATAATGTTGTTGGCATCCACGCCGAGGCTTATGAGGCCCGGTGGGCCAGCCGGAGAGGAGAGGCCGCTCCCATCTTTCAAGGCCTCAGGCGTGTTCCGGCGCTGGAGCGCAGATGAGGGCAGGGGAAGGGCCGGGAGCCGGCTGTTTATGGTGCCGCTCTCACCGGCACCTCGCCCCCTTCAGTCCTCAGGCGTGTTCCGGTGCTGAAGCGCAGATGGAGGGCGGGGGAAGGGCCGGGAGCCGGCTGTTTACGGTGCCGCTCTCACCGGCACCACGCCCCCATCAGTCCTCAGGCATGTTCCGCCGCTGGAGCGCAGATGGAGGGCGGGAGAAGGGCCGGGAGCCGGCTGTTTATGGTGCCGCTCTCACCGGCACCACACCCCCTTCAGTCCTCAGGCGTGTTCCGGCGCTGGAGCGCAGATGGAGGGCCTGTAAATGCTGTAATCCCACCTCGATCCTCAGAGAGAGGCAGGAAATAATAATAATAATAATAATAATAATAATAGAATCAATCAATGAAGCCACATTCCTGAGTTAGCAAGAACCTAATGCTACTGTTAATAACAAGATGTTTTGGGAGTCACTGATTCATAGGATCATCTTAAATTGAAAGCAAGTTGATGACAAGAAAAATACATCCTAAAGTATATCAATGTTCTGGTAAATTATACATTTTGATGAATCTAAATAGATTTATCAATTGACACCCTCTGTTTTCAACACTTAATGGCTATAGTAAAGAGCCATTATTCCCAGAGATCACATCTGCATGCAAGTGAAAAAATGTCAGAACATTCTAACACCTAGTGATATTAACCACCTGCTCTGTTTATTAATATGAAATTGAACTTCTTTTTGTGATGTTCTTAAGTAATGGAAGAAGAAACCACAGCTTGTCCCTCATTTTTTTTCTACTTTCATAAATAAAGTACATTACTATAAGAAGAAGCACGTAAACTTGTGCTTAGAAGATATGTCTTTTAAAAAATATAAGAAGAGAACACTGACAATGACTCCTATGCACATTCAGAAACACAAAAGGGATTATCTGACGGATTCTGAGTTCTGATTATCAATATACGTACCCATCCACAGATAAGGATACACAAAAGACTACAGCAACTATTGGAACATAGCATTAATTTCCCAAAGAAGCAAAATTATGCTCAGAATTCTGCAGCATAGACTCCAATCATACATACATACAGAAATCCAAATGGTGCAAGCAAGGTACAGGAAAAACTAGGGACATCACAGATGGCTAATGGATTGTACCAAGGAATTCCAGAAGAAAATCAGCATGTACTTTATAGACTGTATTTGACTGCACAGATCATGAAAAGTTATGGGCGGCTCTTTAAGACATGGGAATGGCACTACATTTTATAGTCCTGATGAGAAACCTGTACTCAGGAGAAGAGGCTACTATCAGAATATAGAGAAATGGAATGGTTCCCAAATGGTAAAGAGGTCAGACAAGGCTACATATTATCACACTTCTAGTTCAACTTGTATGCAGAAAACATGATACAAACAGCAGGTTTAGACTTAGAAGAAGGAGAAGTGAAGTTAAGATGAAGGAACATCAACAATCTAAGATATGTGGATGACACCTTATTACTAGCAGAAAACATTACAGACTTGGAAAAATTATTAAGGAATGTCAAAAAAGAAATTGCAAAGGCAGGCTTACTGCTGAACATGAAGAGAGAGAAAAGTGCCCAAGGAGGGATCTACATAAATTGAACTTAGACAATGAACAAACTGAAATAGTTAAAGAGTTCCCATACAGTTAATGAATTACACAAACCTGCCAATTGGATTTGACACTGATGACAATAGCTGAAGATACTACTTCCAATGTCTACTTCTTTATAGTATGAGTCATGTTCCAACATAAAGACAATAAACAGCAATAAAACTATTTCTATTTTTAATCTTTTAGAAGGCATATGTAAGAAAATATAGAATTTAACAAGTACATGAAACAATTTTCTGTGAAGAATTGTAAAATAAGACAAAAGAACAAGGTTTAAATGTTTTCATGTCTAAATGTAACACTACATATACTTTTCTAAAGGGTGGTGATGAGTAGTTTATATTGAATTGGAATGCCACCTAGCAAAACATGATAAATTCCCTTGTCATATTTGCACTCAGAAAAGAAATGTCAGACTATGGAATTCCTACTCCCTACCTCATGAAATCATTATCACAGTTTCCCTCTTTAACTGATGTGGGTGTTCTTAGGGGGGGGGGACTGTG
Organism: Urosaurus nigricauda; assembly: GCA_034509955.1. Lineage (NCBI taxonomy): Eukaryota > Metazoa > Chordata > Lepidosauria > Squamata > Phrynosomatidae > Urosaurus > Urosaurus nigricauda. The sequence goes on along the minus strand of JAOEGL010000005.1, from coordinate 165,201,022 downwards.
GTGGCATGGACACTCACTCAGACTCTCTCAGTCCACCCACACAGAATGTGCTGTCTTCACCTTTGCTGCCACCAATTGTATTTTTCTTCTGTGGAGATCTTCTCCACCACTGCCTATCTTTTCTGAGGCTTTGTTATCTCTAGTAGCGTGCCACAATATTTCACAGAGGCCAAGTTGTAATACAATAATACTGAAGTTTATTAACAAACATCAAAGTAATCAGTAAACTACTTTCAAGGCTTTTGCATTTCTTTCTTCTTAGTTACGTTACCACAGTTACATAGACACAATACTTCAGCCCTCAGGCAATCTGCCAAATACTCTCAGTTTAAATCAACTGGATTACAACCTAAAGCCTAACCAGTCCCTCTCCTGGACTCTACATAGACCCTGTCTGGCCTAAAACCTAACCTACACCTGTCCCAATCCGGAACCTAGAGAGCACCCTCCTCGGTGGTGTCCCTCTGCTCAGCCAAAACTCCAACCCCACCCAGCCAGCTTCTAATTGGCTGGTCACCTGGTGCTTGTTGATTGGCTATCTCTGTCTCCAGGGTTTGCTGTTTCTGGGGTCTTTTCACTACAGGGACCTCAAGGAGTTCCTTCTAAAATGTATTGAAGGTTAACATGTAACTACGATCATCGTCAAATGTACTGGATTAAACCCAATACTAGTGCTAATTAGAGCAGATCCACTGAAATTAATAGGACTTCTTATGGGGTGGGTGCCCTCTCTAGGTAGGACTAATGCCTAGATATCTAAAAAGATAGCCATACAGTCTCTAAAAATTATTTTTTAACTTCACATTTTTATAAATTAATTTGGGAATTCTAATAGAGAAGGGAATCTGTACAGAAAGACAACTTTTTTCTTTTTACTTTACTTTCTGACATAGTATATCTATGACCAACTTTTCATTCATGTGATTGCCAGTTTCTCTGCATGAAAAATACAATCAATGAACCAGTCTGAAGTGGGAGCTTCTAGCTGTGTTCTATAGACCTCTACCAGCTAATGTAATGTAACTGTAGTTGTGAAATAACTAAAGAAGTGTATTTGGAATGTTAAATGTAGAGAAATATAATTATGCCATGTAGACAAACAAGAACAATGGTAATAACAGCTGTTGTTTTGCTTGTGTAATAAAAAGATGGTGCAGACATCTTTCATAATGGCATGAAGTGGCAATCTGCTTTTCAGAAGTGGTTGTATGTGTACAAATGCCTAGATGCAGAGAGTACAAAATGTGCCATTATTCAGGGTATTTCTAGGGAGAGGGCTGATCATAATAAGATGATATTATATAGCTATTCTACCTTGATAAGAAAAGACAGAAGTGATGGGAAAACCAGAGAGGTGAGCCAGTGAAGGACAACGCCAGCTGAAGCAACAGTAAAATTCAGTGAATGAGTTAGGGTGATGACATGAAAATGCTTGATCTCTAAAATTGCTCTCAGACTTATGTTCAGTAGATACTTGTGAAAGCACTGGAAAACTAATGATAATGTCTCCAGCCTACTGATTGTTCTCTTTATATCATTTCTCTCATAGAGAACTGTCCAGCCACTATAAGCATGCCTGTGTGTCTGTTCTTGTATGGATAGTGAAGAGATGTGACCAGCCTAAAGTATTCCCTTGAATACTGCTTTGATGAGTTATTCCTAGGATGTGATCTAGACAAAGAAGTCTAGATAGACAATGAAGTCTATCTAGACAATGAAGTCTAGATAGTTAACAGTTTGTTTGCTTGTTCATTTTATTTTAAAAGAAAATTAATATTTCCAAACTATTCTCCTCCTCAAATGATTAGATTAGAAACTGCATTGTGTTTGCTACTTATACTGAGAGTTGACCTGATGAACATACTATCTATTCTAAGGTTAGAAATAATTTGAGAGGAAGCACCAAAATGGAGTCTCCCTTTTCCCAAACATGTATACTGGAAGCCCAAATTCTTTCACATCCAGGACATAAGGGTTTTTAGTGTTTGGATGGTAACAGCGCTGTTTCCGAGGGACAAAAAGCTGCAAAAGGGATAGCTAGTTTGTCATACCTAGACTGCAAGTGCAGAAGAGTGCATCATTGCAGGATTTACAGTGGACCATTCTCTCACTCCTGGTATCTGTAGATTTAAAACAAATTCTTTTTTAGGATAGCTGATGACCATATTATTTCTACGATGATCTCAGAGCATACATAACATAGTCAATCCATCTAAGTAATGAGTTGTCTCAATTCTGGTCTCTCTTTTCTGGCACATAACCTGACAGATTTAGAAGTTTCACTCACTTACACATCTTTGCTCAAGTTTCCTAGCTGTTAATAATACAGACATGGTGTTTATAGTAGTGCAGTAGGCAATTTCCTCCAAAGCATTGTGGTCTGAGGGTGATATGCTTCCTCAACCTTGCTCTTCAGCAGGCAGTAATATTCAGAAGGACAGATTTCATGATCAATTATACATATAAACTGTTGGTGGGTTAATGGAATTGATCTGAGATAATGGAAGGCAATAGGTGATTCAACATCCTTCTGTGTGACATATCAATGATAACTTGTCAGCAATATATTTCAGAAGGAGTGCTATTAAAATATGTGCTTTGTCTCTTTGGAGTCATTTAGCAAGGTGGACTATGACACTTACAGTGAATATTTGACAGAAGAGGGGTAATACCTAACTGAAGAGGACAGTGTAAATCAAGGAAGTGTTAAGGCAAATATACTACCCAGAAATATATAAACTTCAGAAATTACTATATAACCATAAAACTTGGTTTCAAAGGTTAAAAGATGCAGTCAGTCAAAGAAGCAGTGTTGTTCATAAACACCTGTGGTGTAATCTTTTTTATTTTTGATGTTTGGCTTTATTTAATAAAATGCATATATCCATACACTATAAATCTCAACTATTCATTTCTCAGGTGAGCAATGACAAAATTTTCATCTAAAGCAAAAACAAGAATCATACAGATTTGAAGTCATGTGTACATTTGCTTGGGGGAAAAGTCACAAAGACATTAAGTTTGTCTATTTTTTTATGTTGGGTTGTAAATTGATCAGAACTACAAAAATATTTTAATATAGAGATAAATATCTTCTAATACAAATGGGCAACATTTTTGTAGACTGGTCAAAGTACTCAGAGCTGAGCCAGATAAAGTAAGCAGATTTTAAAGTGGCATTTAAAAACTGCCAGACCTTCACTTCATGAGATACTATGCTATTCTCTTCAGTATACTGGTTGAGTATCCATTATCTGGAATTCCAAAATCTGAAATAGTCCAAAATGCAAAATTGTTCACATGGATGGCTGAGAAACTTTTGCTTTCTAATGCTTTGGTGTACATAAACTTCATTTCATGCACAAACTTATTAAAATATTATATATAACATTATCTACAGGTTGTAAGGTGTATATAAAATATAAATGAATTTCATGTTTAGACTTTGGTCCCATCTCATTATGTATTATGCAAATGTTCCAAAATATGAAAAATATGAAGCACAAAATGCTTCTGGTCCCAAGCATTTTATATAAAAGAGACTCAGTCTGTGCTATGTTCTACTAACATTGCTAGACACTGGTGAAAATGGTGAAACATCCTGTTAGAGTGGAGATGGAAAAGTATTTTATTCGGTTTAAAATTCTCAATGAAGTATCAATGGAAGTGCAGCTTTCCTCCAAATTTTTCCATATATGCAACATGTGCAGTGTGTTACAAGATAAACACACAAGCATTAAAAAGGTGAACAGTTAAAAATACTAGATGTACATGTGCAGCCATAGGCCAAGATACTATACATTAGTGTGGCAAACATATACAGCAGCAAAGGCTACATCCACACTGCAGAAATAATCTAAATTGACACCACTTTCACTGCCATGGCTCAATGCTTTAGAATTCTGGGAAGTGCAGTTATTGTGACATTTAGCCTTATCTATCAGATAGCTCTGATGCCACAGCAAACTACAATGTCAAACTGGATTATTTCTGCAGTGCACATGCAGCATCGTTATGCCAGATCTCACAGTAGTGCAACTGATTGTACACTTAGCAGTAGGAACTTGACCTTATATTCTGTACACTGATGAAACAACTCCTCATCCACCAAATCAAAATGATAGAGGGTATTCACATGTGTGCAATTATGTGCATTTACAGTCTTTCTCTTTAACCTTCTTTTTAGCCTTTCTCTTTAGCCTTCTAAGCACTATCGTCTTTTCTAGTGAGTCATGTCTTCTCATGAAGTGGTCAAAGTACAACAGTCTCAGTTTAGTTATCTTAGCTTTTATGAAGAGTTCAAGCTAGATTTGCTCTAGGGCCCATTTATTTGTCTTTTTAGCAGTCCATAGTATCTGTATAATTTTTCTGTAGCTCCACATTTCAAGTGAGTTATTTTTCTTCCTATCAACTATACATATATGCATAAAGATTGGAAGTATGATGCAATACTTTTAATGTTTAATTATATAGCTTTACACTTCAGGATCTAGTCTAGTTCCTTCATAGATGCCCTTGCAAATCCTAGTCTTCTGATTTCTTGATTGCAATCTCCATTCTGATTAATTCAGAAATCAGTGTATTGCTTCTATCATCTTTTTTATTTCCTCTGCTTGGCCATGTGAATTGTTCTCCTGCTGGTCATAGAGCAGTTAAATTTCCCTTTTATTTCTCCAATTTTGTGGAAGAGGACTTTTCTTACATTTTTTTTTTAAAAAAATTGTCATCCTTTCTGCATAGATCATTGTAGTAGTTCTTGTCTCTGAGCATGTCACCTAACAGTTGCATTCAAGGTTCTGTATTTCTGTGTCATTTTACCTTTCCTTCTCATCAGTTTTAACTGTCTGATGAGTTTCATCTATCATCTATTGAGGCTTGTCTTTCTATTTTGCTACAGGCAGTGCCTTTTTGAATTTCTTTCTGACAATGTCCCTGACTTCAGTTCAGAGTCCTTCTGGCTCCCAGTCAATAAGACTTAATAATGAATTATTATGTAATACATTTTTAACATTATTTTCTACAAGGATTTTTTTGCAGATTGTACTTCATCAAGATGGTTGGTTTAGCATTCTTCTTTAGCTTTATTTTTTCTTCTTCATAATAGTAGTTCATGATCTGTGCCATAATCAGTTCCTGGTCTTGTTTTGTAGAGAATGGAGTTTTCCCATATTTTGCTTCTAATTATGTATTCTGCTTCTAATTATGATTGGATTTCACTGAAGTCCTGTTGATATAATTTGGTCAGACTTTGCATTTTGCATATCCCTTGCCTGATTTTTTTTTTTACATGTCCTCTCACTATTAATGCCACCTCATTTCTTCTTAGATTTTCATCTCCCATGTAAAATAATGTGTAATTATCTGACTTGGGATGGCCCATTCCTGTCCATTTTAGATTGCTCATCACAGTACTGTAATGCTTACATGTTCTATTTCTTCTTTTACTAAGAGGTGATATGATATCCCTGTTAAGTATTTGAAGGGGTATCACACTGAGGATGAAGCAAGCTTGTTTTCTGCTGCTCCAGAGATCAGTGGATGCAAGCTACAGGAAAAAAAGATTCGTTTAACACAAGAATGAAGTTTCTGATAATAAGAGGTGTTTGACAGTGGGATACACTCCCTTAGAGTGTAGTGGAGTCTCCTTCTTTGGAGGTCTTTAAGCAAAGGCTGGATGGCCATCTGTCAGGGATGTCTGGGGGTCCAGGAGGAGGAGGAGGAACGAAGGGCCCTGGGAGAAGGATAAAGGAAGGAAGGGACCTGGGAGGAAGGGAGGAAAGAGGGCAGTCGGGAGGAGGATGAAGGGACCAGGAAAAGGACCAAGAAAGGAAGGGACCCAGGAGGGAGGGAGGGACCTGGGAGGAGGATGAAGGAAGGAAGGGACCTGGGTGGAGGATGGGGGACACGGCATGGACATTTAAAAAATAAATAAATAAAATTAATCAATGAAGCAATAGAATGGTTTATCAACTACTTGCCTTTACAAGTAGTTGCAAAATCAATCTATCACTTCATCGATTAATTTTGTTTCTTTTTTTTTTAAAAAAGCACCCATACGTCACACCAACAAATGACAAGGCAGCAGTGGGTGGGTGTGATATCTCCAAAATAAATAAATAAAATGGGGAGGTATGGTAAACACCCTTCTGCCATTCATCCCTCCCCTCCAGAATGAATCAATTCTGATCTGTTATGCCCACTTACTGAACTTGCTTCAGAAATGATTCTTTTCAAAAGAACTGTTTAGAAACTACTTTCTGGAAAAATAGGGTTTTGTTTTTTTTGTTTTTTTGTCTCACTTTGTCACAACAGGAATCACATTGTGACAGAAACCAGGTTCAAATGGGAACAAGAGTCATTTAAATCGTTCAACAATTCAATTTTTTTTTCATAGTGGGAACACACCCTATGATTCCATGTCCAGCTTCCTCTGATTTGTTGAGTCTCACATTCCATGTTCCTATAACATTTGTGTGCAACTTCAGACTTTCGTTTCATCATTAAGCATGTCAGCAGTTCAACATCCTTTCAGCTTGAGTCCATTTGTGTCATTAGCCCAACATTATTCTTATCTGTCCTCTGCTGTACCCCAGCAGCTTGTTCATTGCCATCAAACCTGGGAGTTTAATCTTCTGGCACTCTTTTGTTTCATTCTGGATTGTGTCATCATAGTGTTTTCATGGTAAAGGACATTCAAAAGGGGCTTGCCATGTCTCCTGTGCAGAACTAATGAGTGTTAGCTTATGGCACCACTGCCATTGTTTCTGAGAGACCCTCTCCCAGTGTTACCCTCTGCCCAGTAGCTGTTTGACACATCTGGTATGGCTCCTCAGCAAAAGCCTGTTTGATGCAGGAGTCCCTACCAGTAGTTTCTTGCCTCACAAAAGCACAAATTCACTGCCATAGAACTATTTTACACTAGTTAATTATCACAATTATCTAGTCAAACTTTTCCTATTTTTTAAAAAAAGGAAAGAAAAAAATGCACAAATTTTTGTGAGAAGTAAAAGCAATCTATAATTGTGAAGAATAAATACATTAGGAGAAAAAAGTGTGCTAGCTCTTCCTCTTTAGTTCTGTGACTTTCTGTGGTGGAGACCCTGCTATATGTGTGGAACCTCTATATAGAGTGTCTTTACATACAGAGGATTATCTTCTGTTAGGAAAAGAACTCTCCACATGGAGAGAGAGAGAGAGAGAAAGTGATGACTAGGCATTTACAGTGGGCAGTTTGTGTGCTTCTTCCTCAGAACTGTTTATTTGGTATAGTTATAGAACAACTAAAAAGCACTAAGGCCTCAGAATCTATTATATACTAAGGATGGATTGACAATGCATGTGTCTTAGGCAGGGGAAATCCAACAAGATGTTGGCATTCTTCTGCTAGAACTCCACATTAGAAGCTGCCTGTACTTCTTTTATTAAACCAGTCATTCACAATATTCAACATAACAGGGTTTGCAGTGTTGTCAATGGAAAGATTAGAATTTGAACTTCTCTAGATGACAACAATAGTCTCTTGCTCTTACAGGTCAAGATAATACAGTTGGCCGTCCTTATCCATGGATTTTTTTTTATCTACGGATTCAAGCACCCACAGCTTGAAAATATTAAAAAAGTACAGTATAGCAAACCTCAAATTTGCCATTTTATAGAGGGACACAATTTTGCTATGCCATTATATTTAATGGGACTTGAGCATTCACGGATTTTGTCATCCACAGGGGATCCTGGAACCAAACCCCAGCTGATAACAAGGACCCACTGTGTATAAAAATGGAGGGGTTAAATCCCACAAGGCAACAGAGTTTGGCTGGATTCTTGCTGGCAGATTGAGCAGAGAAAAAAACCAAACCCTGGCAATGGTGAAAGAAGCTATGGTAATGGCAAGGACAAAGCAGGATTTATATCTTCTTTCTGTTATTTGGCCTCTAGTGTAGGAGCCACTGTCTCTTATTGTTCTCTTAGGCCTTTTCCAGTGGAAGACAATATTGGCAGCAACCGAAACATAAGCAAAGGTGGCCTCCTGCATTCATTCTTCATCTGGCAGCTTTGAGGCCATCTCAACTGTTGTTCCGAGCATGAATATTTCCCTCAAAAAGGAAAGGGAGGCATCATTAAACCCAGCCCTACATGTCTCTGAGGATACAGCAGCATGTTCGTGGAACTTCATGGAGGTGTTATTGGAGGCTGCAGCATGGATAATAGGGTAAAGGTATGCTTACAAGGAGACATAGTATGCTTCCTTGCCTGAATTTAGAAAAAGTCCAGCTGTGCACCAACTGATGGTTGAGTCAACATAATGCCTCAGCAGAATATTCAAGATAGTGTCCTGGACATTGTCATTATAGTGTCGTGATGTTAGCGTCTGCCTGCATTTTATGTCAGGAAGAAAACAAAGAATAGCTTGTTTCTCTACTATTCACTTGAAAATTGCTGATATAGGAAATCTTGATTTTAATGCCTCACCCCATTTCTATTTTAGAGATATATTAACAAGCCCAGCACGGTATATGAGAAGCCTTTCCTAGAATGTTTGAAGAGTTGTGGGGGGGGGGGATCTTCTCACTGCCTTACCCTTTATACTCTGTATCCACAGGGAGATTGTTGAACTTTTGATTTTATAAAAGCTCTATGCTAATTCACGCCTATAAAAATAATGGCACACTTGGAAAGATAAGATGTCACAAAAAATCAGGGGCAAAATAGTGATAAAATCCCTAAAGGAAATATACATCGTGTTTTTATTTTTGTGTAAAGCAGATATGGACTCTTTTTATAAAAGATTCAAGATTAAATGTCACAATAAATGCCAAAGAGAATCAAGCCACAAAGGAACAGTAGAGAAAAAAGCATATCCAATATGTCTTCTTCCTAGCTATCCCAATTAGCTTTGTTGTATGCACTTAGTGTTGGTCTTGTTTCATATAGACAATAGCAAGTTTAATGTATATTCCTGCCTATTGTCTCTTCAATGTGCATAACCATACATTTAAATAAAATGGTTGTTGTTGTTGTTGTTGTTGTTGTTTTAAAAAATAATTATCAACTAAGGGCAGATGCAGATATATTACTGATGCCTAGGTAATAGTGACAGCTGGTGACTCTAGAGCTATGGTTCAATGTCAGGTTTTATTTCAAAAATTGAAATTGGGGACTGGAAAGGGTTTAGCACCTTGACTAATCTATTAGAGTAGAGTTCTGACTATGGAATTAGCTAGCTAACATATCTTTCACGGGGCTCTATGAGAAAGAGAGAAAGAAAGAAGGCATTATCACCAATCCAGAGGTGATTTCCAGCTGGTGATTTACTTCAATGAACAAGGAGAGACAAGGACATTGCCCACAAAGGCCCAAATATCTCTCCAAGATCATGGGTACTGTGGTTGTTGAGTGTGACCAAAATGGGGCGGGGGGGGGGGGGGGAGAAGCAAGACAAATTCCATGAACTTTTCCTGCTGCATACAGTCACTTACGGACATTAAGTTTCAAATGCACTTTCTTTCTATCTTTTCAACAATAATGGAAGTTATGAAATGAAATGGGAAAAAATCAGTCTATTGGTGGTCATCAATATCTGGGTGAGTGTTCTAATTTTCCTATTTTTGCATGAGATCAGGATTAGTGCTAAGAAAACCTTAGAATCTGAGGATTACTGCTTTAGGATTACTACTAAGAAAGACTGAAGATTGAAGTTAGAAAGTTTAGGAAATCTGTGAGTTAAAGGAAAAATAAAATTCTTTGTGAAAATGATATAGTAATGCTTAATTATGAAGTAAAATCCTGAAGCTGGAATACTGATTTATATTTATTTATTTATTTATTTATTTATTGTAAACACCTTGCTAGTAAAAATGCATTAAAAGACTGATACCAGCTTGTTTTGAAAACCAGAATTATTTTGGCTAGAAGAAGGTTCTGATTGAGAACTCCTTGAATAATATGAGCTCAGTCACTGGGCTGAATCAGTGCTATATTGTATTGGAGGAGGTCTTCTATGGACAGAAAGGTTAATTCTTTGTACGCCAAGATCTGGTCTAATAGAAGAAGGGCAAAGATGCTACCACAGGAAGAGGACTTCTTTTTCAATAACATGACAAGAGATAAGGCAGGAATTGAAACTGATGTTCAGTGACTTTGAACATTATATAAGGAGATTGAGACTGAAATTTGGATTGGGAGAGGAGACTGAAGATGCAGAAATGAAGCTCTTAGAGGAGGAAATGGATGAAACAAAGAGTATGATAATGAAAGAGCAACAAAGAGTCAGCTTGAAAAGTGAAGAGAAAACCATAGACAGAAGGGTTATTGAAGAGTGAGAGGTGATCCTGGAGGAGAATGCTGGCAACATTCAAAATAACAAAGAAGCAGTGTGTTGTAGTGGTTTCGATGTAGGACTATGACTCTGAAAAACAGAGTTCAATTTCCTGCTGCTTGGCCATGAAACCCAGTGGGCAACATTGGACAAATCACATGCTCTCAGCCTCAGGGGAAGGCAATGGCAAGCTTGCTCTGAACAAATCTTGCCAAGAAAACCCCATGATAGGTGTGCCTTAAGATTGTCAAAAGATATAAATGACTTGAAGGCACACAACAACAACAACAACAACAACAACAACATGATTCTATGATTCTAACAAAGAGGAGCAGAAAGTATCATGAAGATGAGGAGGAGGAGGAGGGGTGAGATAGATGATCCAATTAAGAATGCTTTTTTGTTATGACAGAGAAATGTTTTCCCACCAGGTACTGTGTAATAAAAGTAAAGGTAGTCCTGACATGAATGTCTAGTCATAACTGACTGTAGGGGGCCATTACTTAGCTGAAGAGCCAGCATCTTAAAGACACTGATTCTGATGGTCATAAGGTCATCAATTTGAGGGCCAAGCACTGCATGATGGGGTGAGCTCTTGTCACTAGTCCCAGTTTCTGTCAAACTAGAAGTTCAAAAGCATGCAAATGCAAGTAGATAAATAGGTACCACTTTTCTGGGAAGTTAGCACCATTCAGGTGGCCACATGACCACCTGAGTCATCTTTGGACAATGCTGGCTCTTTGGCTTAGTAACGGAGATGAGCACCATCTCTACAGTCAGTTACAATCAGACATTCATGTCAAGGGACTACCTTTACCTTTACCTTTTTACTGCGTAATTGGATTAAAGATGCCCACTTTGTCCAACCAAAGAGGTTTGATGAACTTCTTAATTATTTATTTAGACAGCTCTACTTGTGTTCCTATTTTTTCTAAGCATCTAGCTCCTCAAAACTCATACAAATCAATCTGGCAACCTTTCTAACTAACTTCATAAATCAACAAAGGTTATTTTGTGATTTTTTTTATTAAAACAAGCACAAATAAAGAAACCCTTTACTGGAATCTTAAATTATTATCATATAATGAAATCCATAATAACATCTTAAATCCATAAGAGCCAGCCTTATTTCTTTCTGTCCTAAGGACAGAAAATAATAATAATGATGATAATAATGTTGATTTATGAAATTATTTCCAAACGTTGCCAGATTGATTTGTATGAGTTTTGAGGAGCTACATGCCTAGAAAAGATAGGAACATGAGTAGGGCTAAATAAATAATTAAGAAAAATAATAGAAAATGGAAAATAGTAACTTAAAAGGAGGTAGAGATTTATATTAGAAATAAGAAATGAATAAGGAATGAATAAAGAGCCCTGGTGGTGCAGTGGTTAAATGCCTGTACTGCAGCCACTCACGCAAAACTATAAGGTTGCATGTTCAATACCAGCCAAAGGGTTCAAGCTCGACTCTGGCTTGCATCCTTCCGAGGTCGCTAAAATGAGTACCCAGATTGTTGGGGGCAATTAGCTTACAGTTGTAAATCGCTTAGACACTGCTTTAGCAGTATGAAGTGGTATATAAATGAAGCTGTTTATTTTGTTTGTTTTGTTTGAATGAAACTTTTTCATGATTGGTTGGGAGACATAGCTGATGGTATGTTGGACAGGTGGTAAAAGGAGAACTGAGAGAGGATAATTTGATGAACTTAATATGAATATTTGTGTTTGAGAGGTGAGCGAAATAGACGTATTTGATTTAGTTGAGGGGATAGAAGATACAGTTTACTAATATTTAGTAATAAACATATATCAATGTCTGATTGACTTTCTCTTAGGGATTATATCTTTGATTGTAAAAGGATTATTTTGGAGGATTAATATTCATAACATACAGAAAGTTATGTCATTTTTCTTGTATCAGGGAGATACTGATGGTGCTTACAGGTTAATATAGCTTAATTACCACTGAATAGAAAATTGGAACTCACTTTTATCTTTCCTACTTTTTATTGTCTTTTTTCTGTATTTGTATTTGCCTCTTTCTTGTTCTTCTGTTTTCTCTTTCTATGTTAGATGTTCTTGCTGTTTTGTTTTTATAGATTTGGAAAACTTAAATAAAATTTATTTTTTAAAAAAATATAGTTCCATTAAAGTTGAGAGTAAAACCGAGAACTGTAAAAACACTACTCAGACTGCTGAACCTGTTTTGTAGATATGGTTCAGCACTTTAAAAGTTCAGACTCAAACTTGGAAGAAAATCACTTTCCCTTTCAACACAAATACTGTCAGGCATCACTACCAATATAAAACACAACCCCAGGTGGTCATGTTAGAGACCCATGCTTGGTGGTCCACAATTTCTCTGTTGTGGGGGGGGGGGATCATTTCCTCAAGTATAATCTCTTTGTGATGACAGGTAGGTAGGGTTGAAACTATTAGTAGACAGGAGCAGGAGGAGAGATGAGTCCATGCCTTTAGATCTATCTTTTCTTGCCCTCCCTTTTTCTCACTCTTTAGCACCCCATTTTCATCCTCCCTCCTCCTTCCTTCCTCTCACTCTGGCTGGCTCAGGATCAGATCACTTTTGCAGATACCTGATCATTTGCACAGTGCTTCTGAAATTGGGATGAGGGCTGAATGACATCAAGCAAGGCTCATATGTGGCCTTAGTTGTCCACACTCTCTTAGACAGCCAGTACTTGCATAGTTCTATCTGTTGTCTCTCTGACAACACATCACATTTCCTAGCAGTAAAAGAACTTCTGGTTTGCCATGATCACTTCTAAGTTTTGGCAGCCTTTTTCTGTTTCTTTGTTACACCTTTCTAGCCAGCACTGATCATGCTTATACAGTATAACGTGCTATATGCTTTTTAGTGAATATTAGACTTCAATTTGTTGTTCAGCCCAACTAAACAGCAGTGCTTTGTGTTATTTAAATGATGAAATGACCTCCCTAATTATTTTCCCATTTATTCTGTAGCTGGAGAATTTGGTTTTGATGATGACCAGATAATCTTTGAAATTATAGGCCCCAAATCTGACCTTGAATGCACTTCCCTGGGATACCTATTCCAGTTATTAGCATTTCCATTCTATTGCTCCCATTTGTTCTCTTGGTTTTAAATAGCTTATTCATCTTGCATGCCATTTTACCTTTTCTAGTGTATGGTTGTTCTGCCTTGACCATTCATCTCTGGTGTGGCACTTTTGTCAAACGCTTTATTGAAAATGTAAGCACATTAATTCTATAGGTTTCCACTGATCTGTCGTGGCTGTAATACTCCATAAACTCTCCCAAGAGATTAGTCAAGGTTGACTTCCCATATACCTCTCTTCAGGCTGCCGCTGGGTAAGTTTTTACCACTTTCTTACTACAGCTTTCAAGAATTTACTTCACAAGTGGTACTAAACTATATGCTGGTCCACTTTGGTGAATTTTAGCCTATAAACTGTTAACAAATAAAATACTGAAAAGAGATGTTTACAACACTGGTGTTAACTACCTAATGAACCCAACTTATTTCTAATTTTTTTTCCTTTTGAATCTTTATTTTACCTATCTTTTGGCCAGGTCTTTGATCTACAAAGATAATGGACATAACCTATCATGGACCCAAGGACCAGTCTCATTCATCTGCATTATGACTACAATAGCAGTATTAGTTGGAGTGTGCCAAGTGCTATAAATCCTTTAATATTATCATATAAATACATAAATGTATTTAAGAGAAAATAATAATAATGTTCAAGCCAGATATTTGACACTCTATTGTTTTTAGTAAGATTAATTTGGACACATGTTGAAACGGACATTTGACTAGATTGCTCCTTGTAATGGGGCTAGTGATACCACTACATTATAGTTAATATATACATTTTTACAGATATACTTATTTTATATTTGTGTTATTTTGTTTTGATTAATTTGATGTGTTTCTGTTGGAAGTACTGCTTAAAGAACATTTATTGTGTTATACATTTTTGGACTTCAATCCACAAAAATATATAATTACCTAGTAAATTTGTAAATGATTACTTAGCAAATTGTTATTTTAAAGATGTCATAAGAGTCTTCTGATTTGCTACACCCATGGCAGTCCAAGCAAATTGAAATAGTTATGATTAAAGATGTATGAGGAATTCTTTTGATTGACTTGTCTCAGGCAGCTGACTCTTCTGAAACTGCTCAATGGCAGATTTTGTTTCTGCTGCAGAATCAACATGTTGACGGATGTCTATGGGCGTTTCTAGAAAGAATATCCGTATGTGAAATATGGGTGTCACAACAACTTGAGGTCAGGAGTTTTGGTCAGGAGTAAGAACTGTGCAGACCTCTATCCAGATGGAGATCCATAATATCTAGATTCTGAAAAATCATTTCCTCACAATTATTAAGTTATTATACACAATCTAGTTACTGTACTTCTAGAACATATTTAATGTTCAAAAATGGTTCAAGTTGTGAAAAATGCAGATGCTTTTACAGTTTTGTGACCATGCCAAAATTGTATGAAACCAAAATATCCATGGAAGGGGTGGAAGTGTTCTTAACACCTATAACATGATTGCAATAAAATACCTAGATGCAGAGCTTGTAATAAGCAAGATTGAGGTTTATTATCTAGCACAAGGCTTGTAATATCTTTCAAAGTTCCTGTTATTTTTAGGGGTAAAGTGTTGATGTAAGGCAATGAAATGTGGCATTCATATGTATGCACCTCTGTGTATATTCATACACATAAATTGTAGTCATATGCATTCTGGTTGTACACAGATGCTAAAACTTATTTCAAAGAAGTAAAGAAATTGCAATGTGTGCCAATTTATAGAAACAAAGAGGAAAGGCAATACTAATTATAAAGGTTAATATCAATTCCAACGTAGGTGGTATATTGAGTTATACAGCTTCCTCACAACAAAATTGTACAGTGTGTCTAACAGCCTACATGGTATCCAGGCTTTTGAACTCCTAAGATTCAGGGAATCAATTGACACATCTTACATGGCAAATATATTAAAGAGTTCATTATTTTTTAGATACTGGAACAATTTCCAGTCCACTTGTCTGTCTTCTCAACTTCTGGAGAGATTATTTGGCAGCAGGGGATATCCTCTATTTCTCTTCCACAGCATGTAGGATTCTTTCATTTGATTATCAGAACAAACTTATCAGACAAATAAGGATTAAACTTGGGTTTTACACATGGCAGGTCCACAGAATGGTAGCTATATAGGTAAAACCATATTGTAGGGTATGAATATATCCTCTGGCTTTATATCCTGCAATTCTAGATAATTACAATAAAACAACAGTGATCATTCATTCATTCATTTTTACTCATTTCATTGTCCAAAAGATATTCCATATGAAGCTATTCCAAAGATCCCTCCATCTCAGTAGAAAATAGAAGAGTTTCAGGGGACTGTTTCAGAAATTCCTATTATTTGTGGGATTTTTGGTGAAACTTTTATTTGTATAATATGTTTCAAAACTATACTGATGCAGAAAATATTGTAATTTGTGTAAAACACATTTCTGCACACATTTGTGACCAAAAATGGCAAGAAGGAAATAAAGGCTCTGGTTCCTTCTCTGCTCACACTTGCTGAAAGACTGAAAAATGTGACTATTGTGAATGTTATTTAAATGCCTATAAAACATACTACAGTACATCATATGATATCAAATATCATATTATACCAAATGGAACAATTACCACAGGAATGGTCTATCATGAACTGCCTGAAGAGATAGTACCAGCTCATGGCTCTCTTCCAGTTTGAAAAATCTGTGATTCTTCATCAGAAATAATTGTCTGTTGCACAACCACTGCAGTATAATTCTTTTTCAAATGTAGAAGCAGAATGAGCGCTTCAGTTAATTATCTGATCATGTCTTAAGTATAATCCAAAACCAGGCAATCAGCTTGAGTTTGTGGAGGAAAATTTTGACTTACATCAGGTTGTGTACATGCATACTATTTTTTGGACAGATAGCTGGGCACTACTACTCAGCAGGGATATACAGAAAATAGATGTCCCAGCATGGTCCTGTAACTGACATGTGAGACAAGTCAGACATTTTTATTTGCACAAATGAGTTCTTGAAGAGATCAGTCAGGGGCTCTGAGACTATCATACTTTGGCCAGATAATGAGAAGGAACAGATCACTAGAAAAAACAATAATGCTAGAAAAGGTAGAGAGTAGAAGAAAGAGAAGAAGACCACAAACTACTGTAGATGGATAGATTCAATCAGGGGAGTCAGGGCAGGGGCTTGCAGGATCTGGGCAAGACAGTGGAGGATAGGGATTTTAGGGGATGACTCATCCACAGGGTCGCCATGAGTCAGAACCAACTTGAGGGCAGCTAACAACAACAAATTTTTATAGAAAACCATTTTAATGAAGAAAATATCATAGCTTGTGTAAATCACATTTTCCCACACATTCATGATCAAAAATGGGGGAAAGCATCTAGTTCCTAGTAAAGCAGATGATCTTGTAGATACATTATGGCTGTTCCTATTTTGGTAATGGATTACATCCAACTGTTTGAGAAGTTATGATAATGTGGATATGCAGTACAGGTGTGGAAATCTTGCCACTGCAGAACACATGTGGTCCTTTGGAAGGTTCATTGAAGTCCTTGAGACCCCTGCTGATCCTTACTAAAGGTTCTGGAGCCCATCTGAACTTCAGAGAGACAATAATTTTGAACTGAAGAGAATATACACATTATAAATATAATTTTATTATTATTATTTATACCCCGCTCTTCAGCCAAGGCTATCAGAAATGCTCAGAAATTCTTTTGTGGCGCTGTTATATTTTAAATGGCCCCTGCCAACCATCATTATTATCCAAAATAGCAGCTGAAAGGATGAATAGTGACTCCTCAGAGCTCTGGAAGAGTTGAAAAAGAGGAAGGGTGGCCTTCTAAGTGATACAGCATGCCTAGAGCTTCCATATGGAAGCTTCCAGTATGGAAGATAGGAGGCTGGCCTATAAAGAGCATTTCAGTTATTTCTTACCCTTCAGTGGACAGCTAGCACAAACACCTAGGTCTGAAACAGACAGGCCAAATAAAGTGGCTTCTGGCTGCTTGGGGGCATGGTGTTTAGATAACACACACACACACACCCTAAAGTGGCCAGATGCTGCACTGAAGCCACACCAAGTCAGCAAGAGCTAGCCCTTTTAGGAGTGGATTTAATCATTTTCCAGCCAGCTGCCATTTTGGAACTGGGGTGGCAGACCACTTCAGGAGCGTGCTGTGCGACTGCCACTGTCCCAGTCTGATCAAGGCTAGAGCAGCTGGAGGCTGCTCTTTCCAGGCCATTTGCTTTGGCCCCAAATGACAAAGTTAGTTTTCCTGCAAAATTAATTGGACCAGAGCAACAGTTCAGAGACTCACAACATCAATATACATAATTTTCCAGAAGACCAATGCTTTTCTTTCTTTATACTTCTTTTTGTTTGTTTGTTTTTGTTTTTGGAACTAAGACAATGTCAGTGAATCTCTCTCACATCCCTACATATGAACTGTACATAGGAAGGCAACAGCTGCTAGTTCTGTGTTAGAACTTTATTGCTAATGATGTTCTCCTGCTGTTACTCATTGGTAAATCTAATGGAGATTTGAAGCATTCTCTTTGTTTTTGTAGCATTTACTACTGTGAATATTTCTTGTTTCCTATTTTTATTTCAGTGTTTACATTTTTAATGAATATTTAAATTATTTGCTCCTGTGAAGTGTTAGAAAAATGGATAAAGCAATCCTTTAAATGAGCAAATAACTACAATTGACACAATGTAAACATGGACCATTACTGAAATGGACTGCAACAGATTAAATTCAAATCTTATTTCAAACTTCCTCAGCATTTCTCTATCAATAATACATGTTCCAAAGAGAAAGCATACCTAATTTCAGTTATATATAATATTTGCTGAAGACAAATGATGGTTAATTATTAAGAGAATTTGCAATAGTAATTGTATATTAATTCAGAGGTTTGTATGCTGACAGTGAGATTATATGAAGTCCCTTCCTACAGAGGTTTTATGTTTAATCTATTATTTAATAAAGAGATGGCTGATGCCAAGGTTTGGTAGCCAAGACATTAAAAGTAAAGCCCTTTGCAAATCAAAAAGCAAAGAAAGAAGGCATGATCTGAAAATGTGCATAGGCCACTGGACATTTGAGGTTATTTCTTCTGTCTTTCTAGCAGTTTCAAGGTCATTAAAGCTCTTCTGAATTTAAAATATGTTCTTGAAATTAACTGGCAATGAGAGAACTCAGCATTGCTCTTGGACAACAATGCAAGCTTACGGGTGAAATAGACCGGTGTGAAGAGGTGTCATGATGCCCCCCTCTGAAAAAGCCTGGTTGGTGATGTGGCCACCACAAGCCATGGCCCCACTCTGGCATTTGCCACCTCAAAAAAGAAGTGTCTAAATGTGTAGCGTCTAAATGCCATGCTGTTGCAGTGCCATGAAGCCGGTGCACGTGTGGTCAGCCATGCAACTTCCTGGTGGCATGGGGGCATGCACCATCTGAATGTCACGCCCCCATGTTGCCGTGAAGCCTCCATATTGTGATGGTTTGTACCAGCTCTTAGTCTTATTTTGAAATAGAAAAAAGCCTGAAACTCCTCCATATGCTTTTACAATTTTAAAACTTCTATAGGCTATAGATTCCATCTTCTTAAGGCTGAGCCATCATGTTTCATATGATATAAACACATCCACCCCCAAGATGAAACAATCAAGTTACATTTTCATTTTGGGAGGTTGTGCTTTGGACATAAGACAGAGTTTTAAAGTCCAGGAAGTAATATAAATTCTATTAGCAACACACAAGAAATGATTCCTTTGAGATCCTTCATGAGGCTACCTGTCTTCCTATTAGGCAAAGAACATAGAATTTGTCAAGAATCCTCTGTTGTTCTATTTGGAAAACTTTATGTTCTTTAACACATTAGCCTGATGAAGAAGCCATCCACTTTAAAACTCTTTCTGTCCTAAAGACCACATGGCCAAAAGTAATGTTTTTTTGCTTGCATGGTTATCCCTCCATACCATTTTTACTGACAACTACATCTTGACAAAATACAGGCCTGTCACTCTTTTTTCTTTGTGATGTATGATTTTTTAAACACTTTTGCCTGATGAAGAAGACAATGGAGCTTCAAAAGCTTGCAACATTTATTTTGTGCATTTTAGTTAGGCCAATAAATGTATCAATGTTTTGCAGATTGAGGCAAACAAATTAGAGTTGCAGAACGGGGAATAGGAATGGTTTACGAGATTTGGCAGCCAGAGATAAAGGCCTAAATGCAATGACAGAAGGTGAAACACTGAGACTCAGAGTTGGGAAACATTGTTAGCAGTATGATTAAAAAATAGAAAAAATTGGGGAAATGAGAGAATGATAGAAACACACATTTACCTATTCTAGAAAGTCACTTTAAGGGAACTGATGTTTGGTAAGCAAAATGTGTGGCGTTAATGCCTCAGTACCAATAGACAAGGTGCTTGGCCGACCATCTTACAGAACGCTTTACATGTTTATGGTCAGGTTTACAATTTGCATATATATGTATACAATTACATTCTGATCTCACTTCTCCACCATATAATGGCCAATATGCCAATGGCTTTAATATTGTGTCCATTAGTTCAGCTGAAGTAGGCTGAACTTTATGAAAACTCATACTAAAATAAATCAGTTAGTCTTAAAGGTGCTCCTAGATTCCTTCTCTCCCCGTTTTACTTTCTATTTCAGATAGACAAAAGCTGCTCCAGATAAAAAGAGGTTTGAGAATATCTGTTTCAAATGTAGGGACTGCCCCCATTTGATTATGCAGCAGGGAACTGGAGCTAGCAATGCTCTTGCAAGTCCCCTGGCTTTTTCACATTCTAATATTTTTAACTGAAAAGTGTGGATGAGAAATGGATGGCTGTGTGCTATGCAAAGTACCTGGCAGAAATGGCAACAAAACAGACAAATATGGATGCAGAGAAGGAATGGCTTGCTCTAACTCAGCTCAGGATACTGCACACTTCTTGGAAAGGAAGGCTGTTTTAAACCCTTGGTTGAAAAGGTCCATATGAAGGGAATTCCTATTGACATATTCCTTAAACAAAGGGTATCACAAGTTGTCTAAAGTGTTAAACCAAGGTTTAGTGTGAAAAATGGTAGGTGGGTGTGTCTTGCCGAGATACAAAGGTGTTTTAGAGGATTTGAAGGCAAAGAAGACAAGTGAGTTACAAGTCAAAGATTTTATTAAGTGACAGAAGAAGATAACACAAAATTTAGAATAAAATCTTCAAGGCAGGATGAGATTACTTCCCCGTTCAGCTATCAGGGACACCAGTTAATCACAACAGCTGATAACCAACAGACATCACCTTTGTGATCCTGGTCTTTAATGACATCCAACCTGAGCAAAATCTTGGGGACTTAATAAGAGTCCTCACTGCTGTGTGCAATTTTTCATAAACAGTCTAATTAATAGATGTGTTCAGGTTCATAGACTGGGAGTACTCTTGGACCCAGGGCTGCACCTGGAAGGCCAGATGACAGTTTGAAATTTTCAGCAGATGCCCTGTTGCATTAATAATTAATCACTGTTTTGATAACCATGGTCTTAGGACTTATTTGTGTTTATACATCATTTTAAAACTGAGACATAAGCGTAACATATGACAATATAGACATGAGTGAATTCCTCCCAATTTCCAGTGCTGTACCATCCTTATTCTAAGCTAAATCAAGAACCAAGCTCTCAGACATGAGGCTCCTTGCAGGATATATAACCATCACACTCTAAAGGAGATTCAGGAATGAAGAAAGGAGGGAGTGAAAGGGCAGGCCAAAATCCATCAGGCCTGTCCTAGATTAAGTAGCCAAGCTTTTCTTCTACTGCATCTGCCTTGGTCCAGGCATCAGAGGGAGAGAAAAACTACTGGACCTGATCCCCTTTCTGACCACCATTCCCTTATCCTTTTGTGCTGTTTCTTTTTAGATTGTAAGCCTGAGGGCAGGGAACCGTCTAATTAAAAATAATTATTGTAAGCCACTCTGATAGCCTTTACAGCTTCATTTATATACCGCTTCATACCCTTAAGGAGTGTCTAAGTGGTTTACAACTGTAAGCTATTTGCCCCCCAACAATCTGGGTACTCATTTTAGCGACCTCGGAAGGATGCAAGCCTGAGTTGAGCTTCAGCCCTTTGCTGGTCTTGAACTCGCCACCTTATGGTTTTGAGTGAGTGGCTGCAGTACAGGCATTTAACCACTGCGCCACCAGGGCTGAAGAGTAGGGTATAAATAAATAAATAAATTGTTGTTGTTGTTGTTGTCGTCGTCATCCTATCTCTTCATTATCTAATAGTATTCTGATAAATTTCTTCTACCAAGTGAATGGACCTTCTCAGTAACAAGTGATTGTGGAGAAGGTACAGTGGTTCCCCCGGCTTACGAATCCCCTGGGTTACGAAAACCCCGGGATCCGAAACCGGCGGGACCGCTACAGTATCCCCCGGGATCCGAAAGATCCCCCGGGATATGGAAAAAAACAACAACACCGCGCGGCCCCTTTAAATTGGCCGCGCGGTCCGTTTGCAAAAGCGGTCCCCCGGGAAACGAAAGCTTCCGGGTTACGAAGGTAATCCCAGAACGGATTACCTTCGTAACCCGGGGAACGACTGTACTAATATTTATATTTATTTAGGCCAATAAATTCCAAATTATGTTGGGAAAGAGAATTCAGTTAAATAAAAATAAAAATAGAGAAATGTGCCACAGGCCAAAGCTATGTCTATGGAAACAGTTCTGTGTATAAGAAGCAATATATGTTTTGACTGAAAGCTATGAAATCAATTTGCTCTGATAAAAATTGGAATAGAAGAAAATGTAACCAGGGGTTTTCTGGGTGAGACAGATTATCGAGATCCATTTCATTCTGGTTTAAAGCCTGGATATGGAGCAGAGACAGCCTTGGTGAATGACCTATGCAGGAGACTGGGCAAGGGGAGTGTGTCCCTATTAGTTCTGCTGGAACTCTCAGCAGCTATTGATACCATCAATCATGGTATGATTCTGGACCACTTCTCTGGGATGGGGCTTGGAAGAACTGTTTTACAGTGGCTCCTTTCCTTCCTGGAAGACTGAACCCAAAAGATGGTGCTGGGGGACTAATGCTCAACCCCCTAGCTATTGGCCTGTGGGGTTCCTATATTAGTTAATATATACAAGAAACCACTGGGAGAGATTGTCTGGAGTTTTTGGGTGTGGTGTCATCAATATGCAGCTGACACTCAACTCTACTACTTGTTCCCACCTCAATCCAAGGAGGCTGTCTTGGTCCTAAACCAGTATCTGTTGTCAGCTATGGACTGGATGAGGGCAAACAAGTTGAAACTTAAACCAGACAAGACAGAGGTGTTCCTGGTCAGTTGGAAGGCAGATCAGGGATTAGGGATTCAGCTTGTGTTAGATGGGGTCACACTCCCCCTGAAGATACAGGTTAGCAGCTTGGAAGTTCTCTTGATCTCAGCTTTGAATCTGGAGGCCCAGGTCTCTGCTGTGACCAAGAATGATTTAGCACATTTATAACTTGTGCGCCAATTGCTCCCATTCCTTGAGATGCCGGATTTGGCCACAGTGGTACATGCCATGGTTACATCCTGTTTGGACTACTGTAATGGGCTCCACATTGGTCTGCCCTTGAAGAGTGTTCATAAAATTCTGTTGGTTCAAAGAGCTGCTTCCAGGCTGTTAACAGGGGCAGATTATCGAGACTGCACAATGCCTCTCATTGGCTGCCAGTTTGTCTCCAGGCACAATTCAGGGTGCTGGTTATTGCCTATAAAGCCCTACATGGCTCAGGTCCACACTATTTGGCAAATAGTATCTCCTTGTATGAACTGGCCCGGACTCTGAGATGCTTTGTAGAGGCCCTTCTCTCTGCCCTAACACCATCACAAGCACGGTTGGTGGGGACACGAGAGAGGTCCTTTTCGGTGGCTGCCCCTAGACTCTGGAATTCCCTGCTCAGGGAGATCAGAATTGCTCCCACCTTGATGGCCTTCCGCCGGCAAGTTAAGACCTATCTGTTCACATAGGCTTTTAATGAATTGTTATAAGGACAGGCTGAGATGTTGTACCATTTTTTAAAATTTGATGCATATATATATACATAATGTTTTTCTTCTTTTAATACCTATCTCTTTTAATATTGTAATAATTCAATTCCTTTTTAATGTACTTTTTTCTATGTTTTTAATTGTACTGTTATTTAATGTTGTGAAGCCACTCAGAGTCCCAGTTCTGGGGAAAAGCAGGATACAAATAAATATAACAACAATGACAATAATAATAATTCCTACGATGAGCACAGTCTTATGTCTGAATAAATTTTACTAGGACCCCCTGGATACTTGAAAAACCCACCATATTGTTTATCCCTTTCCTGAACTTTACAAAAAAACAAAGCTGTCAGTTTTGTGTTTCATCTGGATAGTTGTTCCTTACAGCATCATTGTACATTACAGCTTCAGAGGAAAGTTGCAGGCATTTAATAATCCTATGTGTTGGAAGTTTGACAACTTCTTTTGTGTACACAACAGTACAGTGACACATACTGAAACAAACATGTTCTTTCATTTCCATCACTTTTTTTCTAGACAAAAAGCTCCAATCAGAAAACCAGACAACATCATAGACTTTATCAAACACTATGGCTACATAAAGAGAAACAAACAATAAAATGCATGTGGCTATCATGGTGTGTGTGTTTGTATGAATTTCTTCTTTCCTTTTAACACAGAATTCAACTCCATAGCTGAAATACCGATAACATATTCTGTCATTAAGGCTAGACACATAAGGGATAAGAAAGAAACATTCCTGTTAAAATAGCAACTTTGCATTGACTTCTCCCACTACCATGACACATAGTTATAGAATTCTACTCTTGACAAAGTCTCTTATGACTCTCACTTCACATCATTACTTGCCATGTGGGAGACAGGGGAAACCGAAAATGATGATACCACATCATGAGTTTCCATAACTACCATTCTACACAAAAGAAGACAAACCTTTAAATATATGATTGTCATTTTCTGCTGCAACATATATCACAATAAGGCAGGGATCTGCAGTTACCCTATCTTATCAAGACAGCATGATAGTTTATTGGATATTATTATTCAGAGTTGAAACTGGAGCACTTTGTGTAGTATGGCTTGTGATTTGCCCTTCCCCAGACCAGGGAAACAATTACAGCAAACCTTTGGGTTTCTTTGAGGAGCTACAGGAAAGCAGAAGCTAGCCCTCCAGTTCCTCTGTGGGACTCCAAGATGCTTACTGATTCCTCCAGATTGTACGCCATAGGCAGGCTTTTTATATACTCTTGATTTTATTGGTTTTGTACAGTGCCATGTACACTTATGGCATAATAATAATAATAATAATAATAATAATAATAATAATAATGTCTTCTAAACATCCCCATGTGCCCTGGTTCACCAAACACCCACACAGGCTGGCTGGGAAACTACCAACTGATAATGCAGGCAGAGGCAGTGAATTACAAGCAGATAGAAAGCATCCTTGCCTGTGAGAGTTGGTTGAGAGACAGGCATTGGTCAAGCAGTCTAAATCAAGAGAGGCAACAAGAATCAAAGTCAACAATGTCCAAGGGTTGAAGAAGCCATGAAGTCTGAAATAAGAAATGCAAGAGTCTGGAAACAGTTTCCAGGAACAGGAATGCTGTCCAGAAGCAAACTCAGCTCTTAAATAACACAACACCACCTGGTTTTAATCAGAGTTGACTTGTTGCTGCTTGACCTGCAGCTTGGCTGAGTGTCTTGGGGGCTGAACAGACCGCCTCTAAGAGGCGGCTTCATGCTGCTCCTGAAAGTGCTGGTTTGGGGACGCGGCAACTGCATACCACACCTCCAACCCAGCAGTTCCATGGTGCAAAAAGAAGCCACAAAAATTGGCTTCTTTTTCTGCTGTGGAAAGGGTACACTAGCAGCCACTGCCATGGCTGATCTGTCGCTCTTTGGTGCAGCGCTTGAAAATGCTGTGCCAAAGGCATGGCATGATGCCAGCATAGGAGCAGAGTCAGGGCACATGGCATGCTGTTGCCATGCCCCCACTCTGCTCCAATGCCGGCATTTATCGCTGGTCTATTTAGGCCCTTGGTTGTATCCTTTGTTTATTCTTTTGTCCATCCTCTCTGGCTGAAGACTTAAGACCCTAGCCGTGTCCTCTGCCTCATCAGCAAGTGAGTCTTCCCTTGTCCTGCCGGCTAAGGCTGCACTTCTACAGGATGAGTTGGTTGAGGCTCTTCAGCAAGGAAAGTTACTCTGCAACAGGGAGAACTCTAGGTTGTTCCCTGTCTGGAAGATTTGCCTGGGTCCCTTCCTCAGCCTCCTCACCAGACTCTTCCTCCAGAACCCAATTCTGCTGCTTCTGGCCCATGACACCATGCTTCTGTTCTATTCTATTCTATTCTATTCCAAGGTTGCAAATCTGTTTCTAAACATATATTTCAACCAGAATTTCTAAATACAGAGTTAATTGACTTATTAAACTAAGATGGTCTAGCTCACTAGATTTCATGATTGCTGTTGAAGTTAATCTCTGCCTTTAACGTTAAGATTCAGATTATTATAATTTGTTAGAGCAACTCTTGCTGTGGCAGATTTAGTAAGATAGGGAGGGCTAATGAATTTGCATATTAGTTTGTGAAGTACATCTTAAAATGAAAACCAACACAGTTTCTTCCCGTCTCTAATGGAAGGAAATAAGGAAATCTCAAGAAGTATTCTTATTTGCTCAGATAATAGTTAGTGTGAATCATCCATGTAATATTCCTTCATTTTCAGCTGCTGTAAATATGTTATATTGGCAATCTATGACTACTATCCAATTATGTTATTTCTCTTTTTTCCCCTCGAATGCAAATACTGTATTCAAAGGGATGCTTGAAACTAACTGAAAGAAAGAAGCTGGTAGCATGAGTTTCCATAGACTTGAGCCTACTTCCTCAGATGCACATTTGGAGTAGAGAATCCAGAGACAGACATATACAGGCTAGTTGGGTGTAAAAATGTCAACTGAAATTCAAAACCTTGTAGGTACGGAGATGAGGTGACCAGTTCATTTTTAACTATGGTTGTAGGGGGACAAGGCAGCAGGAAGGATGTTGCTTAACACCAAGGATAGTAGATAAACATAGGGATGAGTACAGGTAGTGTGAGAACCAGAGAAGAGATGTGATGAAATGGTCAATGGTGAGGATGTGTTGAAATACATGTAGTGTGCCAGGAAATAAATAGTTTGGTTTCAACACATTTAAACACTATCTAACCCCCCTCCCCCCAATTCTTATGAGGTCACTCTTGACCAGTAGTTTGGAAACAGAGTTCTGTGAAAGCTCAAGCTACCAGCTTCTTTCTTATAGTTAGCCTCAAAGGTGTTACAAGATCCATTTGTGTACTGATTTTCCAAACTTACATGAAATTGGATTTGTTTTTGAATAGTGCAAATATTGTTACACTTACACATACCTAATTTTAGACTATCTGTAAAAAGTTTCCAGTTACAAAACCAAATGAATAATAAGCTGATCCTGTATTTGTACAGTACAATGAGCTCTATAAGTTGCAGAGGTCACACAACTAGCTACAAACCAGTGGAAAAAATCAACTGAATTTCTCTAGTGCATCATTTTCCTCTACTAATGTTACACTGGATATCTATGGCATAAATCCTATTGCTATTCCTAGTTCAACAATTCATTCAGTGGGTCTGCTCTAATTGGTACTCACCACTTGGATTCTAGCCTAAGTAAGCAGCTCTGAATATATGTATACAAATAGGATGAGGACAATATGAACTCTCTTATTTATTTTGTTGTTCAGAATATGACAGAAAATGCATGAGAAAGACTTATGCTTTAATATCATTTTATTCCTGTCATTCCATAAATATAAAATCAAATTATTTTAGAGACATGCATCCTGACCGTACTCATGCATAGTAGAAATATGTTCCGGGGGGGGGGGGGTTAATGTAGTCATGGCTAAATAAGAGGAAGATCTTAGCCTTTATGCTTCTGAAACCTATTCTGCACAGTTGAGAAAGCTGAGACAGGTGTTAGAGCAGGTAGATAGAATAGATGTAGTGACAGAGGTGAGGCTGTGCAAATAATTGCCTTTATAAGGTGTTGCCTCTTGCACTTATTTCTTCCCCATTGTATCTGCATGCTGTTTCTGTCTTAATAATTGTTTTCATTTGTTTGGCTGCTCCTTCCAGCATTCTAGAAAGTTGTACTGTGAAAAGTCTCAAGACACTTTGCTGGCATAGGCCTCTTTTCACCCCACTTTCATATTTCTACCTTGGCAACTAGAGCTAGTTGCCTGAATATCAAGATGTATACCTATGCTTTCAGTGCTTTGACAAAGGCACACTGACAGCATCAGGGATGACATTTGTTGCTCCACTTATTGATCAGAGAATTGAACATGTAGGCAGTTCTTCCTGAGAAAAATACTGAACTTGTGTTATTTCTGCATCTATAAAATATTTCATTTTGTCATCATCATCATTATTGTTGTTGTTATTGTTATTAGCAATAGTAGTAACACCAAAAAGAACAGCAACAGCATTGGTAGCTATTTTTGTTTGTTTGTGTTTGTTTGTTTTGAGCAGAGAAATATCAAATTTCTATTGAGCATCTAGCTTTTTCACAGGTAATGAATTTACTAGAAGAAATGGCATCTGGGAATTCTGAAATGGAATGGGGGTAGAGCTAAACTAAGATATTTCTAGTTGCTTTTACTCACCTTGATGTCACCTTTTAATCTCTGACCAGATAATGAATAGGAATAAAATAAATAGGAATGTGACTGGAAAAGATACTCAAGCCAAATATAGTGTGTTATTAGGGAATCTACTATGCTAGTTCAGTTCAGATTTTGGGACAATTTGGAAATGCACTACAGGTAAGAAAATGAGGTGCATGCATTAATAGAGGGTTTTTGGGGGGGGGAGGGGTTGGAAAAATTCATTTTTGGTGTAGTGAAAAAAGTAGAAAACTGAGATTTTGATATGGCTAAAGTATTCAGAAGGATGTAGGTGTGTGTAATCACTGTGGGGCCTACATCAAGTTAGAGTACTTTATAGACTCGTAGAAAAAGAGTAGTTGATCATAGGTTGGTATTGGTTATAGAGAAGCATCCCATCCTCAATGTATGAAGATAAACAGTTTATTCTCCACTGTAGACTAAGTCCTTCTGTAGACTAATCCACAGGCTTCATTTGCATCCAGTGAACTCCAGCATCAAAGGGTCAGAGGTAGGAAGCAGGTTATAGTGTTGCTCAGAGATGTTGACTTGTTTTGCTGGTGCCCCTTGGTAGGGATTGGAATATTACTATTTAAAAAAAAATTAGTTAAAACTGTAGTTCCAAGATTCCTCCAAAGTAAGTAGTTACTATTCTCATAGTATTTAAAAAAAAACATTAAAAATAAAGTAAATAATTCTTTTTCCAATTTGAAAAAAATGCCTGCCAGGGAAGGAAATTGATTGCCAAATGTAATTTACCACTCCTGTAAACTTATAGGAAATATAGCTTTGTAAGAAAATGTAAGATTTTCTGGGTTTGTGAGGCCTAGGTTGTGGGCAGAAAATTGGCCATTGAACTGTAGTCCTTTCTCTAATAAGATGTGATGGTGAGATCTTTATTAAGGTGGAGATATTTGGCTCCCACCAAATATCAATTCAAAAATAAAGCAACTTACCCCTTCTGGGATACAGTCATTTATGAGATGCAGTCAGGAATTATCACATTAAAACTGCTGCCAATTCATCCCAGCTGTATCCAGGCTCCCAGCCGTGCTCAGCCAGCTGATTTGCAAACACAAAAGCTTGTTTATATAAGGTGCTATTGCATACAATCATCAGTGGAAACAGTAGTTACCTGAGAGTTTCAACTATTATTTTCTCCTTCTCTATATAAAATTAACAATTAATAATGCTGTCGTATATTATTTGTGTACTACATATTTGTTGCTACACTTAAATGTCATGGCTCCATTTTATGGAATCCTGGGATTTATAGTTTGTTATGGTACCGGAGATCTCTGACATTAGGCTAAATAAATTAGAAATCCCATAATTCCATAGCATTGTGACATGGAAATTATAGTGTTGTGAGACTGCATGCATTCTATAGTGTAGGTACAACCAACCAATGCCTTTTCTTTAAATAATTGTTTGAATCAGACAAGTTTGTTACCAAGTATATAAAACAAGGAAGCAGGAAATGCTTGCATTTCAATAGTTTTTCTAATGTATTTATCTATGAATGATCATTTTTTTCTTTGCAAGAAATAGAATTTACCTCATCATATTTTCATAAATAACACAGACAATTGACAGAAACCATTTCCATATCAACATTTATCTAATTCTGTTATGTTATGATTGTTTATACATCTGCATGTTACTTTCTTGAGTGATACTTCTTCAGCGTAAATAACTAGCACTTTGTGGGCTCCATCCATTGGCAGTAATAAGGCAAGCAGGACTTCCATTTACACCTGAGTAAAAGGGAGCGAGCTAGTTGATTATTTCTGACAGGTTCCAAAGTGAAGACTAGACAAGCTGACAGATACACACAAATTCCACATGCAGCCCCAAGGAAGCTGAGCAAAAACTGACACCTGTGTTGACTGTGTGTTAAAAAGTATCAGTATTGTTAGATTACTTTTGCTATATGATGACTGGAAAATAAAATGAAGAATGCACTATGCCAATTATTATACAATGAAGTATAAACATGTGGCATTCCATCAGGGAAATGTACTCTTGCCTCTGCGTATGCAGCTTTTTCAACAAAAAGTAACTTTTCACCTGTCATTCAATGGCAACTCCACTCCAGTCAACTCCATATCTCTAGAGCTGATGCAGGAATGTGCTTTTTGCTTATTTAATTTTTACATAAAAGACTCCCCCCCCCCCAAAAAAAAAAAAGCTTTTTCCTCTCTTGGTGTGATTGTGAGTTTCTAGTTTTGGTATTTCAGGACCTTTTAATGTCATTTTTTGGTTGAAAAAGTCATGAGCACTTTTTCCCCACACATGCATGCAGAAATGTTATGTAAACATCCTGTTTGCAATATTTTCCGAAAAGAGTCCCAAAATGCTAGCAGATCTCACAACGAGATCCTTTCTTGTTAAGATAGATAAATTTGAGAATATTCCTATTGTTCCTAGTGAACTATTCATTTCCTAGCAAGAAAATTTCCAACAATTGATGTTTTCAATCTCTATGGCATGGGAATGGGGGTGGGGGCAAGGGATATCATGCTTGAGTGAAATAAGTTCAGATTACTTTCTTCTTTAAACTTAACTTTTGGAATCTTCATCATAAATTAATTATGATCTGAAGATACAAACATTGTCATTAAGCAATAACAATGTGAGTAAATTACTTTTACAGTCATGAGCATCAGGGTTTGTTGACAAAAGTCATGCAATTTTTATATCTGCCTTTTCTCTTTATCAGATTTACTTCACCCTGCTGGGGTGGAAAGAATGTTTTCAATATTTCCACTGAATGAGATAAAAGTTTGTGGTAACTCCAAAATATTATTCAGAACAGCTACAGTGGGCGAAAAGGCTTGATTTCCAACAAGCATCTTCTGAAAGAGAAAACAGGGGGTTGTTACTATTTTTCCTTCTGCTGAAGTACCCGTTTTTTAAAAAATACTGTGTCCCCCTCCCCAAACCAGGAATACACTTTCTCATTCAGCATTACATTAGCCCATCACCCTAGAAAGGTTTTTCAGGCTTTTCAAATCATTTGTCAGGCATATGGGCTCTAGAACTAGAAAAATAGTCTGATTGATTGATTGATTTGATTATTCATTGTAATATTTCTGTCATGTCCAATATCATCAGATCTCTTGGCACCTTACAAGAAAAGCAAATTAAGCCATTTAATATTTTAAACAATAACAAAATGTAAAGTCTGACAACACATTAAACAACTGAGGAATCAAATAGCTGAATAATGGGGAGGGAAAAATGGAGCAACAGGACTGTTCTGTTCTTTCACTCGTTTCTAAAGAGAACCCCTACTTTCCTGTAAGCTCCCTGAATGTGTCTCTTCTAAATGTTTTGTATATCGCAGTAGTACTTTTTCTTTATGGGAGACGATGAAGGCACATCAGTAAAACATATCCCCAGTAAAACAAACAAACAAACAAACAAACAAACAAAAACACAATATTTCACAGGTAGGTTTAGTTAAATTTGCCTTTACAAGTTCCTGTATGGCATTCATATCTTTTTATCCTATCCTTTGTCATCCCTCTTGTCTATTTATCCTGACCTCTCTGTAATCTCTCTGTAATATAATTTGATACTCTTGGGAATGTTTTTCCACTTCTTTCCTTCTTCCCAGTTCGCTCTCAGTTTAGCCCTAGAATGAAGCTAAATTAGATTAGCACCCTGAATAACTTTCATATTTTAGAATGGAATTCCTATAATAAAGCCTTTACTTTGCTTCTTAACCATGGATCTCTGAGCACTAGGTACAAACTCTGTCAGGCTAATGGATCCTAGGCAACTGCTTTTAAGAAATCTGGGTTAAGGTAGATCAAAGAACCAAGCCATTCATGAAAACAAAGAGGCACAGTGACTTCCTGGGGTACTGAGCTGAGAATTTCCAAAATGATAGGGCAAAAGCTCTCTGCTTTTTGCATGGATTCACAGAATAGAACTTTAAGTAGCAAGAACTCAGCTCCTAGCTGTCTGCAAGAGACAGATACTGAATAAAGCAGAGAGGGTCCCTATTTGGAAGACTAAGGACATTGAGGCTTGTTGCCAATAGCCAGAACTCTTTTGAGTAGATATACAGCTGTATTCAGAATGATAAAACAATTAAATCAATGTAAGAATATCTTGAAAAGATAAAAAGAAATTACATACAAACCAGTATATTTCATTGCTAGAGAAATTAGTTTGTGTACAAATGGAGCCTGGTGAAATATTTCAAGGATTTTTATCAAATATGAATGAAACTACTATTGAATTAAAGCACATTAAGTAGGAGTTGGATGAAGAATAGAGCACTGCATGGATTTTCAAGGGACTTTTGAAAAACTTTGTGAATTTGGTGATGGCTTTGAAAGTTCAATCAGAGAAATTACAACTGGATTGATTGCAGACAAAAATGCTAAGTCTTGGGGGTGGGGGGTGCATTCCCTCTCAACAGATTTGGCTTTAAAAACACAGATTGAATGTCATTATAGGATGCCATTTTTGGGTGCTAAATGCTTTTTCATGTGGCAAAATAGAGCACCTACAAGTCAATTGCTTTGAGAAGAAAGGCACAGTGATCAGAGGAAACAGGGTGAAAGGAATGCAAGGAGTGCAGTGAAGGCAAATCAAATAGACTGTTGTTTGAAAGACACAAGATTCAGAAGTTGATAATGATTTCTATACAGTGTCTTGGAGTTGAAAGCTGGGTTTGCAAGATGCACACCCAAATACACACACACACACACACAATTTAGACAGTGGAACAGTGTCTCATATGTGGTCAGAATGGGTCATTTTAACAGAACTGGATGAATGTAGCGAGGGTCATGTGTATGGACTATGAAAAACAAGGCTTGAATATGAAGGAATGGGAACTGTTAGGCTGTTCTGCAAAATCTCACTGGGCATCATAAAATAATATGTTAAATGTCTCTTAAAAGTGTCTTAACAAGAACAGACTGTGAAGTTAGTTTTAAAAGGAAACATTGCATTGTGTCTTATGACCGAAACCCATAATGCCACCAATGCAGCTGGTTATCTCTATGTTGATGATGGCAAAATGGAATGTATAAAGATTGCCAAACAATGCAAGCATGAGACCTGTCCTTCACTGTGAAACAGAAAGGAGGACACTTTGGGTTACTCAGACTATCTAACCCTAGTCCCTCTACCACCTCTGAGGAATTCTTGACTTTTCAGTAATAAGCATTATTGAACTTCTAACAATAATTATGTAGTGTGATAGAGCCCTTTCTTTCCTTTTTGCTTTCTATTGAGAAGCCAGTGAGTGGGATGGGGGAGCCATTTGCTCGTTTAGCTCCAACCTAATAGCCAGTACCACATATATTTTTGGTACAAAATTGATAGGTTTTATGCAAAAAAAGAGTCTGTTTTTGGAAACAGTGTTGTTTTGTATGTGTGTGTGTGTGTGTGTGTGCGCGCGCGCACAACACAATGCAAACAATTATTTTCATGCCAAAAAGAAAGGCCGGAATAAATATATGTATTATAATTTACAAAAGCAATGCAGAATAATTTTCAAGTTGTGCTGAACTCTGGGCTGTCATGAAGTGCTTGTTCCTGCAGAAGAAAATTCCAAAGGAAATCCATGAGTATATGATGCAAACATTGATTGACAATAGCCCATCATACTCAGGTGTGAAGATTCGGTGTGTCAGGTATCAGAATAGACATTTTGAGACCAAAGATGAAGCAAGGTCTGAGAAGACATCAACAGTGTCATCTACTGAAATCGGTGAGTGTGCAGATAAGCAAATCTTAGCTAAAACAATTGCTGTGACACTAGAGATATACTAGGAGTGTACTGGGTTTATAATTCATTAGTAGTTGGCTGTGCAGAAATGATCAGACAAGTGCATGCTGAAATGTTTAGTGCTGATAAGAAACAAAATTGAGTGGATACTTCCAAGCTGATTTTGCAGCCTTTTGAGAGATGATGTGATACCTTTTTGGATCAACTCATCACTGTTGATGAAACATGGTTACATCATTATCTGGCAACCAAACAACAGTTCTTGCAGTGGTGGCACTCAAGTTCTCCCCAGATTTTTCTTTTTTTAAAAAAATCAGGACTCAAAGATCAACAATAAAGTTTATGGCCACAGATTTTTGGGAATAAGGAAAGTATTTTGATGACTGATTATCTTCTGAAGGGCTAGTACAATGTACATGCTCACAGGGATAGTAAAACAATGGATGTTTTGAGGAATTTGAAGTTTGAGTGCATAGACCATCTACCTTACTCACCAGATCTGCTCCATCTGACTTTTTCCTGTTTCTAAACCTTAAAAAGGAGTTGAAATAAAGGAAATATTTGAATCATTCAGAAGTCATAGCAGCAGCAAAACAGTGTTTCAAGCTCTGCTGATTTTTATTTTATTTTATTTTATTTTTTGGAAGGGTTAAAGAAACCTGAGAAATGATATATCAAGTACATTGAACATCGGGGTAAATATGTGGAATAGCAAGTAATTTTTATTGCTCTATGTCATACCCTTCTTGGTTGGGGCTGAGAGCTTGCCACCACATCCTTGTATATATCAAAAATGTATTCATACCAACTTAAGCAGCATACTTCAATACAATACTATTAACAACTAACTACAGGGTAAAAAAAAAGCTGTGTGTTCTTGTATATGGGTTGAAATAATTCAAATTATTGAAACTATTGAAGCATAACTAAGTTGCTGTAAATGGTAGCTGGACAGAAAGTAATTTCACCAAACAGATTTGTTCTGAAAGATTCCAATTATGTTAACAAAGATGTAGCTATTTATACAGAAACATATTCTTTATACTGGTATAATCTGAAATGAAATTGTGTGTGTGTGTGTGTGTGTGTGTGTGTGAGAGAGAGAGAGAGAGAGAGAGAGAGAGTTTGCACACGTGTGTACACCTAATTTATATAGCAGCATATATTCAAAGACTAAATTAAATGTCACAGCTCATGAAGTGTTAATTAATTGAGAATATTTAATAAAGATTACTTTATCTTCCTATATAATTGATATCATGTGAGGGTTCATCTTGTGAAGACTGTACTTGACTATTTCATGAAACAAAACAGGGGCATTGCCCAAGGGGGGGGCGGGAATGTCTGTACTGAAATTTTCCTCCAGTCAAATTTCTAGCCTCACAGAATATGAGACATTGGCAATTGTTCACATATAGAACTCTTATATTTGCTGTGATTTAGAGACTGAAGGAAAAAATCATTCAGGGCAGAATTCTTATTAATTCATTTTAACAACCCTCCAGTACCTACACTCCTGTCTAGTGGGCATAGACTCTCTATATTTCTTGTCTAAAATTTTAGAAGTATCATATTCACAGCTTTCATGTGTTCAAAAAAATTGCTATGTTAGGAGATTAGCACATTGGCTTTAAAGCACCTTATCCTCAATGGGATAAAGGCACATTTAATTTCAAAACGGGGGTTATCACTATGATGGTGAGACTCCACTCTCACCAAACTATTTTCCTATTGTGGAAGCTCCATGAGTTTTGTTATCCCACTGCTGCCACCAAATTATGTGATGAGAACCACCAATACTGCTTATCTTTCTATTTTTTAAACTTCACTTTCAGATGTTATCTAGTAGTGTGGTTACTTATTTCAGACCCAGAAAAGCTTTTAAGAAATTAACAATAAAAACTTATTTTAAACAGTGGTTTGACAATGTTTCACTTGATCAGTTGGTATATTCACTTGTTACAGTTTTACTTTGTTGCATTCAGTTACACCTTGTTACTTAACTGTCACTTTCTATAGAGAATGTCAGCTACTTTTACTTAAGACTCTCACAAACTTGGTATTAGGTTTCCCTCTCAAACCTATCTCTACTGTAGCCAACTAGGCAAATTAAATTACACAAGTTATTCCATTCAATCAACTCTCTCTCTCTCTCAAAATTCCAAATGGGTACTTTTAGACTCTAACCATCCCTGCCTCTCTCTGAAACTACATTCAGCTGTGGCTGGGCGAATGCAACCCATATACAGTCCAGATGTCAGCTGGGCTTATTCAATGGCTTGTCATGAACGGGATTTTCCCATTTTTAAAAAGCTGCAGGATTAGTCTGGCTGGCATTCGGAATGTTGCCTGGCCATGGCTGAATGAAATAACACCCATTTTAAAAATTAAATGCACCTTTATCCGATCGGGGATAAGGTGCTTTAAAGCCAATGCGCTAATCTGCATAGTCTGTCACAGCATGCAAAGGAAAGGAGAAGGGAAGAATACAGAAGCACCATTAAAACTAACTGATCTAATTTAGTATGGGATTTAGGATGAGATTTCATGAATATTAATCTGTTCCTTCAGATAACCTGATGTAGTTTTTAAGCAACCTTATATTGTTGTGAATAGTATTTCTGAATTTTCAAAACATCAGTAAGGGACAATTGAAATTCATGAAATGGAGGGTTGACAATCAGGAAGCAGCTGATAACAAATTTGATATCTACCTAAATACCAAATGAAAGTATTGATTTTGTTTCACCTAGCCATGCATTTTTCTGCAAAATAACATATTTTAAACATTGATAAATTATATGACACACATTTTTCTTCCTTACAAAGGGCCCTCACCTGAAACAAAGGTGGTCTTTTTAAACATTTTTTTCAGTCTATATAAAATTACAAGGTTGCAGTCCTCAAATAGGGTATGAATCTTATAACAT
Organism: Urosaurus nigricauda; assembly: GCA_034509955.1. Taxonomy (NCBI): domain Eukaryota; kingdom Metazoa; phylum Chordata; class Lepidosauria; order Squamata; family Phrynosomatidae; genus Urosaurus; species Urosaurus nigricauda. The sequence continues at coordinate 165,164,147 of JAOEGL010000005.1, read as the reverse complement.
GGAACACATACAGTCCGGCAAGGACAAGCTTTCTGAACCTCAAATAAGAAACTACCCTTACAATAAGGAACACCTGACAACCCTAGTTGTGATAGAGTATATTATCATATGGAAAGATGTATGTGGTGGATCAAGCTTTAAATTATTAAAGACCTGTATGAATTGATACCAGTCTTTCAAAAGGCTGGTGTTTATCTTTAAAGTAGTATTTAAAATAGTGTTAAAACAATAAATTTGCTTGCCAGAAGTTGATTCCCTAGAGGTGAAACCTTTCTCTAAGAAGATTCTTTTTGTTATATACACAATTGTGAAGACTTATGTATTAATATATGTAGCCTGCTGTGAAACCATTTTCTCTGTTCATATCTTTGCTAATGGTTTAGAATTTATTAATATAGCTTGTTTATATAAGGCACATCATTTTACTACATTGTGATGTTTTTAACTTCTCTTGTACCCCGCTCTGATTGCCCGTTCAGAGCAGTGGGCTAGAAATAAAAATTTAATATTATATTATTATTATTACACAACTTATTTAATGGGACTTGAGCATCCATGGATTTTGCTATCTATTGAGAACCCTGGAACCAAACCCCAGTGGCTACGAAGGGTAATATGTATATCCCAAGCCAGATGTTTCTTTTGTCTATTTATTTATTTATTTTAGAACCACTACTTGTAAGTCTGATACTGCCTTTCTATAAAAAGATTGAAACACTCTGCAACTTATAGGTATTGCCATTTCTGAAGTTCATTTATCCACTTACCTAGAGATTGTCCTCTTTGTCCAGTGCAAAAGATAAAGGAGTATTTCTCCCATAAGATGACATATATCACTTTGGTGGATGAGCAAGTAAATGCACTTCTGACTAATGTGTGTGACATTATTAGTTACTGCCAAAGCTGACATAGGGACAGAGCTCACATCTGAATTTGTGGCAGAATCTTGTTCCTGTATTACAATCCATGTTATGTATCCTGTTGTAAATGAGTAGTTGTAGCTGGGAGTCTGTGTGTAAGCCACTGTAGGCCTGTCAGATAGAGTCTGTGAGCACACTGTATTATTCTCCATAATTGATTGTAGCTTGTTGATGGTGCATTTGAGTGATCTTAGTTGGGGATATAGTTGACAACAACTATTGGTGTTCTGTCATTTTCTGTTTTTGATCTTTCTTGTAGTAGATTGTACTTAGGTACTAGTCTTGCCATGCTGACTCTCCCCCCCCCCCAATCTGTTTGTATAGGTATTATAGTTAAAGAAATTAGCCTGTTACAAATCCACGTATTTCGAGTCTCTGACCTGCAGGTCTAAGCAGATGAAGTTGTATTGGAGCTCTTGGTTGAACAATAGATTTGGTGGTGTGTTCTGGGTGGAAGCCAAATGCATGTTAGTGTGTGTAGCAAGCAGTGGACATTCTATCTAGTGTGGTGCCAAGAAGTCCATTATTCAATGTTAGTGAGAATGTGGACTTGTTATGTGTATTTATCCAAGCTCAGGTTGAAAACAGGGTGGCAGTTTTTCCAATATTGATAATATTTTCAAGTGATTTCCTTTCATGGTTTCATATGATAAAGATGTTATCAATGTACCTCAGACAGAGGAATAATTCCTGGGTGCAGGTTCTGAGGAATGGTTGTTCCAGGTCAGCTATGAAGATGTTTGCATAATGTAGTGCCATGTGAGTGCCCTAGCTGTGCCATTGATTTGGAGGTACATGCTATTCCCAAAAATGAAGTGGTTATGAATAAGTACGAAGTGTTCAACAGTTATACAAAATGATTGTGCTAATTTAGTGGTGTATTTTAATTCTATAGCCAGGGCAGGCAACTATTATTGGCACCGAGCATCAGAACCTGTGTGCTAGCAGAGGTAAGAACCACAGTCCATACTGAGTAATCATTGTTGGTACACATTAATTGTCCCAACCTTTCATCAAGTAAGAAAGATGATGCTTGGTGGGAGTGTGACGTGCATGTGGTGGAACCCAAAGTGCCTTGGATGAGAGTGATCCAAAGTGACAGTGTAAATATTTAAGAATTATTTTTCTTAGTTAAGAGGCAATGGACTCCTTAGCAGAATCAAATAGGATACTTGACACATGGTTTCTTATTTAAATATGATTTAAAGCTTTAGTAGGTTTTCAGCAACTGTTTTCCCATTTAAATAATGGATTTATTTTATTCTCCGATAATTCAAAGTAATCCCTTGCTTTGCAGTTTACAGTTGCTGCAGCCAAGGTTAATTAATTAGAAATATTAAAGCTGGGATTAACACTTGCAACTGCTTCACAAATCATTTGCTTGCCAGAACTGGGAGCTGCCCAATGAGTTTTTCTAGAAGTTTTATACTGTGTTCCTGTTTTAAAAAGAACTATATATAATTCAAAAACTAAAAAGAGATGTTTTCTTAAAGGCAAAGATTCATTTAAATGTGGTTATAATGGGTGAAGACATAGAAATAAAATCCATAACAGCACTGCTTCACATACAACATCTAGACGGGGCAAACACTTCTCAGATTTCAAGAAAACAGAAAGAGCTGTTTCATACTACAGAATTATAGCACTATATTCCACTTTAACTGTCATTGAAATATTCTGTGGAATTCATGTTGGAAAATGGAAACAGCTCCCCTACTTTAATGGTTCTGTAGAATTACAACAGGTGTTTTGTGTTATTTAACACTTGTTGAAATTCTCTATTCTACACAACTGTGAAGGGTACAAGAGCCTGGTTCCAGTTCTCACTATGGCAACCCTATGTGAAATCCTGATATCTGTACTTTGGAAGATGTATTTAGATATTCAGACAAAGAGCCCTAGTCTCCCACCAAGCTATAACTCCTAGGTATTCCATGGGATATTTTCATAGCAGTTGAAGTAGAAGATAGCATTCTAATTGTAAAATGGCAGCAGAAAGGGACCTCTGATGAAGAGGAGAAGGCATGTAAGGACTTCCTTTTAGGGCAAAGTGTTACATAGTGGAAAAGATTATATCACTTCATTACTCAATAGTCTTCTGCTCGATAATATCCTTCATATATTTCTGGAAGTGTAGCTTTTGCTGAACTTCATTTGGGGTGAGTGAGAATTTCATTTCACTTTATTTTGTATAAGAATATTCCAAAATTTGAAAAATTCTTCATATCTGGGATGGAAGAAATTTGAGACTTTTTTTCCTTTTAAATGCCAACATAGTGTAGAAGTTCTGGGGGGAATATTTAAAGAAATAGGCTCAATTTCTAATCAGGAAATAAAACTTGGCATCATAGACTTTGTTTCAAGATAACAAAATAACTAGTGTCACAATGTCCTAACTTCAGTCATTTTAGTGGTTTCCCAGAAGGAGGTTGCACAGCCCTGTAAGATAATTTAAAAGATGGATGCCCAAACTTGAGACAATACTTTTCACTTATAACCTTACTCATGCTTTACTTTATTATAAAAATATTTTCATCCTATCAACAGGATTCCAAAGGATGAGCCTTGGCACTTAAAGGATAATCAAAATGATACAACTGTGTAGAGTGAAAGGCTCTTACAACTGTTGGCATCTCTTTTCAGATTATGGCAGACTGTTTTCATTTTTTATTCCAAGCGTCTTCTTACATACTCCCCCTTCCCCCACTTGTGTACTCTATGCTTGCCTGCCACTAATTTCTTTCTCAGTTTTTTATTGCTCAATATTTTAGTTTGAGATTTCGTTTGCATCAGAAAGGATTACTGGATTATGAACTATTATCAATCAACTTTGTATAAATGTGTTCCTTTTCCCAATATTTTTGCCCCAGAGAGTTAATGCAGACATTTAAAGATTATCCCTCTTTTCAGAAAGTCAATTTAAAGCCTCCTATTTTTGAGCACACATATGGTAGAAATTATTGATTATGTTTTGTTTTTTTTGGTTTGGTGGTGATAGTGATGTCTCCAGAGCAACAGTAATTTTCAATGTGATGTCTTTTGCATACGAATTAAAATAATGTATAACTTAATAAACATATAAACAGTGAACAATATATGGAGATACGGCTTTTATGGCCATGAAAGTCAGTGAATTGAGTCAAAGAAACAGTTTTTCTCCTCACACTCCTTCTCTTCCCCTCCGCTCTGGTAGTGAAGGTCTCCTGTCCCAGCCGAGGATTTCCACTGCCCTGTTCCGGATTTGTCCCTTTTCACTTTCTGCCCCTCATTTCTGGAACCTTCTTCCCCCACATGTGCGCCTCATCACTTCTCTATCCAGGTTCAAAAGTAAGTTAAAGACTATATTGTTTAGGGAAGCGTTCCCAGGACTGTGCCTTCTGCCCCAAGATGCCTCCTCTTAACTATATTTTAAGAACCCAAGCCCTCCCTCCAGGCCCCAGAGGGAGAGAAGAACCACTGGACCTCATCCCCTTTCCCACCACCTTCCCCTTTTCCTTTTGTGTTGTCTTTTGACTGTAAGCCTGTGGGCAGGGATCCGTCTAACTATAAGATTGTATGTACAGCACTGTGTAAACTTACAGAGCTATATAAATAATAATAATAATAATAATAATAATAATGAAACAGATAAGACTTCTGAGTTTCCCTACACATAACAATTGTGGTTATGATATATAATGCTGTAGGGTTATAAATGAATATCAGGACCCAAAATTTCATTGTATTGTGACTGCAATCAGAATATATAGAATCACAGAACTGGAAACTTGAAAGGGATCCCAAGGGTCATCTCTCCCAACCCCATGCCTGTACTTGCTTTTTCAAAGAAAAACAAGTGCGGACATCAACAAAATATTGCAGTGTGTAGAGCTTCTCTTTTAGTTTTTTAGCCTCCCCACCCATTTCCACTTCTCATAGCTACCCCTATCTTTCTTCCATAATCAATCAGCATCCCCATTAGCGGACAGATGAAAATGACTAAGCAATATTTTGCTATGTATGTTTGTGATGGGTCCAATCCCAGACAGAAACATCACTAAAGGTGAAGGGGTGGAGATTTCAGCAGGTGACACCCTAAAAAGGGTGATACCACTGCTCCCCAAACACCTGTCTTTTTGCAGAACAGGGCTGTGCTGTTCACCTGCATCACTTTAAACTGCAAAGACAACAATGTGATGCAGCAGTTAAAAAGGCCAATGCAAATTTAGGTAGCATCAATAGAAATATAGTGTGTAGATCAAGTGAAGTAATAGTGTCACTCTATTCTGCTTTGGTCAGGCCCCACCTGGAATACTGTGTCCAGTTCTGGGCACCACAATTTAAAAGGGATGTGGAGAAACTGGAGTGTGTCCAAAGGGGGGTGACTAAAATGGTGAAGGATCTGGAAACCATGTCATATGAGGAATGCCTTAGAGAGCTGGGTAAGTTTAGACTGGAGAAGAGAAGGTTAAGAGATGATATAATAGCCCTGTTTAAATATTTGAAGGGATGTCCTATTGAGGAGGGAGCAAGCTCCAGAGAACAGAACCTGCAACAATGGATGCAAGCTCCACCTCAACATTAGGAGGAACCTCAGGACATTAAGGGCTGTTCGACAGTGGAACACACTCCCTTGGAGTGTCGTGGAGTCTCCTTCCTTGGAGATTTTTAAGCAGAAGTTTGATGGCCATATGTTGGGTATGCTTTGATTGAGAGTTCCTGCATGGCAGGGTGTTGGACTGGAAGGCCCTTGTGTCTCTTCCAACTCTATGATTCTATGATTCTGTGACCCAAAGCAACTTTATTTTGGCCTGCCTGTTCAGGCCCTTTGTGAGAGTGTTTTGGTTATAACTCCACAAGCAATGTTAACTTAAATAAAAATTAGGAGGAGTAAAAAGGAAGAACATTTAATATTTAATTTTTGACACTTTTTGAAATCTTCCTGAGCCCTAGTTGAAAGTTATGAACTGGAATTTCTTTTCTCCTTCATTTTAAAACATTACAAGTGCATATAATCAAATAATGAATATGTTCTTTTTGATATGAGACTTGAGAAATTGGTTGATGGATGAAAATGAAAAGTGTAACTCCTGTGTTAGTAAAATGGATTTCACCCTGCATTCACACTGCTCTTTTAGTTTTTAAAATATCAGAGATGTATTATTCTAGGAATATATTTTGGATTTAGGGATATCCACAAGAAGGAACTTTTGCATGAGGTTATTCAGGCACTGTGGTACAATGCATGTTTATTCAGTTCCACTTTCATGCTGGGGGTTGTTACCAAATTAGCTTTCTGCTAATCCCTCACAAGAGATGAATCATTCTGCTGTAAATTGATCAGCCCACACTCAAATATTCATAGATGGCTTCCTTCAAGCAATTGGTGTTCTACACCCTTAGTTAGGGTGGAAAGAATCTAGCTAATGAGCAGATACTGCCACTATTTATTTGTACCAATAGTTGGCCTGGACTAGAGGAAGTATTCATGTAAAGTATATTTCCTTATTACTGTTCTGTGTTTGTTTAAGAGAAGCAATAAGTTTTTGTCTGCCTTCCTGGCTGTTGTGTCCTCTCACATCAGTGATGTATTCAAGTCTTATACTTCAAGGCCCCATTCCCACTACATTTGGATTCGAAGTGTGAAGCGTCCTATACCACCCTCGTTCACACTCGAATCGATTTACGATCCTCATTGGATCAATCAGTGGAGGAAAGGACCTTGTTAAAGGCAAATAACCTGGGCTTTCCTGACACTAGTTTTAAAGTGTTCTTTTTTTGAAAACGTGATTCTGAAACTTTTCAAGTAAATGGGAACGCTGGTCAGAATCGCGTTTTGTTTTTGTTTTTGTTTTTTAATTTGGGGTGGGGGTATTGATCGCAAATGCAATCTTCTGCATTTGTGAAAGATTGCATTTGCAATCACTGTAAGGGAAAAACACACACACACTAATTCCCAGTTCCTTTGGGGGGCTTCTCCCCCCTTCCTTCCGTCCCCTTCCTTCCTTCCTTCCCTCCCCACTTACAGGGCTCTCTGCTGCCGCCGCTGCCACCGCTGCCTCCCTCTCCGCTGCTCCTGGGGCTTGCTGGGCTTGCGGCGTTGCTTCTGCGCTGCTCGATGCTGCTGCTCCTGGGTCCCACAGGCCTTCCAACAGGGAATGGAAGGCCCAGGAGCCCAGCAGCAGTGGCAGAAAGTGGTGCGGCGCCTCTTCCTCCTCCTGCTCCTCCTCCTCCTCCGCTGGGCCCGTCCTGCTTCCGACTGCCAGGGCTGATGGGCCTTCGTGTGCTGTGCTGCTGCCAGGGCTCATCAGCCCCAGGAGGAGCATGGACCCTGGCAGCAGCACAGCAACGGAAGGTCTGTCAGCCCTGGCAGCCGGGAGCAGGACGGGCCCAGCGGAGGAGGAGGAGGAGGCAGAGGAGGAGGTGGAGGAAGAGATGCTGCGCCACTTGCTGCCGCTGCTGTTGAACTGCTGAGTTCCCGGGCCTTCCATTCCCCATTGGAAGGCCCATGGGACCTGGGAGAAGCAGCAGCGAGTGGCGAGGAAGCAACACCGCAAGCCCCAGGAGCAGCGCCAAGGGAGGCAGCTGCGGCAGCAGAGAGCCCTGTAAGTAGGGAGGGAGGGAAGGAAGGAAGGAAGGGGAAGGGGGGAAGAAGGAAGGAAGGATCCCCCCCAAAAAGGAACTGGGAATTAGTGTGTGTGTGTGTGTGTTTTTCCCTTATAGTGATCACATTTGCGATTGTTACCCCCAGCCCCCCCCCCAAAAAAAAAGATTGGGGGGGGAGTAATGGGCTGTCATCCTTCCCTGTCAGCTCCAGTGGGAACGACAAGCGTTCCCAACTGAGAAAGCGATTCCAAACAAGGCCTCTTTTCATAGTGTGAATGAGGGGCCTTTTGGAATCCCTTTCCTAAGCGGAGCACAGCCTGGTTCTAATGCGGATTTTTCCGCAAGTGGGAATGGGCCCCAAATCTCAAGTCAAGTCTCTTCCCTTAAGTATCAAGCCAAGTTTCAAGTCCTTGTAAGATACCTCCAAATCAAGTCTCTAGTTTAGTCTCAAGTCTGGGAGCCAACTTTAACAGGAAAAAAGGAGATGGGATGTATTTTTCAGAGGAGAACAGCAAATGTTTTAGGCAGGGGCTGAGATCTACACAACAACCTGTCCCTGCTTAGAAGGTTACTCCAATGTGCAGCGAGGACTCACTGCTGAGTAGATCTCAACCCTCACTTCAAACCAGAAAACTGCTTGTAAGGAAAGGTAAGAGCTTGGAGAAATTATTCCACTTCAAGAGGAGCTGCTTGACCACTACCATTACAGTGACCAACTTGGCCCCATTTCCTTTCTTTTGAAAAGGAACACTGTCTCCAGGAAGACACTTAAAGAGACAGGTTCCTAGTATCAGAATCTCTCTTGCTTTCACTCTTCTCATCACCCTTTAGGGTGAGTCTTGCCTGCTGCTCAAAATGAATGATGCTAGTATGTCAGTCACTAAAAATAGTCATATCAGTACACCATTTACTAGCCAATTCCACTGGCCAATTTAATTCACAGTTTTGATGGAAATTTCCAGGTGCATTGGTTTTCTAGTTTTATCAGACCAGATACCTGCAAAAGATACAGCCTTCTAAGCCAAACTGCTTATAAAATGATAATGGAATGGGGTTCTCTGACAACATCTTTCCTTCATGGGACTGAGCCATTCATGAGAGCCAGCAGGCTATGTGGATTAAATATTTTTCTTCACACCACAGTGTGTTATGTTAATATCTGCAGTGGTATGCTGAAAAAATCCCATGGATTTGGTGTGATGTTGCAAAGGAACAGCTTGCTGGATGAAGACACTGCTACTGTGAGTGATATAAAGCAAATTTCATGTGGCAGCCACATCATACTCGCTCATCCTTAGAAGGGAAGAAAGTAAGCACAATGCCTCAGTTTTATGAATTTTGCATATAATGAGGAACAGAAATTGCTATTTCATGTGCATCCCACGTTACAGCTAGACTACTACGGACTAATCAATTTTGGTCTGATAGGCACTTACTGCTATCCTTCACATGTAACAATAAGGTTAAGAAGGCTAGCTGGGCTGAGAAATGACTGCTGTCATAGAGCCAGGGTGCTGAATCAATTTTAAAATGAAAAAGAATTACTATGTGAATTACCACTTTAGAGGAAGCACTTTACCTTTAGGTTTTCTTTAGCTATTCTTAAAATATAGTCATCAGCCTCAGTATAAACATTATCTTTCTTACTCATGAGTGTAACCTATGACAGGTTTCAATATAACTTGCCAGACTGTATTTATAAGAAATTCTTCAACTCAATGGGAGTGAATTTATGCAGATATCAAACACTTCCAAGGAGTTAAGGGGTGAGAAGTAAGTGGAGAAAGGTGAAATATATTTTCCTGATTCCTTTTGAAAATTAGTGACTTGGTTGTGCTTAATATAATCAGAGCCATTTCACATTGAGATTTGTGCTCAAATTTAGTTCAGTCACTAACACTAGCAGATCAAATGACATTACAGACCTTAGGATTCCTCATGAGGTCCAAAAACACAATTGCATAAGATTTGTGGGAGGGGGTTCAGGTACTTATTCTAAACATGTAGTTTAGGAGGAAGACACATTTTTGGCTTTATTCACCTCCATCTTAAATGGCCAAAGCCTCTGGAGTTTGTAGTGAGCATTGTTACATTTTGGATTCCAGTGTAGTTTGGGCTATATCTAAACTATAGTTTAGTGTGATTCTAAACATACTAAACTACACAATCCAAAATGTTGATGGTATCATAATGTGTAGTGGTCAAGGGCAAATAACAGGCAGGAAGGAAATAGTTTTTTTAATTTGTGTATGAGATCAATAGAGAGCCATACTTTCTGGGAGCAGGAAGCAAAGAGCCAGAGGATGGAAACTTCAAAACTCTGGAGACAGGGTTCAAATCCCAATTTAGTCATAGGAAACTTTTGGGCAGCCTTGTACATGTCACATTCTCTCAGCCTCAGCAAAAGTCAAAGACAAACCCGCTCTGAACAAATCTTGCCAAGGAAACCTTGTGATAGGTTTGCCTTAGGGTTACCATAAATTGAAAATGACTTGAAGGCATGCAACAATATTATACATTTTGCATTTGAAAGCCAGGATGTACTGTATATACTCGTACACAAGTCAAACTCTTGTACGTGTCCACAGAAGGTTTCAGGATCAAAGTCATGGATTTTGATATAACCTATGGATAAGCTGACAGTAAAACATAGGGGTTATAGCAAAGGATGGGAAGGGGGAAAACACTATTTCCTTTCCTCCATCTCTGGACCTCGACCAACCACCTTAACCCACTTCCCAGGTGCTGGAGGAGAGGTTTTGATATTGGATTGGGGATGAAAGGAACTGGAGTTCAATGGGGTATTTCTTTGATGGGAAGAGAAGGTTTTAAAATTGGACTGGGGAGGGAAAGAAGTGGAACTTAAAGGGGTGTTTCTTTGATGGAAATAGAATGCTTACAGCTTGGAATGGGGAGGTAAGGAAGAGCAGCTAAAAGGGGTGTTTCTCTGATGGAAACAGAAGGCTTTCAGATCAGACTGGGAAGGAAAAGAAGATGTCCTGGCTCAGCAAAGATCCACACAGGCTGGCTGGGAGGAAACTGCTAACTAATAATGCAGGCAGAGGCAGTGAATTATAAGCAGCTAGAAAACATCTTTTCCTGTGAGTCTGTTAAGAGAAAGGTGTTGGCAAAGCAGGGCAACAATAGGAATAAGGGTCAACATGGTCCAAGAGTTAAAGAAGCTAGGAAATTCAAAGTATGAAGTGCAGGAGTCTGGAAACAAGTATCAGGAACACGAATGCTGGCCAGGAAACAGACAAGTTGCTTCCAGCAATTGTCTGAAGTAATAATAGCCTGACAACAGCTGGTTTAATCAGAGTTGGCTTGTTGCTGCTTAGCCTGCACCCTGACTGAGCATCTTTGTTGTATCCTTTGTTTCATTCTTTCATTCCTCCTCCTTGATTGAGGACTTAAGACCCCAACTGTGTCCTCTGCTTCCTCAGCAGGTGAATCTTGTTCTTGTACTGCTAGCTGAGGCTGCAGTTCAACTGGATTAACTGGCGGAGGCTCTTCAGTAGGGAGAGCTGGCTGGTCTGCAGCAGGGAGAACTGCATGCTCTTCCTTGTCTAGAAGACTTGCCTGGGTCCTTTCCTCAGCCTCGTCATCAGAATCTTCCTCCAGATCCCAGTCCTGTGGCTCCTGGCCCATGACAGAAGAGGAGCTAAAAAGGGTGTTTCTTTGATGGGAAGAGAAGGCTTTCAAATCTGACTGGGAAGGGAAAGAGGAGGAACTAAAAGGGATGTTTATTTTATGGGGAAAGAAGGCTTTCAGAGCAGACTGGTTTGAACATCAGACTGTTACTCTGAAACCAGATCTATGTAAGGCAACGTTAAATCTATGTAAAGCAGTGTTAAATGGATGGAGTTTTTATCAGGATGGATGGGATTACAGGATAACAAATGTATGTTGACCAGTTCTCTGCACTGATCAACACAGCATATACTCACTCCAGCTTGCCTATCTACTTTTCACTGTTCCTCCCAAACTGCTCTTCCCCACTGGCCTCTCCATCACTCTTGCTGCTTCTCTAACCTCAATGCATTTCTCCCCTAATTCAATCTCTCTCTCTCTCTCTCTCTCTCTCTCTCTCTCTCTCTGTGTGTGTGTCAGGTTTTTTTCTTTTCTTTCTCTAATGAGCATCAAAAGTATGCTATATTTTTTAAAATCATGTTTTACCTGTAGCTTGACTACAGAGTGTACTTTAACACACAAGAAAATAAATGTGAAACAGATTGGGGGAGCTTCAGTTTTCTCATTCTCTTCCCAAGCAGACATGATGCCTTTTCTGAATGGATTTTTCCTATTTGTCTAAAGGCAGTGAGAGAGCCACTACTCTTATGATCCTTTTTATCTTTCCTTTCTCTTGCAGTGAAGTCTATTGTCATTGGTGCTTGTTTTTCTATCACAATATTTTTTAAAAAATACTACATAAACATTCAGATTATTTTTCCTGTTTGAGATTACAAAGAGCCTTTGGTAAAATAAAGTAAAATATTTATAAATTTAAGTCATAAAGTCAGAGGCCATTTTTAGTACCACCAGTATATGTTTCAATGTTGGCTAAGTGTATATACAAATTATTTTATTTCTTGTTTGCACTTTTCAGTTCATTTATTGTAAGCAGGTTATGTGACAATCCAGGTCATAGTAGTATGTACCTCCATTATTATTTCCAATGTAAATTGGATAATGACACAAATCAGACATAAACTTGGTAGCATGGTGGTTGTTTTCATAAGACCCACTTACTATGAACAAGTTGCCATGACAACTTGAAAACAAACAGTAGCCAAATAATTATTCACTAGTCCTATGAACTGGTCTTTTGAAGACAGACCAGGGAAATTCCCCATTCCCCAGGTGCCAAATGCAAAGAATGTTGACTTTGGAGTTTATCCTATGATGGAATTTGGGAGTATACTCCAATGACAATCTGAATGCAATGGGGTTTCACATTATTGCATATGAGTGTATCTCACACAATTTTGGGCAATGGGAAGTCATTCTGAATGCAATCATGGAGTTTCATGTAATAGTGTATTAAAGTATCTGACGCAATTACGGGCAATAGGGGGGTCATTTTCGGGAAATGGGAAGTCATTCTGAACACATTCCAAATGCAATTAGAATTCACATAAATTCGCTAAACTAGAGAATTTACTTGAATTCTCATTGGCTCCATTCGAAATTGAGAGAAATTCCTCCCATGTGATAAACTCCTTTGTTTAGCATGGTCTCAAATCAAATAAGCCTATGTAAGGAAATATTATATAGATGGGATTTTTATTAATCTGGATGGAATTTCAAGGTAACAAACAGCAGTGGTAGAAGGGTGGAATTTCTTCATAAAGTTCCAGCGTGTTCCCAAGTGTTTCTAAATTTTTGTAGAGTCATTTCAAATATAATACATCCATAGAATGGCTCTGCACAATTTAAGCCTAGAGAAAATGGAAAGCTATTTATCATAGTCTTACCTTTCCATTTCAGATACAAATAAATATGAATAGGTAATGCTATAATTATGTTCAGATTCAAATGACTGCTAGGTGTGGCATGAGACTCAAATGAAAAAAGTGTGTGTGTCTTTGTAGACTGAATGTATGGGTTCATAATTCATTAGGCTGGTTTGCTCATTACATTTGTACTTTATAATTTCCATCCATAGAATATTACATAAAAAGATGTTGTGTGGAGGCTATTAATATTCAAATGAAACACAGTGCTATTGTGGAGATTTAGTGAGAAGAACACTTCAGTGTTCATACAATTGGGGGAAAAAAAGATAGACAGCTCTGTTATCAAATTCAGCAGTCATTCTGAATAGCTGAAGGTGGAATATGATGCATACAATAGTAATTTCCTTATTAAACCTTAATTAATACACTGCACAAAAAGCAAGGGTTTCAAAAACAGCATTTCATAAATAGACTGCTCTAAAGTAGCCCATTAGACATACAAATAGGTTTGGAAAATTGGTGGGGCAGGGCGATCCTGTACTTACAAAGAGCTAGGGGATATGTCATACTCATACCAGTGAAATGGCCACCATAGCTGATATTATGTTGTGATGTATGCTATGTGTGTAAATCCTATATATCAGTTGGGAGATATATAGATTTTCAGATGTTGTTGGATTATAACTTTCATCTTCATTCATGCTCAGATGTGCTTATGGCTGATGGGAGCTGTAGCCCAGTAACATCTAGCAAGCTGCACATCTCCCATCATGCTATACTTGTTCAGGCTGAGAAGAAAGGAGAAAACAGGATAAAAAAAAGTCCAGCCAATGGTGTGAAAATAACAGACATGTCCAAAATAGAAAACACACTATGCTCACCAGTGGTCACAGAATAATAAAATAATATGATGATAAAGGAAATAGATACTAATAAATACGATGGACTTCAAAAACATCTTCAAAAACAATATGTGAAAAAGAAGCTATATCAGGTCATTGGCAGTTATAGAGAGGCAGAGATCTTTGGAAGTGATGGCTATGAAGTTAGGTTCTTTTCAGTAAAAACTCGGTGTTATCAGGGAAGCAAATGGGAGATAGCTTTCGAGGTACAATAAATAATGTCTTGGTGCTAGATCCATCAGATACTGCATTTCATTAACAACCTTGAAGTGGGAACAGAGACCACAATATTGCTAGGTATTTTTAGTGTCTACCATTCACATCATTATTATTTGTGGGAGTAAAAGAGGTATGGGATTTGAAATCAGTGTAATGACTTCTGAATGGCCTATCACTTGGCAGAAGCTACTGACACAATCTGTCTTGGCCAATACTGGGAAGAATGCTATGATATTATCCCCTAGATTCTATCCAACTTCTTATTAAGCTTGCCAGTATTACAGGATCACATCAAATCCACGTGAAGGATTGTAGGGAGATAAACATGCATTTTTTTATTTCTGATAGTTTTGCCAAGTTGCATCCTGGTTCTACACTGAAATGCAAGCAGAGATATATGAAACCAGAAACCAAAGAAAGATTATAAACTGACTGTGTGCCTCTCAGTGTCTGTACTAGACATGGAAATCCTTGACTATTCCCTTGCATGTGAGGACTGAATAATTAAAATAGTTCTCTCCCCTTGTAGGAGAAAATGAATATTCTTCTGCAAAACTTTGTCTGCATTTGAACACACCAAGGGGTTGTGTAAGACTTTTTCTGTGAAGGAAAACACATCTAGATTACTGCAACACACTCTAAATGGTTGTGCTTTTGGAAACTGTTTGGAAACTCCAGTGGGTCCAAAATGCTGTCATGTAAGTCTTTGTAAGTCAACTTCATTGTATGCCAATTTGGTTTAGGGCAGAATTCAAAGTGCTGGATATGATCTTTAAAGTCCTATATGGCTTGGGTCCATACTATTTGGAAAATTGATCTCTCCATATTAAGCTTCCCATACTCTAAGATCTGCAAGGGAAGGCTTCCTCTTGGTCCCATTTTCTGTGCAAAAAAGGTGCTTCTTTTTTGCCAACAAACGCACATTTTTTTCTCTGCAGAATATTTATGTACCATATTTCAGGATAATCTGATGCCAGGAGAAAATTACACAAATTCTTGCTAGTCTATTTTTTTTTCCAACAGGACTTTCCAACTATAAGAAAACTCATTCTGTGACCTAGGAATGAATAATTATGAATATTCTTTCCATCCTTGGACTATATGGTGTGACTAGGAATGAGTTTGGTGCAATTATCGTCTTTATAGACTGTAGTCAGCAGCATCCGGGGTCCATGCACTTTCCATAATGATAGTGCTATTTTTCCACTTTAATTATCATGCTTTCATCCTATGGAATCCTGGGATTTGACCTCTGGTGAGGCATTGGAGAGCTCTGATTAAGAATTCTGAACAACCTTCCACAATCTGCTAATCCCAGAATTCCATAGGCTAGAAGCATGACAGTTAAAATAGAATGATGCTGCTATAATTATGTAGTATGAACTACCCCAGGAAAAGTTATCTTCAGTATTCTACAGCATAATGAAGTTAAATTTTACAAGTTATTTTATCATTTCCTTACAGGTCATTTTATACTATTCAACTTGACTTACAATATGTAAGAACTATTCATTTAATGCCTCCTTCATGTTTCTATACTATCTTGATCATCTTGTTTACACAAATATTTTCTTCCCTACTAGCTTAGTTCATTACCCTTACTGGCGTTATTGTGATTATAATGAAATGTTTTCTTCTTTAATTCCACAAATCAATCAAACTATTGTTACATTTAACAAAAGGTAGCCTTTTAGGATTTCAGGCAAGATACAGTGGGCCCTTACCTTATGCGAGGGATCTGTTCTGGACCCTTCGCGTAAGGAAAATAGCATGTATACTCGAGCCCCATTGGATACGATGGGGCTCGTGCTCCTAGCGCAGCCATGCATGTGTGCCACAGGCACATGTGCCATTCTCCCTTTTGCTGCAAGGCTTCACCATGCGCTGAAAGGTGCATATAGTGCGCCCACATATGACATGGGCACACTGTACTTTCTTAGATTTACATGTTGTGGAAGTCTCTATCATATATACCGAATGTCATAAATATTCTTCACAATCCCACTACATAAAACATCCTATGAAATCCTGGGGTCCATTCTATGATATTATCAGATGGGGAAACGGGACTTCCTTGTTCTGTCCCTGTTTTGTCCTTCCTGTGTGATCATGTGGAGATTTTCACATGACGTTATTATCACATTCTTATCATGCAATTGAGAGATTTTCAGACAATGCCATGCTTATCCCATCTTTCTCCCATCCCTGAAGTGGGATGGCCCATCACTGTGTATTAATAGAAACTTGACGGATGGGCTAGGTGCAGATGCGATAAGGACAGGCTAAGTAATCCCTCCTGCCGCATGTGATAATCTCCACAGAGAAACTGATTCAAATTACAGGAGCAGAGGTTCCACCTAAACACTAGGAAGAACCTCTTGATGGTTAGAGCTGTTCAACAGTGGAACACGCTGTGTTACAGTGTGGTAGAGTTTCCTTCTTGGGAGATATTTAAACAGAGTCTGGATGGTCATCCATCATGAGTGCTTTCACTGTGCATTTCTGCAGAACAAGGTGTTGGACTGGATGACCATTGTGCTCTCTTCCAACTCTTTGATTCTATTGTCTGTCCATCACTAGGCTCAAGGTCACACTACCACTGAATGTGCATAGACCATGGGTACATGATCTGTGAGCACGATCCCTCTCTTCTTACTTGACCTGTGAAGACATAGTATCTTGATCAAAACTTTTAATAAGTAAGATTTGCTCCTCAAAATATATATATATATATATATATATATGGGGGGGGGGAATTCTGTAAATTTAAATGCACACAATAAAATGATATTTATGCACTGTTCAAAATTCATCACAACATATTTTTTCTTAATTTTTTCCCTACAAACACTTTGTTAAATTATATTAGTGCAGACTTTTGTTTACATAAAAATGTAATTGTCTTGTTCCAGCAAGACATTTTTCTTTATAAGATGATGGAAAATGAAAGCTATATTTCATTTTTGCTAGCTTTTCAATATGATTGATGTAAAGCTTTAATGTGTTAATTTTGCAAAATGAATTCATATTCAAATAGATGGTTTTCTTAAGGAAGAGGAACAGTACCAAAGATGCCTCAGTGAAATCAGAGTGGAGGAAACAGACTGTTTGAATTATGGGGCTGTGGAATACTTTATTACTGTAGCAAATAATATTCCATGAAAAGAATCTGAACCGAAACACCAAGACAAACTTCAAGCAGAATGATTTCTTAAAACTACTGATGACAGATTGATTGCAAATGATCATTTATTTATTAATTTTCCTTAAAAAATAAAATCTGTCCTCTTTCAATGAATTAATTGCTTCCATTTTATCTTCATAATAATGTTATCAGTGTAGAAGAGTATCAGGATGCAATGCTGCCAAATATGGGTAGGAGCCAGGCAATCACAACCCTCATAACGCTTTGAAGAGAGACTAAAGGAGAAAGAATATCAAAAATTGGATTGGCTGTTTAATTGTCATATGAGGTGAGTGGAGACAAACCAAACAACAGGTAAATAATAGAATGAGATGAGTATAGGATATCATACAGGATAAAGATAAGGTTAGATGGAAATAGTCAGGCTGAGATATGAGATAGATTCTAATTAACTGGAAGTTTGGGTGGAGTGACTAGTAGTGAACTGTCTGGAATGTAGGGAAAATTTTCCAGATAAGTCATTACATTGAAATAAGTACTTAACCAGCGTACATGCTTGTAATTCAAACCTTTTGCTATACAATAAAACTGTTTTTCTGCTCAGGTGTTGCAAACTAAGGGCCATTTCTTGATTGAGTTAATCCATTGTGATGTAGTCTTGCTCTTTTCCGAGTGCCTTCATCTTTACCTAACATTATTGTATTTTATAATTTAAATCATAGAAACATAGAATTGGAAGAGACCACAAGGGTGATCCAGTCCAACCCCTGCCATGCAGGAACTCACAATCAAAGCATCCCCAAGATATAGCCATCCAGCCTCTGTTGAAAGACATCCAAAGAAGGAGACTCCACCACACTCTGAGGGTGTGTTCCAATGTCAAACTGCTCTTAGGAGCTGTGCAGACTGAACATAAGGGGCGCCTGCAGCCGCCCCTTTTACAGCCAGATTGGGGCCATGGCAACCACATGTCATGGCCCTGATCTGGCCTTTGCATGGTGGGAAAAGGATCTGCAAAAAGCAAAGAGTTCAATAGTTGCAGCACCGTAGCTTTATGGCGCTCTTTTGTTGCTGCGTTGTGAGACACAGTGCCAGAGGATCACCGTGACACTGCATGCCATGTGCTGTGACACGTGGTATTGCACCACCCTGGCAGCAGAGTCTGTGCAGGCATCATATGGATACTCCACCCCGACTCCACTCCCAACGTGGCCTTTCCCACCGGTGTGCACAGCCCCTTATTTTCAGGAAGTTCCTCCTAAAGTTTAGGTGGAATCTTTCCTGTAGCTTGCATCCATTTTTCCAATATCCTGTTCTCTGGAACAGCAGAAAACAAGCTTGATCCATCCTCAATATGACATCCCTTCAAATAGTTAAATAGGGCTAACTCCTAACTGTCTCTTCTCCAGGCTAAACATACCCAGCTCCCTAAGTCAGTCCTCATAGGGCATAGTTTCCAGACCCTTCACCATTTTAGTTGTTCTTCTTTGGATACACCCCAGCTTGTCAACATCCTTTTTGAATTGTGGTGCCCAGAACTGGACACACTATTCCAGGTGAGGCCTGGCCAAAGCAGAATAGAGTGGCACTATTACTTCCCTTGATATAGACACTATACTTTTATTGATGCAGCCTAAAATCACTATCGCCTTTTTAGCTGCTGCATCACACTATTGACTCATGTTTAACTTGTGTTCTACTAGAACTCCTAGAATCACATTGTCTCATGATATATCCAAAGTACAGTAGCCCGAGCTCAGTCATATTATCTACTACTGAGAGTTGAGGCTTGATTTGCTTTCAGCCCCATTTATTTGTCTTTTTAGTGATACTGCAGATGGTAACAATAGAACTGTGCTACAGGACCCTATTGCAGTGAGTTGATTCTCTTCCTGTTAGCTTTCTTCATTGTCCATCTTTCTCATCTATACATATCAATATTTCTATTAACAACTGGAAATATTATGTCATGAAATAACTTGACTTAGGTATTCATTTGACCCAATCTACTTGATTTTGGTGTTCCTTTACAATTGAGGTTCTTATCTAGTTGCTTTCAAGTCTTAGCATTCTTATGATTTCTTCATTACAATCTCCATTTTGATTATTAGTTGAACCAAAGTAAAAAAAAAATCTTTTTGTTGTTCATGTTGTTCATGTTTGTATTTTTTTGTTCTATTTTTTTGTTAATGTTTGTATTTTTCACGGTGCATCTTCTGACACCAGAGCATATCTGCATCTTAATTTTACTTTCCCTTTGAGTCCAATTATTAGACATAGCACTCTTTATACTTTGCTCTTCCTCTTTGATCACTTTTTTTTGTATTTTCCCTTCTTTCATGGAGCTCAGAGTAACTATGCCCCTCTAGTTACCTTCATACTATCTTATAAAGCTATGCAAGCCTAACCTACCTGCTGTTAATTAAATAATCCTCCTGTTGTTTGTTGTTGTTGTGTGCCTTCAAGTCATTTATGACTAAATGGTGACCCTATCACAGGATTTTCTTGGCATGTTTCTTCAGAGCGATTACCATCCTCTGAGGCTGACAGAGTGTGACTTGCCCAAGATCACCCAGTGGGTTTCCATGGCTGAGCTGGGATTCAAATCTTGGTCTCCAGAGTCGTCGTGCATCATTCAAACCACTACATCACACTGGTTCTCCTGCTACTTTTTAAATAATGCCATGTTATATGCAAAGCTGCCTTTTTATTACATTCAATAAATATGATATCTACAACCATATACATGTCTCCCAATCATATCTCCCAAGGAGTTCAAGACAGCCTACTTTAAAAAAACAAAAACAAAAAACAATTGCAACAATACTTTGAAGTAAATATTCAATACTTCAAAGTAAATATAAGCCATCTGGTGGAGGCTTGGACATTGTTCTTCCAAGCATTTATGTAGCCACTACACCACAGTGAGAATAAAAGGCAACAATTTATCTCAGTACAAATGACAACTAATCTTTCCCAGATGTATTAGCTGAATATACTGATGACTGATCTCTAGAGCATTTTCTATTTAATCAGATGTGGATAAATTGTAGATCTTTTCAGACCCTGGGCATTTTTATGTCTTACAAGTTTTCTCTGTCATTGTCTCAGAGATTATAGTGATGCTTCCCAAACTGAAGTGATAGTGCTGGTAAGAAGCCACCTAGCTTCCTAACAGAATTGTGTTCCCAGAAAGTGTTGGGAATGTGATCCCTCTGGGAAACAAAGACCAAGATGCTATGGAAAAGTTTGCATAGCATAAAGTTAAAACAAAATACTAATGTCATGCTAAACTTCCAAAATACTGGACTACAATGTTGAACAACAAGTTGTGTAACTTGTATCATTGCAGTACATGTTGCATAACAGTCTACAGACCACCGCTACCATCAAAGTCCTCTAAGAAAAACACTTATGCAACATCTTTTAAAAATACAACTGTTTGTCCAGCAATAATTGTGGTATGGCCCTTGTGCAACTACCAGTGCACTGATATGAAAGCCCAAAGCAAACCAGCCACCACTGATTCCATTCCTTACAGAAAATCATCAGAATAATTACATACATCAAAGAGATCATAGACAGAATAGGAAAACTGATGTGGAAACACTACTTCCAAATGACCTACAGACCAACCAAGAAAATCTAGTTAATGCTGCACTCAGTGAAGGAGAGGAGAGGCCCTCTCATGGTGGCAGGAGTTTACCTCATACAGCGCAGCTGTGGACAAGGCTTATCCCCCAATCCACAGGTGTTTGGGGGATATTAATTTGTTGGCCTCTAGGGGATAGAGACCAGCGAGGCACTGTGCTAGGAAAGTGAGTGGGAATGAAGCACAGGCTGTTTAGGACCATTTCGCCCCACCCTCTCTCTCTTTTGCAACTTTGACCCATCCCCCTGCCTCTACATCAGTGTTAGTTTTTCTGATCACCTCAGTGCTGGATATGATTTTTCTCCCCTTTCCAAGGGTGGTGTTTTTTGTTTGTTTGTTTGTTGCCTATCCCACACTGCTATTTGGGGACTGTGGCAATTGGCTAGCGTGTGGTCATAAACACATGTCACTGACTGATATTGGAGGGAGATATAGCAGTTAGGTGAACACCTACAGCAATGTCTTTGGTCAAAGTTGGATCTCTTGGGCCTGATCTAGATTGGCAAAAAGAAGTGTGTTCATGGCTGCATGAAACTCTAGCCTTCAGATGAGAAAAAGGGAAAGTGTGCCATGAAAACGCTTTTTTGGCGTTTTAGGGGAGAAGAAGCACCTTTAAAAAGGTGCTTGTTTTCCCAGCTTCTTTTTTAAAAACTGCGGAACAGTGCAGCTCCATCTAAAGGCTGTGGTGCAGCTGCTTAGCATTAAGGAAAAGGCAACTTCATGTCACACTTTCCTGCCAATCTAGAAAGTCCCTTGGACTATCTTTTTACATCTTGAGACAAAACATGGTAGGAAAAGAGACTTGCCTTGAGGCTGGCCTAAGATATAAACCCTCACTTAAGTTTTATGAGTTAAGTGAGGCGATCTTGGGTTGGCATTCCAGGTGTGGGTCAGCTGGTGAGCAACCCAATGCTGAGTTGCTCTTGGGGCTCAGGTGTTTCACCCAAGGGAGGCAAGGGGGGTGATCATCTGCTCCATCCACTCTCACACTAGGTTGCTCCCCTCATTTTACAGAACTTGAGAAAGAAACAGTTAAGAGAATTTAAATAAAGTTGCCTATTTATAACCCAGTTCCCTGTGTCTGCTCTCGTTATTTCCATAGTTGCTCATGAAGTCTACATAGGGACCACCAAATGTAGTCTTCAAACATGAATCAAGGAACATGAGAGACACTGCAGACTGGGCCAGCCAGAAAAATCAGCAGTAGCAGAACTCATTATAAACCAACCTGGGCATAAAATGCTATTTAAAAACACTGAAATTCTGGACTATGCCAACAACTATCTGGTCAGAATGCACAGGTAAGCCATTCAAATACAAAAACACCTGGGCAACTTCAGCAGGAAAGAAGAAAATCTGAAAGTAAACAAAGTTTGGCTATCAGTCCTGAAAAACATAAAAATCGAGACTCAGTACATGCAGATAAACATTATCCAGAGTCATAGGGTTTCCCAGGAGATGATGGATCACTAATTAAACAGACACCCAGACACCTTTCCATTCACAAACAGACCAATACATAAATTAACATGTAAATTGCTTCCTTTCAACCAAGGGAAATGGTGTATATATACCCCACACACCTCGATGCCACTATTCTCTTAAGATTCCAGCTACAGACACAGGTGAAGCATCAAGAATAAATTCTTCTAGAACACAGCCACAGAGCCCCCCCCCCAAAAAAAACCTAATTCCATATGGGTTTGCTCAAAAGCAGGTATTACAGCATGTTGTAGGGCTTATTTCAAGATAAGTGCTAATGAGATTGCAGACAAGCAAGATCAGAAAGAAAGTTGGAGCAGACTCTCAACCCAAATACTGTGCATTAGAAAGGTCAAACTATTGGAGCAAAACATCATAAATCACAGAACAGTCAGGCATTACAATTATGGCATATCATAATCATGACCAAATTATAATTATAGGGGGAAATTGTACTGATTTAGCCCTTTTTTGACATGCTCCAAAGATTGTAATTCCATGGTATCTGGATGCCATTCCCAGGACCTTCTGGTTTTCTATTGTTCTGCAGTCATGCTTTCTGTTATTGTCAAGAGAATCTAAAATGTTCCTGGAAAATCAGAATGGAGAAGGCAATAAAATGGCAAGATTTATCAACACATTATTCCACATGACAAAATAACCTTGCATCTATAAACCTTTTCCTTGAAGAGTCATAATAATACCTAATACAAAACCATTATGCATTTATGGTGTGCATTTGTTGTTTATTAGTGTACAGTATATAGCCTTAGTTCAGGAACAATCACACACAGCTTATGTTGTACTTGTCTGAGATAAGACCACTCAGATCTATGCATTTATAATACTAACATAAAAAACACCACCCTATTCAGATCAACTTCCAAGGCATGTGAGAATTGTTCTGGATGTTTTTATATGCAGAGTAGGTTACTTGTGGCGTTCCATATGTTCTTGGATCCAAATTCCTATTAACTTTAGTCAACATAGCCAAGAGGAAGAAATGATGGAAGTGCCAGTAAAGCAACATCTGGAAGGTCACAAGTTTCCATCACTGATTTACTTTCATCTGGGTATCACAATTCCCATTTTAGGAATCCAGAGTAGAAGCCTGTTACTGTATATGCATTTTCCTTGATAGATAAGGCACACAAATTCACATCAGGAAGAGAAAGAATAACAAGATGAAGAAAGGGGCTTACCAGTGTCAGGAAAGAATAACCAGTAATGGACTGAAGGAAAGCAAACATACTAAAGCTCAGTAGAGGTACTCCATAGTCAATTGGGAGACAGATCAGGGAAAAGGGATTCAGCCCGTGCTGGTTGGAGTTGCATACCCCCTGAAATATTCAGTGTGCTGCTTGGGTATGCCCTTGGATTCTGATCTGAGCATGGATGCCCAGGTTCAGGAGTGCATTTGCACAGTAAAATGAGTGTGCCAGCTGTGCCTGTTGCTAAAGATGGACTCCAGGGTTGATTAACAGCCATCAAGTCAACTTCAACTTTTGGCAACTAAATATAAATCAGAGACACTCTATAATAAACAGTTCTGTACAGATCTAGAGCATTGATTCAGTCTATCCATCTGTAATGTGGTATTCCTCTTTTCCTACTGCCTTATTGTGAATTTCTAGTGAGTCATGGCTTTTCATGATGTGTCCAAAGTACGACAGTCTCAATTTAGTCATTGGCTTTTAGGGAGAGTTCAGGTTTGATTTGCTCAATTTATTTATCTTTTTTCAGCAGTATCTGGTATCTGCAGAACTCTTCTCCAGCACCATATTTCAGACAAGCTGATTTTTCTTCCTATCAGCTTTCTTCACTGTACATATATAGAAACAGGAAATATGAAGGCATGAACAATTCTAAATTTTGTATTCAATAATATATTTTGACACTCCAGAATCTCATCTAATTCCTTCACAACTGCCCTTCTAAATCCTAAATCCTAATCTTCTTCTTTGATTTTTTGATTGCAGTCTCTGTTCTGATAAATGATTGAGTCAAGGCATGAAAAATCTTGAACTCTTTCAGTGTCCACTTTTATTGTAAATCATCTGTGGTTATTATTTTTGTTTATGTAAATGATATCTGGTCATTATTTTCATGTTTTTATTGTTCAACTATAACCCAGCCTTTGCACTTTATTCCTTTGCATTTTTCAGTAATCTTTCCAAGTATTTTCTATTTTCTGCTAGTATTATGGTGTTATCTGCATATTTTTAGTATGTGCCTTTAGCCCACTTTTGATGCCAGTGTTGAATTAGTATCCTAGAATTTATCCAAAGCCCATGGCCCCTTCAGTACTGAATAGGCCATGAAGAAAGTCATTGCAAAAAGGAAGGGGTGCAAGTGAAAAATAACTTTTCTCTGTGTTATTGCTCATGGACACATCTACGGAATCAACTATCTTTCTGTCTTTATAGGGACACCACTGCATACTAGACCCTAACCAACAGAAGCCACATGCAGAGGGGTAAACTTGAGGATTCTGTGCAATCAGCTGCTGAAGAAATTATTACTAATTGGTTGACAAGCTCAGAAGATTATCATATTTATTATTTATCATTTTTTTTTAAAAAAAAAAACCCACCAAAATAGCTATGTATGTATGGTTTTTAAAAAAATCAAAGGAGATATAGATTCCAGAAAATCTGAGTAACTCTGACATAAAATGATGGCATTTTGCTTCATCTCACCTCACTCTCCTATTCTGTTATGTGGCCTGTTTGTTGCTGCTGTTGTTGTTCATGTTGTTGTTGTTGTTGTTGTTGTTTGTCTTCAACTTGTTTCTGAGTTATGGCAACCCTAAGATAAACCATCATGGGGTTTTCTTGGAATGATTTGTTCAGAGGATGTTTCCCATTGTCTTCTCCTGAGACTGACAGCCTATGACTTTCTCAAGATCACCCAGTAGGTTTCATGGCCAAGCTGGGAATCAAATCCTGGTCTTTAGAATTGTAGTCCTACACCCAAACCACTGGATTTCCCGTTGTTGTTTTTTTACAGGAACTTAAAAAAAGCTTGTTAACCACATGAAGCAAGGTCATGGCTGAACGGTAGAACTAATACCATGTTTCCCTGAAAATAAGACAGTGTCTTATATTAATTTTTGCTCCCAAAGATGTGCTAGGTCTTTTTTTTCTTATTTTTCCATGAAGAAGAATTCACATTTATTGTTGAACAAAAAAATGAACATTTATTATATACTGTATATATATTTATATACAAAAACTTTGTGAGGTCTTACTTTCAGGGGAGGCCTTACATTTAGAAATTCAGCAAAACCTTTATTAGGTCTTATTTTATGGGGATGTCTTATTTTCAGGGAAACAGAGTAAGTCTTAGGTTCATTTCTTGAGTTTCTCTGGGCAAAGTTCAAAAAGATTTCTATCTGAACTCCAGCTAGATGCCTGCAGTCAATGTGGGCAAGACATGGCTAAAGGTAAAAGTGAGTTGATTCAGCACAGTCACTTGAAACATATGCATTATAAATAATTTCTTCAAAGAAAAAAAAATCAGTAAGACAACATTTTAGATATGATGGTACCAGGGACCATTTAAGACTACACAGTAATATCATGGTGATTCCACTTTATATGGAATCCTAAGGGTGTTAATATGGGGAGGTACTAATGCCCTCTGACTAAGAATTATAAACCCTTTTGTCCTAACTACAGACCCCAAGATCCCATAGGATATTATCATGACAGTTAAACTGTAATTATGGCCTTATTATTATGTACTATGCAGTATGACAGGGCCCCAAATCTACTGTCTCAGAGATGTTCGAATATTAAGAGGCAATTAAAATGACACCAGATAATCTGTCATTACATTTCTGGCTATTTACACACTGTTTCAATTATCCAATGGCTTGTACAATTTATTTATTCCATTGAGAATTATCTTCTGTGCCATGTATTAGAATAGTCCTCTGTTTCTTGTATGAAGATGCATAGAAGTTATGATCAGGTTAGGGAGACGAGGATGCAAAAATATTGCCACTGCTAGGTCATTTGGTTTTTTTAGAATGTTGAAAAATGTAAAGTATGGTGAGATCTAGGCCTCATTTGTTAAAATTAAGTAAAAGTTGTACTGCCATCCTACAAAGTTGAAGCAGTACTCGTTAGTGCAAAGCCATGTCCCCAGGGTGTGATTATCTCTTGATAACCATGGCTCCCTCTTCTGCCTCATTGCTAATTAATTTAATTAATTAAGGAAACCTTTTCCCAAGTGGACTTGATTTAATATGCAGTATGTAATTAGCATCTCTTAGAACTGCAGATGAGATAATTTTCTTTACAGTTACACATACACACACATACACACACTGATGTATAACCAGTTTTCATAGGTATTGTTCATTGCCTATTACTGTTATATGAAACATAAAATATGGGTCAAGCTTTGATGGAATTATTTAGAAAAGAAATGTATAAGCATGTTACATCACAAGTTTGTGTGATCAGTATGCCTAAATCCAATTGCTAGTCCTATCATGAGTAGACCCATTAAAATAATTGAGGTCTCACTTTTCAGCAATTGATTCAATATGTCTACTCTAATTTGTCCTAGCAACTGGGTTAAAGTTTGGGTTACATTCAGTTGTGAGGAAAAGGAAGTGGAATACAACATACTGACAATGATAGGCTGACTATAACACTTCACAGAATCATTCAGCAATAGAGTTGGAAGGAACCCTCAGGATCTTCTAGTCTAACCCCCTGTCAATGCAAGAATCTGTACTTAACTGTATCTCTGGCAATGAAGGAGCACCCACAGTTCTCCAATGTAGTCTGTTCCACAGTCAAAGAGTTCTATAATTTGAATCCACAAATGTCAGCGGCCTTAACCTCTGAAGCAAACCTATCTTATATGTTGATGTCTCCATTTATCATCCAATGGACTTCTGAATCTTGTTTTTAATCCTAATTGGAGCAGACCCACTGAAACAACTGGTTATTCCTATATGTTCACTCACCAAAAATTGAGATGGGGCTACCCGACAGGGTTCAGATGAAGGATTATTCTTTAATTTTTTGGAAAAACTATATCTCTACTTACAATTAATCATGGGTGTAACTTTTTTGGGGGAGGGAAGGAGATTTAAAAAATCTTTTTATTGATCAGAATTGCTTGCAACAACAACTAAAACCAAGATCTTTTCCACCTCTCTGTTGTGATATAGTGCAGTAAATTGAACAACAATCATAATAACTGTAAGTTATAGTTGGATTGAACAAATGTTGTTGTAAGCAATTTCCAACTTCTTCATATATTTGGTGGAATACTGTTTTTAAAAATTAAAACCTTGGGGTAGGGGGAGGAAAACTGACAGACACCCTAATCTAAGCAGAAGATTTTGAATGTTTATATCTTAAAAATCTGTTTTTGAATGTAAGAGACCTTCCCTTTAATAATTACATGGTGACATAGCCATCCAGAGACAGGGAAAAAGCTATTTTTTCCAGTTCCTCACCAAACAACAGTTACACTTTTATGATTCTATGGATTTTACCATACAAGGTACATAATGCACCATAATTGCATTAGTGTAGGAAAACATACCAGACTGGCACAGCTCTTCTAAATCACCATGCTACTGCATCTGTCCCAGCCTCTGTCTTCTGCATGCTGGCCTCCATTGCTCTGCCTCCCTGCCCAGTGCCTTTACTAGCATGTCTTTCAGCATGTTCTTTCTTTCTTTCTTTCTTTCTTTCTTTCTTTCTTTCTCTTTAGTGCAATTGGGCAATTATGACAATGCATTAAGTAAAAATAAAGAAAGAAAAGGAAAGAAATAGGGAGAAAAGGAAAGGAAATACAGCTTGGTTGGGAATAACTAGAGGGAGAGGGAAAGGAAGAGGAATGTAATCATGTCCACTTGTACCACATGACTGCCCACATATCAGAAGTGTTTTGGAAGGAATGTATCACACATGAATCAAAGTAGAAAAGGTGTGATTGGGAGGCACTGACAGGTTTTGCCCATACATTAGAGGGACCACTCCAGCAACGGATAGACTACAGACCAGGTAGGGGACAGAGATAGCATCATGTGATAAGGTACAACCACAAATGCTACTCTCCTGCTTTAATTCCCCTTTACAAGTGTTTTGCAATAAACTCCTATTTGTACAAATCAAGTTATGTTCCAATCTTATCATATTGCTCACTAGAGCCATCCACATGAATGAGTCTTTGTAGGGGCCAGCAGCACAGTACCCAATATTTCATAAACCCTTGGAATCCATAACCCGTTTGATGGGAAGGTACAGCATGGATGAATGGATATGATAAGTGAAGATGATTAAATGTTTTGTTTTGTTCATTTTTGGCAATTACTTACCTATATTTGCAATTTTTTTCATAAATTCATCAGGAACCCCCCCCCCCCCCCGTGTGTATCTGTGTTTGTGTGTATGTATGAATACAGGACAATGGTAAACTGATATATTTTCCCACTCCTACTAAAAATGGAGCACTTGGGTATTTCTTGTGCCCAAAACTGCAGTAACAGCAGCAGTCAGGATCACTTTTCATGTTCTTTGTGAAAGGAAAAGGTTATGTTTTTTTCTCTTAGACCTAAAAGAAATTGGTTCTCATTTGTGCCAGCATAATCATGAAGCAATGTTGCTGGAATGCAATTTATAATTCCCTTTTGGCTTTTTACCACATTTGCTTGTTGCAGAATACAAAAACAAACAAACAAAAAAAACCCAACACCCCTCCCCCTCAAAAAAACTCAAAAAATCCACAGTAATGGGTGAACTTCTTCTCTCTCTGGTCTTCTTGTACTGAAAACTCAAAGCTGATTGCCTTCCCTACCCTGCCCCCTCCACCCACATTATATAGCTTTGCATATTATAAGTCAAGTTAAATTTTCATTTGGGTAATGATGAAGTTTGTTTCTTTCCTGAATTCCATGTGTGGACTTTAACTCTCTCCTATTAACCAACAGTCTACCTTTCATTTCCCATTCTCCATCAATGCTCTTGCTTACTTATATTGTAGTTTCCAAGCTCTAGCCATCATAGGAAGAATTCACGCCAGGACGATAGGCAGAGGTATAGAGGGAGGATGTGGCTCTGATACCCTCCATGATTTGAGAACAGAACTTTAAAAAATAAGCAGTGTCCAACAGGCCAAGCTTGGGCACATGATGGAGGGGTCAGTATTTAAGAGCAAACCAGCTCCTGTCAGGCCTTTGTTCTACAAAGCAGCTCACCGTCCCATCCTAAATGCAGTGCAAACTTGGTTGGTCGCTTCGGGGATGGATAGGAATTTTCTCCCCTTTTCCTGTTTTTGTTTTTTTGTTTGTTTGTTTGTTTGTTTTTTTGCCTGCCTCATACTGTGTGAAAGGACTGGTAATTGGCTTGGGATGGCTGTTAAATAGGTTTAAATGGGGTTAATGAAATATTTGGTGCACATCATTGGCACCCCTTTGTGGTGAAAGGTTAGGCTGTGGAACAGCATAAGCAGGTCAAGGGACCTGGAGTTGTGAAAGAACCTGCCTTTGGGGTAGACCTGGGGCTTTTGCTCAACCATACAAACTTGAGGGAGTTTGGGGAAGAGTGCCTTATGTTTATCTCCCTAGGACTGGCTGAGGATGCAGTTTGAATCATTGGATTTACCTCAGGGTCCAATGTTTGTGCCCAAAGGGAAGGCTGAAGAAGCAGTCTAGAATTGACACGCACCAGGCTTTTCACTTTAATCAATTTTCTGAAGAGTTTTGAAGTTTAGGGTTGAAGTTCAAGAGTTTAGTATTAAATAGGATATAAGTCACATAAATGGCCCTTTATTCATCCAATTTACATGTCTGGTCTCTTTATTTCATGGTTGGGTATCAAATATTTCTTTCTCTGTGTCTGGTATTGGGCCATTTTTCTTGCTACTACAGGAACAAGAACAATAGAAGGTCATGACTGTTGGTTGACAGGAAACATTTTGACCCATAAAGTAATGTTATTGTGGGTAACCTGGTCCTATTTACATTCATATTCCACTTGAATTGGCATGGTTTCATCCTATAGACTCCTGGGATTTGTAGTTTAGTGAGGCACTAAAGTGATCTTTTTGAGAATTCCTAAAGCCCCTCTGTAAACTGCCAGTCCCAGGTTCATAGAAGAGAACCATGGTGGTTAACATGGAATAATAGCACTATAATTTTCTGGTCTGATTCAGCCGTTGTCAATTATTCAGTATATGAGAATGGAAAATAGAGAAATGGAGAATATTTTCCCCAAATTGTTTGTTTTGTATTTGAGCTAAGAACTATTGGTTGTTGATGCAGTTCTAGCCAAGAATTATGATGCTTCCATAATAAATTTAGCCATTCAGTAAAAAGTAACAGAGAAAACTAAGTTTGGGAATTAAGAATTACTTACCAAAATTTCTTCATAAACTGAAGATAAGAACTCTCTCCCTCCCTACTCTTTCCCCTCCCCACTTCATGTTATTTTTAGAATGATGAATCTATTTGAGAATAATGACCCCCCTGAGCTATTAACACCATGGGAATTACATAAATCTAATCATATACAGAATGTTATCTTCCTCATCAAAGTCTTGAACAAGATTAGAAAACCTTTATTTACATAAAGCCAAACACACATGTTAGTTGATGCCCTTTAGGTAATTATCTCTTGGCAAAATAGATCACCAGTACTGAACCAAACCCCTATGCAATACATACTATTGAAATGGAAAGATAATTATGGTGCAAAAGACAAATCTATTAACTACTCAAATAATCTGGAAGATTCTTTAAAATGTATTCTTTTACTTAAAATCTGGCCATTCTCTGCAAATGTGTGTTGAATACCAATGGCAAAGATTCTAATAAGTAAAGGAGTCTGGAAAAAATGAGGCAATCATTTAATGTTCACCATATGTTCTTCTCAGGTAGTAGAGCATTGTTTTCAGGGGCATATTGGGCATTGATTACAAGAATGCTGCGATTTGGCATGAAAGCAAATGACAGATGTTGGGATTGTGGGGAAGAAAATTGGAATGTGTTCCTTTATGTTGTGGCAATATACAGTAGTGTTCCTTTGGAGAAAATGAAAAGGGGGAAAAATGAATCTGATTATGGACAGTGACATTCTTTTTGATCCAGAAATATTTCTGCTGGGTGACCTGAACAGTCCCTTGAATTTAAATGAAGCACAGAAGAAATTCCTATTAAGATCAAATGCGATTGCTATAGGAATGAGGATATAGAAAAGAAAATTTGCACTGGTATTAAATATGGCTCATTGGAGTAAATGACCACCAGATACATTTATAGTAGATAATTACCTTTTGCAGAGCAAAGACATTGAAGAATTGTGCCTTCTGTGGTGTGTGTGTGTGTGTGTGTGTGTGAGAGAGAGAGAGAGAGAGAGAGAGAGAGAACTTATGGCTTTCCTTCTAAACATAATATAATGTATATTATCATAAAATAAAAATAATTTTTATCTAACACACAAATAGCACACAAAAGGACATTGTAGCATCTTTGAGACTAACAGAGAGAAAGAAGTTGCAACATAAGCTTTCCTATACTAAGTCTACTTCATCAGATGTATGTTCCAAAGCTTATGCTTCAAACGTCTTTGGGTTAGTCTCAAAGGTGTTACAATATCCCTTTGTGTTCCAGTCCAGACCAACATGGTTGTATCTTCAACAAAAATATAATGAAAATGATAGTAGTCTACAATATATGTTTCTCTCCTTCAGGACATAGATTCCCATATGCTTAAAAAGAAATCTTAAATTGAGGTGATTAGCTTCCTGAGCATGCCAGATTGTAAATTGTCTGTATAAGCCACTAAAAGAGATTGTTCTGGTATGCATTGCAATTGTAGTGATTCCTTATAACAGTATGAAGGGCCAAGGGTGACTGAAAGTCAAATTTCAAACTATGATTGAATTTAAATAGATACTGAAATTTTCCAGAGGTGTTCTGAGATGGATTCACAGCCTTGTTGACGCCAAGAGCTGCATGTGAGTTCTGTTCAACTCTGGGTTCGACAGCCCCTTCCTATGAACACAAAGACACACTTTCCCCTCACACAAACAGAGACACGCAGACATTCCCCCTTTGCCTTACCTCTCTTCTGCTCAGACTGGATGATTTCCCCAGTGCTGCTATTAAGCCTTAATAAGAAAACCAGTTTTTCTTAATATTGGAAAAAAATATTTTAATCAAGATTTTTAAAGGGGAAAGTATTAAATCCTCCTTGTGATTTTCCTTCATTCAGCAGGGAAGACAGACACCCACCACTAATGAAAGGGGGCTGCTCTAGTTTGCCTTACTTAGTTGATGGTTTCTCTACAAAGAATAAGGTTTGTGAGAAAGAAAGCACCGAGGGACAACTGCTCTTTTGAGTTTATTTCTCAAGTATCTTATTCTTAAAGGAGAAATCACAAAATATGACAGGATAGATTGGAACAATATTTGTTACAGATGCCAGGGTAAGGCAAAAGATCAGTAGTGGCAGAATTCAAGGGACAGCATTTAGTAAGAGAGACCTTCAAAAACTGTTTGATTTCAACATGCTGAAGGTTGCTCACATATGAACTAAGGCAGTGGTGCCTAATATTTGGTCCTCCACTTGTTCAGCTCCCAGAAGCCCCAGCCAACCTATTCAGGAATTATGGGAGCTGAAACCCAGAATATCTGGTGGGTCAAAGGTTGGAAACCACTGAACTAGAGGAAAACCCCATATTGGACTCTGTAAGACAAGCGTTTTGCCTAATGTTATGATCTGTTGGTACTTAACAAAGCTTTTCCGGCCATGTTGTTATTTATATTCCTCTTTCCCCCCTCAGTTTTGAAACTCAAAGCAGCTTACAATTCAAAAGACTACAATTAAAAACAATTGAAATGAAACTGCTCCACAGGGGAAGCAAAAGCTGGAGATATACTGAGCCAATTGACATAACTGAATTTAAATATAGGGATAATTGATATAAGCATCTGCTTTTAAAAAGTCATATCATAACAAATGACAAAACAAATTGTAAAAGTGGTGAATATTGGAATGTTCTCTCCACCCTTCATTTGGATTAGTGATGCACTCATTGAAGCTTAGAGTCAAGACTATCCCAGGCTGTGTGATTTCAAGGTCAAAACCTGAAACTTAAGGATGGTCTCTGTTGTCAAAGAACACTGGTGATGTTGTTAGGTGTGAGATATTAAACATCAAACACAACTGTGGTGTGTATGCCATTAAAATAAACAACTTCATAACTAATAAATAAGAACACAACACTTCAAGAAAGTGATCTTACCTTGCGATCCACCCCACTGTCCCTGAAGATCAGAGAAGGCGGCTCAGGCTCTGAGACCTGGGAAGATTTCTGAGGCATGAATCATAAGGAGGTGCTAGGTTTCCTAGACTCAAAACTGGAGAATTTTTAATTCTGTGTGGAAGAGAGCATTTCATCAGTGTGGTTTGTAATCCAATCAGGTGACAAACAATACCTGTTGAAACAATACCTCTTCTCTACAACCATTAAAGGTACAGGAGCCCTCTCCAGTTTTCAGTCTGAAAACACAGGCTAATTGACATTTTTTGAAGAGATAATAACAATGTGCATGCCTACCACCTGATGTTCTAAATTAGTTTTGTTAATGCAGGTGCACACACTTGGACAAGTACATTTCATATCAACAAAGTAATTACATTATTACATCAAGCTACATAAGCCACATTTAGTTTCAGGACTGAAACATGCATGTAAAACCTGGAGGCTTCCCAGTGGCTTGGAGGCATGGTATACACATGATGCACATTCCCAAGCCTGCAGGAAGCCACCATGAAGCCACCTGGGTGTTTAAATGGCGGCAGCTTTTTGGCATGCCAGCAGCGCTCCAGTGGTGTGGAGATGTTGAACACTTCAGGAGGGCTGAAAAGCAGTGGCAACCAAAAGGACAACCTTTTTCTGGTGCAAAAAAAAAAAAAAAAAAAGAGTAGCATTTTGCCACTTATTTTTGCACTGGAAAAAAGCTGGATTGCGGCCATGGAGTGAGATTGCCGTAGCCCTGATCCTGCTCTCAAAGTGGCAGTGTCATGCCACCCCTTTGGGCCAGTCTGCCCTCAGTCTAATATATTCTGGTGAAACAGCACATTTTTCTCTCAAAGGTTACTTTCCATTTAGATGTGATTTGGGAATATCTACAAGCACAAGCTTGGACAGTTGTTCATTTCTGACTATATATAATTAGGAAAGTTTCAAAACAGATTGGCCATGACATGTGGCCTTCCAAATGTTGTTGGACTGCACCCCTCAGCATTTCACATCATTGGCTAGGGCAGCTGGGGCACCCAGTCCACACATGGAGGGCTCCATATTCCTATGCATTTTTGGGACTCATTCTGTTTAATTTTGCATTTAAAAAACAGATACATGTGATCTGGGTCAAACACAGAAACAGAAAATATTTGCAATTGGGAATTTATATATCTCCAAGGTTATGAACTGATCCATAAAAAACAGTCCTTTTACAATTGTACACATTTTAAAATGCATAAAGAAGAAGAAGAAAGACTGCATATATTTCTAAAATGTTTACACACACACACACAGAGAGAGAGAGAGAGAGAGAGAGAGAGAGAGAGAGAGAGAGAGAGAGATGCTTTAGTCAATATGGGTAGGTGTTCATTTATGGGAATATAGTTATATTTTAAAATGTACACACACTTCTCTCTCTCTCTCTCTCTCATACACACACACACACACACACACACACAGTTTTTTGCATATGGAGCTGACAAAGGTGCCCATCGTCAATCATATAATCTGAAATTCAGTATTTAGATTATTTCTGCTACTGAAAGTGGCTAATAACTTTTAAGAACAATGATATCAGAATAAAGTGTCCACCAGAGGGCACTAGAGAATGAGACAATATATTAAAAACCTGAAAGAATATATATCAATATATCAAAAAGCCACTTATAAAATTGTTCAGTGTTTCAGGCTCAGCAATTGAAATACTCTTAAACCTGGTGTAAAATTTTTATACACACAAGGATCTAAAAACTCCTTCATTTCAAAAAGGGAACATATATAAGTATGATGCAATGACATTTTCCCTTAGAAGCAACGACAACACAGTTATGGCTTATTAAACCTAGTTACCCTTAATTATAATGAGACCAAACTTTAATTGCAATCTATATTATGACACCATAAAGCTGGTCATAGATTTCCATACTAGATTTCTTGGCTGCAGTCCCCATTCTGATCCTAGGTATGTAAATTCTTTTACTATTTCTCTTTCCTCTAGGCTGAATTTGTGTAGGCTCTCTGTGATCATTATTTTTTTTTCTTTATGTTTAACAGTAATCCTGCCATTGAATTTTCTTCTTAAAAAGGTAAAGGTAAAGGTCTCCTCTTGACATTTATGTATAGTTGTAACCAACTGTAAGTGCTCATCTTTGTGACTAAGCTGAAGAGCCAGCATTGTCCAAAAATGACTCAAGTGGTCATATGGCCAGCATGACTGCATGGAATGCTGTTACTTTCTTTGTACTTGGGAATAAAATGTATTTTTAAATAGACATGGTAAAATGTTCCTTGCCTCTATGACATTTACTTTGACCCGGTACAGACCACCGCTTTGCAGCAGCCTGGGGCCAAAATTAGGGTTGGGGACCGCAGAGCATCTGCACGCACTGCACTGTCCCAGCACCTTTTTGGTGTATGCACGTTTAGATGACATGCACACCGATAATGTGCCTTGTGCGCTGCCTCTAAATGGGGCAATGCATGAGGGAGGGTGCAGTGTCGCTGCAGGGAGCCAATGGCGCCTTGGCAGCAGCATGGAAAGGAGCTGCGTTTCACAGCTCCTTTTTAGAGTGGATTGTTGCCGCACCCATGTGGTTGCCCTCTGGCTGCCTCTTTCTTCTCATCTGTACAGCCCCTTGGTCTGCAAGTAAGCATATATTGACAACTTATTGTCACGGAAGACTTGAATTTTTATAACACTGATTAACATAGCACATGTACCAATGTTTAGAAATTTCAGTTTTTATCCATATGATACATTTCATGAATGCAACACTGACTGAAGAAGAACTAGTGGACAAAAGATGGTTATCAAGGAGCTTTTGTATTGGAAACATAATGCTGAACTGGGCTTTTTCTCTTTAGTAGAGCAACACAGGAGAAATTTCAGATCCCAAGGTTGTAATAAAAAGACATTTATACTGGGGCTCCTGGAGACTGTACCGACTCATCCTTTAGACAGCTCTCCAGAGAGAAACACCAATGTACCTCTCAATTAACAGGAGCATTTTAGTTTAAATGGTCAAGTATCACTTGTGTTCTCTTGCTGAGCATCATCTTTTCCAGGCACAAAACAAAGACAGGTTCCTGTGGACAAACTAGCATGTAATCAAGTAATAAAATACAACATCCTATTGAATGTGAACAAGTAAGTAACAGTTACACAGAATGCCATCTTGTGCAGATTAATCCCAGCCCTCACCCCAATTCTACTATAATTTATGTGTATACTACATTATTTGTATAGGATATTTTCTTGCTTTTCTTTCTAATTTCAAGCACTAGGATTCTGGTGAAATTTTACAAGCTTCATCTAGGAAAAGTACAATGAAACTGAAAGATTTTTATATGATAACACTTGCTTCTCTAAACACATTTCATGATCATCTAATTTCCACACATCTTGTACATATTTAATGTGTAAAACACATCATTTAATATTTCACTGATGTTGAAACACTGTGCCTCCTGTATACAATGTGACTGTAGAGTGAGATGCAATGAAGAAAAAAAATTGAGTGGGAATGGTTTTAAGCCAAGCTGGACAGCCTGTAAATGTTTCTGGACATTGTCACAGCCAGATGTTGCATGCATATCTGTTGTGTCACTAAATTTTGATGGCACAACAGTAACAGCAAAACAAAGCATTTTCTCTTAAGATAAGGTGTGCGTTCTTCATACGTCCTCTTCAATGATGTAGACTTGACTCGATTGACTAGGACTCCTCAAACTCAAATTGCTTCAGTGATTCAACTTGAACTCAACTCCACAGTAAATAACGTGCTGTCTCAACCTATGACTTGTATATATTGCTGGCCTTCATTCAATACCATAACATATCCAGAAATGTTACAGAACTCAAAATGGAAGAGAACAGCAAACAAATAAATTAGGCAATGGGTTTGAGAAAGAAGGATTTTTCTAAAGTTTTATTGCAGAGCAACAGGCAAGACTCACCCCAGATTGCAGGACTCATGCCTGACACATTTTCTGATCCCCTCCAAGAAACACGCTCCATCCTCTCAGGGATGAGTCTTGTCTGTTATTCAAAATTATTAGCACCATGGACTTTGTTTCCAGTGGTGGTCATTGCTGTCAAGATACAAACACAACTTTCTGCATGTTGCTCCCCTCAGCAGCAACAGCTTTCAGAAAACAAGGCCATCCCTCCAAGCACTGTCATGGTCAACACAACCCACCATATTCATCCACCTCATAGGCTTTACATCACAAACTGGGGGGGGGGGGATAGTTTTTCTAAAATGTAATATTGATAAATTTGATTAACAACATAGCTTTGTTTAAATAAATCCTTGTTGAACTTGCCTAGAATAATTTAATTTTAATCTATCTTTGGGGCAAAAACAGACTGCCCCAAAAGGGCAGATTGGGGCTGTCCCATGTCTTCTTGCCTTGGAGCCATAGCAAACAGATGTGCACGGTTCCAATCCACATTGCCACCACAATTCCAAACAGTGCTCTGACAAGAAGCTCTATTTTTTTTAACCGCTCCTTTTTACAGTAGCTTTTTTGGTTTGGGGTGGCTTCTAGGCATCTTCCAGATCAGGTCATGTGATCACCATGCCCCCAAACTGCTCAGAAGTGAGCTTATTGTGCCCTTCTTTTTTGGCAGTTTGTGCTTTGTGCTTCTTGGTTCTTTAAATTATCGAATTATTTATGTTATTATTGAATATTATATTTAATTATAATTGAAAAATTAATGAAACTTTCAAATTATTGAAACTCCACTCCAACGCATACCACCCCTATTTCCTCCTTTTTTCTGTTAATGTTGGCTCCCAGATTTAAGACTTGGCTTTGTAATTGACTTGAGACTTCACCTGAGACTTTGAGTAAAAATCTAAATATATCACTGACCATCTTTAAATTACTTCCACTGCAACAAATTCATTGGGGATGAGGTGAGGTACAGCCCTCTGTCTCCTGAAAAAGTTGTCAATTTGTGCCTCAGGTAGTCCTTGATTGCTTTGGACATGAATGGAAGTGCCCAAGAACTATGGCTAAGTAAAATGTACAACACTTTTTGTTTCTCTGATGTACATAATACAGATACATACATCTAGGTGGGGGGTGGGGGTGGGGGTGGAAACACTACTTTGGATGTTACCTAGAATCCCTTACATATGCACCAGGGAGTGCAAAGTTCGATGGCCTCCATAGATAAAGACTAAATTTTATTGTGCTTGGGTGGAAGGCTTTAGCTTGTGAGGGGGCAGAACCAGAGGTAGCCAAACTTTGTTTATTCTTTTCTGTTGAAGTTGTCTAGGTGTTTGTGGATTCCAGTGGCTTCCCTATGCATTCTGACCTGATAGTTGTTGGCATAGTCCAGAATTTCAGTGTTTTCAAATACCATTTTATGCCCCAGATGGTGTATAATGTGTGCATAGATCATTTGTGCCCAGTCTCCCAGTATTTTTATTATGCTTTTTTATCCCTCCTGGGTGATGATTGGAGTTCTTGGGTAGGTATCTGTCCATGTGTGTATGTCTTATCTATACTGTGTGGCCCAAACATTGTTTCAGTTTGCGGATGACCAGGATATCCAAGAATGGCAATGTTCCTTCCTTTTCTTTATCCATCATGAATTGTTCAGGTGGATGTTGTTCTGATGGTTCCAAAACATAGTCATATCTTGTTTTCCATCACTCCAAATGGTGAAAATTATCTGTGAATCCCACTCCTTGGAAGATGAATTGAAGCACCTAGACTGGGCTCTATAGGCTAATGGTTACTCAAGGGAAGTAATAGTAGCTTCCAGGCCCAGAAAAACCATTGGCGTGAAAACAACCATCCAAAGGGAAGGTATTTGTACCATACATGAAAAGAGTCACCAACAGAATAGGGAAACTGATGAGGAAACACAACCTCCAAATGATCTACAAATTGACCAAGAAAATCTAGCAACCAAACACAGTGTTCAAACATGAATCAAAGAAATAGTGCCGCCCGACTCAGCGGGCCGGCGCTGTTGCCGCGTGCGGGAAGCGCCATGCTGGCCTCCCGCCGCGCGGTCTTCCCGGCAGCCATTGCGGGGGCGGGCTCCCCCGTGATTGGCTGGCCGGGAGGAGAGCGCGGGAACGCAGCCCGCCTTTTTCTGGGACGGACTACATGTCCCAGAATGCAAGGCGGGCGAGGCGGGCGGCCTGATTGGCTCCCGGCGGCCCGCCTCTCGCCCTCATTGGACTGGCCAACCGAGGGGCGGGGCTGCTGTGACGTGGCAGCCCCTGATTGGCCCTTGGGCCTATAAATTCAGGCTGCGGGCTCAGAGGAACGCCATTGCGATTTTCGGCTCTCCCACCCTCCCTCCCTGGGAGTTGTTAGTCACAACTGGTGCGGGGGCGGCAGCATAGGCCTGGATCTGGGGTTAGGGGTTTCCAGGGCTCGATGGCTCTGGATCGGGAGTCCTCGTGACCCGGGTGTATGGAGCGTGCTGATGTGGCCAGTGCGGGGGCTACAGTCAGTTGACACCCGGTGACTAGAGTGCCTTGCAAATCGGTGGTGGAGCACAGTTGCCCGACTGTGCTTTAGGGCGGGGCTTGGCACCTACGTCATCCCGATGCTTGGATATAAGCAACCATTCATTAGCCAACGGGGGTTTGGCTGATGCCCAGATCCAGACCTTATGCTTTGGGCCAACCCTATTGTTTATGTTGGAATTAATAAAGTTGTGGCCATGTTCACTCCAATCTTGTGTATGCGTGCTTCTTTATGGCAGCTGACCTGCGAGGCAACATGAGAGACATTTCAGACTGGGTCAGCCAGAAAAAAAATCAACAGTAGCAGACTACATTATAAACCATCCTGGGTATAAAATGCTGTTTGAAAACACTGAAATTCTGGACCAACAACTAAAGCATCAGAATGCACAGGGAAGCCGTTGAAATGCATGAACACCTAGACAACTTCAATAGGAAAGAAGAAACCCTTAAAGTAAAAAATATTTGGCTACCAGTTCTGGAAAACACCAAATCAAGACCCAGCACATGCAAATGAAACCACTCCGGGTCAGGGGTTTTCCCAGCAGACAATGGACCACTAATTAAATAGACACCCTGGTGCCCTCCATTCACCAACAGACCAACACACAGATTAACATGTAAATCACTTCCTCTTAACCAAAGGTCAGACAATATATACTTACTTCCATGCTAGCATTATCTGAAGATGCTAGCCACAGATGCTGGTAAAACGTCAGGAATAAACTTTTCCAGAACACAGCCACATAGCCTGAAAAACCACAAAACCTATGGATCCTGACCATTAAAGCCTTTGACTTTACATTTAAGGCTATGTTTTGGAGTATACATATTGTGCCTATTTGCATCTGAAAATGGAAATACAAATCTGTTATAATCAAACCTTTCT
This sequence comes from Urosaurus nigricauda, assembly GCA_034509955.1. Lineage (NCBI taxonomy): Eukaryota > Metazoa > Chordata > Lepidosauria > Squamata > Phrynosomatidae > Urosaurus > Urosaurus nigricauda. The sequence continues at coordinate 165,123,120 of JAOEGL010000005.1, read as the reverse complement.
GTTTAGAGAGATAACCTTAGAGACCCATGAGAAATGCCTTGTTGCTTAGAAGCCATATGGATGTCCCAGTGCCAGCCTGATTCCTGGGTTTTGTTCTCAGGTTTGTGGAACAGTCAGACCTCACATTTGGAATTAACATTGCTGCTAGTCAGGGGTGTAGCTATGGGAGAGAAGGCAAAGTGAAGGTATTGTCCTCTTTAACTTATTTCTGTCCCCACATTTCTAGAATTGCATAACTTAAAGCTTCAATTTCAAATATAATTAGGCATCTAAGGAAAGTGGGCAGGCAAAGTGGGAATGGAAGAATCCTAGCTGTGAACAAATTTCAGTTTCTCATTCCCAGCAGTCCTAAAAATTTGGGGACTAAAGGAAAATTTCACAGAGTGCATCATAGCGATACCTTTATGGCTAGTATTTGTGAAGCTTTTACTTAAGTAGGGGCTTTTTAGATTGGCAGGAAAGTGTGACATGTAGTTTTGAAGAAAGGAGGTAAAGAATGATTGGTACTGTGGTGTAATGATGTGACAAATTTGTATTTCCATCAAACCATGGCTGATATGGGAACATAATGTGGCTTCTTTAGGAACGGGGCTAAACTAATCTGACTTACTTTTGATAGTTAACTAACCTTCCTTTAAAAACAAAAAAAACAAACAAACATAAAAATCCGTAATTTGTTTATCTTCAGCCCATCCAAATACAAACTTTAGGATTTCTCCAATAATTAGTAAACAAAAATCTGTTTGGTATGCTACATATTAGAGATTTTCTTCTTTCCTAGATAGTTGGCTCAACAAATGTGTTGGATGCACTCAGCCCTACATAAATCCTTTGTATCATCTTTATAGGCAGACCACAATTATTTTTTTGTGCTACTAGTTTGTTTAAACACTTTCTTAACTATACAACAGTTGGAACAATGTGCACTCCATTGAGGGTAAATATATGTGTATATATCATATGACATTTGGAGCAGTAATCTAAATTTCCATGTTTCATGACGGTCCAAAACATACTGCAGAAATAAACCAGTTTGAGACAAAAAAATAAAATAAAATAAAAAATAAATAAGCACTCCTTGCCAGTGATCCATTGCAGACTACAGCAGTGGCCAGCCTTGGGACCATTGCATATGGTTGCCATGCCCTGTATTGCTCATTGGCACGTTCATGGCTGGAGTGGCCAGAGTCTGCTCTAAGCCTCCCATCTACTTGAGGCCAATGTCTCACAAAACTACAATTCCCAGAATTCCCTAGCATTGAGCCAGGGCAGTTAAAGTGGTCTCAAGTAGTGTGTTTTGGAACAATATTGTCAAAAATAAAATTTAAAAATGTCAGCTCTCCAGTTTTAGAGAAGTATTTCATCATTGATCCACTTTTCACTGAAGGAAGATAAAGCCACAGTCATAAAGTTTCATATTAATTTGGTTAATAACTCTTATGCCATTAGTATCAATTTGTAGGACAGGCCCATTTCAGTTCTCTACAAAGCTATCATTCATGGCTAAAAGCCATTTGAAATAATTTATAGTTAGTTAAAGAAATAGAAAAGACATTACATCTTTGAACATTAATTTTACATGTTTTGACTTTTTATGACTTATACCTCATGCATGTTTTATAACAAACATTTTAAAAATAATCTCGTGCCAAATATCTCCTGCTGATGTATAAACTGACTTAGCTTTTATGATTTCTTTTTATAACTTCATAGAATCTGAAACAAAGTTTCAGACAGGAGACTCAATCAGTACAAATTGCTTTGATTAGACAGCCATCTACTTGTATTTCTGCCCTGCCTCAATGAGAGTGAAACTGAGACTTTAAATTTATGACTACATGTTTAGATTAATACAAATTTCAATTCTGAAATAGACATCAGAAAGGCATTTATCTGAAGACTTATCACAGGAATACGATTGACATGAGATGTGAATTTGAAGGGATACAAGGTCAAGGTACTTCACTATCCAATAGCAAAACTACAACTCTGTTCTGTTCTTTTCTCTCCTGATGTAGCTCCCTATGGAGCCAAAAAAAATGTTGCAGATAACTTCCCAGTCATCCATGGAAAGGCCTTATGATACACCTGGACTTGTATGGGCGAGATGCAGTTACTGATAGAAGCAACAAGATCCATGGGCCTCCTGGGCCTAGACTGTTTGGTTAGTTATTAGTTTCAAGGGAATGGAATACTAGATTAGAAAGAATTTGGTCTGATGTGCTTAGGTTTTTGTTTTTGTTTTTTTTTTTTAAAAAAAAGAGTCCATCTAATCTATTGATTTCTGCCAGTTTATACTATACCATTTAACAGTGGGGCTTTCTAGATTGGCAAAAAGAAGTGTGTTCATGGCTGCATGAAACTCTAGCCTTTAGATGAGAAAAAGGGAAAGTGTGCCATGAAAACGCTTTTTTTGCGTTTTAGGGGAGAAGAAGCACCTTTAAAAAGGTGCTGGTTTTCCCAGCTTCTTTTTTAAAAACTGAGGAACAGCGCAGCTCCATCTAAAGGCTGTGGTGCAGCTGCTAAGCATTAAGGAAAAGGCAACTTCATGTCACACTTTCCTGCCAATCTAGAAAGCCCCTTTGTGTCTTACACACTTTGAAGTTTCTTGTCTCTTCCCAATTCAAACATCCTCCTGACTTTAAAGTGGAGGAGGAGGGATCAATGGAAAAGCATTGTGTTTTGGAGTTTTGCTTGCAGGAGTCTTGCAGTGTGATGTTAGAAGTGGGCATGTCAATTCTTTTCAGATTTGTCAGATGTGTCTCCATAATGCTGCAGTTCTTTTGAACCTCTTCTCTCTTTCCAGTGAGTTACGGCAGTCCTCTGTTTTGCTTCTTGGGAAATTCTTTCTGGAATTTCATCATGAAATTGGTTACTGAAACTTGGGTGGCAACCAAAATCACTGTTTTGAGACATCTACTATGATTTCTCAATGAGTTATGTTATGCTGCCTAGATAGCCCTCATTTTTACTTGAAAGTGAGTACCACAACTTGGACTACAATTTAAAAAGCCACACATTTTGAGGCACCCAGCATGATGTTTCAATGAATTATGGCTCCCATGGGCACACAACACATTGTCTTTAATTATCATATATGTTAAACAACCCAGGACAAATATATTTAAAGAAGCTGTATAAATGTAGCAAATAAGTAAATAAATAAAATTCATAGTACTACACCTTACATACCCATGCAATTGCTTTTTATTGCATCATATTGCTGTATTTACACTGTTCAACCTGCCTTTATTTCATTTTGATAATTGTTATCTTTAATTCATTCTTTCTTTAGCTAGTTTTATTTTAGGTGATTTTCTAGCTTCTTATAATAATTCATTCCCTTCCCTATTTGCATAACCCTGAACTTTGGCAATATACATATTCATGGCAATACAATCTATATTCGCTTTATGGTTAGCTGTCAAGCTGTATGTATTTCTGCTTGTGCAGGGGAGAAAAGAATGTCATTCTGTCAAGATCCATTATGCATCTTTTAATGATTGTGGCACATTCTGGTAATACATTTTTCCATCATATATATAGGTTCCTATGATGTTAAACTCAGTTATTTCAATTTTCAGGAGTACTTGTGAGGGTTTCTCACCCTGGGTGTCAACTAAGGCCACTTCAGATTTTCATTCAGATGACTCCCCCAAGCCAAGCCAAAAAGCACCTAGATTATATAGTTAATACCTCAACATACCATGTTGCTGCTGTCAAGGCTCTATTAGGGGAAGAATGAGCAACAATGACAGCAATAACAGCAGCAGAAACTGTAGCAGCAACAACAATCTCTTTTCGGTCAGGTCATCAGAACAGCTTGCTACATGGCTCACTGAGATTCCATACATATAAGATTATCACTAGCAATAATTTAAGGAATGTCATCTGTTTTCTTTAAATTACAGTTAATTCAACTTAGTATTATAAAGTCATTCAAGTACTTATATTTTCAAATGGGCAGTGAAACCTCTGGGAACTCTTTATCCTAGAATGCATTGTTGCAACCTGGGATATTTGGGGGGCTTGGCACTAGTCAGCAGCAAATGGCTTACACATTCCTACTCATAAATGAACACCAATGGCAAAAATAAAGAACACAGTCTGTATGTCTTCTTAGTGTTAGTCCAACTTAGTACCTATTTATCAAACAAAACCCAACCAAATCTGGGTCTTCACTGTAATTTTTTAAAAGTTTCAGACAATAAATAAAGAATTTAACATTGACAAGTGATCAAATTGTTATTGTTATATCTTCCTGCCCTCTTTCTTCTGAAGAACCACAGATTATGCTACTTTTAACTGATCAGTCAGACCTCCTATAACTGCAGGAACTATATTTCCCTCATGGAGAAATGGTAAGGAATAATGTTATTGGGACCGAAAAGGAGGCAGGGAGAAGAGAGACAAAATACTGAAGGAGATGGGCACCTAAGCTTGCAGTTCATAGAAGCAAAAATGGATTAGAGGATTCTGGAGTCTGCTTTTAGACCAACCAGAGAGCTGATCTGAATCTGGGGAAGGGGGCAACATGTAAAGCACTAGCTGCTTTATGAGCAGAGTTTCCTTGGCTTTGTTCACATCTTATCAAAGGTACATCTGCCCCCCCCCCCTCCAAAGTGAGAGATCTTACATGTGAGATAAGTAGTACAAATGTCCATGAGGCAAGGAGGAAGGAGTTGTAAACTGAGTTCTTTTTTTTTTTTTTTTTAGTCTCCGAGGGGAAAATTCAGTTTAATCCAGTAACAGGACACTGCTCCGTGGAACATAAGAGTGTGATGTTTATGTATTTACTAATAAGTTTATTGAACAGTTTTGACAATATAATGCTTGAACTTTTGAGAAGTGACCTTTTAAAATAAAACAGAGCCAAAAGCAATACTTTGAAAGGGTTTGGCTATATTTACAAAACAAACTGACTTCTTTCTTTGCCATTGCAGCAAGAACATGTGTTTCCTTATAAATACCTTGCCTTTTGTTTCTTTCATGAGACATGACAACATAATATTTTCCCCCCTCAGTATTGTACATGAAAATCATGGCTGATACCTGTCACTTGGATAGAATGAAAATCAATTTATAACATATGAAAAATATAAAAATCTAATCATATAACAGCTGCTTCCTATACTACATCTATTTTTGAGGGTACAAAGAGGACTTGTTCTCACAGGCTGTCAGTTCATTGTCTCATGTATTAAAAAGCATACAATCTAGGAGAAATGTGACATTAGGAGTTGGCTCAAAAATGAAGGAATCACACAAGACATACTCATCTGTGAGAAATTTCTTTTCCATTTCCCTGGCCACAACACTGCTGAATATGTTTTGTCCTATGTGAATCATGAATTGTCTAACAACATACTTTCTTTCCTATCTTCCAGCCACAAAGGACAAGGCTCAATTTACTGGAGACACTTAAATTGTGATTACAAATGTGCTGACATTCTAAGAACCTTGCTTCATGTTCTGTTTTATGCTCAGCTCTCCTGAGGTTTCTTCAAATTGCGACAGGACACCATATCAGATGAGCTCTGGATCCAAGAATGTATTTTACGATCCAGCAAGATATTGTTTCAAGATGAATGTCCTTCTGCAATATGATGTACACTGTCAGGTAAAGCCCTAATTTTTAAATACTTTTATGGCATATGTCACCTCAGATGTAAAACCTTTTTTTTTTTTTTTTTGCAAATAATCTAAATCTACCGAGTAACAACTATGTAGAAGTATGTACTTCCTGAATTATAATTGTATATCATATGTATATATTTGTTGACATTATTTGTTGATTTACTACATTTCTATATAATCCAGTAGTCAAAGCACTCTGCACTGTTCATAAATAAATGCTCACATTATAAATACATCTCTTTTTGCCACTGTTTTTAATTGTATTTGTTTTTAACTTATGTGATATAGAACGCAGAACAATGGATGCAAACTGCAGGAAAAGAGATTCCACCTCAACATTAGGAGGAACTTCCTGACAGTAAGGGCTATTCGACAGTGGAACACACTCACTCGGAGTGTGGTGGAGTCTGCTTCCTTAGGGGTCTTTAAGCAGAGGTTGGATGGCCATCTGTCAGGGATGCTTTGATTTGGAGTTCTTGCATGGCAGGGGGTTGGACTGGATGGCCCTTGTGGTCTCTTCCAACTCTATGATTCTATGATTCTATGATTCTATGATATGTCTTGGATTCCCCATAATTAGGAAAATTAAAAGGCAGGTTATAAATATAATAACAGTACTACTACCGCTACTGCTACTACACAAACAAACAAATACACAAAACACAAATACATAAAAATAGTGTAAATTTTGAAACAAATCAAAAGAGCTATAGAATAAAACCAAAACTTATCTACATGCATGCATTTCTGCCATATATGACTCCCTCAGTAGGATTTACTGCATTTTTCACATCATGCTTTTATGATAGTCTTCAAAGACAACCTCATGTGCAAAATTTTAGAGTAATCAAACCAATATTCATAAGTACAGTGGTCCCCCGGGGTATGAAAACCCCGGAATCCGAAAGAGCCGGGGCTGGAAAAATGGCCCCAGCTTCTGAAAAAAAAACCCGGGTTGCGAAAGGAAAGCAGCGCGAAATTCAAATCACGCCAAGTGCTTTCCTATACTTACAGTGGTCCCCCGGGTTACGAAGGTTTTTGGGTTACGAAAGGGGTCCTGGAACGGATTACTTTCATAACCCGGGGGACCACTGTATGCACAAGTGTGGCTATATTTACCTTCTCTAATCTTCCTTCTAGCTATACTTCTGTATTTCTGGCAAGTGGATAGCCTTTGTCTAATCTATCACAGCATCACTGGACTAATCCCCCCACCTTAACCTCCAGGATCACTTTTTTCCACCTTCACCTAAGTCTTCAGGAAACTAGCTATTAGAAAAAGTACCTATAAAGTCTTTCTCTTCCTTTAGACTAAATTGCTAATGAGCTGGGAGCACAGTAAGGGCCAATACAGATGGGCAAAAGCTCTGTCCTGGAGCCGATTCAAGGGCTCAGTAGGGCTGGGTGTCCACACCCGCCCAGCCCTACTAGTCATGCCCATGTACCATCTTGCCATGGCCCTGCCCACACAGGGCGTCCAACAATGATGCATGGGCTCTGTGCTCTAAATTGTTCAAATTTTTTTATTGTATTTTCTGTGAAATGCATTGTTTGACTTTTGGTTTCTGGTAAACTGTGACTTTGTCAGATACAGCCAATTTTCTATTTATTTGCTATGACTTAACTCAATCTTTTAATTAATTGCACCTGTGAATAGGCAAAGCTCATCTCTCATTACATGTTATTGCCCACTGGGAGAAATTTTGAACTTAATTTTGGCAGCCCTCTTCTATAGAGCCATTTGTAAAATTTCACTCACCTAGAAGAGTTCTCCTGCTTGGCTTTTTAATCAGTCAGAATGTATATAGCAATATCAAGCATACAATGTCCAGGCAACTTGTCCACATCCTCAGTCTCAGCAAAATGAAAACTATCCAGCCAAAGAGGGCACACAGAAAGCTTAGACACTGCCATAGATCTCACTTTGAACATGGAGTCTTATCAGGATGAATAAAAGCAATTTTATCAGAAAAGAAATTGATAAGAATCTAATGTTTTATGTTAAGACAGTGGAAAGGGTAAAAGATCTTTAAAATCTTTAAAACCTTTAAAAGACAAAAATATTCTTTTCTTGGTAATTATTGTAATCATTGTTTTGTTGTTACAAAACTAAAACCAAACTGTTTTATCTTTGTATTTCTATGAAAGAAATGTGTTTCTGTTGGTTTTTTTTTTTGTGGTTTGTATGTTTATACTTTTTCTTTTTCAATAAAAAAAGAAAAGAAACTGCAGTCTGCTGGTGAATGGGGGGGGGGGGGGGAGAGAGAACACAAGCTTTGGAAACAATTGGTTTCAGCTAGTATTATAATAAAATGTATTGCATATTCTTAAGCCTGGTGGTAATTTCAAATTTTCTAGGGTGGCCATTCTGTAGGACAACTCCTATTGACTGTGTTGGCCACTATTTTCTTCGAAATGCTTCTCAAATAGAGAATTCAGAAAATCAAAATGGAAACTGACAGCCCAATGGAACTTTGAAGGAACCCCAATACATAATTTCTAATGCATTTAGTCCCTGGAAATATGAAAAGAAGCAATTTTGTCTCCTTTTATTCATTGAACCCTATTTCAAATTAATGTAGATATTTAAAATTCTCCATTTTTGGAATGCAATTCAATTACTGTACTAAGAATTATAATATGAAATGGTTGTATAAGAGCAAGATAATGTTCTATGCCCTCACGGTTAAATTAGGTTATGATCATATAGCTAAAAGTGTATAGTTTTGTGGTCTACAATCTGTCATAAATCTCTGTCCACCAGCTGGTGGTTTCAGCAAGAGGAAGATGTCTGTTGAAGACCCCATTTTCTTTATTTAAAAGATCCTTCATCAGTTACTTTTGTTCATTTAGCTCTGTGGAACAGTGTAACAGATTAAAAACATGTGAGAATAACGGCCTGAAAATGGGCCGATTTTCCCATCCTAAGGCAAGAATAGAAGAAGAATTCTGTTGGATCAGACCAAAAGTCAATATCACATTTCTCACAGTTAACTGTTAGATGCTTGTAGGAGATCCTTGAGTAAAAACATGAAAGCAGGTGCTCCCCAGCAATTAATATGCCGAAATATGCCAGCCTTCACCTTGAAATGAGCTTGAAAACATAATGACAGACAGTGTAGTCATTTAAATCAGAGTAATACCCAATGAGTTGTAGGTTTCTGAACTAGTTTCTGTTTCTAAAGCATTTTCATGTGTGGCTGTTTGTATAATCTGTTGTAACAGTAACATTCAATGTGAAGGAGAGTGGGTACAATTCTTGTGTAAGAGCTGTGTCACCAAAAAAGCACTTAAGAATTGGTCTGCCTGAGCTTTGACCTTCATATCCTGATGAGCACTGCTTCACACAGGTTTTATTTTTACAGATCATGCATTTCATTCAGGATAAAATTGGTCTTTTTCTGAGATTACTATTAATGGAAAATACTATATTAGTTGCCCTCATTCTATGATTATTACCTAAATGTTATAGCCTGTGTAGCCATCCTGCCTATTTCTTTATTATATTTCTTTTACTTTCTTCTGAAAGTATCCTCTGGAAGCTAAAATGGCATTCAATTTGATATTCCTGTAGTGTAAAATTTGCTCTTCTGAGAAAGTACCTTAGTGTTGCATGACATAGGTCCTAATTTTGAATTTAAGAATGAGTGGGTTCCCCCCTTCCCTTCTCCTTTCCTTTTTCCTTTTAGTATAACCTTTTGCAAACTCTGCCTAGTGTGTGAATTTAAGTTAGAGTCATTATTTTAAAATTTATATGATTCCCTGTTGGACTGACACAGCTTTTTGATTGCTCACTGAGCCCAGTTAACTTGACATATGATCTACATTAAGTGGTTGTGAGAAGCAGAAATATGTGGGGACAGCAGAATACAAGTAAAATAAGCATGGCACTCAATGTACTATTTGTTAGTAATGTCTTGTGATTAAGTGGCAATGCTGGACCATGGGGTTTTCATTAGATAAACTGTACACTACAGGGCAATTTAACAGAACAAACAAAATGCAAACAGTGATTAAACAATGGTATGAAATGATCGGAACATACACCATATCCAGGAAGTCCCATCCATCTAGATGAGCCAAGACAAATTCTAGAGTATGCAAATCATTCAGTGCTCATGAGCAGTATCTTATATGTACTGATGTTTGTGTGTAAAGCTCTTCTACATAAGAAGGACTCTTGAATGGGCCCCAATTTCCTAGCAGAAAGTAGCCCTATTACACCCATAGGTTTGTGGGTGTATGTGATATCTTCTTGTTATTGGGATGGGGAGGTGAAGGGAGGTGAAGGGAGACCTATCTGGAAATAAAATAATGGAGGATCCAAAGAAAGCAGTGCAGTACCGCTGGAATCCACAACTCTTCCATACATGTTAGCTGAAGCCAATGTTTTACATATAGTACTCATGGACCTCCATCTCTACAGGTCAATCCACATTTTTGTATATAATTTCTTTTCATTTCATGAATGTTTGTGTGTTAATTTCAATAATATTCATATATTTGAGCCCATTTTTTGTACTTGTGATAAGTGCAATATTGAAACAGTGAGTCTCGTGATTAGCAACTTATGGCTCCTTCAGAGGGGCATGATATGTCTTGGGACTTCCCCCCAAAATAAAATAAAATAAAATAAAATGGGGGAGAATTTCCAGCTGGTGCTAGATATTACCAACAGATAGTCCAGGACAACAGAAATGTTGTTTGGATATTTTTAAACAAACAAAAAAAAACAAAACAAAAAAACTACAGTGACAAACATTGCCATCTCCAGCAAGTACACCAACCTGTTCTAATCTGAACATCAGGCAGCTCAGAGTCAGCCAGCTAGCCAAGAAGCTTCCCTTCCCTCAACAACTGGAAGAAGAAGCAACAACAGCAGACTGACACAACTGAGTGGAGTCAAGCCAGGAGACAGGAGCCTCCTTCTCAAGCCCCACTTCATCAGGCCAAGACTGGCAGCGGTGGCCGAGGAAAGTAGTGAGTGAGCGTGGTAAAGGTGGCAAATTCCAAACGCCTCCTCTCCAGCCCCAGAAGAACAGTGCCAGCCAAAGCCAATCCAGGAGACAGGAGAGCCACATTCCATTGGGCCAAGAGCGGTAGCAGCAGATGAGGAGCAGAGATCGGGAGGTTGGGCGTTTGGCCATAGGCATGCCCTCACCATCTCCTCCCCCAAGCTCAGCACCTGTGGTGGCACCGTGGATCCGGGGAGCCGCCGGGACTATATAAGCCCCAAACTAACATCTGAGCTCCAGGATGTGGCGGAGAAGCTACAGGAGTGGAGACCGGGAGGTTGGGGGTTTGGCTGTGCCCTCACCAAGAAGCCTTTGCTGCCCTCTCCAGGGGCAGCAGAGCAGCGGAGGGGGAGGAGCCAGGTCACCAGGCCTATTTAGGCCCCAGCAGTCCCTCCCCCTCAGTGACAGTGCAGTAGCAATGGCTGAGAGGGGCGGCCAGACCATCAGGGCTGTACAGGCCCAAGAAGCCTTTGTTGCCCTGTCCAGCAGTAGTGGAGCAGCAGAGGAGGCGGAGTGGGAGGGAGGAGGAAGACCAGGTCATCTGGGACTATTTAGCCCCCAATAACCACCCCCCCCCCCCAAAATGGCAAGGGCAGTGGAGAGGAGTTTTCTCTGTTGATAACCAGCTGGATTATCCACCTTTCTCACTAGATAATGGAGCTGAGAATAGTCTGTCCTACAGAATGGCCACCCTAGAAAATTTGAAATTACCACCTGGCTTAAGGATATGCAATACATTTTATTACAATACTAGCGGGTATTGAGGTTGTGTGGGGGCAGGGAAGGTATGGCAGCAACAGAATGAAGACATGTTAAAAAAGAAGTAGGGATCGATGTCTGGTTTCTATCCCTTCTTCAGTTCACTCTGTTTCCCAGGATAATTTGGAGAGCGGACCAACCATTCCACAGCCCCTTAATCTGCTCCTCTGCAATGTCAGGTCGGCCAAAGGTAAGAACCATATCATCCACAATCTTCTTCTGGATGAACAGGCCAACCTGACATGGTTTACAGAGACCTGGCTGGGAAATGCCAGCACTGCTACGTGGGCACAGGCTCTCCCAGCTGGTTACACGGTCAGTGAGCAGATAAGGGAAAGGGGGTGGGGGCAGCGGCGTGGCAATAGTCCATAGAAACAACTTGACCTTGATCAGGAAACCTGTCTGGAAAAGAACCCACATTGAGTGAATATACATTAGCTTGAAGACCAGGAATAGTCTGGGGATTCTGTTGGTATACTGGTCACCCCGTTGCCTAACAGACTTCCTAACTGAGCTGACTCAGCTGGTCTCTCAGTTGTTGTTGGAGTCACCCAGACTTTTGTTCTTGGGCGACTTTAACATCTCTCTGGAGACCGGCCTGTCTAATCTTTCTGGAGCGGCTCAGGAGTTCATGGAATTCATGACAAGCATGAACCTTTCCAAATTGTCAATGAGCCTACCCATTGTGCGGGTCATACACTTGATGGGATTTTTAGTACGGAAGAGGAGTATCCGTGGGCGGAGGTAACTAAAACCTCCACATTATCATGGACGGATCACTCCCTGATCCAGATGGACCTCAAAGCCGCTTTTCGTCCCCCCCCCCCCCCAGAATGATCCACCCTCAAATGCTAATGGAACCAATTGGTTTCCAGAAAGCCTTAGAGGATTTAGTGGTTGGGAACGCCGGCAATTCTGTCCAAGCCTTGGTCAACACTTGGAACACCGATATAACCAAGGCTATCAAACACATTCACCCCCGAGAGTCCTTTCCAGCCCGCTTCCAACCGTAAAACCCTGGTTCACTGATGAGCTCAGGAGGATGAAGCGGGTTGGACAATGACTAGAGCGCAAGTGGTGGAAGACTCGGCTCTTGTTGATCAGTCAGGCTGCTGATCAGTTTCAGGGCACAGTACAAGGTTGGTTTTAACCTTTAAAGCCCTACATGGCTTGGGTCCATCCTATCTTAGGGACCGCCTCTTCCCTTATGACTCCCCTGCATGCTCTGGTCCTCTGAGAGGAACCTGCTACAGCCTATGAAGACCAGGCTGTTGCAGACCTCCCAGAGGGCCTTCTCTGCCACCGCTCCCAGGCTGTGGAATGGCCCACCGGATGAGATACATCTTATTATGACTCTTGACGGCTTTAAAAAAGCTGTAAAGACATATCTTTTCCGGCAGGCCTTCCCTGATAGTGGCTAACTCTTCCTGTCTCCAAAGCTATACTCAGAGTCTTTCTAGCTTATCCAGCCACTACTAATGTTGCCATAGAACTATTGGTTTTAGATATTGTTTGTTGTATTGTTAATTTGTTTTTAATCTGTGTTAATCTAATCCTATTTTAAGGGGTGGGAGGTAGGGACTGGGTTGTAGTAATTTTAACTGTAATCGTTTTTACTTCTGTTGTACCCTGCTCCTATTTCTAGCTTAGAGGGGTGGGTTATAAATAAAATATTGTTGTTGTTGTTGTTGTTGTTGTTGTTAATTTGCAATGAAAATCTGCCTAACTGCAATCCATATCCCCCTCAGTACTACACATCTTCAAGGACTAGGTTGGTGAGGGATGAACTATTGAATCAACTCTCTGTGAGGTATAATCCAGGAGGCTTGTCACCCAAAATGCTGGGGTTCTGGGAGGGCACCCACAAATAAATACATTTGGGGGGAAATAAATAATAGCTCAAAGGAGAGTTATAGAACAGTTGGCACAACAGGCAACCTGGGTTAGCAACCCAATGTATACTGGTTCCAAATCACACAGAACTCCAGAGGCAGAATGCAAATAGGTTTTTGTATTTTTATTAAGGAAATAACACACAGACACACACACACACACACACACACACACACACGTTAGGAATAAGACCTAAGGGAAAATATCAGGATCTGGGACAAATATGAAGGGGTTACCTTTGGTCATTCAGGAGCCATGATGAGTGAGCAATTGAGCAGAGCTGAGTCACGGGAGGTGAGATCAGAGGCTGAAAATTGCAAAGTCACACTGCATGGGGGACTTGTACATATGTAACACAGCAGGAAGAGGCTGGACAAAGTGCCTGAGCTTGACACATGTATATAAGTGGAGGAGTCTCATTGTACAGTGTGGGTTGATGGTGTTGTGTGTTATGCGAGTAGCTTTGTCAAAAAGAACAAAATTGTATACAGTGCAACCATAAGTAAAGAGCCTCCTTGAGATATATCAGTGTTTTGTCTTCTTTGCCACTTCTGGGAGAGGGAGAAGGAGTTCTCCAGCCTGCATAGAGCTACGTGTCACTTCTTTGGTGGCCATCCAGGTGCATAGCTTCAGTGTGATGCAACACAGTTTGCACAATCGCATTAACAACACACATACAACATATACATTCAAGAACACACATAAGAACTAAGAAGAAAAGGTGGGGAAAGTGGAATAGTGGAAGTGTTGCTAACAGTGATATATTACTAACCTTGGAATGTAGTTCAGATCAATGGGAGTCCAAAATAGAGAAGGCTCAACAGCCACTGCTGTAAGTGGGGTGGCAGGTGTATTGGGGAGACTAGTCTAGTCAAATCAACAGCATCCCTGTACTGCTAAACTAGACCTTGGAAATACTGTTTTGCCACCAATATTTCTATCCAAAACTTTTTCTTAAGGGCAGAAACTAAGGAATGAAAGGAGATTCTTGCTAAATGTTTTCCCAGAAGGAAAGGAACGGTTAGGAGCTGCAGTAAATGCAGAGCTGATTAGAGTGAATACTTCAGACAAAAGGATTTACATTCCTTGCTGGAATGTCCCTGTCCGGTGTATGCATGTGACCCATTGTTTCCCTATAAAGACAAAAGGGATTATGCTGCTGTCTCAAAAAAATCCCATCATGGTGGGTGCCTTCCTTGCTCCCTTGCTAACACAAACTATTTTTCCAAGTGTAAAGTGGCCATGCTTCTGCAGTGGGGTCATTCCTACATCCCTCACCCCTGTGTCCCTTTTAATATTAACTTGATATTAAATATGAGTAGTGATCGGGTGTGTGGGCTTGGGGTAACAGGCCTTATCTGAGAATGCATGTTTTGTATAGACAGGATCCTTTACTTACCTAGTTAATGGAAATCCCTCCAAAAACACTAGCAATGGATTGCTAGTGCCTGGAATGGATTTGAGAAACTGCTAAACTAGAGTTTTGAAGTTTACATTCATTCATTTAATACCTATAGATTGAAGTGTTGAAATGAGGAAGCCCTGGTTCACATCTCCACTCGATCATGAAACTCAGAGCTTGTCCACATAAGAAAAAAGAAGTGGTTTCACCTCATTTGGGAGGAAACTAGAATGAAGCCATTCTCAGGGTTAAACACCAGAGCAAAATAACCCCCAATTTGTTTCAGTTCAAGCCAGAAAGTACAAACAAAAAAGAACTCTATCATTCCAGCATATGGACTGTGTGCTAGTGTGGAGATGAAAGAAGAGGCCAGCAAGTGCCTGGCACCATTGCTGCTCATAATTTTCTTTGTTGTCCACCTTTGAATTGATTGCACATGCACAGGAGTGTTCAGCTGCATGATCAATCCATCACACACCCTGTGAAGCAAAATGACAACCAAATGACAGGTCACCGACAATACAATGTATTTAATAATAATAATATTAACAATCATAGAATCATAGAATCATAGAATCATAGAGTTGGAAGAGACCACAAGGGCCATCCAGTCCAACCCCCTGCCATGCAGGAACTCCCAGTCAAAGCATCCCCGACAGATGGCTATCCAGCCTCTGCTTAAAGACCTCCAAGGATGGAGACTCTACCACACTCCGAGGGAGTGTGTTCCACCGTCGAACAGCCCTTACTGTCAGGAAGTTCCTCCTAATGTTGAGGTGGAATCTCTTTTCCTGCAGCTTGCATCCATTGCTCCGCGTTCTGGTCTCTGGAGCAGCAGAAAACAAGCCTGCTCCCTCCTCAATATGACATCCCTTCAAATATTTGAACAGGGCTATCATATCACCTCTTAACCTTCTCTTCTCCAGGCTAAACATCCCCAGCTCTCTAAGTCGTTCCTCATAGGGCATGGTTTCCAGACCCTTCACCATCTTAGTTGCCCTCCTTTGGACCCGCTCCAGTTTCTCCACATCCTTTTTGAATTGTGGTGCCCAGAACTGGACACAGTATTCCAGGTGGGGCCTCACCAAAGCAGAATAGAGAGGCACTATTACTTCCTTTGATCTAGACACTATACTTCTATTGATGCAACCTAAAATAGCATTGGCCTTTTTAGCTGCTGCATCACACTGCTGACTCATGTTCAACTTATGGTCTACTTGGACTCCTAGATCCCTTTCACACATAGTTTCATTCAGCCAGATGTCCCCCATCCTATATCTGTGCATTTCATTTTTCCTCCCTAGGTGCAGAACCTTACATTTCTCCGCATTGAATTTCATTTTGTTAGCATTGGCCCAGCTTTCTAGTCTATTCAGGTCATTCTGAATTTCAATCCTGTCTTCTGGAGTATTGGCTACTCCTCCTAATTTGGTGTCATCTGCAAATTTGATAAGTATGCCCCCAATTCTGTCATCCAAGTCATTAATAAAGATATTGAATAGCACTGGGCCCAGGACAGAACCCTGTGGGACCCCACTGGTCACTTCTTTCCAGGATGAAAGGGAGCCATTGTTGAGCACCCTTTGAGTTCGGTCAGTCAACCAGTTACAAATCCATGTAATGGTTACCTTGTCTAGCCCACATTTTACGAGCTTGTTTGCAAGAATGTCATGGGGAACCTTGACAAAGGCCTTACTGAAATCAAGATATACTATATCCACAGCATTCCCTTCATCTACCAAACTGGTAATTTTATCAAAAAAGAGATCAGATTTGTCTGGCAAGACTTGTTTCTCTGAAACCCATGTTGGCTTTTTGTGATTATGGCATTGGCCTCTAAATGTTCACAGACTCTCTGCTTAATGATCTGCTCTAGAATCTTTCCTGGAATTGATGTCAGACTAACTGGACGATAATTGTTGGGATCCTCTTTTTTCCCCTTTTTGAAGATGGGCACAACGTTTGCCCTCCTCCAGTCTGCTGGGACTTCTCCTGTTCTCCAGGAGTTCTCAAAGATTATTGCCAATGGTTCCGATATTACATTCGCCAGTTCTTTTAATACTCTAGGATGTAGTTCATCTGGTCCTGGAGATTTATATTCATTTAGGTTAACCAGGTATTCCTGTACTATCTCTTTACTTATTCTGTGCTGAGATTCCCCTATTCTGTCTTCTGCTCCATTATCCTTAGGTTGACCACCCTTTGCCTTTTCTGAGAAGACTGAAGCAAAGAAGGTGTTGAGTAATTCTGCCTTTTCTTTGTCATCTTTGAGCATTTTGCCATCTTCTGCACGCAGTGGCCCTACTGTTTCCTTCTTCTTCCTTTTGCTTCGGACATACCCAAAAAAGCCCTTTTTGTTGTTCTTAACCTCTCTAGCCAGCCTGAGTTCATTCTGTGCTTTAGCTTTTCTGACTTTACCCCTACATGTGCTGGCTATTTGTTTGAATTCCTCTTTCGTGATTTCCCCATTTTTCCATTTCTTATACATGTTCTGTTTAAGGCTTATCTCAGTTGAAAGTTCCTTAGTCATCCATCCTGGCTTCTTGAGACACCTCCCATTTTTCTTCCTCATTGGAACTGTTTGAAATTGCGCCTTCAGTATCTCCTTTTTGAGAAACTCCCATCCGTCTTGAACTCCCTTCTCTTTTAGTTTTCTTGACCATGGGATCTCCCCCAGTATTTCTCTAAGTTTATTGAAATCAGCTCTCCTAAAGTCTAGAATGCGTGTCTGACTATGCCTGGCTTCCCCTTTCCGCTGTATAACAAACTCCAGGAGAACATGGTCGCTTCCCCCTAAGGATCCAACCACTTGCACCCCATTGACTAGGTCATCCCTGTTGGTTAAGATCAGATCTAAAATAGTTGATCCCCTTGTTGTCTCTTCCACCTTTTGGACAATGAAATTGTCTTCCAGGCAAGTGAGGAATTTGCTAGACCTTGAGGATTTGGCTGACTTTGACTTCCAGCAAATATCCGGATAGTTGAAGTCCCCCATCACTACTACATCTCTCCTTTCTGAGTGTGTGCTCATCTGTTCTAGAAAGGCATCATCCAATTCCTCTGCCTGAGTCGGGGGTCTGTAGTAGACTCCCACAGTAACATCCCTGTTGTTTCCCTCTCCTTTAATGTTTATCCAGATGCTCTCCACCTGGCTTCCAGTATTGACTTCCTGGATCTCTTCACTGGTGTAAATATCCCTGACATATAATGCTATTCCTCCTCCTTTCCTGTTTGGCCTGTTTCTCTTAAAAAGGTTATATCCCTCTATTTCTACATTCCAGTCATGAGACTCATCCCACCAGGTTTCAGTGATGCCTATTATATCATATTTGCTCTGTTGTGCTAGGAGTTCGAGTTCATCCTGTTTATTTCCCATACTATGTGCATTAGTGTAGAGACATCTAAGAACATGTGTTCCCTTTACTTGCTGCCTGTGCAAATTTTTTTGCTTCCCACTGTTGGGTCCTTGCACTGTTTGCCTTGTTCCCTCTATGTCAGTTTGATTATTTTCTCCAGCCCTTTTGCCTTCCAAAATAATGTCTCCCTCCCCCATATAACTCAGTTTAAAGCCCTCCTGATCAGATTTTTGAGACTTTTGGCAAAAATGTTTTTGCCAACTGGTGTGAGATGCAGCCCATCCCTTGCCAGAAGTCCCTCCTCATGGAACCGCAGCCCATGATCCAAGAATCCAAACTGTTCTTGGCGGCACCATCTACGGAGCCAGTTATTCACCTCTGCTATTTTCTTCTCCCTTCCTGGACCATGCCTTTCTACTGGGAGAAGAGATGATATGACAACCTGTGCATCCATCTCTTTCAGCTTCCTTCCTAGAGCCTCATAATCCCTTATGATATTCTGAAGGCTGTGCCTTGCAGTATCATTGGTTCCCACATGAACCAGAAGAAAGGGGTGTTGATCAGTAGGCTTGACAAGTCTTGTCAGCCTCTCAGTTACATGATGGATCTTTGCCCCAGGGAGACAACACACCTCCCGAGACATCTTGTCAGGCCCACAAACCACTGCTTCTGTACCCCTCAGCAAGGAGTCCCCCACAACCACCACACGCCTCCTCCGAGGTTTAGCAGCGGCTGTTCCCTTTCGTGGTACTCTCAGTCTCCCCTGCTCTGTCCCTGATGTCTGTCCCTGCTGCTTTTCCTCATCATCTCTGATAACAGAGAGAGATTCAAAGTGATTCTGTAGCTGCAAGCTCACAGAACGAACCGTGGTTTCCCTACTTCTGCGTGTAACTTTCCTCCAACCATCTCCTTCTTTTGTGTGTGAAGTGACCTCTTCTTCCTCAGCAACTTTCTCTGTGTGTTTCCTGTCCAGGACCATCTGGTCCTTTCTGTTCAAGAGAACCTCCTGCTCTCTGTGATGCTGAAGTGTTGACACCTGGGCCTCCAACTGCTGAACTCTTCCTTCTAAGAGGGCTACCAACTTGCACTTGGTGCAGGTGAAGTTCCCCACATCTATAGGCAAGAAGACAAACATCCCACAGGTGTTGCAGGTGACTGCTGCAGGTCCCTCAGTGTCCATAGTGAGAAGTCTTAAGGAAGCAATGAAACAAGACTGTGGGCTTCTCCTGTAAAACACCAGTGTAAAAAATCCCTGTGTGGCTGGCCTTTGTCCCCAAGCTCTGTTAGTGAGCTCAATCAACTGGGCCTACAGGTATCTAGAAAGTTCCTGGCTGCTAGCTCCTTCTAGAGGCAAGTCCCTGATTCACTTCCTCTGAATCCCCACAGCCCCTTAAGGGAATAGTGGGAAGAAAAGTATAAATATTGAATGAGTTTGTCCTCACTGTGTTCAGGCTACCTTCTCCTCTGTACTTCCCCCCTGCCTTGGCTATCAAATATAAAAATGAGTATGAAAAGAAAAAAATCCGCGCGCCGTTAGGCGCGCGCCTCTCCTAAAATGAGATTTCTCTTTCCTCCTCCCCAATGAACCAATGAAATGGCTCACAAATTCAAATTTTAAGGTCTTACCCAATCAAAAGGCACACAGAGAAGCACAGGTTTACCTTGAGGAAGGTATGGCCAGAAGCCTCTCCTAGCAGTTATATAAAATGAGATTTCTCTTTCCTCCTCCCCAATGAACCAATGAAATGGCTCACAAATTCAAATTTTAAGGTCTTACCCAATCAAAAGGCACACAGAGAAGCACAGGTTTACCTTGAGGAAGGTATGGCCAGAAGCCTCTCCTAGCAGTTATATAAAATGAGATTTCTCTTTCCTCCTCCCCAATGAACCAATGAAATGGCTCACAAATTCAAATTTTAAGGTCTTACCCAATCAAAAGGCACACAGAGAAGCACAGGTTTACCTTGAGGAAGGTATGGCCAGAAGCCTCTCCTAGCAGTTATATAAAATGAGATTTCTCTTTCCTCCTCCCCAATGAACCAATGAAATGGCTCACAAATTCAAATTTTAAGGTCTTACCCAATCAAAAGGCACACAGAGAAGCACAGGTTTACCTTGAGGAAGGTATGGCCAGAAGCCTCTCCTAGCAGTTATATAAAATGAGATTTCTCTTTCCTCCTCCCCAATGAACCAATGAAATGGCTCACAAATTCAAATTTTAAGGTCTTACCCAATCAAAAGGCACACAGAGAAGCACAGGTTTACCTTGAGGAAGGTATGGCCAGAAGCCTCTCCTAGCAGTTATATAAAATGAGATTTCTCTTTCCTCCTCCCCAATGAACCAATGAAATGGCTCACAAATTCAAATTTTAAGGTCTTACCCAATCAAAAGGCACACAGAGAAGCACAGGTTTACCTTGAGGAAGGTATGGCCAGAAGCCTCTCCTAGCAGTTATATAAAATGAGATTTCTCTTTCCTCCTCCCCAATGAACCAATGAAATGGCTCACAAATTCAAATTTTAAGGTCTTACCCAATCAAAAGGCACACAGAGAAGCACAGGTTTACCTTGAGGTAAACAAACTGGACAGTTCAACAGCAGGCCATTGGGGAAGGGGGGAGGGAAGGAAGCATGTATGGGGGTGGGGGTGGGCTCCATAATGTTGTGCTATTGTGTCAACAGATGCATTGATGTTTGTGTGATCAAGTGACCAGTCACATGGCTGGTTGCACAATGTGTCAAATGGCCTGGCTGGTGGGTGGAATGAGGATGGCAATTGGTGGCCACTGGTTGTGTGTCTAGGAGGCACTTGTACACATGCATTTGGGGTGGAACAGGAAAAAATAATAATGGTGTGGTACAGCTTGTACCTGTGAATGCCCCATTTTGGCAGGTCAGTCTCTGCAGAAGAAGGGTGGTGGTGTGAACTGCCTGTCAGTGCCCAGCCCATTGTGGGAGCTGCTGGTGCAGTCTGCAGGTTCTCCCTGCAAATAGGAAAACTTCAGAGGTAATCAAGCTTTTGCCTTCTGTCTACTTAGTGCATCAATGAGTGACTTGTGGTCCAAGAATCCCACTTAAATTAAGATCACCAACTCCTTTTTAGGAAAGAAGTAACCCTGCAAAAACTGGGCTCACCTATATTCTATATGGACACTAAGGTTACACGTATAACATGATACAAAGTTGTGTGATGTGCTTCAACATGTTTACTTGTTGAATTAATATTATTCTCTCTGGATATGCATTTATCTGTGTCTTAAAATTACGACATTGGGGAGAATTGGCAAAATCTGCCATCTTTGCAGTTTTTGTGTAACCTTTAAAAGTATATCATTAACAATGACCAACAAAAAATATAACAAGACGGATAACATTTCAAGCTCCCACTCACACCATGAGATAGACTTCTTGCTAACTCTGCATTCATTATTCATGCAAATTAATATCTTGATTGTGCTATGCTAGAATACTATTATGTGCAGCAAGCCTGCTTACACTGCTCCTAGTAAATGATACTTTACTGTGGTTTGCCACCAAGATGCTTGTAAATATTTATTACCTCTTTGTACTTGACCAGTTCAGTGGTGAGTTCAGCAGGATTTTTTTTCCTCCAGGTTTTTATCCATTCCACAGCACATATACTGATTATTGAGTACTAGAAAATATAAGGCTCTCTCTCTGCGGATTGCATTTAAGTTTTCTACCATAAACATAATTAAGGCAATGTGTCATGTGTCATGTAAGTTCTGCTTTGAAGCATGAACAGCAAAAGAGACATTCTGAAAATGGAGTTGCAATATAATTTTAGAGCTACACATATTACCACCCTCAATGTTTTATAAAATTTATGTCTGAATGAGTGACGGCTGAGAAGGAATGAATTCTGGCCCAGTCCACACAGCCAAGCATTAGATTATGTGATTAATCCTAATTAGTTAGTTTGAATGATGAAGACAGACCAGAGGCTGCTCAGAGAATGAAGTGGTAGTGAGAATCCCCTTCTCTCAATACCTCTCTCTCATCCATCATCTGTTGATTCTAACCCATAATCTAAACTGGGCTTTAGCAATAGCAATAATAGTTTCATTTATATACTGCTTCATACTGAACTAAGCAGTTTACAACTGTAAGCTAATTGGGTACTCATTTTAGCGACTTCAGAAGCATACAAGCCTGAGTCGAGCTTGAGCCCTGGTTGGTATTGTATTCACAATCTTATGGTTTTGAGTGAGTGGCTGCAGTACAGCCATTTAACCACTGTGCCACCAGGGCTCTTCATTTTGTGTTTTGTGATTTTTTTTAAGTACTAAGAAATCTTAGGAATATTTCAACAACTTTCACCAAATCCCTTTAGATTATGGAATTACAACCAACAGAATTTTAAAAAATAATACTAAGACTTATTTTTTTTTTTTTAAAAAAAACCCTATATCCAAACTTAATTAGATTTAGCAATAGCAATAGCACTTTTCTATACCACTTTATAGTGCTAAGCACTCACTAAGTGGTTTACAATGTGTTAACCAATTTGGTACTTATTTTACCAACCTGTGAAAAGATGGAAGGCTGAGTCATCCTGGAACCCTGCTGGATCAAATTGGCTGCAGTACCAGCATTTAACCACTATGCCACTAGAGGATAGGAGCCCCTCCATTTATGCTTCTCCCCTATAATGTGATCCGGGGAGGAGCCTTTGATGGCCTGTTATTGGAGAGACCAGCAGCTTAAAAATAAATGGTGCTGTTGGTGGCCGTTATGAGAGGTGGGGTCAGGGCTCAGCCTAATTCCAGGCACAATACAAAATGTTGGTCGTTACCTTTAAAGCCCTATATGGTTTGGGCCTGAGTTACTTGAAGGAGCGCCTCTCCCTGCATAATCCGCCTTGCACTCTCAGAACATAGGGAAGAATCTGTTAGATTCCATCAATACAAGGCTGGTATCAACTTCCCACAAGGCATTCTCTGCAGTAGCCCTGAAGCTTTGGAACGACTTGCTGGAGGAGATCCGTCTTATCACTTCCTTGGATGCTTTTAAGAAAGCTCTTAAGATGGATCTTTTTTGGCGGGCCCACCCACCTGATCTACTTTAATGGATCGGGAATGGATAGACAAAACTAGATCTATAACAGATACTGTAACATTTCCTGGATTAAGGACAGAATGTGTAGTGAGTTTTATTGATGATGTAATTGTTTTTAATGTTTTAGATTGTATCAATTGTGTATGTATTTTAAAACTATTGGAATCCCACCTCGATCTGAAGGGACAGGTGGGAAATACAAATAATAATAATAATAATAATAATTATTATTATTATTAATTGAGGCTTGTCAACCCATCCCAGTTTTGTGCAATGCTGGAGCAGGGAAGACCTTGCCTGCTCTAGCTAGCTATTCTCAGCTGTCCTCTTTGGCCCGGAGAGGAAGAGAGCCAGTGTTGCTGGCTCACTTTTGGGCAAGCGGCAAACCAGCTGGATTGGCTCTGTGGTAGCCATCTGTGAAAGCTGGGAGAGAAGGTGAACCGGCATCGCCAGATTGGTTCTAAGATAGCCAGCAGGGAGCCAGCTGGCTGGACAGCATGGCAACCAGCCACAAGAGCCCATGGAGCAGCAGTGATGGGCCAGGAACATGGAGCACAGTCCCTTTTGCAACACCAGGGGCCTCCTTCACCCAGTTGCAGGACTCCCAATAAACACCACTGGAGATCAAGGAAGATCAGTGCAGAGACCAAAAGGCTGTCGTAGGAGCTGGGTGTGTGTGTTGGGTCCTTCCAGAGCATGCTTGGTCGGCCTTATTACAGTATTGGGGGGAGGGCTGGGACAGGAAGATAATAACCCCTTCTCTTTCATTGTAGGCTATCTCCCCCTAGCTAATAAGTGTGGCAGCCATTTTGTTGAGGCTCAGCAGCCATTTTGTATTTGTAGCCATTTTGAATTGCTGCATTTTCAGCCTTATTGAGGATGCCTATGGTTCTATGAGGAGTGCCATACAACTTCAGGGGCCCCAGCTCAACATACCAAACATTTTAGGGTTAATTTTTCATGCTAGGCTGGGTTTGGTCTGGAAAGTATTTGGCTGGGAGTCTTCCGATAAACACAAGGGCAGCTGGTGTTATCCCACTATATAACAATGACACAAGCACATACACTCATTAGTGTTGGGGTGGGGGGAACGTTATACTATTCAAGTTTGTTCTGCTCAGTAAAGCATTGTTTTTCAGATGGCACCCTTATATTATTTGCTCAGTAATAGGAATTGTTAATGGCTCCAAAGAAGGGAACAGGATGTTGTAAGGGCAAGGGCTCTGACCCCAAAGCCCGCTGAAAGAGGGTTCAGTTGGTGGATGCTGAGGAGGATAGCGATAAAGAGATCCTTTGGGAATCAGTGCTATCCAGATTGCAGCCTTTGGAATCTGAGAGGGCTGGATATGTTCAACCTGCTTCTTCTGGGCATAAGTCAGCTAAGATGTCTGAACAAAACAGAATATACAGCCAAGTTTGCATCTTACTACCGTAGAGCAGTATGAAGCCCAAGATGAGGGTTGTCTGCAGTCAATGTGTCAGGAGGCATCTAGGCTAGTGCCCCTAGAGGGTTAATGAGCTGCAGTGGATAATCACGTTCCAGACATCCATGGCTGCCTTCATCACAGGTCACTTGGCCATGGGGTCTAGGTCAACTGCAAGCAAAATTGCAGCCTAACCCCATATCTGGGGCTTTTATGGCTGCAGGGGTGCCAGATCCCCATTTGGGGGTGGCCCTCCTCACAGACAACACCAGCTTTTGGTTGGAAGCCCTGGTAGTGCAGTGGTTAAATGGCTGTACTGCAGCCACTCATTCAAAACCATAAAGTTACAAGTTCAATACCAGCAAAAGGGTTCATGCTTGACTCAGGCTTGCATCTTTCTGAGGTCGCTAAAATGAGTATCCAAATTGTTGGGGGCAAATTAGCTTACAGTTGTAAACTGCTTAGACACTGCTTAGGTGGTATGAAGCAGTATATAAATGAAGCTGTTTGTTTTGTTTGTTAGTTGGTTCATGGCCTCAATCAATTCCATAGCAAGGTATGGGTGGTCAACACATGGCTTATCCTACAGGATATGAGTTAGCCTCTCCATCTGCGAAACCAGTTGGTGATATCACACTTCCCCTAGGTGATCATTTATCACAAGCTATGCAAGATACACTATTAAGAGGTGAATATGTTGACATGTTTACTCTGATGTATCGGGAGTTAGATAAGAAGGAGAAAGAGGAGCTTGAAGACAAGGAAAAGAAAAGTTGAAGAAGAGGTGGGTTGATAGAAATTGGTCCAGCTGGCTTTCATGCTTCTTGATATATGCAGTTTTTGTAGCAAGAGTTCAGCCATTAGGGCTGCCATGGGTCCTACATAGATTGTCCAGGACCAGTTTGGTTGCACTATGATGAGGCTTTCTGTATGCGGACTGCCATTTACCCCTCATTACGGTGGGATATGATGCCTACACAATGGAAGTGCTCACATAGTGGACATCTGGTCCAGAAAACATGTATTTAGTCTTCCTTTTGTGGTTTAGGAACAACAGGCCAAGAACAGAAATTGTTATGCTGGAGTTTGGCCTTCTAGGAACTTTCTGTTCCAAATTTGAGGGTGTCCCCATTGGGGATAAGAATTCCAGCGTATACATCATCTTGCCTATCCCAAGGGAGACTTGGTTAACTATGCCATTCCACATGAATTGACTGCTGTTAAATGTACCTCTTTCAATGCCGCCATGAGGGAAGTCAGGAAATATGGATTGGGGGTGGAATTGGCTACACATGATGTTAAATTAGCTTTTCACCTGTTGTTATCTCACCCAATCGATTTTGAATTGTTAGGTTTTAGTTTTGCTGGTGCATTTTACATAGACCAGGCACTTCCTATGGGATGCTCAATCTCTTGCTTAATTTTTGAAACACTTGGCACATTTTTAAGTGGGTGTTGAAGACCAAGTCGGGCTTAAAAGGGGTTATACATTACTTAGATGGTTTCCTGTTCGTGGGGTAATGTGACTCTGGCCAGTGTCTCCAGTTGCTACAATGCTTTGTAACACTAGCCAGAGGGTTGGAGGTTGCTTTGACGCCAGAGAAGACAGAGGGTCCAGACCAGCAGTTTACCTTCCTAGGTATACTTTTAGATATGGTTAACCAATGCTCTAGACTCCTGGATGACAATTTGTTAGGTCTAAGGAGTAGGGTCAACAGCTTTGCTTCCCTTAGAAAGGCAACACTAAGGGAATTTCAAGAGCTCATTGGCCACTTGAATTTTGCCTGTAAGGCTGTGGACCCAAGTAGGGCTTTCTGTGATGCCATTAGTGGTATTTCATGCCCTCACCATAGGATCAGGTTTACACATGTATCCATCAGGATCTACATATTTGGTCTACATTCTTAGAAAAGTTCAATGGTATATCATTTTGGAGAGAGGTTAAGAAGCTAGATGATAAGCTAAAGATCTTTTCTGATGCCACAGGTTAAATAGACTTTAGAGTCTATTTTCAGGGTAGATGGTGTGCCATTACTTCAGACTTAACATTCTTGGAATTGTTCGCTATTTTAGTTGCAGTACGTTTATGGGCAAATGAGTTGGCCACCTCTGTGGTTATTTTGGGTGTGACAACATGGTGGTTGTTCAAGTAGTAAATTCATTGACTTCCAAATTAACCAGGTTTTTGAGATTAATCCATGCATTCACTTTGCATTGTTTGACCCATAATATTCGCTTAACTTTTTCATATGCAGATGGAGCAATTCAGGCAACCAGCTCCAGAGACAGTGGATTCTCCAGACCCGACATGTTTCTCTTGTGTCCATCGAGTGTCCACCAGGTCTGTAATTTATGTAGGGTCTCTTTACCTTATCTCCAATCTTCTCTTGTTTTTATATAATCCTTGTCCTAGTCTGGTAGAAATAATAGTTTCTTATTTATAGTATTTGTAGTGGTAGAAGTCCTTGATAATAATAGTGGTAGTCCTTAGTAATAGTAATAGTAATAGTCCTTAATAGCAGTGATAGTAGTAGTAGTAGTAGTGGTAACAGTCCTTTGCTTTTGGACGTGTTAGTCTTTAGTAATTCTTAATGCTCCTTATTATACACTCTCTTTCAGTCTCTTCTTAATTGCTTGTATCAATATCTTATTAGTTTTTGTCTCTATCAGTCTCTTAATATTTTCAAACAATGTTTTCTGTTTAATTTGTTCCTTCTATGGTTTGGGTCTCCTTCTCTTTCCCTCTTTTTCCTTTGCTGTCTTTCTTCTTTCTAGCTCACTGCCGTCTTTTCTATGAGCTCATAGATGGAGTTCCCTGTATTTTTTTAAAAAAAATCCCCAGTCAGACTCTTACCCCCTGGGATTTGTTTACTATCCTGGGATTTGTTTACTATCCTGGGTCTCTTGCAATCTCCCATTGTTTTTAGGGCTTCTTTGTAGTGCTTTCCACTTTTTTACATCTTTCTTACACCTTTTACATCTTTATTTTTCACCTTGTCACTTTGTGATGCCTTATGGTAGTTTTACTATCTTTTCCAGCTTTTTGCAGCTTTTTAGTATCTTAGGTCTTTTTTCAACAAGTTCAGCAACATTTGATTGTCAGTCCTCTTGACACAATGACTATTCATTCTTCCAAGCAAAAAAACAAAAACAAAACCATTTTCATGAAAAAAAAAAAAAAGATGGCTGCAATAGTGGGTGGCTCCAACTCTGTGGTCTGGGTTGACTCACAAGCATTGGACTGGGGGAATTTCATTCTCCTGCCCTGGCTGCAAATCTCCTCAAGACCCTTCATGACTTGGTTGAATTAGTCCCTCTTATCGGAGAGGCTACAGATGGGTTTTATCTTGTCCCTGTTCCTTCTAGAACCACTATTGCAGAGGTTAAGGTTACAAACCATTTGTACTTGCTGCCTCCTCCATCCTTTTGTAGGTCAGCTTGTTGGGGGCAATTGGCTTACACATTATAAACCACTTAAGGAGTGCTAGTTCACTGGTAAGAGGTAAAGAAAGATACTTGCTGTTGCTGTTGTTATTAACCATCACATACTTGCAATGTGGTCCATACTGCCTTTTCCTTCCCTGGACCCTGTTTGGACTTCTAGCAATTCTGTATCCATATATGATTGGAGTCTGTGCTGCAGATTTTTGAGCATAATTTTGCTTGCATGGGAAAGTAATGATATGTTCCTATAGCTGTTGCAGTCTTTTGTGGATGACGAGGTTTTACTGTTGCTAAAACATAATAAAATCATTAAAAAGATTTTAGGGAGGGTTAAAACCAAAACAAAATATAAAGTACCTATAAGATTTGGAAATGCCTTGTAATGCATTTTTGCAGCTTTTTTATTTTATTTTATTTTTTTGGTTAGCAGGGCTTACTGCCACTTTACTAGTCTGTAAAGAAAAACCTATGAAATATTTTCATATGGTTGCCACAGGAGAACAGATGACCCGAAGGCACATACACACACAAAGTATTTGTCAGCATTTTCTCCCTTAGTGGTAAAACCTCCATGCTTACTTTCCCCTTTGGCTGGTGTGTGTGTGTGTGTGTGAGAGAGAGAGAGAGAGAGAGAGAGAGAGAGAATAGATTCTGTTTTCACATTCACCAAGTTATTTAAAAGGAAATGTGCCAATTAAAAGCATGGTTTTTTTAAAAAAAAAAATCAATGGGATTACAGTTTGAAGTAAAGTGACTCTATTACTCCATGTGAATGTGGCAGAATCCTGAAAGATCTGAAAAGGGATGAGACTAAGCAGAACAGGAGGGAACACTTTAAAGCCTCAAAACACTTGCAGTGTGTGCCACTTATCACATACTGTGACAGTGATAAATTCCCTCAGTGAATTTCAGGTGCCCTGTTGTTATCTTAAACTGTCTTCTGGCTTGTCAATCTTCTGCTTCCAGATGGTATCAGTCATTCATACAGGCAAAACCTTGCTTAGAGAGACTTAGACTGTGTGCTGGTAATAGGTGCTTTATCTTTCATGGGATTATTTGCACACTGTCCATGTGGATTTTTACAAAAGAAGCATCTTGATTATCTGACCATTTATCTTTTGTGAGCATCTTGTTTGAGACTGAATTACCAGTGGAGGGTGTTTCAGACTCATTTCTTTCACTCTGGCTTTCATCAGAGGGCAAAAGTCTGTGCCTTAGTTGGGTCTCAGAAGATGGAGGATGGGTATAGAAAAAACCTCCCTGTCTCATACTCGTGGAATGTCAGTAATTCTATATATATAAAAAAAATAAGACGTTTTGGGGAGGATGGCTATCACAGTTGGGAAAAAAATGTCTGATCTTTGTCAGATTCTATATTTCTATCTAGTAATCAGACATTGGAGAGGGTGGTGAAGAATGGTCTCTCCCCCTTTGAAATGGAAAACCTTTTAATTAATAACAATAACAATAATGTGCTAGAACTATGGATGAGTAGCCTTTATTCATATGATGGAGAATTGCATAAGGTGTTTTTTTCCCTCAGCCCTAGTTTTTGTGTGGATGGGGTTTTATGCCTATGATTATTATTATTAACCTTTATTTATATAGCACTGTAAATTTACACAGCACTGTACATACAATCTTTTGAATTAGACGGTTCCCTGCCCTCAGGCTTACAATCTAAAAAGACATGACACAAAATGAGAAGAGAATGGTGGAGGGGAATTGTGGCAGCGGATCAGGTCCAGCATTTCTTCTCTCCCTCTGAGGCCTGGACCAAGGCAGATTGGAGGGAGGGCTATACTTAATCAAGGTCAGGCCTGATGGTGTTGGGCCTGCCTTTTCAGTCCCTCCCAGGCTGGATGGAGTTCATGGGCAGGCTGGGAGGGGGGGAGGTCTCCTTCTTTAAACAAGGCCTGGATGGCATTTGGCCTGCCTTTTCTTTCAGTCTCTCCCAGGCTGGATGAAGTTCATGGGGGGGGGGGTGTCTCTCCTTCTTCAAGCAAGGCCTGGATGGTGCTGGCCTTCTAGGAGAGATGGTATGGGGCATTAAGGGTTTAATGCCACAGATACCTGGGTGAAGCATTTAACAGACAACTAACTACAGTGAAATATGTCTTATCCCAATGATCTGCCTGGGATCCTCTCTAAATGTTGAGGTTACAGACATCAGTGAAAGGTAGAAACTTACCTTTAACAGAAAAGCAGAAAGAGAAAAATGTTTGTTGTTCTAAAGAAGCATTACCTATGAGCTTTAAATTCAAGCCCTTTAAATAAAGAGGGTGGTATTTTGGAGCTAGAGTCAGACCATTTGCCTTGCTGAAAGGATGGGAGGTGATATTTTATTTGGCCCATGCAGACAGGGGCCATGTCTTCTTTCAGCTGGTGGTCTATGCTATGTCAGTATATCCTTGCTGGAATTGTAGAACTACACTAACATGGAAGTCAGTCCCACTGAGCTTAAAGGCACTTTCTTATGAAATCATGTCTAGCACTCCATCTTTAGCTACTGTTAGGAATGTATTTGTGTTCTTCTTTATCAAATTACTGAACACTCCTCTCCTTTCCAATTCTTTCATTTCCCTTTTTAAATAAAATATGAAAGCCAGCTGCATTGGCAACACTCAGGGTGTCATCCCTAGAATTTTCACTGTAACTGTTGTAATTTTATTCCACCTCTTGCATGGACTGAAATAAATGCAACAGTAGAACTAGGGGAATTACAGATACCTCTTCATTTTAGGACTGTTTCTTATTCTTGCCATAGGGTGGAAAAACATTCAGATAAATAAGCAAAAAAGTAACGGTAGTTATTTGTTTGCATTATTACTTATATTTATGCAAAGTCTATTTTCAATAGTGCAGCAAGATGTTTATTTTCTGTCATTGTTATCCTTGATCTGTATTGTGCTGTTTATTTGTTACTGATCTTTCATTAAAAACTCTTCAAAGCAACTACCAAATTAATTTGCAGGCACTCAACAGCTGGTTTCTGATTTTGTCAGGCTTTACAATACGTTTTGGTGTGCTTTTGGATTATAATGTCTTGCACTTAATGTGTGTAATCCATGTCTGCATTAAAAGGGATACTTGACCGCATTTGGTGTAAATAGCAGCACTATTTAGTCTTAGGGAGACAACTGGAAAATCAGCTTACAATTAGTTTGCCTCATCATATCAGACTGTTGTTAATCCATGCAATGCTAAGGCTCATAGTGGAATTACCTTTTATTAGAAGTAATATTGCTATTTTGTCAGATATAATTTCAGGAATATTCACTTTTGCTATATGGAAAATATGTACAGAATCACAGCAGTCTTCGTATTATCATTTTAAGAATGTATGCACAGCTGGATAGGGTTATTTTTACTGAAACATTACCAAAATTGGTGGCTTTTATCTGTTGGCGCCTATTAACAATCTTAATCTCATGGAATAAAACTTCCAGATGGGGACAAACATGTTAACCACAACAAGTGAAAATTAAAAAGAAAACAAAGCAAATCCTTCTTAGTTTTTTTCCCATTTATTTGTTTGATTTTTGATTTTGTTGTTGTTGTTGTTGTTGTTGTTGTTGTTGTTGTTTTGGTCACCAGTATTAATTTTGTCAACATCCCAGTACAATACTGAGCATCTAGTGACATAGGATTGTATCCTGTTATACATCACATTTCCCCAGTTCCTATAATAACTATATCATCATCATCATCATCACCACCACCACCACCACCACCACCACCACCTTATTTATAATCTTCCTTTTCTCCCAAATCAATTGCATCTGTTAAACTAACAGTAGAAGTGAAAGTGGTTAAAACCATGACTATATCAATGAAAATAACAAATAAACACTACAAACTATTCTGAAAGTTTCTTTTTATCCTGAACAATTAGCCATCAGAGGCCTGACAGAACAAAAAAAGGTTTTCATCTCCCTATGAAAGGATATCTAACCTTTCTAGAAAGGGAATTGCAAAGCCTGAAAGCAACCACTGAGAAGGCTCTGTTCCATGTTTGTGTGGAGATGGTGGCACAAAGATAAATGGACAGCAATATTTGCTGGAACAGAAAAAGACAAGGCATGACCCAGGGAAAACAGTAAAGTGACAGTGTTGGCCAACATTTTTGCCTATAATATTTATCTCGGAGCTCTTTCCGTCATTTATTTTGTGGCTGACAAAATGCTTCCCTGACACTTGAGAAGCCAAATCAGAAAGAATTATAAAAGTGATGATTTTTGCAGCTTTTGCCAAGTAGTCTGAAGCCTTTTCAGAAATTATAATGTGCAGAAATACACATGCTTTTGAGTATGCAAATTGAGTAGGCTTAACCATATATATAGACACAGACACAGGTTGTCACATGCCCAAACTTACACAACAAAAGAATTACACAAAAGACAGATGTCTTGTATATATATTAAAAAGCCACTTGGATTTTGTTGTACAACATTGCAATTTCCTATGCAATGTTTTTGTTGTGCACTGTTTTTTGTTTTGTGTGTGTGTGTGTGTGTGTGTGTGCAAGGTTGTCATTTTTTTCATAGAAAACAGCAATCATATATATATATATATATATATATATATATATTGGAAAAAAGTGTGTTGTCTAGAAGCAGTGTTCTGTTTTCTTTCATTTGTGCAAACCCCCACAATTCTCATGAAAAATCTACATGTTTCTGTACAGAACAGTTCCACAAAATATTTCAAGACATGTAAATACTGAGTGACAACTACACAAATTTTTTCATTTTCTCCACAGTGAAAGCTATGAAAATTATTTATCTTGACGTATAGAACCATAGAATCACAGAGTTGGAAGAGACCACAAGGGCCATCCAGTCCAACCCCCTACCATGCAGGAACTCCCAATCAAAGCATCCCTGACAGATGACCATCCAGCCTCTCTTTAAAGACTTCCAAGGAAGGAGACTCCACCACTCTCCGAGGGAGTGTGTTCCACTGTCAAACAGACTTGTGAGGATGAAGTATAATTCAAGTCTCCCTTCAGGAATCCAAAATCTGAAATCCTCCAAAATCCAAAATTGTTCACAGGGGTGGCTGAGATAGTGAAACCTTTGTTTTCTGATGGTTCATTGTGCATTGAACATTGTTTCATTCAAAAATTATTTTAAAATATTGGATATGAATGTATGTAATGTGTATAAAATGCATAAATGAATGTCATGTTTAGACTTGAGATATGTCCAAGACATCTCATTATGTATACAGATATTCCAAAATTTGAAAAACTTTAAAATCCAAAACAATTCTGGCACTGAGCATTTTGGATAATGTAGTTGAATATGTGCATCCCTAGGAGCAGATAAACATATAAAACTGCCTCATAGTAAGCTGTCATGCTGCTGATACAATCCTACCATCTAATTCAGCTGCTGTGAGTTAAGTAGGTGTCTGCAAAATCTCTAATAAAAGTATTTCCAGTGTTGCTACTTTACTATATAGTGAAGGAGTATACACACAAAGCTGAACCCTATGGAGCCTTTCTTAAAGCTGTGTTCCCCCTTTCCCAGATAATAAGGTAGTCTGAGGATCACAGATGTATGAATTTCCTTTTCAAAGGAGGAAATAGTGAAAAGCAAACACACCTACTTTTCACCTAATCATGCATCTATGTTTCTCCTACATATTGTTTTATGCACAACCACCTGCAATGTGTTCCTTTTTCCCTTCAGTGCTTTTAAAGCTATTATGCATCTAAATTATGGTCTGCATACCCATGATTTCCATTGTTCCATAGAAATCACTCCTTCATTCACCTTTCTAGAACCTGCTCTGTTTCTGTTAATCTTTCAACTTTACTTCCTTCTTAATGTACAACTACACAGAAAGCTTCAGTTTAGCACTTTAATGTTAAATTGTAAGTGCAGAAAGAAGTGTCTTCAGGGTATACTTTTACTCCCTCCTGCTATATAAAGGAGTCATAATACTAAGCAGATGCTGACCTTATGTGCTTGTTTTACTGGAGAATGCTCAAGAGAGAAGCTTCAGTAGATAAGCGGTTTTTGAACTTGCCCACAAAAAGAAATATACTACCTTATGTACATCCACAACCAGGTCAAAGAGATCTGCTAGCATTTTAGTATAAATAGATTATTCTGCCTTGGCCAAATGCATGTGAGAACTGATGCAAAATGTCAAATATATAAGTCACAGCTCAAAACTATACAAACAAACCACTCTAATTTTGTTGTAATTTATATATTTTACATTTATTGTAGAGAATTGCAATTATTATTGCCATTGAAAGAATACTTTCTTAAGTGGCTAGTAAGGATTGTATATGTCTATGGCACAACCTGATGTGATCCAGATGTTTTAGACAACCAGTCTCATAAACCCCAGCCATTATATTCAGACATACCTACTGCTGATCTGTTGTTAAAAGGATTTATGAAGGGTACGTGAAATCATGCCTGCTCTTCATGTGTTATGTATACAGAAGTTAATGTATTGGCTACATTTTCTGAAAGTCATGTGTTCAGATTCAGTGTGACTTGTGTTCAAATTTACATAGGTTCCTCAGCTCAAGGGGTCATCCTGATTGCTCAAAAATTATTGGATTCTCTCTTATATGGCACATATACCCCCATATGTCTCCTTTACTGATGACAAAGATGAAGCTTCTATGGGCACTGGCATGGTTAGTATGTGGAAGCCTCTTTACATGTGAGAGAAACATATGAAAGGACTGTGTGAATACTCTCTCCACTGGCTATCAGATTCCTAGAATTCTGTTTTATCTTTTCCATGTTGTCTGCCTTTGATACACTTTGTATCCCTCTAAGGAAGAGCTCACCCAGACTGCCATGAGTCTCGATACAATAAGTTTATGCTGTTCCTCTGTTGCACACTCCATAGCAATTGTTTCTGCCCCTGTATCAAGCTATGTTATGAATATACCAGGTTGTGTCATCCTGGGAGATATGGTTAACTGTGATGTGGCTAAGATTTTCTTCTCTCTGTCTTCCCCTATGCAAGATGTTATAAAAGAATGCTATAAATACTGCAGGAACTGAGACCAAGAATCTGCATTGAGAGACAACCCTTACCTGTATTAGAATCTTACTGGATCTCACTCTTTTTTGCCAGTCCAGATGAGCATCACATTGGTTAAATCTGGCCAGTTTCATCTTTTGGCATTATTAGAGTGATGCTTTGGGTACAGTGTAGAAATAATACAGTTTGAAATTACTTGAAGTGCTGTAGTTCTATTTTATGGAATTGTAGGATTTGTAATTTTACAAAGTCATTAGCCTTCTCTTGTCAGTGTGCTGGTGCCTCACAAAACTACAAATCCCAGGATTCTGTAGGGCAGAGACATGGCTGTTACAGCTGTGTGCACCCTTGGAGAATATATGAAACTCTCATGCCAAGTTAGGCAGATTCTCCCTCAAAACCAGAATTTCCTGTACTGGTTGATTTTGACTTTTATTTTATATCACAAGCTGCCTGATCAGTTTTTTTAAAAATAGAAAACATTATTTTCTAAGCATGCACTCTGTCATTGAGACATGGTTTCTCAACTTAACATTTTGCTTTTCTGCATTATACAACAAAATAGGATTTGTTAGCAGTTTGAGTTCTATCACACAATTATTCCCCAATTTTGTTTTACATATTGCCCCAGACAGAAAATAATCATTACCATGGGACATAATAAAATAAAAAATAAAGGTCATGATCCCATCAGTGCACTGGACTGTTCATCTGGGGTTGTGTGGTGATGGTGAGGAAGGCAGATAAAATCTGCTGATTCTTGGAACCAGATTTTCCTTGTTGATAACCATTGTTCCTGAGACCTTGTGTATTTTTTGCCATGACCACGTGTACTTACAAAGTTACTACCATAGTAAACCAAGAGGATTCCAGTAACTGAATGAACTAAAGAAGCTTTGGTCAGCAATGTAAAGTTAAAGAGTATATACATGAGCAAGTGTCTTAGCAGTAAATTCAGTTTTGCATGGAAACAAATAGTATCAATTTTGTTTTCAGATGAAATGATTTTGCAGTTAGTCACAACTGCATGATCGTATTTTTCAGGAGTCAGGTGACTTGAAAGTGACAAACAGCATGTTAATCTTTAGTACATAGAGGATCATCATGTTGGCATTCTTCCTAATACTCTTTCCTAATAAGACACAGTATAAAGTAGTCTTTGTTGCTGGCAGACCTTAATACCTTTAAAGGCGCCAACA
This sequence comes from Urosaurus nigricauda, assembly GCA_034509955.1. NCBI lineage: Eukaryota > Metazoa > Chordata > Lepidosauria > Squamata > Phrynosomatidae > Urosaurus > Urosaurus nigricauda. The sequence continues at coordinate 165,086,892 of JAOEGL010000005.1, read as the reverse complement.
AGTAGTTAATGGAGTCCCATGGATTTAAGACTAAGTTGTTCATTATACCCAGACAGTTTGGGTTTGTCTTAATGACATTGCCTGGCCAGTCACCTAATGCCTGACCCGCTACTAAATACACAATATTCTTGTCTGAGAAAATGTTTATTGAGCTTAAGTGTGTTAAATGAGAAAATAGGAATAAAAGAAGCTCTGGCGTACAGAATGAAATATCACATGTTAATTTAGGACAGTCACAAATTACAAAAATATTCTGGTCCTCTCAAAATATAATTTTGCTTCAGAGAGCACTTCACAGACATTCTATAATGTATGTACGAAACCAAGAGCCAAAAACGAGTGATATTTTTATTGACCAACAAAAATGCAGAAAAATACACTATGCACATTTTGAAGCTCCACTGTGTCCTTCATAGAATCATAGAATCATAGAATCATAGAGTTGGAAGAGACCACAAGGGCCATCCAGTCCAACCCCCTGCCATGCAGGAACTCCAAGTCAAAGCATCCCTGACAGATGGCCATCCAGCCTCTGCTTAAAGACCCCTAAGGAAGGAGACTCCACTACACTCTGAGGGAGTGTGTTCCACTGTCGAACAGCCCTTACTGTCAGGAAGTTCCTCCTAATGTTGAGGTGGAATCTCTTTTCCTGCAGTTTGCATCCATTGTTTCGCGTTCTAGTCTCTGCAGCAGCAGAAAACAAGCTTGCTCCCTCCTCAATATGACATCCCTTCAAATATTTAAACAGGGCTATCATATCACCTCTTAACCTTCTCTTCTCCAGGCTAAACATCCCCAGCTCCCTAAGGCGTTCATAGGGCAAGGTTTCCAGACCCTTCACCATCTTAGTTGCCCTCCTTTGGACATGCTCCAGTTTCTCCACATCTTTTTTGAATTGTGGTGCCCAGAACTGGACACAGTATTCCAGGTGGGGCCTGAGCAAAGCAGAATAGAGTGGCACTATAACTTCCCTTGATCTAGACACTATACTTCTATTGATGCAGCCTAAAATTGCATTGGCTTTTTTAGCTGCCGCATCACACTGTTGACTCATGTTCAGCTTATGGTCTACTTGGACTCCTAGATCCCTTTCACATGTGGTCTCATTCAGCCAGGTGTCCCCCATCCTATATCTGTGCATTTCATTTTTCCGCCCTAAGTGCAGAACCTTACATTTCTCCGCATTGAATTTCATTTTGTTAGCACTGGCCCAGCTTTCTAGTCTATTCAGGTCATTTTGAATTTTGATCCTGTCCTCTGGGGTATTAGCTACTCCTCCCAGTTTAGTGTCATCTGCAAATTTGATAAGTATGCCCCCAATTCTGTCATCCAAATCATTAATAAAGATGTTGAACAGCACTGGGCCCAGGACCGAGCCCTGTGGGACCCCACTGGTCACTTCTCTCCAGGATGAAAAGGAGCCATTGTTGAGCACCCTTTGAGTTCGGCCAGTCAACCAATTACAAATCCATGTAACAGTTAACTTGTCTATCCCACATTTTGCAAGCTTGTTTGCAAAAATGTCATGGGGAACCTTGTCAAAGGCCTTACTGAAATTGAGGTATACTATATCCACAGCATTCCCTTCATCTACCAAGCTGGTAATTTTATCAAAAAAAGAGATCAGGTTCGTTTGGCATGACTTGTTTCTCTGAAACCCATGTTGGCTTTTTGTGATTATGGCATTGGCCTCTAAGTGTTCACAGACTCTGTTGTTCACAGACTCGATGAACACAGAAAGTGTTCATCAGACAAAAATGTTAAAAATCATATAGGAGAACAAAAGTCACAATGTAAGAGTCATAGGAGTATATTTTTAAGGTGTTGTTAAATATGGAACAATACTCAGCTGATGGCGAGAGATCCACCAATGACTTTCTTGAATTGTGGATCCCCCCCCCCCGCCTCTTAGCCATACTTCATATTGCCAGCCATTATCTTTTGATCAAAATGGTATTGCTTTCTCAGGCAATTGTCAGAGGATAATCAAGAAGGATAATCAAGAATTCCTAATATGTGGAAAATTAAGGTTTTACCTTCTCAGGGCTAAATCCCATAACTGATCCACTACATCCAGTGAAGCAGTGAGATTTGCATAAGTGTTAGTTTACTATTCGACTATTGACAAAATGGGCCCACACTATCTAGAACTGCAAACTGAATTTAGGTGTCCTTTGACATTAATTCCATTTGGATATTTCAAAAGTATGTGACCTCTAAAATAAAAGAGGAAATTGCACTACTTCAGAAACAGATTGAATTAGAAACAACCAAAGCTATAGAAGAAGAAGAAGAAAAAGATAAGATTTGGAAAACAAAAGTATGTGACCTCTATTCATGGAGGCAAGTGGAACAAGCATTCTAGTTTCAATGTTATTGCTATTCCAATGATCCTCCATGTGCAAGGGAGGATGTTTACAAGCAAAGTCTTCATCTGTCCATAGAATCTCAGCACACAGTGTAGAACCATGGAGCCCTGATATGTTGAGAGTGGATATTTAATAAATATTCTCTATTATTAATTTCCTGGCCAAAAAGGTAGCTCCTGGCTGTTGGGAAATCCATTGGAAAGAATAATAGATTTTTGGTCCCAGTATTTGAATATTCTGAAGTGTCTTGAAGGACTATTGAAACTTGATGTTTTCTAGAAAAAGCATCATTTGCACAGAGGATATTGTGTGTGTGGGGGGGGGGGGTGTTCAGAAATATGTGTTTTCTTCTGGAATTTTTTTTTCTGGAATTTATTACAGAAAAAAAACCTGCACAAAATATTTTTTTCACTCCACAGCTGGGGATTATTAAATATATTAATAATTACTATTTTTATTAATTACTTTTATTAATTACAATGTCATTGTGTTGCCTTTAAGTCATTTCCAGCTTTTGGCAACCGTAAGGTGAACCTATCATAGGCTTTTTTGGGGCTGAGTGTGTGCTCAAAACCTAGTCTCCAGAGTCATAGTGTAATGCTCAAATCACTACACCACACTGGCTCTCTTATTAATTACTATAACAATTATTTGTCTTCCCATGTAAGTAATGTGCATCCTGACTGGATAGAAAAATGGAAAGGCTGCACACATCTTTGTTCCTTCATCATAAATGTAGGAGTTATATCCCTTTTAAAAAGTCTGAAGACAACCAATGTTTACCTGAATTCTAATTTCTGAGAGAAAAACAAACAAAACACTTTTCCTACTATGATTTACTTTTCCAATTCTATTGGAGCAAAGAGGTGGAGAATGAACTTCTGCACCTCATTTAGCAGCAGGCGGCCACTTAGTGATTTATTTCAATGTAATGTATTGAAACCTCACATTTAAATGTATGAATGATTTTGTTTCCTGAAATGAATGATAAATGAGCATACCAGATACACCATACTGGCTAATGAAATTGCAACCTTGTTTTTAGAAATAAACATTGCTTATTTCTTTGACTCTGATTACTTAAGGAAAGAAAATGGTGGGGGACAAACAACAACTTCCATTGATACAATCATTGGAATGAAATGAAGACTCCCATTGGTTTTTTTTAACACATATTGTCTTAAAATAAATTCCTGGAATGTACCTTTTTAAACAACAACAACAAATCTACAGCTATGAGGTTTGAAAACACTGTATTTTACACTTGAATTACACATCCATTTTAAAGGATGAGTATCCCCACTGGCCAATTATTTTGCAGGCTGTCAAAAGACAAAAGTAAATGAATGACACAAAACTTGCAGTGACAGTACAGGAACTATTCTTGATATTATGAATCAACATATTAATTATGTATGCAAATATGTAGATGAAGTAATATAACATAGTCCATTTAGATTGCTAAGCTCTTTTGAGTAATTGCACTCCCTCCCCCATCATAGGGTCATCTGCCCACCTTGGTCTCAGGAAAAGTTAAAGGTAAAGGTTTTCCCTTGAAAAGAATGTCTAGTCATAACCAACTGTTGGGGCCAGTGCTCATCTCTGTTACTAAACCAAAGAGCCAGCATTGTCTGAAGATTTTTCTGTGGTCATGTGGCCAGCATGACTGCATGGAATACTGTTACTTTCCCACTGAAGTGGTGGCTATCTATCTAATTGGATTTGCATGTTTTCAAACTTCTAGTTTGGCAGAAGCTAGGGCTAGCGACGGGAGTTCACCCCATTTGTCCCTAAACAACCATAATTAAAACTGAACTTGGAGCTCTACAGACCACCCCTTTTTGCACCAGATCAGGGCAGCGGCAATTGCATGCTGCTGTCCCGATCTGGTCTTCTGAGGGCGTGAAAAGTAGCAGCAAAAAGTGGCTCCTTTTTGCACTCTCAAAAGGGTTGCCATAGCCACGGCGGTGTGGCTGTATGGTGCTCCTTCAGCACTGTGTCATATAACTCAGCGCTGGAGGAGTGCCATGATGCCACACACCATGTGGAGTGACGTTCAACATCATGGTGCCCTGGGGGTGGAGTCAGGGCATGTATCATCTGGACATGATGCCCCGACTCTGCCCCCAGGCCGGCCTTTCAGACTGGTTTGTAAAGGGCCCTTGTCACCTTATCACCATATACACAAGTTTTGCATTTCTATGGCTATTCATATAATTTGATGACAAAATTCCTTCTGTCAACACTTCACTCCATGAATTTGAGGAAGTAGACCAAGTCTATGAAAGCTTATGCTATAATGTACTTTGCTCAGTTAGTCTCAAAGGTGCTACAAGATCCCTTTGTTTGTGAGTGAGATCACATTCATTGATACCATTGCATACGAGTGGATGAACTTGTCTATTGTTTTACTTTCACTATTTCATTTTTTCAAGAAAAATAGTTTATTCCACAGCAGTTTATCTTTTTTTTAAGGCTGCAGAAAAATGTAGTGAACATTGTTCCCTAATTTATACACTCTTGCAATCACATTCTTCAACATTTGCCTTTTTCTATGTACCTTTCATCAATGTCTTCAGCCTTGGCATGCAAAATTGATCACAATGTTTACCAAAGGGCAAAAATCAAAGGATAATCACAGTGTAATCTGAAAAATATTGTGCTTCAGTTCTGGAAATATTTTGTATAGGAAATTAAAATTGAGGTGGTTTGCATTAAAATGTGTATTAGAAGAAATTTACTATATTCTTGTTTCTGTACTAGCCATTACTGTTGCTCAAAGTGGAATGCCTAGTTAAACCCTTTTCTGCCCATCAGCCTACAGTTTCTTTCCAAATGATAATTCTGGATGTTTCCACATGTTCTTGGCCTAAGAATAACCAGTAGGTTGTAGAAGTGGAGAAAAACTGATTTTGTTGTCAATTGTCTTTAAGTAAATGTCAATTTGAATTTTACTGAGATTTTAAATCTTTTGTCTGTGAGCTGCCTTTGGTCACTCTGGGGAGAAAGCCGACATACAAATTAAATAAATAAATGGGATTTGTAGTTTTACAAGGTCTTTAGCTCTCTATGCCAAAGAGTGCTGGTGCTTTACAAAACTACAAAATCCCGGGAGTCTGTAGGATGGAGGCATGGCAGTTAAAATAGTGTCAAACTGCATTATTTCTACAATGTAGATGCACCACTGGTCATCAAGCTCTAGGCTCAGGTTTTGTAGTCTCAGGCCTATGTCTTCATTGATTTATTGAAACCAGCTGTAATGCATTATTCCTCTTTTCCAATTGTCTTCAACTTTACCAATCATTATTGTCTTTTCTAATAAGCCTCATTTTCTCATGACATGCCCAAAGTACAATAGCCTTAATTTTTTTTGGCTTCTATGGAGAATTCAGGCTTGATTTGCTCTTGGATCTATTTATTTGTCTTTTTGTCAGTCCATGGCATCTGTAGAATTTTCCTCCATCCAGCATCACATTTCAAATGAGTTAATCTTGTTCTTGTCAGCTTTCTTCACCGTTCAGCTTTCACATCCATAAATAGAAATTGTGTGTGTGTGTGGAATGGTTTCCCTGTCATATATGAGCAGAACAGATTTCCACTAGCACAAAGCCACTTTTACATACAACCTCTAGCATTTTCCCTCACATTATTTTCTTTTCACATTTTCTGGCACTCAGTCCCATGAACTTTGTATTGAAAAAATGATATTATAGTGAAATTCTGTGTCTCCCATCTAGATCCTTATTATCTAGATAACATCTTGATGCAATTCCTATGACATTTATAAAACATTTTTATTGCTGTTGTTTTTTCCTTTGCACCCTTTGAGGCAAGTTGGTATTATCATTCCTTATTTACAGAAGGGAAAATAAGGTTACCAGACACTTTCCACTTTTTACTGGAGAAGGTGGCAAGAAGCCTTCAGGCAACTAAGGTAGCTATAGATTTTGACAGCTGTTTAGAACTACCTATAGACAGCCTTATTCTTATAACTCTGATCCAAAACATGAAGAAATAAACCAGTTTGAGACCACTTTAACTGCTTTGGCTCAATGCTAGGAAATACTGGGAGTTATAGTTTTGTGAGGCAAGAGTTCTGGATCCACTATAAACTACAATTTCCAGGATTCCCTAGCATTGAGCCAATGCAGTTAAAGCACTTTCAAACTTAATTATTTCTGAAGTATTTTTTGAACTTCTGTATCCATTTCAGTGCCTTAGATTCACTTGCTCATGTCCCTTCAGCAGCATCATACAAAGTATATTTACTTGGAAGTGAGTTTTTCACTGATTTCAATCATACCTGCATTATAGTAGTTACAGCACAAGGATGGGCAACACACATTCTCCCTGACAATTTTGGACTGCAAGTCCCACCAACCTCACAATTTTTTATTCTGATGTGAGATAATAAAAGCTTCAGTGCAACATATGGAGGGCTAAATGTTCTCAACCCATGTTGTTTGAGATATTGGAGTTTATCATACGATGGAATTTGGGCGTATAATGCAATGCCAATACGAACACAATCATGGGGTTTCAAATTATTGCATATGAGTGTATCTCACGCTTTGGGCAATGGGAAGTCATTCCGAACCAATCATGGGGTTTCACATAATTGCATATTAGAGTATCTCACACAATTTCAGGCAATGGGGGGGGGTCATTTTCAGGCAATGGGAAATAATTCTGAATGCATTCCAAACACAATTAGAATTCACATAAATTTGCTAAACTACCGAATTTACATGAATTCGAATTGGCTCGATTCAAAATTGAGAGAAATTCCTCCCGTCTGATAAACTCCATACTGATATTTGATGCATCAAAATGGCTTGGTGTGGTGTGTAACAAATGCTCCATACTAGACTGGAATGCCAAATAGTTATTTCAGAACTGTTTTTTCCTGTTTCTATCCACCTTTCAACCCTGTTGGCCCTTTATTTATTGCAAGCCTCATGGTATTTAATGAGTATACACAGATGGGATATTGTTCTCATCCCATGTATTTGCATATTTGGTTGGGTGCATTCTGAATTTTTTGTCAAAAACAGTAAAACAGAAACAGATTATTAACAACAAGTGGTACAAGAAAGAAAAAGAATGTGTGTGACATTTGTTGACTGGTAAAATTATATTTTCTTGGAGAAAATTGCAGGAATTAGGAAGATGGTATATAAACATGCACAAGAATCTGCCTTCCAGAAAGCAGCTGTTTTGCATTTATTTTAAAAGGAGATAATGATCCAGTATGGATTTTATCCACTGAAAAACTGTGGAAGGTCTTTTAAAACAGTTGAGTCTAGACAGCTAATTAAGATAGATGGCTTCAAATGCATCTGACCTCTAACCTTTAGAAGTGAATATCTCCTTTAAAAGATAGTATTAAACTGGGGTTATTTATGTGAACTACCTTTATGATATTTATCTCAAACTTTAGTCATAATTAGGTCCAAGTATAGACTCAAAATCACAACACTTTCTGTATTGAGTAATGTGCACCCTTTACAAGAGTCGGGTTCCGAAAAACATTTAAATCTATGTATTGATTGTAGGACTGGATATGTTTCTATAAGGCTTTCTGTCATATACTTATTTTATTTCAGTGGTATAGAGTATCCCAATAATTTGGATAGGGAGTGGCCGAATTATTCAAGGAATACCTTTTTGTTATCTCTGGGCATAACATTTTTAAGTTGGGAGAAGTGAACAAATTTCAAAGGCAGAAGTAGATTGTCAATAAAGAGGGAGTGGCTCACTCTAAATGATGATACCCCGGGAAATGTGATATGTAATTATAAGGGACATGGACTTTTTCATTATGGGATGGTCTTCCTAGCAACTTTTGCCCAGAGCCATATCCTTTTTTCAGCAAATTTCTGTTTATGCATGAATACCTCCCTGTTTTAAAATGTGTGCCCACAATCTTGAGCCACAACTACTGTGGCGGTGTATGGGTAATAGTGGCAGGATGGTGGTGAAGTGGCAGTGAAAAAATAGTAGTGGACCATACAGCTCCATAGAGGAATGCAGTATAGAGTTGGAAGGGGCCCCATAGGCCATGGAGTCTAACCTTACACCCAGTACAGAAAAAGTAGCTGTCCAGCTCTTTTTGAAGATGTCTAGAGAAAAATATCTCTCCACCTCTCTAGATCATTGGTTTCATTTCTGAACTGCTTTTAATGCTTCTAATAATGTTCAAACTGAAATTGAAAGTATTAGACCAGGTCCTATTCTCTGGGGCAGAAGATAACAAACTTTCTTTCTATGACAGCCCTTTAGATATTTAAATAGTGTAAACATGACACCCCTCAATCTTTTCTTCATCAGGCTATAGGATGACATAGGAAGTAATCTCTACCAAGAGAGGAAACTGCTGCCTTCTCTTCTCTTGGTTGCCCAGAAACTGACAGGGCAGCTTTCTCCAGCAACAAAGACAGCTTTCTCTACCATCCCACTGTTGTCTCTGTGCACATATCAAAAGGGTACTCATATAGACATATGCTGGCATAAACCAGCAAGAGGATTCCACCTTGTATCTTTGTGCTGCAGTGAATTTTGCAATGGCTTACTGCTTTTAAGGTTTTTTTTTCTTATTCATTTGTTTGCTTTGAATACAAATCACAGCCAACATGGTCAATGGCTATGCTGGATGGGGGACTGTTGGAACATGTATCCGTGCCTAAAGTTATTGTTGATTCCTAACATTGTTCATGGGATCTGTACGCTGTGATTGTGAATTTCTGCTCTTATTGATCTTAATCTCCTTTTACAAAGTTGGATTTGTTATAGTTAATGTTGTATGACAAAGTTGCTGCAGGAGAACATGAAATAATATTGACAGATAACAGTGTAGTCATTAAATACAATAATAAACAGCAGAGCTATGTTTGTTCTTGTTTTCCTTACTTACTCTCTAAAACCCTCAGGATTGTGCAATGAGATTCTGTCTTTGTTATTTAAATGCAAAGGATTGACATCAAACTTGGTGGGGGGGCACACAGAAGTGTCTCCTTTGTGATTTTGTTTGCAACCATTTTGTTGCTAAAGAGGCAATCTATTTGTATAATTAATCAGACAAAATATCCATAAGGATTCTTTCTTTTACTGCTTCCACCAGAAGCTACTTTTTGTTTTTCCAAAAAAAAAAAAAAAAAAGGAAGAAAGAAAGAAAGAAAGAAAGGAGAAAAGAAAACATTTCATCAATGTTTTCTATTGTGTTTTATTGTCTTTGCTGAATCTGGTTGGAGGTAGTTTTGTTTAAGTAGTGCTTTGAGTTCTTTATTCTCTTTCATGGGGATATGGAACATCATTTTAATTCTTTACCAGTAACAGCTGTTTCCTCTAAAGGAACCCATCATTGTCATGTTTTTCACCAATACAAATCTGATTTTGATTTTAGGCATGAATACTGGGGGAGGGGGCAAGGGGACATAGTACATTAAAAGATTTGCAATCCAGCATCAAGAAGCAATAAAAGACTAGTATTGAAGGATTAAAGCTAAGTCCATAGATTGTTTATTTTCTTCTAAATCACAATAAATATCTTAATGTACTTAAATGTCCATCTTTAATTATTTATTCAGTTCTTCTTTTTGGTAGAGCTAGGCGATAGAGGACTAGTCATCATTCATATAAGAGTTCTAGAATTGTTGAGATACTCAGAGAAAGGCACATTTTTTTTAATGAAAATGAAGTTAACATTATAATTTAAAGAAAGAAGAAGTGTCAATGGAAGATGAGTTATTTCTGAACTCTCCCCTCCCCACACACACACTCCCTTTGACAGGTAGTCAAGGGAAAACTAAGCAGATCCCATATACATTAACACCAGTCAGAATCTGTGTGAGACACAGAAAATTGTTAAATCCATTTTACAGTGGTCCCCCGGGTTACGAAGATAATCCGTTCCGGGATTACCTTCATAACCCGGAAGCTTTCGTTTCCCGGGGGACCGCTTTCGCTAACGGACCACACGGCCGATTTAAAGGGGCCGCGCGGTTTTTTTATTTCGTATCCCTGGGGATCTTTCGGATCCCGGGGGATACAGTAGCGGTCCTGCCGCTTTCGGATCCCGGGGTTTTCGCAACCCGGGGGATTCGTAAGCCAGGGGACAACTGTAGTTGCATTTCCCAGATTCCCACTGGCATTTCTGTCCATCACAGTTCTCTGTATATGAGATTGCAAGACTCCCCCCCTTCTTTCCCTCAAATAAATATGTGTGTAATTCAGTACACCTTGGTCTGAAACAGTTGGGCCATAAAGTGTGGCTTCTGGCTGCTCTGGAGGTGTGATGTTTAGATGATGCATGCCCCTTGAGTGTCAGAAGCCACACAAAGAGTGCATCCAACTAGGGAAAAACAGTTGCAAAAGGAACAAAATCTTTTTCTTTTTTTTTTTTTGCTGGCATCCCATTTGGGACTTCAGTGATGGCCATGATCAGAGTCAGGCATGTGCAGTCTCCATGATCCCATGCCAATTGGATGGGAGCAGCCTCTTGCCACTCCTTTTACCCCATCTGTTTGTAGCCATTGTTCCTAACATATGTATGACATGTGTTTTTTCGTAAAATATTATTTTTCCACATTTTCCTCATTGACTGAAGAACATTAGTGTGCATTCAATGCTGATTTTGACTCACACTGAGATAACCAAGGTACGAGGGGGTATCCAAAAGTTTTAATGATCACCTTTTAAAAAATTTGACAGAAAGTTTGCTTTGATTTGTAATTGTTCATTTATCTCTATGTAGTCACCATCCAGATTTACACATTTTTTCTAGTGTACCTAGACCCTCCAAATGCCACCAAATGCCACCAATATTGTAGAAGTCTGCAGATTGTGCCTGACAAGGATTTTACACTTTAGTCACTTCTGGTAGAGCCAGTCACAAAAATAAAGGACACAATGAGTTGATTTTCTTAGCAACGTGCACTTAGGGACCAATGATGACACTGACAAAATTTCATCAATATGTCATAAAAACTTCCAGGTGATAATTATTACTTTATGATACCCCCTCGTAAGGCACAATCTGCAGACTTCTACAATATCTGATATTTGAAGGGTCCAGATACTCTGGGAAAAATGGATAAACCTAGATAGTGACTACATAGAGATAAGTTAACTACTACAAATCAAAACAAACTTTCTGTCAAATTTTTTTAAAGGTGATCATTAAAACTTTTGGATACCCCCTCATAGTTATAGTCCCAGACAAAGTGATTTACCCAAGACAATGACCATAGAATTTTGATTATACCTGTTAAACAGGCACAGTAGAAAGCTGTGTAGTGTTAGAAACTTGAGAATTGAGAAAGCTAAAGTGCAGGATGAACTCAGGCTGGCTAGAGAGGTTAAGAACAATAAAAAGGGCTTTTTTGGGTAGGTCCGAAGCAAAAGGAAGAAGAAGGAAACAGTCCTTCCACTGCGTGCAGAAGGTGGCAAAATGCTCACAGGGGACAGAGAAAAGGCAGAATTACTCAACACCTTCTTTGCTTCAGTCTTCTCAGAAAAGGCAAAGGGTGCTCAACCTAAGGATAATGGGGAAGAAGACAGAATAGGGGAATTTCAGCACAGAATAAGTAAAGAGATAGTACAGGAATATTTGGTTAACCTAAATGAATATAAGTCTCCAGGACCAGATGAACTACATCCAAGGGTATTAAAAGAACTGGCATATGTAATATCGGAGCCATTGGCAATAATCTTTGAGAACTCCTGGAGAACAGGAGAAGTCCCAGCAGACTGGAGGAGGGCAAACGTTGTCCCCATTTTCAAAAAGGGAAAAAAAGAGGATCCCAACAATTATCATCCAGTTAGTCTGACATCAATTCCAGGAAAGATTCTAGAGCAGATAATTAAACAGAGAGTCTGTGAACATTTAGAAGGTAATGCCATAATCACAAAAAGCCAACATGGGTTTCAGAGAAACAAGTCTTGCCAGACAAATCTGATCTCTTTTTTTTTCTTTTTTCTTTTTTTTTGATAAAATTACCAGTTTGGTAGATGAGGGGAATGCTGTGGATATAGTATATCTTGATTTCAGTAAGGCCTTTGACAAGGCTCCCCATGACATTCTTGCAAACAAGCTTGTAAAATGTGAGCTAGACAAGGTAGCTGTTACATGATTTGTAACTGATTGACTGGCCGAATTAAAAGGGTGCTCAACAATGGCTCCTTTTCATCCTGGAGAGAAGTGACCAGTGGGGTCCCACAGGGTTCTGTACTTGGCCCAGTGCTATTCAATATCTTTATTAATGACTTGGATGACAGAATTGGGGGCATGCTTATCAAATTTGCAGATAACACCAAATTAGGAGGAGTAGCCAATACTCCAGAAGACAGGATCAAAATTCAAAATGACCTGAATAGACTAGAAAGCTGGGCCAGTGCTAACAAAATGAAATTCAATGCGGAGAAATGTAAGGTACTGCACTTAGGGCGGAAAAATGAAATGCACAGATATAGGATGGGGGAAATCTGGCTGAATGAAACTACGTGTGAAAGGGATCTAGGAGTCCAAGCAGACCATAAGTTGAACATGAGTCAACAGTGCGATGCAGCAGTTAAAAAAGCCAATGCTATTTTAGGCTGCATCAATAGAAGTATAGCGTCTAGATCAAGGGAAGTAATAGTGCCACTCTATTCTGCCTTGGTCAGGCCCCACCAGGAATATTGTGTCCAGTTCTGGGCACCACAATTCAAAAAAGATGTGGAGAAACTGGAGCGGGTCCAAAGGAGGGCAACTAAAATGGTGAAGGGTCTAGAAACCATGCCCTATGAGGAACGACTTAGGGAGCTGGGGATGTTTAGCCTGGAGAAGAGAAGGTTAAGAGGTGATATGATAGCCCTGTTTAAATATTTGAAGGGATGTCATATTGAGGAGGGAGCAAGCTTGTTTTCTGCTGCTGCTGAGACTACAACGCGGAACAATGGATGCAAACTGCAGGAAAAAAGATTCCACCTCAACATTAGGAAGAACTTCCTGACAGTAAGGGCTGTTCGACAGTGGAACACACTCCCTCAGAGTGTAGTGGAGACTCCTTCCTTAGAGGTCTTTAAGCAGAGGCTGGATGGCCATTTGTCAGGGATGCTTTGATTTGGAGTTCCTGCATGGCAGGTGGTTGGACTGGATGGCCCTTGTGGTCTCTTCTAACTCTATGAGTCTATGATTCTATGAATTACCTCCAGATCCAAAGCTTGTTTTCTTGCAGGTAAAGTCAATGGAACTTGTTTTCAGGGGAGCATGCTTGCAATTGCAACCCTAGTGTTTCTAGGATTAGGACATAAAGCTGCAGCCCATGAGATGGAAAATTAAACTTGTATGCTTGGATTTCAGCTGCTTTGCACCTCCATCATACATATATTTCCTTGAGAGTAAAACCCATTGATCTCAGACTAATGTGTCTGTGATTTGGCCTCTAAGGATCTAGGAGGCAAAAATAACAACCCTGCACTATAAACTTAAAAAAGGAAAAAAATGGAGTATTTCGCAAGAAGTACAATTCAACTTGATTCATTTATTTTAAGGCATGAACACCCCTTAATTTTTCCATTAAGGTAAAGAATAATATGCAATTTCCAATTCTGATATGTTTCCCAACAGGATATGTTCCCTTTCTTTTGTCTAGAGCAGCTAGTTAAAGTTGAAATAAATTCCTCTATAGCTACAGGAACTTAATGTTCAATTAAGAGTTCAATATGAGTTACAGCAATGAATCACAATGCATTAAATCTTTTATGGCCATGAATACCATCAGCCTTTTAACATCAGTGTTACCTGTAGGCAAAGCTCATAAAGACATATGCTTGCCTTGTAGTCTCATTTTCCCATTGATGTTAGTGCTGCTGCAAAGCATGACCTTTCAAATGCAGTTTAATGGAGCCTCCTTGCACTGGGTGCTTTCATCTGTTTCCAGTTCCTTCTGAACTCAGTGCATTAGCAGTTATTTAGGCACACCAGGAGGAACTTTTGAACAAAATGATTTTGGTTTTTAGTTTTTTTGCATGTATGCTGTTATAATACTGTAAAGATGCACCTGTTGAGGTTACTTTTTCTTCAGATTTTGGAGAAAAGAGGCAAATGTTTCCCTAACACAACTGCCACCACATTTGGGTGATCAGCATATATGACTGGTTTTGTTACACACCCTTGCTATTTGCCAGTGACACTGAAGCACAGTCTGACTGAGTTTTATTTCCCTGAAACAAGGCTGGCCCATCCATTAAGCAGAAGAAGCAGTTTCCTCAGGCTGCAGCTGCTGGTGAAGTGATTGCAAAGGGCTGGAAGATAGAGATGTGTGTGCCATAGAGGCTGCCCTGTGTTTCCAGCAGAAAAGGGAGCTATCCATTAACAGTGTGGAAGTCAGACTGAATGATGCCAGCTTTGGAAACACAGAATAGAATGATCAAGGCACTATCTTAGTCTTCAGTTCAGGCAGCCAAATATCTTTAGTCAGACCTAACATGAATTAGTGGATATAACCAGTACAGTGGTTTGGTTCCAGGACCCTCTGTGAATAACAAAATCCAAGTATACTAAAGTCCCATTAAATATAATGGCACAACAAAATGGTGTCCCATATAAAAAATGGAAAATCAAGGTTTGCTATTTGGAATTTCTACTTTTGGGGAATATTTTCAAGCCGTATATGCTCAAATCTGTGGATAAAAAATCCATAGATAAGGAGGGCCAACTGTATAAGGAAGGATATAACACTCTATAGAGCAATCATACACACATGTTTTCAGACTCATTACATTTCATGGTAATCACAGCCAGCTAAAAATGTATAAGACTGAATCCTTAGAAACTGATGGCTTGTTTAATATTCAAAAGTGCAGCAGACACTGCAGCCTTTTTTTAGAGTAAATTTCCACTCCTGGAGATTTCACACTTGTATTCCTGGAGCCTTCAGGGAAAATAAACTTTTTTTTTTCAGTAGAAGAGAGATCTGTGGGATCTGGAGGTACTGAAAGCAAAAACAAAACAAGGGTTGCCTGTATACCCAGGATCATGCCCTTTTTCTAGAACATAAAATATAAAAACCATCATAATTTTTATTTCTGGATGAGTTCCCAGTTCAAATGTAATGGGATATTCTATTAATTTAAATTAGGAATAAATTCTGTCTTTTAGCACCTTGTCTAATCTCTTTCTTTGGCATTGCCAGAGAAGGAAAAGGAGAGAATATATATGAATCCAAGCTCAGTGCCACTCATTTGTTTAATACTTAGGTACCAGCCCAGCCCATTGCGCAGCAATACCTAATGTGTTATGCTCATTTATTCAGCTTTTACAAAATCAGCTTTAGAACCTGGCTGTCACACAATCCATAAGGTTACCAATCACAAATAAGAGCAAGGAAATTTAAAAATAAAGAAAGAAAGAAATGCATGTATTGCACATCACAATGTTTGAGCTGGTGTTAAAAACAGAACTGTGATACTGAGAGTGCATATTTAGACTTCCAAAATGTAACTTTTCATCCTTGCTAAAGTGCATAATTATCAACTGAATGATGAGATACTGAATTGAGAGGTCATATCTACTACAGTGAAGAAGGTAAACCCAGTACTGAAATGTACTAACAAGCAAATGATACTACGATAGCACAAGAGCAGAGGTAACAATGAACCAAGCTGCAGTCAATGTTAGTAACATTTCTGGTTTTGATGAGTGTATGTGTGTGTGTTTGTGGGGGGTGCTTCCAACAAAAAATGCAGAAGATTTAGCAGATGGTTTTATCATGTAAGTAGTTTCTTCTGCATCATTATAGCCTTCCTGTACAATTCTGTATGACCCTTTTAGTCCATCTGGCCTCCTTACTTTGGTGCTATACACTCTGAAATATGCAATTAAGGCTTCAGAAGGAGAAAAATTAGCAGTGTGTCATGTTCTTTTCCCACTTAAACCCATGTAACTTTTATCAGCAGAGTGCTAGATACAGTTTAATATATGAGAGCTATAGCCACTATTTTGGATTTAAAACTTTAAACATTCAGGTCAAGATTCAAAAGTGTACTCTATATTTTTTGCCAATGGATTTGGGATGTTCTTTTAATTTTGCTCCTGCTGCATCCTTATAGTACCAAAAACCTGCTCCAGAAGTTTTCCTCTTCTCTGGAATAGGATTTAAGGATAAATGTGGAAGAGATTTGAGAAGATGGGGCAATCACCAATTATCATAGAAATTTCAGGATCCAGCAGATATCAGTCTCAGTTTGTAAATAAGGAAGGCTGTTAACAACAGAATAGATTTTTAAAACAGGGTGTTTGTATCACCAGGCCCAGGGTGAGATGATCAATAGGCAGAATTGTTTACTCCATGATTTCAGCTATGTAGAATACACTGCCATCTATAGTTTCAGAAGAACAGTATGTAAAAGGATCTTGTAGCACCTTTGATACTGGCTGAAAGAAAGAAGCTGGTAGCATGAGCTTTTGTAGACTTGATCCTGCTTCTTCAGATGCATGAGGTGGGTTGAAGAGTCCAGATGTACATCTATGTATTCTGGTTATGTTTGAGAATGTCAATTGAAATTCAAAACCCTGTGGGTATGAAGATAAGGTGGCAAATTCTGTTTTAATGATGGCTGGCTGTTTTGGGAGAAAGAGAGGATGTTATCTAAAGCCAAGGAAAATAGATAACTACATGAATGGGTATTGGAATGTGTAGTATGGGAACCAGAGAGGAGATATGATGAACTGGTCAAAGGTGCCATCATGAGGACTGGGGTGGGGCTGAGGGTTAGTGTTGAAATGTAGGCCAGGAAACCATTGTGTCTGTTCAGTCTACTGCTGATGGACTTGAATCTGTGGATACATTCCAATTCTGCTATTTCTCCTTATAATCTTACTTTGTAGTGCTTTTGGTCAAGGACTGCTGCTCTGAGGTCTGAGATGGAGTGCCCAGGAAGACTGAAGTGTACCACAATTGTTTTTTGTGTATTCCCATTTCTAATCTCTGATGTCAATTTATCATCTGATGCAGAGACTGGCCAGTTTGCCCAATGTAGAGTTCTAAATGGCATTTCTGACACAGTATGACATAAATCACATTGGATGATGAGCAAGTGAAAGTCCCTCTAATATTGTGGTTGATGTCATTAGGTCCTGTGATGACATCTCCTGAATAAATGTGTGGGCACAGTTGGCATCTTGGTTTGTGACAAGGCTTTGAAGCAACAGTGACATCATAATTAAAGATGCGAACAAAACAGGAGATCCTGTCATCCAGAAGAAGCTGAGCCACTGATAATTTCAAAAAGGATGCTCAGCCCAACTGCTATGAAAGTTGAGGCCATTTACACCAAAGGTGGGCTACTGGCATAGTTGGGCAGAATTCATCAGTTCTAGTCTCCATACTCCCACAGACTGCACATGTGGTTTCCAGCAACATACAGAAAAAAAAAAACCAAATCTGTCAGGTTCTCTTTCTTCCATCTTTGATTTTTTTTTTTAAAAAAAAGTCTTTTTATCAGACTTACAAACAACTAACATTAATTTAATTAACTCCTTAATCTAATCAGCACTGCAGAATTAATGCAGTTTGACATGACTTTAACTGTCACAGCTCCATCATATGGAATCCTGAAATTTGTAACCTGTACCAGAGCTCTCTGAGAAAACAAAAAACAAAAAACTAAATATCTCACAAAACTACAAATCCCAGCATTCCAGAGCATTGAGACATGGCAGTTAAAGTGTGTCAAATTGCATTATTTCTGTAGTGCAAATTAGACCCTTATTTTTCAAAACAAACTAACTAAGGCCAAAATCCCTTAGTTATTAACAATTAGAGTAGACTAAATGAAACAATTGTTGAATGTAGATAAATCCAGACAATTTAGTGGATCTTCTTTAGTCAAGGCTAGAAATAGGATTTAGACCTAAATGAAATTATCACCTATATGAACAGTGGACATATTTAATATATGAAACTATTCCTCTTATGTACAATTAGCGCCGCCCGACTCACCGGGCCGGCGCAGTTGCCGTGCGCGGGAAGCGCCATCTTGGCCTCCCGCCACAGTCTCTGTCCCGGCAGCCATTGCGGGGGCGGGCTCCTTCCTGATTGGCTGCCGGGAGGGAGAGCGCGGGAAGCCAGCCCGCCTTTTCTGGGGACGTACTACACGTCCCAGAATGCCTTGTGCCGAGGCGGGCTGCCTGATTGGCCCTTGGGCAGCCCGCCTCTCGCTGGGATTGGTTCGGGCTCCCTAGGGGCGGGGCTACGTCTCCGTGGCTGCCCCTGATTGGCCCGAATGGCGCTCAGTGAGGCGCCATTGCCTCGTTCGGCTCTCCCACCCTCCCTCCCTGGGAGATAATTGTCACAACTGGTGCGGGGGCAGCAGCATAGGCCTGGATCTGGGGTGAGGGGTTTCCAGGGCTCGATGGCTCCGGATCGGGAGTCCTTGCGACCCGGGTGTATGGAGCGTGCTGATGTGGCCAGTGCGGGGGCCACAGTCAGTTGACACCCGGTGACTAGAGTGCCTTGCAATTCGAGTGGGAGGAGCACAGTTGCCCGACTGTGCTTTAGGGCGGGGCTTGGCACCTACGTCATCCCGATGCTTGGCTACAAGCAACCATTCATTAGCCAACGGGGGTTTGGCTGATGTCCAGATCCAGACCTTATGCTTTGGGCCAACCCTATTGTTTGTTCGGCTTTAAATAAAGTTGTGGCCATGTTCACTCCAGCCTGGTGTCCTTGTGTTTCCTTGTGGCGCCTGACCTGCGAGGCAACATCACGTTGTTCTTATGAGACATGTAAAGAACCTGTGAGGAAAGAAGCGCTAACAACCCAAAATTGAGCAATGCAAACATGGATGAATATGGAAAGATTCAGTGTCAGACTTTTAAGAGCCAAGCATTCAAATCTCTCTGTCTATTCACATTTTTAAATGTTTTTAAATATTACTTTAAAATTGTTGTGTGCCTCTAAGTCATTTCTGACATGTAGCAACCCTCAGACAAACTTATCATGGCCAGATTCTTGGCCAGATTTTTACAGAGATGATCCTCTGAGGCTCAAAGATAATGACTTAGCAAAAGACACCAAGTGCTATCGCATGGGTGAGCAGGGATTTGAACCTTGGTCACCTGGAGTCTCAAGTCAATACCACACTACAGTTATAGTGCTATTATTTCACTTTTAATGCTATGATTGCCTCCTCTGGCATTCTGTGGTTTGCAGTTTAGTGAGGCCTGAGAGTTTCTGGTTGAGAATTCTAAATGCCCTTTCCTAAAATTCAAATCTCAGGATGCCACAGGGGGCAACCATAGCAGGTGAAGTGGAATAATAGTGCTATATCAATGTAATGTGGTATTGTCATAGTCTAAAATTCAGAAACACTATGTGATTGCCTGTACTTATTCACTCCTCCTCCTCTTCCTTCTCTTCAGTTTTTTCTAGTCACAAATATGTGTGTGTGTGTGTGTGTGTGTGTATGTGTGTGAGAAAGAGAGAGAGATTTGTAAGGAAGAATTGTTACTAAGTTGGAACCTTCTGTGATCTGTTCCAGCTGCCATTTTTATTTATATATTTGCTCATGTGGTGTGCACCTGTACCATATTGGCAGAGCACTGGACTACAACAGTGGAAACATTCTTTTTGAAAGCCTATCTATTTCTGAGTCTCCTACTTAGCAAGCAAGAAGCTTGAACATTTTCTTCCGAAGCTCATTCTAATTCACAACTGCATTTATGGAATCACAATTTAAACACAAACAAAACATTTTTACAACACCAGTACAAGAATTTTCCAACTGCACAGTCATGATTTGCTATTGTTTTTCATCCTCCATTCAGTGGAAGAACAAGAAGTAATATTTCTGATAAACAAAATGCATTCTGTTACATAAAGTTAAGCTTTTGTTTCCTTTGTAAAATCTCCTACAACTAAATTATCTGTGCTTTAGTTACATACAAGCTACATTACTGCAATGTTTTAAACTATAATCTGGCTTTGTAGAGTTTAAAACTTCAGCAGGTTCAAAATATAGCAACCATATTGTTAAGTGATATTAACCACCATGACCACTTCATGCTTGTGTTAAAAGATCTTTTGCAACTGCTAATTCATTACAAGAACTCAGTTTAAGGCATAGCTTTTAACCTTTAACAACCACATACCAAGATACTAGCACCATCATCTTTTATATATCAGTACCTTTCAAAGAAAGAAAGGTATCCAAGAATTAATTCCACACAATTATGAAACACCTTTCCCAGGTATATTTGCCTGACACCATTATTATCATTATCATTACTGTATTTATTATTAATTAGGTATTTAGAAAGGGGACACCAGGGACTACAGTAGCAAGGGAATTAAGAGAATGCAAGTGATGCTCAGAATTCTACAACAAAAATACACAGATCAAGAGATGCCAGACGTCTAGGATGGATTCAGGAAAAAGAAGCTATATAGGAATTTGACAAGATCCTCAAGTGTAAAGATATATCATTGAATACTAAAGTTAGAATTTTCCATGCCACCATATTTCCCATTTCTATGTTCATGAGAGCTGGACAGTGAAGAAAGCTTATAGGAAGAAAATCAATTAATTTGAAATGTGGTGCTGGAGAACATTTATATGGATCCCACGGAATGCTAAAAAGTCAAATAAATGGGTCCTAGAACAAGTCAAACCTGAAGCAAAGATAACTGAATTAGGATGTCACAGAATATAATCATAGAATCACAGAGCTGGAAGAGACAACAAGTGCCATCCAGTCCAACCCCCTGCCATTCAGGAACTCACAATCACAATCAATCCAGTTTCTGTTTAAAGACCTCCAAAGAAGGAGATTCTACCACTCTCTGAGGGAATATGTTCCACTGTTGAACAGCTCTTGCTGTCAGGAAGTTACTCAAAATGTTGAAGTGAAATCTCTTTCCCTGTAGTTTGCATCCATTCTTCCAGGTCCTATCCTGTGGAGCAGCAGAAAACAAGCTTGTGCCATCCACAATAGGACATCCCTTCAAATATTTAAACAGGGCTATCACATCACCTCTTAACCTTCTCTTCGCCAGGCTAAACATACTCACCTCCATAAGTCACTTCTCATAGGCCATGGTATCCAGACTTTTCACCATTTTAGTTGCCCTCTTTTGGACATGCTGCAGCTTCTCAACATCATTTTTAAATTGAAGTGCCTAGAATTGGACACAGTATTCCAGGTGAAGCTTGACCAAAATAGAATAGCGTGGACTATTAATTTCCTTGATCTAGACATTATACTTCGATTGATGCAGCTTAGAATCACATTAGCCCTTTTAGCTGTCACATCACACTGTTAACTCATGTTCAACTTGTGGTCTACTAGGACACCTAGATCCCTTTCACATAGCATCATTAAGCCTGGTGTCCCCAATCCTATATCTAAGTATTTCATTTTTCCATCCTAAATGAAGTACCTTACATTTCTTTGTCTTGAATTTCATTTTGTTAGCTTTGGCCCAGCTTTCTAATCTATTAAGGTCATTTTGAATTTTGATCCTCTCTTCTGGGATATTAGCTACTACTCCTTATTTAGTTTCATCTGCATATTTGATAAGTATGCCCTCTATTCTTTCATCCAAATCATTGATAATGATAGAACCCTGTGGCATCCCACTAGTGACTTCTCTCCAGGATGAAGAGGAGCCATTGCTGAATACCCTTTGGGTTCAGCCAGTCAACCAATGGAACACACTCATTGTACTTTGGCAATGAGTACTTCCACACTGCAGAAATAAAATAGTTTGACACCACTTTAACTGCCATAAATCTATCCTGGGATTTCTAGTTTGGTGACCTTGCTGACAGACCAGGCTGAATGCTTCACCAAATTATAAATTGGAGTGTTCAACAGTATGAATCCATAACAGTTAAAGTAGTGTCAAATTGCTTTCTTTGTGTAGTGTGAAAGAGCTGTAAATCAGTCATGAGAAGACATGATTCACTAGAAAAGACAATGGTAAGTAAAGTAGAAAGCTGGAAAAGAGAAAGACCACATTATGCACGGATAGTATCAACAAGAAAGCCACAGCCCTGAATCTCCAAGATCTGAGCAGGCCTGTTGATGATAGAGTGACTTGGAAGTCTCTCATTCATGGAGTAACCATATGTGGAAGCCAACTTTATGACAGTTAACAACAACAAACCATGCAATTACTGCAACATTCATTTAAGAAAATTTAATTGCCTCTTTGAAAATGCCTCTTTTTATGCAATGAGGACCCTTGTGGATCAAGTGGTGATAAAACAATGTCATAAATAAATAAATAACAAATCCTGAGTCTGCTAACTACTTTGAAGTGTATGAAAAAGAAACAGCATACCTCCCTACAATAATAAAAAAATATTAAAAAGTATTATAAGATGAAATAGCATGACAATTCATGTACCATTCCCCTTTCTATGATTATCTCTCATGCCTTCCCACTGTGCTAATAGCAGACCACCACATGGTTGATTCTAAACTCTGAATCAAAGTGGCAATTGATAGAGCAAAGTACATCTTGATGGAGCCCACCCACAGTACTGATCTGGGATATATTTTCAAATATTTTTGTCCAACGAAAAGTACATTCTTGATATCTAGCTATATGAATACACACAACATCTGCTACGTGACAACCATGTTACTTCCTAAGAGAACAAACTGCAATGTTATCAGGATTCTGATTATTTCCTGAGGGGCATAGGGACAATCTAAAATTTTTACTACTCTGAAGTGGCTGTAGTGTGCATGATATAGCAATTGTTAAGACTATTGATTAGTAGGAAATACAAGCTGCCACTATGGATGAGCAAAGGGGACAACAATTTCAGGAGATGATGGCAGAGGCAGGGGACATCTCACATAGCAGTGAGGAATGTTTGGCATTAAAGGGTGCCGCCCGACTCACTGGGCCGGCGCTGTTGCTGTGTATGGAAGCCCAGCCTCCTCTCCTGCCGGGCTCCCACGCAGCAACAGAGGCAAGCGTGGGCTTGCCCCTGATTGGTTGCAGCAGGAGTGGGAAATTGGGAGGGCCTGATTGGCCCGTCAGGGCCCGCCAGGCCACCAGATTGGTGGAGGGCCCTGGGAGGGGAGGGGCCTTGCCCTCCCAGGGCTCTCATTGGTTGGAGGGCAATTAAAAGGCCCTGCGCGGCGCAGCCTGGCGCCTTTTTCAACTTGCTCCGCTGCAGTGCAGAGCGGAGCAGAAGAGGAGAGCAGGGATCAAGGTCTCCGCTGGAGCTGGCGGGTAATGGGGCGGCGGAGTCCGGCTGCTATCTTGTCACCCCCCTGGCACTAGTGGCGGTGGGCAGCAAGCCAGAGCCCGGCCACCATTTTGTCTGGCCCTGCACGGCCGTATTTATGCATCTGGGGCCTGCCAGCGGTCCGCCCACCATTTTATTTGGCCCAGCACGGGCCCTGCGGCGAGGCGCGGGCCGACCGAGGCTGCTTGCCCCCGCTGATTCGGTGGCAGCGTGGATGCTGACTTGTGCCGGTAAGGCTGTCCGACACCTGGGCATTAGCATATGGATAATGGTTGGAGTGTTGGACTGTGACCCTGGAGGCCTTAGTTCGCCTCCATTTTGACTTCTGGTGGCTTTAAAAAAAGTCACAGTCTCTTAGCCTCAGAGATTTGGGATTAGCCTCCTTTGAGTTTTATCTCCTCGCTCACTCAACCATAATTTCTTTGAGTCTTGTTTTGTTTGTTTCATTGCCCTCATTTTTGCTGTGCTCGTGGCTGCGGCCCTGCTGAGCACACGGTATAAAACTTTGACTGTTGCTTCCTTTTTCTGCTTTTGCTGTGCTCGTGGCTGCGGCCCTGCTGAGCACGCGGTTATATATTTAGACTGTTGCATATTTTTTCTGCTATTGCTGTGCTTGCGGCCACAGCCCTGCTGAGCACGCAGAAGTATTTTGACTTCTTTTCTGAGCGTCGTGCACGTGTTTGCATTTTTGGCCTTTTTGGCAGTCATTTAGTTATTTTCATTTGAGTTGTCTTCTGTGCTTTTGCCTTTGTCATGCTGCCAAAGGTGAACAAGACAAGCAGTGCATCCAAGGATCGGAGGTCCCGTCGGAACATTGCCAGAAGATCATGGGAGGAGCTGGCTCCAAGAGGGAGAAGAAATCCTGCTAGACCTTCCGTCCATGGGGCTGGATCGTCGACGAGAGATCATGAGTCGACAGCTTCTCACATGGTCCCCCGTTCTCCAGCGCCATCAGCATCAGTTATTAGCCAGGAGATGGCATCAAAACTCACCAGATCCTTCACTTATATCATTGCCAAGGCAATGGCAGCAGTACAGACTTCTTCAGGTGGTGTGCCGGCTCCACCTAGTGGTCAACCGTCGGGTTCCGGCTCTCAAGCAATCGGTGGGAACCATCAGCCCCGGTGTGCTGCCCCCAGCTCGGGATCTGGTGCTTCGTCGGTCTTGTCGATAGTTCAGGTCATTGCATCTAGCTCGAGTTCGTCGTCCAGCTCCAGTTCTTCTTCTTCCAGCTCTGAGGACGATGAGGCGACGGTTGGATCCCATGGGTCCAGTGGCAAGAAGAAAAAACAGAAAAAGAAAAAGAAGAAGAGAAGTTGTGGAGCTGCGGCCGTCACTCGTAGGGGACTTGAGGGTGTGGGGGAATCGGCCCTGGGTACACCGGTTAGTAGGGAGGGCTATTGGGTTGACCATGCCCTAGTGCCCGGGCTTCCTTTGTGGGCTATCTGACGCCGCTCTTGGTGCCCTGGTTTACAAGGCGTTTGGGTTGAGCTTCTAGCATTCCCATTTCTGCTCCTGGCGAGCGCCCCCCTGGGTCTCACCTTTCGAAGAAAGTGCGTAATCGCATTTTGTCTGGCTGTTATGTGGATATTTTTACACTGTTGCAGCCAAAGGATCAGGAAGCCCTTGCTGTCATGTCTTCTAAAAGATCAAAGAAACACCCTAAGGTGCCCCCTGCTGATCGCACATTCTCCAATTGGTTGGAGGATTTTACCATTTTCAGGGCCATTATCTCTATGGCCTTTCCTGAAAGGGCTTGGCATTTGGATTGCCACATGCTCCATGTCCTTAAGGCTAGGTCTGTAGCTGGCGAGGGTGCCACCATTGCTTACGTTGCAGCCTTCCGGCAACAGGCCTCCCAGAGCTCCAGGGAGCGATGGGATCTCCTCCATAATGAAATCTGGTTGCTTGAGGTAGGCCCTCTTACCAGGGCAAAGGGGGCTTTTAGACAGGTTGCAAAAAAGGAACATAAGCTTGTCTGCTGGGAATTTAATGCTGGCCGTTGTTCCCAGTCCCATTGCAGATATGACCATAGTTGTGAGCTGTGTAGGGGGCCTCACGGCAAAGCCAATTGCTCAAAATCTGGCCTGCAGCCATTTTGCCAAGGGCGCCCTGCCCAAGCAACAGCCGTCCGAAAGGATGGACACTCTTCTGCTGATGCTGGCGGGCCAGGGGGCCCAAAAGGAGTTGCTTCCTGAGGTTCATCCTCCTTTTTCCCTTGCCAGGACTCCTGTTAATATTTTGGCCTTACATCCCCCCAACATACCCCAATCGAGAAGCTGCTTTGTTCCTTGCAAACGGTTTCTCTTCTGGATTCCGCATTCCGGTGACTTGTTCTCCTCCGCCTTCTGAGTCAAAAAATCTAAAATCAGCACGTGACATGCCGGATGTGCTTTTGTTTAAAATCCAGAAAGAAATTGACTTAGGTCGTGTTGCAGGCCTTTTTTCTTCTCCTCCTTTTCTGAATGTTATGGTGTCTCCCTTAGGTGTTGTCCCTAAAAAAAAACTCTGGTGAATTCCGCATTATTCATCATTTGTCTCACCCTCTGGGCCACTCAGTTAATGATGCAATACCTCAAGAGATCTGCTCTGTTAAGTATGCCTCTTTCGACCATGCTGTCCGCCTTGTTCGCGCTTGTGGCCACGCGGCTGAAATAGCGAAATGTGATATCCAGTCGGCTTTTTGCCTCCTGCCAGTTCACCCTGATGACTTCCACCTTTTGGGTTTTAAGATTCAGGGCCTCTGGTATTTTGATAAAGCTATACCTATGGGTTGTTCTGTTAGTTGCTCTGCATTTGAAACTCTTAGCACCTCTTGGAGTGGGAGGTTAAGTGCAGAGCTGGTTCTCCGCTTGTTACGCACTACCTGGATGATTTCCTGTTCACTGGGCAGGCAGGTTCTGGTCATTGTCAGATGCTTTTGGATGTTTTTCACGCCCTATCTTCTGAAATTGTCTACTCCCCCTGGCAGTAGACAAAACGGAAGGTCCAACTTCCACCCTCACCTTCTTGGGTGTGCAGTTGGACTCGGTAGCGGGGGTCTCCTGCCTCCCTCCTGACAAGTTGGAAGCCCTTAAGGTGTTAATTTCGGATTTCCTTGCCTCCAAAAAAGTGACCTTAAAACAGGTCCAGTCCCTCCTGGGGCATTTGAACTTTGCCTGTAGGGTTGTGTCCCCTGGTCGCCCCTTTTGTGCCAGGCTAGCCAGAGCCACT
Organism: Urosaurus nigricauda; assembly: GCA_034509955.1. Lineage (NCBI taxonomy): Eukaryota > Metazoa > Chordata > Lepidosauria > Squamata > Phrynosomatidae > Urosaurus > Urosaurus nigricauda. Next base: position 165,060,061 of record JAOEGL010000005.1, on the reverse strand, counting down.
GCGGAGTCTCCAAGCCTCATCATCACATGCAAATCTCTAAGGGCATTAGAGAGGATTTAAAAGTCTGGGATTCTTTCCTTGCCTTGTATAATGGTGTCTCCATTTGGCAAAAAACCTGGCTTCTTGGGGATAGGTTGCAGGTCCACTCTGATGCTTCAGGGTCCCTGGGTTTTGGACTCTTTTTTCAAGGTCATTGGTGTGCTCACAAGTGGCCTGAATCCTGGGTCCAGCTTGGGGTTGTCAAAGACCTCACTTTTTTAGAGTTATTCCCCATTGTCACAGCTGTTTATCTTTGGCACTCCGACTTTGCGAACAAACGTGTATTTTTTTGGTGCGATAACCAGGCGGTTGTAGCAGTGGTCAACAGGTTGACCTCCAAATCTGAGAGAATGATGGTTTTAGTTCGTAAGCTCATCCTCGAATGTTTAAAGTATAACATTTCCTTCTCAGCAAAATTTGTGCCCGGTTTAAGAAATGAAGTTGCCGATGCTTTTTCTCGTTTCCAGGAAGAAAGATTCCGGCAGCTGGCTCCAGATGCGGATCCCCTCCCAGTGCCATTCCCGGAGGAGATGTGGATGATTGGGCTGCCTCTGTGTTGAGGGGCATTTTGTCTTCAATTGCCCCTTCCGCTCTTAGAGCCTATAAAAGGGTTTTTCCCAAATTGACCTCCTTTTTTGAGGCCCTTGGTATCCCGTATCAATGGCCTTTAAATCCAGATTTTGTCCTGCACTTCATGGCGTGGTTGAAGTTGAATGGAGTGTCCCCCCGCTCCATCTCGGTGCACGTTGCAGGAATTTCTTTCTTTGCTAAGGCCGCTGGCTTGCAATATCCGTGCGCTAATTTTCAAGTCAGGCGTACCCTGGATGGTTGGATACGTATGCATGCAGGCACCAAGGATTCCAGGAGGCCTATTTGTTTTTCTCTCCTTGAAAAAAATGTTGGCCAGCTTCCTTTCATCTGTTCCTCCCTGTACGAAGCTGAGCTGTTTAAGGCTGTGTTTGTCACAGCCTTTTGGGGGGCTTCGAGGGTGGGTGAACTGGTACCTGCCTCAAAATCTGATTGTTCCAACAGGTATTTGTGCTTCAACGATGTTTTCCTGGATGTTAACTTTGTACAATTAATTGTTCGGAAATCTAAATGTGATCAGTTTGGGCATGGGGAAATCATTATGCTGGGTCACTTGAAGGACTCTCAACTGTGCCCTGTACAAACTTTGAAAAGGTTCCTAAGGCTCAGGCCAGCGGGCCTTGGATCCTTATTTTGCCATGCGGATGGATCTTCTGTCACCCGATTCCAGTTCATTGCTGTATTGAGGCGGTCGCTACATGCGCTGGGTTTTTGCCCAGAGGATTTTGGGGGACACTCCTTTTGTATTGGAGCAGCCACTTCAGCTGCACGAGAGGGACTATCTGAAAGGGATATCAAGCGCATTGGGCGTTGGAAATCCAGGGCCTTCTCTGGTTATGTTCGTCCGAACTTGGACCCTTGCCAGGGTCAGTGTTAATTGTGGTTGTCTTTAGGGTTGGCGGCAGGCTTCCATTTTGTCTGCCTGTGTGGCAGCAGCATAGGCCTGGATCTGGGGTAGGAGTTTCCAGGGCCTGCTGGCACTGGGTCGGGAGTCCTCAGACCCGGGTATGAAGCGGTTTTCTGTGGCCATTGCGGGGGCCACAGTCGGTTAACACCCGGTGACTAGGATGCCTTGCAATTTGAGTTAAAGCAGCACAGTTGCCTAATTGCGCAACAGGGCGGAGCTTGGCACCTATGTCATCCCGATGCTTGTGGCTGCAAGCAACCATACCTAATACATCAACCAACCGGGGTGTTGCTGATGTCCAGATCCAGACCTTATGCTTTGGGCCAACTCTATGGTTATGCTGCTCTCTTTTGGAGCTGTTAATAAAGTTGTGGGCTTTTTTCCTCCAATTTTGTGTAATGTTTTTATTGGGCCGGATCTGCACAGCAACCCACATCATGCTTAAGAGATCTTATAGCACCATCCAAAAGTGCACTCTGTGTGTGTGTGAGTGTGTGTGTGTTGTATGCCTTCTCTGGAAATAATAAAGGTAAACCTGGGCTTGTCTTTGTCATTTCTGACTTATGGTGATACTAAGGTGAACCTGTCAAACTTTTCTTGGCAAGTATCCTCAAAGAGGTTTGCCATTGACATCATCTGAGGCTGAGAAAGTGTGACTTGCCCAGTGGGTTTTCATGACAAGTTTTATATAAAACTAGAAATGTCATATTTTAAAATTATTTTTTACTTAGATACCCTATATAATTTGAGGCCCTGGAGTTTACTCATTATGTGTGTGTGTATGTGTGTCACCAATTACAGCAAGTATGCCTGGGCAGTCAACAAGACTTTTATAGTTATAAGTGAGGCTTCTTCCCTTCTATCACTCTCCTATCAGTTACAGCTAAAATATGAATTCTTCCCCCACTTGCTTCCTCTTTGGTGATAACCAGCTTTTATAATTTGTACAATGCTTCAGCAGCCATCACTGGTTACATAACCCAGAGGTGTAAGTTACAACCTCTGGAAGTAATACAGGGAAACCTGGGCTTGTCTTTGCTGGAATAATGTGAGAAATAAATGACTAAACATTCTGGAACTGTCCATTGTTTCACTGATATCTCCCTGCAAACATGGTTGTTCCAAGTGGCATTTCTTTCTGTACTCTGATTTCTCAGGATGTACCTGCCAAATTCATAGGAATTAGAGATAATATTTATCAATAACAGTGAAGAAGGAGCACTAGTGATCATTTCATCCTAGTTCTAAAATGGTCACACTGGCATATAGTCACATGGCTAGCAAAAATGCATCACTGCAGGAATAAGGAACCATTAACTTTCCAGATGCTTTGGACATCAACTCCAAGTAATGCCAGCCAAGACTGCTGGTACTGAGGAATTATAGGAGCTGTAGTCCAAAAGTTCTGAAAGGGAAAAAAAGTTCTGGAGTCTTGTATCACTACACAAATAGGCACAGTGTTAGTTAGCACATACATTATATACAAAAGGATTTCATTGGTTGTGGCAGAAGGGCATTTTTAATGGAAGTGTGCCAGACTTTTTTCTTTTTAAAATCTGCTTTTAAAATCTGTTAAATTATTTTTGACAGGATTGTTGACCGTCTATAAAAATACACTACATATGGCTTTATTTTAACATACATTATCACATTGTATTTAAAGTGAATTATCCCCAATGGGATACAGCCACATTTAATTTTAAAACCAGGTGTTATTGCATGCAGTTGCGGCTGGGTGAGTGCAATCTATATGCTGCCTGGATCCCAGCCATGCTTATCTTGCAGCTTTTCAAGAATGGCAAGCTCCCATTTTTTTAAAAGCCATGGGATGAGCATGGCTGGAATCCAGGCTGCATACAGATTGCACTTGTTAGCCACAGCTGCATGCAGTAACACCCAGTTTTAAAATTAAATGCAACTATATCCCATCAGATATAAGTCACTTTAAATACAATGCTATAATCTCCTTATACTGTACATTGCATTGGAGGATTATCAGATGAGGATTTACTGTGAGTGGATTGCCTGGGAAACATTAGGGCAGTGTGCATGTGTGTAATCCTCTAACGCTTCCCCAGCATGATGGAATCGTCAGGCTCCCTATAGCCTTACTGAATCAGGGAGAGTGATTTTCCTATCAACGTAAAATTGGCGCACAATTATAGACATCCCCCCTACATGTCTCCTTCACCCACTTCTCCCCATGCCCCCATTAGACTGCCTGGTTTGCATATGTTGTTACCACATTTATTGGAGTTGGCACACCTTCATTTCTTTGCATTGCACAGTCTTGCACTCATGCTGAGGTGTTTATATGCAGACATGAAGATGTGCATCTTCCGTGCTAAACCAGACTATGGTGGGTTCTATTTGCTCTGGTTTTTAGCCCTGGAGCACAGCTTCAGCCTGGTTTCTCCCCACTTAGGAGGCATGCATCATCTAAATGCGCCACCTTTAAAGCTGTTGGAAACTGCTTTATTTTGCCTATTTGTTCCAATCCTGTGCTAAATAAACCAATGTTCTGACTTGATATAAAGCAGCTTACTATAGTTATTTGTCAGTCACTGACTCATTTGGTAGTCATATCCTTACCTCTCAGTTGCAGTTTCCCATCTGTGAAATGGGATCATTAGTGATTACCAGGATGATATGAGGATCAATGAGGCAAGAATGATTGCATTTTATTAATGTTATAAGCAAGGGTAGAAACTCCATTCAAAAAGCAAAATAGGAATCAATTGAAGTCAGTCATCAATAACGTTGCCAGAAAACGTGAGCCTCTCACTATGCTTTTATTTTAGAAAGATGCACTTGTTAAAGACGGAGTATTTAAATATTTTTTTCTTCCTAGACCTGTTGATTTTTAAATATGTGGAAGTATCATTAGTAAAACTATGTTCATAATCATATTCTTCAGGTACAAAAGAACCCATGATATCCCTCTCTTCTCATGAATGCAGCTTTGGGACTTTCATGTGCACCCTGTGGTTCTCTCAAAATGATTCTTGTTTGAATTCATATTAAATGAACAACTAATTAGTCAGTTCACTGAATTCTCTCTACAGCATTAAATGTATTTTCCTGCAAGTGTTTACAAAATGTTTATTGGGCTCCCATGGAGGTGTCTGACCTGCTTCTGAAAATATGAATTTTATCCTTCAAACCAACAACAATAAAACAATAAAATGTTGTTTAGAACTGTCTTGCATGATCTATTTGACTCTGAAGTGAAATAGTAGAATATACAAAGCCTTCTTTTGCTCTCTTACTTCTGCCTCTTACAGTACATTGAGCATTGAAATTAATCTATTTCGATCATCCATCTGAGAAAAGGCAACCTTTTCCATCTGTTTTCTGTGAACCATGCCAGCCGTTTTCCACTTCTCAACATCATATCAGGGCTTTTCTGTCTTTTCTTCTGGAAACTGGTGGCCCTGAATAGAAGAGGATTGTCAGATGAGTGGTAAGAAGTGTAGCATTTGTAGTAATATTAGGCAGGGGTTAAAAAAATCAATGGACTATTTCTTTCAATTTGACATTCAACCATGAAATAAAAGAAAGAGTTACATTTCAATTAGTGAAAGAAGTGGGTAAGATCTTACACACCATAGTGTGTTGTTTTTTTTACCTGTTTGTATACCAAGGAAAATACAGGGTTATGAATGTGGCATAATATCATTTTTGATGTAATATAGCCCCTTTTGATACCATTCAATTATAGCACTATTATTCCACTTGAATTTTTATGATTGCATCCTGTGGAAGCCTGACTTTATTTATTTATTTTAAGTTTGTCGAACATTAGAGCTTTCTGACTGAGGATTCTGAATGTCCCTTCCCAAACTCCAAATTCCACGATCTCTTAGGGGCTTTCTAGATTGGCAGGAAAGGGAGACATGAAGTTGCCTTTTCCTTAATGCTTAGCAGCTACACTGCAAGCCCCAGGTGTGTAATAAAAAGGCATAGGGCAGCTACACTGAGGACTCTTTCAAACAGGAGGATTTTCTCCCAATTCCGAATGGAGCCAATGCGGATTCATGTAAATTCGCTTGTTTATCGAATTTACCTGAACCCCTGCTCAGGCATTCGGAATTACTTCCCATTACCCGAAATAACCCCCCCTTGCCTGAAATCGCGTGAGAAGCTTAAATTCTCAATAATGTTAAACCCATGATTGCATTCAGAGTGACTTCCCTTTTGCCCAAATTTGCGTGAGAAGAATTAATTCACAATAACGTGAAACCCCAGGATTGCGTTTGGATTGCCCTTGGATTATACTTCCAATTTCCCACGTCTGAAAGAGTCCTGAGGAGGTGTGGGGACGACTTATCTGAAGTCTTTTCTGTTGCTCAGCAACTACATTGGAAGCTGTCAGGATGCTAGAAACACAGGCGGAGCAGCTGCACAGGTGGCAATGAATGGGGCTTTTGTCCACACTGAACCTTTAATATTTTTGTTGTTGTTGTTGTTGCCAGCTGCGAACTGCGCAATTGCACTGGTACATCATACAGGCAATTGTATTGCCAGCTACGAACTGCACAATTGCGCAGGTACATCACACATGAACTGTGCAGTTATGAAGCTCTGTCAAATTACCATTGTGGTTTCGCTTCCCTTTTTAAAGTGCGCAGTTGCATCAGTGCACCATGAACAAACCCCTTTATTTTATAATAATAGTTATTATTATTATTATTATTACCCCACCCCTTTGAGATCAGTTGAGGTGGCTTACACATTAAAATACTATTACATCAATAAAACAAACTGCATCCCTTCCCCCTTAAAAAGATATTAAATCTGTTACAATTTAAGTTTATGAATAAACTTCTTTATTTTATGAATTAATTGACATTTTATGCACAGTTGCATAACAGTTACAGCATCCCAGAGTCCCTACTGTGCATGTCTAGGGTTCGGATTAGAGCTGGACATAGGGTTTGGGAGCTTTAAAAAACTGCACAGTTGCACTGCAGCATTTAGACGCAGCTGCACTGTTACACCCTTTTTAAAAAGAAGCTGGGAAAAGCAGGTCCTTTTTAAAGCTGTTTTTTCCCCACGCTGGTCATGAAAGCCTTTGACTCCACGCCTGTGGACAATTTGCTCTTAAAGAGATGTGAGTAAAGGAAGTTTTTCCTTTAGATTCTCCACTGCTAGCCATGCAAAGACATTAGTTATTTAGTTTGCAGTTTATGCTTTAAAGTATTTATATCATGACTCTGGAAGATTTTCCCTGAGAGCCTTACATAATCCAAGAAAATGCAGGAAGGAAATATAGCTAAACACAAACATGCACACACAGCTAAGAGATGTCACACAGCTGAGATATCAAAGTTTGCATTCAAACTTGCAGTCAATCAATCAATCAGCAAACATGAGTGGTCTGCTCTTGTTATTCATAGTCATCCATTGCATCAGTTGCATTGAGAATAAGAGGTTAGTATTCAAGAACATCTGAGCTGGTTCCTATGAAAACTGGAAAGAAAAATATTTAATTCATAATACATTCAAATACTACAATCTAGATAAGTGGGTTTCTACTTATGTTGCTAACACTTTTTTATTTTTAAATATGAACTAAGTGGGCTTCTACTTGTGTTGCTAACACTTTTTTATTTTTAAGGCTGTAGCAGAAATTTTCTTTTACTGCTCACAGAGCTGTTCCAGGTACATTCAAGTTCTGGAAATTATACCAGTAGTGTTGCATTGGGTAAAGCATGGGCACAATATGTATTGTTTCACCTATTTTCTTCTCATATTCTGCAGCTCTCTGAGCTCCACAATGTGCTGTTGAATTAGACAAAGTGCATGCTTCCAGCTTCATTTCTGACAGTGAAAATTTGAAAATTTGAACAAGTGAAAATGCTAAGGTGACTTTAAAAAAGGAAACGCTTCAAGAGACAAAAGTTGTTGAGGGAGGGAGAAAGATAGCACAAGCTGATGCCACTTCTGATCTCTCAGACACACATCATTTTTCTTTCACATTGACTAGCTTGAACGTGTGAAGTTAAAAGAGTGAAATGAGTGCCTGAATTGCTATTGTCAAATAAAAGCCTTTCTTTTTCTTTTTCCTTTTTTTTTTTTTACAGACTTTAATACTAAAAGATAAAACTGTATTTAACTGAGAAAACAAAGAAGGCATCAAATCTTTAAAAAAAATCCCTCACACAAAGGACTGGGGAACTGATCCTCAGACTATGAATTGTTCAATTTTAACCATCACTCACTTTTCTTATAATATTTTTTATTTGTACAGTTGTGGGTTAGGGGTTCAGCTCCCAGAAGACCGCTCTCAACTGAGAAAATTCACCAAGGCTTTAAGAAGAAAAAGAAGAAGAAAAAACCTTTACTTAAATTAGCAATACTGTCTTAAAATGGCTGACCAGAGAATTCTGCAACTTGGAAGTAATCAGTTATATTAGCTAATCAATTAATTCTCCCACTAACAAAGCATAACTGCATTGCCATTACAGCTCTAACCTAATGAGAGATAACATCAACCTTTTACCTTGTAACTGTTACTGCTTCAGTTATTTGTATAATACAAATATGTGGGCTCACTGAAAGATGGGAAAGGAAATAGCACATAGGTCAACTGCTGGATTGTTCTGTCCTTTGTGATGCTACCTTGGGCTCTGTTGTAGGTGTTCTGCTGTCAATCTGAGAACAAAAAGAAACACGGGTGTTTACTAACTCTTTCAGGGTACAATTCATTTCAATTAAATATGTACTTGAATAGTGCTGTCTTGTGTTAAGTGTGAAATGGTTTCATACATTTTTAGACTTTAAGCTATTATTATGATTATACATTATTTTAAATTGTTAATAGCTACTTTCCTTATGACATCATGCAGAAGGTTGGTTCCATACTACAATGCAACAAATTGTTTTAAATAGTAAACCACACTTGAACTTGTACGCACTTGGTCCCAGAGCCTCATCTCTTGTGGATGGCTTTGATAGGTAAATAGGGAAGAAAGAATTAAAGATCAGGGAGTACATATATAGGTGAAAGGGGAAAAAAAGAACTTCTGTACATATAATACATCTACACATCAGTTTATTCAAAGAGAAACTTTTACCACATTAGATGTTGTTCTCTTTTAGTTTTTGACTGAACAATACAGCAACATTGTACAGTGAGATATAACTTGTGCTGGATTCTATCCATCTATCCATCTATCTAATCTATTTGATTTCTTCACTACTTTTCTACCAAAATGGGACCTAAGGCGGCTATTATCTGTTCAAGGTTTTTTGAAATGGGAAATATGTTAATAGAATCAACTTTCTCTAATATTTTATTATGACACTGAATAAGTGTCTAAATAAGCAGAGGATTTACAATGAAATACTATCCAAGTATAATCTGAAATTGGTCACACTCAGTTCAGTGTTGCCAACTTCTTCCCTTCAGTTAGTCTCAAAGGTGTTACAAGATCTCTCTACATACTGATTCTACAGACTAACACAACTATATCTTTGAATTCAATTCAATGGGTATTGGGAAATAAGTGTACCATATAGGATGTATTGCAACCTTAGCTACCTACACAATGATATCATGTAGAAGGTTGGTTTATGGTCAAACTATATACTTATGGTCAAACATTTATCTATAACAAAATACTGACCATGCAGGTAAAACTGAAAAGCTCTGCATTCGAGAAGATATTACCTTTTACATCAGTTACATTTTGAGTTCAACTGTTCTTCAGAGGAAATTGACTTTAAAATTCCTGAGTGAAACAGTTGCAGTCAATCACCACTTTTGAAGTGGTTTTGAACAGGTCTGCTGCTTGGCTTCAAAGATGTATCAATCTAAGTTCTTTTTAAAAAATGTTTGAGTGTAAGTATTAAGAAGATGAGAATACGTTCATGCTGTAGTCATTAGTAAAGATAATTTCCTTTAATAGAAAGTTCTGTTCAACATATTTCAGAGTTAAAGCACATTATTATTTCCAATACATCTGTTAAAGAGTACCTTGTTTTCCCCATTCAATGAACAGATGCAATGGGACATTCATCCAATAAGTGGCACAACATATTTCAATAGGGAAATTTAAATTTCCTGGACTTTGAGAATCCACTTGCCACATGGCCAGAAGAAGGAGGTGCTAGCATGCAAGATATGCCCCTCCATACCATTTTATGTAAGAGGCAGAACAGAACACCCTGAAGGGTCAGCTTGAAGTTTCCCATGAGAAAGCTAGATTGGGGCCCACTTGCACCATGGCCCCAACCCACCTTTCTGCCAGCCCAAAAAGAAGCAGCAAAATGCCACTTCTTTTTGTGCTGGCAAAAAAATCTGGCTTTCCCCACCCCACTGCTGCTTTAAGGTTCTCCATCGGAGTGCAGCATCTAAACACTGTGCTGCCAGAGCATTCAGAAGCTGGATGTCATGTGACCAGCTAGGCAGCTTGAAAGTGGATTCTGGGCATCATGTGGGCTTGCATTGTGCCTATGCCACAACCCCAGGCTGGCTGGACACTGTTTTTTTTTTCATGATGGTCTGTGAAGAGAAATAGCAAGATGCAGGCCTATGACTAACATCTTCATTTTTTTTTTCTGTCCTGTTTGGTTTGTAACACCTTGCCTGATGAAGAAGCCAGTGAAGCTTTGAAAGTTTGCAACATGTATATTGTGTACTTTTTTTGGTCAATAAAGGTTTCACTGGTGGTTTTTGGACTGGATTTGCTTTATGACCTAAGAAGAAAAACAGCAAAATGCATCTTCATTTTTCCCCCTCCTGTATGGTTTGTAGCACCTTGCCTGATAAAGAAGCCAGTGAAGCTTCGAAAGCTTGCAACATGCATAATTGTTAGCCAATAAAGGCATCACTGTTTGATGGCCAATAAAGGTATCACTTAATGAAAATTATGGTTATTCATAATATACTATGTATGTCTATTCAGAATTTAAGTCATTAGGAAGGAAAAGAAGATTTAAAATATTGGGTGGCAAAATAGTCACAAAACATCTAATGTCAGAGAGTATGACAAGAAAAATCATAGGACGATGTGAATCTTTGAAGTTTGGGATTTACTCTATACAAAATTTGCATTTTTTTCTGCACAGGAAACAGTTTTGTGTGCAAGTGAGCAAAGCAACCCACATGTTAATTTGTACAGAATAAATCCCAAACATCAGTCTTTGAAAACTGCAGTGTTTGGAGATTTTCTTGCAGTGCAGTGGAAAGAAAACTGCCAAATTAGACAAAGATTATATCCCTAAAGTTGCCAATGTGAAATTAAAATATCCCATTACATTCAATTTCCATTATTATGGATTTTTCAACAATGCATAGACACTAAAAATGTATGCATAGATATTCCAGTTGATTCTGAGGAAATGTGCTGATTTTCCATTCATTTCTCTGAAGTCCCACCTAGAAATCTGGCAGCTCCACCTAGTGATGAAGAATGGCTACAGCTCTTTTGCATGCGCTCTGGAAGCTGCATAACGTGGAAGAGTGAATGCAGGGATGGTGAGTAAGTATTTAATGTGCATAATATGGTGCTAGGAAGATTAATTAGTTAATAAAAATGTAAATTGCTAGATAAATGTTATTAATATTAGCCCTTGGTAGCAATAAAGAACACTGAAGAGAAAAGAACAGGAGGAGGGGAGATTGTGCTATTCTAGCTGATGCCAAAAGTTCTCACTCTAGTGTGTTTGGAGGCCTGATTAAATTAGAGATTGTGAATTTCCATTCTATACCTCTATGACACCTATATTGACTTTTGATACCATTCTAAGAATACAAATCTAGTGGAAAAATAAATATCAAGTTCTTATCTCTTACTCCCTTTCCCTTATTGGAGAGATTATTCACATTATGTGGTGTATGAGCATCAGACTTACAATATAGCATAAAAACAATGCAACCACTACTTTAGTATCCAAATAGAGCCAATTAGGCTGGCTGGTCTTTCATGAGAATCTTTTCTCAATTCACCACCACCACCACCACCACCACCACCACCACCACAAATAAGCACTTGTGAACAAAGATAAATACAGAAGTCCACCTTTATCTGTGGTTTCTCTTCCCACGGTTTCATTTACCCACAGTTTGGATTTCCATGGTTTATATTACCCATTGTCAAACATGGTCTGAAGACATTAGAGATATAGGTTTTAATACTATCCATACTTCAGACATCCATTAGGAATCTTGGAATGTATTTCCCACAGATAAGTGTGGGACTATTATATTGTAGTAAATATTGAAACACTATACTCTTGACAGTGCAATGTGGTAGTCCGTACCCTAACATGCTTCAGACGTTTCCATCTATGTGTTATGATAAGGGACTTGCATGTTGTTATGGCTGTTACTGAAGGGCAAAGAGAGAGAGGATTATAGTCATATGCAGCTTCCTGAGAATAAGGGCCAGTTCCAACTTGACTTTTCCTTCTCAAAAAGCCTTCTCCCCTCTGGTATGGTGAAACATGCTCATGCTTACAATAGTCAATCCAAACAACTTCTCTGCATCTTGCTTTTCCCTCAAGCATCAGAATGGGCCATTCCTTCTGAAAATAACATTTACACATTTAATTCAACATTTTTTTTTCATTTCCACACATCTGAATATTAAGAAGGGCACAAGCAACTGGTCCACATGCATTTTATTGCAAATACTGTAGGGGAGAGAGAACTGCATCCACATGCAGACTTGTGTAGCCTTTCCAATCCTACAGCTGGGATAAATTCATGGCCAGTTTGCCTCTGTTTTTTTGCATGCACAAATAAAAAGTTCATTAGAAAAGTATCCTGTCTCCAATAAATACAAATCATCTGAACATAGGAGGAACTGCACTAATATAGATTCTCTTTCTGTAGATTAATCATGCACATACATTACTGTCCCTGTCTCCCAGTGTGGAAGATAATTATTGGTATGCTTTTTTTTCCTCCCTCAGGTGTATTGGTTGATAATTCTTTCCATTTGTTTTCTGACTGTTGAAGTTGACTTCTAATGAACCACTAAGAACATTCATGGGTATTTAGCCAAGTGTTTAACCTCTTTTAAGTGAGCCTGTGCAAATAGATACATGGTAAATATTTAAAATCCCATGAATAAGCTTTACTCTAATCCCTATCAACAGACCTTGGATGTGAAGATGGGAGTATTATACACTGCACTTTTCTAAGCAGTGTCCCTTTAATCCTAGTGGTGATGATATGTTTAATAGCTAATGATAAAAAAAGATGTTAATGTCTTCCTCATAGCAGTAGCAAGATTACTGTAGCAAAGATGATGTGAATTTCTGATTTCAGTACCTATATATATTCCTTAAATATAAATAGGTGACATAACAAAATCTGTTCTTACCCAAGAGAGCACATTTTTTGTATATTCATGGTTGTCACTATATTTATGTTTCAGTTAACTGTATCTGTTAAATATATAATGTGTGAAGATCTACCTTTGTTCTTTCCTGAATCTATGATGGTTTACAGAATTTGGAAGGATGGTAAGGTTAGCTCTATTATAAGAGATAGCAAAGCAGCTGCTGTTGAGAGTAGCAGGAGAACAACCCACCCCCCCACACACACAAATATATATATATATATATATATATATATATATTCCAATATATTTGGTGTATTTGGCATATTTTACATCTTTTAGCCCTGGCATAAATAATACGTAGTATACATAGTGCAGGTCAGAGACAAAGAACCATTTTTTTCCCTCTCCGAGGGCCTCATAACTTCAGAAATAGTCTACTAGAAAACACATACTAGTGGTATGAGGGGCTGAGAGTAGATAGGGCATTGCCATTTCTTTCTCTCTTGGGAGGATAATTATCTGCTTTATCACACTAGGGGCAAACGGGATTTAAATGTGAGTTAAACTAGAGAAAACCAGGAAATGTCATGTGATAAACATTAGGCATTTCCTGGTTTTCTCCAGTTTAACTCTCGTTCAAACCCTGTTTTCCCCCTAGTGTGAAAAAGCAGTATGAGATAAGCAAAAGAATAAGAATTCTGTACACCATGAAATTTTCCTCCAATCCCTAAATTTCTAGCTTTTTCACATGGGGGGGGGGAGGGATGACAGAGAATGGAAAAATTGCTTTTGCTAGAGATATAACTGCTTAATTACAGAACTCATTTGAAATTGAACCAAAGGTCATGGGTTTCCTACCCATTTTAAATCATCAAATATCCTAAGGTTTGCTAAGGCGACTTTTCTTTTGATGTGAATTTCTGGTTTTGTAATTGCAAATATTCATGTATTGTGGTTTGTGTTGGGGCAATGGCTTGAAGGTGGTGGGAAGAGGATGGATGTGATTTTTAATTAGTAAAAAAGAAACCCTTCAGTTTAAGGATTGAAGGATTAGCTCAGATAGGTCCTGTCTGCATGGGCCAAATGAGACAGCATCTTCCCACTCTCTCACTGAGGAGTCTGGATTACACAAGGCCCAATCCCAGAGTCTGGTTTTTACAGTCCAGACAACATACCTCCTGTTCAGTGCCAGTATACCCACCTCATAATGGAGTATGACACTTTTACATTCAGCACAGAGTACTATGAAAGGGTAGCAATAGGAACTACATGCAGTCAGAGGTAACAAGGTGGGACATTTCAATCCAGTTACATTTCTTCCTCTGCTATCAGCTAGTCTTGTCGTTTATTTCCTAGATGTGTGGGACCAAGAAAAAAGCAAGACAGTGGTTTAAAACTGATTCCCAGTGTGGATAATTGCCCTTCTGAGATAAAGTGGTGATGATTAGACCTCCTACTTCATCTGTGTCTCTAAGCAAATGCACCTTAATTTATTATTATTATTAGGCTTTATTTATATAGTGCTGTAAATTTACATGGCATTATACATACAGTCAATTGAAATAGACAGTTCCCTGCCCTCAGGCTTACAGTCTAAATAGACAAGAGACAGAAGGAAAAGGGAAAGGTGGTGGGGAAAGTGACCAAGTCCAGTGGATCTTCTCTCCCTCTGAGGCCTGGACCACGGCAGATGGACTGGAGGGAGGGTCCTGCTGCTTACATGGCTAGGCCTGATGGTGTTGGGCCTGTCTTTACAATCCCTCTGAGGCCGGACAATGATAGATGGCATGGAGGGAGGGCCTTCTTCTTTAGACTAGGTATTTTAATGTTGTGAAGCCATTCTGAGTCCCAGTTCTGGGAATGCTTCCCTGAATAAAGTGGTCTTTAACTCAGTTTTAAAACTGGCTAGAGAAGTAATGAGCTGTGCTTGTAGCGGAAGGAGGTTCCAGGAGAGAGGGGCAGCAATTGAGGAGGGACAATCCAGGACAGAGCAATTGAGATCCTGGGCTGGGACAGGAGACCTTGACTACCAGAGTACCATAAGAAGGAGTGAGGGGAGAAAGAAATTCAGATAAATAAGGGGGGGGGGGCAGTCCGTGGAGGGCTTTGAAAGTCAACAAAAGCTTGTACTGGCTGTGGAAGGGGAGCCAAAGAAGGGAAGATAAAAGAGTGGAAACATGGTCAAAGCAACAAGCAAGTGTAATAATACATGCAGCTGAATGCTGAAGAGATAAAAGGATGGAGGTGAGAGAGAAGAAGCCCTGTCAGAAGAAGGTTACAATAAACTAGTCAAGATACCACTAGGGCATGGACCAGAGTCTTGGCAGTAGAGGCCGAGAGAAATGGGCTGATTTTGGCAATGTTGTAAAGATGAAATCGAGAGGCCTTGGCTGTGGCCTGGATCTGGGGAATAAACAACAGAAAAGAATAAAAAATGAAACCAAGACTGTGGGCTTCTTGTGCCAATTGAATAGAAGTGTTGTCAAAAGAAACAGAAAAGGAGTATTGAAGGGTGGGCTTAGGTGGGAAGACAAGAAGTTCTGTCTTAGACATGTTGAGCTTCAAGCGCCGATGGTGCATCCACTGAGAGATAGCAGTCAGACAAGATGAGATTTGCTGTTCAAGCCCCAGCGAAAGGTCAGGGGTGGAAAGATACAGCTGAATGTCATCGGCATACAGATGATAGCAGAAACCAAAAGAACTGATGAGTTTGCCTAGGAACAGTGTGTATAGATAGAATAAAAGGAGACCCAGGACAGAGCCCTGGGGAACTCCAACCAACAAGGGAACAGAGGAGGAAGTCTGACCATCTGTGACCACCGCAAAAGATCTATCTGACAAGCAAGATTTAAACCAGTTGAGAACAGAGTCGGAAAACCCAAGGTCAGAAAGTATATCAACCAGGAGATAGCAATCCACAGTGTCGAAGGCCACAGACAAATCAAGAAGAATGAGAATAGAGGCCATTCACCTTGGCCTGCAAGAGATCGTTTGAGATCTTGGTGAGGGCCGTCTCTGTAGAGTGCTATGGGTGGAAGACAGAACGAAAAGGATCCAGGATGGAGTTGGCTTTGAGAAACTCAAGAGAGCAAGAATAAACGACCCATTCCAGAACCTTAGAAAGAAAAGGAAGAAGAGAGATCAGATGATAGCTAGACAAAGAAGAGGGGTTGAGAGAGGGTTTCTTCAGAATTGGGGAAACAAGAGTATGTTTGAAGTCCAAAGGGAAGGAGCCCTCAGAGAGAGAGAGATTAAAGATATAGAGGAGTGAAGGCAGAAAAGAAGGGGCCATAGAGATTAGAAGACAGGAGGGGATAGTATCAAGAGAACAAGTTATAGGTTTGGAAGAGTTTAGCAGCACAGAGAGTTCATTCAGAGAAACAGGTGAAAACACAGAGAGTTTATTAGTAGAAGGTACCAGGAGATTAGTGGTAGGGGGCAAATCAGGAGGAACTATACCAGATAGAATAGTAGTGACTTTTATGATGAAATAGTTGGCGAAGTCAATGGGGGAAAATGATGTGAAGAAAGGTGGAGAGGAAGGTTTTAGCAGTCTGATCTCCATAACCAAAGAGGTGTGAAATATGCCCAGGTCACATTAACATCACTACCGTGACTTAATAAGCCCTAGGCAGGGCAGGTGGGCAGGAAGATCTCACTTCCATTCTCATATCTTCATAAGCAACTTATCATTGAATATCCTGCCCCAACTGGGGTGCAAGTGCTTCTCCTGGAATCACAATGTGAGGACACTGAATAGTGAATAAAAAGCAGCTCTAGAATTCCTCTTTATTCACATGATAATTGCAGGATAATTGCAGTATCACCCAACATTGTGTGATAATCTTCATGTTATTACACTATATTGGTGGGAGCATCCCACTATGCTCCCATCTTTTTTGCCCATCTGATAAAGTCTTAAGAGGCCTTGTCAGTCTCCCACTAGTTAAGCTGTATGAGGCAAACACCACCAATCCTAATTTCTCTTCTTCTTCCAATCTTTAACCTCATGCATAATAGTTTCAGCAACCAAAGTTTTCTCTAACTAGTTATTCCCAAATAGTATGTCAGTTTGGAAGTAAGCATTATAGCAGTGAGAAACACACACTAACCCATATTAATAGTAGCTATCACCTTGAGAAGGTGTGAATATATATTGTGTTTCTGAAAGGGAATGCCAAGTTTAAGCATTAGAGTCACAAAGGTGTTAACTTTCTTTGTGATCATGTTGGTGTTACCTTGCAGTGAAACTTCCACCTTCAATCAACACTTATTTGTGGGGGCAGGTGTGTGCCTACTTCATTGCTAAGGACTTAGGTGGTTCTTCATTCTCTGTTTCCCACAGGGCAATCCTTGAAATAGCTGCTTCAAAAGAACAAAGTTTGTCAATGGAAAGAGCTACAGATCGCTTTGATCTGATTGAACAAATTGAGCCTGTGGATACTCATTCCAAGTGACAATAAATCTTTGCCATTGCAGCTCTCTTGCTTCTTTCCTCTCACTATATTATTGCTGAAGTGAAGATGTGCATCTTCCCCATTTTGAAATAAAATGAGTTTGGGAAGGGAGGTCAGGAGTTTGTGAGTAGCAGACAGGACTATGGAGTGAGATAATGGTTGTGGGCAAAAGTCAGTCATTTTTTTCTTAGTGTGTGTCAGTGTTTAGACTTCACATCTGAGCTAATTTTATCTGAAGGAAAAACAAGGCAAATTGCTGCAAAAAAATAAAATAAAATAAAAAGTGTTATTCTAGAGCAGTCTTCTTTTGTGATACATTTGTAATCCTTTCTGGGTCAGCAGAGAACATCTCTCCTTTGACCTGAGAGTGACTGGCTTTTCCTTGTCTAACACCATTCCTGACTGCCAGCAGGCCTGCTAAATAATTTTCTTTATGGGTTTTACTTCAGTGCCTTGCCTGTCAAAGTTCTTTCTTCCTCACTGGTGATGTGTCCCAGCCATGTCAAACTTTGTTACCTTTCCATGTGTTAGACCACACATGCCCTCCACAGTTTCTTCACCCAGTGATAACTGAAGTTATACTTCACTTATCCTATCTGTCAAACCATTTTATGGCTTCATCTCTCAATGATTTCCCTTTGCTTTCAGAACTGCTATGGCTGGTATACATCTTTGCTGTGATGACAGTTTGGTATCCAGCACACCAACTCTTGTTAAGGCCTTTATGATTATTTATTTTAGTGTTCAGATTAATAGTTACAACTCATTTCGAAGTACACTTGTCATTCATGTTTCAATTTTCTTCAAACAGGCCCATATGATTGACAATGACATCATCAGGGTGATGTTTTCAGTATACTTTTTCAGTTTTATATGTGTCTCCTCATAAGTAAGTCCAATTGAGGTCAGTGGGACTTGCTGTTTGTTAAATGAATGTATTTATTATCCTTATGAAACCATGGTGGACTAGCAGTTTATAGCAAATGTATAAAGAACTTTACTAGTTTTCAGGCTTATTTTTCATTTAAGATTAATAATTTTTCCAACCAAAAATCATACTATTGTATCATACTACTGGATCAGCAAGTTGGTGTGTTTCCCCCTATTCTTAGAGGTCTCTAAATACATTTAGGCATCAACCCACTGCTTTTGTTTGTAGTGTTTCACTTAGAATGAATTAAGTGCTTTTCCTTAATAAAAGCAATATCTTGGTACTGATGATATAAATAAATCATTTATTACTGTCTAATGATAATAGTTAAAATAATTGAAAAAATTTGAGGTTTTCCAGACCTTAGCTCAATCATTAATCAAATTGGAGACTGCAGTCAAGAATTCAAAAGAAGACTAAGGCTGCATCTGCACTGCAGAAATAATTCTGTTTGATACCACTAACTGCCTTGGCTAAATGCTATGGAATTCTGGAAACTGTCATTTTGTGACATTTAACCTTTTCTGCCAGAGACCTCTGGTAATGTAGAAGGTAGTATGAGAGTGAGGAAAATACAACCTCACAATCATATAAAAATAGTCAAATTACAAAGTATCATACAAAACAACCATAAAATGAGAAGCATTAAAATAAGAAGCCAGGGGAAGATATAATCATGCTTCCTGGAATATGTCTTAAGGAAGGGCCTAAGAGTATAGAGTTAAATTCTGAAAAATACACCCGGAAACATGCCATCTGATAGGAGGCAATACAGAGAAGACATGGCTCCCAGTAGTTGATGGCCATCATGCTTCATATAACTTAAGGATCAAGGAATAAGGAACAAATAATTAATGGGGTATGCAGAGAGAAATTTATGGAAGAAGGCCTTCCCTATGGTATAGGACAGCAGACTTCAAGCTAAGATCTACTAGATTTTTGTTTGCAGTTTAACATCCATCAACGAGAGCCTGGTCATTACAGCAAAGGACATATACTTAGAGTTAAATAATTTTAAGCCTATCAATTTTGTTGAGTTCTAGAAGTGGACTGTGCTCATGGGCCTCCCATCAAACACTGTGCTCCTACCTCTTTTGTAACAAAACCATCACACTATTTTGGAGATGTAGGATTTATTTATTTATTTATTTATTTTGCTGCTATTTTGTTGCTATTATACAACTGGAGTTCAGAGACACTCATCTACTGCACATAATTCACAGATGGCCAGTTAGTCTATATCTATCTTCTGCTTTCCCATCTGTAAGGTAACCAGGTTCCAAACAGTTTAGAATGTCAAATATTAAAGCCAGTGCTCTGCAGAGGCCAGATCAGGGCCAGGGCATAGGGTTGCTGCCACCCTGATTCGGCCAGGAAAGGGGCAGCTGTGTGCCACCTGTCTGTACAGCTCCAATGATTCAATATATCCTAAATATAATGATTAAATGAGAAGTGCTAATGTTTTGCAATTAGCTTGTTTCATAAGACTATCTAAATTTTCTGGAACACTCTGAAACTTCTCCAACTTAACTTGCATTGAAGCTGCAAGTTATTATAAGCAGTCTGCTTATAAAACCCAATGCATTATCTTACTTTGATCTATATTTCCTCCTAGCATGAACACTTCAGGTTAAAAGAGTATCTAGTTTACCTAGGCCCCTGTTTGATTCAATAGTAAATTTAATGTATCAACAGAGCTGATTTTATTTCTGCCTTAATGAAAACCTAAAAGCAGTACTGACTCCGGTTCTGTTTAACAGTATTTGACAGCCCTGAGCCTGAAGAAGAATCAAACTTGACATTTTAGAACAAAATAGTAGAGAACTTGACTGACCCAATAAATGGTTGCAGCTGGGACACATCTTGTGGTTGTGGTGAAGGAGACATCTGTGTGGTTTCAGTGGCAAATAACTTTAGATAGCTAGTTTTTGTTTTAAATTGTGCACAGGTGATATGGCATGAACCATTTGGAAGGTATGTTTACTATTGTCAAAGGGATATTTGGAGTAATTGTTTCAAGACAGTTGTTAGGTCTAAGGCAGCTTGAAGATTAAGCTCACCGAACAATCTCTTCAAGGCCATGGCAGGTCACATTCTTTCCATGCCACTTACCTACTGTATGCAGCATCTCTCCAAATAAGCATTTGCAATTCTGCTTGGAAAAATAGGAAGCTTGCCTTGGATTTAACAAAGGATCAGATAAAGCTAGGACTTGAATAATTTTTTTTAAAAAAAAATTATTAAGTTTTGCCAAATAACAAATTTATGAACAATTGAAATAACAGATCTTGGGAATGTGCAAAGAGAATTTTCACCCAATAATACATTCTTTCAAAATTATAAAAAGATCCAAAAAGGAAAATCATGGATCATTTTGCTATAGTTGGGTGGTCAATGTCCAAGATGTCCTTCCAAAAACCAGTCCGAAAGTGCGAAGGTGGAGCAAAATGAGACATATTGTTATTGACATAATTAATAAAAACACACCAGTCCTCAATGAATGAGTGTGTCTTTTTTTTTTTTTTTGGTCTAGATCTGTTATTGAAAGAATGGGATTTTTTTTTCAGACAACCATCTGTCCCAGACCTTTTCCCACCAGTTTTCAAGTAAAAAATTCCCCATCTCCCAGCATCTCGCAATTTCAGTTCTAGCTGCAGAGACTAGAAATATGATGAGTCTCTGGTGTTTCAGGTGACTCTTGGTTTTTCTGAAGATTGATAACAATAACAAAATTTCACTATTCGTTTTATAATGTCAGATATCTGCATCAATATTGCATTCCAAAAAGCATTGATCCTAGGATGTTCGAACCACATGTGGGGTAAGAACCTTGAATTTTGCATCCAGTTTTTCTTTCTATAATGCCTTTTATATGTTCTCTTGCATGGACACATTCATTTTATTTTGCTTTACCTTAGTATATGCATTTTTCATATGCATATGCATTTTTCTTATGCATTTTTCATTTGGATTGTAGTACTGCCCATTTCTGAGCAATCGAACATCAAAGGATAACTGTAGTCTCATTTGCATATTGAGCAAGGCAATGCTAATTTAGCACTTTTGAAATAAAAATGCAAACAATGATAAATATTCTCTGATCTCTCATTTCATCATAAACTGTATTTGGATTGAAGGTCATCCTGATACAGTAACTACTTGATTCAGATTGGTTTCTGGTATATTATGCATGCATATAAAGTATACAATATACAAGGAAATCACATAATCAGCATAAATAAAACAGCATGTGTGAGTTAAATGTTTGATATAGTGAAGAGTGGATTCCTTCTGAGTACTAAAGTACTTGAAAGCTTGTCCAGCTCTTGATTCTTAACGTACACTACTGCTTCAGTAAATTACTAATTCAATTTTTATCTCATTATGTGTACTGGGTATTTTTTATGCTTTAAGTCTGATCACTACCTTGTGGGATCTTTATGTAGCTAAAAGTTGTACCGGAATTTATCTAAATAAATAGATATGACAAATAGTTAAATTAAGATCATTCCTATCAAAATTTATCTATTTAAAATGGAACAGTTATGAACCACCTAGGTGTCTCAGCATGCTCTCATTTTGTCTTAGATGTTTCTCTCCTGTCCTCCTCTTGACCTTTTCTGACACTTTTCACCTTTACATATCTTATTGGAGATGGTAGAATAAAGAAAGGCACAGGTTGTAGAGCAGAAGGTTATCAAATGCTGTTATCATTAGAACAAAATGAGGAAGACTCTGTGCTACCCAATCCTTCTGTTTCTTCTTATTATCAGCATCACCTGATGGAATCATCCCAGATGTTCAGCAGTTTCTGAGCCATCTTCACCTTGGTGCAGTCCCAGTTATCTGAGTAGGGCCACAAGACCTAGAAATATTTCCGCCTTTTTTGTTTTGACATAGGGGTGGAGCAGATCAGCAGGGAAAAGCAGTTTGATCCTGGGTTTTCTGAAAGTGAGTCCACATGACCTCCCAAGGAAGGCTGAACACCCACTGACTGTCTTCACCATGTAGCATCAAGCCACATTGTGCAGTTATTTTTTTTTCCCACATGTCCACCATGCATGCACACCATTGTACAAACAGACCACCTGCAACCAGTTACCTCCCTCTTCCCAGGCATATGCCATTCTATTGGATGTTGGCCTTTGTGACCTGCCACACAATTGCAGTTGTGATGAACTGCCCATGCAGTGCCCATTGATATATTGACACAATCATGGATACATGCTTCCTTCACCTCCCTTCATCCCATGCCTCCTTTTGGACTGTCTGGTTTGTGTATATTGTAATTACATCCATTGTGTTATTGGCCATCACATTTTTTATTTGCCTCAGTCCTGTACTGGCTCCAGGCTATTTATATGCTGATATGATGAGGTACATTTCCCACCTTCCCAGTACCCCCCCCTCCCGCTCTGGTTTTTAGCCCTTGAGTGCCCCTTCATTTTGCTTTTCACACACTTTTGCCTCATGCATCGTCTAAACACCCCACTTTCAAAATGCTTAGAAGCCACTTTATTAGTCCAGTGTGTACTATCCCTTAGGCTTTGAAATGGATAGAATGACCATGTATGCATTGGCAAACCTGTTGGGGTGGGGAGGAGCAAGAGCACACAGAGTAACAATTCACCTATGCTGATATATACATGTGTAGATAGAATATTAGGCAAGATTGACATAATTTAAATAAATAACATGATATAACTCACCATGGTAGAAACCACTATGATTAGGTGACCACTAATCCTGCTTCTGTCCTGCTATCCTCACCGTGTTAGCCATTTCATCATTTGGTAACTTGTTATTTTTTTTTTCACTTGTTACTGGAACTGTGTTGCTTTTTTGCTTGTAATAGGGGAAATTGAAATGAACTGATGAGAATCTTCAAAATATGGGACTTATCCTATGCAAATTTCACTCTTGGTTGTTTTGTCCTCCCCCTCCTCCTCCTCCTCCTCCTCCTCCTCCTCCTCCTCTGCTTGTGTAATAAACAATTTTTCCCCTTTCCTTTTCTTTTTATTCTCAGGAAACAGCATTTCCTGCACAGATGACATTCTGAAAAAGAATAATATTGCAATTAGATATTTTATTTATTTATTTATTTATTTATTTCACTTCTATCCCACAACTCTCCTAAAATGAACGAAATTTATTAATGACATCACATTTATTGACTACAATCCATGCAAACTGTTCTGGCAATTTCTTGTCTCTTCTTTCCTTCCTTAAGAAATAGTTTGAGAATAAACCTGGAATGGAAAAGCATCATATGAGGGCTAAAGAGCTGAAGAGAAGAGAAATATGAGAAGTCAAAGGCTTTCATGGCTAGCATCCATGGTTTTTTGTGGGTTTTTCTGGCTTTGTGGCCATGTTCTAGAAGAGTTTCTTCCTTTCTTCCTAGGATGAAACTCTTCTAGAACATGGCCACAAAGTCTGAAAAACCCACAAAAAACTATAGAAGAGAAATAGTTTGAAGGAATTTTTAACAAGTAAAAGAGCCAATAACCAGGTCTAAAGTATGATTTTACAATGAGAATTCCATTGAGGTATGCTTACCTTAGTTACAAAGGTGATACCAGTCCTTCTAATTTAATCTGATTTATCCTCATGGACTGAGAAAAGCAATATTTTCAGAAAAAGTAAATGTTCAGCATGAGAAAGTGAATGTTGCAAATTAAACAGAAAAGCACCACACATCATAAAATATTTTCATCCAAGCACACTTTTGAAATACAGCATTGTATTATTTACCATATTAGACATTTTTCAATAGCATCTCCTGCTGAGAGAAATCATTGTATCTGAAAAAAGCAGTGGAAACCTGTCAATAATACCCATATGTCCTATAAAATGTTTTTATTTCTTTCATGGTATATTATGCTTCATCAGTTCTTTTAATCCTGGCTTCAGTTCACGTTGCCATTCTGAAACAGCTCACTGAACAATAATTTATCTCTTGGCTGGTCATAACAACCACAACTACAGATTATTTTGGATGCAGGGATTTGCATTGCATAAACTGTATTTTGAAAATCATTTTCAAATGAGATTAATTTGTGATAGGGAAGATATTCTTCTATTTTTAGACACAGCCTCTCAGACACTTGAGGCTGACTCTTGAATGCTTTTTTGGGTATCGGGCAGAATCTTCATTTGAGGATTAGAAGGAAGGATGCCACAGGAGAAAGGAAAAGATGTTTCTCACTATTTGTTTTAATACCTATTTAAAATTGGCAATGGAAAGATAATGACAGAGTGCGTTCTAGCCAAATATTTTGGTTGTGCTCCAAATGACTTGTATTTCTTTTCAATTAGGCTGACTGCTTTAGCATGGGAAGAGATTACTGTTCCTGCATGCTGAAAAGATATTAACAATTAAAATAGCAAGAGAATGAGGGGGCTGAGTCATGTACTGAAAGATTATTTTTGTTTTATGTGAAAAATGACTGAAGAATTCTCATTCTATCATTTTAATGTTTGTCATTAAGCAAAGATGGTTACATGTCAAACAGCTAACTTATTATGCAGAGAAGTGGAGGGGAAGGGTTTTAAAAATATCTGATTGTGTGTTGTTGAACCAAAACAAAACCAGCTTGTCACAAGTCTATGGTGAGCCATGTGCATTGAGATCTTTTGTGTTTATTTGTGCTGTTTCCTGGAGCAATATGTCACTTTAAAGAATTCAAAGGAGCAGTGTCTCTGGCTGGGAATCATGAATGGGATGCCATTAAAAGACATCCAAATTTGTCTTTCACCCTGGAAGTCCAATGAAAAGCACAGGAAAACACAACATCTTAATTCTGTTGAGATGTCTATTACACTG
Organism: Urosaurus nigricauda; assembly: GCA_034509955.1. Classification (NCBI taxonomy): domain Eukaryota; kingdom Metazoa; phylum Chordata; class Lepidosauria; order Squamata; family Phrynosomatidae; genus Urosaurus; species Urosaurus nigricauda. Next base: position 165,035,019 of record JAOEGL010000005.1, on the reverse strand, counting down.
GCAACAGTATTTTTAGTGTAAATGTAAGTAGAGTCAGTTGGCATATTGGGCTAAGTGCTGGACTACAACTCTGGAGAACAGGGTTTGACTCCCCACATAGCTATGTAACCCACTGGGAGACCTTGGGCAAGTCACATGATCACAGTCTCAGAAGAATGCAATGATAAAGCACACAACAATACCAACAGCAGGAACAGCAGCAACAACAACAAAGGTGTTATCTCCTAAACAACCTTACCTCGGCAAAGCATAAATTAAAAACAATATTAAAACATATTTAAAATGAAAACACTATGCCCGTGGTGGCGTGGACACTCACTCAGACTCTCTTAGTCCACCCACACAGAATGCCTGTCTTCCCCTTTGCTGCCACCAATTGTATTTTTCTTCTGTGGAGATCTTCTCCACCACCGCCTATCTTTTCTGAGGCTTTGTTATCTCTAGTAGCATGCCACAATATTTCACATAGGCCAAGTTGTATTAAAATAATACTGAAGTTTATTAACAAACATCAAAGTAATCAGTAAACTACTTTCAAGGCTTTTGCATTTCTTTCTACTTAGTTACGTTACCACAGTTACACAGACACAATACTTCAGCCCTCAGGCAATCTGCCAAATACTCTCAGATTAAATCAACTGGCTTACAACCTAAAGCCTAATCAGTCCCTCTCCTGGACTCTACATAGACCCTGTCTGCCCTAAAACCTAACCTACACCTGTCCCATCAGGAACCTAGAGATCCCCCCTCGTCAGTGGCGTCCTTCTCCTCCTCCAAAAACTCCAACCCTGCCCAGCCAGCTTCTAATTGGCTGGTCACCTGGTGCTCGTTGATTGGCTATCTCTGTCTCCAGGGTTTGCTGTTTCTGGGGTCTTTTCACTACACTCCTATTAAAAGCCCCATCTGCCACAATCTATTAAAAACCAATTGCCTCCTTTATTTTTTTAAAAAGGTCTTTATCTTTGAACAGAAAGACAGCAGCGAGAAAGCCAAACAGACCTCCTGGGGAAAAGAGTAGCACAATTTTGGAGTAGCCACCAAGAAAACCTTTTCTCACACTCTCACCAAATGTGTCTGGATGGTGTGGGACTGAAAGAAAGTCTTCCCCCAACAGATCTTAGAGCACAGACAGGCTCATGTAGGACATATAGTTTTTCAAATATGTTGAATCCATCTGTGTAGGGCTTTTAAGGTCATAGCCAACACTTTGAATTCTGCCCAGAAAAAAGATTGACGGTGGAGCTGTTTCAACAATATGCTCCCTATAACTTATTCCAGTGAGCAACCTGCCTGCAGCATTTTGGTTTGTCTGAAGTTTCCAAACAATTTCCAAAGGTATCCTCAGAGTGTGTTATAGTAATCGAAATAGGATGCAATCAAGGCTACATAACTGCAGCCAGATCTGACATTTCAAGGGACAGCCACAGCTAGCACAGAAGTGGAATCACACTCTTTGAGTCCAGGAGCATGACCAAGCTGTGAATCTAAAATTTCTGGGGTGGTGGTGTAATCCCATCCAACACATGCTGAATCTCTATTTTCTGATCTGCATAAAGCAATATGGGCATGGAAGGCTTTTGAAAGATGGCTGCATCATTAGAAAAATCTGGATAGTCATGAAGGCAGAATGTGAACCATTTCAATTAAAGATCAGCTGAAACAGGCCTGGTCAGGACTTGAGTCAAAATGATGTTAGATGTTTTGGGTAGCAGGAATTATAATTTTCAAACAACACAGATTGCGCTGAAAAGTATATTGAGGAGCCCTCAGCTCCATACTGAGATCCCAATGACATGGTTGGGCTGCCTGTCACCTACATTGTCTGTGATGCCACAAATCTGCAGCAGTTGAGATTTTTGCTTTATTTAGGACTTTACTTATAAGTAGCTGATGGATGTAGCACACCAACAAGTGTGTAGGAACTATGGGGCTGTACAGACCACCCAAAAAGGGCAGCCTGGAGCCACCTCTTTTTCTGCCGCATTATCGCCACAGCAACCAGGTGAAGCGGTGAAGGTGAGACGGAAAAAGGAGTGCTGAAACTGGGCTCCTTTTTTCATTGCAGTTGCAATGCACGAAGCTCCGGCCTGTGTATTCATGACATCGCAGGTGCGCAGCTATGTTTAGTTGCTGTGCACCTGCAACGTCATCGCTCCATGCACCATTTGTACGGTGCTTCAGAGCAAGGACGCCCTCATCATGTGCTAGGGTTGCAGAGCTTTTATTGGCTTTGCTCTCAGGTAACCCTAGCACATGGCAGGGGTGCCCCAAAGTGCCCAACTGTATTGGGCCTTAAATAGACTCAATCTCAAGGATTTAAAGGCTAAGGTACTTCCCTGGCCTTTTTACAAAATGTCTACTTCACTGCAAGAGGACTTACAGTTAGAGATATTGAAATATTTTAATTAGGGAAGCACAAAATAAAAGTTCTGCCCAGCCAAAATATCTGGTATAATGTTGAATCAGTGCCTGATCACTCCAGTTTCAGTTGGTCTTGGCCTGAAATGGTTCACACCCTGTCTCTATGATTATCCAGCCTTTTCTACCTATCCACATATCTTTCTTAGCCCCCTCTCAAATACTTTGAGGAAAGAGAAGTGAAAGCTATCTATCTGTATTTTCATACAAAAATATTTTTTGAAGTGGTGAATATAAAACATTGAAATCAGTACAATATTAAAAGAGTATATATCACTGAGAGACAATGCAGTTGTTTAATTAGCTAAAATACAACAATTTAAATAACCTGGTCCAAATCAAAGAATACAATGCTTGGTCTAGACCAAGATTCCTTTGGAAGGACATTCCAAAGTCAGGAAACTGCCACACATACAATTGTCTGTTATGATACAGGTGTAATGCATTTCTTGTACTGATGGGACATGGGAAAAAACCTCCTTTATTAATCTTAATGCACAGTGGTTGAAGTGGAAGGACACATTGATTATATAGTTGGCTCCTATAATTTGGGCCTTAAAGGATATCAAACAATGGGAAAAGAGGAACTCTCACAGTGTTTGAGAGGACAGTGTCTTCTTAGTTTCAAAGTTCCAAAAGCACAATTCCTTCCAGGCATCACAGTGTTTCCAATAAGAAAAAAATAATAATATTCAAAATGATTATTGGACAGAGTAACTTACACATCTCTAGTCACTACCAATATTATGTTGAATCTGGGTCAACTGAATATAGGCCTGTGTGTAGAAAGGTCATTGACAGGGTTAATGTGGAAGTGAAAACAGCAAGTGTCATGTGAGGGAAGGGAGCTTGATAAAAACTATTAATACATATGTATATATTTGGAAATACACAAGATACATTTCTGTGTCTAAATACAATTAATACATTCAAGTTATCAAAATCCATTTGCTGTTATAGTTCTATCTTATTCTAAAACTGAATTAACTGCAGCATCTCAGGGTATCAGCTATTATGATATGTCCTCAGGCAATATCCCAAGACAACTTACTCTGGGAACATACAGCTCTCTTCAAGCAAAATTTCTGTGTTGTCTACTTCCTCACATCATGTTCTGTGACAAGTATCTTGTTAGAAAACTGCTTCATGGTTAGCATGTATTGAATAATGCAGTCAAAGAAATGAAGCTGAGCCTCCCAGCACTAGTGCCTCAGTTTGCGTTCATTAGTGTGGTTCCATGGTATGGGCTTCAGTGGACTTGCACTATTTTAAACCTGCTGAGACACAAACACCAGGGGATTATTAACCACCATGGTTTCCAGCAAATATAGTGTTTCAGAGAGACTCAAATGTAGAATTTTTAAGATTCAGTTTTCCTCCAGAATAAAAACCCCACCGTTATGGTACAAAATAGATGGGATAGAAAGCAAATGACATGAAGGCTGATTAAAGATTAACAACCTAACATATACCTCAGACACCTTCAGGGTACACCAGGAAAAGACCCAAAGCTTCTAAAGTATTCACTATTGAAATAATGTTTCATAACTGAATTCTAATGCCTGGAAATGAAAAAAAAAATCAATATGCAGTTTCAATTTGCCATGTCAAAAGACCCCCATTGGTAATGAATGAAAATGGGGCAATTAAATGTATTTGTCAGACATGAAAATGACACATATACGTACACTGATATCAACTAGCTAACAGATGGGCATCAGAACAGCAAGTGCAGAAATGTACTTGCTATTGCTATCAAGCAAAGATCTTGAACCATGCAGCCTTTAGGATTCCAAAGCTTAAATAAATAAATGAATGAATAAATAAAAACATTGAGGCAAAGTCTCTCTCCTTCCATGCCTCTTCTCTTTGCTTCTCCTCTCCTCTCCTGCCCTCTCCTCTCCTCTCCTCTCCTTCATTCTTCTCTTCTCTTCTTTTTTCCTGCACTCTCCTCTCCTTCATTCCTCCCATTTCACTCATCCCATAGACTTAACAAACAGTAGGGCTTTTTCTTCTACTTTACTGAGGTTGCACCCCACAGGATGTGATTGTGATAAACAATATTACATTTCCAAGAGTTGTCAGGAGTTGGTATACTTTCATGTACAATGTAGGTCACCTTTTCTATTATTTAAAAGAAAAAGAGAGGGGTGAAAGAGAAGGCACTGCTATTTGCTTATAAGGAAGGAAAAATTGTAAGTAAGGAAGGAGAGGCAGAGACAGAGACAACTAATGCATAAATAAATGAATGAGGAAGAAGAAGAAGAAATTTGATAAAGTAACAGACAGGACAAGAGTGTGTTGGGTGGAAAATGTTAAAAAGAAGGCACTGATAGGGAGGAAAAAAATTGAAAAACTGATGGGAAAGACTGTGAAGATGCAAGGGGTGTGGACAGGACCCAGTCAAGGGCCCAATCAACCTTCAACTAAGGCAACACCACTGCTTGTTAATATGTTGAGGACAGAAAATGAAATAAAAATGAATCAACATTCTGTCATTCTTTGAAATAACTGCAACCTAAGTTTAGACATGTATGGATACATATCGTCATTTATTTCATTCTTGTATAGCAGAAGAAATAATTGAAAAAGGTTTTTCCAAGCTGGATAGTTATGGCAGCTTTTGAAGATTTTTGACAATTTTCACACTTATGGATTATTTTTGCAAAAATTCATTTGTACAAATAAAAAAAATGGAGGGAAAGCATATTTTTGCATGAAGCCATCATTTTATGCAGAATGTAAACATGTGGGCTTTCCTCCACAAACAATTTTTTCTCTTTTTTTGACATCACACAATATCACTAGTTAACTCATTTTAATGCAGCTTAATATGGTTAAATGGCATTTAAACCCTTCACAATAATCTCTTGATGAACAAGGTATTATATCTTATCATATATATATATATATATAGAGAGAGAGAGAGAGAGCAAGCTAGCTTCAGCAGGTCTGTTGTCAGCTATATATTTGGTTCTCTGCGTGCTTTTAGACTGCCTCACATGCAACAGTTGAGATAAAAGATAGTCTAGTTGAAAAGGGAAGGGTACTATGTTGCAATGCTTGGATTAGCATTTGAGAGGTGCCGGTTCTTCTTTATACTGAGCCATAAAACTTACTGGGTGAACTTGGTCATGGTGTGTGGGGGGGGGGTCACTGTCTCACAGTAAGGTCTTGCAAACCTTACATGGTTGAAAATAAAATGGAGAAGAAGAAAGCCAATTAACCTAACTGAAAGAAAGATGGAATATAAATGTTAATAGCATATTGATGGATGGGTAGATGAGAGTAGCAAAATAAGGGAGAGCCAAATGAACAAGACTGAGGGCAGTGATTGAAGGTCTGGTATATTAGCTGAGCCAGGATGATTTCTTTTCTTCTGCCAACCATCCCCTCCTCTTATTTCTTACAAGGCTGCTGTTATCCTACCACCTTTTGCTCCTGACATGGTACCATTAGCTTCTAAGCAGGTGCTCTTTAAACCACAAATCTGACAAGGATCAGATTTATTGATGTACTTACCTGGAAGAAAGGCATGTCATGAGAAAACATTCTGTGTTGATATCATATTTAGGCATGGGCCTTATGTGTTTTCTTTTTATGTTGTTCTGTCTGAATAGATTTTGTTTTATGTTCAGCCTTATTTTTTAAATCACATTGTATGCTGATAGCTACAGAGACAACACATGGAAAGTACACTGCCGGAATGGGTTTCTCAGACAAAGCTATTAAATGCTAATTTGAAACAAAAATGGTCTGAATGAAATGTTCTCTGAAAAGGCTTGAAAACCACAATTGGAAATGAGTTTAGAAATAAACTGTCTTCCTTTCCTATAATCACAGAAACAAGCACTGGCTATCAAAACATATGTACAGTGTGTAAAATGTAAAGCTAACATTCTGTAAATGGAACTGGGGATACTTGGAGACTGATGTCTAGTTAAGATGTTATATGCACCAGCTTTTTTTTTTTTTCATTTTCACCTAAATTGAAGAAACACATGGAAAAAACACTAGTGGTCATTACTTTATCTTGAAAAAAGAAAGAAACATCTGTGAGATTATACAATATTGAACATTTAACATTTTAGAATAATACTTATTAATGTGTGACATTTGCCTTTCCTTCCCTGCTTCTCATATCTCTGTGGTAGGAAATACATAATAGATTACTTATTTCTGAAGGAGAATAGGACCACACCTGGAAGTAATAGACGGATTGTGAAAGGGAAGAAAAATTATGTTCCTCTTCAAAGTATATGCACATTTAAACACACACATGTACACATTGTGACTAGCATCTTGTTATGCATGCATAAGTAAGCCTTAGCTGTATGTAACTCTCTTTTTGGATGGAGCATAGAGGGTACTTTTCTTGCATTTGTATTCTGTCCAGGAAAAAAAATAGCTGCTACTGTTGCTCCTTTCTTCATGAGGAAATGATTCAGACCTTGAATTCTGGGTGCTCTGTACTCTTGAGGTATGGAAAAGTTGGGTCTTTTCCATTTAGGCCACACTTCTTTCCCCAAACAGCTGAGACTAGATGCTTCTCTATGGGATGCATCTTTCCTCTTCTCTCTTCTGATAAGTGGTAGCAGGAGGGGGCCCTCACAGAGCTTGACAGATGCTGAACAGTAGGAGGATGAAGAACTGTGTGTGTAGCAGAATTCACATTCAGGATCTCAGCCATAAATAATCACAGCCACCTTCATGCATTGCATTCCTATGATTGCTGAAATATGGGCCTAATAAATTGCAGTGATATTTAGTTCCTGTGAGTCAAAATACCCTAAAAGCACCAGATTCTGTCTGATCTTGGAAGCTAAACAGGGGCAGCTCTAGTTAGTATTTGAATGGGATACTGCCAATGAATACCAGATGCTGTCTTCTTATATGTCAAAGGAAGGAACTGGCAAAACCACCTCTGAGTATTCCTTGCCTAAAATATTCTATGAGAATTCATGAGGTTGCCATGAGTCAACAGGTGACTTGAAGACACAGACAGACAGACAGAATTGCATACTCTGTATTTATACAGTACACATAATAGCAATTCAGAAGGTAAAAAAATATTGTGACTCTCCTGGAAGAAAGTTGCTGGAAGCAGAGGAATATTATTCTGCTTCTTTCTACTTTTCAGTGCCATATACAAAACCTTTTATTAGGGCCATGTTGGGATATGAATTTTATCGTGTTCAAATAGTACTTTTCTTTCTCTTCTAACCCAGGTGAAAGTGTGCAAAACTTCCTTCTTCACCTTTAGTTGACCTTTTATTTTTTTCCTACCTAAATTTGAGCTTGATTGTTTTTTCACCACTGTTCTGGATGTCTGCAAGAAAGAAGGTTATATAAATGCTGACTATACTTCTTGATCTGCACTGTGCACACAATCACAGAAGGATAATATAATTATATTGGTGACATTCCGGTGGATATTCAGGTAACAACATGCATAATCAATTACACCCATTTTACAAGGGTCTATCCTCCCCCCCCCCCCCAACAAGGGATGCAAGTAATATTTGTCTTTATTCATTCATTGCTTGGACAAAAAAGAAAAGGGTAGGTGTGTTTCTGACATATAGAAATCTTAGTTGGAAAGAAGATTGTGGTGAGAATTTTGTGCAGTTTTGGCCCAGTATTCACAACTCCCAAAGTGGTTTAGGAAATCATTCTGCACAGAAATATACATGGTTTTGTTTGAGAATTGTGGAGTTTCACACAGAGGCACACACAAAGCTGATTTTTGGTGACCCGAAGGCAAGCCTGTCATAGGATTTTCTGGGGCTGAGAGTTTGTGACCCAAAGTTGCCCAGTGGGTTTATATGGCCAAGCAGGGAATCAGACCTCATATCCAAAATCATATTCCAAAGTTCAAACCACCACACTATGCTGGTTCTTCAGTCTACGTAGACAGAAAAAGCCTGGCTACAGTAATCTATGCAGTAGTAAACCACCACCTGGATTGAAGTGTATTATATATAGGGCTACCATTAAAGATGATCTGGACATTTTAGTTAGTGAAGAACAGAATGGTCACACAGCTCACTGGGAATCATTGCCATGAACACTTCAGTTATAGTTACCAGTCAGCATGTAGGACTCATGCAAAGGGGAGGTCCTAACTTTTAAAGCCCTAAATGGCTTAAAATGATTCTACCTGGAGATGTATCTGCTATGTATGTTCCTGATTAATCATTAAGGTTGTCTTCCAATGGTTTTCTCTGAATGCCACCACCTTCAACAGTGCAATTGGTAACTATCATACAAAGAGTGTGCTAAGTAGTATCCCCCTCATTTGTGCAACACACTTCTGCCTAGCATTCTTATTAGTTAACATTCAGAACTCAGAGTAAGTCCTTTTTGTCAGACTAAGTCCTTTTAGCAGGCATTTAATCCTTTGTTTTATATTCAAGGCTTTTTCAGGCTTTTAACATACTAATATCGGAATTTTTGACATTGTTTGCATTGTGATTTTATATTTTTATGTGCTTATATATGTAAACCAGCTGAAGGACTTTTGCCAGTTAGGTGGTATATAAACATCTTAAATAAATACATATGCATAAAACAGTCAAAATGTAAATAAGCCAACTGAGTTGCAAAACAGAATTGGTTGAAGAGGGAACTATTCAAGCTTACTTTTTTAAAAAAACAAGTACCTATATATTTGGGTTACTTGAAATATCTTTTACTTACTTCAGCATTAAAAAATAGTTAATCCATCAAGTCATTTAGAATTTCTATGTGCTATAGTGCATATCTACATTTTACTGTCCAATTCTGTACATGGCTCAGGTTTAAGGTAAGTGTAGATAGGATTGCAGCCATATAGCACAATTCTGTGTAGAATTAGATCTGCCTTAGTCCATTGGAACCTACTCACAGGTAAGTGTACATAGAATCTTATCCTTCATTTACACAAGCTATTTTTATTTCAAGCCCTATGAAGCATGCCAGAAGAACAGTGCATAAAACAGCATGACTAATAAATGTCACTTGAGATCCATTTCCATACAAATCATCCCTGCAGGAGGAAATTGTCTATGATGATACTTTGAAGATTTGTCCTTTTTTTTCTTTAACAGAAGAAGGAGAAACTACATTGTTTTAAAATAATATGCTTTGGCAAAAAAAATACAGATTTCAAGAGACTTTCATTCCAGCTTCAGAAGGGATAACATACACACAATGTTTATTGAGCCTTAAGAACATTTTTATTCCACTTTTTGTTGGGGGGGGGAGATGATCCATTTCCTGTCCCCCTTTCCCAGAGTAAAAGCACCCATAACATGACCAAATTGCATTGATTCCATGGATACAGAAATTAATTGAAATATATGAAGAATTACAGACCTTGGTATGGCTTGGGAAACAAGTTAACTTCTGGTGATGATTCAGTACTTTTGGAAGGCTTTTAAGCTGAAGGTTTTAGTCTCCACCCAGACCTCATCTGAAACTATCTCAGACATTTAAAATGCCCTCTTCTTGAGAAATCCTTTATTGCAGATGAATGCTGCAACTGAAAGGGAGTTCCTCCACTTGCTTAGTTTGGAAATTTCAGTTGGTACAACATGGCAGCCAGGCTAATTATGGGAACAACAAGAAGTGACCATATTACACCAATATTGAAGTCACTCCACTGGCTGCCTATTAGTTCCCAGGCACAGTACAAGGTGTTGGTTATCACCTTTAAAGCCCTACATGGCTAGGGCCCAACTTATCTAAGGGACCGCCTGCTTCCATATAATCCACCCCATACACTCAGATCCTCTGGGAGGAACCTATTGCAACCAGTGAAGACCAGATTGGTTGCGATCTCCCAGAGGACTTTTTCTGCAGTCACTCCCACTTTATGGAATGGCCTGCTTGATGAGATCCTTCAAATTACCAACCTGGATGGCTTTTAAAAAGCCATCAAGACGGACCTCTTTCAGCAGGCCTTCCCAGAATAAATCACTTGGCCAAAAATATCTCCCTACATTGGTACATAGGACAACAACTCTGCCACTGTTGTTATTTTCTTTATTTATTTTTAAATTGTTTTATGTAATTTTTAATCGTAATTTGTTTAACTCCTTTTTAAGGGGTGGTATTTTATATATATTGTTGTAATACTGTAAGCCATGTTGATTGCTCCAGCAAAAAGCGGGGTACAAATAAAAGTTTTATTATTTTTATTTTATTATTCCTGAAACACTCATTTGGTGGTCACTCATTCACTTTCTTGCAAGTCAACTGTCATGTGTAAAGGAGATGACCCTAGCTGGTTGCACAACAGGTAATCTTCTGGATCATTTCCTCTAATTTCTTGTAGGGTGAGTTCTGTCCCCACATCTAAGAGGGGGAAATGTCATGTTCAGTTGACACATTATTAACTGTTGTCATTAAGTTTAAAAACCAAAGGTCTGACAGAGAAAATGTCATATAATATTTTATATGACTTGTTGTCCACAGATGACACATTTTACTTTTGGCTCTTACAAAACTGGTCTTATGTAAGTTCAAGTCACCTTCTCAAACCTGGACATTTCCAGCGGCACACCAATCCTATAATACAAGTCCTTGTTGAGGCTGGTAGGATTTGTTGTTTAATATATGTGGAAAAGGTCATGTTGGTGAAGGTTGCCTTTAAAAGATGATATATAAAAGCCTGTACAATAGTGTTTTACCATGGCTTTGCTGCACCTCTTCTCCTTTTTTCAACCCTCACCCTTCTGCAGGAATATGTGTGCCATTCCTTCATTGATTAGAAAACAAACATTGTCTGAAAGAATAACATAAAACCTAATTCTCTATTCCTCATGGCCTAATATTTTCTGAGGAAGAGAACCTCTTCTATCCGTGGATACTCTCCTCCCTATAACTGGAAGCACTGGTTTTCTAATGTTCTATTCTGCATGAAGAGCCTGAATAGACATAAGAACTTCCCATCTTCTGAAAGACACTGCCAACATATGAAAGGTGTCATCAACAGAGATGGGCAGGCTTGTCATACTGTCACTTCTCACACATTTATTGAACACACAATTAGGAATGGGAAGTATGTTCAAAACTACTAAATAAATGGTTGAGAAACATGTTTTTCTAGTGAAAATAAATCCTGACAATGAAAATCCTGGACTGATGAAAATGTTCACAGTTCAAGATTTATTCTGTGCAAAATTCACATGTGGCTGTATTACACATAAAATGACATTTTTCTGCACAGTAAACAACAGTTTCTGTATGGAAAATAACATTTCAGTGCAGAACTATAAATTCCTGCAGATAAAATGTTAAAATATGATTTAAAACATACAAAATGAAGATTTAAACTGTATGAAAACCAATCTAAGACAGATTAAAAACAATATAGCACCATAAAAGCCATTTTTATTAATATTAGTTTCTAAAAGCTTGATGGACTTAGAAAAGTCTTAGCCTGTCATTGAAAGGAAAACAAAAGAAAAGCCATCTTAACTTCCTTAGGAAGTGAGTTCCAAAGTATGTGGGCAATAATACTGTTGGTTTGTCAAGGAGAGGGAGAAAAAATAAAAACTGACAGTTCTCCCTTTAAATGCTTTGGCATAGTTTGCAATACACTTTCACATGACTATGCTTTAGGAAGAGATGTGATTTATTTAAAGAAAGTAGGGGAATGTGGGAGCTTCCACTTTCTTTTTACTTTGCTATATTGTTTCATTTCACTACATTGTTCCAATTTGATCAATTGTTCCATTGTTTCACATTTTGTGCCAGGCTGTCTAGGGTGGCATATCATGGATTCATATTCTGGCCTTTTTTTGCTTATTCCTCTTGCTTTCATTCAATTGCTCTTTCAGTGGAAAAACAACATCTTAATTCATCAGACTGTTAAGTTTTGCTGGTGTGTATTCCCTTCCCCCGTACAATTTATTTAATAGGGAGTAACTCAAGTTTTTCTTCCTCAAGGAAAACAAATTGTAGTTGTTGGTATATGAATGTTCTATTCAGATTAATAGAATTTTGACAGTGTTTCCTCCTCCCTTTTGTCACTCATGTTTTAAAAAGTTAGAGATTTGTTTTTTTGTTTTGTTTTTTAAGTCTTATGATATAGTTCATGGGAGACACAAACCTTTGGATTTCTGAAAATCAAATCAGTCTGTCTTTGAAATGATCCAAGCAGAATCAGTCAACATTTTGAAGTACTGGATCTGGATCTAAACCAAAAACACAATCTAGATCCTATTGTTAGTCCTCCTGACTACTGTAAAACCACAAAATCACTTGGAGTCACCTATGTGTTGACTCACCATTCAATGGTTCATTCAACAAGTCTAGTCAACTTGTGAATAAACAACAGGATTACAATGATAGGTGTTTGTGTATCCATCATAAACTTTCATCACTTTCATAAAAATATGTTTTATAAACCTAATTGTACTAGATTATTTCATTTTGATAAATACTATTTTGAATTATGAGTTTTGAGATACATTTGATTCCCACATCAAGTGCTGAATTCTGTAGTATATCTTTTTTTTTTTTCATAACAGCAGTTCTTTCTGTATCATTTATTATTTTGAGGTGAATAAAATAAAAAATATTAAACCAAGAGGTGTGATGCTAATGCTTCTTGGATTTTTTTTTCCTCAGAGGTAACAGTAATTCTCTGCATTGATAAGTACTGCAATATCTGGATCTAGTTTCTCTCTTGAATGCTATTGTATAGTTGCTAACCTTCATGTTAGGGGCAGCATATAGAAGTTTATTGTACAATACAGTTAGCAAAAAATATCTTCCTCTAGAACACCAGGCCTTAAGTATCACTCAAATATATCTCTTCTATCCAAGGACTTGTTCATTTCTAAACAGTGTGACTCCTATCTGCACCTGAGTATCTGGTTTATCATCAGCTTGCCAAGCCAACCACATGAATTTGGGCCATGGCTTATGATAGAAGATCACACTAAGGCTTACCATCTGCCAATCATCCCTGGATCACTGGGAAGTGCATGTGTATGAATGCCTGGTACACTTCCTTAGCGTCATGGAATTGTCAGCTCCCTCTAGCATTATGGAATCATTCAGGGAGAGTGAATTTCCTCTTAACACAGAGTTTCCATTAAGAGGAAATTCACTCTCCCTAAATGATTCCATGATGCTAGAGAGAGCTGATGATTCCATGGTGCTAAGAAAGTGTGCCAGGCGTTCATACATGCACGCTTCCCCAATGATCCAGGGATGATTGATAGATGGTAAGCCCTAGTGTGATAATCTTTACAGAAATATTATCATCTTTGCAAATACAATGAATTTCACTTACTCCTGAGAAAGTATCTGCCTCTTGAATTGGTTGCTTAACTCTGTCTGATGACTGGACCAGTACTGAAAAAGATCAATAGGTGCATACAAATATATCATCTCTTTTGCTAACTGATATTATACTTTAACTCAACGTTCCCTTGATGGTGAGAGGTAGTTCAATGATTGAAAGGGTTCAGAAAGTATTGATGAAAAACACCAAAACCATCCAATGCTGTGAAATACTGCATTGAAATAAGGTATGCAGATAACCTTGTCATTGTTATGAGACTTCAGTTTGATTCCAAATAAAGTGACATCTAGTCAGATAGGTTTGCCATTTTCACCTTCTAATGCTGAAAGTCTTCTATTTGCCCAAGGTCACCTATATACCAAACATTGGTAAGGGCAGAAATGAAAGTATAGGCAGTGGTATCAGCATCCTTCTAATTGTGAATAATCCAGATGGTTTAGCAGTTGGCAGACAACCATATACACAAGCTCAAATATAAGTCATATTGCCTCTATGGGGCTTTCCAGACTGCCCAAAAGCCTCTATGGGGCTTTCCAGACTGCCCATACCTGCAGCCTCCGTGACCCCATCCCGCCGCTTCCAGAGGCCGCAGGGAAGCAGCAAACTACCGGCTCCTGTGGCCTCTAAGCGGAGTGGAAGGGAGAAAGGGGCTGCCGCTGCAGCCCCTTTCTCCCTGGGTCTTTGCCGCGGCTGTCTAAAAGCTGCGGCAAAGACCCACACCAAAAAAGAGCTCCGTTTGGAGCTCCTTTTTTGAGCTGTGGAAAGGGCGCGATTTGCACCATCCCACGGTGCAAAGGTGGCATGGTGTGCGCAGTGTGTCTAGCAGCTGTGCATGCCATGACGCCATCATGGCGTGCCCGTGTGGATGCCACCATTTAAAAATGGTGGCGCCAATACATGCTAGGTTTTGTGAGCGTGTGAAAGCTGAGCGCTCACAAACCCTAGTAGCGCCTTAAAGAGCCCTAAAGGCGCTCTTTTATGCCCGTCTAGATCAGGTCACTCTGAACAAATCCTTGGATGAAGGAGAGGAGTCAGAAAAATTGTAAGCAGTTTTACCAAACCAGTTAAGGAATCCTTATCCTTTACATTTTATCAAACTGACCTTACCATTAGGCATATTAATGCCCTAGCAACAGATGCTGTGGGACAACAAAAAAGAACATTTATTATATACTGCATATATAGGTCTTTGCTAGGTCTTACTTTTGGGGGAAGGCCTTATATTTAGCAATTCAGGAAAACCTTATTTTCTGAGGATGTCTTATTTTCAAGGAAACAGGGTAGGACACCTTAACCTCACAAAGAAGGAGAGAGAGGTTTAGGAAAGCAGTTCCCTCTACTGCTGCTATGACAAGGGCCATAATAATTCCCATGTTGTTTTTTTCATCAGCCAGTTTCCCCAGTTCAAAACTGTACAGTACCTTAGAGTCTCCTAACAGTCTACCACTAGATAAATAAACAGGTTTAGAGAGGGAAGCACAGATCTCCACAATACTGAGTATATCCCAAGGTGCACAAAACAGAACATATGTAATTTACTGTTAATATATGTTGACATCTATATGTGTAGAAAGCTGTATACATATATAGAAGGAACATGTATTTGGAATTCATATCAAGAGTCATAGCCTTTTATGACTGGACAATAAGACAATAAGAAGCCAGTATTAATAATAAACAATAAACAACTGTTGCAAAGATCAAAGAGGAGAACAAGGAAGGAGGATTGATACTCAGTAAGAAAATGGGAAGACTGAAAAGAGCCAGGGAGAAGTAAAACGGACTTAAACAGGCTAGAGAAATATATGAGTGTAAACAAATTGGCATGTATATATTAATCAGCTGGTCCCAAATTAACGAGGAAAGGGAGAGTCAGGAAGAAAAAGCAACTAAAGCAGGTAGAGTCCAGGCCACAAATGTCCCCACCTGCTTTGGTCATGATTTTTCTTTTTGCTGATACCAATGTGAATGATGAAAATAACCCTGTCTCCATCCCCAGCCTAACCCAATGTAATTTTCCTCCCCCCCCCACCCCACTTCCTTCTGAGCTTCTACATTTTATGCAACAGTTGACCAAAGTGAATGTCTTCCATGGTGTTTTGCAGTGTCCCTGCAAACTCCATTGTACTGGAGCAGCATATGTTCCATTCCATTGCACAGGCTTCTACTGTGAAGTAACCCTCAGTACTGGTGTGTGAATCGATGATCTGGAGATGTCAAAAATGCTCACAAGAATAGCCTTAGGAGAAGCACTTGAGATAGCAGCTGTAACATTTCTGTTTTTTTGCCAACTGTTTGCTTATAAAAGGCTCTCCACTGGCAGTTAGTGCCTCATGGGGATTTCTGTGTTTGTTTAACACCACAGTGTTGTATTGACAGCAAAGTTCCATTATAAACACTGCACCTGAACATAAGTGGAGTTAGCTGAACTATAACATGTGCAATTACCTGGTAGGGTAATTCTAGGATGTGAGGGATTTAATACAACAGAAAAGGTCAGCAATAGGTGTTATATCCCAAAATAGTTTCTTTTCCTTGATAATATTCTGTTTATTTAAGTGCTTCACAATTATCCTTCTATTATTTTATTTTATTTCAGCACAAACTCTTTCTACAGCTGTTATATTTATTTTTAAATATTGAAATTATTGGTCCTGAATTTTGTCAGATTATCTTTTTTTTCATTAATCAGGCTCCTTTCATTTTGCCTAAAGAATCAGGACAACATATCACTACATTTTGTGATATACAAAATCTAGGAGTTTTTTGTTTTGTTTTGTTTTTAAAATCCGTCTGGATGTGCCCTGTCTGAAAAATTGTGATGGTGAAGAGAGTAGAGAGGGGTTTCTCCTCTTCTCCTTTATTCAGTACACAATTAAAATGGCTTAAAATAATAGAAGGATATTGTCCTTAGTATCCAATACTATAAGGGTATTGATGAACCATGCAGAAAACTCACATCAGAATAACGAATGGATTAAGATGGTTTTATGTTGTCATAATTATCCACAGAGAGATAGAGGGAAGGAGTGAGAAGAACTGCTGAACCCCTTTTGGTTGCAGCATGTCATTTAGTCACAAGGTGGTTGTGTATGAATAGTGCACCCAAACTGGTTCAAACTGCTCTGATCCTAATTAATACAAGCTTCCTTACTTTTCTTAGCAGTGTCACAGTATATGAGCACAATGAACTGAAACTGGAAACCCAAATTCATATCTGTGCCAGGCAAGCACACTGAAAGGGTAAATGATGTAATAAATGGTACTAGCCAAGCCATAACCTTCTCAATTATAGCTGTATATGGCAGCTCTTTACCAAACCATTAAGCTCCCAGAAATAACAGATCCTAGCACTTGTGACTTAAAAAAATTACCTAGCTTTTGAATTCTTACAAAGATAACACAAATACAGATCTGTCACATCTCTGAAAGGCTGCTTCATCTGGTGCTCTTGAGAATCCAGGTGAAGCAATTATAATAAATGATGGACATATTCATTCATTTGGGTTCATACAGAAAATGCTAACCTGCCACTGACGATTGCACTCTGGGTTCCATATTAAAACTAGCTGCAGGATCAGGACATGTAAGAATGTTGTGATGCTGTAATATCTGATGGCCTCAGCTGGGCTGTACTATAAACAGAAAACCAGGAAGCTTCTTTATTAACAATTGAAGTACAAGCTGATGTTAGAGCAAGAATTTGTTACATGTTTGTCTTTCACTAACAGATGGAGCAGATCTTAGTCATCTATCAGATTTTGTACTTCCCTGAAGCTTCAATGCAGCAGCTATACATAAAAAACACACATTTACATACCTATTAAATATGTAGATATATGGGTGTATACACAAATACACATACTAAAGGCATACTGGAAACAGAATACAAAGACAATCTAGAGTAAAATGAATAAATAAATTGTACAGAAGGTGTGTGTGTGTGTGTGGGGGGGGAATCAGACATCCTAGCTAAGAACATAAAGGACTACAGCCTGAACTGGCTAAGTATACAGCATTTATAAACTGCTGATTATTCAAATCTAATTATCCTTTTTGGTAATTACATATAGACAACCAAATGGTGAAGATGAGCTGGTAACAACAACAACAACAACAATGTTTTTAAATGTTTCCAACCTCAGGAACAGCTTACCTATACTAGATAAGCATCTATGGATATAGAAACCCTGTGAGGAAAATATAGGTTATTTCTTTCTTTAGAGTATTTATGCTGCACCCTTTAGATGAAAAGGATCCCAAATCAGCTCACAAACAGTTAATTTGACAGTCTCCTGCCCTTGAATTTACAATCTAAATAGGATGAGATGCTAAATCAAAGAGACAGACTATAACTTTCCATTCATGGAAATAATAAATAATGTGACAATAAATAATGTAATGAAATGAAATGAAACAGTTCACCAATGAATGTACAACTGATGTGAAATGCCTGCCTGCAATGTGAACTACATTCCTACCTGTGTAATGCACAGTGGCACCATACACACAATGACACTGCATAGGCAACACTGCTTCCATAAACTACAATGGAAAATTGACTTTTGCCTTGCACAAAAATGTTTCAACTGTTTTTGTAGCAGAACCTAGACTTGCATAAATAACTGGCTATTTGAGAACCAAAATATATTGCGCAGACCCTGCTTCTTTGGCTATTTAAATTTATGGTGTGTGTCTTTTTAATGTTTAAAATATTATAAACTTCTGTTTCTTTATATTAGTTTTGTACAGTAAATGACTTTTGAACAAAAGGTGTTACCTGAATGTTTTATGTGTTCATAGGTACAAATATACATACCCAAAAAGTGTCAGATATTGTGTGAACAAAGGATCTTAAATTCTGCTGTTGTAAAATTTCCTCTCTCCACAAAATGACTTGGTTTTTGGAATTTACTTCACAGTGATGACCCCTGTAACATCTTTTCTTGTTAGTGGATGCATCACTCAGTTCTTCCCACCATCTTGTTTAAGTTAAAGGGGGGGGAGGAATAACCAAACATAATATCATAGTTGTTTGAGATAAAGAACTCATAATGTTCCACTAATAATTTTTCAGTTTGCCTAATGTAGATATTATCTATCTACATTAAAAAACTGACATTTTCCTAATTATCATTCTCATAAGTATTGTCTACTCCTATTTCTCTGTATTTGGCTCCAAAGTAGTGCATGAAAGAATTATCACACTTGAGATACATCAAAATACATGAAAATGAACAATAGAAAAGCTAAAAGGGCTAACTTTTCCCTCTACATGTCTGACATTATTTGCTCGAACTTAATGTTAGGCAAAGTTTGTGGAGAGTGATTTATTTTTTTAATTTTCTGGCTATAAATATTGATACCTAATATACGATTGAGGCAAAAAGCAATCAAGACATAATAAAACAAATCGGAAAATCAATAACTTCTGATTTAAATCATCATGTCATATTCATGGCTCCATGAAATGATGCTAAACCAAATGATGCACTGAATGTATTTATCTGATGGTGTAAGAATTATGTTTTTTTGCTTAACATAACACATGCTACAGAGTACATTATTTTACTAGATGAATGGTGCATGTTAACACTCCTGGGCTTTTATGTGTTGATTTTTTCTTCAGTATCATGTTTGGAAAGTCCAAACAGAATAAAGCAATAGCACGTACTAAAGTAAGTGAAGCATAGTAATGAAACAAAATTATCAGTAAAAGCACTAAACAATTAACTCAAGGAGCCACATTTATACTGACCATGTTGAAAGGCAGGATTCAAAGAATAGGACAATTAGAGAGCATTGGACCATATCCAAATATAATTCTTGTGGAAAATAACTTCTCAAACTTAAGGAAATCTCCAACAGTCTGAGCAATTTGTGATATGGCATGATTTTTGCCAGAAATAATTAGCAATAGGGCTGCAAGAGATTAGCTAAAATTCCCAGAACTGTTACCTTCCATCAGACTAAAAAGGATACATTTTTGAACAAAATTCATGAAAAAACAAGCATTAATTCAATTATTTATTATTTATATATTATTATTATTATTATTATTATTATTAACCTTTATATAGCACTGTAAATTTACACAGTGCTGTACATACAATCTTATTTTTAGACGGTTCCCTGCCCTCAGGCTTAGTCTAAAAGAGAGAAGGGAAAGGTGGTGGGAAAGAGGATGAGGTCCAGTGATTCTTCTCTCCCTCTGGGGCATGGACCAAGGTAGATGGACTGGAGGGAGGGCTTGGCTTCTTAATACATAGTGGCGTCTCTTGATTATCTTCTCTACTGAAGCAGCAAAGTGGACTTATCTGAAGATACATTACATGGACAAATAAAACAGATTCCCAATCTAGCATTCTTCCCTAGGACCAAGGCAGCATGTTGGTGAAGGGGTAAGAAGAACAGAGGCATCAGTACTTGTAAAGTGATTAATGAAAGAAGGGAATTGAAACAAAGCCTGTCCTTTGTTTTAACACTTCTGTACCTTTCTTTGATCTATGTGCTCAAGCCTTTTGCTTCCTTCTTGCCTGTAAATATGTCACTTCCCCCTTGATTCAAGAAATTAGTTACTCTCTTTGTTTTCCTTTATTTTGGAAGGAGCATACATGGGGCTCCAAGCACAATAATGGATGCTGGCTTACACTAACTCAAGATAACCAGTTTTTAGAGGCTCTAAATATAGGTCATCTTCTTTTGTCTAGTTCCTTTTATATCCTAAGATGGGTCTCCTGAGACAATAATATTTTTTTTTTCAATTTACATGAGTATCCAGAGTCATTTTTCCTGTTTCTACCACAAACTCATACTCACTAACCCTGTTGCATTATCCCTTTGCTTAATACAGATACCAGATTGTCCTACAACTTGCAGAACTAGCTCCCTTGCTCTTGGCAAGAACCAGCTGCTTCTGCAAAGATGTGGCTTGTCAAGAGCAGAACCTAAAGGCAACAGCTGAAAGGTGGTATAAAAGGCATTGACCATTAAGTGCTTAATTGGTATTTGAACAGGTTCTTATTGTAACTGCATATTTCACACTGACTGAGTGGGGAGTGGAAATAAGGTCCATGAAATTAGCGAAGAGACACTGAGGTGCTGAGATCCACATTTAAGGGGTGGAATGTAGGATGGAGAGGAGAGTTTTGTTTGTATCTTGTGATGTGTCGTATGGTTGTATGTTGAAATTGAGTCAGTATATTGTGAGACTGAAAGTTTTACATGGCTGGGTATCTATAATGGGCTATTGTTTACCATAATACAGATAAAAATGATTAGTAGTGTTAGTGACAGCTGCAAGATTGGGTATTAAGAGCACAACCTGATACCGTCTATTGAAATAGATTCAGGATTTTCCATACTTTGGTGGCTTGTATGATTCTAACTTTTGTACTGTATATCTTTGTATGTCTTTGCATTTTAGAATGTTTTCTAGTTCTTTCCTAGCTGCTCTCCCCATTCTTAATCTTCTGATTTCCTGGCTGCAGTCCCCATCCCAGGTATGAAAATTATTGTACTACTAATATTTCTTCATTGTCTAGGTTGAATTTGTCAAGATTCTCCATTGTCATTATTTTTGTTTTCTTTATGTTCAACAATAAACCTGCCTTTACAGTGTCTTCCTTGATGCTTCTTAGTAGTTGCTCCGGGTCTGGAAGATTTTCTGCTAGTATTATGGTGTCATTTGCATATCTTAGATTATTGATATCCCTTCCTCCTATTTTCACTCCTCCTTCTTCTTTGTCCAAGCCTGCTTTTCTTACAATATGTTATGCATATAGGTGGAATAGGTAGGGTGATAAGATGCAGCCTTGTCTGACTCCATTGCCAATTGGGAACCATTCTGTTTCTCCATATTCTGTTCTGACAGTTGCCTCTTGTCCTGAGTACAGATTCCTCATCAGGATCAGATGTGTTGGAACTCCCATGTCTTTAAGGGTGTTCCACAGCCTTTCATAATCTATGCCCCTGATGGCGAACCTATGACACGTGTGTCAGAACTGACATGCGTAGCCAATTTTGATGACACGTGGCCACTGAGGCAGCCACATGCTGAGAAGGATGTTTCATCCGCGGCTCCTGCACAGCCAAGTGCAGTAGCCGAGGATGAATAAGCTTCTAATCGCAAATGTTTCGTGCTGCGTTCTGCTGCTCCCTGCTCTGCCAGCGGAAGTGAGGGCAAAGATCTGGAAGTCCCAGAACTAGATGCTCTGTGACAGAATTCTGTTATTTTGGCCTACAGACCTCCGGCACAGAGTGTCTAATAGGGGAGGATAAAACATTTGCTACTCACAAGTCACAGAGCAGGGAGCAGCTGAACGCAGCGGAGGACGCATCTGTGGGAGCCTTGCCATTACCAGTGACAAAATAACAGTTAATCACAGCAACCATTATCTACTGTTCTGGGGTGTCATGGATTTCTAATCCATCATTACTGAGATAAGTGATTTAAACTATAAATATATGAACTATAAAAATAAGTAATTTAAACTATAAATATCATGAATTAATGTTTTTTTCCTCAAAGTGACACACCACCAGAGTTATGCTCAGTTTTTTGGCAAAGTTTCACACACCAAGCTCAAAAGGTTGCCCATCACTGATCTATGCAGTCACAAGCTTTCCTATAGTCTATAAAGCACATGCTGGTTTTCTTTTGCAATTCCCCGGTGCACTCCATTAGCCATCGTATGTTTGCAATTTGGTTTCTAGTGTCTCTTTCTTTCCTAAATCCTGTTTGGACTTTTGGATTTCTCTCTCCATGTATGGATGGAGCCTGTGTTACAGAATTTTGAGCATGATTTTGCTTGTGTGGGAGATCAGTGCTATGGTCCTACCGTACAGTTGCTGCAGTCTCTCGTGTCTCTGCTTCTGTGGATGGGAATGTATATGATCTCGTCCAATCTGTTGACCATTGCTTTATTTTCTGTTGACCATTGCTTTATTTTCCATATTTTTGACATATGTTGGTTAGCACTAGACTTGACTCTGTCAGTGTGGATTTCAGCAGTTCAAATGGAGTATCTTCTGTTCCTGATGATTTTTTTTTTTTTTTTTTGCCATTTCTCTATTTGCAGCTTCTACCTCACATTTTAGAATTTGGAGTTCAACTTCATACGACTCTTCATCCCATGTGTCCTTCATTTTGTCATCTTTTATCCAACTCTTCTGTGTATTGCATTCATCATCTTTTTATTCCTTCCTGGTCTTGAACTATGTTATTTTTATTATCATAGTGCATCCTGGTGTTTTGTTTGAATTTTCCCTTGATTTCCCAGATCTTGCAAAATAGGTCTTTTGTTCTTACTTTTTGTTGTTGTCTTCTATTTCTCTGCACTGGTTGTTGTAGTAGTTTTCTTTATCTTTTGCACAGCCATTATACTCATGTTTCTTATTTTCTTCCTATCCCCTTTTTGTTTTTCTTCCCATCTTTCCTATATTGCTTGTAATGTTTTATCTGTCATCCATAGTTTCTTCTCATTATTGTTGGCTTTTGAAAGTTTCTATCTGCATTTTTCTTTTACATTGTCCCTGGCTTTAGATCCTTGTTCTTCTGGTTGTTATTATATTGTGCTAAGTAGTGCAAATCTGTTACTTACAAATAGTATGAACTCCTAAAAAGACCAATAAATGTTTCCTACAGCAAATCAAACCTAAATTATCCCTACTAGCCAAGATGACTAAACTGAGACTATTGTACTTAGGCCATTCCATGAGAAGACATAATCATCAAACTATAAGGCTGTAGGAGAAGAGGAAGATTGCATTCCAGATATCTATCAAGCAAGCCATAGCCCAGGATCTTCAAGACTGTTGATCATAGGGTGACATGGAGCAGTACCATCACTGTTCAAGTGTGGGAATGCACACCACACCAGGTGACCCTCAGAGGGGGGTGACATCCAGTCGGGCCTCTCCTTTCCACTTCTCCTTGCCACAGCTTGGTTTTCCTTGGGAGAACCAGGCCACAGCAAGGAGTGGGTCAAGCATGGTTACAAAGGCCCCTGCACCTCCTTGCCACAGCAAGTAAGGATGGGGAGCACACATGCTTGGCCCAGCTCCTTGTCATGGCTCAGTTTGCCTTTGGAGAACTGGGCTGTGGCAAGGAGCTGGCTGAACGAGCTTGTCATGGCCCAGTTCTCCCCTGAGGAAAATTGAGCAGCAGCAAGGGGGGCAGTGGGAGCACCATGGTAAGGAGCCAGGTCAAGTGTATGCACACCTCCCATGCCTCCTTGCCATGGCTTGGTTTTCCTCAAGGGAGACCCAGGGCATGGCAAGGAGAGGTGGGGAGGTGCACACAGCCAGGCCAGCTCCTTGCCACAGTCCGTCTATCTTACGGAAAACAGACCAGTGACAAGGAGGGGTGGGGCATGCCCCTTCTGAAAGGAAGCCCCATCCCTTCTGGCTGGAATGCCCATCTCTTCTGGTTGGAAGGCCAGCCCCCTGCACTGGGTGACACCAACCCCCAGGCCACCACTGACTTGGAGATCTCTCATGCATAGTATCAGCATAAGCTGACGTTGACTTGATGACAGTTAACCACAAAAACAAATTCTCATTACAGAGGAAGGAAAGTGAAGTGCATTTTACATTCAAGTAAATCTGACATCCCAGAAAATCTCACCTTGCTCCTGCATAGTTAAAAAACAAAATCAATATAACTTCTGACCACCTCATGGCTAAGGAGGCCAACTTGGCATGCTTCACAAAAACATGGCTGGGAAATGATAGTGGCTTGACATGGGCTTAGACTCTTCCAATAGGGTACTATATTAGTTAGAATATGGAGGAAAGTTGGTTGAGTGAGAAGCTGTGTTCTGTAAGGAGCATCCTGATTAAATTATATATTAGGTAGGAGAATAGCAATAGCAAGTACAAAAATCACTTTGTCCCTGACCACATGACTGCAACAGGACTTGGAGTTGGCTTGGTTCCCCCCCCCCCCCCGCCCAGTACACTCATTGCTCTAATCTTCTTCTCCTCATGACTGTCTTGCCTTTACCATTAAACCCCTCAAACTGTCTGCCAATCCCTCACTCATCACACAAACTCCTTGCACCTCCTGCCAACCTGCCTACCTAAACTGGCCACAAATGTCCTGGAAATTCTATTGATTGATATGAAAACACATTGCTAAACCTGGCAATCCCGCCCCCCATTCAGCCTGTCCACACCCTACTTATGCCACCAATCCCCTGCTCACACTTCTGCCCATCCTCGCTCATGAAACATTCATGCTGTTGGCCCTACCCACACACACACTCATCCCACCTGTCCCTACTCCACCCTGCAATCCTGCTCATCACTCCAATCCCCTTTATCATTCCTACGCTCATCCTCCCTACTCATCGTAAGTGCTCCTCCCGGCTCCTCCTTCCAATGACCCTCCCTGCTCAAGCCACACCTCTCATGCCACCAACTCCTTACTTTGGCCTGTGTCCCCCACATATCTTGCCTCCCCCTGCCTATGGTTCCAGCTATCTTCTCCATGCTCACACTGCTTACCCCACAACATCTGTCTCCCCTTGAACTTACCCATCCTCCCATACCACCTAGCCAAGGCAGGCTGCACAGTGGGCACCAAAACCACAGCACCACTTGCTCATGCAGATCAACTGGATGGCAAAGGCCAGCAAGGATATGTGCAGGCCTATATAGTCCTACCTAGTCTTGGAACAAATCTTGAGGAATCTTGTAATCTCTCAAGATTTGAGTGAGATCTGGAGTAAGATTTCACTCCAAACACATGAGAAGTCTCACAATGGTTTGTGGCCTGGTGCAAATGCACCACTCTGGGAGATGTCAAATTAAGTCTTGTTAACAACAGGAGGGAAAAGGCAACAGGCTCTGTGACCATTAAAGAAGTATAAGGCATTGGTGAAATACATTGCCCAGATTTTGTCTGCTTCTCTTGCTATTGCTGTGTGACCTTGGAAGCAGTGTAGCTGCTAGTGCAGTCCAGGCTAAATTTGAAACATTAGTGATTAACACATGCATGCATGTAGACTGCATTCTTTTCAGTAGATATAAGCAGTACATTAAAGCACCAATTTATACCAATTGGGAGATAATACAGAAAATGTTTAGAATCAATTTTCACTTTGTATCATAAACAATGAGTTTTTATTTTGATTCTAGTTTTTATGATTTCTGTTCTGTTCATCTACTCGGGACAGCAAGAGCTACAATTGACTTTAATGTTTATTTTTAGGTGCTTAGCTCACGGATCAATTCACTCCTTGGCTCAGTCCTCAAAGTGCCTTTCCTAGACAAGCCCTATTATTTTATTTTATTAGAGTCTGAGCAAGTGGTGGACCACAGGAATCAGATTTCCCATTGGTTTTTATAGCACAATGGGTATTTCCCAGTGATGAGTAAAAAATTGGCTCTTTCAAGATTTTTGAGGAGGTGTTAGTACTTTTGTTTTACAGATTTACCCTATTTGCACTCCAAGCTTAACATGAAATCTGCCCATTTCCAGGCTTGCAGGGTGCTTCATAAAGGAAAGGAGGGAATCTGAATTTGACAGCATGACCACAAATGAAAAATGAATACAATTTACACATTGAAAGAACACAGGTGATGGGAGCCACAACATCACTGCCACTGTTATCATCATTTATTTACTTATATCTATCCTGACTTTTTCCCAACCTGGGACCCAAGGTGCCTTACAAATATTAAAACAGATGAAAATAAAAGTACATCATACAAAAATTAAAATACAATGAAACTATTGATATAATTTTGAAGCATTTCATTAAACTCCAGTAACATGCATTGAGCCACTTTGAATCCCAATCTGGAAAAAAGGTGGGATAGAAATAAATCCGAGGAGCAGGAGGAGGAGCAGGAGGAATACAGCCTGGAATTCTACATGGGCTACTTACTATAGCCCAACTTGCCAAAACTCACTTTACCAGGCATCAGTCACACCAAGCAAAAGAGGCCTATTTTGTTTGTGATCAAAGCATGAGTGAACAATGTTTCTACCCCTCCCCGCCAGTCAGTTGGACTGCAACATAATTGTAGCAGCCTCATTGACTGGCAAAAGGGGTGTGAAAATGTCATTCACTCATGCTTTGATCACAAACAAAATAGACCTCTTTTGCTCGGTGTGACTGATGGCTGGAAGGTTTGGAGAGGCAATTATGATTGTGGCAATAGATGCTAAAATGATGACTACTTAAGAGATTTTGAATACACATATTTTGTTAATGTACAACTCCAGATTAGACAACTGTAACTGTAATACCAACTTCAGGTCATAGAAAATATAGCACCTTATGTTATTATGGATGGCTCCATCCCCAGAGATTGTACCCTCTTCCCCCTTACACACAGACACACACACACACACATTTCTACAATAGTGACTCCTTTCCACTATTCATGAATTTATCCAGTATAGGGGGAAAACTAAACACAACACACTAACCATATAAAGCTAACCTGAACATCCTACACACAACCAGGCTGGCTTACAT
Organism: Urosaurus nigricauda; assembly: GCA_034509955.1. Lineage (NCBI taxonomy): Eukaryota > Metazoa > Chordata > Lepidosauria > Squamata > Phrynosomatidae > Urosaurus > Urosaurus nigricauda. The sequence continues at coordinate 165,007,812 of JAOEGL010000005.1, read as the reverse complement.
GGTATGTGGTAAACTCCTGCTGCCATGAGAGGGTAGGTCCTGTCTTTCGCTGAGCACAACATTTGCTGGATTTTTTTGGTCAGTTTGTAGATCGTTTGGAGGTTGTGTTTCCTCACCATTTTCCCTATTCTGTCTGTAATTCCTTTGATGTATGGTAAAATACCTTCCCTTTGAGTGGTTGTTTGTCTTTACTCTATGGGTTTTTCTGGGTCTGAGATGGAGTAACCATTTTACATGTTCTTTCAATTTGTGTTCTTTGAGATTAATCAAAATTGTGTATTTGGTCATAATGACAAATTATGGCTAATTAAAAGCCAAAGTGAAACCTCTGATCTTCTCACAAACATGCTGGAGGAAGAGAAGAAAGAGAGAATGCATCTATTCAAGGCTCATGCATTCAGTCAATCAATTAATTGACTTTTTTTTTTAGCATTAGCCCATCTCTAGTTGTGATAGACACTATACTATGTGTCAAAGATAGAGATGACCATGTGGACTGCACAGCAAAACACTGTGATCACAACTTTGACAGGAAAAGCATGGTAATACATTTCTTGTCATGAATACCTACAAACTTACTCATTGTGAGAGGAATTCCTGATTCAATTGGCAAAGTAAAAAGGTCAAAAAAGGAGGACTTTGTAGCTGCTTTGCACACACAATGAATGCACAATTCTTCACCATTCTACATTTTTCAAATTATTTTATTGGAAGATATATTTAGGCAAAAACATACCCATGATATATGAAAACAGAGAAGTTTCCTTCCCTTTTTCTTTGACACACCCAATCTCACACCATTCATCAGAATTCCCTAACCTTCTGTGTAACATGTTTAAGGAAATGGTGGAACTGCCATAGAGACACATTGGCAGAGAAATCTGCTTCCATCAGCCAAGTTGCATGCTCTTAAATTTGGAACCAGTTCCTTGACTACTTGATTATTAAGTATGAACTAAAACAGGCAAAAACAACTGTAATATTTTCTGTTATATATGACTTCAAAATAAGGATGGTTCTGAAAACAGTGAAATACATTCTCAGCCAGTTTGTCAATAAACAACTAAAGATGCATTATAGCTACTGCTCAGTTTACCCGTTCTAAAAGTCTGGAAGTTATTTTGCATATATAATGTAAATTTTAAGGTCCAATTCATTTAAATTATTATTTTTTAATTAAGTTAGATTGATAGTCAATCTATCAATACCATTCACATATTGCTCCCCTTTGTTCTCTGAGGCTGGTTTTGCCCAAGATAATGGATGTCGGGAGTGATAAAAAAAAAAGCAGAGATTTATTATTTACTTTATTTATTCTTACCACATTTTCACTCCTGAGAAAGGAAAAAGATATTTGTGGGATTTTGTTTGTTCATTATTTTGGCACATGAGGCAGAACCAACTTGGCTTCCTTTAGATATTATATAATGTGTCTTGAGAGAGGAGTGGATGGCTGTATGCATTTTCAATAAAGTATGTCCTCTAGATATTTGATATAACCATAACTGGTATCTATGTGCCTGACCAAGTTTGTTGTTGCTGCTGCTGTTGCTGTTGTTGCTCTTGTGCGCCTTCAAGTTGGTTCTGACTTATGGTGATCCTAAGGTGACCATATCATTGGTTTTTTTCTTGACAAGATTTGTTCAGAGGAGGTTCACCATTACCTTTCCCTGTGGCTGATAGCATGTGACTTGACCAAGCTCACCCAGTGGGTTTCATGTCCAAGTTTACATATGTTAATAAAAGATCACCAGACTTACTACAGGTCTACCTTCTTCTCCACAATCCTTAGTTATGTAAGCACTCAATACAGACATGCTATTTTGTGTCTTCTGTGGTAAAAGGAAGGGTAATACTAACCACAGTATCAATGAGATGAAAGAATAATACTTATTCAATAATCTAATAATCATATAATATTTCTTGTTGTGGAAAGGCCAACTGCCAATGCAATTCCCAAATCCCACTGATGGTATATGGTTGGAAAGACTTTCCTGTGCACCATATAATTTATTACTGCTAAAAGGAATTGCTTCTGTGTTTGGTCTTGTAAATTTTCTGGCTGAGAATCAATATCACTTCTGTATAACTACTGTTATTCTGTATAACCACAGTATACCTTCTGTCAGAAAATGTGTGTATACAGCCCCAGGGATCTCTTTGGGTAGCACTTTTCATTTGGAAAAATCATTCTTTGTATGACTTTCCAAGTGGCTAGCCAAACCCTTTCTAAGATGCAGTATATATTCTGAAAAGATAAAATGAAAACCTTTTAAAATACAATGAACAAAGAAATATCTTCTGTGCTTTCATGGCTCCCCCTCGCCATCTATAAACAGGGCACTGTACAGATCTTCTCTGAACCTTTTTACGCTGTATGTATGAAGCAGAACCGGTAGTAAATATTTATCCAGCTGTTACCAACAAGAAAAAATTAACAGTTTTCTGCAATCAGCAAGAGTAAAATGCATTATCATTGGATTCTACAGGTTTACAATTATTCACACAGATTATCTTATCCCATGGTTTCAAATGTCTGGGAGATTGGACAATGGTTATTTTAGCTCTGAATTCCTGGAAAAGGAGGACATATAGAACCATAGAATCTGAGACCTGGAAGAAACCACAAGGGCCATAGAGTCCAACTGCCTGACATGCAGGAAGACTGACAAAATATACACCCACAACTATGTAGCAATCAAAACAAAAATCTGACAAGAAAAAAAAAAAAAAGATCAGTTCTATCTCAATAAATCAAAATCCAATCCATTTCTAAAAGGTATTTAAAAAGGCTGAGAAACCATATTTTTGTTTTTCTTTTTAAATTCCTTTTTAGGGCTTGTCTAAAGGTTCTACAATCAGCCCTCCATATCTATGGATTCTACATCCTTGGATTCAAACATCTATGGCGTGATTTTTTTAAAAAAAATAAATCCAAAAACCAAACCTTGATTTTGCAACTTTATGTAAGGGACACAATTTTGCCATGCCATGTCTTTAATGAGACTTGAACATTTTGGTATCCATATGGCATCCTGGAATCCAAGTCCAGGACATACTAAGGACCCACTGTGTCACATGACTATTTATGAACTAATGTGCAATATTTAATTACAAAGAGTAAAGACTAATTTAACATAGATCCCATTGTTCCATTCTGTGTCTGAGGGAAGCTAATCTGAGATTACAGACACACATTTCACAACTGGAGACATTAATCCCTACACAAAGGTATAATATTTATTGAAATAAAAGGAAATTACATTTGAGCAAATGCACATAGGATAAAGCAGTAGGAGGTTTTTGTTTTTTTTAATTCACTGATCTTGTTGACACATTCTACTCATGACTGGGCCTTTCAGTTCATCTGACTATACATCCTGTAATATACGGTAATATATCAATTATAGTTTTACCTTTTTTCTACATGCTACACCCTTAATAAATTCACATAGAGCTGGAACCAAAAAGAAAAGAAAAGAGAAAAAGAAATAAGTAAAAATATGCTTGGTTATGATAAACAATAAGGACTTACACAATTACTTTATAAACTCAACTATAAGTCAATTCATCAATGCTGATTTCCAATTCTGAATCAAGTTAATGGTCTCAAAGACTGACAATCACACCTGATCCCTCACAGTCACTTATGAAGGTGGCTGAAAAGGTATGTTAATTGTGCAATATTGTTGGTCACTGAATGTTTTTCTTCTTTTGCCATATGAAGTACCATGATCTGAATACTTAAGTGAGTCATAATATACGAGTAACCACTTTGGTGCTTGTGTTACTTCCGTTACATGCAACTGGATGTTAATCTCCACCAGAAAGGAAGACCTTACTTGCAGGACTAAGGCTCTTACTTATATGTGTTTAATATCTCAATGAACTCTATGATAAGTCATCAATCAATCCTATGGTTCTTATAGTAATATATAATATAGTAATATAAAATAGAATTGTAACTTCTTATCCTATGGGTCATAGCAAATTCTGTAATTCTGAGCCCAAACCCTGCACTTATTGACTCATCAATAAGACTGACTTATAGTCAAGTATATTCTGTAGATTTCCTGAATTGGGACATAGATATTAGACAGAGTTCAATGGCAGAGGTTTTCCATCACCTCTCTAATTTTTATACACTCTGTTTGCCAATAATAGTGGCTGATGGCTTTGGCAAGTAGAGGATTAATTAATCTCATTTAGAAATTCAAATGTATGTTTAATGGCAACATGAGAGAGGGCCTTTTTTCTTTGTGGTTGTTCCCAGAACTCTGCCCCTATGCAGGCTATGTGGTCTTTTTATTGACAAGAAAAGACTTTTGTATTCCAGCAGACATTTGGTAACTTATTGTTACATATGTAAAGTTGTTTTAGCTCTACTGTATTGTACTACTTTTATTCTGTGCCTTTAATTTGTTATGTGGTTCAAATTCTACAGGCAGTTTAATGTCATCTTAATTTTTTTTTTTTTAATATATCTAGCCACATGTGATTGCCTGTGATACTTCTTATCTGTAAGCCACTTTATGTACCAGTCTTGTTGAGAAAGGGTGGTTTATAAATAAAGTGATTTACTGGAAAATTGATTTCATTCTTCTTTCTTTTCCTTCCTTCAGCATGCCTGCAAGAAGATATGTTTAACTTTCATTTTTCTAATTAGCCCTAGGTTATCATTATGACCAAATACAGAAATATGATTAATCTCAACTAAAGATTAGGCCGACAAAACTACACAAAACCTGCTATACAGAATTATACAGTGGTCAGATTTATACCTAGTTTTTCCTAAGATGCAGTTGGAACTAGCCACAGTTTATCTTATTTAGACATATTAGAAAACTACAGTTAAAAATAATCATGTTATCTCCCCTGCCAGGTAAATACAGTTAAAAATGGAAAGAAATGCTTCCTTCATGCAGAAGAGAGGAATGGTACTTATGAGACACAGAGTTCAGTTAATAATGAACCATAATTCAGAATTATGTTCAAGTGATGTCATTGTCTTAGAGTCATGAAAAAGAAATCATCGCATTTATTATCATACAGGAGAGAACTATTTTCTCCCCATGTGCTTTCTTGATACCTAAGCACTGTAGAAAAGCCATACAAGTGGGAAATATTCAGGGTTTAAATTATACAGGCAGTTTAATACAATTTTAATCTTAATTGTATGATTTTTTTTTTTAGCTACATTTTCTTTCTTGATAACCATGTACTGGTGTAAAGCCAAACAGAAAAGGAATATTTAGGGGGAATATTCAGAGAGAGGTATCTATCTCATGGAAGAGAAGCAATTATTATCAACAGTTTCCTAAATGTCAGTACACTTTGATTTTTGCCAAAGATCCTCACATCAAATGCTCCATTGGAAATAAATGCCTTGTTCTGTGGTTGAGATGGAGAATGATATTCATAGTGGACAAACATGGCCATGAAATCAATTGTTGGAGGATAAGCTCACTTATCAGTGACCCTATTTCAATCTGCCTATCAAACTGCTTGCATTATCCTCTGTCTCAGTTTTTCATGCATTTTGGTATAGCTATTATAGAGGAATGAACTAGTTATGGCTTATGGTAATATGGCTGTCTTAGTTCAAACAAGTGAAAAAGATACTTTATCTTTCTAAAATGGAAGGCAGAAGGAAATCTTTATTCCCCTACACCATGAACAGATGTGGCAGGCACTGGTGTGGAATAAATTTCCTTTCTCCTTTGTATTGTCTTATCAACCCTGAATTGGTTTCTAGCAGATGATCTGAGTGAGATTCTGGAACACATCTTTTTTATTGATGAAAAGAAGAGAAAGTCATTAGTAGGAATACTGGTGATGGTGTATGTAACAGAAGCAGTAGAATGAAAAAACACAAATAGAATATTAAATTCAACAACTTGTTAGAATCCATATGTTGTTGAAAATGAGGTTGCCATACAAATAACTCAAGATGCTGAGTTAATACTGATTGCAGAAGTGCTTGATCTAGTTGGTTTAGGGATGTAGCTGTGTATTCAGTGTTGTATACTGTAGTGTAAAATTGACTTCTGCAAAACAAACAAACAAAAAACAAAACAAAAAAACCTCGCTATCATCCTTATTAGGGATAGATAGACAAGATCCTGAAGTGAAAAGATATATAATTAAAGTTAGAATTGTCCATGCTATTTTATTTTTCATTTCTATGTATGGTTGTGAGACGTGGACAGTAATGAAAACTGACAGGGGAAAAAATCAACATGGTGCTGGAGAAGAGTTCTGATAAAACTGTGGACTGCTAAAAAGACCAATGGTTGGGTCCTAGATCAGATCGGGCCCAAAGTCTTCCTAGAAGCAAAGATGACTAAGGACCAGTACAGACAGCCCTAAAGCTTTGAATGCTAGATAAGGGCTGTGGCAACAACACACTGTGGCCCCAATCTGGCATTTTTCAGGTTCTGATCTGGCATTTTTTCAGGCCCAAAGGGAAGCAGCCAAATGCCTCTCCTTCTTAGGCTGGAAAAAGGGTGGTTAAAAGCTGCTGGAGAGCCACAATACTGTCCTCCATCTGGTCAGGCAGACAGCGTGACACTAGCTTGGGTGTAGCATCAGGGTAGGTGTCATCTAAACACCATACCCCCACGCTGCCCCAAGCCCGCATCGTGTGCCAGTCTGTTTTGCCCGTAAAAGAGGTTATTGTATTTTGGTCATACCATGAGAAGGATTCACTAGGAAAGACTATAATGCTTGATAAAGTGGCGGGCAATAGGAAAAGAGGAAGACTGAATTCCATATGGATGGACTCAATCAGAGAAGCCACAGTCATGAATCTGCAGGAGCTGAGCATGGTGGTTGAAGAAGGGTGACTTGAAGTTATTTTATTCATAGGTTAGCCATGGGTTAAAGTTGACTTAAACACACAAGGCATTGTCAGTTTTGATTTCTTCCACATTGAGATTGTGGAATACACACACGCGCGCACGCATGCACACACACACACACACACACACACACAATCTGTGCTATCCTCTAGGGGATGGCCCTATGTACAGTTTGGCTGCCTTCTACATTCATTTTTTTTCCAGCTCTTAGAGGCCAGAGAGGATGGGGGATGGCCTGGCCATGTCTGGCTTTGTTCCTGCACCTGGATTCCCCATTCCAGAGACTAGAACATAGACCAATGTATTCATATTACAAGAAAGATTCCACCTAAGCATTAGAGAGAGCGCCTTTACTGTAGGAGCTGTTATGCAGTGGAGCAGACTGCCTCTGGGAGTGGTGGAATTTCTTTCTTTAATTTTTATAGCAAAGTTTGGATGGACACCTTTTGGAAGTGCTTGTATTTTTTGGGCACAGCATGGGGTTAGACTCTTCCACCTCTAAAATAATGTTGTTTGTTGTTGTTTTTCTGCCTTCATGTCCTTTTTGACTTATGGAAACCCTAAGGCGACCTAGGATTTTCTTGGCACGTTTCTTCAGAGAGGATTTGCCTTTGGGGCTGAGAGATTGTGGCTTGCCCAAGGTTATCCAGTAGGTTTCCATTTTTGAGCTGATAAGATACTATGATTCCACAACTCTGTGATTCTGACCTCCTGGACCTTCCAGGAGGATGCCTGTGCCTCCATGCTGCTGGATGAAGAAACACATCTGGACTGTAGAAATACAGTTTAGTGATCCTCAATATTATCCTTCCCATTGTTCCAAATGGGAGTGGTCTGACTGCAGTCATATGGGAAAAGCGAAGCGGGCCACTGAATATGGATGTGCCTCCATCAACAGAGACCAAAAAAAGGAACAAGTAGGTGTAAGTTTCCGTTATGCATGCATATGTCACCAACAGTGTGCCAACCAGCTTTAAATTCAGATTCCAAGCTGTGAGGATTTTCTCCTATAATCTGAAGTTTTCTAAATGTCATTGAATGTGACAGCATATGCCCACACAGAAGGAAAATGCACAGGCACATTTTAGCAGAATGGAGCACAAGCATGAATTATGTCCACATATCAGTTTTTGTAATCCAACTTGGAAATATTCCTGTGGACACCAAAACTGTTTCCTCCCTCTATGATTTGCCTGGTTCCTTGAAACAACTAGTTTATCCATGTAGAGAGAAAAAATACATATCTCATCCCCATCCCAACAAAGGTAATTTCATTTTGTGTTGAGGGGATTATACCGGGAAAACTGGCAAACAGTTAAGTTAAACTCCTCCTGCTGCTGCTTCTGATGTAAGTCCATGGCTGCTTGGAAGGGGAAGAGAAAAGTTTGTAAGAGTCAGCCATGAATTTTGCATGTAATACATGTTTTTCCTATGACTATTACTAAAGCAAACCTGTGGTCACATATACCGTGATACACAACCTTGATCAGATCCTGCCTGCTGGCAAAGGTGCACCAGATGTGGGCTTACCTTGGTCACCAAGATGAAGGGAATATCAAGCTGAACATGACTCAGTGTTTGCTGGATGAACTACAGTGAATTAAACCAAAGAAAATCAGTAAACCTTCAACTTTTAAAACGTTTTACAGTGTTTGAAAATACTAACTACAAACATGATTTTCTGCCAGTTAGTTTTGAACTGTATTACCTTTTCCATTTCCATTCTGATGTAATTTACTCTAAATAAAAATAAATCAGAAGAACCAATGCTTTAGTATGAAGACAACATTTCCAACCGCTGTTAGAACTACAACAATTACAATAAATAGAATGTCGGAAGCTTATATGGGTGGGATTGTCCAAGGGTTGGGTTGATCTTGATGATCTCAACACAGTAGCTTTGATCCACATCAATCATCCCCTTTTATAAATGGACAAAGTACAAGATTTGGAAAGCACAGTCTAAATTAGCACTATTCTAGCCTTAATTGGCTGCCTATAGTAAGTGAATTGATGAGGAAGGATGGGAGGACTGTTGTGGCAAGGCTTATCTAAAGTAAGTACCACTGAGTTATCAACAACGTATTCATATATAACATTGTTCCTTTGCACTTTTGAGTCTTTGAAATGAATAGCCTCATATAGTCAGTGATGCAAGGAGACCTGGCTTAAATCTACACTGCAGAATTAATGTTGTTTGATGCAACTTTAACTGCCCAGAAGAAGAAGAATACTGCCCTTTGAGCTGGTCAAGGGTGCCCCCCCCCTTTTAAGCTGTGAGACCTGGAGAGCAATATTCCTTGGGAATGCCCCCCCCCCTTTACAAATGGCTGGGTGGATGGCAAAGCAACATAATACCACCCCTTAGAGTCTGGGTACTTCATGGAAGAAGAGATTGGATGGACCCTCCCCTCACCCCAGCACAGATTGTAACAATTTAAATATTTTAAATAAAGCAGCCCTTGTTTATTCTCAAGTTGGTTATCTGGTTTATTTATTTCCTCATTGGGTAAGCAGCCTGGTTTCAGTATGTCATTATATTCAATCTACTTAAAGATTACATTCCAAACTTTTCCTTCAGGTAGGAGGATACTTGACCATTTTCCATTCCCATGGACTGGCCTATGCAATCCAACTGTATGAGAGAAAACCCACATTCTCACTAATGTTGAATGTGCAACTGTATAAATCCTTCAGCATCAGCGATGCGAGGGATTACACACACTACCCCACTCCCTGTCTTGATGTTTAATGCCAGTGAACTAAACAGTCTCCTTATAATGTGTCAGTTTTGACTGAGATTTCCAGGTTATTTAAAACAGTGAGACATTCTTGGAGACCAATGTTGCTACATAAACCAATGGAGTGGTTGGTGTGTGCATTTTTGTATGAGAATGAGAGAGAGTGAGAGAGAGAGAGAGAGAAGGGGGGAGAGAGGTTTTCATAGCTGCTGCATAATTCATAAATCAAGCTGTGTTTAATCATAGAGATCATTTAATGTACACCACCCCATATATTTCTCAACATATTTCTTCTAACCAATAAAGCAACAAAACAGTAAAAAGTAAAACCAGTTGTAAAGACTGACACTGAAGCTGAACGTATTCAACAGAGATTTCAAATTCTTATATAAATAATTGTGCCATAAAAAAGGAACTGCAGTGAATATTACTAATTGAAAATAAATAATGCTTTTTAAAATAGATGTCTGCAAGTGCATAAAACACTTCTGATATAGCATTTAGCTTAGTATTATAAATGATATTGAATTCTGTCATAGGGTCACTTGAACAAAACAGTTTTTCTATTTCTAATATATAGGCTAGCCATTTTCTCTGAAATTGGATAGGTCCAGTCCTATTAGGATTTTTGACACTGAAGGTCAGTAACTTCATCTGTATTTTTGTTATTTTTATTGTGCTTTTCTAAAAAGTTTCTCCATTGCACAGGAAGAATGAAATATCCAATAATAACAACTTTAATGGTTTTCTGCACATGAGACATGTTACCCGTCTCTTGGTTTTCTACTGTTTCTTTGAATAAACAATGACCTTTTAACCTTTTCTCCTCTGCATAACTTGCCTGTGAAAAGAAAATATTTGCACACAATTTTTTAAATTTTATTTTACACAATACTTATTTTATGTATGTTTATTAGGAACAAGTCTTTGTGAAAGACAAACAAGCAAATGTTTAATGAAAGACATCCCTTACACCCCCTCCCATATACACAAGTTAAATACTGCTCTCATTTTGTCAAATGCTTAAAGATGGCCAGAAGTAATTAAGGAAAAAGTTCAATGGATGTTTATAAAGAGAATGTTTAACTATGGATTTGGGATAACATTCTCAAGAAGGAAAATGAATGTTATAGAGCAATAATACTGATCTTGGCTATCCTTGCCAGTGAGAATATACATGATTTTGGTTGCCACTGGTAAGGGGAAAAGTGTCTGTCACTAGTTTAGTATGTGCTTGTCTCTTCATATGCAATTATCTGAAGATGACACTTTTCATTGAATAAGGCTCAGTGTTAACTGTTAACTGGTTGTTAAAAATCAAACCACTATTATAGTATCAGCTGTGAGAAATACATTTTAAAAAGTGGTAACCCATGAGTAAGCAAGAGAGCAGATACATAATGATGGTGGTGTACATGTATCTGCTGAGTTGTGAATTCAAGTACTAAAAAACCCTGCCCTCCCATCAGCCCTAGCCAATATAGCTAATGGTAAGGAATGATGGGCTTTGCAATCCAACATCTGGTATATATGCTCTTTCAGTCTTGAAAACACAGTCCTGAACAAGCATGCATCCATTTTTTTTTGTTTACGAAAGTATTTATTTATGTAGTTACCTTAATCACAAGGCTAAGTATAATATTAATAAAACATTATTTTATTGTGCTGAAAGAGTTATAAAACATGTCATGCACACACACACAAACAGATACTGTATAATGTATGCAGCCTCTGAAGTTCTTTATGTTAAAATATTGTAGTATAGGGATAAATGGTACCAGGAGACTGTAAATTAGATCACAAACATACCTATTTATGGAGGAGATTTGTGAGCTTAGGGTACCACTAGGGAGAAAGCCCTTTCCTGTTTCGGATTTTTTTCTGGGGATCCCCCATGGATAGGAAAACCCATGGATTGCACCAATATTATCAAATGGTGGTGACCTTAACATGGACATATTGAAGCACGTGCATTCACATCACCCCCTTTTAATAATATGGGGCATGATAATCCACAGTTGCTCAAGCCTGCAGTTCCAAAGGGCCCATGGTATAGGTTGTCAGGTAAGGAATGTGCCTAGCAGAAAAGATCTTGACACATTCAAGATGGAATGGGAAGTGAGACTTTTTCAAGTATTTGGGTACTGGACTGTTCACTGTAGTGCAGCTCAAAGTGGTGGCCTATGGACCAGTGCTAATCTTTGAGCCATCAAATATGAGTTTCACACAAGCTTCCAGAAAAGAAACAAACAATTGTAGCCAGTGGGCACAAATAAAAGTTTGGTCTCTGGCACATTGGGAGAGGAAATATTTGCAGCTCTAGCATATCAGATATCTTGGGATGCATTAGTTTAATGATTAAAGTTAAGTACCAGCAGCTTGAATTGATCCTAGAAGTAGAAAAATTTCCATATGATGGAATCAGTACATCCATATTAGGTAAATATAGCTATGTTTATCTGCTTTCATCCTCATCAGACTTCCTATCCTATTCTTTAAGCAACTAATGCTCCCTCCAGTTAAGAATTAAAACAGGAGTTGTAACAGGAGAACCTGCAGTTGAAGAGGTTCTCCTTGTTAAATATTCAAAAACACATTCAAAATGGTATTTGATAACCTTACTAGATTATTTCTGAGTGCCACCTTGCTTTCAAAATCTTTGTAACAAGCAGGAAAAAAATATTATTCTGGCTCTTTGTTCAGAAATGAGGGAAAGATATGATATGACTTCCCTGCATTGTGTGATTTCCACACAGTCATAACAACCCACACATCCTGAATGCTGATTAATAAATAAGAGGCATTGAGAGGAATATATTACAATCACTCTACAGAGTTAGGAAAAGGAGAGGAAATTGATGGGATAACTTTAAACAACAAGGAAATTTGGTGAAATTACAATTTGCTTATGCATATTCCACCAGCACAAAAAAGGCAAAATGTGTCCAATAAATAATTCATGGCAGAATATTTGCTCAACCCTAACTGATTTTTCTTTTATTCCCATCATGAAAATAGAAGCACTTCTTATTAGCATAGAATGGAAAATGTCTTTTAAATTAAATTACCTTGCATTATGCATTATGCAGTTGACCGTGTCCCTAGGATGGGAATGACACAATTTTCCTTGTTCCATAGCTGTCTTTCTCTCACCAGGTTGTAACTGCTGAAATATACTTTTGTTTCTTGTCTGCATGCTTTATTTAGCTATGAATCAATCAGGAAACCTTTCTTGGTGCTATTTGCCCTGTCCATCAGAGAAGAGTTTATTATATCATTTCTGCTGGGAGCACTGTACAAGTCTTTTCCAGTTTTGCTTGTAAATCTTAGGAATGTAATAGCAGTCACAGAGTACGTGGGTTCACATTACTTTTGATCACAGAGTATATGGATGCATCTGTACTAAAGAATATGTTTTATGGGTAGAGCAGATGAACACAGTTCCAGAACATGGTGGAAATTTTTATTGACAAGGAAAAAGCTGCTAAAGTTAAGCAACAAAACTTATAGAATATTTCATTAATGAAAATGCTAGATTTAGCTTTCTTCACATTAGGACTTCCACCCAGTCATCTTTAGCAAAAAGACTTTTTGTTTGTTTGTTTTCTGAAAACAGAAATTTTGAAAGGCAGAAATGAAAAATACATCTGTGATGAGAACCACCAAAATTGCTTATTTTTCCTTTTTAGAATTCATTTTCAGATGAGTAGATAAGTAACTAGTAGCATAGTTACTTATTTCAGACTGAGACAATCTTGTAAATAATTAACAATAAAACTTTATTTGAAAAACAGTTTAACAATGTTTCACTTGTTCAGTTGGTACATTCACTTGTCATTATTTTACTTTGTTGCACTTAGTTAAACTTTGTTACTTCTCTCTCTCTTTTTCTAGAGAACTCCAATTATGCTCACTTAGGAATCACACACCTTCCTCATTTACTGTTATCATTCTGATCTTATTTCTTAGAGGCCACCTTTCTTCACCCCCAGTAACATCTACATCAGTAGCGGTGGCACAGCTGCAGCATGTGATGTTCTGGGGAATGGCAGATTTAAAAGTTACCCTCACCTCCCCAGCAACACAGAGGGCTACCCTTGTGTCTAGTCTGGAAATTTCAATTAATTCAAATCATGACGGCCAAATTAGCCACCAGAAAAGTTAGATGTGACCATATAACACCGATTCTAAATTCTCTTCACTGGTGCTCATTAGTTTCTGAGCACAGTACAAGGTGCTGGTGATGACCTTTAAAGCCCTTCATGGCCTGGGTCCAGCCTACTTGTGGGATCACCTTCTTCCATATAATCCATCCCACGCACTTACCTCCTCTGGGAAAAATGTACTGCAGCCAATAAAGACTAGGCTAGCCGTGGTTACCCAGAGGACCTTTTCATCTGCTGCTCCCAAATTTTGTAATGGCCTGTCAGAAGAGATCTGACATATCACCAATCTTGACGGCTTTAAAAAAGCTGTCAAGATGGATCTTTTCCAACAGGCCTTCCCTGAATAATTAACTTGGACACCCGCTGATATGGACCTACTGATGCGACCTTCCTGTCTCTGTTATAAATGGTATTTTATTTTATTGTTGTGATATGAGACTTATTATATTGTTTAAGGGGGGAGGGAATAGTGGGATTCATTTTTCTTTTATTTTGTATGAATTTTATTATTGTTGTAAGCCACCCCAATCCTATTGGAGAGGTGGGATAGAAATAATAATAATTATTATTATTATTATTATTATTATTTCTATTCTAGCTCTCAGGTTAACCCTATCCCTCAGGATATCAAAATAGCAACTCACTCACTTGGAGTGCTATATTAGAACCAAGTCTCTCAATTCTGAACTTGTTCGCTATCAGTCCCTGTCACAGGGCTAAGTCATTTCCTTCTAAATTTTAGCTGTCACAGTCCCTATCCTCTGGACTTTCACACAACCAGACCCTAACTGTCTTAAACCAGAACCTTATCTGACTCCACCTGTCAGCAAAAGAATTCTCTTCTTACCGGCCAACATTCTTTTGGCTGTCACCAGCTGATTCCTGATGGTCTGTAGCTAGCTTTATCCTGATTGGCTGTTGCTAGCCTGGCATAACTCTGCCTGTTCTTCACAACAGCTAGTATTTTTACCAGAAATAATGCAAGAATTGCATTAAAAAGTCCAAAAATTATTTCTTAAAAAGATAAAGGTCTGCAAGTTGGCATCAAATACATACCCTAACTTCCCCAGGTGCAGTAGCACACTATCTTGTCATCCAACTTGTTCTTCACCTCTGTGTCAAACAGGACTGAATTCCCTTGGTAGTACACCTAATAAATCAATGGACTTTACATTAACATTGATGCACTATTCAATAATTGATTCAATGAATCTACTCTAGTTACAGGGTCCAGATAACAAAATTGGGAAAGGAAAGATGACAAGGCCAGTGAACAAGCTAGTGGAATTGATCATCTGCCTTGTGCCTTGGTGGCTTTAAGACTGTGAGGTGATAACCTTAAATACTTTGGGCAAAATCCTATTAGATAAGGTTTGCTAGCATCTCACAAAGGAAATGTGAGTGACAGCTGCCACTTGGGAGATAGTGAGCAGCCACTGGAGTGGGGAGACAGAGATATGCCTGCATGCCACCTGGTAACCAGTGCACAGCCAGGGAAAAACATTTTGCAAGGAGATTTCAAAAAAACCAGCATGGTGCAATAATTTGAGTGTTAGACTAGCTGCTTTATCATGCTAGGGGGCAAACAGGATTTAAACGAGAGTTAAATGAGAGTTAAACAGGAAATGCCTGATGTTTATCATAGGACATTTCCTGTTTAACTATCATCTAACTCTCCTTTAAATGCTGTTTGTCCCCTAGTATGATAAAGCAGTAAGACTTCAGGAGACCAGAGTTCAAATCTCCATTCAGCCATGGAAGCCCACTCAGCAACTATGGGCAAGTGACACTCTCCAGCGTAAGAGGAAGGCAATGGCAAACTTCTTGGATGAAACCTTGCGGCAACAACCTTAGAATAGGGTCACTGTAAGTTGGTGAAGGCACATAATAACAGTAATGGAGATTTCAAAATTTGGCAACATCTAGCAAAGCAGCACTGGCATAGTCCCTATTTCACTAGTATAAATTGCCAGTACAAGCCTAGATTTTACAACTAATGAGTCAATTAAAAAAAACAAAAAAAAGTTTTAATTTTTTATCCCTAATTTTGAGTGCAAGTGGTTGGATCCTTAGGTGGAAGTGACCATTTTCTCCTGGAGTTTGTAATACAGTGGAAGGGAGAAGCTAGGCATAGTCAGACACGCACTCTAGACTTTAGGAGAGCTAATTTCAATAAACTTAGAGAAATACTGGGAGTGATCCCATGGTCAGGAATACTAAAAGAAAAGGGAGTTCAAGACGGATGGGAGTTTCTCAAAAGGGAGATATTGAAGGCACAATTTCAAACAGTTCCAATGAGGAAGAAAAATGGAAGATGTCTCAAGAAGCCAGGATGGATGACTAAGGAACTTTCAAATGAGCTAAGTTTTAAACGGAACATGTATAAGAAATGGAAAAATGGAGAAATCACGAAAGAGGAATTCAAACAAATAGCCAGCACATGTAGGGGTAAAGTCAGAAAAGCTAAAGCGCAGAATGAACTCAGGCTTGCTAGAGAGGTTAAGAACAATAAAAAGGGCTTTTTTGGATATGTCCGCAGCAAAAGGAAGAAGAAGGAAACAGTGGGGCCACTGCGTGCAGAAGATGGCAAAATGCTAACAGGGGACAGAGAAAAGGCAGAATTACTCAACACCTTCTTTGCTTCAGTCTTCTCAGAAAAGGCAAAGGGTGCTCAACCTAAGGATAATGGAGACAGAATAGAGGAAATTCAGCACAGAATAAGTAAAGAGGTAGTACAGGAATACCTGGTTAACCTAAATGAATATAAATCTCCAGGACCAGATGAACTACATCCTAGAGTATTAAAAGAACTGGCAAATGTAATATCAGAGCCATTGGTAATAATCTTTGAGAACTCCTGGAGAACAGGAGAAGTCCCAGCAGACTGGAGGAGGGCAAACGTTGTCCCCATCTTCAAAAAGGGAAAAAAAGAGGATCCCAACAATTATCGTCCAGTTAGTCTGACATCAATTCCAGGAAAGGTTCTAGAGCAGATCATTAAGCAGAGAGTCTATGAACACTTAGAGGCCAATGCCATAATCACAAAAAGCCAACATGGATTTCAGAGAAACAAGTCATGCCAAACGAACCTGATCTCTTTTTTTGATAAAATTACCAGCTTGGTAGATGAAGGGAATGCTGTGGATATAGTATACCTCGATTTCAGTAAGGCCTTTGACAAGGTTCCCCATGACATTCTTGCGAACAAGCTTGCAAAATGTGGGATAGACAAGTTAACTGTTACATGGATTTGTAATTGGTTGACTGGCCGAACTCAAAGGGTGCTCAACAATGGCTCCTTTTCATCCTGGAGAGAAGTGACCAGTGGGGTCCCACAGGGCTCTGTCCTGGGCCTAGTGCTATTCAACATCTTTATTAACGATTTGGATGACAGAATTGGGGGCATACTTATCAAATTTGCAGATGACACTAAACTGGGAGGAGTAGCTAATACCCCAGAGGACAGGATCAAAATTCAAAATGACCTGAATAGACTAGAAAGCTGGGCCAGTGCTAACAAAATGAAATTCAATGCGGAGAAATGTAAGGTTCTGCACTTAGGGTGGAAAAATGAAATGCACAGATATAGGATGGGGGACACCTGGCTGAATGAGACCACATGTGAAAGGGATCTAGGAGTCCAAGTAGACCATAAGCTGAACATGAGTCAACAGTGTGATGCGGCAGCTAAAAAAGCCAATGCAATTTTAGGCTGCATCAATAGAAGTATAGTGTCTAGATCAAGGGAAGTTATAGTGCCACTCTATTCTGCTTTGCTCAGGCCCCACCTGGAATACTGTGTCCAGTTCTGGGCACCACAATTCAAAAAAGATGTGGAGAAACTGGAGCATGTCCAAAGGAGGGCAACTAAGATGGTGAAGGGTCTGGAAACCTTGCCCTATGAAGAACGCCTTAGGGAGCTGGGGATGTTTAGCCTGGAGAAGAGAAGGTTAAGAGGTGATATGATAGCCCTGTTTAAATATTTGAAGGGATGTCATATTGAGGAGGGAGAAAGCTTGTTTTCTGCTGCTGCAGAGACTAGAACGCGAAACAATGGATGCAAACTGCAGGAAAAGAGATTCCACCTCAACATTAGGAGGAACTTCCTGACAGTAAGGGCTGTTCGACAGTGGAACACACTCCCTCGGAGTGTAGTGGAGTCTCCTTCTTTAGGGGTCTTTAAGCAGAGGCTGGATGGCCATCTGTCAGGGATGCTTTGACTTGGAGTTCCTGCATGGCAGGGGGTTGGACTGGATGGCCCTTGTGGTCTCTTCCAACTCTATGATTCTATGATTCTATGATTCTATGAGTTTTCCTGCTTTCTTCTCCCCTTTCTTTTGTGTGAATGTGTGTGTCTAGTGAATGAGAGTGTTGTCTTTAAATTTATTTGGAGGTCAAAAGGCCAGCTGTAATGCAGACCTTTCTCTGATAATCCAGTACATATGTTCTAAATTTATTAAATGTATGGAATATGTATGTCAAAGAGTTCCCCAGTGGAAGGTCAACGCTACCCAAGTATGAGAGTAGTCTAATGCAAGCCTCTAATCCCTCACCTTCCATTTTGTTACCAAAAGTTTATCAGTCTTTCTTTCTCCTTTTCTTTTCACCCCTTCCTTAGAATTCCTTTCATTCCTTCTTGTTTCAGAAGTTATAAAAACCACAATGTGCTTAGCATCAAGTGTTCTTCCACTTGTGTTAGAATCCAGCCCATTGTTACTGCAGGTTGTGATCAGCAGAAGCACAACACTCACAATCTCAGTGTATTTGCCTCTCTGGAATAATATCCCCCACTGCGACTACTTCTTGATTTATGGGACTGCATTTCATTGTGTTTTTAAATAGAAAAATCAATCAAAAACATTTAAAGAAGTTTAGAACACACATACAGCATAGTAAAGAAGACAAAAGTACAGCCCACACTGTTAAAAGACATTCTGCCATAGTCTGTTAACAGCCAAAGGCCTGTCTTTGCCTGCCAGCTGAAAGAGGGCATTAGATGGGTGAACTTAGCCTCTTGTGGAAGGGAATTCCATGTCCTGGGAGCAACTACTATAATGGATTTTTCCTGAGTCCTAAACAGACATTCCTGTGACAGAGGTGAGATAGCAAAAAAGTACCACCTCAAAGTTCTT
Source organism: Urosaurus nigricauda (assembly GCA_034509955.1). Classification (NCBI taxonomy): domain Eukaryota; kingdom Metazoa; phylum Chordata; class Lepidosauria; order Squamata; family Phrynosomatidae; genus Urosaurus; species Urosaurus nigricauda. Next base: position 164,988,913 of record JAOEGL010000005.1, on the reverse strand, counting down.
AAACCTGGGGCAGATTAATATTGGAATATACAGCCCCAAATTCAACAGTTAGTTCTTACTAGAACAGTACCATTGAATCAATTGTGTTTATTTGTATATTGATTCACCATTCAACCATTCAATGTCTACTTTAGTTTCGACAAGCCAACAGAATTTCAGCCATTGTCTTCCATATAGTCTCTATCCAACCTATTTAGGGCTTTACAGGTCATAATCAGTATGTGGAGCCCAGAAATGGTTCAGTTGCCAGGGAAGCTATTTCAAAAAGGGAGTTCACATAAGATGCTCTTATGGTCTGATGATCCTCTTCCTACATACTGTAGTACTATTGTCCATAAGATTTGATAGCTCCTCGCAACTTCCTGGACTGACAACTAAGGATGCAGAGGAGAAAGGAGAGGAAGTAAAGACTTATTGAATGAGATTGTCTTTTGCTCATGCTTCTTTAAACATCATTCATTGTTACTGAAAAGTGAACTATGGAGAGCAAAAAGAAAGAAAATAAGAGGGGGATAAACAGACACAAAAGTAACAATAATATCTGTTACTACAGAATCTGTTTCCTTCCTGTTCTGCTGCAGCCCTTTGTACTTTTGTTAATAACTCAAAATCAGTTCCCTCTCCCTATAATTAAATGTGTTAGGAAAAGAAAATAATTTTTATCCTGACACAGTGGGCTGTGCATAGATCTGTGCAATTTAATGTTTCAGAGCAGAACTTTTGGACAGTTTGGCATAGATGATGGTATAAATAATTAGCACCTGAGCACAGAAATTGGAGATAATTAAAAATGCCACATTGAAGCTTATTATGCTTTTCATGGGTAAGATCACCATATGGTCCAGAACTGATCTGTTGAAGAAAGTGAAGATGGGTCAGAGTAGATATTTGAGGGAAATTACAAATTCTGTTCTTTGATTATATTCTTCTATGAATATGATGAATCGAGCCTGGTAGTACTGCTATATGATATTCAGAACACTACTGGAATGGTTGAGGAAACAAATTTCTGGGAGCTATTTATATTCTAATACTTTAAGTAATAGTCATGAATACTGTGAGAAACTACATTTTTTTGGAAATACTATAGGATGTATGCTAGTTTTTGAGTTTATGGCTAACCTAGGAGAAAATCTTATCTGAAGAAAGTGGTGATAAGTTCACCAGACATCAGAAAGTGTAATATGGAACTTTTTGTCAGTACAGTTATGCACTTTGAGCAGCAAATTATTATTATTATTATTATTATTATTATTATTATTATTTACGTATATACCACATTTCTCCCCATATGGAGTGGTGGCCCAAGGTGGCTAACAACAAATTTAAAACCCTACAGTTTTAAAACAGTACAAAAACATTAATAAGTATAAATATAAAGTTAAAAAAACAATTTAAAAAGATAAAACAATTACACTTAAAAATATTAAAATATATTAAAAACTGTATACCAACCAAACTAGAGCAGCATTTAAAAGCCCAACTTTTATCATTTTAAAAAGCCTGATGGCACAAAAATGTTTTTATCTGCTATCAAAAAGTGAGCAGGAAAGAAGTTATCCAAGTTCCAAAACCTTGGAGCAGCCACTACTTTCCCCTCTGTTCCCACTAAACAAGACTGAGAAGGTGATGAGAGAGAGAGAAAGACCTTTCTGGATGATTTTAGAGCTCTAGTAGGCTCATAAAGGGAGATATAGTCCTTCAAATAACTTGGACCCAATCCATATAGGAGTTTATAGGTCAAAACCAGCACTTTGAATTGTGCCTGGAAACAGACCAGCAACCAATGTAGCTGTTGTGATAATCTATGATGCATCGGCTCCAGTGTAATATCTTTGCCATCAGCATAATTACAATGGGCCCTTGGTATCCATGGGGGATCTGTTCCAGATCCCCCTCCCCCAACAGATGGCAAAACAGATGGGCCCTCAGGTTCTATTGTTTGCAATGGGGGTGTGCGCTTGCCCGCAATGGTGTGGGTGTACCCATTGCAAAAAGTGTGCTTGCCCGCACAGATGTGGGTGCACCCATTGCAGGAGTGTGCACCCATTGCAAAAGCAGGGGCTTGCTATCCATAGAGGCTCAAATCCATGGATGTCAAGCCCATGCTTGGTGCAGGTTTTCTGTACTAAGGAGGATTTGGAAACAGAATTGCAGTTGTAATCTGGTGATAGCTGCAATCTATACTATAATATATTACGGAGCTTTGTGGTTGCTGGGATGAAAGCAAAGCCTCTAAAAGTGATTTGAGCTTTGGGGAGAAAAAAGGAAGCTATCTACCAGCTCCATCTATCTCAAGGTTATCTACCATGATTGACAGGGTCTAAGGCAAACAACAAACAAACAAACAAACAAACAAACCCTGAAAGAATAATCTGGGACGTCCTGTATGCAAAGTATAGAATCTGCCACAGAAGAAAGCAATATATACAGTAGATGGGTAGAACAGAGGAAGAAAGGCTAAAAAAGGTTTGGTGGAGGAAGTATGATCTTAGAAAAAGAGGACGTAGGATTCATCTGGGAATATTTGGACACTTTAATATTCACAGACAGTAGACCTAAAAGGTGACAAAAGCAGACTATATGTACTAGTGCTTCCATAACAGAATGTACAAATCAAGAAATTTGAAGTTTGTCAGAGTTATCAAATCTTTACATTGAAGCTCCAGTGAGTCCATGCCAGATACCAAAGTGTACACATTCCCCTGCATATTTTCTGAAAGTATATATGTTTCTTTCTTCTTGACTAAAATGCATTTCTGTAATTTTTTTTCTCAAACAAGTACATTTTTGGATATAAGTGCTTTTCAATATGGTTTTTTTTGGGGGGTGGGGGTGGGGGGTGGGTGCATCTTTACATGTTGATGTTGTTCAATATTGCTCCAAAGGTTTAAATCATTTCTGACTTATGGTGACTCTCAGATGAATTTATCACAGGGCTTTCTTGGAAAGATTCGTTCAGAGGGGGTTTGCCTCTGTCATCTTCTGAGGCTAAGAGAGTGTGATATGTTCAAGGACATCCATTGGGTTTCCATGGCTGAGTGGTGATTTGAACCCTGGTCTCTGAGGTCATGCTTGAACCATGACATCATGCTGGCACTCTCTGCATTTTTGCATACCATGTTTATTGTTATTTCAGAAATATATTGAAGACTCATACATATGGAAATTTTATACTACATATTGCACAGGGGTGCAAATGGGATAGGCTTTCTCCAAAAATAAGATGAAATGATTTTTCCCATTCGTTACTGCATCCATCTATAATCACTAGAAATTATGGTATGTAGAGAATCAGCATTGATAATCTGCATGAGCAGAACAAGAGCACATGAATACAGAGAAGTCCTTACAGCTTGTATTTGTTGGCATCACAATGAGCATTGGAATGTGACATGTACCCCATAGAAGACATGCATTTATTTGAGTCTTCATGAGTGAATTGCACTGTTTATTAAACTGAATTGCTAGTCCTCACAAGGAATTTATACATCTGTCTAGCACTGATTACCTCAGAAACAGTGGTTGAACTACTGTGATGACAAACTTATTAGAAGGTTTGCATGTTGAGTAAAAGAAGTATACATTTCTGCTTCAGGAAAAGTTTACCAAGATTTTGTATCGGGTAAATACATATATTTATCCAGACTATTGAAGGCCACCACTGAGTTACAATTTGTGGGAGAGGGCAGTTGCTGGATATACCTCAGTAATCAGTACCGATATATGCCTTTTAATGTCATATTAATTTAAGCGGCTTAACTATAACATAAACAATTAAGGAGGATATTGTTATAGCAAAGTATATATAAGCAAAAGAAAAGTGATACAGAGGTGCATAGTGAGGTAGCCTTAACTAAAAAAAGGCCATTTAAGCAAATGAATTTTAGACTTGACTTAACATACACCAATTGATATTATAGAACTATTTCATTTTCAGATTAGCAACAGGATTTAGGCCAAAGATTTACAATAGAAAATTCATTCTAAAAGCCAAACATACCAGAGTTGAAATAAATTTATTTCAGTAAGTCATTGTTCTAGCATGTCCACAGCCCCAGCCAACTCTGATGACAAGGGGACGTAATGCTGAGGGTCATCAGCATAGTGATGACACCCAATCCCAAAACACCTAGGACCTTTCCTAGTGACTTCATATAGATGTTGAACAGCAAGATTGAACCCTGTGGTTCCCAACAGCACGACAGCTGTGGGGTTGAGCAGGAGTGGCCCAATGCCACTATCAGGAACTGACCTTGCAGATAGAGTACCACTGTTAAACAGTGCCTATTACTTCAATCAGCCACAAATGTCCATGATCAAAATACCAAAATACCATGATCAATGCTTGCAAAAACCAGTGAGGTATCCAGAAGGATTATCAATGAGTTTAAAAATTGTAAAAAGGTGTGAGGTTATCTCTGTTTGGAGCAATAGGAAGAACATGAGTAGGGCCACTGTGTAGGGAAGATGATAAAATGCTAAAAGAGGACAGTGAGAAAAACACAATCCCCCCCCCCAAAAAAACAACAGTGCTCTAAGTAGAGAAAATAAAATAAATCATGCAATAAGAGAACTACAGCTCAGAATAGGTAAAAGGATACCTAAATTAATTCAAGTAACTAGGATCATATGAGTTGCATCCAAAAATACTAAAGGAATTTGCAGATATAATATCAGAGAAAGAGTCAATCATCTTTGAGCCATCTTGGGTAACAAGGAGGTTCCATCAGATCGAAGGAGGGAAAATATTGTCCCCATCTTCAAAAAAGATGACCCAAGCAACCACAAACCAGCCAGCTTGATGACAGGAAAGATCCTAGAACAGACTTTTAATCAGGCAGACTTCATACACCCAGAAAGGAATACTGTGATTATTATGGGTCAGCATGAGTTTCTCAAAAACAAGTCAAGGCAAACTAATCTCATCTCTTTTTATGATGCATACCTAACAGATCATGCATGCCTGACAGAAGAAGGCTGTGAATGTACTACATCTTTCAGTAAGGCTTTTGACAATGTCCCCCATGAAATGCATGTGAGAAAGCTGGTGAACCGTGGATTAAACAGAGCTACAGTTAAGTGAATATGTAATTAGTAACAGGTCAAACCCACAGGATGCTTACCAATAGCTGCTTTTCATCAGAAACAAATGGCTAGTGGTATTCCTCAGAGTACTTTCCTGGGCCTGGCATTGTTTTGCATCTCTACATTGTGTTACATGATGGAATAAAAATCATGTGTTTAGCATTTTTTTTCTGATGACAGTGAATGGTGTGTGTGTGTGTGTGTGTGTGTGTGTGTGTAATACCCTACAGGTACAGAATTCAAAATTAGCTTGGCATATTAATTTGGACCTTTACGTTGGGCCAAAGCTCATACAATGACTATCAAGAGGGAGAAGTGCAAATTACTACATCTAGGAAGAAACAAATGGACAACACAAACATAGGATGTGTGATACCTGGCTTGAAAGCAGTACATGTGAAAAGGTTCTAGAAATCTTCTTAGACCACAAGCTAAAAATGAGTCTACTGTCTGATGCAGCAGCCAAAAAAGTCAATACAATTCTGGGCTGTATTAAAAGAAACACAGTGCCCAGATTGAGGGACTTAGTAGTGCTGCTGTATTCTTCTTTTGTTAGAGCTCATCCAAAAACTTGCTTCTGGTTCTACCATCAGAGTTCAGAAAGGATATTGACAAGCTGAACCTGTGCAGAGAAGGATGATGAACATGATCAAATTTCTGGAAACTAACCTTATGAGGAACTACTTAGGGAGCTGCATAGAGAATAGAAGATTAAGGTCTGATCTACACTTGCTAATAAAATGTGTACCCAGTTTGATTCTGGCATTGTTAGAATAATGGTGTTCAGCCATTTTCAGAATGAAACTGCTACTTTGACATGATAATCCATTTTTAAATAATCCCTTTAACATTTGCAGAAATGAAAGTGAAAACCTATATTTTTGTGTATTTCTTTCCAAATTGTGTTTGCTATTGAGAATGGTGTGGGGACGTGCCTGGTTGGTGGGCCCTTTAGATGTTCCCTTTTCTTCTGCAGGTGTTTAGGTGATCATTCTCTCTACTGAAAAGGGGCCTCTCTCTTTTACCACACTAGAAAGTGTGGTGTGTTTGTGTTGTTGTTGTTATGTGCTTGCAAGTAATTTCCACTTTATGGAGACACTAAGGTGGATCCATCAAGGAGTTTTCTTGGCAAGATTTGTTCAGAGGAGGTTTCATTTTGTTAAATATTTATTATTTTATTAATGATATATTACCTCCACACTGTATAGCTGAATCTTTGATCTGTACCATGTGGGACCCCCCCCCCCCAAAAAAGGGGGGGGGGTATTTCCTGCAGTGCTATCAGAAAAACACCCAATACAAAAATCAAATGTCACTGCTGTAGTTGTAGTTCCAACTAGAATGGACCAACTAAATTGATAAATGTTGAATGATGAGTCAACATTTAGGTAAATATCATTGAGTCAATGACAGTTTTCCAAATTAATATATGCTATGGGGTGCATTGCATTCAGCCCATGTCAGGCCACTTTCTCTCCTAAGACAGAAATAACAGGAAAGAACAATAAGAATGCATACTGTAGATGTACTGTATGACAGAGAAAATGTGCAGAGATTGATTTGTGGGAGAAGAAAATGAACTGAAGGAGTAGAGAGCAAGGAAGGAGAAAATATTAAAGAAGATTAAAGCCAAGTAAAGCACATCCTAATCCTTTGTCTTCCTTTCTCACAGTTTCATTATCATATCTAAACAAAAGAGCTAAAATTCAAATGAGAGATTATAGCCAACCATTTCATTTCTTTTATAATAATATTGTTCCACCACAACGGTAAACCTTCACAGGGTGATAGGATCTACATACGAACTTGCATCTACATTGAGTTTATCTTGGAACTCCTTCCTTCCTATGGGCTCACCAATGAAGATGAGACATGTGGCAAACAGATAAAATATTGATATACCAATGGTAATCTGATTGGTACTCCCAGAACTTTAAAGAAGTAACTTTACAAAACTCTGGTATTCTCTGGGAGACTTGCTAATGTCTCTCCCACACCTGGTTATTTGATTTTTGTTTAATTTGTAATGCTGTCCTCTACAGGCTATTCTAAATTATCTTTTCAATAGTCTGTATTGCATTTAGTGGTTGTACACTGCATTTTATTGTTTTAACATTGTTTGTTGCCATAGAAATATTTATCTAGCCATGGATCCTGATTTGACATTAGGAAATAAAAATAGTTTTTACATTCATGTAATGGACTTAGATACAACCAGAGATGGGAATACTAGTAGTGGAGGCTTAATATGTTTAATTAACCATTTGTGAACTTAAAAAACCTAACTGGTTTTCATTAGATTTGGATGGGCGGCATTTAACATATGAATTTAATCAGTAATATTATCATTAGAAATGAATGGACTGAAAGAGCATATAAAACCCTGTTGTTGCAAATGGCACATTTCATTGTTGGCTCCTTCAAAAGTTGTATTTTGGGGCTTTAACTTGCATGCATCAATGTAGCACTTACATGTAAATCACAATCTGATCGCTGTCTTGATATTGTGACATTTATAGTGCAATACATCTGGAAAGTGTAACGTTTGGGAAGGCTGTCATAATCCTTGGGTTGTAGCAGCAGGTCCTATTAAGTTTTGTCTCTAATCTGCTGCATCACTTTTTTTGGTCCCCCCACCCCACATCCATCCCCAGTAACATGTGCTGTTCACTTACCTTTCCAACATTATGGATGTTTTCAGAGAGACTGACTCAAAACTTCATCATTTCCTCACAGAATGCATCTAAAACTGAGAATGTGTTACTCATTACACCAGGAAAATGAATGCTCTTCCTCTTCTTTACATTACTTTTGAAAGTTTACTCTATTATGTCCCCATTGCTCCCCTCAAGAGATAACATGTTAATCACAATCTGATTAATCCCCATTGCTCCCCTCAAGAGATAACATGTTAATTGAAAGTGTGCTCTTTTAATTGGTTGCTTCCCATTTCTGGATCCAGAAAAGAGGAAAAGAAAGGGTGAAAATATTTTCACTAACTTTCACTGTGCTTAGCAATTTGCCTGCAGACACCACGACACTGAATATCACATATTCAATGAATATTACTATTGGAATTACCATCTTCATTTTCAATAATTTCATCGAATTAGTGTCAAAGGTCATCTATAAACTGAAGTGGGACTCCTGAAGTAATATTGCACTAACTTTTTATGCTAACTTGTAGGAGTATCAGTCATTTTCAACCCCCCTCCCCCCCCCAAAAAAAAACCTGTGAATGATTTCTAGGGATATTGACTCAATTTGAGAGTTTTAAAAAAGCTTTAAAGACGCATCTCTTCCGGCAGTCCTTCCCAGAAACATCTTAACTCCTGGCCCTGACATTGGTTTACGGCAATTGGGACGTGTTCTTCCACCAGCTCCCAGCACTTTATCTACTAAGTTTACATCTACAGGGCCCATAGTATGACTAGCTGCTTTTTATGTTTTATGTTGTATGTATGTAACTGTTTTGGATTTTAATTCAATACTGGTTTAATTCAATTTTAAGGGGTGGGAGGTGGGGCTTTGGGTTATTGGAATTGTTTTATCTTGATGTGGTTTTTTTTAATTATTGTAACCCGCTCCGATTGGTGTCAGAGTATTATTATTATTATTATTATTATTATTATTATTATTTTAAGTCTAACTGAATTCAGTGGAAATCCAAGCTAAGTATGGATATTTATTTTTATTATTTCATTTATTTAAATATTTCCATTCCATTCTGTATCAATAGGTTTCAGACTGGCATACAAATAACATCACTGTAAACAAATGTAAGTGGGTTTTTTAATATATATATATATATATATATATATATATATATATATCAAAAATAGACTAAGTACACATTTTCTGGTTTTCTATACTGGGTAGGATGATGGTGACCTGGGTGACCTTTCCACAGATTGGTTGTCATGGACAGATGACAGCTACTAGTACATCTAGTACATTTTAGATTCACAGGGACTCAGGGACTCTGTTGGAGCTAAGATGATCCACCCCAGGAGATTCTGGATCCAAATGGATTTTTAGGAGAAATTTTCCTCTTGGTTTGGCAGATATCCTATCAAAGCTCTGATCTCTGGAACAGGGAAATTGCCAGATGGAAGGACAATGTGTCCTCTTTCATAGAGTTGAGCCAACCAAGTCCCCTGGCTAGTAGCGATGAAAGGCAAGAGCACCAATGGCAGAAACATGGGGCAATTCCAACTGGACACTGGCTAGATCTTTTTGGAAAGCCTGTGCCATAGCAGTGGTTGCAAAAAACAGAATTTTAAAAAGCTTTCTTTTTCTCCCACTATTGTATCTGCACAGAGTCATCCAGAGGAGCTATCTCAAAAAGTCAAGGCCCTTTTACACTCTGCCTCACAAGAACAAAAAGCAGACCACCCAGAAGCCCACATGACATTTTGCAGATGGAATCAATTAGATCTGTTCCAAATACATAGATGCTGTAGTTGATACAAGTCCAGTGGATTTAACCTTGATTCCTGCTTGTCCAGTGTTATTGGTTATGTTTCAATTTATGTAGCCTGGCAATTGGACAAGATCCTTGGAGAGGTAAGAGCCACCACGTGTGCACCAAAGAAGGACTGGCTGAGTGGGTAACAAGAGCAGTGAATCCTGCAATATATCAAGTTCCATTTTAAAAGAAGCTGTAGTGAAGCTCCTACTAAAACAATAAGTCATCTCTGAACCTGACTACAATGCATATCTACTGATCAGTATACAACATGACTTTTGAGGGGCAATGCTCTGGGCAATACGGTGGCCTCTCAGCTCTCAACTATGGTTTTAACTGTAAGCCGCTTTGATACTCCAGCAAAAAGTGGGGTATAAATAAAAGTTTTATTATTATTTATAACTCTTGGGGGTTGCTGAATGAAATGTATTATCTAGAACCATCTTGATCTGGCTTCAGGACTCTCTAAGAGACTGAGATATCTTTGATTGCTTTGGTGGATGATGCAGGCAACGGAATAAGAGGAATGCATCTCTGTTGGCTCTTCTGGACCTTTAAGTGTTTTTCAACACCATTGAACATGGTATCCTTCTGACTGCCTGTCTGGGATGGGATTACTGTTCTACAGTCATTCCTGTCTTTTTTGGAGGGGAGAACTCAGAAGGATGTGTTAAGGGTTGTCCTCTCTACCTCCTGGCTTTGTTCCCCATGATATTTACCTTCTACATGATATGACTTGGAAAGGTTTCCTGGAGTTTTGAAGACAAATGTAACCAGTATGCTGATGATGCCTACTCCTGTCTCTCCTTTCCATCTAACTCGGTTTAAATTCTAGTGTCTGTAGTCAGTAATGAACTGGATGAGGACAAATAAGTTGAAATCAGACAAGGAAGAGATGTTACTGATGAATCAGAAGGCATATCAGGGAAAAGGAATTCAGCCTGTGCTGGATGGAATTACACTCCCCCTGAAGACTCCAGTTGGAATCTTGGGCATACTTTTGGACTCTGATTTGATGCTCAGGTTTTTGCACTGACCAGAAGTGTATTTGCACAATTAAACTAGTATCCCAACAGTGCTTGTTCCTTGAGACATCAGATCTGGTCACAGTAACATGTGGCATGATTACAACCCACATGGACTCTACATGTAGGTACTCTACATGGACCTTTAGGCACTGTCAGAAACTTCAGTGGGCCCAAAATGCTGCTGCCAGGCTGTTGACAGGAACTAGTTGAAGGGAATATATAACTCTTCCCACCCACTGAAGAAACAACATCATGGGCTACCAGGCAGAATTAAAAGTGCTGGTTATGATCTTTAAAACTCTATATGGTTTGGGTCAGCATTCTCTGAAACACTTTTTAAATGTTATAGACTTTGATCCTGCATGGGAGTAAGGTGAGATAAAATCAAATGAACAAACAAAAGATAAGAGTAACAAGTCAAAAGCCCCTATGCGCATTGACATTTAGTAATAAATCAATAAGGCTCAGAGGCTTTCATAAACAGCCATGTCATGGCACCTAAATGAAACCACATCATTCAATTCAAATATGTCCTCTATTTTGTCCTTTTGTCATCTGGTGCCTCAATAGGCAAACAAGAGGTTGCTCAACAGATTTATTACTTTGTAAAGGACTTGTTAGTTTTCACCAAGCAATAAGAATAACCACAATCTTTAGCCTGCAACAATACACTCTAATGACTACAGAAAAACTGTTGCCTGTTTTGGAGAGACAAAGGAAAATGTGAGGACCAGCAAGGTTTCAAGCTGCAGAGACATTAACTTCAATGGCATGATCCCAACATATGGGGAGAAAAGAATGAGTGTGAAGACTGTCACTGACCATGTGATGGTTTTGTTTATGTGTATATGTGTTTTCTGATGGAGGTGTGGAAATGAAATGAGGATCTGGGTTGTTAAAGCAGATATATGGCAAAAAGGAAAGGGGGTGAAAGTGCATGATTTGTGTTGAAAAAGCATGAGAACAAATGGGAAAACTACAAATGAACGTAATAATTTAAATGTAGATTCAATCAAGTGTTTGTTGCCAATAAAGTACAATTTTGAGCATTTGTTTTGCTCAGATATATCTATATCTATATATATGCTCAACAAATGCTCAAAATTGTACTTTATTAGCAACAAACACTTGACTGAATCTACATTTAAATTATTAGCATTTATGAGCATTTGTTTTGCTTGGATATATATATATATATATATATATATCCTTTCCATTGACGCCCCCTTGTCCTGGGGGAGAGGCTTGCGTGCTGTAATGAAGCTATGAGCTATGCTGGCAGTGGCATAAACAGCCACCAGTAGGGCCTCCCATGCCAGACAGATCACAACCAAAGGGTCTGACCAAGAGCGTCAAAGGGCAGGATGGGCTCTTTAGCCTTATGGCAACCATCCTAGGAGAAGGAAAACTCCAATCCCAAACCCAGGCAGATGGTGCTTGTCTAACCCTGTAAGGTAGACCATAAACTTCCGACCTGAGGATCTCACTGTCACTGTCCTTGCTTACTTGGCCCTGGCAGACGAACCTCTGGTTTAAAGGGTGAGGCCAGTTCTGTGCACGCTGTGCTCCACTAGAAAAATCCATTGCACAGGCTCGAAGGATGCATCCGACCCCCCCCACCCCCAAAATAATCCTGTAGCAATAGGTGAAGGACAAAACAGCAGGTGAAAGGTGCACCGGAAGCCGCAGACCCAACCCTGCATGCAGGCGGTTCAGGACTTTGGTCGTTTGAGACTGACCAGGAGATGACAGTCTTGTTTGGCATCATCCTGAATGACCAAACAGCCATTTGGGTTTTTTTAAGAAGAGCACTGCTTACTCCATACGGAGAGGGGCCTAGAAAAGGTGGCATAAAGAAAGCTCATCTCCATCTACCCGGTTGGCGATGGGCATGTTCTGATGCGGTTGAACAAAAACAAAGATACAAAGGCACGCACCGGCCTCCAAAGGTGCAAACAGACAAACACTTGCATACTGGAACATCAGAACCATGCAAGATTCTGCAGATAGTGGATGTCCTGAGTGTCATTCTGCTCTAATAGCTCATGAACTATCACAACTTAATACTGACATTGCTGCTCTTAGTGAAGTTCACCTTCATGAGGAAGGCAGCCTGAAAGAACATAGTGCCGGCTATACACTCTACTGGTCTGGCAAACTAAAAATTGAAAAAAATCTTTCAGGAGTAGGCTTTATGATTAAAAACTCCATTGCCTCCAAACTCAAAACCCTGCCAACAGGTCACTCTGATCACATTATCTCCTTATGACTCCCACATGTTGTTCTCTTCAGTATATATGCCCCAACTATGCAAGGCAACCCTGTGGAGAAAGACAAATTCTACTCAGACTTATGCCACCTCATACAAAAAGTCCCTTCAGTAGATACAATCATTATCCTTGGTGACTTCAATGCCACAGTAGCAAAGAACCTCAAAGCCTGAAAAGGTGTTCTAGGCAAGCATGGTGTTGGAAACTGTAATGATACCAGACGCCTCCTGCTAGAGTTTTGTGCAGAATAGCAGCTGACTATTACAATCATTATCTTTCAGCAGAAAGCTAGCTTGAAAACAACCTGGATGCACCCCCGATCCAAACACTGGCATCTCATTGACTATGTTCTAGTGTGCGATGGCCGTCATACTTGAGTGATGCCCAGTGTAGAATGTCAAACAGATCATGGCCTTGTAAGATGCAAACTAAGTCTTCATCTTAAGCTCAAACCTAAGAGGGGTGGCATCTTAAAGAGGAGACTCCAAGTCAACAATCATCAACAAGCTGCCATGAGAGATAACTTCCAGACAAATCTGCAATCAAAACTGGAAGACCATGCTATAGATTCTTCTGCTACAGTGCTTTGACAACATATTAAAAACAGTATCCTGCAGTCTGAGGAAAAATCCCTTGGGTTCTCCCACAAGAAAAAACAAGATTGGTTTGATGAAAACAACCAAGAGATCCAGGAGCTGTTGGCAAAGAAGAGAATTGCTCATCAGGCACATCTCACTCAGGCATCTTGCCTTGTAAGAAAAGCAGCCTTCCGTCTCGGGTGTAGTAAACTCCAACAAAAACTCTGAGATATTCAGAACAAGTTGTGGATCAATTTAGCAGAAAAGACACAACGTTGTGCAGATCTGGGAGATTCCAGAGGATTCTATGAAGCTCTTAAAGCAGTGTTTGGACCTACTTATCAGATCCAAAGCTTCTTATATAGTATGGATGGTCAAACAAAATCACAGACAAAGCCTCCATCCTGAATCGATGGGCTGAACATTTCCAAAGTCTCTTCAGTGCCAACCGAATAGTCCAAGGCTCACCTATCCAACATATGATACAACAACCAATGAAAAATGAACTAGACATGGCTCCCACTTTGGAATAAAACATTAAGGCCATATAGCAGATGAAAAACAGCAAGGCAGCTGGGATTGATGGAATCCCACCTGAAGCTTGGAAACATGGAGGTCATGTACTCCATGCTAAATTCCACGAGCTCCTTGTGAGTTGCTGAAGAAAAGGTGAACTGCCATCAGATCTCCGAGATGCAGTTATCATCACCCTGTATAAGAAAAAAGGAGCAAAATCTGATTGCTTAAACTATCAAGGTATTACACTGCTCTCCATTGCTGGAAAAATCCTTGCAAGGATACTCCTGAACAGATTAGTTCTGCTATTGCAGAAGAACTCCTCCCTAAAAGCCAATGCAGCTTCAGAGCTAATAGGAGCACTACAGATATGGTATTTGCTCTTAGAAAACTGCAAGAGAAATGTAGAGAGCAGAACAAAGGACACTCTGTAACATTGTCGACTTTACCAAAGCCTTCGACACTGTGAGTAGAAAAGATCTGTGGCAAATCCTGGAACAACTAGGATGTCCCCCCAAATTCCTCTAAATGATTATCTTGCTACATGAGGGCCAGCACAGTCAAGTCAGATATGGCAATGCTCTCTCAGAGCCTTTTCTAATAACTAATGGTGTGAAACAAGGTATCTTCTCGCTCCAACTCTGTTTACAGTCTTCTTCAGCATGATGCTCCAAAGGGCTACGGCAGATCTTGAAGAAGAAGATGGCATCTATATACGTTACCGTACTGATGGCAGCTTGTTTAACTTAAGTCATCTATGGGCTCGCACAAAGACTCTGAACTATCTAGTCCACGAGCTGCTTTTCACTGACGATGCTGCCCTTGTTGCCCATATAGAAGCAGCTCTGCAGCACCTAACATCCTCCTTTGCAACAGCTGCAGAGCTGTTTTGGCTGGAAGTCAGCCTGAAGAAAATGGAAGTTCTCTACCAGCCTGCACCACAAGAAGCAAATCTGTGCTTAAGTCCGTTCAGCAGTTCACCTACCTGGGAAGTATCATGTCCTCAGATGCCAAGATTGATAAAGAGATTGATCACAGATTAGCAAAGCATATAGTGCATTCGGAAGGCTTCACAAAAGAGTCTGGAGTAACAAACACTTGAGGCGAAGCACAAAAATCATTGTGTACAGAGCCATTGTACTTTCCATCCTCCTCTATGGGCCTGAAACATGGGTCACTTATCGCCAACATCTACGACTCCTCGAACGCTTTCATCAGCACTGTCTACGCACAATCCTGAACATACACTGGACTGACTATGTGACGAATGTTGCTGCCCTTGAACAAGCAGGGATCACCAGCATTGAGGCCATGCTATTGAAAAAGCAGCTGCGCTGGGCAGTTCACATTTCTAGGATGGAGGACCACCGCCTCCCAAAATAGTACTCTACAGTGAACTCGCCACAGGCCACATAAGAGGGGCACCCCAAAGAAGAGATACAAGGACTCCCTGAAACAACATCTCAAGCTGAGCCAAATAGATCACCAACAATGGTCTACCCTAGCCTCCCATCAGGAGGCATGGAGACGCACTATCCACAATGCTGCAGCCTCTTTCAAGAACTCATGCTGAACGAGTCTTGAAGAGAAACGACAACACAGAAAGAACCACAACCTGGGAACATCACCCAAGGAGACTTTCTTCTGTGCTTTCTGTAACTGGACTTGTTTATCTCGGATCGACCTTTTAAGTCATCAACGCGCTTGTATAAAATGTGGGATGAGTCCTTCCTGAATCTTTGTTAGCGAAGAAAAGCCACACACACACACACACACACACACACACTGTATATATATTTTGCAAGCCAACAAGGCATATTAATGAAGTTGAGTTCATCAAAAAAATATGGTTGAGTACACAAAAAAATACAGTATATGTAATATAGCTGTTAATGAAGCATGTGAAATGAATCTATATTAGTATTTTCAGCTTTTATTTAGTAGTGTTCTCCATTTTTCTAAAATGTCCTATAATTGTCGGTGCCATGTCCTCCTTTGCAGTTAGGGCAGATGGTTACTGTGCATAAGCAGTGAAAAGGGGTAATGGGAGTTGCACTAAAATAACATCAGGGGGGGGGGGTATGTGCCCATCCTTTCATTATCAAGTATATGGGAATATACTTGAATTATAATTGCCAATAAAATAAAGCCTATTAGACCAAATTTGTCAAATAATATAAATTGATTAATCTGGCAATTAAACTATAATCACTGGAATGTTGTGTATCCCCCCTTTCTAGTTCTGCTACAGTTAAACAATGAAGCCTCATAGATGCCCTGACCTTTTCCCAGATAAGGACATCTCATGTCTAAATTTAAGCAGCTATTCTTATTGTCATTTCTGATCAGCTTCTGAAGAGTCTCTGCATTCCATAAGAATCAACAGTAAAATGTTAAGTGTTCAGTCATTAAAAAATCATTTGATATTCATTGAAACACTATTAATCATCACACATTCATTTGGCATTCATGGAGCTGTCACATGGACTACTCTAGGAGTTCAGTTATAATATACATTAGCTAATGAGCATATAAAGCATTCCTGAATCAACATAGCTGCACAACATTTTCCTTATTTGCATTATTCATGTGCAGTAGATTTAGGAAGAGGGTGAAAATAGCCGAGGCAAACATTTGACTTTTAAAGTCCAGGCAGCTGCTATCAATATATTTACTTATGAGAGTCCAGAAATTTGTATGTTAGGTTACAGCTGCCCTGTATGCCTGGCACTTTGCCATTTCATTGTGTGTCTATTGTCATCTATGAAGCAGAATGCACAAATGTTGCAGAAGTCTTTAGATCTATGAGTGCCTCTTTGTGGGCAGCCTACTGCACATCATCACAATACTGACAAAATTTGCTTCTAAGTAAAAGGTGCCTCTTTTCACAGTGCTAAAGAAATCTTTCAATATTTATGAATGCAGCAATCTGGCATAATTGCAAAGAGGAATGTTTGTGTGGTTTCTTTTTTTTTTCTTTCTATCCCTGTCATAAAAGAAGCCTGTTATCATGAAAAGCTTATTCTGGATTCAGGCACTTGACCCTTCATAGTTGGATGGATCAAATGGGATGTGCGGCGGTGACCTTTAGAAGCTGCCATTAATCCTTCATCTATGAATGGGGGAAAATAGAAAATGAACACCACTATCATTTTGTTAACATCTGCCATAACAATTTAGTTAGTATCCTTTTGCCTCAAAGCATATCCAGCAGGAGAAGAGAAAGACTATAGTACAGGTGGATTAATCCAATAACAGAAGTCATGGCCCTGAGTTTGTATGGTGGGACAAAGAGTTATTTCATTCATATAGTGTATCCAGAAAATAACAAAGAGCCATAACAGTTAAGTGTGCAACTATTTCTAAGTGGATTGTGTAATTTTAATTTGTGTTCCTCAGGCATTAGTGAATGCATGTCCACATCTATTTAGGCCCTGTCTGTACAGTCCAAATAGACCAGCCTCCTGTCATCCTATCTGAGTCTGGTACAAACAGTCTGGCTTATCTCTGACCCATTCAGGACCGAACCTGCGGTATATGCCTCTTAAAGTGAAGTGAGGGAAAAACTTCTCTATTTGCTTCCAAGAAGATCTCAAGCACTTCATTTTGATGCTGGACAGATGTCACACATATGCCTACTGTTCCTTTTGGTGGGGTGGCAACAAGTCACTCACTCTGAGTTTTGTGATTGATGTTGGACACTTGGTTCTGACCTGAGGAGCGTGCAACTTGCTGCTGATGCTGTGGGTGGCACAGAAGGCCATAACTGTGAACAGCCACCAGCATCACAATGCCCCTGGAGTTAGGATACTAGGATGCCCATACAGACAGTGAGTGTTGCATGGCTCAGGTCCAGGGTATTTGGGGGAAAAAAACCACCTGTTTTCCTGTATTCTGTTTCTGCCTGAGGTTTAAAATCCTGGGCACATTTCTCTATTCCACGATCTTCACAGACACATTTGGGAAAAGATGGGTAAAAGCCTACTTTGTTTAAACAGTGTGAAACTAAAGTAGGCTTGAATGTATAGTTAAACTGCAGAATTCTTTTCAATAGGCTGCACTGACAGCCACTAACTTAGATTGTTTTAAAAGAAGAAGAGCCAAATTCATGGAGAAAATGGCAATTGCTACTAGTCAGGTAGATTATATGCTACTTCAGGATTATGACAGTTTGCCTCAGAGAATCAGTGCTGAGGGAAAATCTGGGAGGGTGATCTTCCAGTTTAGGGGCCTTCCATGAGCATCTAGTTAGTCATTGCTGGAACAGGACTCTGGATGATGCATGCCTATTCCTATAGGGCTCTTTTAAAGTTTATGACATGAACTTGACACATTAGCAATTATATATTATCCCTTAAAAACACTGTTTTTACCTAGAATCTATTTCTTCTTTTATTTCTTCCTTCCAGTACATTTCTATATATTTCATTAGGAGAAAAAATTCTGTGGATGATTTACTGTACATACAGCTTGCTGTACCTTTTAGTTATTTCAGTTTGCTTCTTCTTATTCTAAAATGTTCGTTATCAATGCACACCAAGAATGCATGCTACCTAAGGATAAGTCAATCTGTCAGTTTTGCTACCTCCCACATATCAATTGTTATATATTCTGATAAAATTTAACTGAAATGAAATTCTCAACCATCTTTAGGTAGGAGCAAATCTGTCAATTTAGCCTTTTTCCCACTTTGGAATTTTGTGATTGTTGGTACATTGTGAGAAGAATGAGGTAAAACGAAATTCTCATCCAACCCTTGTTGTACCTATCTAAAGTATTTCATTAACTACAACAATAAATTCAAGCACAAGTAAAACATCACACAACCCTTGATGCACTCATATAGAGCAAGGTTTCTGATTGCTATTTGCCAATTTTTAAAATCAATTCACATGGCTAAAAGAGTGGGAGTAGAAAATGAATATTTATTTAAAATATCTGTGTTAAAGAGTCCATACTGTAAATCTAGGATATCTAGGAAATCTAGGAAATCCTCTGAGAAATGTCAAAAAATTGGAAACACACAAGAAATTTATTTGCATCACAGTGTGAATTTATGAAACTTGAAATTCCCAAGTAGGCATTTCCAGTTCCTATTTTGTGAACCTGAATTACATTTGTCTTTGAAATAAAAATCAAACATTTCCACAGCTTGTCAGGCAGCTCATAAAGAAACCTCACACAAGGATATGTATGGTACACAAATATTTTGTTCCTTAAGAAATTAATTGATAAAATGTAATACATACATACAAAAATACATCCATTTTAAAATGTATCAGAATGCACAAATGTTTATTTATTTACTTATTTATTTTTAAAAGGTGATGAAAATACACAAAAATTTTCATATGGACTTAAAGAAAATTCCCAACCCTGATAATTCAATCCATAATTGGGGAAAATGTGAGAACCGACCTGAATGAAATAGACCTATGCGGTCGGACTCTAGAAGAATGGTATGCAGGCAGAAGATGAAAGGAATACAAGAATGAAGGGAGACCTCCCATATCTGACTTATTCCCATACAAAAGTCCCTCAGATTGTAGGTAAAACTATATTTGAATTTAACCATGCTCAGAATTATGGAAACCTCATGCATCAATGCAAAATCCAGATATTCAAGTTCAAAATAATTTCAATCACTGCTTCCTTTACAGAATGGGCCGATGGCAGTACCTTTCAGCTATGCCTATCTCAGAACTTGCAGATATGATGAATCTCATTTTAGCAGATACAGCAGTATGCATGATTTGTAAGAACCTGGGTTGAATTTTTAATAGGAAACTGCTTAACCTATACAAAATATTCTGCTGCCTACTCAAAATAGACATGACTTAAAAGAGCATGCATTTGGCATGAAGAAAACCACAGCCTCTCCTACTTGGAACATCCCACAAAAAAGTAAAACCAACTCTTTGGCCCTTCTAAGTTTGTTGCTGGTATCATACCTGCACTACATTAAATCCATTTTAAGCCTTTGAAATAACAATCTGACAGAATGTTGTATTGTAGTTATTAAAGATAAAACCTCAGAAAGGAGACTTTGGAAATATTTATTATTGCTTTGAAAATACGCATTCATAGAGGCAAAGGGTAAAAATATAATTAAAGTGTGCAAGCTTATCTGTGAAACCTGGGCATGCTTATTTTCTTGTCTCATTTTAAGCATCACAAAACCAACAGGAACTGAGCTTCTTCTCTTTCTTGTTTGCTGACAGTATTTTGTGTTGTTGACAACTCCATTTAAAGTTGACTCTTGATCTCAAAACAAAAGTGTAACATAAGAAAATGAGAGAAATAAAAAAGGGGGCATATGGCTTCAGGATTACTTATATCTTTGCAAACATACACAGACACACACAGGGCATATATATCCCAGTTTGCTGAAAGAGATTCAGTTAAGATGAACTGCTGCACATTTGGCAGTTTATCTAAATCAGGGATGGAAAACAGCATCTTTCCCATTGTTGTCAGACTCAGACTCCTATCATCTTTCACTATTATCTGGACCATCTTTATCAGATAGCAGCAGAGCTTCAAAAGTTACTTTTTAAAAGTAGTTTCTTATACAAAAGCCCCAATAGGTAACATGCCACCATTACCATTACCCTTTTATGTACACAGTAGTTCCTCATGTTTGCTAATAATTAAGAACCAGGGAAAAATGTGAGAAAAGGGATAATGTGTTAATTGTTACCACATCACCTTCAGACATTCATTAGAGAAATGAAAAGTGCTTTTGAGGTTTTATTTATTATTTTGAAGAATGTTATGCCACCCTTCAGTAAAACAAATAAACAAAAATAATTAAGAAAAAACTCCCAAGACAAGCATATAATAACATAATTAATTCAGTTCATATAGAAAGGGAAAACAATGTAAAAATAAAACAGGAGAAACAGTACTAAAACAAAGCCATAAAATTCAGGAGAATGTATAAAATCACAATTAAAGCAACTTAGCATTACACACTGAAAGTTTACAACAAATAGAAAGATTTTCAGCTGACACTGAAACGATATTGGAAGTGACACTATGAAAGCTTCTTTCGAGAAGGGCATTCAGCAGATAGACTTTGGTGTGGTTCGTGTAGTTGGCATTTGGACATCCACATGTGTGACTCAATGCAAACTTTCCTTTTAGTATATATTTTCTCCACAAAGGTGTATGCTTCAAGTTTATTCCATGCTGGAATCCTCACACAAGAGATAAGTCTTCCTAAGAATAGAATTTTATTGTGTCAGATCTAGATGTGAATTCTAAGCAATCGAAAAAGGCTGTGTCATAAGGTGAAAGTCTATTCTGAAAAAGAATTCTGCCCATCTTCTGCCATTCCCTTCTTCTGCCCATCTCCCTCTTTTTGTCAATTGACTTTCAGGCAGTGGGGAAAGGGAGAGACAACTGTAGAAACAAGAAAATGTAGTAGTTTGTCCATCCCCCTGTCTTTCTCTGTTGTCGTGATACTCATAAAAGTATACACGGGGTGATACAGACCGCCCAAAAAGGGTGGTCTGTCTCCACCTTTTTTTGCTGCGCAGGTTCACCACAGCAGCTAGATGCTGCGATGAAGCTGCACGGAAAAAAAGTAGTGGGAAAACAGTGATCTTTTTTTGCGCCACAACTGTGGCATGATTAAGATAAAAGGTGCCATTTGGTGCCTTTAGTTCGCCGCAACTGTGCAGCTGCATCTAGCAGCTGCGCCGTTGCGGTGGCACCAGTATGAACACTGTCTAAATGGCATTCTGTAATGGCAGCAGTGCCATTACACGTTAGGGTTCATGAGTGTGCGGATATTGCACACTCACGAAACCTAACGGCGTCGCCCAGGTGCCTCTTCAGGCCTGTCTGTATCAGGCTGATGTATACAAACCTGGATGTGATGGGAGATGGTGTTATCCAATGAATACATTAGAGGGGGTAGCTAATAGAAGTATTAAGGGTATACTGAGTTATTCCAAATAAGCAACTTGTTTGCTGTTGATGCTGGGCATTGGGAAATGTCAAGGATTGATGGCTACCACAGCCATACAACGCTGCTAGGATGCCAACATTTTGGATTGGGAGTGAGTTCCTGATTCAAAATAAGTGAGCAAGTTTGTCTACTGCAAGGCACAAGACACATTACACAAATACCTATACATCTAGTCCTGTTAGTCATAACTGGAAACTAAATAGATTACTGCTCTGCATAGCACTGCTATTCCACTTCTACTGCTCTGGCTGCCTCCTGTTGCATTCTGGGGTTTATATTACAGTGAGGCCTAAGAGCTCTCTGGCTAAGAATGCTAAATGCCTTTCCCTAAACTGAAAATCTCAGAATGCAACAGGAGGCACCCAGAACAGTTAAAGTGGAATAGCAGCACTATAATAATAAATAATAATTTATTTGTGTGTATCCTGCCCAATCAATGAGGAATCCGGGCGGCTATCAACAGTGAAAGTACAATAAAAAATACAACAAAAAACAACTATTCCCTTCCCAGCCTCCCCCCCCCCCCCGTCATATAAAGCAGACAATAACAATAAACAATATAAATACAGTGGCAATCAAAAGAAAAACATAAGTCAAACATTGCAAGTCAAACAAGGTTCATAGAAAATCTTTTCCCCAGCCCCTCAACACAAGATCACATCAAACAATATTAAGCAAATTAAATATAAACATATAATATTATAAGAGTGTATCGCAGTAATCTATTCAGAGGGACAAAATAGACCAGCAGTAAGTGCCGGGTTTGGGGCAGCATCTGAGCACAGTGTTTAGATACTCCATGCTCTGATGCCACCCCACACTGCCAGGAAGCCACATGGCTGACTGCATGTGCAGCAGATTCAGGGTGTTTTGGTAGCACAGTGTTTGCATGTGCTGTGCCACCTAAATGCCAAAAAGCCACAGTGGTGGCACCATTTTGCCACTCCTTTTTGGGCTGGAAAAACACTTGATTGGGACCACAGTGTGCGATTGCTGAGACCCCAGTCCGGCACTCAAAGGGGTGGTGTGATACCAGCCCTTCAGGACCATCTGTTTCAGCCCAATGTTCATGGGAGCAATGTCTTTTGTCCTGCAGAAACATCTGTCATCTTGCTTCTTGCCTTCTCCTATCAAAATCCTTTTTTCTTACATTCTTCACTAAGTATAAAATTGTGTGCTAAGCTTAGGTAAATTTGATGTATTCTAAAAGTTAAACAGATCGAACATAACTTGAATAATATTTCTTGTTTGCAGAACTATTTTGGCTTCTGCTAGCCATGGGAACAATAAGGGATTCTGAAGATTATAGAACACTACAATCCTACCTCTGAAACACATTCGGACACTCAAGATTTCACTAGGCATGACTCAGTCACTTTCCATTTCAAGCTTATTTTGCAGTTATAAGGTAAGATTCCCAGAATAAAGAATGTTCATGCTGCAGCTGCTGATATATTCTGCAGTGATCTAGCACACCAGATTGTAATTGCTGGTTGTGCCACCCCCCAAAAAAAATTTATTTATTTTTTTAAATGTGGGAAACAAGGGTTAAATTCTTTAAGTATTTTGTTCTAAGACCTGTACTGTTGGAGTTTGGGGTTTTTCCCTCATCTGCAGCTCAGAATCATATGACTTATGATTTAAATAGCAGACTGCTCACTAATTTATTATTACGAGCCACAAGGGTTCTTGGCCTAGAAAGGAGTACTTAATCTTTGTGCTTGTAAACTCAAGATGCAAATGCAGTATTAGCCAGAAGACTGAAACTAAAACTAACAATTCCTGTGTTTATCTCAACAGCATTGCTGATCCTTATTTTGACATAATTTTATCCCAACTACTGTAAGATAAGCTATTAAAAACATTTTCTTGCTCTCATTTTTCTTTTTAAAGGTCCAATGAGGATATATGTGAAAATATGTTGTATATGACTACCATCTAGCTGCTGGTATTTTAAATGTATTCTATTAATTTTATTGTGAAAATGTCCAGATACAAGTGATGCTTCAAACACAGAATCACATGTGGTTTATATGTTAGCATTTGCAAATTTTTGTTGCTCTGGGCCCACATTTACAACTTCTAGCTTTCCCTTGTTATGAAATCAATTAACACTTTAACTTCCATTTGTACTTTTGTGATAACTGCAGGCAGTTTGAAAAATGTTAAGTACAGAAATGATACCAGCCCACAATATCATATTACTTTTAGTCAAGATTGTTTTGGGGTTTTTTTAGGTTGAAGTTTACAGAGCCAGATTTTACAGTTTACAAATACTGAAAATTATCTTTCATTAAAAACAAACAGATGCTAACATTTATACAAACACTTCACGGACTTTGGAGTTTCTTATGCATCTAACTTTTTAATTTTTGTTAATGAAATATGCATTCTGTATCTTATACATGAAACTAATACATTTAAAATGAATTTGCCTCTTGGATATAACGTGAACTCTCTGCAAATGAAACATTTCAAAGCAAGATTTATGGGTGTAATTTTCTTATGTGGAAATTTTTTCTTGCATTATTGTTTTATATAATTTTCTTCATGATTACTTTGTTTCAAACTCTCTGTGACTGTCAACTATAAGCATTTATGCTGCAGCACCTGGTATCAACTGTTCTAGAGTTATGCATAGCTAAAGGGAGAGAGAGATGTCATATGAATGGGAGAAAAGGGGTAAATTTGGCTAGAGACAGCTGCCAGTGCAAAAATAATTTTCACAGTATTTAAAGAATCATAGAATCCTAGAATTGGAAGAGACCACAAGGGCCATCCAGTCCAACCTCCTGCCACAGAGGAAGACACAATCAAAGCTCCCCCAACAGATGGCCATCCAGCCTCTCCTTAACAGTGAGATTCCTCCACCCTACAAGAGAGCGTGTTCTGCTGTAGAAGAGGTCTTACCATCAGATAGATCTTCCTAATGTTTAATTAGAATCTCTTTTTCTGTAGCTTGAATGCATTGCTCCATGTCTTAGCCTCTGGAACAACAGAAAACAAGCTTGCTCAATATGACATCACTTCAAATATGTAAACATGGCTATCATGTCACCTCTTAACCTTCTCTTCACCAGGCTAAACATACCCAGCTCCTCAAGCTGCTCCTCGTAGGGCATGGTTTCCACTTCATGCTCACATTCCTACCTGCCCTGTGAACTGGGACAGAATAATAGAGTGAGGTCCAACCCCTCAATCAGTGCATGAAATCCAGCTAGAGTGTTCCCAGCAGGTAGCTGTCTTGAATGATAATTATGATGGCAATGATGATAATTTTAAACATTTTCAACTGCTGTTCATATGAAAAGGCTCCAGAACATATTCTAGAATGAAGAAAGTCCCTTCCTTCAGACTTAGGACACAATATAGAATTGGGAAAAGGATGACAGAAGGAAAAAAATACTCAAGTACTTGTCCTTTACATTAGAAAGCTCTTGTTTTGCATGGAAATGGTTTAGGTAAGGACTCCAAATGAAGCTCTACTTCATGGAGCAGGTCCTCCAGCTGCCTTCTATCCTTCTGCTACAGCCAAGCAGAAGGCTGTTAGGAAAGAGAAGTCAAATAGACTAAGTCTTTCAAAAGATTCAGAAGATCCATATGGTGCTCATTTCCTTTTGCTTTCAAAGCCTAGCTTCTTTTCTTTTCTGTGAAGCTACTGGGATAACTGCATTTTCTTCCTTATCTGAAACAAATCTTAACTCCATGACAATATGTTTGTTTGCACTTGCTACTTACTCCTTGTTCATTTTCCCCACTTCTTCATTTTTTCTCTCTCAATTACTCTTTCCTTTCCTTTCCAGTTTGCTGTGCATTTCATTCCTTCAATCCTGTCTGGGACTAGTCTTCCTTCCCCACCAACTAACTAAATTGAGATTGGGTCTGTGGGTGTCTCTGGTGTATCCAAACTCTGAGATAGGAACAGCACTTGAATCAGTGTTTGAGGAACAGCACTTAAGTAGGAACATCTCTTTGCATACCCACCAGAAATAAAAAAAGTGGGATGTGAATGATGGGGGAAAGTAAGGTAAGTAAGGAAAGTAAGGAAGTAAATCATTCCTTAACCCAAACTCTTCAGTGGGGCCTCCTAACTGCAGACATTGAGTCAAGGCAACAGTTTTCTAGGCAACAATCTAGCCTGCTCCTAGACAATCGGGGTGAGCAGACTAGTTGGGCTAGCAGGATATATACTTATAGCCTGTAATAGGTCAGCCAATCACATATGACCTGGGTGATCACATTGTTTTTTGTTGTTTACTGCCCTCGAATTGTTCTTGACTCATGGTGATCCTGCTGATGAGACATCTCCAAGGCCCTCTGTACTCCACTTCTCTGCTCAACATTGTACCCAGGGCAATTTCCGCCCCACCCCATGACATGATGAGACAAAAATGAATGAATGAATGAATGAATGAATGGGTGCCTGACACCATTTGTTCAATATGCCCATCAGATGAAGGCTAAAAATCCCTACCCAGTCCCAAAGCAACACAGTGCAGCTTTTATTGGACCCACAGGGTGGGAAGGTGGGGATTGAGTGTGCCAGGAAAAAGAGGCCAGTGCTGTGCAGGGTGGTCTTACATGCCCCCTTTTCCCCACCCACCATCACAAGCAAAGTGGTGATGCTGAGTACTGCTTCATTATTGTCGTCTCTCTATTCCCAGGGCATGCAAGTTTATCTCACCCCTGCGACTCCTGAGACCTGTCAGGGGTGGAACAGTAACTATTCCTTGTCCACACACTACTTATTTGACATCATGTTGATATTGAAATATGTTTTATTTGTAAAACTATAGTTGCTAAGACAGTTGTAATAATACAACTCAACACTATATCAGTATGTCACTCTGACCCAGTTAGTCAATGGTACACCACAAAACCTTGTATTGTTCTGGTGTGGCAGTTATGTCTCAGTTCATAGGTACAAGCTTCAGGGTCACTTCAGTGTAAGACATTTAAATTTATTTATTTGCATTTCATTTCATAATAAATCATTGAACTATATGCAGTATGAGATTTCTTGGTGCATTTTCCTTCCCTGATAAAATTCATCTGTTTTCCTTGCTTCAGTTTGCTAAATGGTCTGAAAGGCATAGAGCATATCTGATTTTCAGGAAGGCTTTTTTTTTTTTTTTTTTTTTTTTTGCCTTTCCTATCCCCCTAGCAAATTACTAATGACAATTTCCCGAAAATGTATTCCTTATTCACTAACCTACTGTCACTTGTGTCATGATCCTGTGCCTTTTGCCAGATAGAATTCATCAATAGCAAACAAATTCTTAAGATTATGATTATAATGGATGTATACTTATTTGTCTCGAGTTCTTTTGTATTTATTCTGTTTCAAAGAAACTGTCTATACTGTCTTCTAGAACTCATATTCTGCCAAAAATTCAATATTCTCTATGGCTGTATATTCAACTAGAGAAAGTAATTCATATGAACATAATATGGGGGGGGGGGTCACCTTACATAAATACATTACCATAGAAAAACTAGACATGATGCAGAAGATTCATGGAAAGTATGTTTTACATTCTGTTTCATTTTGTTTTACTAGTCATGAGACTAAAAGAGTTGTGGGAAAGATAGGTAAGTGGTCTGAAAAAGAAATGTAATTTTTCACTGTCTTCTGCATTTCCCATTCTATTGTGTAATCCTGTACAAGTGTCTTCAGAAATAAGTTCCAATGAATTCAGTTGGCTCTGTTTCCATGGGCATTGTCCTTCCTGCCTGGAAAAATCCTAGAAGTTGTAGACCCAAACAGATCTGTCTTATCAACACTCTAGATGCTTTTAAGAAGGCACTTGAGACATATCCTTTCATGCAGGCTTATCCATTTGATCCACCATAATTGACTCTACAGAATATCCCCCTCTTTTGGATAATTAGAATATTGGACCAGCAATGGCAATTCTGGATTCTGTTTACTGACTGATAGATTGCTGTTTTATGATTGTTTTAGGATTGTTATACATATATTATACAGTTGATTTTATTTGTTGTGCTTCCGCCTCGATCCATGGGGAGAGGCGGGAAATATAAATAAAGATTTTATTATTATTATAACATTGCCGTAAAATTGCTAAGGAATGACTTCCTAATTTCTGGTTATATGTGCATGTGTGCTTTGAAGTCACCAGTAAACATACTCCAACACTATGTATTTCATAGGGTTTTCTTATGTAAGGAAAATTCGGAGTTGGTTTGTCATGGCTTTCCTTTGAAATATAGACAAAAACACCTCATATTCCTTGGCAGTCTCCTATCCAAGTATGAACCAACTTAGCTTCTAATGCCATGGGACCCATATGGGATCCAATGCCTTCCTTGGTATTTAATCAAGTCTTACAAAACCCTGGATAATGTAATTTTTATTTGTTCAGAGGACCACAGAGATTAACTGGTTTGCTGTGTTTCTCCTATCATGTCATTTAATTTCCAACCTAGATTACCTGTAAGCATCTATATTCTGGGTAGATTCTCTATATAAAACATTCCTCCAAAGCAGCATGCTTTTGGCTTCCAATTACAAGGAAAAAAATATCCCACACCCTTAAAAACTGGTCCTAATCATGGATCCCATGTGACACACTTTTCCTTTCTTACTTTCCATACCCATCCACAGAACCAGAAAATATAAAGGGCTGTCTTTTTTTTTTTAAATGAACAGAATCATATTCTCTCTTGCCAACTACTGTTGAATGAAAAAGTGAACAGCTTTCAGTGAAACTATCTGAAGAAGGAGGGAGGAATAAAAGTAACCATGGCATTCCAAGGGATCTTGTCAACTGATTTTATTTATTTTATTTATTTTATTTCAATAGGCATATCTCAGTTTTTATAATAGGATGTCAGATGAGCATAAACAGTTTAAAGTTTGACATAATAAAGATAAATTTAAACAGGCTAAAATATATTTTAATTTTTTTTTTAAAAAACAAAACAAAACAACTATGTGTATATACAAATTTGGATGAACTCATTACATCCTAATGATAGGCACCAGGACAATGCAGTATTGTTGCCAACTGGGCATTCCACAGTGATGGTGCCACAGCACATATGATCCTCAAGAAGCATATTGCTTCCACAGAGAAGATTCCTTACCTCAATACAGGGCTCCCTGCCTCTGAAGACCTTGATAAAGGAGAATACATTCTTTAAAATGCCATATCCAAAATCCTTTTTTAAAATGAGCACACACACCTATCTAGACCTACACACACATGCACATGTAAATTAAAATGTATCAAGCATGGCAATATATAGTAGAAATCAGTACACATCTCTGTCCTAGAATTGCTGCCGAATACAATATTGATATTAATAGTCCATGATCAAATAATGGAATGAGAGCATATTGCCCACTTTGCTACTGTGACAATGGCATTATTTTACTGCTAGAAGAGCAAACCCTTATACTGAGCCTGCTAAACCCAGTGGCAATTGGTACGTCTGATATATGTGAGATGATGAATCCAATCCAGAACATTACAGATATTAAAATCTACTTTAGGAAGAGAGATCAGCAACTTGGACAGCACCCTTAAAATTTAAAGCAAAATTCATAGTGAAGTCACCAGTTATCACTGGTCAAAACATTTCAAAATCTAAGAGAGTTTTGAAAATGTGTTTTCAGTGTAGCAGAGTAATTAGCCCATGGCTACAAGCTATTCTATTATGTCCAGCATTACGTCCATCTAATGATTCCCCAGATTTCTATTTTATGCATTGAAAACATATGTGGACAAGATAATCCAACAGTATAGAGCTCCTACATGAATCAGTTACTTATTCATAGGTTAGTAGCACAAGACTTGTTAGTCAAGTGATTTTAATATGCTAAACTCAATGGGGATAGCTTTGCCGCCAAGCTGTGTGTCAACTGGTCCAAAGAAACCAGGAATAAAGGGAAATCTGATTTTACTTCCCATTTATGTATGCTAAGGAGAAAAAAAAAAACTTCTCCTGTTTAGATTGTACTTTCATAGAAGAATATTTCTAAATTAAGAGATCCAAAATAATAATAAAAATAATAATAAGAGATGCAAATTTAATCAATGGATTTAAAACTTTACATCACTTGAGGCCCTTGAAGAGCTTTTAATCAGCCCAGCAAAGTAAATGCATTATCTAATTATTTTCTCTTCCTCTGTGAAAGGGAAATACATCTTTGTGGGAGATTTTAGGGGCTATTCACATTTTTTGAAATCTATAATTTATTCTACTATCTGTCTTTGTCATTTAGAGCAGAACAGTATCTACAATGGGAAAATGATCTCCTTCCAAATCTGTCTTTTGAAACTCAGTTTTCAAAATTCAGTGTCAATTGTGAGACTGAAGCCTCTCTGTCATGTCCAAGTTGGCACCTTCCTGTTCTCCTGGGTAAATCTTGTAATATTGCCCACACTGTTACTGTGACAGCCTCTGTCAATGATGTAGACCGTTTGGAGACACTGTACGTATGCAAGTCTGGATTCCTTCTGGACCATAGCTGTTGATACAGATGAAAAATTGCAGCTGGCCAGATTGAGACAGAAACCTTTTTTTATTAAATCCACTGAGGTGGGGGTGGGGGATAACTAATCTCTACTCCACCACGTTTCTTCCACTTTTTTGTTAACTGGAATGCTACCCTATGTCTTGTGCACTGGATACACTTCTTAATTCTCTATCAAGAGTGGAGACCATGAAAATGTAGTACATTGTGTTTGTTGATAGATATGTCTATTATGCAGAAGCTTGGCATACCCTTAACAATGTTTCCTTGGCTCCTACTATTGCCATCAAAGGCTGACAAATACCTTCAACTTAATACTTCACATACCACTGAGGTGAGAGTCTACCCCACTTTAGTTCTCTAAAATATTATATACACATTACTCAGATACAAATCTTCCTTTATCCATTGGAACCTACTCTTATGTAAGTGTGTATAAGATAATGGCCCCAGTGCTAAATATTTATAATGAAGAATGTCTTCAGTGATTGCTTTGAACTATCAATGCTATCACATTTTTGGGTGGGGGTGAGGCTTTTAGAACTCTTGAGGAGATTGATTTAAAAGAATCTATAAAGACACTGTTAGATGAAAAATACGGATAACATTTCCAATAAGCCAAATGTAATATTTGGATGTGTATGTGTTAGTTCATCATTACTCTTTAAAATATTTCATTATAATTGTTTTATGTTACGCTTATGTATTATGCTTATGTATTCATGATAATTTTATTTTGACTGTTCATTGAAAAACCACATGTAGCTTGGATGTTTCATCAAGTCAATCATTTTGCAGGCATAGCAAGGAAACATGATGCTTTGCCAGAGTTATCATCCCCTTGCTGTTCTTAATTATTGCACAATATTGTTTGTATATTTGAACACTATCCAGACACAGTGACCTGCTTAATTCATTCCATGGATATGCTAGAGACTAAAGTGTCAGCTATTTATTTCCTTTCAGTGCTTGTGTATGAAGAATTGGTTATCCTCTGACCTTAGTTCCCTCAAGCACTTCCCATCTGTCAGATGTTTCTGTAGCTACATGTGTTCCTTCTTTACATCAGTTTATGTCACCAAGCATAAACTCAGTCTTTCTGGGTTTTTTTAAAAAAATGTAATTAATGAATATGATTCAAGTAGGCAAATAAACTCTAGTACTTTTCATTTTTTCTCATTTTAATTGGAAAATCATAATATAGATCAGGTAAATCTGGTATATCTTCTGTGCTTTATAACACTGGTGAGCATACTAATTCAGTTGCACAGATGCCATTGATTTATAACAAACTGGCATATTATAAATATTTTCTTCAAAATGTTCCATTCAGGCATACAGCATAATATCCACAGATCGGCCTATCTTTCATGCATTTGTTTAATGTCCTTTTAAGCAGTTTCAGCATTACTATATTTTGGGGCAACAAGCCCAATATATTCATTCTAAGACAGGATCTTGAAAGTTTATTATTTTAACTAAATCAAACAATAGCCAAGAAGACATTTGTGGTACATTTCCATCTTGCATTTCTGAACTTCTATAAGGCAACTGGGTAAAGGTATCTATTGTTAGCAAATTTTGAAGATCTTGCTAGAACCATCATCAAGCCTCCTGTTATAGCTTTCTGCCAGCCATCTAATTTATGGAGATTACTTGTAAACCTGTCCTTAAAACACCACTCAGTAATCCTACATTGCATCCTTGTAAATCTGAGTGCTTTTTCACCATACATAACATACAAAAAGACAGATATTTTAACAGTACAGTGATGATAAAACCTACCACAGGTGCCCTCCCCCCATTCACTGGTTACTCCCACAAATGTGAGGAGCCAAATGAATATTAAATAATATATCACATGCCTTCTTTACAATCTTATTTAGGTGATTGAATACAGATGCACATAGAAAACAACCACAGATCTGAAACATGCTTCAGAATTCACAGGGCTACAATCCTGACCAGGAAGCTTGAACAACCAGTGGTTAGACATTTTAACTCTGATCACTACAATCTTTCTGATTTATCTGTGTATAAAAATGAAGTGCTATCTCTTTCAAATATTTTGGATATAGGAGATCATTTCTGAATCCATAGATTTAAGACTTTAACACTGAATGGTCTCTAAGTTGAATATATAACATCATCATCTACTTAGGAAAGTTGCCAATTGAGTGTCCTAAACTGCCACTTTGGATGCAGCTTACTTTTGTTTTCAAACAACTTTGTTTTGTTTTGTTTTTGTTTAGGACAACTGAAGAATCATAAAATCATAGAATCATAGATTTGGAAGAGACCACAAGGGCCATCCAATCCAGCCCCCTGCCATGCAGGAACCCACAATCAAAGCACCCCGCCAGATGGCCATACAGCCTCTGTTTAAAAACCTCCAAAGAAGGAGACTCCACCATACCCTGAGGGAGTGTGTTCCACTGTCATACAGGTCTTACTGTCAGGAAGTTCCTCCTAATGTTTAGATGGAATCTTTTTCTGTAGTTTGTATCCATTGTTCCAGGTCCTATTCTCGGGTGAAAGAGAAAACAAGCTTGTTCCATTCTCAATATGACACCCCTTCAAATACTTAAACAGGGCTATCATGTCACCTCTTCACCTTCTCTTCTCCAGGCTAAACATACCCAGCTCCCTATAGGGTTGAACAAACTGGCATTTAACACTGTGGGAGTGGGGCATTCACACGCCACCTGCCCCGACACTACGCTAATGCCAGCATCATGCTGTGCTCCTGACCTCATGGTAGGGGACACCATGGCATGTCTTTGGTGCATGTTTAAATGCACAGCACCAAAGAAGAGCTGAAAAGCCACAGCTGTAGCAGCAAGGGCGCCTTTTTACTGGCACTAAAGTGAACAGCATTTTGCCATTCTTTTTAGCTGCGGCCCTGATCCCAGTGCTGAAAAGGGCAGCGGGACACCACTCCGAACAGGTGGTCGGTTTCACCCCTATGTGTTTCCTCACAGGCCATGGTTTCCAGACCCTTCGCCACTTTGGTCACCCTCCTTTGTACACAATTCAGCTTGTTCACATTCTTTTTGAACTGTGATGCCCAGAACTGGGCAAAGTATTCCAGGTGAGACCTGGAATAGAGTGGCACTATTAATTCCCTTGATCTAGACACTATACTTCAATTGATGCAGCCTAGAATCACATTGGCCTTTTTAACTGCCGCATAATACTGTTGACTCATGTTCAACTTGTTGTCTACTAGGACTCCTAGTTCCCTTTCACATGTAGTCTCATTAAGCCAGGTGATATCCCCCCTCCATCCTATATCTATGCATTTCATTTTTTTCCCCCTGCTAAATGCAGTACCTTACATTTCTCCCTGTTGAAGTTCATCCTGACAGTAAGAGAGAGTGCTTAACCACATTCTTCTGGGCTCCAAGAAGAAGGAAGGAAGGAAGGAAGGAATCAGACATCACAATAAAAAAGAGAAATTTTCCAACTTCAGGAAAGTATTCACATTTATGTTGAATGCATTTTCATAATGTAAATTCATATTTATTTATTTTTTTGCACCTCACTGCATATTTACTTTGTAACTGCAATGGTCAAAATCTCTTGCTTATGGAAATGTCTGAAATAAGATCTGCATTCTATTCACCTGTTACAAATTAGTTTGTAATGAATCAAAGCACCTAACGAGATGCTGATAATGAATATGTAGTTCCTGTGTTCAAAGAAGTACACAACAGATTGTAAGAACAAAAATACTCAAATCATAATCTATAGTCCCTCTAATCCCCAACCATTATTTTTACAAGAACACTTTTTCCCCCTAGAAACTACTTCTTACCATTCATATTAAATCAAAATAAGGGTTTGAGACAAAATCCATTCTGCAGACAAGGACAGAAGAAGGCATCCACCACAAGCAATTTATGCAATAAGAATTATTCAAACTGTACTGAAAAGAATATGAATAACTTCCTTTATCAGAACATAACCAAGTCTCGAATGAAAGATTCTATTATTTGCTCTGCTTTTTTGGTCATTGTCTAAATTATCAATGTATTTTAAGTTAAAGAAGAATTTTGGCTTAGCTTTAATTGCCTGGTGACCCTGATTTTAAATTTTTGTATTAGTGAGTTAAGTGTGGAACAAAGTACTGGCTTTTTGGGTAAAACACATTCTCTTCCCAGGAGATGGCTTAGTTTGAAACTTGGTTTCATCTTGCTCCATTTATATCAGACAATTTTGTTGATTTGTTGCAGTAACTAGTGCACATAGGTGGCTGCAGCTTTTTGGACCCACTTAAGTTTCTGAACATTTTCCAAAGGCAGCAAAGTGCATTACACTAATCCAAATTGGCTGTAATCAAGACATGTGCCACTGTAATCAAATCTGACATCTGAATGAACGGATGTAGCTGGTCCATGAGTTTTAGCTGGGCAAATGTACTTCTGGCCACCACTGAAACCTGGGCATCCAGGTTCATATCTGGGTCCAGGAGTATACTTAAAC
Source organism: Urosaurus nigricauda (assembly GCA_034509955.1). Classification (NCBI taxonomy): domain Eukaryota; kingdom Metazoa; phylum Chordata; class Lepidosauria; order Squamata; family Phrynosomatidae; genus Urosaurus; species Urosaurus nigricauda. The sequence goes on along the minus strand of JAOEGL010000005.1, from coordinate 164,954,002 downwards.
TGAGAACCTGATATTGCCGAAGGAGTGTAACATAGGGTGAATCCCTAAAAATCTGCCTTATGACTGACCAGGGGCACCTCTGCCTTGTCTGCATTAAATTTCATATTGTCTGCCCTCATCCAGTCCATTACCAACAGCAGACATTGGTTTAATACAGAGACAGCTTCCAGATGCAAAGGAGAGATAAGTTTGGTGTCATCAGATTACTGGTGACATTGAACTCTAAAACTCTGTATTACCCCTCCCAGCAGTTTAAGGCAGATGTTAAATAACATGGAGGACAAAACTGAGCCTTGTGAGACACTGCACGCCAACAGCCATGGAGTCAAGCAGGAATCCCCTATAACTACCTTCTATGATGAGTTTATCTCTCCAAAAAAGACTGGAATAACTGCAGAACAAAATTGCAAATTCCACCCAGACATGTTGCCCAGAAGGATATATTTACACTTGAGGAGTTTATCTAATTTCTTTATGACTGCCTTTCCAAGCCTAAAGGCTGAAACAGACGGCCCTAAAGGGGTGGCTTCAAGCCACCCTTGAGAAAGCCAGATGGGTGCTGCAGCAACCAAATGCTGCAGCCCCAATCCAGCCAGCCTCCACCACAAATAGGAGTGGGAAAAAACCTATTTGGAGCAGAAAAAAGGCACCCCTTTGCTGCTGGACACCATGCCCCAAAGCTGGATAGAAGCCAGCTGGCATGTAATCGCTGGCTCGGCTTCTGTCCATCTTGGTGGTGTGGCATGTCTAAATGCAATGCCCACAAACTGGTATAGAGCTGAATTTTCAGGGCCATCTGTTTTGGCCCTTAGACTTCTGTTTGTTTGGTTTTTTTTGTTTTTTTTACTATAGTCTCCATTTTGATTAATGATCAAACAATGTTATAAGAAACCCTGAACTATTCCAATATCTTCATTAAATCATCTTTAAATAGTCTATAGTCTTTCTTTCTTTCTTTCTTGCTTGCTTGCTTGCTGCTGCCTTAATCTCCATTCAGAAGGCACAATAGCTCTTCAGGATCCATTCAGGGTAGTCCATCCACCATTTTCAAGACAGTGCTGCTGGTTTCCTCTAGATCCAGTGCAGGACTACCAATTACCTCATGCTTTGACTGGAATATGCCATCTGGGCTCTCCTCCTCTCCTTCTTCATCATAGGTGGCATCACTTCAGAGGGGCATGACAGGGTGTAACACACCATTTTTACAGAGGAGGAGGAGAAAAAGGAGAGTGCATGAGTCTCATCAGGATTTCATTTATTTCATTGTCACAAACAAAAATGGATAATTTTTAAAAAAATATCCAAGATGACTAAGGTAACGAGAATATTGTTGTTGTTGTTGTTGTTGTTGTTGTTGTTATTTTGCACTTCATGGCATTTGTGAAAAATTCATTTGTGAGAAATTCTTACTTTTCTGGAAAAAAATATGTTGTGCACAAAAGTGATATTTTATACAAAATACATTTTTTTGAGCCAAGGTGGTTTGATATGTCATGACACACTATCTCTGTGAGGATTAACAATAAATGTTAAATACTCTTTACATCTCTAGGACATGGGAGTCCACACTGGTGGGCTTTGGTGACCTCATACATTTAACAGTCTACACAATTCCCACCTCTGTCCTAAACAAATACCATATTTTTGCTCAACTTGTCCTTAGCATTCTGCAGAAATGGAGATTCCTAAACTTTGAACAGTGCTTTATACTTCTTAAATTTTCATGACATTCTTCTGGAACTTATCATATTATTTACTTTAATATTATTATCTGTGAACAGTTGTTAGTCTTTGGCCTGGAGCAGATGGCTATGAAGAAATGGCCAAATGCCTCTCCAGCTGCAATTGGGCTGGGACTGTGGCAACTGCACCACCTTCTCCTGAAGCAGGTCATTGCCATTGTCCCAAGCCAGCAGCTGACAAGAGCAAATTTAATCTGGTCCTAAAAGAACTAGCTCTTGGTGTCTTGGCATGGCCTCTGCATGGTTTCCAGCCACTTTGGGACCATGTGTCATCTAAACGTCACATTCCCAAAGTGGCCTGAAGCCACTTAATTTGGCCCATCTGTTTTGGGCCATAGCCTACTCAGCTGTGATTTCATATATGGGGAATGAATTCCATATTTGAATAGATATAGGCATGGGTTATGTATTCCATACATGGGGAACCTATGTTGCTCAATATGTTGTTTAACTTCCTCAAATAACCAGCGTGACCAATGTGTAGATCTAATTATAATGGTGTTCTAGCATCATCAAGTGTATTGTTGTGCACCCTCCCATATTCTGCAGTAATTTTATGTAGTCAAAAGAAGTGTGGTTCAAAATGCACTTTACAAACATGCTGAAACTATTAAATTACATACAAATGGGATAGAAAATTATGGGGCTTTCTAGATTGGCAGGAAAGTGTGACATGAAGTTGCCTTTTCCTTAATGCTTAGCAGCTGCACCACAGCCTTTAGATGGAGCTGTGCTGTTCTGCAGTTTTTAAAAAAAGAAGCTGGGAAAATCAGCACCTTTTTAAAGGCGCTTCTTCTCCCCTAAAATGCAAAAAAAGCATTTTCATGGCACACTTTCCCTTTTTCTCATCTAAAGGCTAGAGTTTCATGCAGCCATGAACACACTTCTTTTTGCCAATCTAGAAAGCCCATATATTTCAAAAATGTAGGGAAAGTTTTCATGACAAATTCACTTTGAATCTTTATTTTTTTTTAAAAAAAAAAAAACCCCTACATATATGAGATATTATTGTTTTTGTTATTGTTATCATTGCTTGAGAAGCAGAATGTAGCCTTATCAGGTGAATCTCAGTTTATTATTTTCATTCAGTTCATTGACAAGAGACATGCTGAAAGTTATTTGATCAGTAACTGAGAAACAGCTTGAAAGACATTCCTTTATTCCTGTCAGAATGAATCAACTTTGTAATATCTCAGACAAGACAATCGATTCATGAATATAGTAAATATGCCAATTTCTATTGTTTTTCTGTTAGCTATGAATGCATTGATTGTTTAAGCTTGAGTGGTAATCCCAAATAATGCTCGAGATGCCTGATTTGCATTCCATATTTGTTCTTCCCATTTATTTGTACTGAATCACTTTGCTGTTTCTAACATAAATATGGTAAAGAGAAGGATCTCTTCATTCCCATTCATTTCAGTAGTCTCAGTTACTATGTGCAGTTTATGACAAAATCTGCTAAGATTAGACTGCAGTTCCTTCCTCCATTCACCCCCTGTCATAATAAAATATTGACAGAAACAATTTTTGCAAGGGAAATGGAAAGTTAATAGATAAGATGAAGCTCTACATAGTTTTTCATTAAAGTTCCAAGGTACTCCCACAACTTCTGTTGTATTTATTTAGAAGATAAGTCTTCAAGTATGAAAATGAACTCTGCAATTCCTCTTTTCCTCCTCATTCATCAATCCTGAACCCCAAATCAACTACCCTAACAGTGGATGACTTTTTCGGAAGACCAGTTGTGCAGAAGCTTTCTTAAATGTGTTTTGTATATTTCTTAGAGGTTTTTATTGTTCAGGAAGAGACGTCTCCAACTTACATCATACTTAACATACAACTGAACTAGAATCATAGGATATCAAACTGTGGGGCAAATGTTCAACCAATGGGGTCTTAAAAACAATTCATAAATATACACTACACCTTACCTATGCTAGACACCCAAGGCAGCAAGCTCGACAAAAAACTATGGATGCCGGCCATGAAAGCCTTCGACTCCACAGATCTGCAACTATTTCACATTCACCAACACTACATAATCACAGTTGTAGTGCTGTTGCCACCATCATAAATGCCTTCCCAAACCTACTTTACCAGCAGCAGCCACACAAAAAGTGGAAGTTAGTTCACCTGCCAATCAACTGCCTGCCAGGTAGAGGATGTTTCCACCTTTCTGTCAGCAAGTGAGGTTACAATGATCAGAAGCAGAATACCTGTCATTGTTCCTTGTAGTAGCCTACCTTGCTGAAGCCTCCCTTGCTTGTGGATGAAGAAGTAATAATATCATCCTACTCTACCCTGTTGACTAGAAGAACAGACCTCCAACACTCTGAAGTGGCTTTTGACTGGCAAACTATGTACACAATTGTTATTATTTTTCTTAACAGCACTTGAGTCAACCTCAACTCATGATGACTCTCAGGAAACATGCAGGAGTCACTGTGCTGAACATTTAGTAAAATCTGAATTGTGCAATATACTTGTTGCAGGCTTTTGAAGCTCAGCTGTGGGGCTTGAAATGCTTGCAACAAATACAGTATACTGTGCATTTCAGTTGGCCAATAAAGGTATCACTGTTTAGTGGATCGTGGTGACCCTGTGGATGAGATCCTTCTAAGATCCAGTGTCCTTAACTGTTCTGCTCATCTTGCACACACAGGCCTGTGACCTCCTTGATTGAATCTATCCATCTGGCATGTGGTCTTCTTCATTTCAAGTGCTCTCTACTTTTACCAGAATCATTGTCTTTTCTAATGGCCAAAGTACAACTGTCTCAGGTTGGTCAGTCTGGCTTCCAGAAAGAGTTCAGACTTAATCAGTTCTATAACAAATGTGATGGCTTTCCATGGTATCATCAGCACTCTTCTCCAACCACATCTCAAATGAGTTGATTTTCTTTCTAACAGCTTTCTTCACTGCTCAGCTCTTACATCCATATGGTGATGGGGAATACAATGGCTTCACTTTAACCTCACTTAGCATCACTTTAGTAATGTACAATATGGACCATTGTATATTAAACTGAACACATATCCAATATGTCCAAAGTTCCATGCATCCAATTAAGTGTCATATCCACAGATTTTCAACAATCCACATCTGGAAAATGTCTGTCTGTCTGTATTGTTGTTGTGTCTTCAAATTTTTTCTGACTTATAGCAACCCTATATCACAGGGTTTTCTTGGCAAGATTCCTTCAGTTGGGGTTTGCCATTGCTATCCTCTGAGGCAGATTTGCCCTAACCCAGTGGGATTCCATGGTCTACAGGGATTCAAACCCTGGTCTCTAGAGTCATAGTCCAACACTGAAACCATAACACCTCTCTCTCTCTCTCTCTCTCTCTCTATATATATATATATATATATATGGCAAACCTTGATTTGCCATTTTATATTATGGCATTGTATTTAATGGGACTACAGCATTTTTCAGTATCCGGGGGAGGGGGGGCTGGTATCAGACTATAGTGGATACCAAGTGCCCATTGTACAGATATGGAGAAAAAACTTTAACTAAAACATATAGCATATGGACAAATGTATAACAGAAATCCCACTACAAAGAATGTAACCTCTCCCCCCCCCCCCCAAGATAACTTATTAAAAATGAGAAGGACCTACTCCTTATCCCCAGAAACTGCAGCACCTCTTCTCTCAAGCTCTCCCTTGCCTTCCAAACTCATCCAGCAAGAACAACCCCTCCTGTAAGGTTTTCTCACCCACTGAACTAAGCCAATAATTCATGGGGATTACTCTTCCAAATATCTAACTTTACAAATGAATTACGAATGAAAATGATGTATTTATGGGGAGAGGAAGGTTCAGACTGATAGTTCATAAAGGCTGAGAAGTGCAACACTTAGACCTCCATCATGGGAGCAGGAGGAGGGAGGAGGAGCAAAAGTTTTTCAATTGCTAACTAAAAATTATAATTATAATTCAGTAAAAATAAATAGCGTTGCATTTACCATAATTAGCCTAAACCCAGTCCTCCCTTAAAATTTTGTGACTGACAGGATGTTCCCAATCCATCTGCAAGACACCAATTCATTTTCCCCTGATTTGATTTCACAAAAGGAGTCAGTTAATAATGGAACAGGACATGACACTCCAGTTGGAGTTGGAGTAGATGCACCTCCCACCAGCCCTAGCTAGCATGATCAATCACAAAGACCATACATTCTCCACCTCATACCAGCACTTCTCTGCACTAATATTCCATTGCTACAAAAACAAAGTTATTTACTGTAGAAGCCCAACAGAAAGACCAACAGGAAATGAAAATTGAAAGACTATTTCAAGTCTCTGCCAACATCTCATCTCATTAGTATTTTTTGACATAAAATAATTTAATTCTGCACTTTCCCTTTCTTGTTACCTTGCTTGTCAAACAGAATGCTTTTAAAGTCCCAGTATTGCCTGGTGCACTTTGGTAATTATAGTTCTGTGCTTTACAACTGTGGCATTGTACATTTTGCTCTTGAACTACTAATTAGTTAGTTATTTCTTGTAAAATTCATAATCTTGTAAATAAGAAAACAATTCCTTCATTTAGGTAAAAGTACTGTTTTATCACTAGTCTCCTTCAAGCAAAACCACAACATACAAAAGATGTATCAGGAGGAAAAAATTAAAAATAAAACAGATTGGCTCTAAAAATGCTTTTCAAGATTTACTGTGATACTTTACCATATCAATTTTAGTCATATGAGATTGCTTTCAAATCCTGTATTTAAAATACATTAGAAATACATACTCAGATATACAAGTAACATATACAGGTCCAGATATGAATATATGTATAGAAATTCTAATAGAAATCAATAGGAAATTGATGCTTTTCTAACATATCAGAAAAAAATGTGCCTTTGAGTCTCCTGACTTATGGCAACATCATGAATTTTAGTTGGTTTTTAGGCAATGGATATTGGTAGGTGGTTTGTCATTGAGTTGGTTTGTCATTGCCTTATCTGATTACAGACTAGGATCCCCAATGTCAAGAATTCCAAAAGGACTAGTAGCCAGTTTACTAGGCATTCCTCATTCAGACTTGATTTACATATATATATTGCATTGTATTATCCTATACAATGCTAAAACTACATATAATGTACACAAATGCAGCTGAAATCCCTTGGTGGCTGGCCCTAGGCCCCAGAACTCAATTCCTAGGGACTTTGGTACCTTTTAGTTGACAGGCATCTGTCTTTATTCCAAGAGACTTTGAAGAACTGAATGTTTTTCAAATAAAGTTCTTTTAAGAGTATGATATATTGTTTTTAAACTTCTTTTTGTTACTTTTAATTTTTATGTCATTTTTAAAAACATTATTAATGATTTAATTCATTATTCATTATCACCATCAATCTTTTGTACATTTTAACTATGTTATTTCTGCTAGTATATAAAAAACTATTGATTGCCCTTTCTTTCATCCTGAAGCCTGGCCGTGACTGGGGAATTGGGTTCATTGAACAACAGGCAAGCTGGTTGATGACAGATCCATGCAATGGTGATAAAAGTACAAAAGTCAGTCAAATAGGGATTAATATTACTAATAAGAATATAAATCTTTTGGAAAAAAATTACAAAAATGTGTGGAACGAAATAAAGAAAGATATGGGAAGTGTAGTAGATAGAAACTATCATTGCTAGGCAGAATGTCTACGATAAAGATGTTGCTACTCCACAAATTTCTTTTTTTTTTGTTCTGAATGATCCCAATATCTAGCCCCAGAAAGAAATTTAAAATATGGAATAAGGAGATCACATCTTTTTTTATGGGAGGGAAAAAAACCATGAGTCCAACTAAAAATTTTGCAAGAATGTAAAAAAAGAGGAGGTTTAGGAATACCAAACTAAGAATTATACTATGAAGCCTGTTGTTTTGCTTGGATGAGGGAATGGGTGATGCTGGAAGATGAGAGATTAATAACTTTAGAAGGGGGAGGGTTGTGTTTCAGGTGGCATGCTTATCTAGCATATGGTAAAGAAAAAGATAAACATTTTAATAACCACTGTATTAGCCGGTCTCTGCTGGAGGTCTGGAAAATATACAGTAGTAGACTAATGGAAAAAAAAATGCCCATCTGGGTTTCTCCTCAAAAGGCCTTTCAGAGAAGGGAAATGATTCAAGAAGACTGGCTTACATATAAGATCTTACTCAAAAAGCATGCAGAGGAAATGAAATTAAAGTTCCAGGACAAATTGACAAGGAAAGGCCATATAATTAATCGGTTTCCTAATAATAATAATAATAATAATAATAATAGTAATAATACATTTATTTATATCCCACCCCTCTGGGTGAGCAATCAGGGCGGGGTACAACATATAAAATACAAATACAATTAAAATATGGCAACCCAATCGCCTTAAGATTGAATTAAATTGAGATAAGATTTTAAAACAGTAGAATAAAACCATAAAACATTAATGGGACACTTGTTAAAAGTGAATAGGCAGCCTTGAATGACTAATGTCTCTATGGGTAAGACTGGATGGACAATAGCAGTCATAAATTTAATCATTGTCTGGGAAGGCCTGCCGGAAGAGAAGCATGTTGACGGATCTCTTGAAACCATCCAAAGTTGTAATGAGGCACGTCTCATCTGGCAGGCCATTCCACAGCCTGGGAGCAACAGTGGAAAAAGCCCTCTGGGAGGTCTGGGCCATCCTAGTTTTCTTAGGCTGTAGCAGGTTCCTCCCAGAGGATCGAAGTGTGCAAGGGGGCTCATACGGGAAGAAGCAGTCCCTTATATAGGATGGACCCGAGCCATGTAGGGCTTTAAAGGTCAAAACCAGCACCTTGTCCTGTGCCCGGAAACTGATCAGCAGCCAGTGGACTTGAGCACAGGTGTTATGTGCTCTCTCCTAGATGCCTCAGTGACTAATCTGGCTGCCATATTTTGAACCAGTTGAAGTTTCCAAGTTAAGCACGAGGGCAGCCCCATGTAGAGCACATTGCAGTAATCTAAACTTGAGGTGACCAAAGCATGTACCACAGTTTCCATGTCCCTCATCTCCAGGAAAGGGTGCAGCTGGAGTATCAGCCAAAGCTGATAGCAGGCACTTCTGACTGTCGCTTTCACCTGACTAGTCATGTGAAGCAATGAGTCTAGAAGTATCCCCAGACTGCTAACAGAGTCCTTCGAGGAGAGTGTGACTCCGTCTAGGACCAGGAGTTGTATTCCCAAACCTGGTTTCGGGCCGGTAACTGTCAGTACCTCTGTTTTGTCTGGATTAAGCCTCAATCTGTTTTCCCTCATCCAATCTATTACCGATGCCAGGCAGTCATTGAGAGAAGAGCTTTGGGCAGATGATCTTGTCATGGATAAGTATATCTGAGTGTCATCAATGTAGTGATGACACTGCGCTCCATGCCTTCGAATGATCTCACCCAGCGGCTTCATATAAATTAAGCTCAATTTTTTTTAAGAAGAGCAACTGTCCCCAAGCCTCACCCTTTGGGATCTGCTGGAGAGAAAGGACCGGAACCACTGGAAAGCAGTGCCTCCAATACCCATCTCCCTCAACCAGTCCAAAAGGATGGCATGATCTATAGTATCAAAGGCCGCTGAGAGATCCAAGAGCACTAACAGGGTCCCACTACCCCTGTCAATGCTCAAGTGGAGGTCACCTGTCAGAGCAACCATGGCAGTCTCGACTCCATACCGATTTGAAATGGATCAAGAAAATCAGTTTCATCCAAGACAGCTTGGAGTTGTGAGGCGACTGCTCTCTCGATCACCTTGCTTAAAAATGGCAGCAAGGAAACTGGTCTATAGTTGTTTCTGTCCAGGAGATCAAGGGAAGGTTTCTTCAGGAGAGGCTTAACAGCTGCCTCCTTCAGACAGGATGGAATTATACCTTCCCTGTGGGATGCATTGACTACATCCCAGAGGATGTCTTCAATGTGTCCCCTCCCTGGATGACCAGCCATGATGGGCATGGATCGAGAGAGCAGGTCATCTTCCTCCAGTTCCAAGGAGCTTGTCCACATCATCAGTACTTACAGATTGAAACTCATCCAGTAAGGTGACAACAACGGAGTTGCTAGGTGCCTCGTTTATAGATGCTGATGAAACATTGGCGTCTAAGGTTGGCTCTTATCCAACAGATTTTGTCTGCAAAGTGAGTGTTAAATACGTCACAGCAGGCCGTCGTGGGGTCGAGCAGGGGATTTGGCACAGGGGAAACCTGTGTCCACTCCCCCACCACCTTAAACAGTCTCTATTATAGACATATATTAGAAAGCTACAAAATGGGTAAGAAAAACCTGAGCTTTACAAAGATAATGAATTGGAATGCAATTATTTTGGATAGTAAGGGCTTAATTGGGAAGATTTTTAGGAATTTGTTGAAAGGAAAAAGGGAAACAGAAGTGGTCAAAGAGGTGATGGTAAAATGGTCTAGAAATATTAGACATAAATTTAGAGAATTGGGAAAAATCAAGGAGAGGCATAAATAAATATTCATTATAAGAAAGAATGAGAGAGAGCTATTATAAAACATATTTATAATGGTACCTGATGTCCGAAAAAATCTCAAGAATTTACAAGAACAAACATAATTTATGATGGAAATGTAAAAGAGAACCAGGCACCTTCTATCACTGCTGGTGGTCATGTAGTGAGATAAGCAAATATTGGGGTATGGGTAACATGACATTATGTCAAATGTTAGATTACACAATACAAAACAGCCTAAACTGTATCTACTGAATATGATGAACGACAGCTTAGAAAAAGTCTACGGAAAAATTATCTTTTATGTGACCACTATGGTGAGACTAACTCTAGCTCAGAAGTGGAAAACAGGAGAAATTACAGACAAAAATTATTGGTTGTTGAAATTATATGATGCCATTGAAATGGATAAAGTGACTTTAATATTAAGGGGGGGGGGAACCAATGAGGTAAATAAGGTATGGAAGAAAGTGGTGGACTACATAAAGAGGTTTTGGAACAATATAGTATAACAGGAAGATTTTTTTTTAATTTTGTCCAAGTAATAAAGGTCTAATCTTATTCCAGGAAATTGTTAAAGGAAGGAATGATTTAATGAACTTTCACTCTTAAGAGTTTAAGGTAAGATAAGCTCACAATGTAGCTAAGAGTAGTTAAAGCATGGGGAAAGGCAGATGGAGTTACACGTATCCAGTGAAGGAAAGTCAATTAAGGATGAAATAGAATAAACAGTGTTCAAAAGAAAAGGAAGTTAGTAAGCATGGTTGTTAGAAGGATAAAGTAAGTGAGTAGAAAGTTAGAGTATATGTTTGAAGGTTTGAGAAGGGATTGAAAGAAAGAGACATGAGGTGAAAGGTGGCTGAAGAGTTTAGAAGATTGGATTGGGGTAAAGAAGAAAGGCGAATAGAAGAAAGAGAAAGGAAGGGAAGGGAAGAACTTGAATAATTTAAAAGAGAAAGATGGTTTAAGGGAGATTAGGAAAGATAAAGAATAAAAAAAGGAAGAAAGGGGAATGAATGAATGATATGTGGGTAGGAAGAGTGTTAGAAGAAAAAAAATTAGAAATGATACTAATATGGTAAAATATTTTGTGGTATTCTCGACTATTATAGGTTTGATTTATTAGTACTTGGATGTATGCATGTATATGCATGTTTTTAGTGTTTTATGTTTATGTTTTAAATTAAATAAACTTCTTTTTAAAAAAATGATTATGTAAGAAATGGCTTGTTAGAAGCATAAAACCCTCTTTTTCTGACATTAACAAGGTAGTACTTCTATCTATATCTACTTGAGAACAGCCCCAGTAAGTTCAATGGTACTTATTTACAGGGGAATGTGTACAGGGGATTGTGTCCCTCAAGGTGCCATCCTGACCCCGATGCTATTCAACATCTGTATGAAGCCACTGGGTGAGATCATCCGGAGGCACAGAGTGCGGTGTCATCAGTACGCTGATGACACTCAGATCTATTTCTCCATGACCAGATTGTTGGCTCAGACTTCAGATGGCTTCTCCCCTCTCAATGACTGTCTCGGAGCAGTAATGGATTGGATGAGGAAAAACAGATTGAGACTAAATCCAGATAAAACAGAGGTACTGACAGTCACCGGACCGAAACCAGATCTGGGAATACAACTCCCAGTCCTGGAGAAAGTCACACTCTCCTCGAAGGACTGTGTTCACAGTCTGGGGGTACTCCTAGATTTGTCGCTTCACATGACTAGTCAGGTGAATGTGACGGTCAGGAGTGCCTGTTATCAGCTTCAGCTGATATGCCAGCTGCACCCTTTCCTGGATATGAAAGATCTAGAAACTGTAGTACACGCCCTCACATGTGGATTATTGCAATACATTCTACATGGGGCTACCCTTGTGCCTAACCCAGAAACTTTAACTTGTACAAAACTGTAATGTGCATTTAAGTCATTCACTTTAAAAAATCAAAATGAAAAAAAAAATCCACCCCCTGATATATGCAACCTGTATGCTGAAAACCAAAGAATACACAACTACATATCAAAACCAGCATCTGTATGTGCATGTTATATTGCCTCCCCCCCCCCCCCCATTTTAATACTTTGTATTTATTGAATGCTACACATTCTTCACCAGCTGTCTAGGCCAACAACTAGTGTGCTATATGCATTATAAATGAGCTGTTTTGTATTATATTATATTGACATTGTCTAAAAACAACAACACTGTAGGACTTATTCAAAACCAATATTGCACTTTTTCAATTCTGAGTAACTATGGTAATTTAAATGTATTCATGAATCAATGACATAAAACAGGAAAAACTCGTGAAGTCCTAATACCATAATTTCCCTACCTCAAGTAGGGTATATATGCTCTAAATGGCACCAGAGAGATAAATTCCCAGATTGTCCCTTAATTCTCGACTCTACTCTTCTAGCTGGTACAAAGCTGCAGACAGAGTGTCTGCTCCTTTGTAAACAGTATAAATTCCCAATTCCACAGTGAATCATTAGGTCATGGAGTACATATCCACACAGTAGTATGAACAATTTGATTGGCTATCTGGAGCACTCAAGAAGTTTTTTAAAGTCCTGTTTTTATTTTTATAAAAAAACAAATCAATTATCTTTATTTTAAAGCACTATTGGATCTGAGACATCCATTACTGTAGCTTATCAACTGCCAAGGCACATCAAATATATCATTTAAAATTCTAATGGTTGCCAAATACTTTGGCAGAAGTCCAGATCTCTAAACGTACTTAACTGTTTTACAGGAGCCAGGGGGCTGGGGTATGGTTGGAATAAATGTATTAAAGACACAGATTGCTTTCAAATAATGTTAAGCCTATTGCTTTTTTTCCTTCCTCCTCCTCCTCCTCTCTCTCTCTCATTCTTTCTCTCACTCTTCTCTTTAATCACAGCTCACTTATTTATTTATTGATGTATTTCTCTGGTATGGATTACCATGGATCTTTGGCTGTTCTGCCAAACCACTTTCTAAAAGATGTGCAGCATTCCACTTTCAGGAGGATCAGGGCTAGAATAATCTAGTTTGCAGTCTTCTACTGATTTATCTAAAATTAAGCTTCACTGAACACAGTGGAAATTATGAATAAACATGCATAAGCATGGTTTTTTAATTATGCTAGAGTGTGACTCTTTTACAATCAGCTTGGAGGACACTTCTCATTGCTTAATGTGCAACATTTCACTGATGAAAACTGGGACATGTGTAGCCAAACAAAATCAGAGTGTGGTCAAGATAGCAAAAGTTATTGATGGGGAAGAGCATACAAGCTAGAAGAGTTGGTAGTAGTTTGTTTTTGCATGTGTCTACAGGGAATAGCAAGATACTTTCCCTGCCTCTCCTCTCCCACATGCTGATTTAATTGAGCACAAGCTATTTTTGCACTTTCAACTCAGTTTGCAGCAGCTGAAGTAAGCTGTGGACAAAGGGGAAGGGGGAGGAGAAAGAAAAACTAGGGAATTTTAAAAGCAGCTGAAAAGGTGGGAAGACATAGAATTAATAGCCACTCCTCATGCTAAATTGGGACAGCTGGAGGAGATGTCATTGTGATTACACACTATACTATAGTGCAATTTTCTTTTTAACATGCTGTAATGATATATTATGAGAGCATTCACATTTGTTTTTTTTAACCAGAATGATGTGAATCACCTCACTCACGTATTCCCGGTTTGCTATTCACACTATGGAACTACATCTTATGCAAACCACGTATCTCCAGATTTTTTTCCTCACACTCACCGGCACTGTTCCCTTGCCTCCATACCCACCAGCACCCCTCCGCCAGCCAGAGACTCCTCCTTCTCCTGACACTCGAGGAAGAATTGTAGTTTGCCGATGAATGCCACCTACTGAAGGCTAGGTTTCAGAAGAAGGAACTGACAAAACCACCTCTGAGTCCAAAAGGGACCGGGGTGGGGGCGGGAAGCAGCATAGAACAGATCTTACTGCACAGCAGAATGCCGCCACCACCGCCAGAAGTTCCCATCCCATTCTGGATGTGTCCCAGAGGGGTTGATTTTCAGGAAGGCTTTCAGAAACACTGTATCTTCTTATATGAGCCTGACTGGACTTGAAGATATATGAGACAGTCCATTCTCTCAGTCCTACCTCTTCCTCAGGTATATTTGGGGAGGACCTTCTTGACATTTGCTCCTGGGCTTTGGAACTCCATCACCAGGCAGGCTGGGATAGTTCAATTATTCTGCTGTCCTTCCAATGGCAAGTGAAAACTTTCATATTCTGACAGATGAGCTTTGCAATGGGTTTTGAATGGTGTGCTGTCTTGCTGATTTTTTTTTTTTTGCTCTTTTTAAATGGCATTAAATTAATTTTAATTATACTGATTGTTTTATGATGTTTTTAAATATATTTTATGGAATATGTATTTATTTTAATATTTTAATATTTTTAAGCCACCTTGACTCTCAGTACCAACAACAATTCCAGCGATGGGTGCTTAATTAGATTGAGGAAAAAAACAACAACCTGTAATGGAGTAGTCAATTGGAAAGGCTTTGAGCAGGTAAGGTCTTTTTGCTTCTGAACCAACTCAGATTGAAGACTTGCATAAAGCCTGGAGCCTTTGTGTTTAAAGACACCCAAAATATATGTAACCACCTATCTTAACCAGTTCTACCCATTACATCACTACATAAACTGGGTACTTATTTTAGCAACCTACAAAAGGATGAAAGGCTGAGACAAATCTGGAGCCCTACCTGGGATGGAACTCACAGCCTTGTGACTGTGAATGGCTGCAGTACCAGCATTTAACCACTGCGCCCCCAGGATAGGGTTACACTTTTCCTGGAGACTCAGGTCTGCAGTTTGGTTGTGTTCTTGGATTCAACTCCAAGCCTGGAAGGTGAGGTTTCAGTGGTAGCCAGGACTGGTTTTGCACAGTTAAGGTTTGTATACTAACTGTGCCCATTGATTGAGATATTGGATTTTGCCATTGTAATGCATGTCTTTGTTATGTTTCATTTGGATTACTTTAACATGCTGTTTGTGGGGCTGCCTTTGATGAGTAATTTGAAACTTCAAAGAGCTGCAACCAGATTATTAACTGGAGTTCCCTGCAGGAGATGGACTGGCAGCCAGCAGAGCTGTGTTTCAAGGAAATTGCCAGGGGCGATTCAAGGTGTGGTAGTTATGACCCATAAAGCTTTATACTGTATGGCCTGGATCCAAATTACTTGAAGGACTGTATTTTACCATACAAATCTGTCCTTAGGTTTTTGTGAGGTTTTTTGGGCTATGTAGAAGAGTTTATTATCTTTTGCCTGCAGCTGTGGCTGGCATCTTCAGAGAAGAAACCTGTCCTTGTTTTGAAATTTTCTGGGAATCCCCTCATCAATGTCACACATATATACCTGGTGGGAACATGGGACATTACTTTCTTCATGGCTGCTAACTGGCCCTGCAACTCCATTCCCAGAGAGGATATCCTTGCATCTTCTTACTATCTTTCTGCACACAGGTAATCTTTGAGAATGGATTTTTTGGGGGGGGGGGGCAGGGAGTTGAACAGGTAATATATACTGGACATTTTTAATCGTTTATGTTTCAACTGAATTTCATTTTTGCTAGTTTAATTAGAACAACAACTCAATTACATTTATTTATTTATTTATTTATTTATTTGAAAGTGGGTGTCTTATGCATAAAATACATTTTCTAGCACAGGAACTGTTTACACAGAAGAAGTGGAATATAAATGAAATAATGATAAATAATGTTGTTCATGCACAAATAGGTGCATTTTTAATAGAAAAAAATCAACACTTTTTTCCTCCACTGAGTAATTCTTCCATACCACATAGGAACATTTGAAAGCAAGGAGTATTTAGTGGGTGACTATTTGCAGAGTGTTCCATTTGTGTGATAGAGAGCACAAGTAAGAACTCTTTTCAGATCTTGGAACAAAGGGGATGGGGACAAGATCCCATGACCATTACAGCTAGGAAAAGTTAGCCAGAAGGCCGTGGGGGGTGGAACTTCCAAAATCTCTGTCTTTCCTTGTTTTTACATACCTGAACTGGGCATTTGTTGTTAGCTGCCCTCTTAGATGGCTAGTATTCATTCACTCTTCCTGCCTCTGAATAAGAAATTTTAAGTCTACAAGTAGAATAAAAAGGGTGACAATATGCAGATTGTCTGGCTCCTTTGCCAGCTGGAAACCATTCTGTTTCTCTGTATTCTGTTCTCATGGCAGCATCTTGTCCTGAGTGCAGACTATGCATCGGGAAAATCAGATATTGGCACGCCAGTTCCTTTAAACTTAAACCAAAGCTTTATGTGATCTATGCAGTCAAAGGCTTTGCTGTAGTCAAAAAACCACACACAGATTTTCTTCTGGAATTACTGTATCTGGTATGCCCCATTATCCAACATATTTTTGCAATATGATCCATAGTGCCTCTTCCTTTCCTCAATCTGGCTTGCACCTCTGGGATTGCACACTCCATATATGGTAGGAGTCTTAGATACAAAATTTTGAACATGAATTTGCTTGCATGGGAAATTTGTGCAATGTTTCTGTAATTACTGTAATAATTCTGTAATTAATTATCAAACATATCCGGGGTATCCTGGATGTAAAATACATATTGAACATTTTGACTGGCCTAATAAAGGTATCATTGTTTGCTGGATTTTGGCTGTTATTGTACTTCACAATCTTTTGTGTATACACAAGACTTAATAACTGAACAGGGTTGAATATGCATTCCATTCAAGAAGGAAAGTGAAAAATAAATTATCACAAAATCTTTAAAAGTAAAATTCTTTCTGATATTTAGTGATACTTTACTATCTTACTTCATAATGCCCAGCCACTATGTGTGCAGGCTTATTCAAGCCTGCATGATATCACATGAGAGTCACACCTCATCATGTTCAAAGTCTTGTGATGGCATGCTGGATCCACTCAGAGCCTCCAGAAGCCCCAACACCAGCCCCACGAGGCCCAGCACAACAGCATCCCTCCATGAAGCATTGGGGTAGGTCAATATTGTAAATAAAAATAGCAAATAAATATTCTGTGAAAATATTAAATTGAAATGGAGCTGATGTTCCCAAAGTAAAGAAGTATAGAAATTCAACCCGACATTTTATGCTCTCTGTAGTACACATCACAACAAATTCTATTTTGTACAATGATAATTGGCTTTACTGGTATTATGACTGCTATCTATACAGTTTCTTGTTGATTTGGATGACCACTGAACTTCTTCAGACATGCAGTCTTCCTTAACTGTAAAAACAAAAACAAAAAACTAACTAACAATAAAACAAGCAAATACACCACAGTTCTGACCTTGGATGTTGACAATTCCAGTACATCCATATCTAATTATGTCTGTATCTCCAGTCTACTGTCACTTATTTTCAAATGTTCGCTATGATATCTGCTTTTCCATATATTATCATATTATCACACAATGATGTTGGCACAAGATTTCTGATAGATATCAAAGTATCCCAACCTGAAAGTATGTATTACTAACTTGACAGGTATCAAGTAAGACTCTTTGCAACTTCTTGGGACAACGTCTGCCAGTTTAGAGGCTGCATGTTCTGGCATGCAGCAAACACAGGCTTTAGTGATTCTGGGTACTGCCAAGAAACCAGGCAGAAATGTGAAGTTTGCCAATATGTGTAATTTAATCTGTCTTGTAAAAGAGCTATATAAAAGAGCTGTATAAAACTGGAATATTGAATTAAAAGTATATTTGACAGAGGTTCTGTGCTTGCAGGTTCAGCGATGCTGAGTTTTGCAAGCAGTCAGAGGGTCATTTGCTTCTCTCCTCTAGTCTAAAGAAATCCAGTCCAAATAAATAAGGAAACCAGATATTGCAAAGTAATTGTTGTCCAAAAATAACTTTCATAACATCTAGAGGCAACAAATATAAAATGTGTATTTAAATGCCTAAAAAAAACAGAGGTTAGCTAAGAGTAATCTCTTTACATCCTTTTACTTCAACTTAGCTACAAGCCTGTGTACAAATAAAATACAATCAAAGCTGACAGACCTTATTAACAACCCTTTCTAAATAGCATTGACACTATGTTGAATTTCACTAAGCACTTCTCTTATAATTAAACCTGAATAAGTCATTCATTTTAAAATCTTCCATTCTTTAATTGTTTCTTGGACTTCTGTTGCCAAATAATGCTGTATTAACATAATGTTCTTTGCTGTTTTGTAGGCTATAATCTGTTTAGCTGCCTTTTCTAATGAATATTTTGTTGCAGGTGAAATCTAGCAATTGATATTCCTATCCAGTTTTCTGTATTCTATGGTATTAGACATTTTGCTCTTATTCAAACACTTTGGGAAACAATTAGACATTTGCAATATTTTGTGTCACAAGATATTGTTGGGAATAGTAGATTCATTCATTCACTCAAGAGTCAAAGACCAAAATATAAACCAAGATAAAATCAATACAATAAAGAAATATTAGCAAAATGCTATTTTTAAAACAGAGAATCTGCAACCCATTTTTTTTTAAAAAAAATTCTAAAAACAAAACTATTCTACTGGAAGGGGAAATTTCATAACACAGCTTTAAAATACAAATAGGAGTAAAACTTATAACAAGTTAAAAGCATTTGAGATAAATAAGTTTTACATGGTGACGCTAAGTCAACAAAGAAGGCACTCTAGGTGGAATCTCCTGGGCTGTCATTCCAATCCTGCTTGTGAAGCTACCACTGCCGATGGGTAGCTAAATACCCTGTCTCCTTATGTAAAACCCATCAGAGCAGAACCTTCAATGATAATGAACTTTCAATGATAATGAAATAAGGAACTAGAGTAGATAAGCATTTAGATGAACAACTAAAAATTTCAGAGCTTCAATCTACAGAAGCAGAAATATCTGATTCTGAGTTTCATACTTGTATTTTGCTTAGTTTGTCATCTTCTTTGGCAAACCAAAAGTCTATGCTTGAGTGTATTGCAGAAGTGAATCTAGATTATACAATTTCTTATTTAAATGATACTGGACTTACAAGAACAGTAGACAATCCATCTGAAAAAAATGTCAGTATTGAGAACAAGACCTGACTATAAAGAAAGGAGATGTTACATATGCTTAAGGGTTGGGCATATTGCTAAATATTGGGGCTTTCTAGATTGGCAAAAAGAAGTGTGTTCATGGCTGCATGAAACTCTAGCCTTTAGATGAGAAAAAGGGAAAGTGTGCCATGAAAACGCTTTTTTTTTTTTTTTTTTTTTTTTTGCGTTTTAGGGGAGAAGAAGCGCCTTTAAAAAGGTGCTGGTTTTCCCAGCTTCTTTTTTAAAAAACTGCAGAACAGCGCAGCTCCATCTGAAGGCTGCGGTGCAGCTGCTAAGCATTAAGGAAAAGGCAACTTCATGTCACACTTTCCTGCCAATCTAGAAAGCCCCATTGTAGATTTAAAAGTGTAGAAAATCAAAGGCCCATAGAAACAACCACTTCTACAAGAAAATTACTTTTTTGTGGACAGAAACACTTTAATAGTCATATACCAATTGGTGAAAGATTAAATAATGAACATAAGTAAAGATTTAATAACAGTGGAAATCCTCATATGAATAATTAGGTGTTTCAAATATCTCATTATTAGGGTGTAAATGAAAGACAGTATTTTCTCTCTTTGACTATTATATAGTCAAAGCTATGTGACTACAGTTAAAATCATTTTGGTAGAGCACCTTTAACATTATGAACTGATGGAGGTGGAGAGTATTGTAATGTAGACTTTTTGGGGAAAAAAGGTTTAGAGCACAAAGTAACTTTTTCCTATTCTCCACAACAGAATGAGTGCTCTGAAAAATTAAATTGAACATTACAGGAAAAGTCTAGATCTATGTTAATGCAAGCAGGACTTATGGACTGAAACAGTAGTTACAGCAACTTACTTAAATAATACAGTTCCTAGCAGAGTGACTGGTAAAACACATTTTGAAATATGATATGGTAAAAAAAAACACCTGGTTTAAAGCATATAAAACCCTTTGGTTCCAAAGTATATTCTTATATTCCAAAAGAAAAGAGAGGGAAACTTGACCCTCCAGCTGAAATTAGAGTTATTGTTGGATATCTATCTGGAGAAAAAGTGTATAGAGTTTGAGATCCTAAGACCTTTGATGTAAAATGTGTAATGTTGTATGTGTGCATGAAAGAAATATAACACAAGAAACAGTTGAGTCAATAATGACAACTTATTTGAAAAAGCAGATACTGTTTCACAAGAATTGGTCAATTGGCAAGCTGTAGATGCTGGTCAACCAGTAGTTCCACTTTCAAAGAATGCCACTATGATAGAAATTGAAGCAGGAACCAGACCAAATGAAACAGAAATAGAAAACCCAACTGTTATAAGAAAATCAGTCCTAATTAACAAAGGTAAACCTCCAGAGAGATATGGATTTTGTTTGCAAAAAAAACTTGCAAACAATAAAGGAACCATTAGTTTGGAAAGAAGTTACTAAATTACATTTCTTAGAAAGAGAAAAATGGATGAAAGTTATGGAGGAGGAAAAGCAATCTTTACAGAAAAATCAGGTTTGGACTCTTACTGAATGACCTCCCAATAGACAAGCTATTGGTAATAAATGGGTCTGTAAAATCAAATATGATCCAGATGGAAGTGTCAGTAAATACAAAACACATCTAGTTGCAAAAGAGTTTTTTTACCCTCAGAAATATGGACTAGATGACCTAGATATATTTCCACCAGTTGTTAACTATGACCCTGTACAGACCGGCCTGAAAGGCCAACCTGGGGGCAGAGTCGGGGTGTAGTGTCCCTTTAGGGCACCTTGATGCCAAGTGCTGCTCCACATGACGTGCAGTATCATGACATGCCTCCAGCGCTGCATCCAGATGTGCCACCATGACTATGGTGCCCTTTCAAGGCCAGATTGGGAACTGCTGTGTGAGGTTGCTGTGACCCCAATCTGGCCTTGAAAGGGCACCATAGTCATGGTGGCACATCTGGATGCAGCGCTGGAGGCATGTCATGATACTGCACGTCATGTTAACTCTTGTTTAAATCCTCTTTGCCCCCTAGTGTGATAAAGCAGTTAGTGTTGCAAGTTTAAGAAACATGTTTGTGGAACAGCTAAGATGTTAAATCAGCTTTTCTTAATGGAGATCTTTTAAAAGAAATTTATATGGTGCAACCTGAATGTTTTCAAAAAAAGAGAGCAAGAAAAATTTTGTTGGTAAACTTAATAAAAGTATGTATGGACTTAAGCAGCTAAAATTTGGTATGATAATTGACAGATTTTTTTGTATCAGCAAGGATTTAAACAAAGAAAGGCTGATCCTTGTTTATACATAACATACGTAGATGCTTTATTGATATGTTGTCAACACAGGGAAGACATTGAAGAGCTAGCTAAAAAAATTAAAGATGGAAATAGAAATTAAACAGCTTTGAGAAATAAAACATTATCTTAGGATGGGAACTGAAAGAATTAGTGATGCAAGTTTTAAGTCAGAAACATACAATCATTAATTTTATAGTCATTTGGTATGAATAATTGTAAAGCTGTGAGTACTCCATTGGAACCTGCCTGCCTGCAAGGAAAAAATGGACAGCTACTTGAAAATCATGGTAAATATCAAGAAACTCTTTGAGTAAAACTAAAAGACCTGATATAGAAGTAGCTGTTAATATTTTGGGCAGAAAAAACAATTTCACCAAACAATCATGACTGGTATGCTACAAAGAAACTGGCAAAATTTTTGAGAGGAACAGAAGAATAAAATTAAAATTATAATCTTCAGAAAATCTAGACTAGTTGCATATATGGACACTAGTTGGAGAGAAGAGTCAACAGACTATAATCAATTAGTAGATATTTATTCTTCTATGGCAACAACCTCATCAATTTGGACTAGTAAAAGACAGACTATTGTGGCTCAATCATCAGCTTGCATTACAATATGTAAAGAGGAAAATACTAAAGTCAGAACTATTGGATTAAAATGTCAGCTAGTAAGGGCTTTATGTCAAAAGGGAATGACTGATCTTGAATATTGTCCTATTGATAGCAGATATTTTAACTAAGGCATTGATGACACAGAAATTTAGATTGTTTCATGAAATGTCTTTAAAAAAAATATCACATTTGTCATAGAAACTTGGGCTCAGTTGGAGAACTGGAAATTTCAATTAAAGGAGCAAACAGCCATAATCATAGTCCATGATCAGCTGGAAACACAACATGCAAAAGCTTTGCCCTAGGGCAGTGGAGCTTTTTCCATAATAGTTTCTATGTAAATCTGGCAGGTATGGATAAGAAAATCTGATTCCAAAAAACAATGATATTTCAGAGAATTAAATAAAGGTAATGCCAAACTTAGAATTAGGATGTGTAGGTTTCAGAAAACAAACAGAGGACACCATTTTTGCCATTTTCCATTGATGTCAAAAATTTTCCTTCTATTATTTTTCTTGTTCATATTATCTGCAATTTCCTGATCAGCAATGCACTATCTTTATAACAAACTAATATGGAGTTTTAATTGCTGTTTTAGAATTTTACCTGACCAGGTACATAAAATCTGTAAGGGGCAGATGCCTACTATAATGTATTGAAAAGGTGGATCAATCAGACAATATGGCCTCTAAATCAATGAGACACAAGGAACACAGCAAAAGAACACAGGATGCAAATGGATATCTGAAAGCCTCTACACAGCTCGGTGTGTGCATTAAATGATAATACATCAAATGATAATGCAGAAAATAAAATCTATGCCTTGGATTACAATAATACTGTCATAAAGATAATAGAATCATAGAATTGTAAGAGACCACAAGGGCCATCCAGTCCAACCCCCTGCCATGCAGGAACTCTCAATCAAAGCATACCTGACAGATAGCCATCCAGCCTCTGCTTAAAGACCTGTAATGAAGGAGACTCCACCACACTCCAAGGGAATGTGTTCCATTGTTGAACAGCCCTTACTGTCAGTAAGTTCCTCCTAATGTTGAAGTAGAATCTCTTTTCCTACAGTTTGCATTCATTGTTCTGCGTCCTAGTCTCTGGAGAAGCAGAAAACAAGCTTGCTCCTTCCTCAATATGACATCCCTTCAAATATTTAAACAGGGCTATCATATTACCTTTTAACCTTCTCTTTTCCAGCCTAAACGTCCCCAGCTCCCTAAGTCGTTCCTCATAGGGCATGGTTTCCAGACCCTTCATCATTTTAGTCGCCCTCCTGTGGACCCGCTCCAGTTTCTCCACATCCTTTTTGAATTGTGGTGCCCAGAACTGGACACAGTATTCCAGGTGGGGCTTGACCAAAGCAGAATAGAATGGCACTATTACTTCCCTTGATCTAGACACCATACTTATATTGGTGCAGCCTAAAATTGCATTGGCCTTTTTAACTGCTGCATTGCATTGTTGACTCATTTTCAATTTATGGTTTACTTGGACTCCTAGATCCCTTTCATATGTGGTCTCGTTCAGTCAGGTGTCCCCCATCCTATATCTGTGCATTTCATTTTTCCACCCTAAGTGCAGGACCTTACATTTCTCTGTATTGAATTTCATTTTGTTAGCTTTGGCCCAGCTTTCTAGTCTATTCGGGTCATTTTGAATTTTGATCCTGTCCTCTGGGGTATTAGCTACTCCTCCTAATTTGGTGTCATCTGCAAATTTGGTAAGTAGGCCCCCAATACTGTCATCCAAGTCATTAATAAAGATATTGAATAGCACTGGGCCCAGGACAGAACCCTGTGGAACCCTACTTGTCACGTCTTTCCAGGATGAAAAGGAACCATTGTTGAGCACCCTTTCAAAACTTTTTTTTTGCAAAACTTTCTGTTTCTGTCGTTAAAATATTCTGAGCTTTCTGCCAACAAAGCAGAAATGAAGGAGTAGTGGCTAATTCCTTTCCCCAGCTTGCAATGGGAATGAATATAAAAGAAAAGAAAAGAAAAGAAAAGAAAAGAAAGCTTGGTACAGGTGCTAGGATGGTTCAGGTTTACCAGGTTTGTGGCAGAGCAATATTGGAGAGACTCCACCCTCTTGTCCAGCCACCTAGGACTCATAAGGCAGGTTTATATAAGGTCACATCACATCTCACAAAAGGAGGCTCCCTCTCAAGATCTCATGGCTCCCATGAAACCTCATGGGTATCTGCTGCATGGACAGCCTCTGCAGTCAGACAGGATGAAGTAGTGCTGCTCTTGTCTTGATCCTCACAGACACCCCTCTGGTAAGGCTTGATTGCTACATACCAGATGATCAGGAGATCATCTCTTTTGAGTCTCAAAAGTTCAAATTTTATTGGTTGTAAGGAATCCCATATAAGCCTGATATGAGACTGTTAGCCAAACCTCAAATACCGGGCAGTTCATATAAAATGGGATGCCTGGGGACTTTATTTGGATCCTTTATACTTCCACTTTCACTTTCAGCAATCCTCTCTCTTCCACCCTTTCTGTTACTGAAGCTCCACAGAGTTAAGGGCTAAAGAAGTTTCTGTTAATTCAGGGAAAGGGCATAAATAGGCTGCAATCACCTTTTGAGACCAATGCACCATTTATAACCTCAAATTACAACATCACAGAAGAATTGTTAATGCACTAGCAAAGAAATATCTGTTTATATAAGTATAGAGCTATATTTCCTTGGACAAAAGGAATGGGGATCCAATCGGTTTTATGACATCAGGGGCAAAGGCTGGATACAATAAAATTTGTATGTTTTATATATGTGCAAAAGTTGCAAATTATTTTATTTCTTTTTTTTTCTAGAGAAATACAGTTTTATATATAAACTGATCTTTCTTTGCTAGTCCATTAAGAATTCTTATGTGAGGCTATGATTTTTCTGTCAGTTCCATTTTCTGTACTAGCTTTGAATAGTATTCCCTTTTAGAGATTTGCATTGTTTGGCAATTTCAAGATGTCTGCAGTTAGCATGAATAGCATGGCCCATTTATGAAAAATGTTTCTGTGTGTCAGTCATTAAAAATGGAACCACGAGCTAATAGTGCTTATAAGGTCCATTCAGTTCAAGGTGAAGTATTTAGGCATATGTCTAATTTTCTCCCATTAAATTCAATGAGATGTAAAAATGCTGAATTTCTACTTGTTCATGCCTCATACAGCTCATTCTTGTTACAATAATTTATTCGTAGGTCAAAAAATGAAACTTTGCCTTTTATGAGGTGTATCTTTATCCACTGCAAACAAATCTTCAATTAATTCCTCATCTTCAACAATGACAAAAGCATTAGGGGATTATTTTTATTAACCTCCTTTAATTTTGTATTGTAGCTACTTTGATAACAAAAGGATTGCTAAAAAGATTTCGTTTTTATTACAAGGTGTGAGTGAATGTAATTAAACCTGTACAACAAAGTGGAAGAGAAATGACAATAATGGCTGGATAATTTTTTATAAGTTAAAAAAAAATTAAAAATAAACCTAAGTGATTTTTATAGACTTTGGAGCTATTTCAGTAGCAGACTCCACAACTAGAGACTTTCCCTGGAATCTGCTAAATTCTAAGGCTCATGGAATGTCTAGTCAGCTGGTGTCTTCCACGCTCCTCTGCAGGCCTGTAGAATACTCTTATGTTGCAATCTTGTGGCCACATGGACAGTTAGGGAAGTCAGTACTCCCATCTAAGAGTTTCAGCCTTGGAGGTGAAATTATTCAGGATCTGTCTGAAAACACTGAAATTCTGAACCATGCCAACAGCTATGAGGTCAGACTGCACAGGGAAGTCATTGAAATCTATAAACACCTAGACAACTTCAATGAGAAAGAGGAAACACTTAAAGTAAACAAGGAGCCTATACAGACGGCCCCTTCAGGGGGGGGGGGTTCTGTAGCGGCCCTTGTCATGCCAGATTGGGGCCAGGGCAACCACAGCAGCAGCCCTGAGGCCCAAATCTGGTGCTTTTCCAGGCCACCAAGAAACAGCAAAACACCACTTCTGCCTGGCCTGGAAAAGGGGTGTCCTTGGGGCTGCATGCACCTGGACACCCCAACAGGCGCAGCCATGGGAGAAAGGTTTTGGCCCCAGGACAGCTTTGCACCCGTCTGTATCGGGCCAAAGTTTGACTGGCAGTCCTGAAAAACACCAAAATTAAGACAGCCCATGCAAATTAAAACTACCCAGGGTGAGGGGGTCTCCCGGCAGATCATTAATTAAATAGACACATGGAGGACTTGCTATTCAACAACAGAACAATACAAAGATTAACATACAAATCACTTCCCCTCAACCAACAATAAAACCAAGAAGCAAAAATAAAAAAAAAGATGTTATACAAAACTAAAATAATAGGGTTTATGTTGATTACTGGAAGCTGCTTTGAAAAGGTATTTCTTCTTCTAGGTAGCCTATAAATATTCTGAGTAAAATAAAATAATAACATAACTTTCTTACAGAAGTGTATTACTTTTAGAATCCGTTCTTTTTGCTTCATTATTTACAAGGGCTGATATAATCCAAGTGAACAGTAATATTACTGCTGCTTGTTGGCCTCTCTGTTAGATAAGGGAATATGCTATTTTTGGCATGGAAGTGATATTTTGCCATCTGGAATTGGTATAGCAGACTCAATTGATGTAGCAAGGGATGAGAAAATAAGACACGTGTTTGCTAGTGGGCTTGTCGTGCTACTCCATTGATCTCTTTATCTCCTCCTGAGCAGTGTGATGCAATATATACTGTCAGCTCTTCCAATCTAAACATAAATGAACCTAGGCCCAAGAAGCAGTAACTGTTCAACAGTCATATGTTACTTCTATTGATTGTTTTAAAGAGTTATAGAATGCTATGCATGAAGCTGTTAAATTCCTTTAGCAGGATCTGCTCCATATTCACAATATATATATTACTTTGTGCATGTCTGGATCCATATATGGCCATCCTAAATAGTTTCCCACAGACAGTAATGACTAGGTATACCTTATACTAGTCATGGCTAGTGAATAAAGGGGAGTGAAAATGTTTCATTCCTTCTAGCAAAGACCCCTTTGTTATCTGCACTTGAGTGAAGAGAGATTGTATTTCCTGTTTTAACATTATATAAAAATCATTCCATGCAAAGCTTTCAATGAGAATTATTTTAATGCATGATTTCAAAGCATGCTAGTTTTCTATTCTGAGCTATTATTTTTCATCTTCAATTTGACTAGCAGACAGGAGTTAACATCTAGACAGTGCAATAAAATCAAAGAGATATTAAAAAAAACCCTTTCACAATAGTATTGAAATTGCCTAGTTGCCTGGAATGTTGTAACTTGCTTAAATCACTTCCTTAATTCTTCTTAATGACCCATCCAACAATCTACTGGAAAGCAAATGAAGACTTCAAAGACAAACTTCATTAAACAAATACGCTAAAAATTAAGCAATGACAAAGTTCTTGGAAAAGTTCTCTGAGGGATACTTAGCTTAACACATAAATTGCTAATCTACCAAGCAGAAGAAAAACATCTGTCTGTATTGAAGTTACTCATTGTTAGTCAGTAGGTCATATTTTCAGGTTCAATTAAGTGGATGAAGCAGAAGAGAATGTTGGTGGTGGTGTAAGCTGTACAGTAAAGTACTGGTAGGGACTGGTGGGATGTTTATTTTGCAGCATCTAACATAGCACACAGGGTAAGGCCAAGCCCTGTCTGAAACAGCCAGGGTACTCTGGGGCAGCCTGGAGTATCCTGGCCCTGCATCTCCCCCAACCTCTCCCCATTGCCTGACCCTCCATT
This sequence comes from Urosaurus nigricauda, assembly GCA_034509955.1. NCBI lineage: Eukaryota > Metazoa > Chordata > Lepidosauria > Squamata > Phrynosomatidae > Urosaurus > Urosaurus nigricauda. The sequence goes on along the minus strand of JAOEGL010000005.1, from coordinate 164,926,028 downwards.
TCCACACCACAGTTGCTATCTGCATGTCTCACTGAGCCACCCAGTGTTTTCACTGCTGCTGCAGGTGCTTTTTTCAGAGGTCAGACCTAGAGGCTGAGCCTTGATCATATGGCTAAGCACATCATTCTGACTTCAGAACAAGCAACCTACAGCAATGGCAGACACACTGGGTGGCTCAGTGAGATGGTCATGCAGTTGATGTAGGCATAGAGGGCTCCAGCTCTTCCCAGAAGATCTGAGTAACAGACATATTTAAAAAAATTATAAATTTTAGGGTATTATGCCCGATTCTGGTGTGGTACATACCGGATATCATTTGGACTTCTTGCACAAGACCTGGGCTTTGGGATATGTGTTGTCCAAACAGTATGATGCCAGGAAGGGAAAGGGAGGGAGATGGGCTTTCCGGCTCATGTAGACATTTTGCTGCCTAAGGTTATGAGAAAGTATTCTCAAACTCCATTTCGTGTACAGAAGCTATACATTAAATGAATGTTGCAAGGAACTCCTTTGTTGAAACAGATATGGATTTGCCTCTGGGCATAATCCAATATAACTGTTGTGATCTATACCTGTAGGGTGCAGACTATCTGAAACACACACACTATATCAGCCTGCCTGAGTCTTAAGATTGTTTGGAGTGACACTTTCTTTTGGCCCACCACCATCACAGGTGACAATAAAAGCAGCTACTCTCAGTGGCATCACAAGGGGGTGTGCAGGATTCAGACCATACTGGGTGAGTCCTCAGAGGGAGTGTCATCTGGTGAGCTGGTGGGAAATGATGCTGAAGTTTCAGATCTATTGGCTTTGGTGGGAAAAGGGTTTTCCTCCCTTTCCCACCCAGCTGCTTCCTCCTCCTCCTCCTCTAGCTCTTTGGTGGCAGCAGTAACATTGCTCAGCCAGGCAGCATGGAGGCAGGCAGGTAGGCAGGGAGAAGAGTTCCTCCTCTGCTTGCCTCTGTGCTTCCCTGTCAAGATACCAGGTTACTCTTCAGTGGTGTTGTCACTTCTTATAACCCATCTCTTTCAAGAGCTCCCTCTCCCTCCAAGGAGACAAACAGTGGTGCGAAAGTGGAGGACTTGGCCTTCCATCACCAATAAGGAGGATTTGGTGGGTTTTAATGTCCCCAATTTTTAACATCTATTTTTTCTTTAGCTGGGGTGGTGATTCTTATGTATGGGAGCCACATTAGAGCACAAGCAGGTCATTTAGAGCTGCTGCATCATAATAACTGGTGTGACATGTAAAGCCCTGTATGGCTTAGGTCTAGAAGACATTTCCACATATGAACCTGTTAGAGCCCTAAGATCTTCAGGAGAAGGCTTTCTCTAGGTCCCACCACCTTCATCTCATCTGGTGAAGACACATTAGAGAGACTTCTTAGTGGCTGTCCCCCACCCTCTGAAACTCACTTCCATGGGAGACTAAGCAGGCCTCCTCCCTTCTTTCATTTTGCTGACAAGCAAAAATATTTTTTTTATTTAGGCCAGCTTTTTAGTATATAATCACAACGGGGTGGTATATATATGAGGGATGTGTTTTAGTTATGTTTTTCAATTTTGTATGTTGTGTGCTAATATTATACTGGTTTTTAAAATATATATATTTTATTGATTTTTTTTTTTAAAAAAACATACAATATAGTATATGAAGTCACATTGTCTTAACAGGATTTCATTGTTTTTAAATGTTTATTGTAAAGTTTTTAAAAATGTTTTTATCTTGTGAACTCCCTTGGGTCCCTTTCTGGGAAAAAGGTGGCACAGAAAACAAACAAACAAACAAAACCTGTTAAGAGGGTGGAAAGAAAAACTACTCATTTTCTCCTAAATTGCTTCCATGTCACAAAAATCTGTGGCATGTAAGTGGCAGCTAAAAGGTTACATATTTCTTAAAAAACTAGGCACATCAATAACCCTCCTTCCATCCACCATCTTGAGGGAGAGAAAGGCAAGCCAGCTCCAACAGGCCTTGCCTGAAAAGAAGAAGAGCCCTCCCTCCATCCACCATCTTGAGGGAGAGAAAGTCAAGCCAGCTCCAACAGGCCTTGCCTAAAAAAAGGAAGAGCCCTCCCTCCAGTCCATCTGCCTTGGTCCAGGCCTCCAAGGGAGAGAAGATCTGCTGGACTTTGTCCCTTCCCCACCACCTCTCCCTTCTCCTTTGTGTTGTGTCTTTTTAGATCGTACGCCTGAGGGTTCAGAAATGTCTAATTAACAAATTGTAAGCCGCTCTGACAGTCTTGGCTGAAGAGTGGGGTATAAATAAAACAACATTATTATTATTATTATTATTATTATTACTACTACTACTACTACTACTATGCATATGTCTTGTTTTGAAGCAAAGCCACACTACCAAATGGATGATTCTGCTTTGATACAGGCTGTGTGTACCTTAACACATTATTTTTAAATGGAAAAAAAGCTTTTCCTATTCTTGCTGCAGCACTGCTAAATTTTGGTGGTATTGTGCAGGCTGCACAGCAAGAAGAAACTTGAGGTCACAATAAAGATTTGGAGAGACTGCATGCCATCCATGGGTTATGTTGCTAAACCTTGTTCTGAACAGTTTTGAAAGGCCTATATGTAATTCATTTCCAAACAAGAGTGTAACAGAACATGAGTAACTGTGCCTAGGCTGCCCTTGTTAGCATGGCTAGCAGCTTCTGGGAAGCCGCTGCTTGCTACCTTTGCAGGATAGCTTCAGAGGCATGTATACAAGAGATAACATTCCATGTTTTGCACTATCCTAAGAAAAGTCTTGAGCAGATTCTTAAAGTTACTTATTTGTAGTTTGTTTATTTGACTGAACCAATCTTGAAGTACAAAGCTTTCTGTGGAATTTACATTAGCCTTTGGAGATCTAATCATGATAATATTCTACATTTTGATCATAGTAAAAGTATCACTACATTTAGTAGAGAGCAAACAGGAAAGAAAATTGTGATATTCTTTACTCTTGGACTAATCTGTACCACCCCCCCCCCCCCAAAAAAAAAAGCCCAAAAGGCTTTGATAAATAAGAACTAGATTAGGAGAACAGACCATCTGTGCTTTTGGACTGTCATATTTCTCCAAAGTGGAATTCAGAAGGGACATATATTTCCATTCAGTAATAGGTTAAAGTTAGCATTATCTAGATAAAAGAGTAGGGACTAGAGAGCAGCTGAATTTACAAACTGAACTGTACAGGAAATGAAGAATATGTTTCTATCATTAGAATAATCATGCTGATTTTTAAAAGCTTTGAAGCTTTGTGCATGGGAGGGCAGGTTTTACGTTGCTCATGTGCATTGTCATCAGGTTTTAACTGTATATTCACTCAAGCTCTTACAAAGCCCTTGTCTGCAATCAGCAATTATTTATCTGCAGCTGCCACAACCAATAGATAACTGGGACTGTATTACAGGGATCATACAAAAGTGTTATAGAGTGTTTACTGGAGCCCCAGTTGAATTGTGTCCAGAAACAGATGAGCAGCCAGAGCTGAAATGATTCCTCTGCTTCTCTGGCTGCTGGTCTGTTCCTGGACACAATTCAAACTGCTGGTTATGCCTTATATGGCTTAGGTCTAGGTTGACAGATCATCTTTCCCATATGAACTTGCCCAGACTCTGGGATTCTTCAGGTGGGTTCCCTCTTTCAGTACCATTGTCTTCACAGGTACAGTTGTTGCCATAGGCTCTGAAATGCCCTCCCTAGCAAAGCTATAATGCTTCCCTTCTTTCTGTCCTTCCATCAGCAGGTGAATAGGGTTTTATTTCAACAGGCTTTAAAATTAATCATTTTGAAGGAGAGTACAGTGGATCCTTCCCATTGGAGGTGGTTTGATTCTGGAGAGGGCCTGTTGATGGGGAAAAATGTGGGAGCTCAAGATTCAATCCTTGAATGGCTAGTTTGCTGATATAGCAGACTCACTGTACTATAATTTTAAAAATACTATTTTAAACTTTTAAAATGATTTAACTGTATTTTTAAAATGTTTTGATTTAACTGTATTTTTAAAATGTTTTAATTCTAATTTAATGGTGATACTTTGTATATTTTTAATTATATTGTAATTATTGTGATTTTTAAACTACCATGAGTGTCAATCTTGGGGGAAAGGTAGTGTATGGGAGATGATGATGATGGTTGTAATGATGCCGATGCTGATTGTGATGATGTCAGATTGCAAAGCACAAGAATCTGTATCCACTCAATAAAGCCAGTTGGGAGGAGAAACCAAACAAACAAAATAAGGCTCTCCATGCAATCTGACATTTACAGAATTTGGTCTGCCTGGTAACCAGCTCAGATACCACTGAATGACAATTAGACAGTGGGGATGGTGGCTTCTAGGCTTGATACAGAGTTTTGTATATAGAGACAGCACACCACTGGACACCAGTATTTTTCCTGATGCAGAAGTACAGAGATTGCTTGAGAAGTTCCAGAAGCCTAAGAAAGGGGTGATTGGCCTCGTCCAGATCAGAAGCAACCTGAGTCTGAAAGGAAGATACTTTTTCTCTTACTAATGGGGCTTTATATTGTTTTATCTGGAATTTATGACTCTTTGTTTCCCAGAGCCCAGATGGCAAAAGAAAGGAATGGCCTTTTCCTGCACTGATATCCCTCCAGAACATCTCAACTGATAACAACAAAAACAACATATTGAATGTGGGCCTAACATCATGAGTTTTTTTTTTCCTCCTGTATGATTTTTATCACCTTTGCCTGACGAAAAAGCCAGTGGAGCTTCAAAGCTTGCTTGATGTATTTTGTACATTTTTTGTTTGTTCAATAAAGGTATCACTGTTTTGTGGATGTTGGTGTTTTACAAGAAACTGTTGCAAATGAACTTGCCTTCAAGTCCTACTTGTGACCTTTCTACAGTAAAGTGATATTACACTTTAACAGCTATGACAACATCCTATGGAATCCAGAGTGATATTTTGAAGTCTCAGCTAGAGAGTTCCAGTGCATCATCAAACTACATATCCCATAATTCCATAAGGTGCAGCCATTACAGTTAAAAGTGGAATCATGACACTTGTGATGCTGTGATTTAAAAAGGCCCTTGGTTTGGTCATATTGTTGCAGTGCCTCAAACTGGCTATCATCTCATTTCTGGGCCCAATCATGGTACTGGTTTTAACTTATAATGTTCAAAGAAGCTTGGAGATGTGATACCTTGAAGGATCATCTCTTACAAGACATTTTGTTAAGTCCAGTAACTATCTTGGTTCTGAAATTTCAAACTTCAGTGGTAAACTCAGAAAACCTTTATTCAGTGAATATAGTTCTACACCAGAGACATTAATGGTCACAACTAAACAGCAAGGCCTAATTAAACCACACACAATTTCAAACTATGATGGCCTGTTTTCTCATTTGTTACAAAAGCAAAACAACCTTGTTCTTCTTGTTTTCCCATATCACCCTCTTCTTTCTTTCTTCTTTCAGCTTTCCCAGGGAAATGACCTTAGTCTGGAGCCAAGTATATCTTCCTTTTCTCTGTTATTTCAGCACAAAGGAATATGATCAAGAACCTCTCACAATAAACACTCCACTACATATCCCATCACATTACTTCAGTATGCAAACACACATTAACCCTGATTACATCTCACAGGTCTGCATTTGCACTAAATCCATGGCAGGCATGATGCATGATGCAGCTCTTGACATATGCCTATGCAGAACCTGAGGTCATCATTGTAGTCCTGCTTCAGGTAAAGCAGGTGGCTACCAGAGGTTTTTGAAGTAGTAGCAACCTACTAATGTTCCCCAAAAATGCTCAGTCCAGTGCCTACCTTATACTTTCTTGTGTACCACAATATGCAGTTGGCCCCCCTATATGCATAGATTCTTTATCTACAGATAAACCATCCAAAATTTCAAAAAGCCAACCTTAATTTTGCCATTTTATGTAAGGGGCATCATTTTACCATGTCATTGTATTTAATGAGACTTTAGAAACCACAGATTTTGTTATCCACAGGGGGCTTGGAATGAAAGGTCCACTGTATTTATCTTTCACGGTCATTTTAGCATTTTAGTTTAATATTATTTTAAAACTGAAAATCATTTCAAGTTTAGATTTTTGAATTTTAAGACTGATGATATTCTGTTCTTACTGTTTGTTTTTCCTTCATCCCACTTTTGATTCGACGGTTTTTTGTGCCTTATTTTGCATTTTAAATGCTTGCAAAATTTTATTTTCTCATAAGTTGCTCAGAGAACTTTATGCTATTGGGAGGTAAACAAATGTTAATAAATGGATAAATAAATCTGTTTAGCCCCTGTGGAAAACAGAATGCTAGACTAAATAGGGCTGTTGGGTTGTTATTGTTTTTGTTTTGTCTGATCCACTACAAAACAGAAAACTGTGGGGAGGAACTGCTTTGAAATCTGAGATGTTGCTGTACCTTCATGCTGGACTTTTTCAGCTTATATGGGCAGATCCTGCATTGAGCAGCAGGCTGAACTGGAAGACTTCCAATGTCCCTTTCATCAGATACAGAGGAAACAGAAAGGCAACTAAGTATACCAATGGGATTCCAGTTTACTCCTTCAGCAGAACAGCATGGCCGTAATAAAAGTAAACATCAACACTACAACAATTGTACTTATTTTCTCCATTCTCTCTCTCTCTCTCTCTCTCTCTCTCTCTCTCTCTCTTTTTGTAAAGTCATTGGCACTTTTACTTAGTGTATAATAATTTGATCTGTGAATTTATTTAGATAGTCCAGTGACAAATCCCACACAACTAAATTACATTATCCTGCTACTGATGTGGTGAAATTATCTTCAGACAATTACGCCAGTGAGATACCTGGAAGTGTTCTCATTGTAAAGATGTAATGACTGTTGCAACATTTAAAATTAATATTGAAACATCTCCTTCTGCCAAACAAAAAGGAATGATTTAAGATAATTTTGTTTCCGGTTATACAGCATAATTCTGCTGAGACAAATAAGTAATAATGTGTTGCAAAATGAGGCCTCTCGGGGCCTAAATTAAGAATTTATAGGCTGAACTGTACCTAAGTAATCTTATGTAATTTGATGAGGTAGCAGCATTCTATATAATTTGCATACACACACTTTATTATACAGTAACATTCTCTCTTCATAAATCTGCATGCATAAGAATAGAAAAATGGACAATATTTCAATAGCAGTATTAATTGGTATAATGGTTACCATAATATTAAGCATGACTTTTCATTAGTTTTTAAATAGAGGCTGGATGGCCATTTGTCAGGAGTGCTTTGATTTTGTATTCCTGCATGGCAGGGGTTTGGACTGGATGGCCCTTATGGTCTCTTCCAACTCAGTTCTATGATTCTATATTTAAAGGAGGCTTTAAAAGTGTAGTAGAGTTGTTCAATGCTGTACATTTTAGTTACACATTAAAATAATCTCACCCATTTCAAATGTCTTTTTGATTGCAATTGCTATTCTGATAAACAAAATTATCAAATAACATGAAGAGGGGGACCAAAAAGGTTTGCAAAAGAGAGAAAAATGTGGGGAAACAGTGACATTAGGGGGTGAAGAAGAAACATGAGCTCAGTTTAAAGGACAGTAATATGTGATAAGGGAAGATAATAAATGCTTTTCCATGGAACCTGGAATTTCTTCTATGATACTACCCCCCGTGTCTGAAATTGCCTCCTTTTCTCTACTCTTTTGTTTATTATTTCCTCCTGTAAATTCCTTGTTGGCCATATAAGAAAACAAAGAAATAAAAGAAAGAATTACCCTCTTATGAGCACTGTGAGTAAAGTGGTGGCTTGCTGGTTGACTATATGTTTTGCATGCAGAAGATTCTAGATTTAGTCTTCTGAAATTTCTGGATTACATAATTTAATTTGATACAAGGAGAGAGACACTGTCAGTGCAAGCAGAAATTGCACAGCTAGATTGAAAAAAAGGACTGACCCACAGCTAACAAGAACCCCTTCTCCTCCTCCTAACATGAATTTATGATCAACAATAACACCAAAGTCTTTTTCACATAGCTCAGCAGTACTACAGTTGAAAAATAGTTTGGGATTATTGTTGGTCTTTAATTTAACAAAAGCCAGCAGTCTCATGATGCAGCAAAGAAGGCGAACAGCATTATAGTAGAAGCATAGTTGGAATTAAGTTGAGGGAAGTAATAGCCCCACTATACTCTGTGCTGGTCAGGCCTCATAAGGAATACAGTGTTCAGTTCTAGACGCCTTATTTTAAGGATATATAGAAGTTGGAGCAGGTTCAGAGAAAGGCAACAAGGATGATAAGAGGCATGATGAACAAAACATATGAGGAAGGCTTGGAGGAGCTGGTCAAAAACTTAGTGAAGAGAAGACTGAGGATTGACATGATTCTATTCTTTAACTGCCTCAAAAGCTGTAACAGCAAGAAGGGGGAAGACCTGTTTTATGTCATCCCAGAGATTAGGACCAGGTTTTAAATTACAGGAAAGTGGATTTTGGCTGAACATTTGAAGGAAATTATTGACAGTAGGTGTGGTTCAGAGATGTGGTGGGGTCTCCTTCCATGGATGCCTTCAAAAAGAGGCTGCACAGCTACCTGCTGGGGATACATTAGCTGGAAATCCTGCATTGAGCAGGGATGGACTTGATGACCTGCCAACTTGATGAATCTATTATTATTCTTAACTATAAATCTTCTGTTCAGACTTTCAAAATCTGAAAAATATTTAGCATCCTGCTTCAAATTGTTGTTGTTGTATTAAATAATCAACTATAATGAGTTTATGGGAATTTTTTTACAAGGTTTGTCAGAAGAACCTTTGATCAGACTCACAGTTGGCCTATTAAACAAAAAGGTTATACAGCAAAGATATTAACATTATGAATGGAAGGAATTGGTGAACAGACTTCATTTATTGCAGTTAGTTGGGTTTTGGCACAACCAAGGCAGAGCTTTGGATGTTAATTTGATCTTATTACATGTGAAATGTTTTGGACAAGCCCCAACATCTAACTGAATCTGAAATCATGATGCTCTGGGCATTTCTCACGTACACACCCTCTTGAAAATGTTTGTGAAATACTTCATGAAATCATTAGAATATGTGAGAGTTTTCTCCTTGTTGACATCAAAAGAACAGGGTGTTTTCCATGTCAGCTGCCAAAACACACTGTTTTACTATATGTCTATCACCAGCACAGAAAAAGAATTCTTAGTTAAGGTAGAGCAAATTTATACTCCTAGGAGAAGCACTGATATTATTTGCTGATTATTCTGTTGAGGTGATTGTGTGATGCTAAATTATCTGACATTGCAATTTTATTATGGGCATCTGGTGCAAATGGACACCGCTTCATGCCCATTTACTGCAGATGGGGATCTGAATGTTATACACATTAGGAGGGAACCATTTGCAGTTCCATTCCTGAATACTGTTGCTTGTTTGAAGATACCTTTTCAAAGTGTGGATTTTTATAATAGCTGATATTTTCCAAGTCTTCAACCCCAAAACTCAGAACTGCTGTGCTGATTATTTTTCACTATTCCCTTCTCATTTATTGTTACTCTGGTAATGCATACATCTATCTATCATGCATAGATATATCCTGTGTGGTAAATCTGCTGCTTTGGCATTCAGTTTGAAGCACTGGGGAGTACTTCTTGAAGGGCAAGGGATGGAACACCATTTTCAGAAGTTGTGTGCAACACATCTCATAAAGAGATTTATTCCCAAAAGGTATTGTACTGTTGTAACAGATAATAATCAACACTCTTCCTCAGTTTATTGTGGCATTATTGTGGAAGAATATTGCATCAGATGCATACAGTTTAGACGAATGGTAGAGAGATATACATAAGTTCAAATGGAAAGGAAATCAGTTTTATGCAGTAAGCCTGAAGAACAAATAAACCAAGAGAATCAAAATAAGGTGTGTCCTTCCAGTCCTTTGCATTACTTAGGTGAATTTAAGACAGAGTCAAGAGCAGACATGTTCCACTCCCATAACAATTAAATTATAATGTGCCTCAAACTGGTGGATGGTGAATATAATATCCTAAACTTCTTCATACATCACACAAAGGGTATCTAGTTCGTGAAAACTTATGCTGTGGTAATATTAGAAGTCTTTAGGTTTCTAAATATACACTTATTGTCTGTGTTCTGTACAGTCTGTATGTGCAGTTATTCCACATATGAATCAGAACACCCTTTGATTCCTTTCATAAGTATTCTTTCTGCTTTGACAAATGTGAACAACTGAAATAAAACAAATAAATCCCGCATTCTGGGATTTTCTGACTCATTATGACTACCATGGGACTGGACAAGCTTGTGGGCCACTAAACCATACACAATCCTTGTATGGTGCTTAGCACCAACTGGATCATTCTCTTTGTTTTGTTTTGATTCTCCTTCAAACTGCAAAATGGGGAAGGGATCTTGGGCTTGTGGAAGTCTACAGCTGGTGATGGATTTAACTTGATGACTGTAAATCTACAGCATAGAACTCTTGAGAACTCTCATTTTATCAGGAAGGGATAGAAGAGCTCTTTGCTGATACCTTGATTTTTCAAGCCTCCAGTTTCAAATCTGTAAAATTAACTGGGACATTTTCTATTTATTAGAATCTAAGCTATGTTTCTCCTCTTTGAGGTTCCTGTATTTATTTTCAGGATATTTTTTCTCATAAAATGCCCACCATTGCTTCACTTCATCTTTGTCTTGTGGCATCAAAATGAGAATGACATTAATCACTGAAACACCTGTACCTGATCGTGTATGTCAAGATAAACATAACTGGATTTATTGCCTAGCTATACTCAATGATGAAGCAAGATTTTGTTTATGACAGACAAAATATGATGAAACAAATAAGTTGCTATGATTTGGGTAGAAAAACAAGACATTGAGGAAGACCTACAAAGTTTCTCAGATAAATACCAATAGAGAGACTTTTAATCTAGCATCGTGTAGTTCTTACATAGTTCATAAGCAGTATCTTCCATAGAATTTTAAAGAAAATATTGATTTCTGACAATAGCATCAGAAACTATCCAGTAATACCTGCTACCATTTAGAGTATATAATACAGCCCTATTTCCCTTCAATTCCAAAGATGTACATTTGAGAACCATGCTTATATGCCCTCCAAATATCCCAGCTTGGCCCAATTAGTCTTCTGATTTCTCACATTCTCAGTTGTTTTAAAAATATCCCAGTTCCTATGCACTTCTACTTTCCCCTTTGTTCCTGGCTTACTTTAATTGGTGAAAATGAGTCCAAAGAGCTAAAGCAGTTTGCACTCAGTTAACTCAACAGGTGGGAAAGAAGAAGATGGGGTGGAATGTTGTTCCTCCCAGTAGCCTCTTATTTACTTAGCAAATGGAATAAAGAAGAATCAACATCTCTCAAAGAGTTATGGAGTAGATCACCTGCAGACCTTCATAGTTTTGTCCTTTCTGGTAAATATACCATTCTAAGTAATCGCTCTGAACCTAATCGTTTTCTACCAAAACTGTACTGTGCCTGCCTTCAAGACAGAAGCTATGTTTCCAAGGATTATTAAGGACAATGCAATCTGCCCTCCCCTTATATAGGGGATCTGTTCTGTGTATGCTTGCACCCCATGGCATGCACCATTCATTTAATAGTACTGCGGCTTCAGTGTAAGCTGAAAACTGTGTAAGGGAAGCTCTCCTGGTGCAGGCTGACTGTTCAAAGGCCCAAAACAGACAGGCAGATAGGAGCAGGTTCTAGCTGCTTCGGGGGCATGACATTTAGATGAAACATGTCCCTAGAGTGCCTGGAAGCTGTGCCAGGGTTTGTGCTGGGGCCAACTAAGCTGGCCCAAAACCATCCCCCAAACTTGCAAATCTTATTTGCTCCTTTGCACAATCCATTTGGGACTGCAGCAGCAGGTGCCCTTGGGACAGTGGCTTCCGTTCCCTGCAGTTCAGGGTGATTAGTTTGGGAGTATCCTCTGGGTACTCCTTCCTGCTCATCTGTTTTGCTTCCATGTTTCCTGAATGAATCCAGTCCAGACATACACAGCCTGCTGTTCAGGGCTTGCAAGTTGATCCCTAAGATCTTCATTGGTCTCCTGCTGCTCTTGTTTCAACATTGAATTTTTCCCTTGCTGCATCTTTTTGTGCTTTCATGCACCAATACAGTAAATAGATAACCTAGCATTGTCAGTGTTAGGAGCCTGTGACTCACTGACTGTTGGTTTGCATATTGCTTTATATGAGGATAGATAACACCATATAGTGACAGTGTATTTCATAGCTTGCTGATCTTCACTCTCTATTCTACAGGTATTTTGTCACTACTGTTTCTCTTCCTCAAGACTCTGTTTTTAATTATGCAAAAATTTTAGTAGTAAATCTACTTTTTTAAAAAACAAAACTAAGCTTATTTATGTGCTCTGCTAGATTCCAGTGGGTTGGTGGGCTGGAGTTTTTTGTGGTTCAGCTTCTGCCTTGTCAGTTGATTGCTCTTCTTAAAAGACCCATCACGATCTCTCACATTTCACAACGAGGTAAGAATAAGTGGATGAAAAATTTCTCCTTTCACTTCTATATAATTTATTTTCCATGTGTTCCACTTTTCTCTGTATACTAAAGCATTGCAGGTGATAGAGAAGGCTCTCTGTCTTGTTACTGCCAGAAACAAGAAATTCTGCAGAATACATTGTGTGTGCATGCATGAATATGTGGAAATATAAATAGTTATGGTCTCCAGCCTCTCAGCCAGCATCATATGTAGATATTGGAGTTAAAGGGTTGCATATTTCTTTGCCTTCTATGTATATAACTTATCCTAATCTTTTATGTATCTATTTTTCTTCAGTATGCAATGTTACAGTGTTTATGTGTATAGATCTGGCTTCAGCCTGTAATCCATACCAATTTTGAACTTTTAAAATAAGAAAGCTATTATTATGGTTAAACATAGGGAGAGACTGAAAAAGCACACAAAATTGTAAGAAAGGGTTGTTGTTGTTGTTGTTTTAAAAAAGTTATATATTTTCTATGTGTAATAAAAAAGATTCAATATTTATATTAATGTTCAGCTTAGTTCAGCCACCTAAATCAAAAACAGTAAAGTTCTGAAAATCTCCATGAATGGAGATTCAAAATTTTCCACAGGAAGCAAGTCTGCTCCCACTCCTCTCTCTGGAAACCATGCCAGGACATAAGGGCGCATTGATCAAATAAGTATCCAGAAAGTCTGAGTTAATTTAAGATGCTAATTTAGAATCATAGTATGATTACAAGACTCCCATGAGCAGTGATAATCCATCCTCTGAAACTAGAATTGACTTGCATTAACAGATCAATAATGTGCACCAAGAAGTCATCACTTGACTTTTTCATAAAATTAGAAGGTCCAACTGGCATTTAACAAACACCTCAAACAGTGCTATCTAGACTGAAAGGGCTGGTAATCACTATGAAAATCACTTTCTCCAGTGAGCATGCTATATTTATAAGACAAAGGCTGTGTGTATAATTTATCAGCTTTCTTATATAATACCTGAGGGCCGGGCTGGAATTACAGATGGCTTATCATACTGAAAAGGATCAAGAACTTTTCCTGCCACAGGCCTTAGCTCTTCAAGGATGATAGAAAAATAATGGCATGAGGTATATCACCTTCCTAGGCTGACTTCTACTACTGACTAAAGGAGAAATAAAGTTGTTCAGTGATTAAGGATCTCACATTATAGAAAAATGGCAAAAGACACACATATTAAATTGCACACATTTTAAGGAAATATTTAGCAACATGAGATCTTGAGCCTGCACTGGATTCTCAACCTTAAGTTGATGGATTCATTGATGACTAGGATAAAGATTCAGCTTGGTTATATGTGTAACTGGAGGGATTAGCAAAGGATTGTTTTGAATAGCAATATGTCATGCAACTTCAGATTATGTAGACTTCTCTACAACTAACAATCTTTCCAGGTAAGATTCAGAATTCATAAAATTAATTTTGAATATTAATGCACTGCAGTTGCAGTTCTTAGGGGTTACAAATCACATGCTACAAATCACTAGTCTGTGGTATGAAACACATTGTAGTAGTGAGCCAACTTTCACTAGGCAGAAAAGTAACTAAAAATCCAGCAAATTTTTATCTTTTATTTTGGCACAGTTGTAATGTATCTTAACTATACATTGATTATTGCAAGAAAGTAACTAACTACAAATAAATTAGTTCCAAGCTATGTTATGGACTGATCTGCCTAACAATTTTCCACAACACACAGTAAAAACAGACCTGGTCATAGTAAAAGATTCCAGATACTGGTTGCTCTTGTTCTTTGCCACAGACCTCCACCACCTTGGCTTGTCTTTAGCCCATTTCCCTTGTCTCATTCCCATAACATTTTTCTGCTATCTTGAGAGAACCCATGCCCAAGATACATGTCCAGATAGGTGACATAAATGGCCATCATAGGAAGAGCTGCATAGAGGAGTTCTGATATCCATGGTGTTTGTGCTACTATTGGAACACAGAAAAAGGAGAGATGAGGGAAATGTCAGAGAAATACAGAGTTGAGATGTATATATACCCTGTACATGGTAGTAAATGTCATTGTCAAGCTTGTGAAAACAGATTTCACTGTAAAAGTTAAACAGGTTCACAGCAATCTAAGCTGAGTCTGGGCCATGGTGTTACATAACAGTTTCTCTCCTTCTCTTTCAAACCCTCCCTCCTTCCCCCTTTTCTACAATGCTGAATGTTAGCACTGACAGTGTGGCAAAAATACCTGTTATGCTAGACTTTCTTCTGAGTAAACCACAACAGTGGATGAAGAAAGAAAACTGTGGGAAAGGAAGAGTAGACTGCCATTCTCGTCACTGAATATATTCCTCCTACAACTATTCTTACCGCAGATTGATGAAAACATCTAGAAGCATTTAAACACTTTGTAATGAAACATACATGGTAATTTTTCACTTTGCATGAGACTCAGATTTTTTTAGAGAAAAAAAATCATTAGATCTCTATCTCTATTCTCTGACCTGGGTTTTTTTATTTTATTTTATTTTATTTTTTATTTTATTTTATTTTTTAATGTCTGGGAACATCTCTATCTTTTCTCAAGTCCACCCACATAAGAATCCAGTACTGATATTAGGCACTAGTTTAAAATTTGAACAGCTTCCTTGGAAGTCTGAATCCTTGTACCAAAACTTCAAACTGTTGTTGAGGTATCTTTAGCATGCTTGTGATTCACAGGTGATCTGATAACTGAAAAGCTTCCATGGAGCAGGAGGGCAGGACTCTTCCCATTGGAGTACCAGCAGCAGATGATGCCTTCAATCATCCAGGTCATTGTACATAATACTTAAAGCCCAAAAAAAATGGGGAGGAGGACATATGCACCAGAAAATTCTACAAGTCCCTCTCTCCATGCCTGGTAGTAGACATTAATGACACTCCCAATTTACCGCTCTTTCATGATACCCTAACACTGCTGCATGAGACAGATACTTCATTCCAGCAAATGCTAGAAAGTCCCATGCTCTGAACTATGGCAGATTTGAGGAGAGTTTAATAGTTTAGCTTACTTCTTATGGATTCACTCATAGAAAATCTCACCACAGCAGAAGGCACTGATCATCCGGGACATAGTGAAGAACATACTAAGGCAAATGTTCATACCTTTCTATCATTAAATAACTTTTTCTTTTGTATGACTTGGAACCAAAACAAGTCTTCATTCAAACTTCATTAAAGTTTATCTTTTCTAAGGAAGATTGTTTTTCCAGAAAAATCTTGAGGCACACAAAGATATCTTAATGCTCTGTACATCCCCATTCATAGTTTCTCTGTTCACCTTCATGCCTGTGCTCTGCTTGATATACAGTACTTGTAGACCTGAGATGAACTTTTTTTTATCCATTCACTTTTAACAGTAAAGGTTATTTTCTCAGATGGTCACCAAGTAGCTGCAATTACAGCTTCTTCTGCTGGAGAAATTTTTCTAAGACACTAATGGCAAAAGACACAGGAAGAGCAATAGAAACACAGCATGTTTTTTCAAGCTGGCAACCAGCTACACAGTAGTGGACCAAAAAGTCTATGCCATTTTTTTTTGTTACAATCTATTTCTAGTTTTCTTTCCCTTCTTTTTTTTTTTTTTAAATGCTGACCAGTAGTATAAAAATGGAAAAATATACACCTGTGGACACTGAGATAAGAATCATTTTCAATGTAAAAAATAAAATAAAATAAATTGAGTCACTAGTATGCCACTTATGGGTTGGTAGCCATACTGTGAAAGAAATTCTAGTAAAACCTGTCAAGAAAAGCATTCAACATGCTGATTTGGAAATCCACAGTGGTGGAAGATTTTATCATTATTAAAACTGGATTTTGACAACAACTCAGGTCTACATCTTGAAAAGAAACCAGTAGCTCTGTAAAAGAGGAAAGAAGACAATCAAGCAATAAACTTTTACTGACAGATAGCAGTGACTGATTCATTTTCATTGACTCATTGTCCTCAGTTGTACATAATGCTAGCTATACTCCCTAGCTTCAATCTCAAAAAATTATTTCTCTCTGTTCTGCCTCTTCATTTTTTTTGTTCCACTGGATTTTTTCCCCCAATTGGAAGCTCAACAAACAACAGACCACAAACCAAATTTATAAAAACAGAAGAAGCCCTTTCCCTGTTCATCATCCACTTGTTCCCTGAATGCAAGAATTCTCAAAATGCCTTTGAGAGTAGTGGGGGTGTGGGGGTGTGGGGGGGGGGGTAACTGGTGATGGAGAGGAACTGCTAGTTACAGAAAAACATGTAATTTTTCAATGGGAGTGTTTTGCTTAATTCTCAGTCTTTCAGGCACATTTTTGTGCTATCAATAGGGAGGAATAAGCTATGCCAGTTATAGGCTGGCACAGCTGAGAAACTCAGTCTAGGATACTGGATAGAAGTGTGTGTGTGGGGGGGGGGGGGGGAGAGACAGTTGTGGACTCAACAAAGCCAAATCCATCTCTGATCCATTCATATACATTTGGTAACCTTACATTTCCTATTCTTGTTCAGTGCTTAGTAAAACAATTTTGAACTATGTTACACAGAATTCCTCACCCAGCATGGACAAGGAGCTATGGGTAATGTCATCCAAAAAGGTATTTTTTCCAAGCTGTGCTGCTGATGTAAACATTCCATAAAGTCATTAATTTTCCACAGGTTTCTATATGAAGCTGAGCTCGTGTGATAGACAGAGCTCCATTCTCTACTAATCAAGCTTATCTTTAACAGAAGAAATCCACTCCCCCCCCCCCAAGTCTCCAATGCATGTCTCAGTCAATGGATCTGGATTGGTATATCTGAATTTAGGTTTACAGCACAATATTTCAATGCATATTAAGAAGTAATCTCTATTGTGACAAATAATTATAGGGGCTCCTCAAGCAGCGGAAGTGGGCTGAGAACCATTGAGGCAGTCCTACTAGCACCCTGAATCCCTCCTTCAGCTGGCTTTGCAGGAGAATGGCAGCAGAGCACTAACTGGGAGATCAGTGTGAGATCCAACAGTGCACCACACAGGAGGCTAAGTCACTCTCCTGGGGGGCTTGGATTATTTCTATTAGGACTCCTCGTTGGGTTTTGTTGGTACATTCAGGTTGGGGAGGCCCCTAAGGTTGGAATTTTAGGCTGCATCAATAGAAGTATAGTATCTAGATCAAGGGAAGTAATAGTCCCACTCTATTCTGGTTTGGTTAGGCCCCATCTGGAATATTGTGTCCAGTTCTGGGCACCACAGTTCAAAAAGGATGTTAACAAGCTGGAGCATGTCCAGAGGAGGGCAACTAATTTTGTGAAGGGTCTTGAAACCATGCCCCTTTGCCCTATGAGGAACGACTTAGGGAGCTAGGGATGTTTAGCCTGGAGAAGAGAAGGTTAAGAGGTTATTTGATAACCCTGTTTAAATATTTGAAGGGATGACATATTGAAGAGGTAGCAAGCTTGTTTTCTGCTGCTCCAGAGACTAGGACCCAGAACAATGGATGCAAGCTCCAGGAAAAGAGATTCCACCCCAACATTAGGAGGAACTTCCTGACAGTAAGGACTGTTTGACAGTGGAACAGACTCTCTCAGAGTGTGGTGGAGTCTCCTTCCTTAGAGGTCTTTAAGCAGAGGCTGGATGGCCATCTGTTGGGGATGCTTTGATTGAGAGTTCCTGCATGGCAGGAGGTTGGACTGGATAGCCCTTGTGGTCTCTTCCAATTCTATGATTCTATGACCTCCAAGCAGGGGTTTTGGCCTGTTTAGCTGGCCATGTGAGGGATAGAGGCTAAGCATAGGCTTGCCCCATATCTGTGTCATAGGTGTGTGTGTGTGGGGGGGGGGGGAGATAGAGGTTCAGGTGAATACCTTGGCACCCTCCAAAAGTATGAAGTTGAGCCTCTGGAACTCACCTTTAGGTCTTGTGACTAAATAGGGAGGGAAAGAGACTTGCCTTGCGGCTGGCCCAAGACTCACTTAAGTGGGGCAGTCTGGCTGGACAGGGAGTAACCCACTTCTGGATTGCCCTTGGGGCTCAGGTGTTTTTACCTGTGGGAAGCTGGAGAATTGCTCTGGGAGAAGGCCATCTGCTAGCTATTCCTGCATGAGTTTCTCCCCCCCCATCTTTTTTTTTTTTTGGTACATTTCAAAGAAATAAAGTTAAATAAGTTGAGTTAGATAAAGTTGCCCATTTTATAACCCAGTTCTCTGTGTCTGGTCTTGTTATTCACAGGGGTTGGTCAGCAAATGACAAGCAAGGTGGACACATATTAAAACAATCCACATTTAAAATTCGTCATTTGAAATTAACATTTAAAAAATCATCTGGATAAGCCTGCTGTAATATTATAATACAGATCATGGCAGGAATCTGGATTAGGTATGAGCAGTATTTGAGGGTGGGATGCCTGCCTTATTATATCCTCAAACCCACAGGTTGGGTGTAGATTGCACCCTGTACCACTAAAATTACTTTAGCTTTTAAGCAGGACATAAGACAAGCATGCACCTTGTTTCCAGGGCTGTTTGTGCTTTCAGGTGGACTATTCACCTTGAAAACTATCTTGCCTCTCCCTTACATACCTTACTTTTAAAGAACAGTAACAACAACATACACTACCCAATTTGGGCAGCATAGTAGCAACTCTGATAGAAACAGTGGGGAATGCATAAATGGATAATGTGGTCCACATGTTTGTCAGTCTTGATTTAAACAATTGAATTAGTAGAACATGAAGAGGGAGGATCATTAGAAGAAAAAAAGAGAGAGTAATAACAACACTGCTATTAATGACTGTTGTCACCCAGACTACCTGTTGGGGTAGGGGGACATTACTGAGCAAGTCACTTTTCAATTTAAGTCATATCAGGAGACTGCTGCTTCTTTCTTATCTTTGTTTTATTTTGATCTCAAGACCCTAGAGTCTAGGGATTCACTTGAGTTTTGATGAACCCTGTCTTGCTACTGAAAGAAGTCAATGATATGGCCTTTGAAAGATGTGTTAATATGCTGTATGCATTTTAGAATCACTCTTTGTTCATTGAAAATGTTTTTGAAGTTTGTAACATGGTGCCAACCTCTTGCCTAGATTTCACTATTTCTGCTGCCCAATAAAATAAAATCTGATGGTGCTGCTAGTATTACTTTTGTGGGGAAACCTTTTTTTTCAGTCACAGCAAACCTTTTTTTAACTAGAGAAGCATCACAGGAGCTGAAGATCTAAGTTTGCTACCAGTAATGGCTTCAGTTTCAAAAGCAATGTGAGCACTAAGTTAGACCACTAATGTCAACAGGAGATATCTCTCTTGACCCTTTGAATATCAGTCCAATGCATAGTTTCCTTCATCTGCACTTTTCTTATATGTGAAAGCTAATTAAATATGGCTGTTATTTCTCAAAGCCATGACATTCTCTTAAACACTATTAGAAAATTATTCTAAGCCTTCTCTAGATGTTTGATAAGGTGGAATGCAATAGTTTATCACATGAAAGATACAAAACCATAAACTGTTCTGTGGCTTCTGCAGATTATTATCTATAGACACAGATTAAAAGTACACAATGGAATTTTGCAACAGCAAAAAGACCCTAAGAAATCTCTACATGTTTTCTTCAAAGTGAGGGCAGTACTCTTTGCAAAACTACTTTGAAGCCAAAACCTCATCAGTTTCCTGAGACCTTGCATCCTGGTGCTGCATTTATTACTTGCAAAGGATGGATTTCCCATTATAAAAGAACACTCCAAAATAAGACAGCATGTTCAGTTCTAATGAGTTAAGTGACACTTTTGACTGACATTTCCTATGTAGTGGCAAATCAACTCTCAACAGAAAACTAAACTCGGGTTAAAAGGAAGGAAATCCGTATTGCTTGCTCTCAGAAATTCCTGCCCTCATATTCTTTGTGCCTTGTTGAAAAAGTAGAATTTGACTATTTTAAAAACTTTTGGAAATCACAGAGTCATATTTAAAGTACAATGTGTCCTATTAGAAAGGAATTGATATAAAAAATGATGATGTCAGGACATTGAAGAATGGCATCTATGGTACTAATACACTAAAATTTAACATGAGCCAAAAAAAATCCCTTCCTCAACCTTCTATTTTTGTTCTTTAGAAATGGTTAAAACGAAAAGAATGATAGGAAGCAATTTCACTGTTGTTTCCTCTCTGAATTCTTCCATCTGTTTTTCCATTGGCCAGAATGAAGTCACCAAGCATCTAAGTATGAAGCATCATCATCATCATTATCATCATCATCATCATCATCACCATCATCAAATATTGAAAGGTCAACACTACTCTTCTATCAGTCCTACTGGATTCTACTGAATATGCTCCATGGGAACTAAAAAATGTTTCAAAAAATAAGATTGCTGTCCTAAGAATGTAGGATAGCTGGGATCAGCTGCTGTCTTGAGTGAGGAGGCTTTAGATGTTGGAAGAAAAGAGGCATCAACACTTGCATTTTGTAATTAGAGCTCTGAAGTGTGTGTGTTCCTGCCTTTTGGTTTTCACCTCTCTTTTTCTTCATCTATGTGTTTGAGCCTTTTTTGCTTCCTGCCTGCCTACTGAGATCACTTTCCCCTTCCTGCAGAGTTAGTCTTTTTATGACCCTTTGTATGTAAGGAACCATCCATGAGACTCTCACCTTAGGATGCTTCACATTCACATATAAGAGTCAGCTTTAAGGACTCTCATACTAAAGTATAGGTAATTGCCTTTTATCTATCTCTTTTCCTATCCTAGATGTTTTTTTTCTGTAACAATAAACATACATTTTACTTTTTAACCTTATCAGAACATCCTGTCTATTTCTATCCTGTTTTTGTACCACAAGCTCACATATATTACTAAATACACTTGTCCCTCCATATTCGCTAGGGTTAAGGGATCAAAATCCCTGCGAATATGGAAAAACTGCAAATAACAAAAACACCATGTTTTTACCTAAGAGGACACCTCTCTAGGAGTCTCTAGGCCCTCCAGTGCAACTCTGTGGTCAATGTCCAACATACACTAACCATATAACTGCAATGGAGCTACCAATGCCTAGTAGAGTACTGTATTCTTCTGGGAATCTCTAGGTCTTTCAGTGCAGCTTTTAGTTAAAAGATGACAATAGAGATGCACTGGAGGACCTAGATAATCCTAGAGAGAACATATTAATCAACTCTGAATAATCAAGTCCACAAATATCAAAGCTGCAAATATGGAGGGATGAGTGTACACTGAACTCTTCTTAACAGAAATACTAAACTTCCTATTGTTGAGATCGGAGATTATTGCATGAAGCTTCCCTCCTGATGCTGTTGTGGCAGCTTTTTAAATACCCAAAACAGCAATGATTGTTATCACAATTGCAAATTAATAACAGGTTGGTAATGTATCTTATTGCACTACTGTTCCCTTCACTCATCAGCCAACTGAGAATTATTGGGAACGATCGCCCCAGATAAGGTGGTGGGGAGAAGGAAAGCATGGAAGAATTTTTTCAGAAAGCAATCCAACAATCCATCCTGTTTTCAGGCACACAGAAAGAGTTCTGCAACCTTTCAGAAGCTTTATCACCATAGGCAGCACCTTTGCGCCTATCGGGAAGCATTGCATGCAGTGTGGAGATCCTTCTGCTCTGCACGCATTGCGTCTGCACAGTCCCACCCAGCAGAGCTGTTTAAGGTGGTTAGGGGAGCTGATGCAGGTCCCCCCTGCTCCAAATCCCCTACTCAACCCTTCAACAGCTTGCTGTGATGAGTTTAACATCTACTTTGCAGATAAAATCTCTTGGATAAGGGCCGACTTGGACGCCAACTTTTCACCAGTATCCGCAAATGAGGTATCCAACAACTCCGCTGCTGTCATTTTACTGGATGAGTGTCAATCTGTGAGTACTGATGAAGTGGACAAGCTCCTTGGAAGCGTGAGGAAGACGACTTGCTCTCTCGATCCATGCCCATCTTGGCTGGTCGCCCAGAGAGGTGACACATTGAAGACATTCCTTCGGGATGTAGTCAATGTGTCTCTTAGGAAAGGTGTCATTCCATCCTGCCTGAAGGAGGCGGCAGTAAAAACCTCTCCTGAAGAAAATTTCCCTTGAACCCCTGGACAGAAACAACTACAGACCAGTTTCCTTGCTGCTATTTTTAAGCAAGGTGATTGAGAGAGCTGTCGCCTCCCACTCCAAGCTGTCTTGGATGAAATCTATTACCTCAATCCATTTCAAACTGGCTTCCAGGCAGGATATGGAGTTGAGACCACCATGGTTGCTCTGACAGATGACCTCCATTTGAACATAGACAGGGGTAGTGTGACCCTGCTGATGCTCTTGGATCTCTCAGCGGCATTCGATACTATAGACCAATCCATCCTTTTGGATCAGCTGAGAGAGATGGGCGTGGGGGACACTGCGTTGCAGTGGTTCCGTTCCTTCCTCTCTGGCAGGTCCCAAAGGGTGAGGCTCGGGTACAGTTGCTCCTCCAAAATTGAGCTTAATTGTGGCATCCCTCAGGGCGCCATCCTGTCGCCGATGCTATTTAACATCTATATGAAGCCGCTGGGTGAGAACATCCAGAG
Source organism: Urosaurus nigricauda (assembly GCA_034509955.1). Taxonomy (NCBI): domain Eukaryota; kingdom Metazoa; phylum Chordata; class Lepidosauria; order Squamata; family Phrynosomatidae; genus Urosaurus; species Urosaurus nigricauda. Next base: position 164,902,948 of record JAOEGL010000005.1, on the reverse strand, counting down.
GCATGAAGCACAGTGTCATCAGTACGCTGATGACACTCAAATCTACTTCTCCATGACTAGATCATCTGCTCAGACCACAGATGGTGTCTCCCCTCTCAATGATTGCCTTGCGGCAGTAATGGAATGGATGAGGGAAAACAGATTCAGGCAAAATCCAGACAAAACAGAGGTACTGACAGTCACAGGCCTGAAACCAGGTCTGGGAATACAACTCCCAGGCCTAGACGGAGTCACACTCTTCTTGAAGTACTCTGTTCGCAGTCTGGGGGTATTTCTAGATTCGTCGCTTCACATGACTAGTCAGGTGAATGCGATGGTCAGGAGTGCCTATTATCTGCTTCAGCTGATACACCAGCTGCACCCCTTCCTGGATATGAGGGACCTGGAGACTTTGGTACATGCTTTGGTTACCTCATGTTTGGATTACTGTAACACGCTCTACATGGGGCTACCCTTGTGCTTAACTCGGAAACTTCAGCTAGTCCAAAACATGGCAGCCAGGCTAATCACTGGAACACTGAGGAGAGAACACATAACACCCGTGCTCAAGTCTCTCCACTGGCTGCTGATTAGTTTCTGGGCACAGTACAAGGTGCTGGTTTTAACCTTTAAAGCCCTACATGGCTCGGGTCCATCCTATCTCAGGGACCGTCTCTTCCCATATGAGCCCTCTCTCATGCTCCAGTCCTCTGGGAGGGATCTGCTACAACCCATTAAGACCAGACTATCGCAGACCTCTCAGAGGGCCTTCTCTGCCATCGCTCCCAGACTGTGGAATGACCTGCCAGATAAGATGCGTCTTATTACGACCCTAGATGGCTTTTAAAAAGCCACTAAGATGCATCTCTTCCAGCAGGCCTTTCCAGACAGCGGCTGACCTTCCCTGGTCTCCAAGACACCTATCCAGCCTTCCCCAGCCACATCTGATATCATCTCAAGGCTGCCCATAAATCTGGATTTGGATATATTGTATTTTTTTAATGTTGTTGTTTTAACCTTGTGCTAGTTTAATCTTATTTTAAGGGGTAGGAGGAGGGATTGGGATGTAACATTTTAATTGTACTTGTTTTTAAATGTTGTACCCCTCCCTGATTGCTCGCTCAGAAGGGCGGGTTATAAATTATTATTATCATCATCATCATCATCATCATCATCTCTTCCCTGCCCCACCCCATTTTCTCCCCAGCCAGACAGGCTAGCCTCTATGTGCCTGAAACCAGGAAAGGGTTGCTGGATTGCTTTCTGACAAATGGGTTAACAGCAGGAATGACAGATGGGATTTTCCCATTCTTTGAAAGCTATAGGAGAAGCATGGAATTACTGCAGGATATCTACTGCCTGGGCATGAGGCAGTGTGGTAGGTGGGACCATACTAGCCAGTGTGCCCAAAGGCCTCCTGCCCCAAATAAGATGAAAAGTTTGGATCCAGCTTTCCTATATACTCTAAGGCTAAAGGTCCTGTTTACCTCTACTGAGTACCATGGAGTAGTCCATTCCTAAGCTCACATGATAACAGTCAGTCAGTTACAGCAAAGGACAGAGGCAGGAGCCTAGTCACACATCAAGTCCAAAGGTCAGATCACCAGAGTCATAAATCAAATAGCAAGGAACACAGGAAAAACAAGGCTGCAAGACAGATTGTCAGTTGCAAAGAATCTCAGCAGATGGAGTCTTTTTAAAGGCCTCTCACAGCTGAAATCTATTAGCTATCCTCTTGGCTTCTAGCCTGGAAGAATGCCTCAAAGACTTCTTGGCCTTTCTTTGCTCCACAGGTCCTAGCACCTGCAGCCTAGAGTCTGTAGTGTCTGTTTCTCCTTCTGCAGCTTCCTGAGCCTTCCTGAGCAACCCCAGATCTGCCCCTGCCTCAGACTCCTCCAAGTCTTCAGAGTTCTGACTATGCCTCTAAGTCAGGCCCAGGGCAGTTCATGACACTAATGAAGACAGGACGTCCTGCATTACAGCAATTTTCCAACCTCCCACAGTTCCTCTGGGAATGGTGTGGGTGAGTGGTCCACTCCAGGCACCAGTTGTCAGAACCTGGCTTCCTGAAAAAGAGAGAGAGAGAGAGAGAGAGAGAGAGAGAGAGAGAGAGAGAAATCTGCCATGTTATTCTCAAGGCTGGAAACAAAATGGGTCTTGAATGTGATGTTGTTGCATAGAAAGAGCAGAATGAATTGTCAAACCAGGACCAGGACCTGCTCAGACTTGGAAGACTGGTGGTTGAGAACCCTATCCACTACCTGGTTGTCACACCAGAAACAAATATCTTATTGGCAAAGACATCCTCCTAAAATGTGAACCACTACAAAGATAAGAAAAAACTAGAAAAGTGAGGTCCCAGAGTATCCCACCCTGCACCCAGTGGGTGGGCCCTGGAAAAAGACACCAAAACCTAGGTCTGAATGAACTGTGTCTGAATGAACCTGAAGGCCACAGGGACAATCTCTTGTAATCCCTAAGGAATCCCTCCCACAAGCTAAGGTCCTGTTTGATGCCCTTGATGAGGCAGATGTGGTGTTTTGGGGCCTTGACCCCTGCTGTCTCCTGGCCAGCTGGCTGCAGAACACCCTTCCTGAGGAAACCAACCTGCAGGCAAAGTTGAGGTGCCCTAGAATTGCTTGGATTTCCTTGAGGGTGGCCTACTGGCTGAGAGAGTGGCCTGCAGCAAGAAGTGGAGGGTGCAGAGCCTGTCATCAGGTAGGGGCCTGCTACTGTATCCAGGCAGATTCTGAGGTAAGTGAGGGATGTTGTGGGGCCTTCAGTCTTGTCAGCTACTAGAACACCCAGCTCAGCAGCCTGGACTTGGAAAGTGGTCAAGAGCTTGGTGCAGCCCTCACTCCCAGCCTCTCCAATAAACAGGAAGTCATCAAGGTAATGGGTGACCAAAGGGTATATAGTATACCCCTTTACCTCCCACACCAGGAAGGAACTGAAAGTCTCAAAGGATGTTCAGCTTATAGAGAAGCACATTGGCAAGGTCTTGTCAAAATACCACTCTCCCTCACATTTGAAGCCCAAGAGATAGAAATCATCAGGGTGGACAGGCTGCAGTTAGAATGCTGACTGGATGTCATATTTGGCCAACACAGCTCTCCAACCACATGCTGCACAGACTAGTCAAAGGAAGCATAATGCACAGAGCATAGCTCAGGGGATAGCATCATTGAGGGATGACCTAGTGGGTTAGGACAGGTGATGAATGAAGTGGAATTCCCCAGGTGCTTTCTTGGGGACCTCACCAAGGGGGGAAACTTGTAGATTGGGCATGAGTGGAGCAATGGAGTGGCCCACCACCTCACAAGCCTCACAATCTTTGTGTGTGTGTGTGTGTGTGTGTGTGTGTGTGTGTGTGTTTCAGGACCTGCAGCATGTCCCTCGCAGATTTTAGGTTCTGTGTATCTGAGACCAATCTGGGACCCTCAGCCAGGATTCTGAAATCTTGAGTGAAGTCCTCTGCTAAAAAGGTAGCTGCCCTCCTGTCAGGGTAGTGTTGGAGGAGTGGGGTCAAGGCAGAAAGGCACACAGGTGTGGGGGTGAGGTTACAACATGGCTGGAGGTGTGGGGGTGAGGTTGAACTATGGCTCTGGAGCCAGGGGCTCCCTTCTTCTTGCAGGAGGCTGCTAAGCTGGGGCACACTCCTTGAAAGGTCTGTTGGACACCCGCCGGTCATGAACACACTATTATCATCATAGGATGCTTTTCTGGATCTTCTTGGGCAGGTGAAAGCTGGGGGAGGGGTTCTCATTTTGAGTGAAAGTGGGGAGAGCCAAATCCTAATAGTCATCCCAACCACCCCCCAAAGCCCTGGAATCTGGTCCTGTGCCTGATGGCCCAGGAGAGTAGGGCAGGAACCAAAGCTCCCCCCAGCCAACAGTTGTTCCTGCCCAATGCCAGATCAGAGAACTCACCATCCCCATCCCTTTTGTCTTGGCCACCTCTGGCACAAAATTTTTTGTTCTTCTGCTTATCTACTGTGCAGGCATGAGGCAGGGTGGCAGGATCCTGTCATTACAGAGAACATCTCCTTTCTATCCTGGTATTGAAGGTTTGTGCAGTAATCTCCATAGGCATGAGTTATTTTGAAAAGCAGTATTTATTCATTGCATATTGCCTTGTCAGACAACAAAAATTTATAGGTGATTAGTTGAGATTGCCAACTGTTCAGAGCACCACCATATACAAGAATGGAAGCTATGTAGACATTCTCCATACAGTTAAACAGTAAGGCACCCCATTGTTATAAATTTGGTAAATTAAAAATAATTATGTAAATTTAATGGATTGTGTCTTATGATCTATAAGCACTAGTTAAAGATAAACCATGTTGTGGTTTTTAAAGTAATAAAAACAAAGAGGCCAGTGTTGAAGCAGTACAATAAAAAAATCAGTGAAAACTGTTAAATGGCAAGAATGGCACAATAATTGAAGGGTTAAGATAAAATAAAAACAAATAAATGTCACAGTAGTTAACTGGCCTAAGGAGCTCAAAGCAACAACATTACTCAAAGTATTTAGGAAGCTGTCAATGTTCCTTTGAAAATTAATGCAGTAATATTTCTGTGATTTTTAATAGACAAGGTTTTAATAAAAGGAGGAGGAAGTAAGAGGAGCAGAATAAAGAAACTAGATTATTAACTAAAAGTGAAGTTTTAATAAGAAGATGCACTGAGTATCTTCGTGGCCTTTTCCCAAAAGTGACAATTTTTAATGCATCTTAATACTTACTTACTAACTTATTTTATTTGTCTGCCACCTTGGTATCCAAGGCAGCTCCTAGACAGAGTCAATTTAAAAAGCCTCACAATAAAATAAATAAATAAAACCAATTAAAATAACTACATAAACCAGTATAAAATCATTTAAAAGACAAAGACAGTTCTAAAAGATACATTTTAAAATTCCCAAAAGATGCTCCACTGTGGACATGTTAAAATACTACTTAAACAAAAGCTCTTCACCTGCTGGCAAAAGGAAATCAAGGAGGGGGCTAGCGTCACATTCCAAAGGTTGGGAACAGTCACTGGGAAGGCTCTTGACTCATTTCCTCATCAAGCAAGCTATGTTGGTAGTAGAACCAAGATAAAGCTTTTTCCTGTAGATCTTAGAACTCTGGCAGGTTTGTATGGAGAGAAATGTCCTTTCAAATAGTCTGGACCTAAACCATAGAGGGCTTTAAATGGTAATGACCAATGTTTTGAATTGTGCCTGGAAATGAACTGGTAGGCAGTGAAGCTGTTTTAACAAGGGAGTTATATGCTCCCTATAACTGGTCCCAGTCAGCATTCTGACTGTAGCATTTTGGCTACATCATTTTGGACTTGCTGAGGTTTCTGAACAGTTTCCAAAGACAGCCTCACATACTGCTTTACCATACTAGGGAGTAAACAGGATTTAAACGAGAGTTAAACGAGAGTTAAACAGGAAATGCCCTATATTTATCACAGAACATTTCCTGTTTAACTCTTGTTTAACTCTTGTTTAAATCCTGTTTGCCCCCTAGTGTGATAAAGCAGATAGAGTGTGTTACACTAGTCCAAATACGATGTAATGAAGGCATGTGTCACCACAGCCAGATATGACATCCCAACTGTGCCCATATACTCCTGGCCACAGCTGAAACTGGACATCCAGACACAATGTTGAGTCCAGGAGATCACCCAAGCTATGAGCCTGAGATTTCATGGGGAGCACAACCCAATGCACCAATGCAGCATATATGGAGTCCTTATTCCCTAATCTGCCTTTTGATTGACCAGGGCCTTGTCTACATGGGTAATTTACCAGGAAGTTCCCCCAGGATTACAGTGTCATGTTTACATGACACATGGCCAAACCCTGAATGAGGTTCACACTGTCTTCATAAAACCTGCACCTGATTCATGTTTCCTTCCCATAACTCACAGTTAAATAATTCACCTTTTTGCTGCTGGCTTTTGACTCACTTTGCAGAGATGATGGTGGGTGCCTTTTTGTTAGGCATTGAGGCCCGACTATGAAATGTACAGATGTGCACAAAAGGAAACCAGGAATCATGGGCATAATTGTCTGCAGCTGAAGGCTGGAACAGCAGACAGTGTTCAAGGTCATATATGTGCTTGATTGCACGTAGGCCTGGGTAACATCAAAAGTCTTCCTGACTGAGGGGACAACATTGTTGGTGGCACAAGGAAAAAGAGTCACCAGAAGAGGATGGGTTTGTGACCTCATGGCACAAATCTATAAATAGCCTGCACACCGCAGTGTGGGTTGTTGGGTAGTCGGAGTGAATAGATGGTTGGAGAGTTTTTTTGTTGGACGAGCGTGTATATATTTGTAAATACAGCAACTTTAAGAATAAAACCTCTTGAGGGGAGAGACTTGGCTCCAGTCTGTTTCATCAGCAGCGGGCAGGAGGAATTCCTGGTAAAGCCGAACAGCTCCAAGGTCACCCATAGTTCCAAAGACATCGGAGATTGCTTTACCTGTGCATCTGCTTGTTTACATCAACAAGGGTTACGGGCCCAGATCATTATCTGATAAGGCATCTCCGTTTGTGCTGAAGAGTTTAACTGGCTGTGTGAGAGAGGTACTTTGTTGCTGTGCTGTGCTGTCAGTGCCGGAAGGCTGGATGGTAAGATTTTTGGACTGTTATCTGTGTCTTAACACAATTGACAGTAGAAGTTGGGAAAACTGCCAGGACTCTATCTTTACACTGCTTAATGATGGAGGCAGCTAAATTTCCCAAACTAGACAAAACTAATTATGCAGCTTGGAGTTCCTATTGTGAGGCTTTGCTGGTCAGAGAAGGACTGTGGGATGTTGTTGAGAGAGGACCCACAGCAGATACTCTTGACCGAGATAAGAGAGCAAGAGCTACAATTTTGCTTACAATCATGCCGTCGCAGATCAACCATGTCCGGGAGAAAAGAACCTCAAAGGCAATTTGGGATGCTTTGAGGAAGATTCACCAATCTAAAACAGCTCTGTCAAGAATGATTTGGTGTAGGAGACTGTATGCCTGCAAAATGCAGAAAGGACAATTGCCAGAGAAGCATCTGGAGATCATGGCTGATTTGTTCAGCCAGGTGCAGATGAGAGGTGTCGTCCTTGCATCTGAGCAGAAAGCATACATCCTGCTTGGGAGTCTTTCTGATGATTTTGAGAATATTCTGTGGAGTCTTCAGTGTTTTGATGAATCACAGATTACTGCAGAACTGGTGGCTACACGTGTCTTGGAAGAGAGCCAACGTCGGCAGTACGAGGCAGGGCTCCAGAGGCAGCATGCAGTACCAAGACAAACACACCCAACCGAGGCTTTCAAGGAGCTGCAACCGGAGAAGGCAGGTGTGTCCAGGGAGAGAAAGTGTTTCCACTGTGGGAAGCCAGGCCATCTCAAGAAGGACTGTAGAAAGCTGGCAGCAACAAGGAAACAACAGCCTAAAGATCCTGTGAGCAGGAAAGGTGTTGTTGCTGTGGTAAAGAACAATGACTATAAAGCCCATCAGGCTGTAGACCCCATTTGGTTATTAGATTCCGGAGCATCGTCGCATATGATTAATTGTGATAGGCTCCTGAAAGATAAGTTGCTTTGGCTGATGGTGCATCAAGGGAGGCAAAAGTGATGGGAACTGTGTTCATCCCAAGTTTTGGAAAGGACTTTTCAAATGTTTTGTGTGTTCCTAAGTTGCAAAACTGGTTAGTGTGTCTGAATTAACCACCAGTGGGTATGGATTGAGTTTCAAAGGGGATGATTGTACTATTAGCATAAATGACCAAGTTTGTGCTAAAGCAATCAAAAGAGACAAAATGTACTATATGGTTGACAAGGCAGAATGTTCAGTAGTCAACAATGTGCCTTTGCACTTAGACTGTGCTCATTACTACCATAGAGTCATGGGACATACAAGCTTCACAAGTTTGGGGAAGCTGGGGGAAGTGTGTCCAGAATTTAAAATGTCCACTTATTCAAACCACCTGGATTGTTCAGTTTGCAGCAGGATAAAGCTGAAGGCTTTTCCTGTGGCCAAACGCAGCAAATGCACCACACAAAGACCTTTTCAGGTTGTGCATGCTGATTTGGCTGGTCCTTTGGCCAAAACTATGGGCAAAAATCAGTACTTCATGGTCATTGTGGATCGTCACACATGGTTTTCGTATGTGATGCTCATGAAAGAAAAGAGTGAAGCTGCTGAACACATCAAAAATTGGGTCAATATGATTGAAAGGGAGTTTGAATACAAAGTAGGATCTTTGGTTACAGATAGAGGTGGAGAATTCCTATCTAATAACCTGAAAAACTGGTTGAGGAGGAAAGGGATCCGCCACAACACGACGAACGCAGCCGTTCCCCAAGAGAATGGCTTAGCGGAGAGACACATTGGAGTCTTAAAGCAAATAAAAGATTGCATGATGCTCGATGCAGAAGCACCAGAGCAGCTTTGGGGGCAAGCAATTTTGACAGCAAACCATGTTGCCAATCGCACTTGGAATTCTTTTGTAAAGAAAACTCTATATCACATGCTGTATGGGAGACTACCAAATCTCAAATACCTGAGAGTTTTTGGGCAGTATGCAAATGTGTATGTGCCTGCAAACTTCAGGAAAAAGGGGGATCCTAAATGGAGAAGGTTGATGTTTGTGGGGTATTCTGGGAACAGCTATAGATTTTATGTAGGTCATGGGGAAATCTTGCTGTCCAGAAGTGCCAACTTTGAAAAACATTCAGGTTGGGAAAAGCTCCATGCCAACAAAGAGGTTTTTCTCAAGCTGGGGCAGAGTGACATAGGTACTGGAAATGGAGGGGTGCTAAAACAAGAAACATCTACTGAAAGTGAACCCAGTACTTCTGCACACCATCACACACAAACACATCCAACTTTGCACTCACCAGTCACTACACAAATGTTTGAAAAGGTGTCCATGAAAGACACAGAGGTGCGAACTAGTTCTGACAGTGAGGATGAAAAAGGCAGAACAAAAGTGATTGTGCCAAGGAGAACTCAGAGGGTGAAGAGTTTGGGACCAAAATACTCTGGGGGAAGCCCAGCTTGCAAGTGTAGACCCACACCAGGAACACCTCTGTTTTGTCTGGATTAAGTTTCGGTTGTTTGTCCTCAACTACCATGTCTCCCCAAAAATAAGACAGTGTCTTATATTAATTTTTGCTCCCAAAGATGTGCTAGGTCTTATTTTCGGGGGGGGGGGGGGTATTTTTCCATGGAGAAGAATTCACATTTATTGTTGAACAAAATAAAATGAACATTTATTATATACTGTATATACTGTATACATATATTTATATACAACAACTCTGCTAGGTCTTACTTTCAGGGGAGGACTTATATTTAGCAATTCAGCAAAATCTCTAATAGGTCTTATTTTCAGGGTATGTCTTATTTTTGGGGAAACAGGGTAGTCCATTACTGACAACAGACATTTGTATAGTATCAAGAAAGTTTCCTTGAAATCATATGGGAAAGATGGTGGAGTTGGCTGTCATTGGTATATTGGTGAAACCACACCTCAAAATTCCAGGCAATCTCTCCTAGCAGTTTCATATGGATGTTAAACAGCATGGAAAGCAAAAGAGAAGCCTAAGGAACTCCATAGGCCAATAGACAGGGTATTGAAAAGGAGTCCGCCAGCTCCACCTTCTGGGTTCACCCCACAAAGACTGAAATCACTGCATAAAGTGGTCCCATCTCAGACTATTGGTTCATAAAGATGTCATGATTGATGGGACTGAAAGCCACTAACAGGTCCAGCAGAACTAATTGGGACACCTTCACCCTGTTAAAGTCCTGCATAGGTCATCTACCAATTCAACCAAAGGTCAGCATTCTGACTGCAGAATTTTGGTTACAGCATTTTGGACTCACTGAAGTTTCTGAACAGTTCCAAAGGTACCCTTACACAGAGTGTGTTACAGTAGTCCAAATTGGATGTAATCAAGGTGTGTGTCTCTACACCATAACCATATTGAAATGGACCTAGAAAATCTGTCTCATCCAAAAATCTCTGAAGCTGTCAGGGCACCACATGCTTCAGAAACTATCCCAAGTGATATTTAATATGACTGTAAACTCAATATAAGAATTCTACTTTACTTTCTATGAATCTTTCCTTTGATTATCATTTTTTTTCCCTTTGGAATTTTTGTAGCTTTTTAATAAGCAGATTCACAGAGAATCCTCCATAATTTTAAGGATGCTGTTGATAGGATGATTTAAACATTACCTAAGGTAAAAGTTAAGAGCTAAAAGGAAGAAATAGGTCCTCAATGATTAAGAATGTAGAAGATTATTATTTCATAAGTCTATAGCCATTTACTAGGAATGAATAGCATGTAAACAATGCCATTATCTTTATTTTTGTGTTATAAATGTAATAAATAAAATATGAAAAAAGAAACTTTCTCAAGAATGGAATATTAGGGACTGGTTGATAATTATTCAGAATGGTGGGATCCAGAGAAACTTGTTTCATTTTTTATAATCGCCTAACCATGGCCTCTTTTAGTCAGGATAGAAACTTTCCTTGCTACAATGAGGCATTCACCACTCTCCTTATCCATTTGGTTAGACCCCTCTATCTGCTTTCAGCAGCCAGGAAGAGTAAGAAAGCAGTGTACATGATCTCACTTCTCAAAGTCCATATCTTGTCCTCATGTTGAGGCAGCACAAATTGAAATATATACAGATTAATCATTCAGTTTTTACACTTTATTGTGTGCAGTATGCTATGATAGATATTAAGGATGTTCAATTTTACATCTGTATGTGATTAGCACTCAATAACCCATTTACAGGGTGTTCCAAAAAAACTGAAAACATGGTAATAAACATTACAATAAAAAATAAAATGTCCTCCCTAAAAATATAATCAAAACAATATAGAGAGTCCCCACCCACCCCAGTGAAGTGCAAGTGCCAAATTGAAAACAATGATTCTCTACTGCAGAGGCACTTTTAACAAAACATTTCAGGGTATGATTTACAATTAGCAGCATCTTGAAAATGAGTCTTCCTTTTACATTTAAAACTGCTACTACTCAATCTATCAAGTCTTAAAGTCTTTCTCTTGATTAATTGCATTCTCTTCTGCCATTTCTCTCAAGAAGGCTTCATAAAATCAAGACGATATTATTTAAAGCATTCTTCAAATGAGATGCATCCCCAGCTTGGCAATTCAATCACTACAGAGCTCACAAACAGTAGGTGGTTTGTGTTTTTGCAAATTTGGGATTCATTATGAAAGCATTAGGATATAATTTACTATGGCTTGAGCATACCATTCTTCCTTCACATACAAATTCAGCAACCTAACTCTCTGGACTAGCTGAGGGGACAGGAAGGTGTTGTGAACTAAGCATAGAACTCTGGGGAGAGAGAAGCTGTTTCACAGCAAATCAGCCAAATTGATTAATAAACAGCATTGATTAGCTCCAGAGTATCATTGTCCAGTTGTTCTCTAGTGAGAATGTTAAGAGTTTTTCAAACAAAGTAGAGCGTGAAGAGGAATCTCTACACTTCTTTCAGTGATGCTGTTTTCCACACAAGGAAGGGGGGGGAGTGTTTCAAATGCTTACGGTAACATCTGTATACTATTAAGATGGGAATAAGAGGTATATGATCAATGAAATCTGAACATAATATTGAACTGAACAGGTGATTTATATTATTCTTTTAGATGTAGAAATGAATGCTTACATCAGGAATGCAACAATTTGAAAGCAAATCCAATTTTAAAAAATAAACTTATAACCTACTAAGCATCAGAACTAAAGCCTTTCTTTATCTGAAAATTGTCAGAGTTCTGTAGTGTGTAAGAGCATCTGTGCTTAGAAATATTACAAAATATAAAAAGGGTGTTTAAAATGCCTCTTTGCAGAAAACAGTGCAGCTGTAGTGTATAGCAAAGTAAGAGGGTCCCCAACTGCAAATGTTCATAATGTTGCTTCCACTGTTCTAAGTGAATTATTGAGTTAAGCTCTGGGCCCAAACACCACTTTCAAATGAAAAGCAAAAATGCTTGATATTTGGAGACATATGGGAAACATCTAGCACTTATTAAAGCTAGATAAATGACTGGTTCAATGAGTACTCATTGTCATTCTCTATATTCTTGCCAGGTCTTATCAGAGTTCAAGCAGGATTGGTAATTAAGGTAAAACTTGAAAGTTCTCCTTTTCCAAAAAGGAAATTGTTAACCCTCATAAAATAGAACACTGAATATTTTAAAGAAGTGTTTTGGAAGCAGGTTTATTGCAGACACTCTTAATTCCTGCTATATTACCAATCCAACTGAAATCATTATAATTCTGGGACCAGTTGGGCTTCCACAGTTTGTAATTGATACAGGTGAACAAAACTGAGTAAAGATGAATAGATCTGGACAGAATCCTGTTGATGCCTGGTATGTGCATAAATTCCTCCATGGAATCAAGTATAAATTCCCTATGGACGTTTTACCCAATGTGTAATTGTTGTTGTTTGTGCCTTCACGTAGTTTCTAATTTGGGACAAGCCTAATGTGAACCCATTACTGGATTTTCTGAGGCTGAGAGTGGGTAATCTACCCAAGGTCACCCAATGGATTTTCATGACCAAGCAAGGAATCGAATCCTGATCTCCTGAGTTATAGTCCTATGCTCAAAAAAACAAAAAACAAACAAACAAACAAAAAAACACATTATGCTGGCTCAACACCACCACCACCACAATATGCAATATCCACACATGTAGTGATGTTACATGTGAATACATATTTGGTTGTGCTTTATTCCATTTCATGTCTCATTGCACATCCACCTACACATCTACAGTTGCACAACATTGCAATGTGACACAATAGCTAGACAACTCAATCTGTGTATAATGCAGCATATAGATTTATAATATGCTACCATGATGTAGGATCTTGCGCAATCATAAGATTATTTATTCCAGATTGTGTTAATTGTTAAGACTATGCTGGTCATGTTCCAGCTTACATATAAACCTGGGGTAAACAGGCTTCTGGTCTGGTTGAGCCTCACTCTTCTTTCTACAGCTGCTACTGCTGCTATCTGTATTGTCAATTTAATAATAATAATAATAATAATAGGATTTATTTCTATTCAACCTTTTTCCGGTGGGGAATCAAAGTGGATTACAGCAGTCAAGCAAACAGCTTCATTTATATACCACTTCATACTGCCTAAGCAGTGCCTAAGCGGTTTACAACTGTAAGCTACTTGCCCCCAACAATCTGGGCACTCATTTTAGCAACCTCGGAAGGATGCAATCCTGAGTCAAGCTTGAGCCCTTTTGCTGGTATTGAACTCGCCATCTTATGGTTTTGAGTGAGTGGCCACTGTGCCACCAAGGCTCTTTTTACTATATTCTCTCCACCTTTCCATCATTACTCCTCTAAAAAAAAAAAAAAAAAAAACAGCAACAATTTTTTTCACTAAGCCAACATGGCAGTACCATAGAAGTACAAGAAGGGCAGCAGTAGCCTCAGCTAATCACGCACCCACCCACCCACCCCCCGGCTCAAATTCAAGGAAATAAGAAGCAGATATTGTGTCTGAGGCTCCTGGTGAAGCTATTTCCCTGGTTTCCATGAATGATCATTGTGGTATTGACAGAAATTGAGGTGGAGCAAATCTCTCTTTCCATCTTGGGAAGATGAAGCATTGTCATGGCATCATAACAGAAGCCTAAGAGCATGGAAGAAACTATCCTTCATTACCTCAGTCCCTCAGTAATGGATTCAACAGGGACAATGGCTTCCTTAGTCACTACACACATTTCAACACTCTGACCCGTTCCTCAGGGGGATGTCCTACATTCATCTATTCTCTTCACCTATGGGCTAGTTTCCATTGCCAAACTGGTCTTGCCTGTTCATTTCCATACCCACTGGCCAGTTCACAATGTCTTTGCTCACTAACGACCATTGTTAAAACTAGACTTGCTACTTCATTTCCATACACAAAGTATTTTGAATTTAAATTGACATTTTCACAAAGCAATGGCACATATATATATCTGTCCCTGGTTTCCCCTCCACTATATGCATCTGAAAAAGTACACTGAAATCTACAAAAGCTCATACAGCCAACTTCCTTCTTTTGTTTAGTCTCAAAGGTGCTACAAGACCACTCTACATACTTACTTAATCAAGACAAAGTTTCACCATGTCTAAAAGTGAACATTGTAGGTGCTACAAGATCTTTCTACATACTGATAATAATAATAATATAATAATAATAATGATTCTACAGACTACTATGGCTATATCTTTGTATCCTTTGTTGTGTCTATTATAATACAAGTATGGGGGAAGAACAGACATAGGATTTTTTTTTTCTCTTTCTGAGATAATGAAATAATCTGGAAAAATATATGGGGTAGGAAAGCTTAACTCAGATTGGTGCCAGGTAGAACAAATTAACAAATCTCTTCATGAGTGGAAACAAATCTCAGTGACATGCTAATCTGAGTAGTAGACACCAAACAAACAGCAATGGTCAAGAGACCTAGACAAACAATTCCTCTTCCTGAGACCCCTGACTTTTGATTCAGAAACCTGCCTTGATTTCACAGAAGGTTCTCCAGGCTGAAACAACAGTGATCCACATACTGTTTGCTGGTATCCATTTGCCTTGACATCACAACATTGAACACTCAATGTGAAAGGTAAATGTTGTACTCAGAATAGGCCTCTCCTAATGACTGTCATTCAGTCTTGCCTGTAGGACAAGCATTTGCTTCCCCATCACATCTTGTAACATGATTACTAGAACTGCCTCTAGCTTTGCTTTCTAACACTCTGTTAAATTATTTACCAGCATTTAATCTTTTGGAAGAAGAAGGAGGAGGAGGAGGAGGAGGAGGGAGGAGGAGGAGGAGGAGGAGGAGGGCCTCTTTCTGAAGCACTGTAACATGTACATATAAATTATCAAGAAAAAAAAGTTATTTCCTCCTCTTCCCTAGTCTGAACATGTTAGAATCTACTGTTAAGGCTTTGCAGCAAAGAATAATTCAAAATGCATCTGTGACATTTTAGCTATTTCAGGGTATTTGTGAGGGTCTCAAAATAACAGTACATAATTAAATCTACATGTGAATGGTGGACAATGATCTTTTGGTAGAGAGAAGATTCTTATTGGCTGTATCATTTTGAAAAAGGTAGACAGTGGGTGCAAATAGTCATGAAAGGAGACATCCTTGGGGAGGGGGGTGTAGTTTGAAAAAGATCACTCTACAGTCAAAATGTGGAGAGGCTTCATACATTTAACCTTTTGTATCAAGAGCCAGTGAAAGTCTGTGAAGATTATTTGTTCTAGGATGGAACATGGTATATCTGAAAAGGATGAAATATACACTTTGCCTTGAGACTATTCAGTTTGAACTGCTGAATTGTTGTTCAAACAATTCCCTATTGTTGTTTTTGTTGTTTTTATCACATGTAACTGTTTTTATCATACACAAGTCACGACTGTTTCCTTGAAAATAATACAGTGTCTTATATTAATTTTTGCTCCCAAAAATGCAAAGATATTTTCAGGGGATGTCTTATTTTTCCCATGAAGAATTCACATGTATTGTTGAACAACAACAACAACAACAAAATGAACATGTATTATATACTGTATATTTATATACAAAAAGTTTGCTAGGTCTTACTTTCAGGTGAGGCCTTATATTTAGCAATTCAGCAAAACCTCTACTAGGACTTATTTTCAGGGGATGTCTTATTTTCAGAGAAACAGGCTATTAGGGATTCAGGCTGAACCTTTACCTTTAATGGTTATTACATCCTGGATTAGTAAGATATTCTATGAAGTTTCATCAGCAAAAATTATAGTGCATCTCCTCACTCACTCTTCCAGTCTCACCTTTTAGCTACAGAAATCGAGCTAGACACTTCTCCTCTGCTCCTCCTTAGTTTCCACTTGTTCTCAAAGAGCCATGTTGGCTGGTGGTGGTGGTGTATCAGTTAAAAATAAGTCTTTGTATTGTGAAGGAGATGTACCAAAGTACACCCTGAAGAAAGCTCTGATCCAGTATCTGCTACAGGGGCCCTGACCCACATTCAGCTTGGCACACTAAATATAACATGTGATCAGAATGATCAAAGGTCTGAAGAGGATCCAGAACAGGTCAAGTTTATATGAACAGTTCTTCCCTCTACTTGAAGATCTGAACCTGGCTAAAGAAAGTTCTTTAAGGGTACTTAGATCTGCAACTGCTGAAATTTGGGGACATTGTTTTGCCACTGTGCAGATACCAATGATAGGCAGAATACTGTAGATCTACTTCTTTGTGAGTTCTTCAATGAAAAAGATGCCCAGGATTTTATTTCTGTTTGTTGGAAGAAGGAAAAAAAGGAAAATGTAAGAACTGCCTGGTGTCTCCTTTGTAACATAAACCATTTTTTTAATGTAATCCAGTAATTGTAAGAAAATGGTTCAGAATCACATAGCAACCCATTAAAAAAAAGTTATTCCCATTTGCTGGAAACTATTTGTAGACTGTGGTCTAACCTTGGAGCAAAAACAATTAATATTTCAATCTGAACAATATGAATACTAGTAGAGACAAGCAAGGTATGTCTGGTATGCTGACAGCTTTGTTCTCTGACTTTTGAAGGCCAAATTGAAATTAACTATCAAAATGGGAAAGGTGTGGTTCAAGAAACAGAAGCTAGGCAGATTTCTATATGATATTTCTATATTTACAAGATTATTTTTAAATATCTACAATAACTTAAGACAAGATAATGATAATTCATTCTCTAGAAAAGAAGAGAGACACTACACAAACTCAAGTCAACAGTAGAATTGTACTTTTTAAAAGAACAAATTACATAAAAACCTTCCACCAAGAGTTACATTTGATGTCAAGCTTCCATGAAAGATTGTTAGAGATATTTAATGTTCTTGAAGAATTTAAAAATAATAATGAAAAGAAAAATATACATGAATTAACATTATTTATTTATTTATTTAAAAATTGGGAATCAAACATCCACACCAGTGACTGCATAAGCTGACAATTATTGATTAAATAATAGAAAGAAAAATGCCTATATCATCATGATTTGCATGTCCTTCTGTCTTCAGAAACAATGTGAGGAAAAAGTAAAGAAACTGTATTTACATAAGATATGCGGTAGGGGCATGATATAACTCCCGGTGGAAAACCTAGTATTGATTTCTGTGCATATGGAATAAGGTGAATGTTAATCATCTTATATAACTGTGTCAGCCCAGAGGACAGACTTACTATCCTTCCTGTGTTTGAAATGCTTAGATTGTATTTTTTATAATTCCATTTGTCCCCATGATAGTGTCTAGCAACTGTGGAAAACTTTGAGAAAATAATTCCAGTAACATCCAAACAATGATACCTTTATCAGGCTGGCCAAAATGCACAATTACATGTTGCAAGCTTTCAAAGTCACACTGACTTCTTTATCAGACAAACAGGAAAAAGAAATTGAAGATGTTAGCCATAGACCTGCATTTTCTGTTTCTGGTCTTAGTTCAGATGGTAGAGAGGGTTATCTGCTGGCTGGCACCTCACCCCTTGGCCATGTGGTCACTGGTAGATTTTCAAAGACAAGGATGACCATTTGCAATTCAAAAAAGGGATAGCTGTGTTTCCCATATAGCAATTCCAATAACATTTTCTGTTTCTGGTCTTAGTGCAGATAGCAGAGAGGGCTATCTGCTGGCTGGCACCTCCCCCTTTGTACATTTTGGTTGGCCCAAACATTGTTTGGATGTTTTTGGATTTGCTATATGGCTATAAGTGAACAGGAACTGTAAGGCACATACACACAACCATGCTACTATAAAATGTGAAGTATGATGCCCGGATATCATTGAGTATACATTATATCAGGGATGAATGCATGGCTTTCAAAATGCTGTCACCCTGCAGTTCTTACCACATATTTCCACTGTTAGAGTTGATATACATTTCTATCCTACATTTGGTGAACCACATATTCCTCATCCCTGAACTACAGGATTAAACTGAGTCCAACTTGATTAATCTAAGAATCTCTAGGAACTATAATTATATCAGAGGAGAGGCAGGAATACATAATATCATATCTTATGCTCCAACTTCTATCTCACAGTTGGTGTCAAAGGTACTCCATGGTCCCTTTGCATAAGAATATTCTTAGCACCTCACAACACCATAATACACGGGATTGTTCTAGTTAAGCCATCCATTTGCAAAATTCCACAAGAAGCAGGAGATAGATATCTGAGAAGGTTTCACATTGGATCATGTAAATCCAGACTTTTGAACTCATAAAAATATAGCATACAGTTTTAAAAGGAAATGTTTCAAATAAAGTAGCAAGTTATATTTTTCTCATCTAGACAAGCAGTGCACGAGATTTGATTCTTATTAAGTATATTTCTTCACCTTTTGTTTTCTTGTCCATGAAATGTTTGGCATGAAACATTATTTTGATAAAACCATATACAATCTATTAAGCAGATACTTTCAAGAAGAAAGTATGTATCTGTCTTCTAATGATTTGGCAAAGTGCAACCAATCATCTATTAGAATTACTATTTAATTGTGAAAGTCCAAATAACTGACTAGCAATATCAACAGAGTAGACACCTGTTCAGATCTATTGATATCTAAACATGATTTATAATCATGTAATCTTGGTGACTGACCATAAACCTAAAATCTGTAATTACAGGTTGACAAGAAACATCCATCACATGTCCTCTTTATTCCCACTTCAGGTCCTGACTTCATAAAAAGACCCCCTGTTGCTTCTGATTTCTTTGCCCTTGTTTAGATAATAACCAGACCACAGAGATGCAGAACTACACAATTAAGCATCAATGTGAAGTGGAAACCCTATCACACAAGCCAACTGCAAGCAGACCAGAACTGTTGCTGATGGTCTGGACCTTATATCAAATGGCTGTGACTTCTTTAATGATTCAGGATGCTAGGAATAGCTGTTATATTGGTACAAAATATAAATTCAACTTTTGCTATATAAAGCTAAGCAAAAACACATAGATAGTGATTCACATGTCATGCTCATGCATTCCTTTTAATTCTGTCCTTCAAAAACTTTGCATGTTCTTCCAACTACTCTAAAGGCTATCTTTTCTTCTCATTATATATTGTTCACTTTGTTTCCAGCATGATGAGGTGGTCACCCTTTTAATTCATCTCAAATATATGCAGCACTGCATATTTAGAAGCAATCATTGCTTTAAAGACAAATGTCTGGCTACAGAGAGCAAGCCTGCACAAGTTACTAGATATTAACTAACTGGAAGTGCCTGGATAATAGTCCCTTTAGAAGCTATGATTTTATGTACCCTGCAGGAAATTGCTTTACAGAAGCTCATATTTTTAGAAATTCCTCCAGATTATTTTCTTTAATAGCAGCCACTACTTTCACATTTATTAGCACATTCTAAATCAAATCTAGAGCTGAAGTTTATTTGTGAGACTTTTCCCTGCTGTTTGCAATTACCTCTCCAAGCTACAGTCAATGCTCTATCAGCACGCATCTGTAGATGTTAAAATAAATGCCATCAATTGTTTCTTGCATTTCTGTCTTCTCCTTCTTCTTTTTAATCCAGCCAGCCAACCTAAGATCTAAACATGGAAAATTGTTTAAATATGCTGAAGATGCCATTGCATATTCAGCCATGAACATTAAAAGAAAAAATTGTATTCACCAGCAATATACAGGACTCGATGCTCAGGAGCATACTAATAATAACTTAGTTAGTATGACACACAAAAAAACAAGTTCCCATATGCACATACAACTTTGTAAGGAGTATTTCTTGCTGACAATTTTTCACAAAACTATTTTATTACCTTCCCTAGATGAATGCTCAAAATAATGCTCACATTGGACTATAAAAGGAGGGTGCATAGGAGTGATTCTTTCAGCATTCATTTCCTCCCAGTGCTCATACAATTTGATCCTTGTTATTTGGATCAGACTATACAGATGAGAAAAGGAACATACTGGTCCGTTTTACATTGGCAAAAAGAGGTGTGTTGAAGGCTGCATGAAAGCCCAGCCTTTAGATGAGAAAAAGGGAAAGTGTGCCATGAAAACACTATTTTGGAGTTTTAAGGGAGAAGAAGTGCTTTAAAAAGGAGCTGGCCCATTTTACATTGGCAAAAAGAGGTGTGTTGAAGGCTGCATGAAAGCCCAGCCTTTAGATGAGAAAAATGGAAAGTGTGCCATGAAAACACTATTTTGGAGTTTTAAGGGAGAAGAAGTGCCTTTAAAAAGTAGTTTGATTTCCCCACTACTTTTTTAAAAAGGGTGCAGCATTGCTGGCCCATTTTACACAGGCAAAAAAAGGCGCTTTTAGGGCTAAAAAGCCCGCATTTAGGGTTAGGGAGGGCGTAGCCTTTACACCCTCCCTAAGCCTAAAACGCATGGACGCCGCCATTTAAAGATGGCGGCGTCTACACGGTGGCGCCGTACAAGCGTCATCACGTGCACAGCGTTTTGACGCGCTGCGCACGTTTTGACGGTCTGGCGGCGCGGGAGGGCGCCAATCGCGCCCTTCCCGCGCCACAAAAAAAAAGAGCTCGATCCCGGAGCTCTTTTTTGCGGCGGGTCGTTGCGGCGGGATGAGGCCTCTGGGGCTGCCCGTGTGGCAGCCTAGGCCTCATCTCGCCGCTAGAAGGGGCGAGTTTGGACCGCCCCTTTTAGCCAATGTAAAAAGCACCCCTATTGCATCTAAAGGCTAAGGTGTAGTTGAACGGTTAAGTGGGGCTCTGTATCTTTAAAGCGCCCATTTAAAGGCAGCGATACAAGTGCGGAGGGAGGGAAGGTGCCAAGACAAGAAGAGACCTTCAGAGCCCGGCCAGAGTGCGCCTGCACCTTCCTTCACCTCCTCCCTTTGGTTGAGAGAGTGTGACTTCTAGGGAGACAGCAGGGCACTGGAGGCGCTCAGCCAGACTAGGGCAAGCTGGCAAGAGGAGGAGGAGAAGGGGAGGGACCTGGAGCACCTCCGCTGCCCTGCTTCCCTGCAAGTCACACTCTCTCAGCCGAAGGGGGGAGGAGAAGGCAGGCCCAGGCACACTCTGGCCAGGCTCCATGGCTCTCTCCTGGCTGCCTTCCTCCTCCCTTTGGCTGAGAGAGTGTGACTTGCAGGGAGGCAGGGCAGCAGAGGGGCCCCATGTCCCTCTCCTCCTCCTCCTCCTCCTCCTGTTTCCAGCTTGCCCTGGCCCAGCATCAGGAGGACCTGGAGCACCACCGCTGCCCTTCCTCCCTGCAAGTCACACTCTCTCAGCCAAAGGGAGGAGGAAGGCAGCGGGGAAGGAGGGAGGGAGGGAAGGAGCCAGGAAGAGACCCCCAGAGCCTGGCCAGAGCACGCCTGGCCCTTCTGCTTCCTCTTCAAAAAGAAGGCTGGAAAAGTAGGACGTGTCCTGGCAAAGGAGGACGTGCCTGGTCAACTTGGAAAAGGGGGGCCTCTGCTCAAGAATGGAGGACATATGGGAATCCCTCCTGGACAGAGGGCTGAAACCTCAAGACAACTCAATATAATGCTCTGACAGAACACAGACTACAACTCCCATGAGCCTTTGCTACCATTTCCCAAGATGCCTTAATTTGCAACAGAAAGCCGACCAGTATGTTCACATGTGATGAATTCTTTCGTATTGACTCTGCATTTTCTTTTTGTGTAGATGCTCTCTTGTTTTGTGTGTGATGAGCTTGTGCGTAATCATGTGCATTTCCGAACTGACCTCACTTTCTCCCTCTTTCGGAATGGTCCTGTACTCCCCCATGTGATAAGCTCCGACTGTATGGTGTACCTGCGCAATTGCGCAATTCGCAGCCAGCAAGGGAAAAAAATGTTTAAAGCGCGGCTAAAAGCCACGTTCCTTGCCGCCCATGTAGCTGCTCCGCCTGTGTTTGTAGCGTTTTGACAGCTTCCCATGTAGTTGCTGAGCCACAGAAAAAACCTCAGTCTAGCTGCCCTGTCCTTTTTAAATGCACACCTGGGGCTTGCTGTCTAGCTGCTAAGCATTAAGGAAAGTGCAACTTCATGTCACACTTTCTTGCCAATGTAAAAAGCCCCACTGTAATTTAGCACAAAGGGCTTGTCCTTCTGTTTCTTATGTATGCAGAAAGAATTTGTTGGTTCATGAGAGCATATTGTGTGGCAAAGCATCTGCCCATTAGCTGGTCTCATGTCTGCCCTTTTTCCTAAGCTTTGCTAGACATCTCTTTGCTACTTGGCTCTTCCAGTTCTGTTTCAGATTTTCTTTTCTCCGCTTAGGACCAGTGCTCAAGGTTAAGTAGAGTAGAATGTCTTTCCAATTTTCCA
This sequence comes from Urosaurus nigricauda, assembly GCA_034509955.1. Lineage (NCBI taxonomy): Eukaryota > Metazoa > Chordata > Lepidosauria > Squamata > Phrynosomatidae > Urosaurus > Urosaurus nigricauda. The sequence goes on along the minus strand of JAOEGL010000005.1, from coordinate 164,880,615 downwards.
GGCAAAAAAGTAGACTATACCATTTCTGTTCAATGCACAAATTAATAATTTGAAACAAAACCAGGCCTCCTACTTTCCTTCATGAGAAGTTCACTTTCCCTTCCTCAGATCCTCCTACTTCTAGTTCTGCTCTGGACTTACTTGGTTTTCTGGCTATGCATCCACTTTCTTTCTAAACTTTGCTTAACATGATTCACCATCATGACACTAGCCACCATATTCCTTGATATCTTCTGAGGCACATAACCTCCTTACATTGCACAATTGCAGATTTGTTGTTGATTTAAAAAAACAACAACACTTTTTTAGGTAGTCATTTTATAATAATAATAAATTTTATTTCTAGCCCGCCCCTCTGAACGGGCAATCGGGGCGGGGTACAAGAGAAGTTAAAAAACATCACAATTAAAATATCCAATCCCATTCCCAACTCCCCTTAAAAAAGGGTTAAACCAAAGACAAGTCAAAAACAGTTACAAATAAACAAAATCCACAATGTCACACCAAAAGACTTCCTGAGCTGTTTAACTAGATGGAAACTAAGAACTAGCAAGAGATAGACCCCGGTAATGTTAGACATTTTCCGGGAAGGCCTGCCAAAAGAGATCCATCTTCAAAGCTTTCTTAAAGCTGTCAATGGATGGAATAAGATGCATCTTGTCCGGCAGGTCATTCCAAAGCTTGGGGGCGACCGCTGAAAAGGCCTTCTGGGAGGTCTGAACCAACCTGGTCTTCCTGGGCTGTAACAGATTCCTCCCAGAGGATCAAAGTGTGCGGGGGGGGGGGGGGTTCGTATGGGGAGACACGGTCCCTTAGATAGGATGGACCCAAGCCATGTTGGGCTTTATAGGTCAAAACCAACACCTTGTACTGTTACTGAAAACTGATCAGCAGTCAGTGGAGAGATTCTAGCACAGGTGTCATGTGCTTTCTCCTAGATGTCCCAGAGTTTATGTGTATTTTAATTTATAATGAAAATATTATTGTGTTATTGCAACAGAAGATGCAATCTAAGGCAGGAAGTACTGACACAGGTATGATATGGTAAAATATTATAACCATGAAGCTTAAGCACAACACACACAGAACACAATGTAATAATGCCCTCTTTGGCTGTTGGTGTCAGGTTTTTGTTCAATCGATCTTCTTCAACCATTCTCCCTCTGATTTTTCCCTCTTTCTTCCTTGTTCTTCCTTCTGTAAAAATGCACCAGTCAAAGTTTGCTCTGATAAGTTTGTTGAACAGAAAGCATCTCTTTTGCTGTTAAGAGATTTCAACAAGTATACTAGACTCTGGGCTAATATGGGCATCAACAAGAGAAAACACAATGTGGAACAGTTTATCTCTAGCAATGACTTCTCCCTATGGATCATTTTAAACCCTCACTTATTTTTAACCTCCCTAGCCATACATTTGCTACAATTCATCTTTCCATGGCTTCATCTTGACAATCCCCTTGCTTCTCTGGGACTATTGATGAGCATTGACCTTCATAATAGTCTCTTGTGCACATATCTTTAAGGCCTCAGGAAAGCAGGAAGCAAGCAATGGCTGTTGTTATTCCATCACCCTTCACAAGCTGAAGTGTTTGCATACACTTTTTGACATTACAAACTCACAGAGAGGGCAAAAAAGATTTCTCTTATTCTGCCACTAAAGTCACCAAAATTTTCAGTTGACTCCATTGAGACAGCAGGAGCAGACACACTGGGCATTTCAAAAAGCAAATGCTTATCTTTTTCTTTAAAAAAAAATGGAACAAAGCATTCCTCAAAAAGAAAGAGAAAGGAAGGAAAGAAGGAAGGAAAAAGGTACAATAAAGATGCACTATCTACTATCATAGTCATACTTTAAGAACTAGGAAACAACAATTAGCTATCCAAGTGGAGAATCATTTTTATTGTCCTTTATGTAAGTATAAGCCACTGAATTTGATGATTTAGGGAAACCATTTATTTCTATTTGGGAGTGGCGTAGTGGCAATATTGAATTTTAAAACTACTGCTTAAAAGTGAAATATATTAGAAATGCACATAGAACCAGAACTTTAAAAAAAGTGTCCATCAGCAATATACAGGACTAGATGCTCAGGAGCATTCTAATAATAACCTATGTAGTATGACAAACACAAAAACAAGCACCTATATGTGCATACAACTTTGTAAAGGAGCATTTCTTGCTGACAATTTTTCACAAATCTATTTGTATCCCTTCCCTGGATGAATGTTCAAACTAATACTCATATTGGGCTATTAAAGTGAGATACAAGGGAGTGACTCTTTCAACATTCATTTCCTCCCAGTTCTAATACACCAATTTGATCCTCCTCTTTTGGATCAGACTATAAACATGAGCAAAAGGAACATATTGAATGCAACACAAACAAAGGGCTTGCCTTTCTGTTCCTTATGAATGCAGGAAAAATTTCTTGGTGTTACCTAATAGCTAGTCTCATGTCTGTACTCTTTCCTAAGCTTGTGTATTTCTAAGCATGCATATTCCTAATATTTTGGAAACTCTTCCATTAGAGTACAGGATTATAGGGTTGCCAGGCTGTAACCTAAAGAATGAATGTTATATGTTTAAATGTTTCATTGAACCGGGAGGAAATGCAGTCACAGTTGTTTCTACCATCCCATATGCTTTTTAATTTGTCCATGCTCCTATTAAGGACCTTATCACACTAGCAAAATCCTGCTGATTTAAACTAGAAAAAAAAATCTGCAAATGCAGGAAGTTTATCATACAATGTTACTGCCAAAGTGAAATAGCATGAAGGTAAAGTGAAGGCAAAAGGGACAAAAAATGGCAGTTTTTTTAACTTTTGGAACTTCCTGAAAGAGACACCCAAACACATGAAAGCATGCAAATACACCTGGTTTTCACAAGCACTTCAGGACCCCGTACCTCAAATAACTCAATTTTCATCTGCATCCTACCACAAAATGGCAACAAGAAGACACACACCATCATATCATTTTGAGAAAATCTACAGAGGCTATATCTCCAAGGTACCTTTCAATACTTTTCAAAATGATGACAGGAGGTGGAGGCATGTCTTTTTCTATTGTCATCCTGAGATTATCTGCAGAAGAAACTGGAGCTATTTAGGTTTGGGCTGGACGCAGTATGGCCCTTGGGCAATTTGAAGTGAAACTGGACTTTGACCCTCATACAATTATCCACCCCTGTATATAGGTCCACTTTAACATCAGTGGCTGCATCACACTTTGGCTTTCGTTATAATTTGAATTATCAGAAAGTTGGAGAAAGGCTATTTGCCCCCTTTAGTTATTCTTATATACAGTAGGCCTTTGTTATCTCCTGGGGTTTGGTTCCAGAACCCCCTGTGGATTAAAAAAAAATCAATGGATGCTCAAGTCCCATTCAATCCAATGGAATAACAAAATGGTGTCTCTTATATAAAATGGAAAAACCAAGGAATTGCTATTTGGAATTTATGCCTTTTCTGAATGTTTTCAAGCCATGGATGCTTGAATCCATGGATAAAAAAATCAGGAGATATGGAGGGGTGACTGTACTAGTACTTCTGAATTTGAAACAAATTGTTGGCTAATGTATTTTCAAGATTGCATGAAATACCTTTATAGGCAGAGAAAGCTGCATTTTCCCCAATACACACACCAGTGGAAGCAGTGATGGGAAGGGAGGTTTAACATGACCCCTTATTGTGTGTTTAGAGTAAACATGTTAGTTATACAGGGCTAGATTCTCACACCATCTTAGTGAGCTTACATAGAGTGATGTGTGAACTGATTTCTTGTTTAACCTGACTCTGATTGTCACACATAAATAATAGCACTTGTGCTGTCAAGTAACCTTTTTGTCAAAGTCCCACATTTCATGGGAAAGTTTTATCCCCTCTTCCATTTGACTTTGGTCAACTTTGGATGCACATTTACCATATCAAATTACATTGGCGCTTTTTCCAATATGCATTACATTTAAGCATGTTATCAGAAATAATCAGACGTATGCCTTGAGGAGGCGTATTTTGTATCTACAATGCCAAGCACAGTTAATGTTTAAGAAAGAAAAAGATATTGCATCCAGCATGTTAAATGCACATTTGAAGGTACCGTTAGACACAGAGCTCATGATATTTTTAAAATACTTCATATTAAAATCCAATATTTTGTGCAGTGGTCAGAGGATGAGATGAGAAACCCAACTTCAAATACCTGTTTGGACATGAAACTCACTTGATGATTATGAATCTGTTGCCATCTCCCAGCCTAATCTGCCATACACAGTTGTTATAAATAAAAATTGGTGTGGGTAAGAGAAAGAGTAAGAATGCATAGATTTTTTCTCTCTGAAGAATATTATTTCAAATTTGAACTAAAGCAGTGGATGTCAAATATATCAAGGAGTTCCTAGGATCTCAAGTCCATGGACCCAAAAGACTAGATAAGGGATAATTTTTAAGAATAACTAAGATTACACATCCATTAAACTTTGGAGCATTGGGGGAGCCTGAGCCAGGAAAATCACTCGATATAAAATCTGGCTATGGTATCAGACATAAGGCTATGGTGTGACTGTGGCCAGGTGTAATTCAAATGCTGAATTTAAGTCAAGTAGTTCTTACATGGATCTCTCCTTCAACTGAACTCTCTATAGAATCATAGAATCACAGAGTTGGAAGATACCACAAGGGCCATCCAGTCCAACACCCTGCCATGCAGGAACTCCCATTCAAAGCATCCCCAACAAATGGCCATTCAGCCTCCTCCAAAGAAGGAGACTCCACCACTCTCTGGGGGAGTGTGTTCCACTGTCAAACAGCCCTTACTGTCAAAGGGTTCTTCCTAATGTTGAGGTGTAATCCCTTTTCCTGGAGCTTGCATCCAGTGTTCTGTGTCCTGTTCTCTGGAGCAGCAGAAAACAAGCTTGCTCCCTCCTCAATGTGACATCCCTTCAAGTATTTAAACAGGGCTATCATATCACCTCTTAACCTTCTCTTCTCCGGGCTAAACATCCCCAGCTCCCTAAGTTGTTCTTCATAGGGCATGGTTTCCAAACCCTTCACCATTTTAGTCGCATTCCTTTGAAAGCGCTACAGTTTCTGTACATCCTTTTTGATTTGTGGTGCCCAGAACTGGACACAGTATTCCAGGTGGGGCCTGACCAAAGCAGAATAGAGTGGCACTATTTCTTCCCTTGATCTAGCCACTATACTTCTATTGATACAGCCTAAAATTTCATTGGCCTTTTTAGCTGCTGCATCGCACTGTTGACTCATGTTCAACTTGTGATCTACTTGGACTCCTAGATACCTTTCACATGTTGTCTCATTCAGCCAGGTGTCTCCCATCCTATATCTGTGAATTTCATTTTTCCTCCCCAAGTGCAGAACCTTACACTTTCTGTACAGAACTTCATTTTGTTAGCTTTGGCCCAGCTTTCTAGTCTATTCAGGTCATTTTGAATTTTGATCCTGTCCTCTGGGGTATTAGCTACTCCTCCTAATTTGGTGACGTCTGCAAATTTGATAACTAGGCCGTCAATACTGTCATCCAAGTCATTAATAAAGATATTGAATAGCACTGGGCCCAGGACAAAGTCCAGTGTGACCCCACTGGTCACTTCTCTCCAGGACGAAAAGGAACCATTGTTGAGCACACTTTGGGTGTGGCCAGTCAACCAGTTACAAATCCATGTAATGGTTACCTTGTCTAGTCCACATTTTGCAAGCTTGTATGGAAGAATGTCATGGGGAACCTTGTCAAAGTCTTACTGAAATCAAGATATACTATATCCACAGCGTTCCCTTCATCTACCAAGCTGGTAATTTTATCAAAAAAAGAGATCAGGTTTGTCTGGCATGACTTGTTTCTCTGAATCCCATGTTGGCTTTTTTTGATTATAGAATTATCTTCTAGATATTCACAGATTCTCTGTTTAATGATCTGCTCCAGAATCTTTCCTGGAATTGATGTCAGGCTAACTGGATGATAATTGTAAGGGATCCTCTTTTTTCCCCTTTTTGAAGATGGGGACAATGTTTGCCCTCCTCCAGTCTGCTGGGACTTCTATTCTCCAGGAGTTTTCAAAGATTATTGCCAATGGTTCCGATATTACATTTACCAGTTCTTTTAGTACCCTTGGATGTAGTTCATCTGGTCCTGGAGACTTATATTCATATACGTTAACCAGGTATTCCTGTACTATCTCTACTTATTCTGTGCTGAAATTCCCCTATTCTATCTTCTGCCCCATTATCCTTAGGGTGAGCACCCTTTGCCTTTTCTAAGAAGACTGAAGCAAAGAAGGTGTTGAGTAATTCTGCCTTTTCTCTGTCCCCTGTTAGCATTTTGCCATCTTCACCACACAATGGCCCTACCATTTCCTTCTTCTTCCTTTTGGGGTGGAAATATCCAAAAAAGCCCCTTTTGTTGTTCTTAACCTCTCTAGCAAGCCTGAGTTCATTCTGCGCTTTAGCTTTTCTGACCTTATCCCTACATGTGCTGGCTATTTGTTTGAATTCCTCTTTTGTTATTTCCCCATGTCTCCATTTCTTATACATGTTCCGTCTAAAACTCAGCTCAGTTGTAAGTTCCTTAGTCATCCATACTAGTTTTTTGAGACATCTCCCATTTTTCTTCCTCATTAGAACTGTTTGAAATTGTACCTTCAGTATCTCCCTTTTGAGGAACTCCCATTTGTCTTGAACTCCCTTCTCTTTTAGTATTCCTGACCATGGGATCACCCCCAGTATTTCTCTAAGTTTATTGAAATCAGCTCTCCTAAAATCTAAAATGCGTGTCTGACTATGCCTGGCTTCACCTTTCCACTATATACTGTAACAAACTCCAGGAGAACATGGTCACTCCCACCTAAGGATCGCACCACTTGCACCCTATCAACTAGGTCTTCCCTTTTGGTTAATAGCTGACACCCTTGTTACCTCTTCCACCTTTTGGACAATGAAATTGTCTTCAAGGCAAGTGAGGAATTTGCGATACCTTGAGGATTTGGCAGAATTTGAATTCCAGCAAATATCAGGATAGTTGAAGTCACCCATTACTACTATATTTCTCCTATCTGAGTTTGTGGTCATCTGTTCTAGAAAGGCCTCATCCTCTGCCTGAGTCAAGGGTCTATGATAATATCCCTGTTGTTTCCCTCTCTTTTAATTTTTATCCAGAGGCTCTCCACCTGGCTTCCAGTACTGATTTCCTGGATCTCTTCACTGGTATAAATATCCCTGACATATAATGCTATCCCTTCTTCTTTCTTGTTTGGCCTCTTTCTCTTAAAAAGGTTAAAAGGGTCTTTAAAAGGCTCTTTCTACATTCCAATCATGAGACTCATCCCACCAGATTTCAGTGATGCCTATTATATCATATTTCCTTTGTTGTGCTAGGAGTTCAAGTTCATCTTGCTTATTCCCCATGCTCTGCGCATTAGTGTAGAGACATTGAAGACCATATGTCCCCTTTGCTTGATGCCTGTGCACATTTTTTTGCCTCCTATTGTTGGGTCCTTGCCCTGTTGGCCTTATTCCCTCTATGTCAGTTTGACTATTGTTTCCAGCCCTTTTGCCTTCCAGAATGCTGTCTCCCTTCCCCACATAACTCAATTTAAAGCCCTCCTGACCATATTCTTGAGACTGTTGGAAAAAACCTTTTTACCCAACTGGTGTGAGATGCAGCCCATCCCTTTCCAGAAGTCCTTCCTCATGGAACTGCAGCCCATGATGCAAGAATCCAAATTGTTCTCGATGACACCATCTGCAGAGCCAGTTGTTGACATCTGCTATTTTTCTCTCTCTTCCTGGATCATGCCCTTCTACTGGAAGAAGAGACAAGATGACAAGTTGTGTGTCCATTACAGTCAGCTTCTTACCCATAGCCTCATAATCCCTTCTGATATTCTAAAGGTTGTGTCTTTCTGTGTCATTCTTTCCCATATGGACCAAAAGGAAGGGGTATTGGTCAGTAGGCTTGACCAGTCTTGTCAGCCTCTCTAAGGATCTTTGCCCCAGGGAGACAACACACCTCCCAAGACATCTTGTCGGGCCCACAAATCACTGCTTCTGTGCCCCTCAGCAAGGAGTCCCCCACGCAACACCACGCACCTCCTCCAAGGTTTAGCAGCAACTGTTCCCTGCAATGGCAGTCTCAGGCTCCCCTGATCTGTCTCTTAAGTCTGTCCATGCTGGTCTTCCTCTGTCCATGCTGGTCTTCTTCATCCTCCTTGATACATGAAAGGGCTTCAAAACAATTCTGTAGCTGCAAGCTCCCATTGCTATCCCTGATTTCCTTGCTTCTCTGTGTGACATTCCTCCAGCTGTCAGCCTCCTGTGTACATGAAGTGACCTTCTCATCCCCAGAAACTTCCTCTGTGTGGTCCCCTTCCAAGATCATTCCTTCTGTTCTGTCCAGGAAAACCTCTTACTCCATGATATGCTGAAGTCTAGCTACCCTGGATTCCAGCTGCTGTACTTTCTCCTCCAAGAGGGCTACCAACTTGCACTTGCGGCATGTGAAGTTTCCCACAACTGTAGGCAAGAAAACAAACATCCCACAAGTGTTGCAGGTGACTGCAGTCGTTCCCTAAGTGTCCATACCAAAAAATGTTAAGTAATCACTAAAACAAGACTGTGGGCTTCCTCCTCAAAGAATATTCCCCGGTAAACACCAATGTCAAAGCCCCTGATGGCCTGGCCTATTTCAACAAATCTCTGTCAGTGAGCTCCGTCTACTGAGAATATAACTTTATAGAGATCTCTTGGTTGCTAATTTGTACTCACTTCCTCTGAGGTGGAAGGGAACCCCTCAAAAGTACTTTTAAAAAGGAAAAGATTTAAAGGAGAACCTCTAAAACAAAATTAACAGCTCCCCTGCTCCTTATATTGTACTTTCCCTTGTTTGAGGGTAAAATTCTGCGAGGCTCTGGGAGGAGTTCTATATAGCTAGTCTCCTAGTTCCTCCCACTTGTGACTCACAGATATGACTCACAGAAGCTCCTCTTCCTCTGCAACAGACACACTTCCCCAAGAGATTTTCAAAATCCAAACACTCACCACTTAAAATGGCTGCCAAGTAGCTGCTCTTCCTTCTTCACTCCAGCTGCAACTGGCCTCATGATGGAAGTCTGCACTGCAGATATTCTTGTCAATACTTAAATTTGTTGCATTTACTCCAGCGCTGATGTTTTGTTTCTTTATTCTGAGTAAGCACACATTCTCCAAGCAATGAATAATTATTTCACCATGCCTGTGTGTGTGCATGTGCACACATGTGTATACACCAAAAAAGCCCAGTTGGTCCACTTCCCTTGGAAAATAAAAACTCTTGTGACATCTTATAGAAAGAGTGGGCAACCATGGAAGGCTAGGAGATTGCATTAGATCCCTAGAAGACCTTAGATGGTTGCATCTACTTCCACAAAAATGAATTGCCCTCAAGCACCTTTAGGGGGTATGTGTCATGGCCAGCCAAGAGATGGAGTTGGAGGATGAGGAGGAGGACTTGGCTCCTCAGGAGCAAGAGGAGTTGGAGGCTAGACCAGGTCCCAGTTCTGCTCTGCCAGACCTCAGCCCCAGGAGTGGAAGCTGGGCCAGGCTCTAGTACTGTGGAGCTTCCTTCAGAGGCTCAGCAGCTGAGTGTGGTTTCAAAGGAAGAATCCAGCTTGGAGGTTCCCTCCTTTAAGGAAAGAAGGTCTGAGAGTGCTTGTGTACGTTGGTCCCACAGGCTTACAGAAAAGCAAGCTGTTAACAAGACACAGCTGACAACAGGGAGGGTGTCTCCTACTTAATCACCTGTGGGATGCCATCCCTTTGCCAGAACTTATTGAAAGTCTCTTGGTGTGACTGTGTGCTGGCTTCATGTCTTTGGAACTCTGGTTTTCCTTGACCTTGAAACAATATGGACTTTTGCTGCTTTCTCCTTGCCCTGACCTCAGACCGGACTGACTTCTGTGATCTCCCCAACCCTGACCTCAGCTCTTGCTTTTGGACTATTCTTAGGATCAACGTTTAGGTTTGTGGAACTGCCTTATCAGCTTGTGTTGGTGTGTGCTGGCCACAGTCCAGAACAGTATGGGAGTATTTTCACTATGTTTAGGTTTTTTTTTTTTTTTTGTTTCTTTTTTTTTGTTTGTTTTGTTTTTGTTTTTTAAAAAAGTCTTTCCTGGGTCTAACTTGACATTTTGGAAGGGAAAAGTGGTAAAAAATAAACCAGTGCCCTAGTGGATATTTTGGAACATTTCAGGGCAATTTTTAAAATTTCAAACATTTTGATCTCTGGGGAGCCCAGAGGGTCTCCAAACATTGTAGACATGCTAACCAAACCCCATATAATGCATTTGGGGGCATGTTAGAGCAAACCTTTTTTAAAAAAAATGTGTGAAAATATTTTGAATCCCTTATATCATATATATATATATATATATATATATATAATATATAGTATACCTGTATATACAAAAATTCCCATAAATGTACTACTGTTCCCTGAACAAAATAAAAAAAGATTCACATCTCTAGCCTGTAAAGATTTACAGGCTTACTGGGAACAACACTGCAAATCACAAGGATGCTTCCTTTCCATTCCATACAGAGATAATCTCTCATAATCCAGATACAGTGGTCCCCCGGGTTACGAAGGTAATCCATTCCGGGATTACCTTCGTATCCCGGAAGTCATTCGTTACCTGGGGGACCGCTTTCGTCAATGCACAGCGCACCGGAAGTGCACTATTTTAAAGCTTCCGGGTTGCGAATTTTTTTCGCAACCCAGGGTTTTTTTTTTTTATCCCGGGGGCTTTTTTTCACCCCTGGCGGTTTCGGGTCCCGGGGATTTCGTTCCCCGGTGGAATCGGATCCCAGGGGCCACTGTATTTTAATTATTCTTCAGCAAAATGAATAAATAATTGGGAACTCTTTCACACGCACACACATACTCAAAGACAAGTGTGTGCTTGTTTTAGGCCAAGTGGTTCTAAAAGTGGTTCTCCCAAGAGGGAGCTGTCCTTTTCAATTGCTATCAAAATGGATGGGACTAATGGAAGGCCATATTAATGTCAGTAGTCTCTAGAGAATTTCCCAATAAAACTTATAGTACATGTCCACTTAACACAGCTATTAAGAAATGTTGTTATTCCCTCTTTCTAAATTATGGTGAAGACTTGTAAGAACATCACAGTTGCTCATAAATAAAATTCATCTGTCACATCAAATTAACATCTTTCACTCCACACCGCTAGCATACTATGGGACAAATAGTCCATTGTTCCCTGTCAGGACTCTTCCGAGCTCTCCAAAAGAACTTAATTTTTCTCATTGTAATAAGATTATATATTGCAGCTAAGTATAAGCAAGATTTTATACTATTTTACAAAATAAGTACTTAGCAAAATTTTGTTTAAAAAAATAATATATCCAGTATTATGAACTTCTGATTGAATTGTTTAAAGTGGATAAAATAAAACTGACAGATTCACCTGTACATACATAAGTCTGTGGACATTTAATAACTGGAATCCTGGATTAAAATAATTGGATTTACTATAGGGTTTCAAAGAATATCAGATAATATTTGAAAAATAGTATAAAACAAAAACAAAGGTCTGTTTTCAGAAAATTCGAGATGAAAAATCCCAGAAGGAATAATATTTGCAGTTCATGAGTTTTTCTGCACAAAAATTGTTCATAGAAATTTTTCTTTCTTTCCAGAAAACAGAATTTTCTGCTCAGAAAACAAATAACATTTCTGCATATAAAGTGGTGTCTTCTGAACAAAAAAGTGTAAATGTTTCATGTAGAATAAGTTTCAAACTGTGATTAGCCTCATCTGTCTATGATTTTGCTTCTCATGGCTTCCCAACACTCAAAACAGGATTCTCAAGAAAATGCCCTTAAATGCACAAATTTCTCTTTCTCTCACACTCTTTCTCACATACACTGCAGAGAATAAGTTCCAAGTATCACAGGGAAGAAAAACATGGCAATATTATTTGTTCTAGCCTCTGACAATGAAATTTATGAAGATTTAATTCCCCCATGGTCTTCAACCATGTATGTAACAATGAGGTAGGGTTACCACCTCTATCTGTGCAATAGGCTCCTTTATCACACTAGAGGGCAAACAGGATTTAACCAGGAATTAAACAGGAATTAAACAGGAAATGCCTTATGTTTAACATAGGGCATTTCCTGTTGCCTTATGTTTAACATAGGGCATTTCCTGTTTAATTCCTGTTTAATTCCTGTTTAAATCCTGTTTGCCCTCTAGTGTGATAAACCTCACTTAGTGACATGTTACATTTATAACTATGCCTACTGAATTTGGCTGCTGCAGGTAGAGAGAGGATTAATGTTTGGTTTTTGAACATCTTACCAAAATGTGCAAATTTCTTCCTACATGAGAAAGTAAGAACCTGGAATTTAAAGGAAACATCTGTGGAAGCAAACATCCGCTCCAAGGTGTAGTATGAAAGGCTGTCAACTTGAGCATGTTGACTTCATTTTTTATTTATTTTATATCCTGCTTTTCTCCAATATGGGATTCAGATAATGTGTGCTTAGTGCTCTGAGTGATGCAGATGTTGATGTTCCCCATGTTTATTTTCTTGTAGTTTTGAACGCACAGCAAATAATAGATCAAACTGTCCCTTCTCTGACTGCAGCTCTCTATTCTAAAATAACTGCCACCTTCGTATACTGCTAAAGTTAATGAATCATTTGAATACTTTACCTACCATCTCTCATGAAGGATTTATCTTTCATAAAGGCATATGTTCATAAAATATTTTTAAAAACATATCCAATCATCCACATGGAAGCCAAATTTTATATATTTCTGTAAATAAACATGCATGTGCCAACTAATGTTATAAACACTGAAGCATATCTCTCAAATTTTAGTGTGTGTGTGTGTGTGTGCTTGGTGTGTGTTTAACAATAAAATTCCATTCCTGGAACACATATAAAGCAAGTTTCCAAAAGGTAAACTTACATCTGGTATTTCTTAAAATCCTGGAATAATAGCTTATCCTTCTTAACCTTTTTGGTATTGTGATGTTTTCACCTCCATTCAAAGATCCACAGCAAAAGGAGGTCATAGTCTTCCAGGGTTTTTACAGTCCTGAATATATTCTGCCACCTCACTACTTGCTTTGACTGCATCCACATTGCAGAAATAAAACCCAGTTTGACAGTACTTTAACTGTCATGCCTCAGTGCTATGGAATTCTGGGAACTGTAGTTTCATGAAACATTTAGCCTTCTCTGGCAGAGGGAAATGCCACAACAAAGTATAGATTCCAGAATTCCATAGCATTGAGCTATGGATGTTAAAATGGTATCAAACTTGATTATATCTGCAATACAGATTCAGCCTTTGTGTCATAGCACCATGGATTCTTCCAATAACTGATTTCTTGGGTACACAAATTCTTTTGATAACAAGCTTCACAGCTTCAATGATAATTCATAGCTTCACATACTCCAAAGTGCAACATTTGAATGCTAAAACAATCATGTTTTAATCTGTCCACTTACAGGTTTATTTTCTCACAAAAAGTAAAGCTTACAGCTTATAGTATCTCAGTTGTGGGGCTTCATAGACTATGTCCAACACAGATTCACACATCTTCCATATAACAAGCTAGGCTGATCACTTATTACATTATTTCATGACCATTGCAAGAGACAATATAGAGGTTATTTCATCTCTTGGCAAGGAAGAACCCCAGCCCAGTAGCCCAAAACAATTACTATTCACTACATTAATTGCTTTCACTGTACAGCTGCCTGGCCAAAAGCCAGGTAGTTAGTTGGCTATATACACACACAAAAAAAAACCTGACCTGCATACATACATATCTGCTTAATGTGGAAAATCTGGTTCTGATTATTTAAAACAGCAATGCGTAAAGCAATAATGCTCTGTTCAATACATCTCCTCGTGGAGAATGTAAAATGTCCCCTATCCAATTCAACTGTAAAGCCAATAGCATGTATTTTTTAAAAAAAGATTTTCTAATGTCTCATACATGATTTAAACAATGACAATGCATTTCAACATCATCCAGGTCTCCAAGGTTCATTGTGCTATATGATACAATGCAATGTTTTTGTTGTTTTTGTCCTAACTGTAAGGTCAATGCTCAAAATATTTAGAAAAAATAATGTTGGGAATTAATGGGAATAAAAATGAATCCTTTGCATAACGTTACTATAGCATATGCATGCTTCGAGACACTCAAAGGTTAAATAATCAGAATTTCTTTAACCAAGCTGCAGTTGGAATTCAGAACTGTGACGCATACTAATACCTGCCACAGAGAATGTTTTTCTAAATGACCTCCATGTTATGTATGAGTAACTTCAGGCCCAGCCATGCTTATTATGTATCTCCCTCATTATTTAATGGAGAAAGAGAGAATTAGAAAGACCTTCCAAAGAGAGTTGGGGCACAGATAGTGACAACATGGTAGGATTGTCCCATAAAGAACACTTGCAAACATAATATCTCTAATGAGAATTTCATTATTTTTATTCAAACAAGTCTTCTATCTTCCTGGATCTGAGAAAAACAAAACAAAAAGAACAAAATGTTTTAATATTTTTGAAAAGAAAGAAATAAAGAAAAGCAGCAAAATTAAGAAACCATACTAAATAAGCCAATGAAAATGTTTAGAAAAATAAGGAGTTTGTGCTGGCACTGAAATAATAAAATATGAGCACCAGGCTCACTTCTATGGTGACAGTAGACCCTAACTGGATCATCACAAATATGAATGTGTCAACTTTGTTGAAACATAATGGGCTAAATCCTACTGGTAGTTCCACCTACAGAAGTCCCATTGAATCAGCAGGATTCACATAAGTAATAGCATGCCATTCAATAATTGAATAAACGTATCTGTTATATTGCAGACTAACTGATAGGATTACTGACTGCCTCTGTATGCAAGATGCTGACACAAGATTCATTTCTGATGGTTTTAAGTCACAGGCACAGTAACATAAGAAGAGAGAGACTTCTGCACATATCAAAATCCTGTTCTTAACACAAACTCCCTGTGGACATAATTATAAATCTCCAGAGCATTTCAATGAATGTCTCCATGCCTTAAAAGGAATAAAATCTTCAGGGATATATAGATATTATATGGTCCAGGCCTCAGAGGGAGAGAAGAACCACTGTACTTGATTCCCTTCCCTACCACAATTCCCTTCCCCTTTTGTGTCATGTCTTTTTGGATTGTAAGCCTGAGAGCAGGGAACCATCCAACTATCTATAAGCCACTCTGAGAGCCTTTATATATGTCATATGCTATGTATGTGTGGTGGAACTTCGTTTCCAACCCCAAGGCATGCTTATCATGACGTTTTCTTGGCAAGCTTTGTTCAGATGAGGTTTACTATTACTATCTGAGGCTGAGACATATGACTTGTCCAAGTTTACCCAGTGGTTTTCATGGCTGAGCTGGGAATCAAACCGTGGTCTGCACAGTCATAGTCCAACAGTCAAACCACTACATCATGCTATGCTAAATTAGAATTATTTCTAATATAGCAATTTAAAAAAAATGTTAGTGCAGAGTATAATTAATTGTTGTTGTTTTTTTTGAGTAAGTGGTGGTGTTCCATGGCACCACTAAAGATTGGACTAATAATAAGACTTACAGAAGAAATTGTGATGCTACAATGTATCTTAATTTGTTATTATCTCTGAACGATATATTAATATATCAAAGCATTATAATTCAGTAACAAGAGAAAAGACAGCCATATATCTTTTAAGAAATGCTCTAATGAGTAATTTTATGAGATCTTATAGTGTGAAAAAGGGACAACATTTGATACAATTATGTGTAACGGGTCTGAAAATAAATAACCTAATGGGCAATTTTGTACCAGTTTGCCCAAAATGCTGGAAGAGGAAACTGTTTATGATGCAATTAAAAATAAAATATTTTCATGGACACTGCAGCTGGAAATGAATCGGTTATATATAATACTTTTCCCTAAGGGGGAAAAAAGTGTGGATTCACTAAAGTGGTAATTCAATTTTTTGGCCCCCAAACACATCAACCAGTTATGAATAGGCTGTGTACATGTTTGTTATAGGGCTACAATGAAGAACAAAGTTTCTCAACACACTTCTTGGAAGCCTTAAGGAGACAGATGTAAACTCTTCTAGTTAGCTGGGGAGAAGAATTATGTCATGTTTGGTTCCATAAATTTAATATTTATTGCAATTATTGATATTGCATTAAATATAATTGCTGACCCACCTCTCTTTAAATATGATGTTTTGTTTGCAAATGTCCAGTGAAAAGCAATGAGCAAAATTCTCATTTATAAGCAATTTATCATTTTAATATTTAAATGAAAAGTGGGCATAATTGCATTAATGGGAAGACACACAAACAATGAATGAAGGCTCACAATGAATTCTGAGTAGCTTATAAAAACTAATTCCCAAAATAACCAGAATGTAAAGTTTTATCTTACCAATTAATGATCTAACTAGCATTTATTAGTGAAGATAATATGCACATGCATAAGTACACTTAATTAATAAATATTTGAATAAAGTGTTTCCTTCTCAAATGTGTAATTCAAAATTGATCTTACATGGCATATTAATCATTCTGTGAATATTGTCTTTTAAAACTGACAAGACTTGCTTAATTGATGGGATATCTGAAAACATTGGCTATAAATCCCCCCAAGAGGTGATGTGGGCATAATAAGCAACAGAAACCAGTATATAATAGCAGTATCAAATCCTATAAATTAGAATAGACAACAAAATTGTTGTCGTTTTCAAAATCAACATTAGAGAATCCAATGCAAGGACAGGAAAAAAACTGTACTCTGGTTGATTTGTTCTCTATTATCTTTACCATGCACTGTGTCAAAGTCTATTCTCTAAAGCAGCTGTTCTGAAAATGTTGATAATAAAGTAGTTTACAGCCAGGGGTAATCTCTTCCTCTGCAGTTTCACCCCATTTCAACCCTCAGGTGTGTACACGATACAGGCAATGTATACAAATCAGTAACAATAATATAGCTGAAAAGGAGGCTTCACTTCAGCTACTCAAGGCCATTGTATACCTGGCTTCTTTGGCTGGGATTCCCATTTGGGAAAGGGTTTGTCCCCAGCTCTCTCCAAGCCTCTCTGAGGATGTCACTTAGACATCCTCCTCCATCAGGCAGCCAAGAAAGCCATAGTCTAAATAATGTTGTGAGAAACCAATTTCTTTCTTCTCTCCCATCGAGAACTAGATGCCATTTTTTAAAAACATATTCTTTTCAAAAGTCCCACTTTCAAAAGGTTATTTTTTTCTCTCCCTGTCGAGATGTATTTTTCACAAAGTTCTCAAATGAAAATAAAAGACAAGGGAGGTGAACATTTACACTAATTATCTGGCATTTCAAACTCAATTAGCATGTCAAAAGGAAGTTTGGCAGAGGTTTACAGAATATTCCTCTGCTAGAAAAAACAATATGAATGGTAACTTTGATTATTCAAAATACTCAAATCCTGGCAATTGAATTAAAAACCAAAATTCTTGCTCATTGATCAAGAAGTGCTCACAATTTCTTCTCTTTAAAAAGCTTTCGAAATCTTCCAATAACAGAAATGTCTTCTGTTTATTGAATGCTACTCCAATCTTTTCTCACAGTTCTTCACTCTCCTGGATCTCAGATGCATCCCTCCTTCAGCCTTCCAGTACTCCTCTGTCAACATTTGACAACTATTTTTAAAAAAATGGCCTCCTGTTCACATGCAGCTGGTTTCGCTTTCCTTCTGAGACCAGGGTTTTGGGAACAGCCAAGGCAGGGCATCTGATGATTCCTGTTCTGCCACAATATTTTTTAAAGGGAGGCTGGAACAGTCACATACTGTTTTACGTGTTTTTTTTTTTTTTTTTAACAATCATTTTCTCTCTTTCTCACTTCTGTAAGCACTGACTGAAACACTGACTTTGTGCCATGGAGATGGCTTTTCAACATGGCCTAATTCAGTCTGTCCTTTTATTAAATTGCCTCATTGCCAAATCAATTTACATTTAAAAAAATAACTCTAAGGATTATTGAAATCAAGCATTGCTTCTTGACATAGGTTGAAACTAATTATATTTTTCTGCATAGATTATTCAGTCAACCATTTCTTAGAACTCCTGTTTGTCTCATGACCATTCCTATAAAAATTACATACAACTCAGATTACTGCCAAATCCATGTCGCTCTACTCAGAGATTAGCAACCTTTTGGATGTTTCTGGACTAGAACAAAGCAGCCACAAATGTCATTGTCTTTTGCTGGGGGTGGAGTGGTGGAATTATGGCAGCAATTATAAGTTCTTTTGGCTCCTGAGAAAACTAATAGCTGTAGGCTTTTCCTTTTACAATAGGCCCAAGTGATGGTGTCCCCAAAGCCACAGTTGTGACAATGGATGAATCTATTAAGCATCTGTAAAATTACACAATCAACATGCTTTATTCATCTTCTCTCCACATCTCAGTCAACTGCTCTCTGCTTCAGTTTATTCTTAAGCACAAACAATTTATTCACAAGCTAAATGTATCCTTCATGGGAAAAGCTTGTTGATTTGCAATGAGAATCTTCTGTCAGTAATGTTTGTGGTGGCAGCAATAGTCATATCAGCTTTTTGTAACTGGTTCTCAGTGTTTGTGCACAATAATCTGTTGTCTAAGGAATCAGAATCATGCACATGGGATGCCCAAACATATGGTTTTCCCCTTTACATAGCACCCCCCCCCCTTTACATAGCATCCCTTGCATTACTGATTAAAATATGTTCCCTTATCTAACATTCTATTGACATTTGCTTTGTGTTTTGAAATCAAGTTCTACTGAGCTACGTTGAGGCAACACATTTTGATGTTTATCCATACATAATTTTAAATCACTTGGCAACTTCACCTATCGGACATGAAGCTTTATAATCACAATGTGTTAGAATGCCACTGAAGCAGGAAGATTGCTTTTGCTGTCTTTGAAATAGCTACAGAAGATTGACATCACCCCTGTGCTGAAAGTGAGAAAATTGAGGTGCATGTGTAGTGTTTATCAGTCTGGCATTTCATGCTGTGGTTGAATTCAATTGCTTTTAACAGACGATACTGACAAGCTTTATCAGAGAGACCCTTTTGTGGGGGAGTTGTTGCTGATAATAAGCTTTTGTAACTCTTAGATGTGATTGCATCTCACACATGCTTTATGAAGTAACCTAATACATGACTTTGGGGCAAAACAGATGGCTCTGAAGGACGGCTTCTCCCCACTGTGGACTGCACCAACACATCCTCCTAGTGATGCCACTGATCCTACCACCAGTTTTGTTGTCATTTTAGTGCCTAAGACTCACCCATTTCCAGGGGCATTTATGTCCTGTTAGTTGCTGTTGTCACTGAATATGACTGGATTTACTGCTGATTATTTGTTCTCTACTGATTTTTATTGACTTTTACATTTTTGTTTATTGTATTTGATTGTTCATATTGTTGTTACCGCTAGAGATTTTATGAAAGGAGAATATAGTAGAACAAACAAACATTGTCCTTAAGTTGGTCTATTTTAAAAAGCTTATACTTTAAAATTTTTATGAGTAATTCTAGGATTAATTTATCTGGTGAAAGGTAACTCTAAGAATAATTAGCACAGTACTGCTATTGTTTTCATTATTTTTTGATTAACTATCTCTACCATTTGTCACCATAATTTATTATTTGGGTTAATTGAAACTTAATTGTTCGTTTTAATAATTTCTTTAACTACAAACACATGTTTTCTGTAGACATATCTATATGTTCCCTGAAATTTTAATACCTTTATAATAATTGCTTAAAAGAATAGCTTTCTGCAGACTGTTGCTACATTCTGTACTTAACTTGAGATTATTTATAAAAGTAAATTTCAATTCATATGATTTCCATTTTCTCACTAGTTTTCCCAATAATTCAAATAAATTTCAATATGCTGAATAATTGGCTGGGTTTTACTTATACAGCATCTAAAATTTTTTCCAGATATAGCAGTGTAGAGACTTCCTGAGAAACTCAATGTTCTTTGCCTATGAAAGGGATCTATGACTGGGAGCTGTACAGACCACCCCTAAGAGTGATGAGATGCTGCCCCTTTCCTAGCTTGATCGGGCTGTGGCAACCACATACCACGGCCCCTATCTGGCCTTTCCATGGCTCAAAAAGGAACCACAGAAAGCTGCTGCTGACTGGCTATCACACCATCACAGTTTTTGGACGATTTAGCCACTTTTTAGTAAGTAATTTAGCCACTTTTTAGTAACAGTAAGCCTCCATGTAATAATCCCCATATGATTTTATGTAGCTTTGCTCTCCCCCTCCGCTCCATCTTTAATTTGAGCTGCAAAGAAAAAGGGACTAGTCTACATTCAACTCATAGAGAAAGCACCAGCCAACTGACTTAATAATAGTTTAATATTTTGTTGTTCTTTTGTGCCTTCAAATCATTTCTGACTTATAGTGACCTTAAGGATCATTGGTTTTTCTTGGCACAATTTGGTCAGAGAGGGCTTGCCCTTGCCTTACTTTGAGGCTGAGAGAGAGTGACTTGACTAAGACTAGCTAGTAAGTATATAGTAGTAGTCCTGCTCTCCTTTCAGCAGCAGATAAAAACATTCTTATGCAGCCATGCTTTCTCAAAATGACAAGTGTTGGATTTTAAATGCCGTATAAGAGTAGTATAGAGTCCTGTATAGAGTTTTTAATATATTTTAAATTTTAATGTATAATGTCTTTAACTTTTTAAATTTGTTTAAATGTTAACTTTGTATTTACATTTTACTGTTTTGTACTGTTTTTAACTTCCACTGTTTTAAATTTTGTAAGCCACTATGAGTACCTTTATTGAGAGAAATGTGGAATATAAATAAATAAAATAACTAATTATAATAATTAAATAGCACAGAGAGAGGGGGAGTCTGCACTGTTGAGTCCCTCAAAATTGCCATGAAAGGTAGTTTGCAACTTGCATATGTCTTCATTAAATACTCACAGAAACCATTTCAGCTTAGCTCTAGAAATAATTGAAAAGAAGCCTTGAAAACTTAAAATATGTTGTCTTGTCAACAGAAAGAAAAAAGATGGCCTCCCTTTGCCCTTCATTTTGTGATTTTTGAAACCAAGCATTTTTTCTGTGTTCCTTGACAATAAAGAGATGAAAACATAACTGATAGTTTGCCTGGTTGGAAGAGAGAAAGTTTCAGCAATTGACAGCCACTTGTAAAGTGGAATCTGTAGGCTTCCAGGTGTCTTGATACATTAACATTAAAGGGTCAGTTTCCAAAAGACACATTGAAAAAAGGGGGTGGGGTAGGAGGCAATCGTATAAACACAGACATGAATATAGAAGCTACCATTTTTTCCCCTGCATAACTAAGGCAGAGCACCATCGAGTTCAAGTTCACAACTAGAAGAATTGTCAATTTATAAATGAACAGTTATTATGGAAGTGTCATAGCTATCCAACACTTTCATCCTATGGTAATTGCTGGGCAAAGTTCAGTATACTAGTATTATAAACTGGACTGCTAGAATCAGTTGCTTCACAAAGATCCATGAAATTTTCTATTCTTGCCACTAAATATACCAATGGACTTCTTAAAGTTAACCTGAGGGGTACTTTCTTTTCAAGTATATGGACTTTTGTTGAGTGGAATATTCAGAACAGAGTCCTTTAAAAAAAAGGCTTGGGTATATTCTGGGAGGGAAGGATGTGAATAATATGTTGATACAGTTTTAGACTCATGGAATTTAGATTAGCAGCAGGCTGTGTGGGTTGAGAGTACTAGAAAATCACACCAACATAATCAATGCTGCCTCTAGGTTTAGGAGGGTTGTTTCCCATTTCATCATGTTTTCAGGAATTCTGCCCATGTCTCATGGTCTGAGATTTTGAGGGGCCTGTTACCCACAAAAGTGTGTGGCTTGGAAGGCCTCCAATAACCTCAGCAGTCTAATGTGTCAGGGGATGCTATTTTGGTTTCAATAGGATGGGTAACTATAGGATCAGAACCACCTTTTTATATCAGTTCTAACAGATAGAGACTCCAGCCATGGGTGAACTAAGAGAGCTTTTATTTGAAAGAAATATGAAAGAACAGGCAATCAAGAATAACTCACTCTAACATTCAACATTTAGAGCTAACCAAGATGAACATATCATTTTTATTAATTTACACTTTTATAGTATTGTTTTAACTTTGTTATAGTAATATTTTATTAATTTTATAATCTTTCTATTTTGCATTGTTGTCTTGTCTCCTTTGTAAAGCACTGGCACTATACAAATAAAACATAATAAATGGAAATATAGAAAGGAGATAGCAGAGACTGAGGGCTGAATTGAGGGTAATAGCTACCTGTCTCAAATACTGGACCATAGAAAGCAGAAGTGGCTCAGATCAAGAGTCTGAGGGTAGCAGTCACAGAGCACAATGGGGGAAGAGGGGTCAATTGCCAGGTAGAGTGCCTGCAAGGAGACTAGGTCTTTATGTCTATAATTATATCTTAAAACTAGCCCCAGGCTAAAGATAATTTATTGGGAAATGAAGACTTAGTGGTCCTTGGGAAGGATTTTTTTTTAAGATTCCGAAGTGATTGATAGTTTTGATATTCAAGAAATTAAACAGACCAACTTGATAGACTGTAGCATCATTGGTTCAACAAAGCAATGACAATATCTAAAGGGTGAAATAGGCTTGAAACCACCCCTGAGAATGCTGTATTGAGGCTGCAGCAGCCACATACCATGCCCCTACCTCCCTTTTCGTTGGTGCAAAAAGAAGTGGCTAATTGCTGCTCCTTTTTGCACTAGAAATAAAGCCAGCTTTTTCCACCCTTTACGGTGCTTTACGATGCTCCTGTGGCATGCAGCACCTAAACACGGTGCTGCTGGAACACCCAGAAGTTGAACCACCTGTGGGCAACCAGGTGGTATGAAGCCGGCTTCTGGGTGGCTTCAGAACATGCAGCATCAAAACACTATACTATGAAGTCGCCCGGACAGCAGCGCAAAGAGGCAGTCTGTTTCGCCCCTAAAACATCCCATAGTGTGGACAAGGAAGGTATTTAGGAACACAGTGGGAAGTAAAAGTGGAATACAGTCTATCAGTGTAAACCCATTCTTTGTTTTGTGTTTCAGTAGGAATTGCAGAGAATGGGGGGGGGGGACTGCATTTGTCAGCAAATCCCTTTCTTTTATAACCTGAGCCATCCACATGTTTTCAGGATCTGTGTGCCTTATTCATGCTATCTAAGCAGTATTTAAAAGATCATTGTGTGGTAAACTCTCTCACACTCAGTCCACCCACAACCTATTCTCCACTGTGGCAGCCCTATGAGAATTTCAATCCCATCACTGCCACCAAATTCTGTGAAGGACTCCTGCCAACCTTCACCCTAACACTGCTCTTTAAGATGGCAGAGCACCTCTGTGTCACTAATATTTGGTAGTGATGGCAGAGCACCTCAAAGGGAGGCCAAGTAGTATTTTAAATAATAACAAAAGGTTTATTGTAAAATATAAAAAGTAAACTATAAATTAGGCTTGAAGTTGTTATATTGACTTATTAATCAGTTACAAGATATTCCTTCAAAATAATAATATTAATACAGCCACCCAGGCAATCTTATCTCTGGTACATGGACCAAAATTCCCTTTTCAACAACCAGCTTGCTCTGAACTTCTCCCTACTAGACTCCCCAAGCCTACACAGTCCCTCTTTGGACTCTCAAGCCCTTTTTGTGGTCACCAAACAAAACTAAAATGTTCCCTCAGGAACTCTAAGAGCACACCCTCCCTTCAAGGTAACTCTTTTTTCCCAAAACTAACCTCCCTTTCACTCTCTACAAGGGCCTTTTATAGCCCTGCCCAGCCAGCTTCCTATTGGCTGGTCACATGCTGCTTCGTGATTGGCTGAAAGATCGGCCTGTTCACTACACATTGCAACCTCAGAAGCACATGCTGGCTTCCAGATTTTCAATATGAAAATCCAGGAGCCCCAAAAATGCATTGTGGCATTACAGATTATCTGTGCAAGGTTTTTTTCATCTTGTGCTGTCATTGTTTTCATAAACAACAATAAAAACTTTTTTTCTGTTTACTTCTTGTTTGGAAACAAATGCTGTAAAAAGGTGAGGAAGATCAGAGAATGTGGAGAATGGAGACCATTTGGAGGGCCAAAGATTATTTTGGGATCACCCAAAAATGTTGGGAGCGGTGAGCAATTATATTAGATAGATTCCATGGGAGGCAGGGGTGGTGAGGCTCTCCAGATCCTTGCACTTGCTTACAGTTGAGTTCTAGATTCAGGCCCCAGCTGTAGGTATTTTGGTGCTTGAGATGGAGATGGACATGCTGCTTCTTCCCATCCCAAGCCAAGCAGATGGCAAGTGAATCTTTTTTCAGTAGCCAAGGAGATTATTTTAGGAGGTGCTAAATTGGCCATTTAACTCTCAGCAGTCTTCCAATAGAAAGCAAGGAGAAACAGAAACAAGTATAATTTTACAGGAATTTTTCTCATTGCTGAAAATTATGAACAGTTCCCAACCCTGATCTACAATATTAATCTGCATATTCACCCCAATATATATATATATATATATATATTGATGAGATTTTTAAATATTGAGGCTTTCTCATAGTATTGGTTTCTACTATCTGAAGTGGTCTTTACTAAAGAGATTACCTTTTGAAAAAAATTCCTGAGGGACTTACTGGAGTAAATCTTTAGAGTCAGGGAGTCTGACGAAATTCATATACAGTACATCAAGTACATTGTAATTATATAACAATTTTTTTAAAAAAACCCAAAGAAACCTTGCAATCCATTTATTAGCATTTCACATTACTTAGTTAAGTAGTCTTAATTAAACTAAGGCATTGAGAATACTACTTTTAAGACTGCAATCCTCAGAATTTCTTAACCAGTATGAATGCTGAAGCTCCATTTAAGAAAGTAACTTTTCCAAGCTTTGAAAATTGGGATAATTGGTTAACATATATAAATATAAATGTGTGTGTGCGTGCATGCGTGCATGCATGTATGTACATGTGTATTTATCTGTTGTGAAAATAGGGAGATTTTGAAGCAAGACAGAACAGTAGATTGGTAATTCCATACAGATGCAATATGTGGTCTTGTGTGAACACCCAAAGATGGAGGATAAGCTTTGGGTGTTTACCTGCATTCAAAAGAATATGATCTTAGTAATTTAAAAGCTATTCAACTTGGTCAGACCAACTGTTTAGCGGAAATACAACCAGTTCCCATAGAGCACTTCACAACATACCAGGGCAGGACAGGTGACACATTGTATGTGACAAAGCTGGGTATGCAATCTGTACTTTGTCTTCTGGGAAATACACATTCTAACAGGACAGCAGTGATTATGTATGAATATACATTCATGCGAATAATGGTCATAGGTAAGAATAAAGAATATCTGTCAGTTTTGCTGTTTTCTGTGTTCGAATGTTTGAAACCTTAGTTTCTTTCCATCTTCCATGCTATAGAATTCTTACCAGAAATGACTTGAAATGAAGTTCTCCTTTTCTGTATCTAGGGGAAAATTTTCCTCCCTTTGCATAACAGTTCTCATGTGAAGAGGGTCCTATGTACTTTCCTATTGCATAGGTGTTAAGCGAGCCCTTTGAGGGGAAAGGTAGGCAGTGCTATGTTGGTGAATGGCTGTGTTTGCTGGGGGCTTCTGGATGCTGTGGTCCAAAGGAATAATTTTTCCAGAATCTGTATTAAAGGGATATACACTGTTTTAAAATTCCATTATGCCATTGTATGCACTTTTAATGTCATTGCAGTAACAGGTATCCAATACCTCTCTGTGCGATAACTGATACAACTTCAACTGATGGGAGGTGGAGCATTCTAATCACCCATGGCTCTAGTTTTGGAGCTAGGAAAATAGAAGAAGAATTACCTTCCCAAATCTCCAGAATATTCATTGGGGGTTTGGAGAAGTGATGACTCTTCTTTTTTGCCAGCTACAAAACTATAGCCAAATTGCCATGTATATGCAGGACCTTGTTGAGGGTCTAAAGCCTTGGTTTTGGATGTATATATCTGTCCATTTTGTTTTCTCCCATATTTGATTCATAAAAAAAAAAAATTCTAAATTCCTTCTGCCATGACTATGAAAAAAAAATGCTAACCTTAAATTAGGATATTATTTGGGGGGGGGGGGGACTAATTTAGACTGACTTCTTATCCATCCCTATTCAAAGAAGTGATATTAGGAAGTAAATAACAGATTTGGAAGAGATGCTCTACTTTATCGGATTAACATCTGCCAACAAGGTTGTCACCTATATTTCAATGTAAATCCATTTTTAAAGCATGTTAACTTTTCCCCCTTTTTAACCTTTGATATGTATCCCAGAAACTGTTTTATGGCAGTATATAAATCAATACTGTCATGAACCTGTAGGTTTCAGTATTACAATTGTTATAGAAATAATTCTGAAATTAAACAGTTTAGTTAAGCAAAACCTTTGGTTGTATGTTCTGTTGGTATGCTTTGTACACTATAAACATGCTTGATACAGGGATACACACAACCATGAAGAAACAACCTTTATAAAATAGAAATTCAGCCTTTTTATTCTGAAGCATAATTAGTCTGATAGACAGATTGCCATGCCTAAAAAGGAAACACCCATGTATAGCACTGAACATTTCATGAATGAAACCTCTATGCCTTGGAAAAGGGTAAATTAATGTAAATCAATTAATGTTTCAAGATAAACACAGAATGCAAATTTCATCCAACTGGGTTAACAGCTAGAAGTAATGTCAGGGAACTACAGAAAAATTCCAAGGGTAGTCAAAGATCCTGAGAAATTGTAGACTTCCACTACTTCTGAAGCCTTGACAATTTGGGTTAGCCAAAGCAAGAGATATTGACAAATGGCTTTCCTAGACTAATCAAGGCTGTCAATTTATGTATTTATTTATTTTTAAGTATGTATTTATTTTATATCTCACATTTCTCTCAATATGGGACCCAAAGTTAAAACATAAAAGCTAAAGCAATATATATTATGGAAGTTGTAACAATCATTAAACAACAAATGCAATTAAAATATTAATGTACAGAACACAACATACCCACTGAACATCCTTCTGCCCCAATCAGATAAAAGCTGAAAGCCTGTTTAAATAAAAGGGTCTTCACCTGCCAGTGAAAAGATAGCAGGCCAACTAAACTTCTCTCAGAAGGGAATTCCATGACCTATGAACAGCCATCAATGATACTCTCTCTCCCCCTGAACCTTCCTTGGAAAGATGGCAGGAGGAGACAAGGCCCTTCCCTGAAAAACATAGACTTTCAGATAGTCTGGACCTAAGCCATGTAGGGCTTGACAGGTCTTAACCAGCAATTTGAATTATCAGCGTTCTAGCTGAAGTATTTTCAGCCTGCTTAAATTCACCCCATTACTTTAAATTAGGAGAGGTGGAACTTGCTACATTAATTCTAGGATATGGTAATAAAAAGACCTTATCCTAAGTGACCTCAGATGATTGATGGGACTTTGCATCCAGTGGAACCAAAACAAACTAATCTCTAATCCCCTCATGTCCCATTTTAGTGACCAGAGATAGTTTCCTTCAATTTATGGCAGAATTTTCTGCAAATGAACTTGGGTTGTGAAGGGGCTATTCTCCCCTGCCTGCCTGAAATGTACTTCCAATCTATCTTGAAGGGATGACACTGTTAGGATTGCTCTCCCCACTTTTAAAATACTAAGATATTTTGCATAAAGGAGTGAGTGTATTGGTTTCTCAACAATTTAATCTTTTGCTTTCTACTGTGAAAATGAAAGCTATTACAGCAAAACAATCAGTATTTAATTGCACCATTAGCATGACAACCAAAATCAGATTTGATATTAATTACAATACTCATATATTTAATGGAACCTAATAGTGTAAAGTAAGAATTCTTTGTGTGATTAGTAATACATCATGTCTGCAGCTGAACAAGTAATGATACCAACACTAGGAGGGCATTTTTGGGAGTTGTTTGTTTGTTTGTTTTCAGTGGGTGTTTTTTTTTGTTTTGTTTTGTTTTTTTTGTTTTTTTTTTTTGGTAAAAGTAAAAATCATTAACTGAAAAAAAAATTTGCAGTCTTTATTCTAGAATGAAATCTGAGTGTGTCTAATCCTGTACATGAGTGTAACCATTTTTTTCTGCCTTTAGTGACCTCAGATGTTGCCTTTTGATGGAATTATGTAAAGCTAATGTTCTCTGCAGGGAACAAATTAATTTTCAAAACCATGTCTGTGATAATAAAATACTGCAAGGGAAAAAAAAAAAGAATGATGAGCTCAAGATTTCTAGTTAGTGATCACTGTATTCTTTCAGCATTTATTTTTCACCTGAAAAATGACTGGTAGTGCCAAATCTGCCAGCAATGATTACCTGTTGGGAACATGAAACTCATGTGGAACTTCAAACAAGACTTTCTGGGCTCCTATTTAGCTATGAGGAGGAACATCTCAGGAGGCAACTGAGGCCTCACACAGTGGCAACATTTTTCACAGACCTTGAGGCAGAAGTCTGGGGGCCCACACTTAACATAGTGAAGGGGGGAGCCACAAAAAACTTCAGATTTACCCTTCAAGGTATCTGGTTAATGCTTTTCTCTATGTCTGTGTCTTTCTCTATTCACTTATCCATGTCTTGTTTTTTCCCTAAAGTAGATGAAGACACTGAAAGAAGAAGAAGAAGAAGGTATGTAGGATTAAGGTCCCAATGTTTGAGCTCTCTCTGTGTGGACCTTTAGAAAAATTATAGAATGCACAAAATGCAGCACCTGACATATTCAGGTACGTCTGGGAAAAGGTCCAGCTAAAGCCCTTGAGAATGCCTGCCACTCTTCAAAGTGACTTAGTTTAATCTATCTTCCTAGCCGGATCCTAGAAAACATGTCAGTTACAGCTTCCATTTATGCATATATTCAAACTGATTATGGGTCTACGCCTGGAATCCTATTTTCTTATGTGTCATCCTAACCCTTATGAGATCATGATGCATTCTTTCAAAGACATCCTCCCACTGTTTCTATCAACAGTTTGACCTACAAATCAGTTAAACTGAAATTAACATTCAATTTACTTTGTATTAAACAAAAGCTCAGGGAGCAATACAAAGCATGTGACCATAGTTCTAGCTAAAAAAATGACAACTAGAATAAGAATCAAAAGTTTTCCTCTTTTGGTCTTCTACTTTTACTTTAATTATGCACTCAGTTAAAGTAATGCTACATTTCTCTTGTACAGGAGCACACTGTTTCAGGTAAAATGCTATCAGATAAAATCACATTTACAATTGTGCAGTGCAGGCAGATTTCATTTAGATGCCTGAGTCTGGCTAGTGGAAAAATATTTTATGGGTGGCAACAAATAATATGCCTTAACATGCCATTTAAGATTTCATGGGAATGTTAGCAGATCCTGGCAGTGATGGGCAGATTGAGCAATTAAAAGAAAGAAAAAACAAGAAAGTGTTATTTCACATTGTAAGTATTTCTGGTTGTGGTTACACCCATCATCGTGTGTGTTCTCACTTGCATTTGACAGGGAATTTATTCAGAGAAAACAGGTAGGCAAGGTAAACCTAAACATGTTTAGTCAGACATAGGTTGTTAAATCCAAGGTGATTTGTTTATTGATAATGCGGGTCTAATTATCTTGTATATGAAATTTGCATACAAGTAATATTTGTCATCCTTTTTAGGGGAAGCATGCTTTTAAAGCATTTTAGGCTGCTGACAATAATTTTAACTGATTTTTTAAAAACTTGCTAAATTTTTGAATATCCTTTTAGCTTGTTCAAATTGTTTATTACTGTTTTGTGCTACTTCTATGCATAGAGCCCTGGTGGTGACATAGAGCCCTGGTGGCGCAGTGGTTAAATGCCTGTACTGCAGCCACTCACTCACAAACCATATGATTGTGAGTTCAATACCAGCAAAAGGGCTCAAGCTCGACTCAGGCTTGCATCCTTCTGAGGTCGCTAAAATGAGTACCAAGATTATTGGGGGCAAGTAGCTTACAGTTGTAGACTGCTTAGACACTGCTTACGCGGTATGAAGCGGTATATAAATGAAGCTGTTTGCTTGACTGCTGTAATCCGTTTTGATTCCCCACTGGGAAAGGTGGAATAGAAATAAATCCTGTTGTTGTTGTTGTTGTTGTTGTTGTTATGCTACTTCAATTGATTAAATTGATTTTGCTGTGGTTAGCACTATTGCTATAGTTAGCAAGCAAGCAAATAATATTGTGACCTCCCCAAGGAATGAAAACAAAACAACACTGGATTAAAAGGTGGGATTATTTAATTGAAAACAATGTGTAGAGCAGCAATTAAAGTTATCAAACAAATCAATCATCATAGACCTAGTGGTCATTTTTAAGGGAGGTGCAAAAAGAGCCCTTTAAGGTGCAAATGTACAAAAGGTATGCAAAGGTTGGCTCAGTGTCTGCATGCAATCCTTGGAGCCCAAAAGTGTGCTGCTGAAGCCCTCCAAAGGCTGCAGACCCCCCCCTTTTTTTAATTTAAAAAATCCTTGGTGGTTTTTCATCCCAACCCACTAAAACAGGAAATTCAAAACCACTGCAAAACAAAATGCTTCCTTCTCTGACCCCACACTCCCAACCCAACATTGAAAGGTCCTTAGTAGACAAAGATGGATTTCAAAGGGGACAACATGGGGAAATTGCAAAAACCCCTATGTTTCCTGACACCACTTTTAGTGGTGTTTTTTTGGGATGAATTGGTTTCTTCTAAAATAAATTGATTCATCCCAGTGAAAACTACAGGTGGATTTGCTTCTGCCACCAGTGAAAGGTTAGGGGGCAACTGCAATGGTGGTGGTGGCAGTGGCATTAAGGGCTCCATGCTGGCCCTCTCCTCTTCCTTCTCCTCGAGATCCATGCTGGATCTTTCTCTGCTGCCTGGCCTCATTTCCCTTCTCTGCCCCAGTAAGCCTACCTTAGAAGGAGACCAGGGTGGAAGGAGAGAGGCAGGACAGAGGACATGTGTGCATGCCTCCCCAGTGTCCATGCCTTGATCCTCCAGGACTGCCTCTCTCCCCTCCTTTGTGGCAGCCCTGGGAACAGTAGCAGCGGCCCAACAGCACCACTGGAAGCCATGCCCCGGTGTTCCTGGGGCTAACAGGCCTTCTGGTGGTGTTGCCGTGCTGCTGGTCAGCAGAAGGACCATCCTCCCATCTTGCCTCTCTCCTGCCCCAGCCTCCTTCTAATAGATAGGTCTACCAGGGAAGACACGGGAAAGAAGGCCAGGTGGCAGAGAAGGATCTGGCTGGGATCCTGAGGAGGTGGAGAAGGAGAGAGCCAGCACAGAACCCTGACAGCTGCCGCTACTACCACCACCACTGCCACTGCTGCTGCCGGGCCCCTCAAAGCCACCAGTGCCCAGGTAGGCAGGCTGGTGGAGCGAGAGGAGGAGGAGGAGGAGGAGGAGGAGGAGGGGGGGGAAGTAAGGAAGAAAGAGAAGGGGGAGAGGGAGAAGGAAGGAAAGAAGAAAGGAAGGGAGTAGAGGCGAGGGAAGGGAGGAAGAGAGAAAGGGGAAAGAAAAAGATAGATAGATAGATAGATAGATGATAGATAGATAGATAGATAGATAGATAGAGAGTCCAGCAGGAAGGGGTTTCCAGGGGGTGAGGAGGGTGAGCGGCTGAAAGGCTGCTGCCTTCCCTAGCTCCTCTAATGGAAACAACAAGTGCCCAGCTAAAAAAAGCAGTTCTAAAAGTTCTAAAAGGGGTCCCTTTACATAGTATGAACAAGGGGCCTTTTAGAATTGTTATTTTTAGCAACAGTGGAGCTGTACAGATGGATACCCTCAGATGAAGACTGTAGCAGACAAATGATGCAGCCTCTGTAATGCTTAAAAAGGACCCACTCCAAGCGGGTTCTTTTCCTGCTGTGCATGGGGTGCCATTGGTGCCATGCAGTGCAGTGCTGTTTGGGTGCCATATCACACAGACATCATCGTTGCACATCCTGTATGGATAGATGTTCACAACCATGGCGCCCGTGCAGCAATTGTAGGGCTGGGTGTTGGCAGACGCCCAGACCTAGAAAACCTTTACTTCAGCCCCAGTCCCGCTGTACTGCTCCAATATTTGCTGTTCCTGACCAAAGCAAAGAAAGAGAGAGAGAGAGAGAGCACATAAAAAGTCTGGAAAAGATGCAAAAAATCCACATAATGATTCTAATTTTGAGAATTCCATCTAGCCTTGTGAAGCTTTGTGCACAACTTGCACAAACATCATTCATAAAAATGAAAGATTGTTCACTAAAATCTCATTGATGAAAGGGGGGGGGGACAATTTCTTGTTTCCATGAGAAACAATGGAAAAATTGAAGGTTTACACCCCAGTTTCAAATACTGTAATTCAAAATAGAATACAGTTTCATTTAGAAACACTATGTGTAGGAGGGTGCTATACATTTCTTAACTGGATATGATGATTATAATAAAACCTATTTGTGTAGTTTCAAGAAAAGCAGCTTTAAGAGCTGAGAGACAGGGTGTGTTTAAAGAAAAAATGAGCTTTAAGGTGTGACATGTTTGGTGATATGAAATGCATATGTATTGAGAATGTGAAAGGGAAAAAAAACAGAATACAGTATTTGTGTCTACAAAACAATAAAACTGTCAGTGGTCCCAGTGTGATCACATTATTATTGTTATTGTTATTGTTGTTGTTGTTGTTGTTGTTGTTATCCTTTATTTATATAGCACTGTAGGTTTACACAGTGTTGTACATATAAACTTACATAATTATCATAATTTTAAACAATAATCATAATACATAATTAAAGATTTTACAAATCTTTAAACAATGGACCTTATTCTAGACTACATGCAAATTATTATTATTATTATTATTATTACCCCGCCCTTCAGCCCTAAAGGCAGCTTGGGGCTTGAACAAATTAGTTTCCCATCATCTGATTCTAGATCAAGGGAAGTAATAATGCCACTCTATTCTGCTTTGGTCAGGCCACATCTGGAATATTGTTCCCAGTTCTGTGCACCACAATTCAAAAAGGATGTTAACAAGCTGGAGCATGTCCAGAGGAGGGCAACTAAAATTGTGAAGGGTCTGGAAATCATGCCTTATGAAGAGAGACTTAGAGAGCTGGATATGTTTAGCTTGGAAAAGAGATGGTTAAGAGGAGATATGATAGCCTTGATAAAGTATTTGAAGGGGTGTCATATTGAGGATGGAGCAAGCTTGTTTCCTGCTGCTTCAGAGAATAGGATCCAGAAAAATGGATGGAAGCCACAGGAAAAGAGATTCCACCTCTATGTTAGGAGGAATTTCCTGACAGTAAGAATGATTTCACAGTGGAAGAAACTTCCTCAGAAAGTGGTGGAGCCTCCTTCTTTGGAGGTCTTTAAAAAGAGATTGGATGGGCATCTGTCAGGGGTCCTTTGGTTGTAATTTCTTTCATGGCAGGGGGTTTGATTCTATGATCTACCTTGTTGCTTCCATATAGCCTGTATGGTTAATATGGGGAATGATGAAGTCTCTATATATTGTCTGCATGTTTATGTTCAGCACTATACCTCTTGAACAGGGATAAACAAATATATCTGATTCACTTTCAAGCACAAAATCATTTCCACAAATTGTTTTCAAGCATAAATTCATATCATCCCATCTCCAGATCACTTTGCATTTTTTTCTCAAAGGCAGCATGGAAATTCATGTAAAATTGCAGGTGTATTTCATATTCACAAAATTTTATGAAATTTTGCACACATCTCTCTTTAAGACACTTTAAAAAAAACAATTTGCCCAAGGGTAAATGATCAGTGTGCATTTTTAGAACAAAGAATTGAATTGCAAACTTTTTTTTGGGGGGGGGGTGTAGAAAGTGTGCACCAAATTATTATTTTTTTTCTTCATCTCTAATTTTTAGTAATATGGCCAGAGGTCGGACAGTTTGAATGAGAGTGAGGAAGATTTCTCCCCTCCCCTCCCCCCAAAAAAATCAATGGTGTTTTCAGCCTAGTGTTCTTAAGAAAAGATCCACACATCCCCCAGAAATCTAACACTCACAGCTTGGGTGTTCTGCTGGATTCAGCTCTGAGCATGGATACCCAGGTTTCAGCAGTGGCCAGGAGTGCACTTGCATAGCTAAAACTAGTGGGCCAGTTGTATCCATTTCTTGATATGTCAGATCTGGCTACTGTGGCACATGCCTTGATTGCATTCTTTTTGGACTAATGTAACATATTCTATGTGAGGCTGCCTTTGGCAACTGTTTGGAAACTTCAGCAGATGCAACATGCTCTGGACAGAATGCTGACTGGGACCAGGTGTAGGGAGCATATTAGTCCATTGTTAAAACAGATTCACTGGTTACTGGTTCATTTCCTGGCACAATTTAAAGTGCTTTGACCTATGAGATAAAGCTCTATACCACTTAGGTGTAGATCATCTGAAAGATCACATCTCCCCACGTGAACCCGGTCAGTGTCTTAAGGTCTACAGGGGAAGGCTTTCTTGGTCTGACTATTATCATAGATAAACCTGGTGAGGAGATGAGATAGAGACTCCCCTGCATGGGAGGCTAGAATGATTCCATCCCTGCTTTACTTTCACTAGCAGGAAAAGAATTTTTGTTTAAGCAGTCTTTTAATGTGTAAACAGGGGAGTTTCTGACTGAGACATGTGTTTTGTTTATTTTTAAGTATTGTATATTCTTAAACGATTTTATATTTTTAATATGAGAATTTTTTGTTTTTAAAAATATTAAGATATTTAAAATTTACTTTCTGTGAGAACTGCCTTGGGTCCTGCTCTTGCAGAAAGATGGCATTCTGTGAGTCCTTCTTATTTTCAGGGGTTCAGTTCTGGGGGGGAGCACTGTAGATAGAGAAAATATGGGAGAAAAAGCCCATATTATTCAATGGGTGGTGATGTGCACCATCTGCATTAGTTGCCCATGGGTACACCATTACTGGCCTGGCTAATGTGAGGCAGGGTGATCCATGGGATCTCCAATCCATGGATGGGTATCCCAATGATACAGTGGGCTCACAGTATTACTACTACTAATAATAATAATACATCAGATTATCTGGTTTTCTGGCTGTTTTTAATCCATGCTTCTTGTTTGTCACAACTTTATTCTGTTTGGATGTTGGTATTGGACTGTACCCACCAAAGAGGAAGCAAACAGGGTAATTCACAATCCAGAAGTGGGTGTCATGATTGAGTTTGGAATTGAGTTTATTCATCCTGAAATATCTTGGAGGGATAACATGCTGGCTTGCACCTACATCAATTAGTTTGAGACTGTTTTGGTAAACTGGCTAAGTAATCAGTGCTGTGTACAGTCCAAAAATGCACTTAAGCTGTAACCACTAAAGCTATGGCCTTCTTCACCCAACACAAGGTGCAGGGATGTAAGTCTTCACTAATTTACTTCTCAAGGATAATAGCATAAGTTTAGGAATTTTATTTATGCTGTGAGAAACTTTTAAATACTGTGCAGTTTTTGAAGACTATCCACAATTCAAGACTTATTCTGCCCCCCCCCCCCAAAAAAAAAAGTGTATATGGTTGTTTTGCTCTCCAAAACAGTGTTCTCTGCACAGGAAACAGAATTCTTTTTTCTGTGCTAAAAATGCTGTTTGTTATACAGAAAATGCTGGTTTTTCATGTCTGAATTTTGCATAGAAAAAGTCTTAAAGTGTGAATATTCTAATCAGCCTAGGATTCTTCTCATCGGGGTTTCTTAAATTTGAAAACGTGTTTTTACCATTGTTTTTTTTTAAATATTTTTAGTGTTTTTCCCTTACCCAACAGTGTTCCTCCTCCTTTATTACCTATTACTTGTCTGTTTAAACTGTACAATTTGAACTCAAAATGATCTTGCCTCTTTAGTATGCAATACAAATTAGTTGTTTTGTGCTGTAAATGGTTTAAGTGACAATGTAGGGAATGCTTTCAGTGTTGGATTAGGACTCCAAGAGACCAGGGTTTGAATCCCCACTCGGCCATGGAAACCTGTTGGGTAACACTCTCTCATCCTGAGAATAAGGCAATAGCAAATCTCTGGATAAATCTTTGTCAAGAAAACCCTATAATGCAGTTGCCATAACTCTGAGTTGACTTGAAAGACCCATAACAAGAAGAAATATTATTCAGCATTTTCTTATCTTATTTTAATACCTACCATTTAAAAGCGCAGAAGAAGTTACTGCTGAAAGTACAATAGGAGCCACTTAATGGAGTTTTGAGATAGTTGTCAGTACTTTGGGTTGATCTCAATAACTCAGACGATAACCTCCCATTGAGATTTCAGAATTCAGTAATAAGCAATCTTAAAAAGGGGAGGCCCCAAGGCCTTCAGATATCTCCCTGTGTCCTTTTTGACTGCCACCTGGTAAGTGTTAAGTACTTATTATAATGGAGCCTTGCTGCAGCAGCAAAATAAAGAGAAAATAATAGGGGCGTAGCCAGTCTGACATGAAAATGATCATCTGAGAAGCATATGTTGCTTAAACTCATCTTTTGATCTGTTCCTTTTTTCCTGAATTTGTGAGATAAGCTGACAGCCTCAATTACCTTCCTCACAGATCATTGGCAAAGCTTTTGTGAGATAAATACAGACAAACACAAGATTCAAAAGAAACTTTGCTATTATGAGATAATTTAGCAGCAGAGTTGGGGAATTGGGAGGGCAAAAGGTGACATAAATCTTTCAACAGCCAATTTTTTTAAAGAGGGTGCCATTATGAGGAATTCCCCTCTATTTTTTTGATATTGCATACCATTGACAGTCTGCCTTTTTTATAGGCAGGAATGTAGACCCAGAAAGCAATTAAATTCAGCAGCCATTTATAATTGTAATCTTACACTACAACTCCATTTTGCCACTAGTCATAACAACAGCAACAATAACAACAACAACAACAACACATTGTAGTTGAAAGGGGACATCTGACCTACATATTCCTTTAATCTGACATTCTTTTTCTTTCTTTTTTTAATGTACATTAGAATTTATTCTTTCAAGGTCTTTGTGGAACAGCTTTGTTTGGGTGCTGGAGAGTTTAAGTTTCACATCAACCTCACTGCTGGGTTACTTCAGCAGGCGTGAAAACATGACTTCCTATTATAGCCTATTTTATTTTCCTCCCTCTGTGTGAGTCTGTTAAGATGCCAATTAGGGCCACATGCCATTGCTGTTCCAATATTCATCCACATTTACTGAAGTCTATTGGGTCATTGTTAATCACTACAGCTTCCCATGACAGGAGGGAAAAGAAGTGGCATGCAGAAGTAGCTTGTGGAAATGTTCAGTAAATGTGTGTAGAGAGAACTGGGTTCACATCAAATGTCCCTATTTCCAGTGTCTGTGTGGTTGGTTAAATTTCTGAACAGAACTGGTGTCTTTACAAGTCTTTCATGCACAAGTTCTTCAGGCATAATTGAAGACTCTTTTGTAGGGTTCCCTGTCACCCAGTGGCTTCCATGGCTGAGCCAGGATTCAAACCCTAGTCTCCTGGTGTCCTAATCCAGTGCTCAAACCACTAAACCACACTAGACTAATACTATTAAAATCTGTCCATTTCTTATGAGTTGCATTTCTCAGGAACATCTGTCTGAATACAGAGTAACATTTTGCCTGAGTAGTTTTAATGCACTGCCATTTCCACCCCAGGCAGATAGCAGAATCGACCAGTGAGGTGTCCAGCAATTCATAGGGCTCATTCCCACTACAGTTTGCTTCGCAGCAAGATTCGGGGCAAATGACTGTCATTTCCATTTGAATCGGCTTCCAATCCTCATTGAATTAATTGCAGAAGGAAGGAAGTGGGGTAACCACAAATAACCCAGTGTTACTTGACAGCAGTTTTTTGGTGGTTCTTTTCCCTGGAATCGATCCTTAAGCGAGTCAAGTATGTGGGAATGACTGGAGTTGCAGCATCCAGGAGGGGAGGGTCAAATGGCAGAGGGGTGTTTATCATCCCTCCTCAGTTGATGATAGATCCACCATCCCTCCCCCCCCCAATCAGTGTTGCCTTTGTACTTGGGGTTAATTTGTCCTCCATTTCTCCCTTCCCAGGATGCCTCAGAAGTACTGGTTGCTCTCCCACTCAGTGCTCCCAGAAGTCCCCTGTTTGCCTTCCCTTTGACATAGTCCTCCATTTCTCTCCCTCCCTGCTCCCAGAATTCCCCTGTTTCCCTCCCTCTCTGCTCCCAGAATTCCCCTGTTTCCCTCCCTCTCTGCTCCCAGAAGTCCCTCCTTTCTCCCTTCCTTCCCAGGCCTTCTTCCCCCTCCTCCACCCCCAACTTGGGGGCTTCTCCCTCTCTCCCTCTAGTCTCTCTTCCAGTCCTGCCGACACCCGGAGCACAAATGGCAAAAAGTGCTTACTCTGGTGTAAGGTAAGTCTTGTTTGTAGTGGGAATGAGGGACCTTTTGGGATCGATTTCTGACCTGCGGCCAAGCTGGATCAGAAATCAAATCATTCCTCCAAAGTGAATGAGCTCCGTGAATGAGATTAAACTGGATCAGTGTGAGTCTGTGAGTACTGAGGACATGGACAAACTCCTTGGTAGTGTGAAGAAGACAACATGCCCTCTCGATCCTTGCCCTTCATGGTAGTCATCCAGAGAGGAAATGCTATAGTAAAATATTTGAACTGTGTTATCAATGCATCTCTTAGAGAAGACCAATTACCACCTTGCTTAAAGGAAGAGGTCATGAGACTACTCCTGAAGAAGCTTTCCCTAGATCCCCAGGATATGAACAGTTACAGACCAGTCTCATATCTTCCATTCCTGATCAAGGTAATCGAGAGAGCTGTTGACCTTCAACTCCAAGTAATTTTGGATAAAAACCAATTATCTAAATTCATTTCAAAGCAGCTTTAGGACTCTTTTCTCCCAACTGCACCTAGGTGGCATGTGATTATTTCATACCTGGCCACTAAACAGTCACTCCCACCTTTCTCCCCCACCCATCCACTGACTTGCTGGGGAGCATGATCTTGCTTTTTGGAGCAGGTCTACACATGGGGAAAATTATACAAGGTGTAACAGATTCCTTTTCCCAGGTCGCTAAGGAATCCTACCACTCAGCCTGCCTCCGTTTCCCTAATTCCTTTTTGGGCCTCAAGGTGACCCTGATAAATGTGGACTTCTGGTGGTTATTGTTATTGTTATTATTATTATTATTAACCTTTATTTATATAGCACTGTAAATTTACACAGTGCTGTAAATACAATCTTATATTTAGACAGTTCCCTGTTCTCAGGCAATCTAAAAGAGACAATATAAAAGGAGAATGGGAAGGTGGTGGGAAGGAGATGAGCTCCAGTGGTTCTTCTCTCCCTTTGGGGCCTGAACCAAGGCAGACAGACTGGAGGGAGGGCTTGGCTTCTTAATACATAATTAAAAACAGGCATCCTTCAGCAGATGGCACAATCCTGGGAATGTTTCCCTAAACAATATAGTATTTAACTTAATTTTGAATCTGGTTAGAGAAGTGATGAGGTGCACAAGTGGGGGAAGAAGGTTCCAGGAGTGAGGGGCAGCAAGTAAGAAGGGACGAATCTAGGACAGGGCAGTGGAAATTCTTGGCTTCGACAGGAGGGGCCAGTCCATGCAGGGCTTTGAAAGTCAACAACAAAAGCTTGTACTGGATGCGGGAGGGAAGGGGAGCCAATGAAGGGAAGATAAAAGAGGAGAAACATGGTCAAAGCAGCGAGAAGATGTGATAATTCATACAGCTGATTTCTGGACAGAGATTAAAGAATGGAGGTGAGAGAGAGGAAGCCTTGTCAGAAGAAGGTTACAATAATCTAGTCATAAAACCACTAGGGCATGGACCAGAATCTTGGCAGTGGAGGCTGAGAGGAATGGACAGATTTTAGCAATGCTGTAGAGAGAGAATCTACAGGTCTTGGCAGTGGCCTGAATCTGGGGAATAAATGACAGAGAGCAATCAAAGATGAAGCCAAGACTGTGGACTTGATGAACCAGTTGAATAGAAGTGCTGTCAACAGAAACAGAGAAGGAGTATTGAAGGGTGGGCTTAGGTGGGAAGATGAGAAGCTCTGTCTTAGACATGTTGAGTCTTAAGCGCCGATGCCGCATTCACTGAGAGATGGCAGCCAGACAAGATGAAACTTGCTGTTCAAGCCCCAGCGAAAGGTCAGGGGTGGAAAGATACAGCTGAGTGTCATCGGCATATAGATGATAGGAGAAACCAAAAGAACTGATGAGTTTACCAAGGGACAATGTGTATAGAGAGAACAAAAGGGGACCCTGGACAGATAAGGGAACAGAGGAGGAAGTCTGACCACCTGTGACCACTGCAAAAGATCTGTCTGACAAGATTTAAACCAGTTGAGAATAGAGATGGAGAACCCAAGGTCAGAAAGTAAATCAACCATGAGATAGTGGTCCACAGTGTCGAAGGCCGAAGTCAAATCAAGAATGAGAATAGAGTAGAGGCGATTTGCCTTGGCCTGCAAGAGATCATTTGAAATCTTGGTGAGGGCCATCTCTGTAGAGTGCTGTGGGTGGAAAGGGTCCAGGACGGAGTTGGCTTCGAGAAACTCAAGACAGCAAGAATAAACTACCCATTCCATAACCTTAGAGAGAAAAGGAAGAAGAGAGATCGGATTATAGATAGACAAAGAAGAGGGTTCGAGAAAGGGTTTCTTCAGAATTGGGGAAACAAGAGCATGTTTGAAGTCCGAAGGGAAGGAACCCGAAGAGAGAGTGAGATTAAAGATGTTGAGGAGCGAGGGCAGAAAAGAACGGGTTATAGAGTTTAGAGGATGGGAGGGGACAGGATCAAAAGAACAAGTTGTAGGTTTGGAAGAATTTAGCAGCATAGAGAGTTCATCCAGAGAAACAGGTGAAAACACAGAGTTTATTAGTAGAAGGTACCAGGAGATTACTGGTAGGGGGCAGATCAGGAGGAACATATTTGGATCGAATAGTAGTGACTTTTGTGAGGAAGTAGTTGGCGAAGTCAGTTGGGGAAAATGATGAGAAGACAGGGGAAGAGGAAGGTTTTAGCAGTGTATTGAAGCAGGAGAACAAACACTGTGGGCACCTCTCGTTGGCACACATCAATGATTTATAGTAATTCTGTTTTGCCATAGACGAGGCGTCTGAAAAGAATAAAAGAACAAATTTATAATGAATAAAATCGGCCCACTCCCTGGACTTTTTCCAAAGACATTTGGTTGCTCGAGAGCAGGACCGGAGAAACCTAA
Source organism: Urosaurus nigricauda (assembly GCA_034509955.1). NCBI lineage: Eukaryota > Metazoa > Chordata > Lepidosauria > Squamata > Phrynosomatidae > Urosaurus > Urosaurus nigricauda. The sequence goes on along the minus strand of JAOEGL010000005.1, from coordinate 164,839,255 downwards.
CTGTGGGAGAGAGCCAGGGCTGAGGCCTAGACATAGAGGAGGACATGTGAACAGATATAGGGGCAAAGCTGTCAAGGGTTGAAGAAAGAGTGGAGTTGAATGAAGACATTGCTGAGTCAGCAGAGTCCCCAAGATTTAAAGAAGAGAGAGAAGAATCCAAGGTCTGACTGAGATGATCAGAATTAACAGACTGAAGATTACAAAAAGTGCATAGAACAACATGCCGAGGAGGTGGGATATAAGTAAGAGTAAAAGAAATTAAATGATGATCTGACAATGGATAGTCAGATGCCAAGTAGTGAGAAATGACACACTTAGTAATGAGAACTAGGTCAAGACAGTGACCAGAAGAATGGGTTGAAGAGTTGGAATGAGATTGAAGATCAAAAGAAGCTAAGAGAGCTAAAGCGAGAGGTTGATAGATTCTTAGGATCATCAAGTTGGATACTAAAGTCACCTAGAATTAGAGAGGGGACTGAGTCTGAAAGAAATAATGTGAGCCATGACTCAAAGTCTGAAAGGAATTGGTTAGCAGAACCAGGAGGGTGATTAATGACAGCAAGCCGAAGCTGCAAAGGAGAAAAGAGTCTAATAGAAAGAGACTCAAATGAAGAAAAACAATAGCTAGGGGAAGAGAAAGGCGTTGAAACTGGCAGGAGTTAGACAATAAGATACCAACCCCACCTCCTCAACCCTCAGGGCAGCTTATGTGGGTGAAAGAAAGACCACCAAAAGAGAGGGCAACAGAGGTAGCAGTATCATGGGCTGGGAGCCAGGTTTCAGTTAAGGCAAGAAGATTAAATGAGCAAGAAAGAAAAAGATCGTGGATTGCTGCTGCTTTTGGAGCAGCAGAGCGACAGTTCCAGAGTGAGCAGAAGAATGGAAGCTGGGAGATAGGGAGATTGAATAGGGATCAGATTGGGAGAGATGTGTGGAGCCATAGGAAGGGATGGATGCAGTGCATAATATACAACAGGAGAAAAAGTAACAATGAGAAAAGCAGAAAAATAATATCCATAAAAGTGACAATGAGAAAAACAGAAAAATAATATCCAGCAGTGCTAGATAACATTACCTGAATACCACAAAACAGGAAGGATCTAGTAGATAAGAAAGGGGTGGTTTTGGAAACCTTTGTCTGATGTCCTAGTTGCTGAGGATGATGGAAGGAAAAGTGGCTTCTGAGGAATGTTCCACTGCAGGCAGGAGAAGGATGGTGGAAAGGCAGCAGAGAGTGTAGCTGACTGTCTCTTTCTCCTCTTCTCAGGATGGAATGATCCAACTGCAGGGAGGAAGAGGATGGTGGAAAGGCAGCAGAGAGTGTGGCTGGCTCTTTCTTTCTCCCCTTCTCAGGATGGAATGATTCAACTGCAGGCAGGAGGGGGATGGTGGATGGTTGTGTAGGTCCCTTGGTTTGGTATGTGTGGCCTGACTCCAGTTTAGGCCTGAAAGATAGCCAAAGGTGGGTTTAAAACAATATCAGAAATAGATTTCTTAAACATAGTATGAGGTTATAATAAACTCTACTACAGTGGTCCCCGGGTTACGAAGGTAATCCGTTCCGGATTACCTTTCGTAACCCGGAAGTCTTCGTTTCCCGGGGACCACTATTTCTGCTGGACCGCACAGCCGATTTAAAGGGGCAGCGCGGTTTTTCTTATTCGCATCCCGGGGGATCCTTTAGATCCCCGGGGATGTTTTTTGGTCCCACCGGTTTCGGGTCCCGGGGATTTTGTTCCCCGGGGGATTCGTAAACCGGGGGACCACTGTATTCTATTTTTAGGCTTCCCAATATCATGGGCAGTTCTCTCTTCTTATTCAAATCCAAACCTCTGTCTCTATTAACTCAAAGCTGTGCCTATGTCAACTCTGTTTCTCTTGACTGAATCTCTCAATTGACTCAACGGACCTTTTAGCAACATCCTCCTTCAGCAGCCTTTTTTAACCACATGGCGGGATTGGCTGCCCAAAGTTATTCCCAGGAAATTCTTAGTACTCATCCACACAGGTGTACTCAGTAAGATATTTACAAAGGTTTATTCTTCCTTGCCTCTGCAACAGTTTCACACAAGAGTATCTTCTTGCACAACAAACCTAAAAAGAGATGTGTATGTATAATCACACATCTGTCACCAAGATGATTCTGGACTATATTGCTATTTATGCATGGCAATTTGTGTGTGTTTTCCTGGTGTATGTATATAATTTTTTAATGAATACACTTTTACTCATTTCCACATTGTCTACAGAGTGCTTGTCAAATTGGTCAAATATACACATTTTAAAATTGTGCATATTTACTCATTGTTGGCTACTGGTCTAAGCAGAAAGGGTACCTCATTCTGAAATAGTGGTATTCTTCTCTCCCCTCCATTAGCTATTCACAAAGTGCCTATGCATTTATTTGTGCATAATTTAACAATGAAAAGGGGGATGGGAAGAGAGAGAAGGCAAGATAGATAGAGAAGTAATATATATCTATATATTATAATATATATCTATATACTAGATAGATAGATAGATAGATAGATGATAGATAGATAGATAGATAGATAGATAGATTTTCCCCATGATTAGAAAACAAAGATAAGCATGCTTTTGTTAACACAACTACAAATTGAATAAATGCAGTTAAATATTCTTTGTCAATGAAAAACCCTAAAAATTCAAACATCTTCCTACTTGTAAGGGAACAGATCTTATCAAAGCAAATTGTGTCTCCATTTCAGTAAACATGCTTAGGATTTTAGTTTAAAACTCACATAAACTCACATCAATTCTTGGTTGATAAGTGGCAGGAGAGTTAATCTGAGTAAACAAATGCAGACATCCAAATGATGTTGCTGAAATTTTAAACGCCAGAGCAATCATGTACTAGAACAAAACATAGTTTAGCATGTTATTAATTATAAAAACTCTTTCTGTTTCCTCTACATCCCCCAAAATTGTGAGGTAATTTTGGCATAACCTCTAACCAGGTGTTCCTTTTCAATTTCCACCTCTATTTTACATAAGGCATAGTAACATGAACTGTTCCTGGGAATCTGTTAGTAGGTTTACAAATAATCATTCATTTTTCCTCTCATGTCTCCCTCCTGTTTCAGTGATAGATAGACATGCCATTACCTTTCTAAAATGTATTCATGATTTTTAACTGCAAAGGTCATTGGTTTTCTCCTCTCCTGATTTACAAAGTAGTTGAAGTTTTGAGCAGCAGCATATTCACCTTCACCAAACTTTAATATTCTGGGGAACTCTTTCTACAGTTTTCTAATGAAATCCAAAGTAGCTTGCATCATTTGAATTATTCTTTTAGTTGTATCTCTTTATTTCTGCTAAGGGGTGGAAAAACAAATCTGTTGGATTGTGTCCTGCTCCTTGACTGCAAGTGTGTAAACAGAATTCCTGGAACAAACAGTGTAGAAGATCAAACAGCTCAAAGATGGGATGGAAAGGATATTTGTAATTAATCATTTGCAGGTCCATTGGAGGAGGAGGAAGAGGAGCAGCAGAAAGAGAGGAGTTGTTTCTCGTTTTGATTTTGATTCATTTTATTTATTTATTTTTATTTCAAGAAAAGGAACAGACCACCACAAATTTTGTGCATTTTTTCTCCTGGTATATGAATGTCCAAATGTGTTGTGGAATAATTTTTCTTTAGAGAAAAATAATAAACACTTTTTAAATGTGCAAATCCCTCCTCCTCCCCAAATTTTGCATAAAGAAAATGGGTTTCCTGATAGAAAATAGGGTTCCCAGTACAGGAAACCTGTCCTCTGCTAATTCAAAGATATAGCCATGTTAGTTTGTAAAATCAGTATGCACAGAGATCTTGTAGCACCTTTGAGACTAGGACTGTATTCCCTCTATTATTTAAAGCAAATTGCTGATCAGATTATATGACCATTGTTTCCATTTGAAACTGGTTCTGATCCTAGTGTGATCAGTTTCAATTATTATGAAGCAAGGCAAACTCTTTCCCAGTTCTTCGGCAGTTCTTTTGAAAAGACACTAGTTCTTTGGCAGTTCTTTTGAAAAGAATAGATTCCGAAGTGTGTTCAACAAGTGGGGACATAGATCTGAATCTCATAATTCTGGAGGGGACGGACTAATGGCAGAGGGGTGTTTACTATCCCTCTTCAGTTTTTGGTAGATCCACCATTCCCACCCCCTCGTGCTGCCTTTGGGCTTGTGGTGTGACCTATGACTGCATGATTTTTTTAAAAAATAAACTTGATAGAAAATTTAATTCACTGATTTTGCAACTACATGCAATCAGTAAGGCAAGTAGTTGCAAAACCAATGAATTGAATTTTCTATCAATATTTGTGTGTGTGTGTGTGTGTGTATTGTAATTTTATATTATTAATCTTGACAGTCACCTGCCACTGACTACCCTGTCTTGTCCATTTTAATAATCTCAACGGTATTGTTTTATTGTTATTGTTTATTGGTTATGGTGGGTGTGTGGGCTTATAGGGCATTGTATTTTACTGTATTTTAATGTTTTTAATATTGATATAAGATGCCTCAATCTAATTGGAAAGGCAGGCTATAAATAATTTTTTTATTATTATTACTATTATTATTATGTTCCCAAGCCAGGCTGCCAGGGCTGCCACTTACGTCAGATGACTGACATGCATTTTGAAGTGGCATAAATTAGTTGAGGAAGACAATCATGCCATAAAAGAAGCAATTACAAGTGGATAGTGAAAGATCCACTTTCATAATGGGAATGACGGACCTTTTGGAATCGATTTACCAACACGGAGCAAAGAAAAATCACAGACTGGTTTAAATGTAAGTGGCAATGAGTCCTAAGTGAAAGAAACAAGTGTTGACAGCATAAGCTTTTGTAGATTAAAGGGGCTATACAGATTGGGAGAAAGGGGCATCTCACTGCCCCCCCCTTTCTGCCCAGATGGAAGCTGCAGCAGATGAACACTGCAGCCTCCAGGAGTGGGTTCATTTTACGGCATGCGTAGGGCGCCATTGGTATGCTTGCGCTTGATCATGACATCCGTATGGTATGGTGCTGTTTGGGAACTATGTTGCACGAATGTCATTAGTGGATGCCCAGTATGGACGGGCACATGCAATGATGGTGCCTGGGCACTGATAGTAGGGCTGGGTGTGTGTGGACGCCCAGCCCTACATAACCCTGATTTTGGCCCCAGGCCGGCACAAAATGCCAGCCTGTACTGGGCCTAAAGTCTACTTCTTCCCTCCTAATGTTTTTTTCCATAAAATAAACCTTGTGTAACATTATGGAGTTTTAATTTATTTTAATATGAGGAGAATACCTGACAGGAATGTTTGTTTATTTGAGAGAGCAGAGAGAAAACTATCATAATTATTTGTCATTTCATGGAAGGTTGAAATAGTCAAGAATTTACACCCCTAATCCAGAGATGAATGTTGAACAGGATGGAGTGGCATGGAGGGGATGTGAATTAATGAGAAATTGGAAGACAGGTCTCCTGGGGAGGGAGGGGATGAGCCTGAGTAATGAGAATGGAATTCTTTAAGAAGGTGTTGTTGTTGTGACTAGAGAATGGGTACATGAGGATTTATGAGTCTCAAACTTGACAAATTCTCTAGATGGCCTTCAGCCTTTTTCTTTTCCCCTCCCCCCACCTACCTCTTTATGTTTCTCGGTCCTCCTCTCCCTTTCCCTCCTTCCCTCCTCTTTCTCTGCCCCCCCCCATCTTTCTGCATATTCTGGAGTAAAATAGGCAGATAAAAGTGCAAGAGGGAAGTTGGACCTGGCACTGATCACAAAGAAGTCCAGGGATGAGATGGCACCTAGAGTCTTACAACAGTGTTGGTGTTTGAAGTAACTGGCAGAAATAGCTTGTTCAATAAGCAATCCAAGATCTGGGAAGCGGAGCAGTGACTTATCAAGAAAGAGGCATCAAGTGAATGAGAAGTCCAATAAACATGACAAGGATCACAGGAGTAAAGAATTTTGAGAGCAAAGAGGAATGCTGAAGATGTAGTTCACGGCAAACCAAGTCATCTGTTGAATCCAGCAGCAACCATTTCAAGAGATTATCTGTATAAACTCGTATTGGGGAAAGCCAGCCTATTGCTCATTCTACCAAGTAAAACTCTGCTGGATTTGTGTGTTCTGGTACAGCAAATGTTTCTCATACTGCCTCTTATGCTGCTGTCTCTCCTGAGGGTGTAGGTGCCTTTCTGTGTCCATGCCAGTGTCTTCATGGTGTTCAAGTGTCTTCAGTGTCTTCAAGAGTAATTCATGTTGGAAGGCCCAGGCTTACGTACAATTTTTGGGCAAGGTACTGGAACATGTAGTGGCTTTCCAACTCCAGGAGTTTATGGATGAAACAGATTATCTAGACCCATTTCAATCTTATTTCAGATCTAGCTATGGAAAAGAGACAGATTTGGTTGCCTTGCTGCATGACCCATGCAAGAAACTGGACTAGGGGAGTGTGTCCTTGTTAGTTCTGCTGGATCTCTCAGCAGCTTTTGATAACATCAACCATGGTATCTGTTTGGGCCACCTCTCTGGGATGATACTTGGAAGTACTGTTTTACAGTGGCTCCATTCCTTCCTGGAGGGGTGAACCCAGAAAGTGATGCTGGGGGATGCTGCCAGACTATGGGGTGGGAAAAGTGGGAAAAGCCCAGGATTAAATATAAAGTTATGCAAGATAGAAAGGAGAGAGGTGGTCTTGGTGTACCTAATCTAGAGTTATATTACAATGCCTATTCGTTACTGTGGTTAAGAGATTGGATACAACTAGATAATGCAAAACTATTACAATTAGAAGAGTAATACAACTATGTATGTTACGAGAAACCCAAATTTGTCAAAGAGTTTAAACAACATCTAATTAGGAAAGCATTATTATTAATATGGGGCAAATACAAGAAATATTTTTATAAGAAATTACCACAATGGACTTCTTCAGAAGAGGCATTTCATAAAAAAGAAAATGAAAAAATGGATAAAATATGAGGATATCCTAATAAGAGTGGGAGATATAGATCTACCTAAATTAAGGGAGGAAATTCTAAAACTTGATCCAGAAATTAATTAGTTGAAATTTCAACAGATAAAAGAAGATTTGAGCAAAGATATGCGAGAGTATGGTATTGAGCATGACAATACTGAATTTGATAAAATAATAAGGGGTGATATAATAATAATAATAATAAATTTTATTTTTATACCGCCCTTCCAAAGATCAGGGCGGTGTACAGTTAAAACAGTTAAAAGCATATATATAAAAATTAAAACGTTCAAACACAGTAAAAATAGAAGGTAGGGTACAATGTCCGCCAGGGCTTAATGGAACATCCAGTCCGATCATGATGAGGGAATAATAAGATAACATAGGAGAGGAAATCATTGGTAGGCTTGCTCAAACAAAAATGTCTTTAGCCCTTTCTTAAACAAATTAAGAGAGGCGGCTAAACGAAGCTCCGTGGGCAGTGAGTTCCAGAGGCTAGGGGCCGAAACGGAAAACGCCCTTTTTGCTGTTGACGATAATCTAGCCTCTGGAACTCTTAGAAGTTGTTGCCCAGTCGATCGAAGTGTGCGGGGCGGATTGTGTGAGGAGAGACGGTCCTTCAGGTGCTCTGGGCCCAAGCCATTTAGGGCTTTATAGGTAATAACCAGCACTTTGTACTGAGCCCGGAAGCGGATAGGCAGCCAATGTAGATCTTTCAAAATTGGTGTTATATGGGCGGTCCTGGGAGCACCAGTGACCACCCGTGCTGCCATATTTTGCACTAGTTGAAGCTTCCGAGTGTGATACAAAGGCTGCCCCATGTAGAGCGCATTGCAGAAGTCCAATCGAGAGGTTACCAGGGCATGTACTACTGTTTCAAGGTCCCTCCGGTCCAGGTAGGGACGCAGCTGGCGTATCAGCCGAAGCTGATAACAGGTGCTCCTGACCGTCGCATCCACCTGAGAAGTCAGATGGAGCGACGAATCAAGGAGCACCCCCAGACTGCGTACAGAGTCCTTCACGGGGAGCGTGACCCCGTTCAGGACAGGTGGAACCACCTCCATCCCTGGGCCAGGGGAACCTATCACGAGTACTTCCGTTTTCTCTGGATTCAGGCTGAGTCTGTTTTCCCTCATCCAGTCCATTACCGATTCCAGACAGGCCACGAGAGGAGCGACGCCATCCCTGGTCACTGCATCAGTCGGAGACATAGAGAAGACTATTTGGGTGTCATCAGCGTACTGATAACACCGCGCCCCATGCCTCCGGATGATCTCTCCCAGCGGTTTCATGTAAATGTTAAAGAGCATGGGGGACAGAATGGCTCCTTGAGGGACCCCGGAAGTGAGGGCCCTCTTATCGGAGCACACGTCCCCCAGCTGCACCATCTGGAACCTCCCAGAGAGGTAGGACCGGAACCACTGAAGCGCAGTGCCCCCGATTCCCACCTCCGCCAGGCGTTCCAGAAGGATACCATGGTCGATGGTATCGAAAGCCGCTGAGATGTCCAAAAGCACCAACAGGGACACGCTACTCCTGTCGATGCCCAGACGGAGATCATCGACCAGGGCGACCATAGCAGTCTCAACCCCATGGCCTGCCCGAAAACCGGTTTGAAATGGATCTAGAAAATCCGTATCCTCCAAGATCGATTGAAGCTGGAATGCAACCACCCTCTCAATCACCTTCCCCAAAAATGGCAGTAGCGAAACTGGCCGATAATTATTATGAACCAGGGGGTCGAGGGAGGGCTTTTTTAATAATGGTCTTACTATGGCCAATTTAAGGTGGTCAGGGAATTGTCCCTCCCTCAGAGATGTATTAATGATTTGGCGTAACAGCAAGGTTACTGCCGAACCCCCCTGGGCCACTAGCCATGAGGGGCAGGGATCGAGAGAGCAGGTTGTCTTCCGAACACTTCTAAGGATCTTGTCCACATCCTCGGTACTGACAGACTCAAACTGATCCAGTACAACAGAGTCCACGGAAGCTCTGGACGCCTCTATTCTGGATTCTGCTTCAATTCTGGCGTCCAGACCTTCGTTTATCCGAGAGATTTTATCCGCGAAGAAGTTGTTAAATTGGTCACAGCAGGCCTTAGTAGGTTCAAGGATCTGGTTCGGGGCAGGAGGGAGCTGAGTTAGCTCCCTCACTACCCTGAACAACTCTGCTGGACGTGACTCCGCGGACGCGATGCGAGCAGCAAAGAATGAGTTCTTAGCTGCTCATATCGCCTCACCATAGTCCTCCAAATGGAGGTCTAGGAGAGCCTTGTCGGATAAACGCTGGTGTTTCCGCCAGGCATACTCTAGCCGTCGCAGGACCCGCTTCCTTGCCCGGAGATCTTCCGTATACCAGGGCTTCCTTTTGGAAGCAGGCCTGAGAGGGCGCTTGGGAGCGATACTGTGTATAGCCCTGGAGAGATCAGTATCCCAGGTGTTAACTAGGGCATCAACAGTGTCGCCGTTACTTCCAACCATATAACCCTCTAGGGCTTCTTGGAACCTTTTGGGTTCCATCAGCCTTCGAGGGTGGACCATTCTAATAGGTCCGCCACCCCCGGGGGGGATCTGGGTTGATGCCTTGATGCTTGCCTCCACCAGGAAATGGTCCGTCCATGACAGGGCGGAGATGTTGGTGATTTCCGCCCACGGAGTTTCCATGTCAGTACAGAAAACCAAATCGAGTGTATTCCCCGCAAAATGCGTTGGACCCGAAACCAGCTGAGACAGGCCCATGGCTGTCATGGTATCCATGAATTCCCGAGCTGCACCAGATGGAACGTTGTTGGCCGCGAAGGGGATGTTGAAGTCTCCCAGGACTAAAAGCCTGGGAGACTCCAACACCAGCTCTGAGACCAACTGTGTCAGCTCGTTAAGGGAGTCTGTTAGCGCACGGGGTGGCCGGTAGACCAACAGAATCCCTAGACTGTCCCTAGCCTTTAGGGTCAGGTAAATACATTCGATATAGGAGGTCTGACGGACATGGTTCCTGGTTAGAGACAGGGTGTTTTTATGCACCAAGGCAACGCCTCCCCCCCGCCCACCTAACCTGCTCTGGTCCTTCACCGAGTACCCGGCAAGAAGGGCCTGAGCCCACACGGCGTCCCCTTCAGGCCCAAGCCAGGTCTCGGTTATGCACGCCAGGTCACAATTGTTATCTTCAATCAAATCATGAAGCATGTGGGTTTTGTTCTTGATAGACCTGGCGTTGCACAGGAGCAGAGACAGGGTTTGTGGTATGGCTGGGGTGACCCTCAGGCCCTTTTGGTTAGGAGTAGGACTGGAAGGAGAGATAGATATTAAACATCAACCTCGCCTTCCCCTGTAACGCTGGTCCTTACTCCTACCGTCATACCTCCTCTTGCCCCACACAACTGGGATGAAAGCCTCGTTCATTCCGGGGGGTATTCCCTCTGTCTTCCCCGCTGAGTTGCTACCCAACGTGTCCTCACAATCCCGTTCCCTCTACTAACAAGTGATAGTACAATAAAGGATGTTGATATTAAACAATCATAAAAACATGAATACAATTTGTGTTCCCAATATGTGCACCCGGCTTAGGGTTCAGAAAAAAACAAGCTACAGTTGCTGCTGTTGCTGCTCCTGGTGGCAATCCCAGACCAGTAACGTCCGTTATCGTCCATTGTCCTACAAGATGAAACAGCACTCTCCCACTCGGTGTTGAGATGGCTGAACTGCTTGACCGCATCCCTGCGCAACAACGCGGACATGCGTCCATGAAACTGCGGACGTGCGCAGGTGCGCCGCTACAAGGTAGCACAGCGGAGGAGGGCCGGGGGCCGGTTGAAACAATGCCACTCTCACCGGCATCGCCCCCTCTCAGGCCACAGATGTTCTGACGCTGGCGGATGAGTCCAGGAGCAAGGCGGTGGAAGGCCAGCTTTTTACGGTGCCGCTCTCACCGGCACCGCCCCCTTGAGTCCCGCAGATGTTCCGGCGCTGGCAGAGAAGGTGCGCTCTTGCGCTCGTGCGCAGTTCTTCCCCTCTCTTTCTCTCTCAGGCGACGGAGGAGGGCCGGGAGCCGGCTTTATTACGGTGCCGCTCTCACTGGCACCGCCCCCTTCAGCCTCCTCCTCCGTGGGGCCCAGGTGTTGCTCGGCCTCTCTCTCTCCCCCAGTGCTGGCTCCGAGGGCTGAGGGCTTGGGTGGGCTGAAGGTTGCTGCTCCCACCAGCGTCCCTTTAAGCCTCCTCCTCCGTGGGGCCCAGGTGTTGCTCGGCCTCTCTCTCTCCCCCAGTGCTGGCTCCGAGGGCTGAGGGCTTGGGTGGGCTGAAGGTTGCTGCTCCCACCAGCGTCCCTTTAAGCCTCCTCCTCCGTGGGGCCCAGGTGTTGCTCGGCCTCTCTCTCTCCCCCAGTGCTGGCTCCGAGGGCTGAGGGCTTGGGTGGGCTGAAGGTTGCTGCTCCCACCAGCGTCCCTTTAAGCCTCCTCCTCCGTGGGGCCCAGGTGTTGCTCGGCCTCTCTCTCTCCCCCAGTGCTGGCTCCGAGGGCTGAGGGCTTGGGTGGGCTGAAGGTTGCTGCTCCCACCAGCGTCCCTTTAAGCCTCCTCCTCCGTGGGGCCCAGGTGTTGCTCGGCCTCTCTCTCTCCCCCAGTGCCGAGGGCTGAGGGCTTGGGTGGGCTGAAGGTTGCTGCTCCCACCAGCGTCCCTTTAAGCCTCCTCCTCCGTCGGGCCCAGGTGTTGCTCGGCCTCTCTCTCTCCCCCAGTGCTGGCTCCGAGGGCTGAGGGCTTGGGCTAATTAAAAAGATCTACAAATATATTTTGGAATAGGAATTACACGAAGAGATGATTAAAACAAACATGGTTAAGTGAGCTCAGAATATTGATAAAGAAATTCCACTTGTGAGTTGGGAAAGGGCATGGAAGAAGAACCTAAGATTCACAAGATACAGTAGTTTGAGGGAAAATTTTTACAAAATCTACTTTAGATGGTATATGATGCCATCTAAAATAGCCAAAATAGGGAAGAATTAGGACAAAAATTGCTGGAAATGTAAGAATAAAGAGGGGACTTGTTATCACATGTGGTGGCAATGCAAGAAAGTTTTAAAAAATTCTGGAAAAGAATACAGTACATAAAAGCTTGTACAAACATTTAAGAAAAATATTATATTTAGCCAAGAACTTTTTTTGTTAAACATAGCGAACGGGATAGAAGATAATATTAAACAAGATGAAATCCATGTTTTGTTGTACATGATAACTGCTGCTCGATTGATTTATGCCAAATACTGGAAATCCGACTCTATACCTACACTGGAGGAATGGACAACTACACTGAGTGATTTAGTTGTGTTAGATACTTTATCAGCATATGCAAATAATACTACGTTTCAACAATATGATACTACGATACTACAATATGATACTAGCATATGCAAATAATACTACGTTTCAACAAATGGAAAAATGTTGTAAAACTTTGGGAAAATAGCTCTTCGTGTAAATAAGACAAAATATACTTGCAATATTAACCTAATTTACTAAATGTTACCGTGATCAAGAAGATCATTAGTAAGAAGAAACGTTAGAGTAGCAACTATCTTGTTAATCTAGAAGAAAATATAATGTTTGTAAGTTGTATTTAAAAAAGGATGGAATGTATAACAAAGATTGTAATCTATTTTATGTTGGTGCAAAATAAACATATTTTTTTAAAAGAAAAGAATGCCCCCTCCTTGTTGTCCTTGCATTTGCAAACAGGGACATTTTTATTCAGACATGCTTGTAAAACAGCAAGTTTCTAAAGAATCAAAGAATCATAGAATCACAGAGTCGGAAGAGACCACAAGGTCCATCCAGTCCAACCCCCTGCCATGCAGGAATAACCAAACAAAGCATACACGACAAATGGCCATCCAGCCTCTGCTTAAAGACCTCCAAAGAAGGAGACTCCACTGCACTCCGAGGAAGTGTGTTCCACTGTCAAACAGCCCTTCCTATCAGGAAGTTCCTCCTAATGTTGAGGTGGAATCTCTTTTTCCTGGAGCTTGCATCCATTGTTACGGGTCCTGTTTTCTGAAGCAGCAGAAAACAAGCTTGGTCCCTCCTCAATGTGACATCCTTTCAGATATTTAAACAGGGCTAACATATCACCTTTTAACCTTCTCTTCCCCAGGCTTAACATCCCCATCTCCCTAAGTCGTTGCTCATAGGGCATGGTTTCCAGACCCTTCACCATTTTAGTTGCCATCCTTTGGACCCGCTCCAGTTTCTCCACATCCTTTCTGAATTGTGGTGCACAGAACTGGACACAGTATTCCAGGTGGGACCAGATCAAAGCAGAATAGAGTGGCACTATTACTTCCCTTGATCTAGACACGATACTTCTATTGATGCAGCCTAAAATTGCATTGGCCTCTTTAGCTGCTGGACCACACTGTTGACTCATGTTCAACTTGTGGTCTACTTGGACTCCTAGATCTCTTTCACACATAGTTTCGTTCAGCCAGGTGTCTCCCATTTGATATCTGTGCATTTCATTTTTCATCCCTAAGCGCAGAACCTTACACTTTTTTGTATTGAATTTCATTTTGTTGGCTTCGGCCCAGCTTTCTAATCTATTCAGGTCATTTTGAATTTTGATTCTGTCCTCTGGGGTATTAGATACTCCTCCTAATTTGGTGTCATCTGCAAATTTGATAACTAGGCCCTCAATACTGTCATCCAAGTCATTCATAAAGATATTGAATAGCACTGGGCCAAGGACAGAACCCTGTGGGACTCCACTGTCACTTCTCTCCAGGATGAAAAGGAACCATTGTTGAGCACCCTTTGAGTGCGGCCAGTCAACCAGTTACAAATCCATGTAATTTTACAAGCTTGACAGACTAACTGGACAATAATTGTTGGGATCCTCTTTTTCCCCTTTTTGAAGATGGGGACTACATTTGCCTTCCTCCAGTCTGCTGGGACTTCTCCTGTTCTCCAGGAGTTTTCAAAGATTATTGCCAATGGTTCCGATATTACATTTACCAGTTCTTTTAATACCCTTGGATGTAGTTCATCTGGTCCTGAAGACTTATATTCATTTAGGTTAACCAGGTATTCCTGTACTATCTACTTATTCTGTGCTGAAATTCCCCTATTCTGTCTCCTGTCCCATTATCCTTATGTTGAGCACCCTTTGCCTTTTCTGAGAAGACTGAAACAAAGAAGGCATTGAGTAATTCTGCCTTTTCTCTGTCCCCTGTTAGTATTTTGCCATCTTCACCACAAAATGACCCTACCATTTCCTTCTTCCTTTTGCTGCGGACATATCCAAAAAAAGCCCTTTTTATTGTTCTTAACCTCTCTAGCAAGCCAGAGTTCATTCTGCGCTTTAGCTTTTCTGACTTTATCCCTACACCTGCTGGCTATTTGTTTGAATTCCTCTTTAGTGATTTCCCCATTTTTCCATTTCTTATACATTTTCCGTTTACAACTTAGTTCAGTTGAAAGTTCCTTAGTCATCCATACTGGTTTCTTGAGAAATCTCACATTTTTCCTCTCATTGGAACTGTTTGAAATTGTGCCTTCAGTATCTCCCTTTTGAGGAATTCCCATCTGTCTTGAACTCCCTTCTCTTTTAGTATTCCTGACCATGGGATCAACCCCAGTATTTCAGTTTATTGAAATCAGCTTTTCTAAAGTCTAGAATGTGTGTCTAGCTTCTCCTTTCCACTGTATAACAAACTCCAGGAGAACATGGTCACCTAAGATTCCCACCACTTGCACCCCATCAACTAGGTCTTCCCTGCTGGTTAAGATCAGATCCAAAACAGCTGACTCCCTTGTTGCCTCTTTCACCTTCTGGACAATGAAATTGTCTTCAAGGCAAGTGAGGAATTTGCTAGACATTGAGGATTTGGCAGAATTTGAATTCCAGCAAGTATCAGGATAGTTGAAGTCACCCATTACTACTATATTTATCCTATATGAATGTGTGGTCATCTGTTCTAGAAAGGCATCATCCAATTTCTCTGCCAAATCGGGGGTCTGTAGTAGACTCCCACAGTAATATCCCTGTTGTTTCCCTCTCCTTTAATTTTTATCCAGACGCTCTCCACCTGGCTTCTAGTATTGATTTCCTGGATCTCTTCACTCGTGTAAATATCCCTGACATATAATGCTATTCCTCCTCCTTTTTTGTTTGGCCTCTTTCTCTTAAAAAGGTTATACCCCTTTATTTCTATATTCCAATCGTGAGACTCATCCCACCAGGTTTCAGTGATGCCTATTATATCATATTTCCCCTTGTTGTGCTAGGAGTTCAAGTTCATCCTGTTTATTTCCCATACTCTGTGCATTAATGTAGAGACATCTAAAACCATGTGTCCCCTTCACTTGCTGCCTGTACATGTTTTCTTTGCTTCCTACTGTTGGGTCCTTGCACTGTTTGCCTTGTTCCCTCTATGTCAGTTTGACTATTCTCTCCAGCCCTTTTGCCTTCCAGAATGCTGTCTCCCTTCCCCACATAACTCAGTTTAAAGCCCTCCTGATCAGATTCTTGAGACTGTTGACAAAAATGTTTTTGCCAACTGGCGTGAGATGCAGCCCATCCCTTGCCAGAAGTCACTCCTCATGGAACCACAGCCCATGGTACAAGAATCCAAACCGTTCTTGGCAGCACCACCTGCGGAGCCAGTTGTTGACATCTGCGATTTTCCTCTCCCGAAGAGATGAGATGACAACCTGTGCATTCATCTCTTTCAGCTTCCCCCTCAGAGCCTCATAATCCCTTATGATTACAAGGCTGTGCCTTGTAGTATCATTGGTTCCCATATGAACCAAAAGAAAGGGGTAACGGTCAGTAGGCTTGACAAGTTTTGTCAGCCTCTCTGTCACATCACGGATCTTTGTACCAGGGAGACAACACACCTCCCGAGACATCTCATCAGGCCCACAAATCACTGCTTCGGTTCCCCTCAGCAAGGAGTCCCCCACCATGACCACACGCCTACTCCCAGGCTTAACAGTGGCTGTTCCCTCTCATGGTACTCTCAAGTTCCCCTGCTCTGTCCCTGATGTCTGTCCCTGCTGCTTTTCCTCATCAACTCTGATAACAGAGAGAGAGTCAAAGCGATTCTGTAGCTGCAAGATGCTCACAGAATGTTCCCTGGTTTCCTTACTTCTCTGTGTTACCTTCCTCCAAGCATCTACCCCTGTCATTTGTGGAGTGACCACAAGAAGTTTGGCACAACCTATGGCACAAGAACAAGTGACCACAAGAAGTTTGGCACAACCTTTGCCAATGAACAGGAAGTCATCTAAGTAATGGGTGACCAGAGGGGACACGGCCTGACATTTCACCTCCCACTTCAGGAAGTAACTGAATGTCTCAAACATTGCACAGCTGATAGAAAGCAACCCATTTGTCAAAATACCATTGTCCTTCAAATTTGAAGCCTAAGAGGCAAAAATCATGCAACAGTCAGAATTCCAACTCGATGCTGCACTTGACCAAAAGGGCTCCCCGGCCACATGCATGGACAAGTCTTTCAGCATAGTCAAAAGAGGCATAGCAGACCAGGCAAAGCATCATTAACTGACTCTCCCGGTAAGTAGGACAGATGGAGAATGAGGCGGAATTCCCCTGGGGCTTTTTTAGTAACCACTCCAATGTGTCCCCTTTACTTGCTGCCTGTATACGTTTTTTGCCTCCTACTGTTGGGTCCTTGCACTGTTTGCCTTGTTCCCTCTATGTCAGTTTCAGTATTTATTCCAGCCCTTTTGCCTTTCAAAATGCTGTCTCCCTTCCCCACATAACTCAGTTTAAAGCCCTCCTGATCAGATTCTTCAGACTGTTGGCAAAAACGTTTCTGCCAACTGGTGTGAGATGCAGCCCATCCCTTGCCAGAAGTCCCTTCTCATGGAACAGCAGCCCATGATCCAAGAATTCAAATCTGTGGAGCCAGTTGTTGACATCTGCTATTTTCCTCTCTCTTCCTGGACCATGCCCTTCTACTGTCAGAAGAGACGAGATGACAATCTGTGCGTCCATTTCCTTCAGCTTATTACCCATACCCTTGTACTCCCTTCTGATATTCTGAAGGCGGTGTCTTGCTGTGTCATTTGTTCCCACATGGACCAAAAGGAAGGGGTATTGGTCAGTAGGCTTGACCATCCGTCACATCATGGATCTTTGCCCCAGGGAGACAACACACCTCCCAAGACATTTTGTCGGGCCCACAAATCACTGCTTCTGAACCTCTCAGCAAGGAGTCCCCCACCACGACCATGTACCTCCTCCAAGGCTTAGCAGCAACTGTTCCCTGTGATGGAACTCCCAGGATCCCCTGCTCTGTCTCTGAAATCTGTCCATGCTGGTCTTCCTCATCCTCCTCGATAAGTGAAAGGGCTTCAAAATGATTCTGCAGCTGCAAGCTCCGACAGCTATCCCTGATTTCTCTGCTTCTCTGTGTGACATTCCTCCAGCTGTCTGCCTCCTGTGTACATGAAGTGACCTTCTCATCCCCAGCGACTTCCTCTGTGTGGTCCCCGTCCATGACCGTTTGTTCCATTCTGTCCAGGAAAACCTTTTGCTCCCTGATATTCTGAAGTCTAGCTACTCTTGATTCCAGCTGCTGTACTTTCTCCTCCAAGAGGGCTACCAACTTGCACTTGGGGCATGGGAAGTTCCCCACGTCTGTAAGCAGGAAGACAAACATCCCACAATTGTTGCAGGTGATTGCAGACGTTCCCTCAGTGTCCACTACAGGCTGGAGATTTTGTAATGTTCAATTGTATTTTTTTAAAAAAAAAAAAAAATCTTTTTAACTGCATTGTATTGTTTTCATGGGTAATGTGTTTTAACACTGTATCAGTTTAATTTTATTTTAATGCTGATTTTTTTTTAATGTAAGTTGCTTTGAGTTCCAATATCATCCGCAGAAAGGAACTTGAAAGCAGAGCCTCCAGTTCCTCCTCTGGATCCTCCTGCTGACATCTCTCATCTTGGATCTCCCTTCTTCTCTCTTGAAGAGGAGCTCAGGCATGACAAGTTTCTCTATGCATATACCTTACTTCTTACCTCCCCAAATTGGCAGTGGGATGAAGTACATTTTCCTTCTGGAACTGGCACTTGCATACATTTGGGAACCGCATTACTTTTTTTAAAAGAGCATATCTGAGAAATGCTTCAATCAGTGGAGAAAAAAATGTTTAAAAAAACCATTTGGGAAAATGTGTACAAAGTATGTTGTTTTAGAAAATACACAACAAAATATGCTCAAATCACCAGGGAAGACAATACTGATGAGTGTATAGGAAATGTAATAAAAATAAAACTGACAGATTTTCACACCCTTCAATTCTACTAACAGTTTTTCAACTGTTTTCCCCCAAAACTTTGTTGATCTCAAAGGTACTGCAGGATCCTTTTACATATTGATTTTCCAAACTAATACAGCTACATCTTCGAACTTTTAGGTGCCCTATGTCAGCCTATATTGACTTTACAGCTGTTATGAGATGAACTAACATATCTAAGATTCTTTTTCATTTTATTAATTAATTTTTGGGACAGGGGCTTGAGCTTGGGTAAGAGAATTATTTTATAGATCTACCATTGCAGGGTTGATATTTTTTTCCCCTGTGTAAGATATTGTGTATGTCAATCAGTAAGAATCTATAGATATAAGTTTAAAGAGCTCAAATATTGAACTTCTGCTTTTTAATTATGTTGTTCCTCCTGTTCTCTTCCTTCCCCCTTGCATCCCAAATAAGAATCAGTTTGCCCTTTGTAGGAGGTGCAAATAGCATTCAATATTTTGTCCATTACAGATCATTCAACCCGAACTATCCTTCATCCAGGTAGGTCATCAGCACACTCTTGTTCCATGGTAAAACTGAAGTGCTTTATGAGAGAAATGACCTGCACAGTCTGCAGATGCTTGTTGCTTTAGGCTTTCATGAACCCTGAAGGTTCATCTTTCAAAATGTGAAATGAGAGCAATGTGGTACCTACTCTCTATCGCTGGAAACTTATTGAGGAAGCCCTTATTCTTCTATTGCACTTGCGGTCAGAGACCCTATTACTCTCGTATACTGGCAGAAAATCATTGAAACAAAACTCTTCATTGCCCTGCAATGATAAAGAAAAGTGCAATTCATCCCTGAGCAGTGTATCAATTGTCACAGTGCTGCGACAGTATATGAAATGCTCGCCTGCTGAGCCCTGAGTCATCAGTCTGAACTTTTGCCATCTTCTTACAATAGGCACTTTCCTACTGTTTAGTCATTTGCTGTCTCAGTGAGAAACAAGAATCTTAGCTATGGGGGAGTCAGAAAAGAGGAAAAGCACACAAAGCAAACATGAGAAAAAGCAACAAACATGCATGGACAAGGCAGAAGTCAATGGAACTAAAGGTGACAAACATATATAATCCTCTCCCTCCCTTCATTTCAGGGAGTTATTTGCAGGAATTCTTCACTCAATTCTATGCAGCCTGAAAAGGAAAATTTCTACAGAAAAAAATCCAAGGAAATCTGAGCTGCTGGGAGTAGAAGCTCCAAGATTTCCTCATCAGAATAATTGGTGGTTATCAAAATGAGGTTGAACACATGGAACTAATTTGTGTTGAATCCTGGCAATTGTGCACCTACCTCAGTATTTGTTATGTTGGCAGTTCTTTTATCTCAGACCCCATTCACTAGGAATGATATTTAAGCAGAGTTACACAAGAGCCTGAGGTATTGTACCAGGAGTAAAATAATAATAATAATAATAATAATAATAATAATAATAATAATTGAAATCTTATTATTCATCAATTTATTTTTCTTTGTGTGTGTTCTATGGATTTAAATTACTTCATTTATTAAGCATCAAATTTGTTTCTTAAACAAGAGTGGCCAAAGGGTCACTGGGCTTCAACACTCATCAGATCTAGCCAGAATAGCCAGTGGTGAGGAATTCTGGGAACTGATGATCAATAACATTACTGAATTCCTGTAATATGTTGTGTGGGACTCCTTTGAAAAGTGCTTAGAAGCTTTAGGTGGCCCAAAGATCTTCAGCAAGATTGCTAACTGGGACTGGCTTCAGAGATCATATAACCCCCCCCCCCCCATCAGTGGCATACCCACTCAGTGCAGTGAGGCAAGGCTCCTGGTGGTGGCACTCCCCCCACCTCAGTTCCATGGCACGTAGAATTGTGTCATGGCAGCAATTTGGGGGGGGGGGTCAACCATCACTCTAGCCCTTCCTCGACCCCTTGTCTTGCATAGCCATGGCTGTGCAGGACTCCGAAGGCAGACTCCCACCCCATCCCAGCCATCTGAGTTCCACATGGCCACAATCCAGCAAGATCTGGAACATAGCTGTTACCCAGTGCGGTCCACCTCCCCCCCCCCCCCCCCGCATAAACACCACTGTCCCTTGTTGCAACAGCTCCACTAACTGTTGTTACATGTACAGTTTAATGATATAGTAGGCCCTCCTTTCCATAGGATTCAGTTCCACACACCTGCAAAGGGGGGGGGGCAATGCATAAGCTAAAGTCCCTTATTATCCAATGGATGGTGACACATGTGTGCCTGCATCAGCACACCCACTTGCACTGCCACCATTGGATATTTTCAAGTGTGGCAGCCTGTAGACACTCAGAACCATGGATGGGAAGCCTGCCAATACTGAGAGTCCAGTGAATTTTAATATTAGTTGTTTATATGAAGAGAAAGCCAGCTCCAACAGGCCTTTCCTAAAAAGAAGAGCCTTCCCTCCAGTCCATCTGCCTTGGTCCAGGCCTCCGAGGGAGAGAAGATCTGCTGGACTTTCCCTCTTCCCCACCACCTCTCCCTCCTCCTTTTGTGTCAAATCTCTTACTGGAGGGTTGAAATTTTCTGCAACTAGTTTTTCAATATTGCCATTTCAAATGTCAGATTTATTTCCATTAATCCTTTATGTAAAGACTGACATGTTTACCCAATGCAGAATGGCATAGGATGGCATATATTACGTTTGAGGTAGAGCAAGTATATGTACCTCTGATGTTGTCAGTGAAGCTGGACTGTCTGATTTGTGTATGTTGTAATTACATCCATTGCATTATTAGTGATTTGCCCTGTTTGTTGTATTATGATGTTTTTGCTTTCCTAGATCCTGCACTCATGCCATGCTGTTTATATGCCATTTCTTCACATAAAGTTGGAGTATTTGAACTTCATTTTGCTCTTGTTTTTAGCACCAGTGCATGACTTCATGTTGAATTTATACTAATTTCACCTTATACGTTGTCTAAACTGCAAGGCTTCAAACTGCTTTGAAGCCACTTTATTTAGTCAATGCAGACAGCCCCCTAAGTCACCAAATGCCTGTTCAGATCAAAGGTTGTTTTACCTGTTGGCAGAAAGACAACAAAGTTGAGTTTAGGGTATCACTTCAGGGGGCATTACTTCTCATTTCATTATTCAAAAATGAAAATGAGAATTTTCCAAAGAAAGACTTTATATTATTTTGATCTGTGCTGCAAAGATGGAGACAGTCAAAGTATCGGGGGGGGGGGGGAATGGAAAACCTTTCAATACAGAATTGGTTAAATAGAATATGGGCCATAGCTTTATCTGAAAAATTAACATATAAAGTAAGGCTTGCGAGAAGATAAATAAAAGATAATTTATTTAAGGCCATATGGAAACCATTTATTAGTATATGTGTCAGTGTAATAGTAGATTCAAACCACCATTAGATCTGGTGAGATTTTGGATAAATGACTAGTGGAAGATAAGAAAAATGTTAATGACAATAGAAAATTTAAATAGAGGTAATTTCTAAGTAAAAGGATTGACAAGGAAGTGTTTTGTACAAATGCATGATGGGGAAGGGAAGGATGGATGAGACTGAATGAAGCTTTTAGATTATGGCTTATTGTATTGTTATACTGTATGTATTGTCAAGAATATATATATATATATATATATATATATATATTTCTATAATAAGATATATAGATATAGATATAGATATAGATATGAATAATATAATTTATATATATAAAATCCTCCCCAGAAGTAGCCATACATCATCAGGACTGCCAGCACTGGTTTCCAACATTTTTCACAGTGCAGAAAAGCCCTTAGAGTCATTCAGTTTTAGGAATAAATGAATGGTATTTTAAGCTAGAGAGAAGTGACAGCATAAAATATAGAGGGTTGGTGTCCACCACAGGCTGGTGTTGCATAAATCATCATAGGAAACTTGAGGGGCATTTAAACAGTCCCAACAGTCAGTTGATCCAATATAGGAAAAGGCAGGATACAAATAAATCATCATCATCATCATCATCATCACACAAAGGGGACATGTGAAAGTCCCTGCACTGGTGGCAAAGGTGGGACTCAGGGAAATCCTTCACTCTCCATAATTGCAGTGAACAACATGGAAGTCTTCACATGTGTCGAGTTAAAGGGTAGAAATCCCACATTTGGCCATAGTGGTGGGATGTCCTGAGAGAAATAATCAGAATTGGTGGCAGTGTGGTGGGATAAGGGTTGAAACCCCCCACAGACACCTGTTACCGTGGTGAGATTGAGAAAAAGCTATTCCTAGATGGTCTTAGAACTTCATTTTTATATAGGGCAACATCAGGGGGAGACAGGATTGCAGGAGGATTCAACACTTAAAAATCACTCTTCCTAAATTTCATCTGAGACAGCCGTGAGCCTTGTAGTAATTAATCTTTTTCCATCATACAGTAAAATGAATAGTCACCACAGAGCTTTGAATGTGCCTATTTTGTGTTCCTCTTTTTGCCACCCTCAGTTTATATATCAGTTTTTCCAATAATGGAGTTGACCATAGCTTGTCAACCCAACTACACCTGCTGAGATCCTGTTAATGCTTTTTTTGAAGTATATGGCAGTCAATAAAAGGAAGATCAAATCTTTGTGTAGCAGTGTTTTGTTATCAGCAGGAAAAAAGGAAATAGTAATAGTTCATTACAGTATTTTATTGACATTCTTGTCATAGATACAATCTCTTTATGAACTTGCTTCCAGAAGCAGAACAATACTGGAAACCACAAGTAAGGCAGAGTCTCTACCTCACTGTGCCTCTTCAGCTCCCATAAAAGCTTCACTGGATGAAAAGACCAATGATGGACTTCTAAATATATTTCTTTGCATGTTATGAGAAGGTTTAAATGAATTGATATATGCAGGCCTACTTCTCAAGCTGTCATGGGCCCAGATATCTTGCCAAAGGATTCCCTCTACCAACTGATTGTACAGGTTTTAGAACTGACTTTTAGCAATATTATTGGTGAGACATAAAATGAAGCAAATATTGTGAGAAATCTCAGGGCTCACACTTACCACAACATTTGTACAAAAGTCTTAACCTGCAAGATTTGAACACATGAGATTCTTGCTCCCCACTATCATAAATGTTTGGTCTAATCAATGTTTCTCATCAGCAATACTGTTGCTTGTCCAATTAACATATGACTATATTCTAGACTATTTCAATTGTTTTTAACTTCACTCTCTTACAGTTTGATCAAGCACAGTGAGAGCCACATGCTTCCTAATTTTATTCTTTGACATGGTTTTTCATTATCCACATAACAGAGTTTGTTTCAATACACTTAGATATGATATCAACATTAATTTTGGTCTGACATAGTGGCCTGATCTAGACGGGCAGGAAGTGGTGCCTTAAGTGCTAAAAGAGGCATGTTTAGGGCTAGGGAGGGCACAGTGTTTGCACCCTCCCTAACCCTAAGCCGTATTTTTAAATGGTGGCGTCCATACGGGTGCAACATGGTTGCGTCATGGTGCATGCAACGTTTAGATACACTGCATGCGCCATGACACAATGGCACTGTAGGAGGGTGCCAAGCGTGCCCTTTCTGTGGCACAATAAAGGAGCTCCTTCAAGGAGCTCCTTTTTGCTTCTGGATGTTTGGTGCGGCCTTTAAATGGCCGCGCCAAGGACATGGGAAGAAAGGGGACATGGTGGCAGCCCCTTTCTTCCCTTGGCACCGCTGAGGAAAGCGGGGTGCAGCAGGCACCCAGGGCGACCGCTGTACCCTGCAGCCTTTGGAAGTAGCGGGATGGGGCCTCTGAGGCTGCTGGTGTGGCAGCCTTGGACCCATCTCTCCGTTTCTTGGGGTAAGAATGGACCACAGTCTAGAAAGCCCCACTGACTCATATGTTATCATCTTACAAACTAAATGAACTTTATTTTCAATCAAAGATATGTCTAAAAGGATGCTTAAATGTTATGAGACTTACAAGATAGATGATAGATAGATAGATAGATAGATAGATAGATAGAGATTTTCTGCTTATACCTGCTAAATTCGCAGTGAATCAGAATAAATGAGTTCTACTTGTAAAAAAAGAAATAATGGCAAAATCCTAGACCTGTCAAGATTATACCTAAGAACAAATACTAATTATAGCTGAAATGGACAGTTCTTTTTAAATTAGTGTATCAAATTTCAGCTTTCGTTTTCTTTTATTCTGATTTAAATTTTTATCATAGATAGCTATGAATTCATTGAATCTCTATTAATAATCAAAACTATCTAAATGAAATAATATGCTTAGAATGCGTTTTACTGTCAACTAAAGCTGACATTTTGTTATGCTTTAGCAGAGTCTCCAGTTGCCAGTGAAATCTGAAAGATCTGAAACACTGAAAACAAATCTGGTTCACAATGGATTTGCCTCAACAGTTCCAAAAAAAGGAACACATTTTCAGATTCAAAGAAACTGACAAATGACACATATCAGAACATTAGCAATATTTTATTCAATATACCCACACTGCAATAGATTAAATTAAAGTTATTGGGTTTGTTTGTTTTTTTTTGAAAGAGAAAAATGATGCATTCCTCCTTTTTAAAGATCATTTCTTATTACTCCCCATTTTAACCCCTGAGTACAGACAGAGGCTTTCTTAGGATAAACTGCATTATGGAGGTGTTTTTGGGTTTTTTGTTTTTTTTGTTTTTTTGGGGGGTTTTTTGCTATTACTCACCAAGTTTTATTTGCTATTAATCTCCAAAACATTCAACTTTCCCTAGCATTTTTCTAGCCAGGTCCAGCCAGGCCCAGCTATGGATGCCAACAAAATTCATCTCTTTTTAAAATAAAATCTTTCATTTTATTTTTTTCCCTATAGTTGTAAGTGGAGATACACTGAGATTCTCAAAAAACATCTGTTTTTATCTTGACCATTTGATAAGGAATTTCTGACAGAAGAGCACTGTCTGATTCAGATGCAGTGATTGCTGCACAAATTGGCTTTAGAATCCTCAGGGAATTCTGTAGCTGAACCCAGAAGGCATCCTCATCAAGAAATGTGTTTTCTACACTCCTGGGTACTTTAAGATCTCCAGCTACTACTGTTGCTTGAAGAGTTTCTTTATTTTTTTAGTAAACTTTCAAAGGAGATCACAACTCCACCCCAGCGAGTTTTATTACATAGATTCAGTATCACTATTTTATTCTTTGCATTTTTTCCTACTTGATTCTTCTTGAAAATTGCAGCTACAATATGAGTAGCTTTTTCATGTTTTACAACTTTGTTTGCTTGTCTATAGATCATTTGAAGGGCATCCAGTTTCATAATATCATTAAGTTTAGCCCATGGGATGCACATCCTGTTGCAGTAATATGTGGATACTTATCCATTATGATTTCCCATGCTTCTTTCATATTGCTGGCATTGTCAGTCAGCAAAGCAAATACTTTACTGCTCCCAATTTTCTTTAGGATTTCACATATTTTACTATTCTGCAGTATGCCTGTTGTCTTCCATTTCAATGCTTCTGTAAAAAAAATCTCATTGAGGTGTTGTTATCACAAAATTTATAATTCCTTCTCCTCTCACATTTGTTCATCTATCTGTAAGTAGTGCAAGACACAGTGGTTTGTTGATTTTTCCTTGCACAGATTCCATTATTCATATTCTGACTCCAAAAGAGGCTTGCTCAAGGAATGTCAGCTGGGCAAATGGTATGGTGGTCCTAATAATTTTAAAATTTCCTGCCAGTATATATTTTCAGTTATTTCCAGAAGAATATATTGCTCTTGCAAGATCTTGATCATTTTTTTACCCTGATATTCAGGTGTCATCTTTTCTACAAATGAAGTTATTGAGTATTTTTGGATACAGTTGTTTTTAATATTTGTTTAGTTGAAGATGCTGCTGATGGGACAACACTTTCTGATGCTGCTGATTTTACAGATGGAACAGGACTTGAACTAGATGGAACTTCTTGAACTAGAACGTCAAGGACAGTTATGTGCACTTTCATCTTTATAGTCCTCTTCACTTAGATCCATGAAAGATTTTTTTTAAAATCACCTTTTTTTTGGCAAATCACTTTTTTTTTCTGAGAAGAACTTTTTCTGAGAAGAATGTGAAAATGCCTCCAATTACTAGATGTTGGTCTCACCATTTTCCCTAGGGAAATAGGAAAGAAAAATACTTTAGTGGCTAGCTTGCAAGAAAACACTAAGCTATGGTTGTGTGTTGGGGGGGGGGAGTAAAGAACCAGATTAGTAGTAATATAATTATTGTTTACCAAAAGGTTATAAACTAATATAGCTAATGGGCCACTAGGCCTAGCCCAGAGAAGAAGGACCCTGCCTCCACTCCATCTGCCATGACCCAGACTTCAGAGAAGGGCAGGCCCAGCTGCATCAGGCCTAGCCCAGAGAAAGAAGACTCGGTGGTCCCTTTCCACATTTTGCTTTCCCCTTCTCCTTTTATGTCATGCCTTTTTAGACTGTAAGCTTGACGGTAGAGAACTGTCTAATGAACAGTTTTTAAGCTGTTGTGAGAGCCTTTGTGACTGAAAAGTAGGATATAAATACTCCAAATAAATAAATAAATATGGTTGAATTTTTTGAAATCAGATAAATTTAAACTCTTACCCTTTTAAATTAAGTATACTTTCAGGCCCTTTTTATTTCTGTACTTCCTTTCAGTGCTTGGAAGCCAGTGAAGAGGACACACCAGAAGCAAACAGACCTTTGTCTTCTCTTGTGACAATAGCAGTACCCGCCATAAGAAGAAATGCATCTTGCTTTTGCATTGGAGGTTCATTTTATAATCTGAGTTTGCCCTCACTCAGTGCACAGAAATGCACACAGTGCTTCTCCTTACTCAGTGCATAGAAATTAGAATAATCTGATATTGTACATAGTTTTTAGAAATGTTTTGGAGAATATATGAACACCTTGTCTTAAAGATATTATTCATCATGCTAAAATAAAACATGACATGATTGATTTTTCTTCCTTGTTTCAATTTTTCAGAAAAAAACAAGGCTTCAGGAAAAACTCGGGAAAAAACAATCCCTCCCCCAGGTTGTTTGTTTGTTTCTGGGCCTTTCCAACTCCAATCTGGGGAATTCGGAGGAGTTGGGTGTCCCAACCACATTTTGCTCACTACCAGATTGGGAACTACTAAGGAAAAGTGGAATCGTTGTCATCATCATCATCATCATCATCATCATGTTTGGGTTTCAGCCTTATATTTGGCTCCCTACGTGCCATTTAACTGTGTGGGATGACTTTTCTGCAGACATGTTTGCCCAGTTAATTATTTTCCTGCTGAAGCATTTGAGAAAAGAAAAAAAAGTGGCATAATAAATGAAAACTCTAGCACTGGACCTTTGCCTACATTTCCCTGATTTAATCTCTCTCTCTCTCTCTCTCTCTCTCTCTCTCAATCTCTCTGTCTCCCCCCTCCCTCTTCCTCCTACCCACCCCCTGTATTTTTTTTTTCCTGCAAAATTATGCAGTAGTTACTTCTTTAGGGGAAAAACATTATGGCTGAAATTAAGGCAAGGACATGCTTAGAAGCAAGGAGCAATGGGAACTTTCTGATACTGCAACCTTTACAAAGTTTTATGTTTGATATCACATCCCTTAAATTTGTCAATAAATGTGGACTGGTTTCTCCGGGTGTTAATTGCAAAAGGAAAAAAATCAATTCATGCTAAAGATGATGATGATGATGATGATGATGATGATGATGATGCCATGTATCTTATAATCAACTCCAGTTGATTGTGACCCTATCATAGGTTGTTGTTGTTGTTGTTTTGGTAAGATTTCTTCAAAGGGGTTTTGTCATTGTTTTCCCCTAAGGCTGACAGAGTATGAGTTGACCAAGATCACACAATGAAGAGATTTGAATTCTGGTCTCCTGTTATTCTGGTCCGATACTCAAACAGCTCTAAGCACCTGATTTATTTCTAGATCAAGAAAATGCATGTTCCATGTTTTTCTTAATACTTGGAGAGTATCCAGTGAGGGGCACATACTTGTTACTGTCAGTGCTGTCAGTTCTTGTATAAATGAACAATGGTAAAGGATTTTGATTATGCTTTCTTTCTGTCAGTGTTGACCTTTGCTGCCTATGTGAAAAAGATAGTTAATGGGATTACATTATTGAGATACATCATTTGTATAAAGCCTTCTTAGTGTGTTCATACCTTCAAGTCATCCAACAATTTATGGTGACCCCGTGAATTTCATAGGATATTTTTCTTGTTCTTTTGGCAAGAAATACTCAGAGTGGGTCTTCTATTACATTCTTTGGAACTATAATCTATAGCATCTGGAATTTCTTCTCAATTCCCCATCCAAGTACAAACCGGTCCTGACCTTGCTTATTTTCAGAGTTCAGATGGGATCTGCTGACTTCAAAGTATTTTGTCTGGCTTAGTGCTGAGCAATTTAATGGATAGATATTTCAAAATGTATGTTAACTGATGTGTAAAGTAATCTAGTAATTAATGATCAAGGGACTGGTTCAACTCCCTTATGCAGAACATTGCATGGACTGTTGAGGCAAGATGGCTTAAGAAACAAAGGTGCATGGGGAGACATGACGAAGTGTATATATATATATATATATATATATTCATGGTGTGGAGAAAATGGATAAAGAGAAACATTTCACCTTCTCTTGTGGTACTTGTACCCAGAGCCATCCACTAAAATTGAGTGGTGTGAGATTCTGGATAGATGATGGACAGTTTGACTGTGGAATTTGCTACTCCACAGTGGCTGCATAAATATGAGGTTCAAAATAGGATTGGACAATTACATGTAGAATGGGCTGTTATGGGCTACTACTAGTTATGATGGATATCTGTTCCCTCCAGTATCAAAGTGTGCCTCTTTGTATCAGTTGCTGGGAAGAGTAAGCAGAATGGTACTGTATAAAAAGGAAGAAGGGAGGGGGAGAGAAATGTTAAGGAAATCTTAAAGGCTGCACCATTAAGACTGTTTTAAAAAAAAATGGCAACAACCCGCTCCCCAGCAGATTCTTTTTATGCCATGTGTGGGCTGCCATGGTACGCTTGTGTGCCATGATGATGTCTGTACAGTGCAGCACTGTTTGGGCACTGTGCTGTGTGGATGTCATCATGGCCTGTCCTGTATGGACAGGCACACACCATGATGGTGGCCATGTAAATGCTCAGCCCCCACTCACCCCTAGTTCAGGCCCTGGCCAGTGCAAAGCACCTGTCTGTACTAGCCCATACTTACACAGTTGCAAGAGTAGAATGTAATAAATCCAGAAGGAAGCAAATTTTGTCCCTTGCCCTCCGTTTTTAAAGGGCTGGTTGAGGTAATATAGGTCTTTCAGATCTTTACAGTGGTCAGTTAGAATTGATGTGTGAAATCAATAAATCGATGTGCCAAAAGTCAGTTTCCCAGGGTTCAAAACTCTCTCTGAGAATATTATTTTTGTTATTGTGCTGTTGCATTCATATCCTCCTGGTGGTATTCTCATAAGCAACTGGTTGGTCTGTATCTGTGTAAAAGATAAAGGACTACACATTCATTGGTCTGATCTAGCTTATTTCTTACAATCTTAATAACTTGCAAGGCAATCTGTTTTGTTTTGATAGCTCAGTTTCTGCAAGCATAAAAAATGATTTGTAAAATGCATGCTGCATTGCAGGTTTACATTTTCCAGGGATCATATACCAACTAAAATTGTTCTGTCTTCTATACGCCTTAACTAGAGAAGCCTACACTTTAAAAGTCCTTTAGAAGTAACAGACTCTATAGATTGAAGACAAATCATAAAACCTTTGAATCTGATGCAGTTATGAGGGTTAAGACTCTGATGTCATCTGAATTAGATGTAAACATTTATTTGGTCTATGTTGGGTCAATTAGAAGCAAGAAAAGGTTGGTTAGAACCTGATGCAGACCCCACCCTTGTTATCTGCTTCCACTTCTAGTCTCTAGATATCTTCTGTTGACATTGCCAACTAATTTCTGTCAGTAAAAGTGAATGATAGCAGTGGATTTCTCCAGAGTAGTAATTAAATTATCAAAGCAGGAGTTAAGCAAGAAACTGTCCTATGCATCCCTACCCACACAGGATCTAGTAGACAAAATGAGCAAGCTTATTTGCATAGGGTTTTTTTTGGGGGGGGGGGGGGGCTATGCGGCCATGTTCTAGAAGAGTTTCTTCCTAAAAGAAACTCTTCTAGAACATGGCCACATAGCCCCCCCCCCAAAAAAAAACCCACAAAAAACTATGGATGCCAGCCATGAAAGCCTTCGACTTCACAAGCTTGTTTGCCTTTGTAAAACATGTGCAAGTAGCTTTATTTACAAAAATATGTATATAGTCACAATAGAGGAAAAGTGGAGATGGCTGCAAGTTAGATTGATGCAGTAAGAAGAGAGAGGGTATAGCAAAAACAAACAAAAGGGACATTAGCAAGCTCCATCCTACATTAACTTCCATGGCTCCATCCTACAGAATATGGGATTTGTAGTTTTGTGAGACACCAGCATTCCTGCAAAAAAGCCTAAAGACTTTGTAAAATGACAGATCCTAGGAAGTATCTTTTTTGTTTTGCAAATGGATATTAAATTCCCTGGACTTCAAGAATCTCCCAGTGACCACATAGCCAGAAGGAGGAGGTTCCAGTGTGCAAATAATGCCCCTCCATACCATCTGATTGAGAACAAAAACAGCAACATGCACGCCCATGACTAGCCTCTTCAATTTTTTTTCTCCTATATGAATTTTAACACCTTGCCTAATGAAGAAGCCAGTGCTGCTTCAAAAGCTTGCAACATGTGCATTTAGGTTGGCCCGATAAAGGTCTCATTGTTTCATGGATTTTTGATTTGCTCTGTGGCTACCCTTGAAAAAACTAAACTAAACTAAAGCAGTTTAAAGTGTTAAATAACATTATAATTATTATTTATATTATTTTATTTCTGTTGTTGTTGCTGTTACTATTGTTATTTCTACAGTGTGGACTTTGTGTAACTTGGTACTCTGTATTCTGAAACACACCAGACTACATGTATACATGTAGACACATTGGCTCAGGAACAATGAACAAATGAAGGTGTATGGCGCAGTCTGCTGCTACAATCCTTCTAACAATATATTTCCTCTACAGTTTTATGATGTCTGGGCTTATAGGCCAAACATGTCTAATTTTTGAACAATGCTGCAGGTTTGGTCTGCATCCTGGAATCAGTGGGATATGAATCTGAACTCTTACACAGTCTAAATTAAGCAGTTGTTTCCTTCTAAATGACACACACACACACACACACACACACATTTGGATTTTGGGGGGGGGGGGGGTCTGATTAATTCTGCTTGCTTATAGATTTTGAAAGACTAATAAAAGAGAATGGAAAATATATGGAAACTCTTTTCCAGAGACTGCCAACTGGTTGCTTGTATGTCACAAAAAAATATGCTATATTAATGATGTGCTCAGTATCAACACTGAAGTATCCATGAATCATTCAGCCACAAAGGCAGAACTTTTAAAAATTAGATGTTGGAAGATTATTCAAGTATGAAAGGCAACAAAGATTTAAGAAGACACTAAAGAGTAGATGGCATAAAAGTGAGACATTACCGAAAGCTATTCTCCTTTTTTAAAGCTGTGTGTATAAAACTACAGATGTCTTCCAATAACTCAGAGGAAGGGAGAAAATGGTCCTTCTATAATAGAAATGAGCAAAGGAGTGTGTTTAGATGTTGCTTGATGTGTTGGGAAATCAAGCTGAGACGCAGTTCAGTTCTCAGTTTGAGAGAAAGAGGATACAAAACTCCCTATTGGGTAGATCCTATGATCAAGCATATATCTTCTGCAGGGAAGCACATCTTCATGTTCTTTGTTTTCACAGAAAAGAATTCTCATCACTGAATGAGAACACAAAGAATCCTGAGCAGGTCCAAGTCAGTGTTCATGCTTCAGAAAGTATTCAGCCATGCAGAAATGCATGAGATTTCTTTCTTTCTTTCTTTCTTTCTTTCTTTCTTTCTTTTCTTCTACACAGATATGAGGCCACCTGACTCACCAGGCTGGCCAAGTTGCTGCGGGGAAAGAGCCAGCCTGCTGCGTTGGTTCTCTGGCCCTGGCAATTCCCAACAGTCACCAAGGCTGGGCTCCGGAGGCCCAGATTGGCTGCCTGGGCTGGGAAGGGTGATTCTCTGGCATGAGGGGACACAGGACAACAGCTCCCAGAGTGCACTTGGAGTGGAAGTGACACCATTCACGGTACTAGTACAACAAAGTAACGGAATTGGTCAGGGAGGCCAGAAGCGGTGAGGACTTCTGGGCCTCCAGGTTTCTGCTTGGTAGAAAGGCTATTTGAGGCCATGTGGTATCGATGGACAGTGCCATTTTCACTCGGCTCTCACAAGACCCAGACAAGTCCACCAAGGGCTGGAAAAGAGTCAAGAGAGTAGTGCAGGGCAAGCAGGGGACAGGGGTCTAGAGGAAAGCTCAGCAAGCAGCATAGGGGTGTGGGCCCCAAAAGGGGGAGGGCCTGGCCAGTAGCAGCTCCCCTGAAGCCAGTCAGGCCTCACCAACCAGCCTATGGTGGCAACACACAGCGGCAGCAACACACAGCTGGTCAAGCCTCACCACAGAGGGCACACCACCTAAGCAACAGGGGAAAGGGGATAAGGGTAGAGCCCACCTGTCCTACCACTAGAAGCCAGTCTGGGCAGCCCAGGAAGTCCAGGGCTAACCTGACCCCAGGAGGAAGAAGAAGCAGCAGCATTCTGCCACAACTGCAGGAACGTTGCCCATGTGGCATGTGATACAGGTGTGCTGACACACATGCCCAGGGCAAGACAGCAGCAGCCTGCTGCAACAACAGCCCATGTCCCCACCACCAGTGGTCAAAGAAGTGCTGGTGAGTTTCACAAAAACCCTCTCAGCCTTTATGGAACAGGTCTGGGGAAACTGGGAGTACAGCCAGGCCAGGGAGCGGAAGCGGGCACGCTAGGGTTCCTCCCCTCTGACTCTAGCATCAGCAGTTCGTATAGAAGTAGCAGCAGCTCCAGTTTCAGCTCCTCTAACAGCAGCCCTGAGGCCAGCTCATCATTCGATACTTCTGCTACCATAAGGTGACAAGTTCAAGACTAGCAAAAGGGCCCAAGCTTGACTCAGGCTTGCATCCTTCCGAGGTCACTAAAATGAATACCCAGATTGTTGGGGGCAAGTAGCTTACAGTTGTAAACCGCTTAGACACTCCTTAGGTGGTATGAAGTGGTATATAAATGAAGCTGTTTGTTTTTTGTTTTGTTTCTTTGAGCAATCAGGGAGGGTTACAACAAGGGGGAAGCAAAAACAGCTAGATGGCTAGTTGCTGTTTGGGGCAGTAGTCCTGCATTTATATCTGCCCATAGGTGTCATTTAAGAATGAAATGCATAAAATGCATGATGAAACTAAAATCTATGTATTCAGTTGAGTATGTCCATGAACATAGATGAGAGATTTCCATCACTGTTTCAGTATGTAATCTAGGTCACACAGAGAGCAAGATCATGCATTACAGAGTGTGATTCACACCCCTATATGAAGTAAGTACTGGGGTTTAAGTACATTGAAGTGCTTGGAAACAGAAGCTGGTTCAGGCAGTGTAACTGGTGACTCATCTGTAGCTATCTCATTCGTGGGATGAGTGGGAAACCTCTGTGGGTGGAAAAAGTGCATGGCTTCTCCTAAATTATCACTGTACCACCAAAAGCAAGCAAGCAAGCAAGCAAGCACTATGACTTCTAACTAGGCATAGAAAGAAGCACTATGAACTTCAAGAAGGAATTCCAGCAAGGAGACAAATTCTTTTATAGTGCATGATCATATCCAAAGCCTTACTAGAAGTGCTAATTAATCAGGAAACAATGGCAGATGTTGTTTTAAAGGCAAAATACACTCACACCCTGTGATGCTGCTTAAAGACCATGGTGTGCAGGTTACAGGAAAAGTTGGGATTTGTCTTGAAAACAAAATGACTGGGGGGGGGACACACTCACATTTCTGAGAAACTTGCAGAAATGCTAATCAACTGGGAAACAAGACACACCCTGCTCACAAATCTTGTTGTGAAGACAAGTTTCACTTCTTTGAAACCATTGTACCACTGAAAATCAGAAGAGATGCATCAACAGCATAAAAAGCCAGTATGTTATCCTTTATGCCAGTAAAACTGACCTGGTGGCTAAGTTATCTGACCTAACTCTCAGGCTTAATTCCAATTTACTTCATACTAACAAGACTATAGATTAGAAATGTACATGAAAAACCACATAGGGAGTTGATTATTTGAACTTTCCCACATTTAATCAGACATTCCAATATCTATATCTGTATGCAGCCTGCTTTTAAAACAAAGGCATTTATTCCTGATTTCCAGTGATATTGATAAGCAATTACAAATGAATAGTAACACTCACTGTATTCAGGGAGATAAAACAAATGTTAAGTAAATTACACTGAGTAAATGAAAGGGCAGAATAAATACAGTGTTTCCCAGTTGACAATATCTTGACACACTCTATTCTTTAAACTGCATTTTATAGGAGAAAGATACAGTTTGCATGACATGAGTATGGACCTTATCAGACGTTGGAAATTGGAAGTATAATCTAATGGCAATCTGAACGCAACCATGGGGTTTCACGTTATTGTGAATTAAAGTATCTCAGGCAATTTTGGGCAAAAGGGAAGTCATTCCGAATGCAATCATGGGTTTTACATTATTGCAAATTAAAGCATCTCACACAATTTTGGGCAATGGGGGGGGGGTCATTTTTGGGTAATGGGAAGTCATTCTGAACGCAATATGAATTCATGTAAATTCGCTAAACTAGCGAATTCACGTGAATTCGAATTGGCTCCAATTGGCTCAATTCGCAATAAAGAGAAATGTCAGAACAGGGGTCCAGAATCCCAGACAATCAACCAGTCAGCTTTAAGTTGAATAAACA
This sequence comes from Urosaurus nigricauda, assembly GCA_034509955.1. Taxonomy (NCBI): domain Eukaryota; kingdom Metazoa; phylum Chordata; class Lepidosauria; order Squamata; family Phrynosomatidae; genus Urosaurus; species Urosaurus nigricauda. The sequence continues at coordinate 164,804,025 of JAOEGL010000005.1, read as the reverse complement.
GAACTTTATTGATGCTCCAGGATCAGCAGTACCACACCATTCAGCTTCTTAGCTGAGACTGACCAGTTCCTGCCCAGCACTCTATACATCCCAACCCCGAAAGGGTTGCACCTCCCACCTTCTCACAAAGCCCGCGAAAATAGCCCATTCCAGTTATTTTCCATTAGTTTCAATTTCCCCCTTATCTGTACATTTCCCACCAGAAACTGCTTCATACCAGACCTAGAGCAGAGCAGCTCCAAGGTCAGCAGATAAGGCCTCCTGGCACCGTTATGCACTCCTCCCTCCTATCTAGCAACTAACTACACACCCATCATCCCCAACTACAACTACAAACCTATATCTGGAAGAATACTACAAGGATTCTGACAAGAAATTCCTCCCGTCTGATAAGGTCCTATGAGTGGATGGGCTGCTAAAATATAGCATACTGTAAAACTGGTAGAATAACAAAACTGATAACTATCTGGCTGCTGCCCTTTATACCAGGAGAAGTTTCCAAACATTCTTCAAAGGCATTACCATGTATAGTAAGTAATCCAGGTGACATTTTAATAAGGCATGTGTTACCATGGATGGACTCTTTTAAGGAGGTCACAGGTATGAGCTTACAGTAACTAAGGAGAAGAGTAGAGGACAGGGAGTCTTGGAAATGTCTCATCCACAGTGTTGCCATGAGTCAAGATTGACTCAAGGGTGGTTAACAACAACAACAAAATACCATTGTCAAGTCAAGGAATTGGTGCAATTTGTGCATTAGTTGTAATTGGGCAAATGTACTCCTAGCCATCACCGAAGTCTGAACATCCAGGCTAAAAGCTGAGTCAAAAAATACACTCAAACTTCAAACTTGTGTTTTCAGAGGAAATGTAACTCCATTTAGCACAGGCTGCATCCTCATTCCCTAATCTAGTCTGCAACTGACCAGAAGCACTTCTGTCTTGTCTGGATTAAACTTCAATTTGTTTGCTCTTAACCAGTTCATTAATAATGATAGGCACTGGTTTAGAAACAAAACACCTTCCTCAGATTGAGGAGGAAATATAGAGTTGGGCATAATCCATATATTGATGGCATGAAAGCCCTGCCTCTCCCAGATGTTTTATGTCTAAGGACTCTTTCAAACGGGGAGGAATTTCTCCCAACTCCGAATGGAGCCAATGCGGATTCATGTAAATTCGCTTGTTTAGCGAATTTACATGAACCCCTGCTCCGTTCGGAATTACTTCCCATTACCCGAAAATAACCGCCTCCTGCCTGAATTTGCATGCGAAGCTTTAATTCGCAATAAAGTAAAACCCACGATTGCATTCGAATTGGCTTCCCTCTTGCCCGAATTTGCATGCGAAGAGTTAATTTGCAATAACATAAAACCCATGATTGCATTCGAATTGACCTTAAATTATACTTCCAATTTAGCCTTGTATGAAAGAGTCCTAAGATGAGTAGCATAGGAGACAAAACAATACCCTGTGGAACCCCATAGGCCAATGACCAAGAAGTAGTCAGTTGGTCCCAGCATCACCTTTTGAGTTCACACTTCCAAATAGAAATGTAGCCATTGTAAAACAATCCCTCCAATTTCCACCCCAGCAAGGAGGCCCAGAAAACCTCATAATGAATTTTCATGATGCATAAGCAACCAGATGGGAAATGGAATGGGTAGCATTTATGTGCGTGTATATGCCTTCAAGTTGCCTGTCAACTTACGGTGATCCCACAAATTTCATAGGATTTTCTTAGACAAGAAATATTCAGAGGTGGTTGTGGCAGTTCCTCCCTTTGAAATATAGCATACAGCACCCAGTATTTGTTAGCAGTCTCCTATCAACATGCCAGCCAGAGTTGATCCCTATTCAGTTTCTAAGATTAGATGGGATCTGTTGCCTTTAGGGTGCATCAAATCTCTGACTGTCTATTTTGCAGCTACCACATACTTGAGTTTGGCCACTCACCTACACAAGAGCCTGAAAAATGAAATGCTGTTATTATAAACTGTGTGTCTCTCTCAATCTCAAAAGGCCACAGCAGTACTCAATGGAGTAGCCAAGGATTGGGAATGAATACATATCTGTTTGGCTTACTGCATTCATTTTAATACAGCACTATTGATTTTATTTCATGTGTAAGTTAACATGAGGCAGATGTATACTTTGTACTTATTGTTTTGTACCTGACAGCTAGTGTGCCATAGTAGTTTTTGCTTTGGACTAGAACTCTAGAGAGCAAGGTTTGATTCTTTGCTCAGTCATGAAAACCCATAGTCTCATCTTGGGAAAGTCACACACTCTCAGCGCTATACAAAACAGCCCAATCCACTCTTGGTAGTTACATCTAAGATAGCCCATCCTTCCTTCAACTGGCCTGAGGAAGTCTGTGTATCATCTTAACCTATACAGCAGAGAAAGAGAAAACCTGATTGAGGAACACAACATAGAAAGAGCAAGGACGAACTTATATGTAAACCATTGATTCACTTGGGACCAGAATGCACCACCCAGATCTCCTGGGCAGTAGAATCACACATCTGCTGTAAATGTTGCAAGTCTAACTTCCCTCCACAGAATTTGGAAAGGGATTTTTTGGGGGGGGGGGGTAGGCTACAGTTTTCCTAGCTCCCTGGCCAGCATGATCATTGGAAATGCGAGTTGTGGTATTCTGAAAGCTGTAGTAGCCTGTGCATGAGCTCCTCCCACCTAGGGGAGGAGGGAGAGGTTCACACACTGGCAGCCCTGACCCCTCCAAACACGAATCATCAAATTCACAAATGCCAAATCTGCAGATGTGAAAGGCCGGCTATATTTACAGGAGTTACATGTATAGTTTTACCCTGTCTTTTGCTCTCTATATGTATTCCATTCATTTTCTGACATGCATTAATAATTTTAAACCTATGTAGAAGAGGAAACATTAAGTCTCACATTTGTTGTGGGATTTATTTTTATTTTACTTTTTTTGCATAATTACAAACCTCTGAGTTCAATTATTTTACTGTGATCCAATTTCTGTGTGACAGAAACCCATACAATGAAAGCAAATTGCTATCAAATTGTTGTGCATTTAATTTTCTATTGCCTTGATTGCACTGTTGGTAATTTCTTATACATATGTTCAGAAAATAATATATATTTACCAAAATGCAGTGATGTAATACAGCACTGCTATTATAAGCACAGTAGCTTCCATGCTGTGTAGTATTTTCTGGATCTCCATCTAATCATAAAACAATAATCACACTAATTTTGTTTGACTCCTTTTTAAAGCCCTTTAGGAAGCAACACAAAACAGGTGATTTTAATGGACTTTAGTGGAGTTAGAAAGCAACCATCTAGCAATTTCTGAACTGTAATTCTCTTACATGAAGACTATTAAACAGGGACCTCATCATGGGTTGAGCCACTGTGAGCTAACAAGGAATCACAGAGTACAATGAATTCTCCTTATGGAGAATTAAAATATATTGGACTATATAATGCTTTGCATTTATTTTTATAGACTCTGTTTTAGTGTTTTTGTGGTAATTATTTCTGGGTCCAGGTGACAAATCAATGGGAACCAAACTAATTAGACCCCCCCCCCAAAAAAAACTCTTTGAAAAATATATAATGGCTGGTATGCAGTACTGCAGTTACATATTTGTAACCTAGAGTCACTGTATGTACTCATGTATAAGTCTAGAAAATTTAGTCAAAAAATTAACCCCCAAACCTGAGCCCACTTATTCATGTGTCAAATTGGGTACTGTAGTTTTAACTCTCTCTCTCTCTCTCTCTCTATATATATATATATATATATATGAACCATCTTCTGATGAAAGCCAAGAGTGTAATCTGTCCTGGAAGCACTGACCACCACCACCCCTCCATCTACTTTCTCATCCATGTAGCCCTTAGTGTGATCATGTGTGATGGAATTTTGTAATTTCTTTGGCATTGTTTTCCTTTGCTTCATCCTTAAGATCCTTTGTTACATGCTCCTAAATTTTAACCTCAACCTATCCACAGATCATATCAAAATCCATAATTTGGGCCAAAAACCTGCCCTCAACTTATTCATGAAGTCGACTTAGAGTCAGATATATGCAGTACATATCTGTAACTGATATGTATTCAGTAAGGCCCTTTACAGATGGCCTGAAAGGCCAGCATGGGGGCAAAGTCAGGGCCTAGCATCCTCACAATGTATGCCTGACTCCACCCCATCAGGGTGCCCTGGTACCCTGTGCCACTCCACACAGCATGCGGCATCATGGCATGCCTTTGGAGCTGCCTCCATATGATGCAGCACTGAAGGAGCACCATATAGCCACTCCGCCATGGCTATGGCGCCCTTTCTAGGGCACAAAAAGGAGCCACTTTTTTGTGGGTCCTTTTTGTGCCCTCAAAAGACTGGATTATGGCTGTAGTGTGAGGTTGCCACAGCCCGATCTAGCTAGGAGGAGGGTGGCATTGCACCACCCCTTAAGAACAGTCTGTCACGCCCATAAGTCTGCATAGTATTACTGAAAACCTATGTAAGTTCCATTCCATGCCACCTTAAGAACCAGCTGCCAAATCAGGCAAAGGGGGTCTATTCAGCTTTTCATGATGACAAGGAGCATGACATTTTCACTCCCTCCCATCAGTGACTGAGTCTGTGACAATCAGAAGCTGGTCTTCTGTCAAATTTCCTTGTGTCCTCCTTGCTTTCTGATGAAAATGGGGTGAACATGTCATCCTTTTTGCACCCTGATCAGAAGCTGAATGGACCTCCTTTGTCTGAACTGGTCATTGACTCTTAAGGGGTGGACAGGAGAGATTTCTTACTTTTGCATATGTAACTACCTGTTCAATCTAGTATTCCAGTGACTGTAGTTTATTTGGCAGCAAATATTTATGAAACTACCAACCAATTTGCACTAATCATTGCTTTGTTGCTTTCATATTCAAAGGCAAGCCTCCTTGAGAACTGGATTTTTATAACAGCAGGTTCCTGCTTGGTTTCCATTTATTTCAGGAAATCTTTTGGTACTGATCCACTAGACTGTGTGTCCTTCTGAATTATGCTATAAATGACAACAGATGGCAGTCCCATTTCTATTGTTAAATGTCACATAGCATAAACATGCCCTTTTAAGTGACCCTTTATTACAGACAGAGAATGTAATGGGTGCTGCAGCTTTTAGATACATATTCACTTTTAATACCAATAGGTTTTGACATTCTGATCTAACTAGATTCTTTTTTTTTCCCTGTTAGCATTTTGAAGTAATCAATAATAATAAAATATGGGTCTTGTTTAGTTAATTAGCAACCTCTGTAATCATCATAATAGGGTTCACTGGTGACCAGTGGAAATTAGTGGAGATTGCATGAAATAATGTTTCCCCATAGTCTGCTATACACATTTAGACCCTTTTTACAGACACATGACAGCATTTGCCATGTTCTTGTAAATCTGGAAATAATTATGAGTGCATGTATAGAGAGCTTGTTTCTCAGCCAGCCTGCGAGATCGACGTGCGCAAGCACTTTCAGCCCTTTCCTTTTTAAAGCAGGGAACCTCCAAGCCAGATTCCTCCCTGGAGCCCACACTCATCTGCTGAGCCCCTGAAGGGAGCTCCACAGTGCCAGAGCCTGGCTGTGCTTCCACTCCTGGGGCTGGACTGTCAGGGCTAGGGTCTGGCATGACAGAACTGGGACCTGGCCTAGCCTCCAATTCCTCTTGCTCCTGAGGAGCCATGTCCTCCTCCTCATCCTCCGACTCTAACTCTTGGCTGGCCATGACACTCCAGCATATTTCCCCTATGTAAGGACTGAGCAACTTCCAGAGACTGGGTGGGTTGCATTGACTGTCTATGGGAACCTAGAGAAATGCACCATAGCCAAATAAACATAGTAACTATCTCTTGTCCTTCAAATGGTCAATAGAATCCCAAACTTCTCGTGGTTACTGATCATTCTGCCACATTTTCTAGCATTTTCATCCTCCTCTCACTTTTTCTACATCTGCATAGGCTTTTTTTTTTTTCAAAATAGAAAGTGATTAGTTATTCCCTGTTTTAAGGCTTGTAGAGACTTTAAAATAATTTGGAAGGGCAGACATGGAGAAATGTCAGTAGCACCTTCTCACACGCCCTTGGAAGGGCCTCATCATGGCTCGTAAGGGTGGAAATGGGGTACCTGGCTTCACCTGCATAGCCAACTCCTACCTTCCAATCTCATAGGCCATGACTGGGGCCTTCAGAGTAAATGTGACAGCTGCCGCAGTTAAGGGGGCCCTGTGGTTTGCCAGCTGTTGCATTGGAGATTCCAGGAAATTCTGCTGCAAACAGCCATTTTTAAAAAACTGGAACAAACACCTTTTGGACTGGGGTCAGTCTGGAACTGCCATATTGACATCTGGACTGACAATCCCAGCCCAGGGCCTCAGTTGCAACATAAAGAAGGCCATCATACAGAATGAGGCTTGGACTTGGAGGTAGATATTTGCCCTGAAAAAAAGGTGATTTTTTTCCTTCCTTCAGAAATCTCTCTTCCTAGGCTCCCCACTGGCCCAACTCACAAGGACAAGGGTGTGCAAATCAAACTGGCTATAATGTTCTATATTTACTTATTGGGCAATGGAGAATATGAATTATTCATAATTTTCAGTTCAGATAGCAATACCTTGGCCTATCTATCTTTTATTAGTAATAAATATGCTATTTTCACATAATGTATAACTCTTGGGTCACAACATAGGATATAGTTTCAATGCAGTATAGCAAATTTGCACTCAAGTGACCTTTTATGTCTTGCATGTTCAGCTATTTTTTTTTTCATTTTAATTTTTTTTTTTTTTTTTTTTTTTTTTTTGGTAATCCTATTAGAAAGGAACTGGTTTATAAATCTAGCAGCTGCTCTAAATCAAGAAAGCATAATTGATTTCTAAAGAGATGGAGAAAAAGCCCACCAGAATTAATAGACAAAGTAAAAGGGAAAAATCAAGTAATGTATAAAATTATGTACTATCATTTATATTTATATTAAGGTTGTTTTTTTTAAAAAAAGGAACACACCCTGCTCTTCAAGCAAAAAGGTTCTCAGATCAATTTATAAAAACTGATACTTAGCTCCTGCTCTCAAGATTATAATCTAACAGACACAAGAGAAATAAGAGAAAGAGAGTCATCATGGTTGTGGTGGGAATATTCCAAATGGATGGAAATATCCTGGATCTAAATGTATCTAAGGAGTTTATTTCACTCACTGTTGTCCCCAATCCGGGCATGGGCAAGGGATGTGCATGACTGAGTGAAAACACATTTTTCACATGCTATACTGTCCTCAAAGCATCCCCATGTCTTCACCCGACCCTAACCTGTCCCTGATCCAGGCTCAGCCACATGATTTTGCTCAGACGTAAAACTTCGGTCCTTCTAAATTCACACATCTGATCCTGGCTTGGGGACGGGTTAGGGTCAGGCGATAGCATGGGGATGCCTTGAGGACAGTATAGCATGTGATAAAATGAGATTTCACTCTGTCACGTGCGCCCCTGATCATGCCCAGATTAGGGGCAAAAGGGAGTGAAATAAACTCCTAAGTTGGCTTTTGAGTACCAGTTTTAGCATTTTGTTTACTAAACTATGCCTCTTCTCATTCTTCTCATCCACTCTTTCTCATTAACTTTGCTTTAAACTCATGACTTTTCCCCCTATTTCTAACAAGCAAATAGGTTCCTCAGAAACCCCTTTGATATAATCAGTGGCTGATCAGCCCACAAACACTTGTCTGCTTCTTGCCCAATCCACACAGATTTATTATTATTCACCAGTCAGATTAAGAGCCAAGACAGACCACCAGAAAACAGCTGGCTGGAGGAGCCCTTTTGAACTCTGGAGGGATGCCGCAGCAGCCAAATCATGGCTTTTTTTACCGTCCGAAATAAAAAAAATGTGGAAAACCAGGCTTTTTTTGCTGCGCCCGGTGCATGTCATGAGTGTGCCATTGGTGCATTCATGTCATAATGGATGTGCAGCGATGTCTGTATGCTGCACGTCCCTTATGTAAAGATGGTGGCACCCATGTGGATGGGACACCGCCATAATGCCACCGCTGCTACGGACTAGGACTCAGGAACATGCAGTTGGTGTGCGCTCCCGAGCCCTAGAATCAGCCCCATGATGGCACTTCCTGTCTGTCTGTCTTGGGCCTATGATGTCTTTCCCCATTTGGGTGACTTGTGGGAATGGGGAGGACAAGGTTATGTATTTTAAAGAAAAAGCACAGGGCTTCCTTTTTTATAGCTATGTGTTTGAAAAACTGGCTGATTAGGAATCTGAGATTGTATACAATTTCCAGGTAAAGAGAATACTCACCAGTTATAAAATGCAATATTTGCTTTAAAATATAATATATCTAATCTGAATTGCATACGCCAAACCAAAAAAACACAATCTACCTTTTCCAACCCCACAAATTTAATTTGCTGTTTGAGCATGAAATATATAGTCTGGCTATTTTGATTTGTAGAAGGAGGGATTTGAGGAGGGCAGATGCTTAATAAATACACTCCTCCATTAGCCCCCCCCATCATAAAGTTGTGTCCTTTATGTAAATAAACCAGTTTTGCATCATGTGTAACACCCATAGTTGTTTAACCAGACCTTTGAACCTTCAGTTGTGGCTAAGAGTACTTTTGCAATTAAAACTAGTATGCACCCAATCCTGGAGATGTCTAATCTGGACACAGTCACACTTGCCTCTTTATATCCTGTTTGGATTTCTGTAATGTAGTCTATGCAGGGATGCCTTTGAAAAGTTTTTGGAAACTTGAGCAGTTCCAAAATACTGTAGCCAGATTGGTGACTGCAGTTGGTTACAGAAAGAACAGAAATGTCTGAGTACCACTACTTCATTGGCTACCAGTCTGTTTCCAGACACAAATCAAATTACTAGTTTTGACTTAAAAATCCCTAGATGGGTTGGATCCAGATTATCCAAAGGAGTGTTTCTCCTAATACAAGCCATATATAAGGCTGCCCAAATTTTGTGATAATGGGGAGGATTGCTCTCTATCCAACATGAATGTTTCATCTGCACACCTGAGAGGGTACTCTTGATGGCTCCTCTCTGGCTTTGTCTTCCTTTAAAGAGAGAAGGCAAAAACACCTTTAAAAGAAAAATTTAAAAAAATTAAAGCATAATTGATTTTAAAATGAGAGCACCTCCACATTAACAAAACCTCCTGCAATAGCCAGCCTGTAACCAAATACCTGTTTAAATAAAAAGGTATTTTGCTATATTTTTTTTTTCATCAGCAGACAAGCATTTGGCTATTAGCTGGCTATTGCAGAAGGTTTTGTTAATGTGGAGATGCTGTCCTTTTCTAATCTGTTATGCTTTACTTTTAAAAAAATCTTTAAATTCAGTTTTTAATTTGTTGTTTATATAATTGCTTTTAATTTTTAACAATAACAACTGGTTTTATTTATATTCTGTTTCTATGCTGTAAACTTAGATTTGCAGAACAGACTAGGCACTATGCTGGGAGCAAGGAGAAATAGAAATGAAATAAAATAAACAATAAAATCTACATAACTCAGGGACTTTTTCTATAAAGCCAACCTGTCTTGTCCTATTCAGTTTATAGTAGGGTGGGGAAACTGCATCCCATGGGAGACAATGGCACACCTACAAAATTGGTTTAAAAAACTGCTCATGACATGTCCCTAAATACTAGCTGGAATAGGTTTAAGCCCTCATTCTTTTGACACCTACCACACAATTTATAAGAATGAGCAGAAATGATAAACCTGGAGTAAAATGGAAGTTGACTGGAACCACAAGTAAACTGGAATGGATGAAAGATCACCTCTGGTGCACATTTAGGGCTGTTTTTCATATGAAAATATACAACTGCCATGCATTGGTCCCTGTCACAGTTGCTCAGAGGTTCAGAATTATTATTTCAAGAACTGACAGCTGCCTAGTTTATTGACTGTTAAATGGAAACCATTCTCCTTGCCACTGAATTTGGTTGGTTGACAAGCATTACAGTGCCATTACCTGTCGAGAGAAACCCTTATGTCATTTTCTTATGCAGATCCAGTGAGTATTTTTCACAGTCACTTGTCCTCTAAACTCAAATAACACCTACACATGACCTTGGACAGGAGACCTGAACATGTTTGAGCCTGATTACCTGTCCAGTCACTTTTCTTAGGGTTAAACCTGTTTACACTTTTGTCAAGTCAGAATCTGAAGTGACCTGCAGGACAAAGAGTCAACAATCATAGCCAAGGCCTGAGGAGTAACTCATTTTTCATTCATGCTGGGCTAAATAATCTCATGAAAAGGAACACAGCATGGCTGATGGCCAGTCATTTGATTAATCCACTCCATGTTTTAGTCTGAACTATAATAGAAGTTACCACAAGGTGCTGAAGTTATTATGAGGACAGAGTTCAGCACAGTGAATAGCTCCCATAACATTTAAAGTACAGAAGAAATTTGCCACCCAAATGACTTTGGAGTCATGAGGCACTGCTCCAATGAAGGATTATCTCCAATGTGTTGATTTTATAATCCGCAAAGGAGCAAACTGATAGGTAGAGGGAATTATCCTGCCATACTGGAATTCTGCATTTGTAGACAACATTTGTTTCCTGTAGACAGTATTTGTCAAGTTTTTTTTTTTCCTTTGTCCCTCCCCCCCCCCCCCCCCCAAATTTTCTAAATCCTTGACCCTGCCAAGGTTCATGTAGGGCAATAAAAGCAATTTTTAAACCCCATGCAGCCAAATTCACTTTGGATATTTTGCAAGATAGCAGAATAACTAACCTGAGCATCACTATTCACCTATTTTAAGGAGGTGATAGGTTTTCCCCCTCCTCTGCCATCCATGACATTAGCTTTTTAATGCAGTTGGTGAAGATGTGCTGAACATATTTTTAAAATGAGCTTCCCTACAATGGCTGTTCTGCAGGTTCTGTATTGGCAAATATTTTCAATACTTTCCCATGATGAGTAGCTTGTGTATTTTTAATATTCACTGCAGACTCTTCAAGCCTAATGGGCTTATTCAACCATGCAATGAAGAGTGACCCTATCAGACAATTGGCTACAAGGTTACCTGATAGAGCGCATGACCCTCCAAAACTTGTTTTCCTGAACTGCCTGAAATGGCTTAGTTGTAACAGGAAGTCAAAACATTTTCTTTTTCATGGAGACAATGTTTTCCTTGACAGCACATTATTATTGGCTCTAAGGGCTTTTCTTTGCTTTTTGTTAGACAACAAAAAAAGTACACAGTATATTGCATTTTATATCAATTTTACAGCACACCCCAAAAATGGCATTAAATTTCAATGATATTCCATAGTCAAGCTATAGTGGTGACTAAGTAAATCTGCCTGAATTCAAATATTAAACAAAAACAGAGTAATTACATTTTCAAACCAATATCTCCTCTTTTTTTTCCAGCATCATATCTTGCCAAATTTCTACTTTCTCATATACACTAATTCATGTAGCTGTTTACTTTCCAACATATTAATATCGTAGCATACTATGCATGCTCTTCAATGTATGACATCTAGTTCTACCACTCCTTTTTATCAGATTCAGATGAAAGACTGAATGTGCTGAAAGAGATTATGGAAATGTTGAATGTTGGACTAGGGATGCATTGAATAAGGGCACAATGCACTGAAATTCAGGGCCACTCCTTCCTAAAATGGAGGTGGTGTTGCATACTGCTTTGGGTGGCACTAAAGTAAATAAACCTAAAGGTCTGCAGTTTTGTGATGCTGGCAGACTGAACATTGTTATTGAAGGTCTGAAGATGATGCTCACATGATAATGTGATTATGATGATAATACAATTCTTTTGATTCTACCAATTTTATTATTTTTAATGTATTGTTTTAATTGTTTTTGACTGTAAATGTTTGCATAAAGTTTTAAACCAAAGAGTGTCATACAAGCATTTTTAATAAATAAAAAAATCAGTGTCAATATCAACAAGAAAACATCACTGATTAGGTACATCAAGTATCAATAAAAATCTTCCATGAAAACATAGCCAACTCATCAGTACACTTTTATGCCATATCCATGACTGCATCCATCCAACACACAGAATTCTGTGGTCAATACAGTGAGCATCACATAAGCATGCTATGAATTTGGTGTGTGTATGTGTGTGTTTTATTCCCACAAGGGTAACTGCAATCAATTAAAACTTTTCCCATTACTTTATGAGCAAAGAACATAGGTAGCATGCTATAGACCTTGTTTTTGCTGTGGTGGTGGTTGTTATTGTGTGCCTTCAAGTCATTTCCAACTTATGGTGACCCTAAGGTGAACCTATCATGGAGTTTTCTTAGCAAGATTTGTTCAGAGGAGGTTTGCCATTGCCTTCCCTTGAGGCTGAGATCATGTGACTTGTCCAAGGTCACCAGGTTATACAAAGGATTCTTTTATCATTGCATGGCTCACAGTGAAATGAGATCTGTCAATGATACAACAGGGAGTCCTAAAGATCGGCCTTGTAATTGCTGGCCCACACCTAAAACTGCTTGTATCATGTGGTTTGTTGAATCATTGTAATAAGGACAAATTGGCTTGAAATGTATGGTTAATTTGAAAAGTTATTTTTTTGGACTGCATCTCCCAGAATTCTCCAGTTAGCATGGACAATGGTAGGCTAGAAGTTTAGCCCATGTGGGATATCTATTCAGCATCAATCTTTAGATTATTACTCCAGCTACTGGTGAGGCATTTGGGTTCATTTTATATTTAACAGGTTCACTCTTCATTCCTTCCCCAAACAGAATATATCAGAGCAGTTTATATTTATCTTCCAGTGGGTCATTGGGGAGGCAGCAATTTTGGAGAAATTACTGCAATGTAGGAAGAGATAAATATGGTAGAACATTCTGAAGCAGAGGAAGAATCAGCGCACAATCAGTCTCACAAGTTAACAAATTCTATTAGCTCATTGGAGAAAGTATTTTATATTTTCCTGACCTGCCCTATAGTTTATACTGTCCTCTATTTTACACTGTCTGCTAAAACAGTTTATAGTTGAGTTCTTTTTGTTTTTATTCAGTCAATACACTATTAAGAGACATAAATACCCTAAAAGTACCACAACCCATTTGATTGTTGAAGCTAAACAATGTCAGTTGTGGTTAGTACTTGGATGGGAGACTGCCAATGAATACCAGGTGCTATCAGCTATTTTTCAGAGAAAATGGGCAAAACCACCTCTGAGTATTCTTCACCTAAGACAAAATCCCTGTGAAATTCATGGGGTGGTCAAAAGTGTATAGGCAATCCATAGACATATACACAAACATACACTACAAAGAAGATATAAGATCTGATATCTCATGAGTGAAAGATGAGAGTGTTTCTATGTCTGCCTTGCAAATGTGTGTCTTTCACAGCTATGAAAGTGGGACTCACTGAAGTGTGAGTTAGGAAACAGGAACAGTGAAAGTGTTAAGTACCCCATCCACTATAAATTCTTCCTTCACAAATCAGAGATGCATTAAAGCACTTTCACATAAGTTGGCATAAAAACTAACCTTCTTCCTACTATATGCATTTACTCTCTTTTTCTATACCATCATAGAATCTAAACAAAGATCTGCTGGAATCTTATTGGGAGACTTGCGTCATCATAAGAAAACTTATGTCTATGTGAATCAGAATTGCAGAGTTGCAAAACATCTGCATCTAGGAGAAGGCTACTGTTATTTTACTGATGGACATCAGGCATTCTTGCCAGTGTCCCATTATGTATCTTCGCAATTCAGTAAAGGGGTTTTTAACACTAGTTATATTTAAAGTTACATAACATAATAGATCATAAAGTATATGTGGAAACTATCTATACAATGAAAACTATTTAATACAAATTTATCTGAAAAGGAAAAGAAACAAATCAACAGAACATCATGCAATTGAATGCAAAAATGCTTTAGTTGATGGGGAAATTCATTAAAATGTGCACATTAGTGAACATGTATACAAAACTTTCATTCACTTTGGAACAAATGCACTCAAAATGTTCGCAGATTTCTGTGTGGCAAAGAAAGAGGGGGAACTTGATACAGAATTGCAGTAGGATGAGGATGCCATCTGAAAAATACAGAGGGAATGAGACTGACAGCTATTTACATCCCAAGAAAGAACACTAGCTGTGTGATTTCTGAACCCATGCCCTTCAGCATGCAGGGATGGTTATGTAGGTAGGTAGCCTGGAAGGGAGCTATTTATATTTAGACTGATATCCTCCTTTTTAAAAACATATACCCAGGGCAGTTGATACATGGAATATCAGGAAACAGAAAGACTGATTGATTTATCATGACCATTGGCTACATGTTCTTTGCCTGGCTTTTTATGCTATAGTCCTTGACTTATTTCAGGTATTCTGATCATTATTTCATCAAAATTGTTTCCTCCTTCTCCTCCTTTAACAAAAATCTGAAAAATATCCATCTATCTGTCTGTCTATTCTATCTAATCTACCTACCTACCTACCTACCTACCTATCATCTCACCTTTCTCCTAGTGCAGAATTCAAGGCAGTTTACAACATGTTTAAAACAAAATGCAGGTAATAATGAATAATTCTCCATTAAAAGAACCTCCCATAGCAAACAATTATGGGCCAAAGGTCTACCTGAATAAAAAGGCATCTGTTTGCTGGCAAAAGGACAGCAGAGATGTAGCCAGCATCTAGGGAATTCCATAGGCAAGAAATGGTCATGTGAAGGTCCTCACCATATGTGCCTATGAGTGTGAAGCCAAAATAAAGTTTCTTCAATGGATCTTGGATCAGCCAAGGACAAGAGAGACCCTCTCACAGCCGTAGGAGTCTACCGCATTCCATGCAGCCATGGAAAGGTTTACATAGGGACCACCAAATGCAGTGTGCATACAAGAATCAAGGAACATGAGAAACACTGCAGACTGGGTCAGCCGGAAAAATCAGCAGTAGCAGAACATGCTATAAACCATCCTGGGCATAAAATGCTGTTTGAAAGCACTGAAATTCTGGACCATGCCAACAACTACCATGTCAGAATGCACAGGGAGGCCATTGAAATCCATAAACACCTGAGCAATTTTAACAGGAAAGAGGAAATCCTAAGGGTAAACAAGGCTTGGCTACCAGTCCTGAAGGACAGCAAGGACAAGACTCAACCTATGCAAATGAGAAACAGCCTAAGGCCAGGGGATTCCCAGCAGACAATGAGCACCAGTTAGCAGACATTAATCCTTGTTTGCATATCCTCCCACCCTGAGGTCTGCCATTAGCAACAGAACAGTACATTTGGAAATTACTCCTTCCTTTCCAGGGCCATGCAGGATATCTCTCTCTCTCTCTCTCTCTCTCTCACACACACACACACACACAATCTCTCTCTCTCTCTCTCTCTCTCTCTATATATATATATATATATCCAATCCTTTTCCAGGCTATCATTCTCTGAAGATGCCAGCCACAGATGCTGGCGAAACGTCAGAAAGGAACTCTTCTAAAACATGACCACATAGCCCGAAAGCTCCACAAAAAACACCCATACACACATTGCCACCCCATTAACTATAAGGAGGCTTCACAATGCTGATTTTTTCCTTATCTTTGGAGTCCCCTGGAATCAACCTGGGAATTCCACTTTAACGGCCATGGCAGTATCCTATGGAATTTTGGGGCTTGTAGTTTGAAGAGGCACTAGAATTTTCTGTCTGATAGTTTTAAATGTCCTTGCTTTACCTGCCAATCCCAGGATGCCATGGCATGTTGTCATGCATTTAAAGTGGACTATAGTGCTACAGTCCTATAGTATGAATGTTTTCCAGAAGCACATCTGTTTTGTCTAGATTAAATTTCAGTTTATTAACCCAGTCCAGTCTGCTACCAACCACTGGCTTAGCAGTGCAATGCATTCCTTGAAATCAGTGGTATCACCAGGATTGGTGACACCCAGTGTGGGGAAGGCTTCCCCCTCCCATTGCTTGCCCCTCATGGCTTCATCACTGTTCCTTCCCTGGGGAGAGAGCCATGCCAGTTAGAAAGCCACGAGGGGTGCATTCCTCCCCCCCCCCACTGCCCTCATGCAACCTCAGCTCCCTCCCCGCGAGAGGGCTATTGCTGCATCAAAGCTACAAGGAGCACACAGCCCTCTGCTGCAGCAGGAGAACTCCATCAAGTGTCACCCCTCCTATGGGGTGTCTCATGGTGTGTTCCATACATTCCATACCTGCACAATGATGCCACTGCTTGCAATTAGATGAAATGAGAGACAAAGATGGCTGTCATCATCATACTGGTAGCACACTAGGGAGATGAGGCTCTTTTTGTATCTTCTACTAACAGTTTATCTCCTTTAGCAGTCAGTGGACCAGCAAAATTGGTAGTCTTCCTTTTATGGCTACAAATGACAGTATATACACTGCAGGGAAGCCTCGGTTTCTTTCCTATTTCCTGGTAAGTATTCAGGGGATAAACCTTGATAAAGTTTACTGTGCATAGGTACGGAAGATTTAAAACTTCCTTGAACCATCTCTTCTTCCAAAAATGCATCACCCCTATCAGGTTTGGTTAAAAAGAGAGAAGATCTCAACTAATGTTTCTAGGGGGGGGCAATGGAGGGAAGGAAGGTTCCCTAGATGCTATATCTTTAACGTAGTGTCTGGTTTAACTCTTGCTTGTGATGTAGCAGTGGGATTTTGTTACCGTTCCTTACACTGTCAGCTTTAATATATACCATACTTTTGCCTTTCTGATTTTATACATCCTCTGTTTGTGTGGAGATTGTTTATTCTCCATATTGAAAAAGAAAAGGTTATCCCCACTGGCACAGCAAGTTTCATATCTATTAAAAAGACAACTGTGGGATAGCATAGAAAATGTAAACAATACACAATATAATTGCCAGCTTCTACATGCATAAGTCATTGAGATGAATATGTCTGAGGGTGTTGTACACCCTTCCAAGATTAGCTTGGCAATGTCTCTCAGACAATCTGATGTGTCCTTGGCCAATACACAGAGTCTGTACACCAGGACTGTGGAACATTTGACTTTCCAAATGTTTCAATATACAATATACAGCTCTTAGGAAAGGATTGCAGAAAATGTAATCTAAGAAGTCAAGAGAGCCAAATGTATCCTACCAACATTGAGAAACTAGTAATATATGTCCTATGTAACAAAGAGTTGGAACTATGCAAAGAATTACTAGTTATCTTGGCAGTCTTGTGTTTCTCAATGCTTTCTGTTTAATGATGATACAGAGGACCATCTGTGGAAGAGCACAGGCAAATGGGAGGGACATTCAATCCTTTTCTCCACTATTCAATTTTCCTGCACAGTTCTTTCCCCCTCCGGCTGGCTTTATTTCTGTTCCCAGAACCTACTGAGAGAACTAGTGGGAGAAAAGAAAAATCTTTCTTGGGTTGCAAGAGAGAATTAGTTCCTGCTTGTTAGTTTTTGATACAGCTCTTCCCCCTCCTGCTTGAATGGTCAAAAAGAGATGCGGATATGGGAAAAAAACTATGCTTATTGGATGATACACTGGAGTGTGCTTAGCAGGAACCATCTGGTCAAGATATTTAATGCCATTACAACAATCCATTTTCCCCACGAAGGGTAGACAAACGACAAACTGTAACTTAAAAGGAAAATTTAAACATCAAAGGTTTGGTCTAGAGTAATAACTAAATAAAAGTAAACTCTCTCTGTGTGTGCCAGTGTGTGTGTGTGTGTGTGAAAGCGGGAAATCACATGAGCTCAAGAGCTTAGTTATACCCCTGGAATAAATGTTATTTATTTTCTCCAGATACAAAGCAGCCTTTTACTACACCAATTAATAAACAGACTTTTGGTCTTTTATAATAGACCTTTAAACTCTTCCTTTGCTACAGCCTCCAAACAATATCACAAGGGGGTTTGAGGTTTATTGAAATATAATGGCAGCTGTCTTTTGTTCTGTTCATGCCATTACACTGCTGCAAAAAGTTCCTCACTCCTAAAAACACTATTCTTACTTTTAACTTTCTTTTTAAAAATGTGGCAGAATTGTATTTTCTCCAGCATCAATTCAGTAATCAATTCAGTTTGAGTAATTAAACAGTAATTCTCTTGTTAGGAGAATGAACCTAATTACACAAAGTGTTTGCGTTTGCAATGCTGACCACTGATGGAGCTAAAGAGACTAGACGATGAAGATGGAATTGAAAAGGGATCAGTTTATGTTAGCTATTAACTTGTTTAACCTTTAAGTCCTAATCAGTTGGTTAAAATGGAAGATGCAGAAGGGGTGGGAAACCTAGCATAAATAGATAAGCAAGATAAGAAACCTCTCTGGAGCTCAGGCTTCTAAAATAATCTCTGGGGATATGGCAAAAAGTGGTCCAGCACCTTCAACAAGGCATTTTGAATTTCCCTATTCACTCTTCTCTGGGCTCTATCGATGCACAAAGGCTCCCCTTCAAGATGTCATATCTGTAAGGGCAAAATGGCAGACCACATTATGCAAATCTGTTCTGTTTTGCCCTTGGTTAGCAAATCAGTAGGAAGGTTCAGCATCCCAGGAAAGGTTAGCATCCCAGAGCTTTTAACATCATTAGGCTATGCTATGTTGTTTCAATTATTACTATGCTGTGTTATGTATTTTTTGTACTGTATTTTTATTATGTGATTTTGATTTTTGTATTATTACTTTATTTTGTAAACCACTTTGATCTATTTGGAAAGGCGGTATATAAATAAAAATATTATTATTATTATTATTATTATTATTGGAGAGAGAGTGTATCCAAGCTCACCAAAACATTCAGCTGAGAAACAGACAGTCGGGGCAGAGAATCCAAAGTATTGTTCAGAAGAACAGTCAGGAGTCCAGGCAGAGTATAAGGCAAACAAGCTATCAGTCAGGGAACATGGAGCCAGAATACCTTTTTCCCAAGGAAAAGGTTGCTTGTGAAGTCCAAGGCTTTACTTGTCTGGAAATGTGCTGGCTTATTTGTAGCCTGCCCAGGTCATTAGTTGTAGCGTGCTACCTATATAAACACTGTGGGTGTCTTGTGTCTTTCTCTATCCTGATGAGGTGGGGAGAAGAGGTGGTAGGTCTGGCCCTTTCTCTGAGGGTTGTGGCTGCTGAAAACTCTGCTTCTGTGGCTGCTGGAGCCTCTCCTTGTGTAGCTGCAGACTAGCATGTGCCATAGGTTCTTAGGCTCCACATCAGAGCCTACATTCTCAGAGTCCATCCTAGGGTCCTGGAGGAGGGATGACAAAATCCCAGGCCAGTTGGACTGTATGATCTTCATGTTGTGAATGTCTTGAATAATCAGAGCTTGCCTTTTGACAGATTTAGGTCATTACCCCTTAGGTGAATAACCAAAATGCATGGGGGAGGCATATTACACTCCACAAACAACATGGGAAGCAGGATATTCAACCAAAGGCCACTCTTTCCCAGCCACTCATCAACATCGAGATCATATCCAAAATGGCAATTACGGGCCTGACACACTGCCTCAAAACAGAACTCGATGCCTCACTGGCCATAACCTAGAATATGAGAGAACAACAAAAGCAACAACAAAACATTAATATTGAAAAGAACAAACATACTGTGTTTCCTTGAAAATAAGACAGTGTCTTATATTAATTTTTGCTCCCAAAGATGCACTATGAGATGTCTTATTTTTCCATGAAGAAGAATTCACATTTATTGTTGCCGACTAGTTTCCAAGCACAGTACAAGGTGTTGGTTTTAACCTTTAAAGCCCTACTTGGCTTGAGTCCATCTTATCTGAGGGACCGCCTCCTACCATACGAACCCCCCCCCCCCCCGCACACTCCAGTCTTCTGGGAGGAACTTGGTACAGCCTATGAAAACTAGGTTGGCACAGACCTCCCAGAGGGCCTTTTCGGCTGTCGCTCCCAGGCTATGGAATGACCTGCCAGATGAGATGTGTCTTATTACATCCTCTGATTGCTTTAAAAAAGCCTTAAAGACGCATCTCTTCTGGCAGGCCTTCCCAGAAAGCTCTTAACTTCTGACTCTGTTTGTATCAAGCCCCCCTCTCAATTCTGCAACAATGTGATCTGGATATCCATGCAATGGCTTATTATTTTATATTGTAATTTTAAATATGTTGTTTTAATTGATGCTAGCTTAATTCTATTTTAAGGGGCGGGTGGCTGGGCATGGGCAATGTATATTTTATCTTGTATTTTTTAATTGATGTAACCCGCTCCGATTGGATACAGAGGAGCGGGCTATAAATAAAATTTTATATTGTTGTTGTTGAACCAAAAAATGAACCTTTATTATAGACTGTGTATATATTTATATACAAAAACTTTGTCAGGTCTTACTTTTGGGGGAGGCCTTATATTTAGCAATTCAGTAAAACCTCTAATAGGTCTTATTTTCAGAGGATGTCTTATTTTAGGGGAAACAGGGTACCTCTGCTATGCTGAAGACCCCCAATGCCCAGTCCTCTAAATGTTGGAGACCCATGCCCCTCACTGATACAGTTGAAGCAGCCCCAGTCCATAACAGATGGGTATCAAAGTAACTCCCCTTAAAATCCAACAAGAATAAAGCCTTGGAAATGATGGTACCAAATTGGTATTTAATCTAGGGCAAAAAATCAGCCTGACAAAACAAGAGGCCAGGTTGGGACCCCTGACTTGAACATAATCCTACAAGACATGAACTGGACATAGAGACCAGTGGCTGCAAGTTTGAAGCCTTAAACAGAACTCCGCCTTCCTGTGATCTATTTTGAATAAATGTGTTGTAACGGCTACATGCTGTGTCCGCAAGCTAAGATACCGGAACTCCAAAGCCTTTCTTGATTAAACCACTAGTTTACATATTCTCAAAGCACCCATGAAATCAGTCAAAGAAACTTCATGAAATTGGAAGACCTTCTATTGTGAGGTACAAATACCTGCTCAAAGTCTGGAAAAATCCTTAAGGATATCCAGGCATAAAGGTTTCCTGTTATGTGTCACTGTACCTCTCTCACAACCTTATGAATGTTAAATTCATATTTAGTGTCCTGAAAATACCATGTCTTGAGGAAAAAAAAAAAGTCAGAGCTAGCCATTGGGCTATAACAGACTGTGGAGACAACACAACAATATTTAATTTGTAATGGCCAGAATTTTCCTGACAGCTAAATGTTTCCATCAAACCCAAGAACATAAAAGAAAAGTAGAATATCTGAATTAATAGTCTTAAGAGTCTTATACCCAGAGAATCAATTGGCAAGAGAATACAGTAGACCCGTGAAGTTCTCTAGGGTTTAGTTCCAGGACCATCCATGGATACCATAATCTGTGGGTGTTGAATATAATAATAATAATAATAAATATTTATTTATACCCTGTTCTTCAGCCGTAAAGGCTATCAGAGCAGCTTACAATTATTATTTTAATTAGACGGTTCCCTGCCCTCAGGCTTACAATCTAAGAAGACATGACACAAAAGGAGAAGGGAATGGTGGTGGGGAAGGGGATCAGGTCCAAAAGTTCTTCTCTCCCTCTGACGCCTTTACCAAGACAGATGGCACGGAGGGAGGGCTCTGCTTCATAATCTAGGACAAGCCCGATGGAGTTTGGCCTGTCCTTTCACTCCCTCCTAGGCCAGATCATACTGCCATGGAGAGGGCACTTCAACTCGAGGCCAGGCCTGATGGTGTTGCTAGGCCTCTCCTTCACTCCCTCCTGGGCCAGATGGTGTTTTCATGCAGGGAAGGCTCTTCATCTTGAGGCCAGGCCTGATGGTGTTGCTAGGCCTCTCCTTTTTCTCCCTCCTAGGTCAGATGGTGTTTGTCAGGAGAGAGGGCACTTCAAGACTCATTAAATACAAAGGCATAGTGAAATTCTGTCCTTTATATAAAATAGCAAAATCAAAATTTGCTTTATGGAATTTATATCTTTTGGAGATATTTCAAGCCATAGATATAGGACTCTATGGATATGGAGGTTGATTGTACTTAATGTTCATACCACTTCTGATCTTCCTTTTTTATAAAAAGGGTCTTAAGGAATCCAAGTGGGACATATATGCAGGCAATAACAGTAATAGGGATATGGTTGTGTTTTGCTTTTGTTTGTTTTTTAACCAGTTGAACAAAACTGGCTTTTTATTATAATTATTTTAATTTCATATTGGGAATCCATTAGACTGGCCTTCAAACAGAGCTGTTGGAAGTATAAATGTGGAAGGGAAAATCCATGAATGTCACATTGAATACATTTAAGACATGTTGAATATGAATGTAAGGTTGAATATGAATATAACAAAATGCACAATAAAATAGCAAAGAACATAGCAGACTACTATCCCACACTCTTCCATGCATCAGGCTAAAAATGCTCTGCCCCCTAGACATTTGGTTTGTATATGGGAGGCTTTTAGCATCTCCAGTTACCCAGACCTCTGTCTAAGATTTTGGAGGATTTCATATCACAAGCAAAACAATTTCTTTACGGGCTCATTCTTTCCAATATTTGCTAAGTAAGAGAGACTATAACTGAGGCATGCCTTCTTGCAAGCATGATAATTTCTCCTGGGTTGCTGAGAATGTTATACACAACAACAGAAAAAAATACAACTGAACTGGAAAAATGCTGTTGTTTTTGAGATCTGATTAACCTCTGTTCAGTTTTTCTGTAGTGGGAAATTCACCTGTTCAAAGAAGAGCCAGAAGGGTTTTTAAACTCCATCAGCATAGTGATCTTGGTGATTCCATCCCTGCTATGTTGGTGGTGATTCAGGATATCATGAAAACCATAGTGGATAATACAATGGAAAAAGTGCATATTTATTGAAATATACATAGAGGATCTAAAAAACAATTAAATCATGCTGCACTTCTGCAGGCTCTAGATCCTAAGGGAATGCAGGCAATCACAAAGAAATGCATATGTAAATAAATGGTTACTAAAACAGAGTGATTTAAATATTTATTTAAAATGTTGGACTTTGCATTTGTTGTCCTGTCAATAGTGAAAACCATTGT
Source organism: Urosaurus nigricauda (assembly GCA_034509955.1). Classification (NCBI taxonomy): domain Eukaryota; kingdom Metazoa; phylum Chordata; class Lepidosauria; order Squamata; family Phrynosomatidae; genus Urosaurus; species Urosaurus nigricauda. The sequence goes on along the minus strand of JAOEGL010000005.1, from coordinate 164,780,992 downwards.
TTATTATTCTTTCAACAATGGAAATGCATATGAAAATCTGTCTGGTGCACCTATGTCTGTTCACACAGAGATGTCACTTTACAAATTATAATGGGATTGAGCTAACATTGCTCATTAATGTCAGGCAGCAGGGCCAATGGTCCTGCTTCCTGTAATCCACAGGGAATTCCTACACAGGCAATATGTGAATACAGTTATAATTGGATTTTAGAGATAGCAGTCCACTTAGAATCAATCCAGTAGGTGGAGAGAGAGAGAGAGAGAGAGAGAGAGAAATAAAAGTAAGAAAAAGAATATGAAAATTTTAAAATATTATCTAATTTAAGATCTATTATATAAAATAATGAGGTAACGAAAAAAAAGTGAAATAGTCAAAAAGTTTCCATACCTTGGAACAAACATTAATCATAACAGAGACTGCAGTCAAGAAATTAGAGGAAGGTTAGGATTGGGGAGGGGTATGAAAGAACTGGATAAAATCCTAAAGAGCAAAGATACAACTCTGAACACTAAAGTGATGATTTTCTAAGCCCTCATATTTCCCATCACCATGTATGTATAGACGTGAAAGCTGGACAGTGAAGAAAGTGTATAGGAAGATCTTTTGAGATCTGGTGCTGGAAAAGAGTGCTGAAGATTCTGTCTGACCAAGAAGAGGGGGAAAAACAAATCAAGAACAAATCAAGCCCGAATTCACCCTGGAAGCCTGAATGACTAATTTGAGGCTACCATACTTTGATTGCATCATGAGAAGTCATGCATCATTAGAAATGACAATGCTAGGAAAGGTAGAAGGCAGAGAAAGAGAGGGAGATGAATTGACTTGATCAGAGAGGCCACAGGCCTGAGCCTGAAGGATTTGAACAAAGCAGTAGAGGATAGGGAGTCTTGGAGAAGTCTGATCCATGGAGTCACAAGGAGTCAAGGTCAACTTGAGGACAATTAACAACAACAACAACAACATATGAAACTAGGGCTGAAATCCAGGATTGTGTTGGTGCTGCAGGCCCAGAGCAACAGAGCTTCTTCCTTCTTCTCTTAACTTAGGGCCTTAGGAGCTGTGCAGAAACCGCAGGGTTTCCCTGATATCTGGTACTGGTTTTTTTTTCGGGGGGGGGGGAAGGACATGGAGCTGCACTGTGAAGTGGAGATCTTTCCTTCCTGCTCCCACTAGTTTTCATTGCTCTACCACCACCTATTTGGAACTGAATCCCATGCTCTGTGTCAAAATCCTCCCCCTCTTCCTCCTCCTCTTTTTTTGTTAAGGACTTGGTGATTTTTCTATTGAAAAAAATTTTTTTTTAATCTGAAGGGAACAATTTCATCTAAATTAAAATGCCTTGCAATAGTATGTTCAGGATTTTATGCTGTGATTGCTAACTTGTTACCTCTAACTGCAGAAAGGGTGTTTCATTCCTGAGAAACAAAACAAAACTGAAAGTGACATCCAGGGTACTCTATAACATGGCTGAACCAGCAGTTATATTCCAGTGAAGGTAATAGGACTACCTGTTCATTCTGCTTTTCAAGGTGACCTGACCATTAAGAGAAGTACAGCCAATTCAACTGTTGGATTTGTAAATGATTCAATTCAGGATTTACAACGGATGGCTCTGAATCAGCTCTACAATAGTCAGTTACACATATCTGAAGGCAGACAGAATAGAATGAACAGTAGTACCCTCCTCAGCCTATCTGTGCAATAGTATGGGCTTCTAAGTTAAGGAAGTCATCTGGCATAGGCTTGCTTATCACTGATAATTCGAGAATCTCCATACTGAGAGGTCTTCCCTACCTAAGATGTCTGTGGTGACTTTGGAAACGAAGAATTCAGTGTATGGCATGAGCTAGAGAGCACATGATTCATGGGGAATTTTATGCCCCTAGACAACTTCCAAATGCTCCCTAACTCCCTTGAGTACCAACCCCTCCCCGACACCAAATGGTGATACAAAATCATCTCAGAATTGATAATAGCTGTTTTTAAATGTGACAGGTACCCTAAGAGCACCCCTTCATTTACATTTTAAAAAATGAAAGGTAGATATGAATTATGGCTTCCATTTTTGTTTCATATTTGTCATAAGCTTCACTCCTAAAAGCCAGCCAATCCCGCAAGCATACGGGATTAGTTTTCAAGGGGGCAGCTCAGCAGAGATCAAATATTGGTCCACTCATCCCCTGTACTTGCTACACCACATCTGTCTATTTGTATCTCTATCTATCTGTCTACTTACCTACCTATCAATTTATTTCCCCTAGTATTACAGTTTCATTCCCCTGGTAAACAATGGCATGATACAATATCTGTATAGTGAATGCATGGGGTGTCTTTTGAGTTTATTTTGATGGCTGGCACAGGTAAGTACATTTCTAAGGATCAAAATGTAAATTTTGTTCTTTCACATTTCTTACACAACATTCTTTGTTCAACTTTTGTTTGGTGTGTGTGAATGCATTGTGCAGATAATTGCAATCCTTACTCATTTTCTACCTAACATTTATGTTAAAATTCTGTTTCATATCTTCAGGGTATTTGTGCTACTTCAAGGATAGCTTGGGTTTGTTTTAATCTGACTACTTGAACATTTGTTCCAATGATGTGAAGTATTCATGCACCTCACTGTACTTTATGGAACTGGAAAAATATACCTAGCAAACACATATTCCAATGAATTAAATAAGTTTACTGATACAAATTAAACTCTTCAAGAGCGTAATTACAAAACTGCATGGAATTCACAAAGGGACAATTTTCATGCATAGAAAGGAATTCATTTTCATGTTTCTGTACAAAATGTATTTGTCCATATTTAACATAACAAAAACTGTTCCTTTAGAATTGATTGCCTTACTTCTTGTATGAGTTAAACAAAACTTTCAATAATATTTAGATGATACTTTTTTAAAAAAAATGTGGATCAGTCATATGATCATAGCATTTTAAAACTGGAAGGAATGTTAGAAACTGTCTTGTCCATTAAATAGTGCAGAACACTTTTCTTTTTAATAAGGATACATAATTTTCAGTTTAAATTTAAGTTCCTAATACTAACTATTATAAAAGAATATAGATGTTTTGATTATTTACATTGTGATGCATATTACAAGCTGCAGTTGGGACATTTTTACATACATTGAAGTTACAGGACAGAGGAGCATGAAAATCAGTCTTTCAAATGGAGCTACTTATACATTCAGGCATGAAATCAAGAACAAATGACTACATACAGACAGAGGGGGTAATCCAGTGGTCAAGCTCTCTGCATACAGAAAAATGCTTCTCTAATGTGCTAGCCCCAAACAGACAAGGTTTGGTATTTATTTCCCAGTGGAGAAATAACTGGATATGCAACATTACCCCTGCATAAGGTGCTAATCCTAACAAAGATACTCTTTGACATTTTTAAAAACAGGGATTGGCATCCTTTTAGCAAATTATGCTAGCCAATATCCAACATATACTCCCACAGCCCACCATTTTGATGGTTGTAGAGGTTCAATTTTTTAGTAACCCACCTTTAAGCAATGTAGCACCCCACCCAACATGGCCATTTCTGTGTTGCTGTTGTTAGAGAGTGGGGCAATCAGCAGAGATGTGTCCAGCTATTTTCCTGTAGCTGTATACATTGCAGCAACATCATCTATATATCTCCTGAAGGTCACTGTGGATGTCTATTGCAGCACATTGAGCTACAGTAACATAGCTGAATGAGACTCTGCTGATCTCCCCACTCCCCAAAGGTGTAAAAATTGCCATATTGTGTGGGGTGTGGCAGTAATAATTTCTTCCAATCTGCTAATGTGCTGAGAGCTGCATCTCTTCAAAGGTGGGTTCAGGGGATAACACTGAGAGATGTGGCTGTGGAAACATAATTATATGCCAGATATGCATGTCTTGATGCAGGATCTCAGGGAAGAATTGTGTACCATGAAAGTAATTACATGGTATAATTTTCATGTTGTCTTTCCTAGGTATGAGTTGCAGAAAGTGTAGCAATGTGGGATGGAAAGGATTTGTTAAGATTAGGCAGGATCCCTTTGTGAGGGTCTAGGAGCTGTAGTTCATTCTCCCAACTTTACTTTTCATATACAAATGAGTCAATATGACTACTGAATGCAAGTACTATCATATTTATGCAGTTATAAGGTCATATTTCAGGTATTTCAAAACAATGTATCTTTGAGTCTTCTTGTCCTACTGTTCTTCCAGTTATTCCATAGGGCTGCAGCAGACAAAAAGATGGGATAAATGTGGGGTCTCTCTTGAGAAATCTACTCTTGTTACAACACATCCTCTTTTTCCTGCACTATTTACACCCAATTGGTCCTGCAGAACCTTGCAAACTTGTAAGCTTTGTAAACTTTGGTGCCTGAGTTTGCTGATTTGTCTGCCTTCTCTTTTTGTGCTCTGTTTAGATGTATAAATAGATGAGAAAGAATGAGGGAAAGAGAGAGATGAAAGATAGACTTTCAAACATTTTGAGTCTTCATCTTTACTTCTTTTGTGTCTCACTTAAATTTAAACTTTGTTTCTTATTGTTTTTGCAAACTTCTTTTAATATGCCAGACAAACCAATAGCCATTGTTACTATAAATAAAATTTATATTAACATTTAGCTCTTCACTGTAGAAAGTGAGATATGAAGGCTATTAAAAAGGAACAGTGAGAGTTCAAATGGATTTGTTCTTACTCAAAAGGAATCAATTCTGTTCAATAGGACTTACTCTCAGGTAAACCTGTATAAGTTTTCCTACTATTTTAACTTCAAAATAAATCCAGCAGTTTACAGACTTAGGGGCGAAACAGATTTGCTCTAAATGCTGGTTTCCAGCAGCTTAGGCACATGGCATTTAGACACCACATGCTCCCAAGATGCCCAGAAGCCACCCGGCTGCCCAGATGTGGGCCAGCTTCTGGGCACTCCAGCAGCATGACATTACATGCTGCACATCACAGGGATGCCATAAAGCCACAGGGGATGGGGAAAGCCAGCTATTTGCTAATGCAAAAAGAAATGTCAATTTGCAGCTTTTTTTGGGGGGGGGGGGGTTCAAAAAGGCGGATTGGGGCTGCAGTGTGTCTCGCTTTCTGAGGGATGACTTCAAGTCTGTTCTGCCCCTCAATCTCTATAGAAGTTCCTTCAAAATGAAATGAAATTCTGGGGGCACCACTGGCATAGCTACTGTTATTATCCACTCACTTTATTAGACTTCATGCAAGAATCCATCCTATATGATTGTGACACCCTATATGATTGCATTAACATGAGAATTTATCATGCATGATAAATTAAACTTGATTTTATTAGTCATACGAGTGCAGAGGCTCTCTATGAGTTCTGAAAATGATAAGAAATCTTCTCTAGTTAGAAATTTATAAAATTTTGGTTTAAAAATAAACTCTATTCATTAATTCTTACAGATTATTCAAGTTAATTGATTTTATAAATTGAATAGCTTCCAGAATTTAATCATCTAGATTTTATAATTTGATTCTAAGCAAATACTAATTTCATGCATATTTAAAGTAAAAGTGAGTCATTTATCTTGTTTTCAGCTGAAATTTATAATTTTGCAGCCATTCCTAAGTACAGCAGTTAAAAAGCCATCATTTGAACTATAACAGTGGCCTTAGCTTCCTTTATCAATGTTCTCCACAATGTCTCCTTTGGTCATCTGTGCACAACTTTGAGCACAATAATTGGTTATATCATGTGTGTCATTCAAGCTGGTTGCCTCTAATTGTAGCTTGACACAATGTTTTACCTGGCTCAGCTGGTTTGGTGGAGACAACCTGTCCAACACTAGGTATCATTTGTTTGTTTTTTCCTTTCATTGCAAAATGGGAAACTCATGTTTTGCTCTCTTTTTCTCCTACCCTGTTTTCTCCACTTAAACCCAAACATTATTTCCAACTAAAGTAGTTCAAGGAAGAAAGTTCAAAGGCAGGCTTATGGCTGAACATACAGCAAACAAAAATAACGACCATAGAAGATATTCATAAAATCAAGCTAGACAATGAAAAAATATAAACAGGAAAAGAATTGGATCATACCTTGGATCAAACATAGATCAGAATGGGGACTGTAGCCAAGAAATCAGAAGGAGACATATGCTCTGTTCAGACCAGCCATTAAGGCCAGCCTGGGAGCAGAGTCGGGGCATCATGTCCACATGACACTCACACTGACTCTGCCCCCTAGGGTGCTATGACACCACACAGGTGCTGGAGCATTCCTGGTTATTCCTGGGATAATTCTGTTCTAAGTGTGATATGTGGGAAAATCTTTGCTGTGATTGACTGTCCTGGGAAAATGACTTTTTAAACCCCCCCCACCCCGATTTCCCCCTGTGTGATAAAGTCCTAAAACCCAACAGGAAGCAAAAACATAGCAGCCACCGCATACCAGCCAGGAAATGTGACAAAGCGGTCTCTGTATTTGTGTACCTGGAGGAAGGAATGGATTGTGTTAGTGTGTACCTAAGGTTAAGACCAAATTAAGAGAGGAGTTGGTTTTAATAAATTATAAGCAATAGCAATAACAGCTTCATTTATATACTGCTTCAAACTACCTAGGCAGTCTCTAAGTAGTTTATAACTGGTCCATTTTAGATTGGCAAAAAGAGGTGTGATGAAGGCTGCATGAAAGCCCAGCTTTTAGATGAGAAAAAGGGAAAGTGTGCCATGAAAACGCCATTTTGGCGCTTTAAGGGAGAAGAAGCGCCTTTAAAAAGTAGTTTGATTTCCCTACTCTTTTTTTAGAAAGTGCGCTATAGCGCAAGTGCATCTAACAGCTAAGGTGCAGTTGCGCAGTTAAATGGGGCTCTGTCTCTTTAAATCGCCCATTTAAAGGCAGCGCTCCAGGTGCGGAGCATAATGGATCGTGGGTTGGGAGCATGCGTGGTGTGGAGTTCACTTCTAATTAAAACGCTCAATGCCCTGCAGGTGTAAAAGCTGGGGTTTAACCACGCAGTTTTTTAAAGCTCCCAAACCCTAGCTCCAACCCTAATCGGAACCCTAGACATGAGCAGTAGGGACTCTGGGATGCCGTTACTGTTATTCTACTGTGGATAACATGTCAATTCATTCACAAAATAAGGGGGTTCATTCATGATGCACCAGTGCAACTCCACAGTTTAAAAAAGGTAGAGAAACCGCAATTATAAACTGCTGAACCTTTAAAAAAAATTGTTTGCCGGCTGCGAATTGCGCTATTGTGCAACTGCGCAGTTCCCCTGGCAATTTGACTGTATCCTGTACCTGTGCAATTGTAATTCAAAGATGTGCTGATGTGAAAACCATCTGTAGTTTAGCCCTGGGATTGCCCCCGCATCAATTCCCATGGTCCTCCATTTTGTTTTGGCTTCCAGGCCCCCAGGTCTTCCCCGCCTGCCTCCGGGAGGAAAAGCAGCTGTTTTGGACAGGAGGCAAGAGGGAGGGGGAAGGCTCTCCCTTTTGCGCCCTGCAAGCTCTCTCTTGCCCTGTTCCTGGCCCCTTGTGCCCCTCAAGGACCCTTTTGCCTTCCTTCCTCCAGGGCCAGGGGCTTCGCAAAGAGAGAAAACTCCCCCCTTTTTTTTCTAATTCTCCCCAAAGAGTCCTTCTTCCCTCATTCCTCCTCCTTTGGAGGAGGGTGGAGTGGGGCAGCCTGGGGGGGGGATGTGGGTCTGTTTTGCTCCCCTGAGGGGCATTGCTCTGGGCCCACAACAAACTCCAACTCCCAGAATTCCATACCTTTGAGCCATAAGGGCTATTTCTCCAGTGTGGATGCAGTAAAAGCCCCGATTTTGCACAGCTTTCCCTCTCTTTTCGCCTCTTCGGAGTCATTGCCTTCAATGGGAGTCCCAGCCAGGTTGGGACCAGAGAGGAGTGAGGCCCTTGCAACCTGGCTGCAGCAAAGCAAAGCTTCCCCAGCTTGGGATTTAAACACAGAGACATGCATAGTCTCTCTCTCTCTCTCTCTCTCACACACACACACACACACACACATACACACACAGAGAGAGACACCCATTCAGTGACAGCTGACCATAAATAAGGAGCAGGCAGGACTCGGCAGAGTGTCCTCAGTGTCCTCCTCACTGCCTTTTCCTTTCTGGTTGTGGGGCCAGGCAGGTGAGAGAGGCCCTCAGTCAGGGAACGAGGGAGGCTTGGCTGCTCCCACCTTCCCTGGGGACTCGGGGCCCTCCTTCTGGACCTGCAGACCCTGGGCTCGAGGGGGAAGGACGCAGGAGGAGGCAGCCTTGCTTCTCCTTTGCTGCTGCTGCTGCTGCTAAAAAGGTGCCCTGCTCTCCTGGGACCAGGCCAGGGGGGCAATGTGGAAGCTGAGGGCAGAGTCCTCTGGGTCCTTCCTCCTCCTCCTCCTCCTCCTGCTGCGCTGCTGCAAGTCACTCTCTCACCCAAGAGTCACACTCTCTCAGCCAGAGGGGGAAGGAGGAGGAGGAGGAGGAGGAGGAGAGGGACATGGAGCGCCAGCCACTGTCTGCAACTGAGGAGGAGGAGGAGGGAAGGAAGGAGTAAGCGAGGGCCCAGAAAGGAGAAGTGTGGCAATGTGATAAACTCCTGTATGATGTACCTGCACAATTGTGCAGTTCCCAGCAGGCAGTGATAATGTCGCTGTATTGTGTACCTGCACAATTGTGCTATTGCGCAATTGCGCAATTCGCAGCCAGCAAGGAAAAAATTTTAAAGCGCGGCTAAAAGCCGTGTTCCTCGCCGCCCATGTAGCTGCTCTGCCTGTGTTTGTAGCGTTCTGACAGCTTCCCATGTAGCTGCTGAGCCACAGAAAAGACCTCAGATAAGTCGTTCCCACACCCCTCAGTCTAAAAGCCCTATACCTTTTAAGTGCACACCTGGAGCTTGCAGTCTAGCAGCTAAGCATTAAGGAAAGTGTGATTTCATGTCACACTTTCCTGCCAATCTAAAAAGCCCCAACTGTAAGCTAATTTTCACCAACAAGCTGTATACTCATTTTAGCAACCTCAGAAGGATGCAAATCTAAGTCGATCCTGAGGTCTGGCTGGTATTGAACTCACCACCTTATGGTTTGTGAGTGATTGGCTGCAGTATGGGCATTTAACTACAGTGCCACCAGGCCCTTTGATGGAAAAAAGAGGGTATTTGGATACATGGAAGAGTATGATAATACAAGGTAGGGCAAGATAGGTTTTGGGTGTGTGTGCATTGATGAATGTACAATTGAATAAGATTAGTGAAGAGCTAAGCATGTTTCATACACCTGAATGAATAAAATAAGACAGAGTAAGAGAAGGATGGGTTGTGAATGGATATTTAGGATGGATGAGAGAAAGACACTCTGCAATTATCTGGATATCTTCAATGTCTGTATAAGATTCTGGCAGCATTACTTTCCACTAGGGATTATGAGAATTCTAGTTCAGCTTTCATTGATCCCAGCAGAAAATGATGCTTCAGTGACATAACAGCATCAGCATCTTTATTTAGTCATTAGTCAGGGAAAGAAGAAAGACTAGTATATGCTTTTCTATTTTCAGAGCAGTCATAACTCACTAGAAGACCATATGCTTTGCAATAAAAAAAAGTCAATCCCAAATTCAATTCCTAGAGAGATCCCAGTCTAAAACTCTAGAGAGGTACTGCTGAGTTAACAATTAGAACAGCAAATTTGAGTTAGAAGGGTAATTGGTGTAAATGAGTACAAGATAGGTCTCTATGTCCCTGTACAGACTGGCACTTTGTGCTGGCCTGGAGTCGGTGTCAGGGCACTGTGTCCAGATGATGCATGCCCTTGATGACTCCACCAGGGTGCCATGATGCCACGTGCCAGTCCAGATGGTGTGCAACATCATGACACCCCTCCGGTGCTGCATCCAGATGATGCAATGCTGACCACAACTTTGGCACTCTTTGGAGGGTGCAAAAAGGAGCTGCTTTTTGTGGTTCCTTTTTGCACCCTCCAGAAGCCGGATCAGGACTGCAGGTTGCCATGACCCCAATCTGGCTGGAGAAGGGGCGGCTGCATGGAGCTGTTTATACACACTACACCTGCTTCTACTATGAGGGAATTTAGCAGGTCAATCAACCAGCCCTGTTTATAATAATCTAAGTATTCCTAATCCAGTTCTACATGTAAGAACTTCCTTACTGGACTGTCCTTCCACATAATAAAAGACAGCCAGTATTGACTGGAGAAATCCTGACCCTTGGATTTTTAGATCGTAGAGTACAACCATCTGTTCAGTGCATATGTGTGTGAGGTCTATGAATTACATCTATAATAAGGAAAGAGTCTGGGAAATTCATTCTAAAGTGCAGTCAAAATTAGCACTGTAGTTTGTTTTACATAGTCTTTGCAACTGGGACACTTCATGAACAGCTAAAATAAACCACTGGCATCAATGAAAAGTTCAGCTTGCAGAATAGATCTCTCTGACACACTCTTGTGTTAGTCTTTCATTATGTCACAAACCACCTAGCATATATTTGCATATGCATATGCATATAGGGTGCATATATTTTGTTGATCTTTCTTGTCTACTGAAATCAACACAAATATCTTCTATTATTATTATTATTATTGGTATCAGTTTATTTCACAAGTTCATGCTGACATAATGCTCCTTGGGGCTTTCTAGATTGGCAAAAAGAAGTGTGTTCATGGCTGCATGAAACTCTAGCCTTTTGATGAGAAAAAGGGAAAGTGTGCCATGAAAATGCTTTTTTTGCATTTTAGGGGAGAAGAAGCACCTTCAAAAAGGTGCTGGTTTTCCCAGCTTCTTTTTTAAAAATTGCGGAACAGCGCAGCTCCATCTAAAGGCTGTGGTGCAGCTGCTAAGCATTAAGGAAAAGGCAACTTCATGTCACACTTTCCTGCCAATCTAGAAAGCCCCCTTATTTCCAAACTCCAGATGTTTTGTTTTTTTTTTTCCTTCACTCTTAACTCTTCCATGAGATCCAGAGAATCCTAAGTTTTGTAGAAACTCCAGCTTTCTTTCTGTATCATGGTGCAGAGGGATGACTTTTGCTTGCTATGTTTTTTGACAAGAACTTTCTCAAATTTTCACATACTTTCATCAACATGAGCATGAGATTATTATTTTATTTTTATTTATTTTTTAAAAAAAGAATGTTGGATCAGTTCAGCCTCCAAGTGGAAGATTCTTAATGATTAACTCTTAAATGTCTGGGTTTGAATCCCTTTCTTCTCAGCAAGGCTTTCTAAACTAGGAGTGCCCTCTATTTTCTCTCAGAAAGTCTTTTTACCATTAACAAAAAAGAGTGGGTAGGTACAAAAATGTCCTTCCTATGCTAGTACTTATTGAATTTGGCCAGAGTAATTGTTTGAGAAATGTTGATATTAACACATGAATGACATGGAGAGAACCTGATTTTTAAAAAATTAAATAAATACGGATGAAAGTGAAACTGAGATTCATTCATACCTTGTGACTGATATCACATGTTTCTAATATGTAAGTAGTCCAAGTTCAAAGTTCTCTAGGTAGCAATGATCAAAGTTAGCACACTGTGTGGATACCCAATATGTAGTGGTTTGAGTGTTGGACTAGGACACTGGGAGTGCAAGGTTCAAATTCCCCACTCAGACATAGAAACCCACTTGGTGACTTTGCCAAGTCACACTCTCTCTGCCTCCAAGGAAAGCATTGACAAACCTTTTCTGCTACAGTCGCTTTAGGGTCATCCTAAGTCAAAAATGACTTGAAGGCATACTACAACCATGACCAAGTGAGCTGTGTTGACTGTGGTTAAATGATACCAAAACAATTATTTGCAGGATTGTGTGTGTGTGTGTGTGTGTGTGTGTGCTTGTGCGTGCATGCACATTCAAGTTGCATGTTGACTTATAAAGTTTTGTTAGGCAATAGATGACCTTTAAATTGGTAAAGTTGAGTGATACCGCTTCTGATATTGAATAATTATCCACAAGGTCTTTACTGCCATTTCATTGTTTTTTCATTTGTTCATCCTTAAGTAATTTAAATGTTATGCTTTGCAATTGTTTCTTCTAGTGGTATAGCACAAGCATCTTTTCAAAATACCAACTCCCCACATAGATTTAGAGCCATAGCTATACACTGAGTGAGCAATATACAGTCTATATGTCAAGGCTACACCAGAGCCTTCACTGTATTTTCACCTTTCATTGAACAGAAAACCATAATAAATGTTATGCATTCCAAGAGTAGAAAATGTTATGAAGGATACATAAGCTTTTTTCTTTTAATATTGTCAACACTTTCTCACAAATTCTTTTTTGATCCTGATCTTAGCTACGGGCCAAACTCTGTAACACAGTGAGAATGACTTTGTTACCTGAATAAAATAAAATAAATTAAAATATCAGGTATTCGGAGGGTCAAGATAAGCTGAGAAAAATGTATAAATCTAGATATGGACTACATAGAAATAAGTTAACAACTACAGATCAAAACAAACTTTCTGTCAATTTTTTAAAAAAGTGATCATTAAAACTTTTGGATACTCCCTCGTATTAGCAGAAACCAACAAAGACCTAGAACAATTACTGGAGAAGGTCAGGGAGGAAAATGTCAAGGAAGGTGTAATGTTAAACATTAAGAAAACTAACATACTGACTATGGAAGATCTGCAAGAATTCACCCTGAACAAATTAAAAATCAAAATAGTTAAAGATTTCCCATATCTTGGATCAAACACTGATCAGAAAGGAGACAGCAGTCAAGAAATTAGAAGATGATTAGTGATGATAAGGGCAGTGGTGAAAGAACTGGACAATATTTTAAAATGTAAAGATATAATTCTGAACACTAAAGTGAAGCCAGTCATCATACTCCCCATCACTATGTACGGATGCGAGAGCTGGACAGTGAAGAAAGGTAACTAAAAGAAAATAAATTTATCTAAGATGTGGTGCTGGAGAAGAGCACTGAGGGTTCCATAGACAGCTAAGAAGATGAATAAATGGGTCTGACAAAAGATAAGCCCTACCTCTCCCTGGAAGCCAGGATGAATAAATTGAGGCTGTCACACTTTGGCCACTTCATGAGAAGGCATTAATAACTTTAAAAGACATAAATACTAGTAAAGGTAGTAGAAGGAAAGTAGAAGGAAAGGGAGACCATTTGCCAGATGTATGGACTCTATCAGAGAGGCCATCAGCCTGAGCCTGCTGGAACTGAACAAAGCAGTGGAGGACAGAGTGTCTTGGAGAGGTCTCATCCACGGGGATGCCATGAGTTGGGGTCAGTTCAAGGGCAGTTAACAACAATGACAATAATAATGAAAAGTGTTATAAAGTATTTTTAAAGTGATAAAGTAAGCACACATTTAAGACTGGGATGTAGGAATTAGCCCTTTTTTTACGGCAAACAAGTAAAAACATGCAGGCAGTTTTCTCCAGCTCTGAAAAAGCAGTTGTGCAGTTCTTGCTTTTGATTAGAATTCTTTCCATTTACTGTATTTAGATGTCCTATTAAGTTCAGCAAAACTTAATAACGTTTAAGTGTACTTACCTCTTTAGATGTCTTTAGATCCATTTCTTTTGAAAAGAATTACAAGCACTGTATAAAATTGTTCAATCCTGTATTACACAAACATCATGCTATCAGTACTGTAATGTACAGTGATGGCCCCCTGCCTGTTACTGATGATCCACCCTGCAGAAGGGGGTCTACTAATTATTGGGACTCTCTGTGAAATCTACATGACCTACTTCCTGGTATCAGAGCAAAGTTCCTCCTGGGAAAAGGTCACATTGTTTACAGGTTAAATATTCTCATATATTCCCAGAGTTTCTGCTATAATGGTAAAGCAGCCAATCAATATCATTACACGTGGCCTTAACTGCTTAACCATGTTTGGAAGAAAACATGTTTGAGTGGCTGGTAACTGTGTAACTTTAACCATTTTATTTTATTGTACTTTGTATATTTTTATGTAAATTATCTGGATCCATTTTAATCTGGTTTTGTATTCAGTGTTGGCACTATGATCACCATGATGTGTAACTTATGGTAAGAGAAAAACTGAAAAATCATGATCCTACCAAATCTCCAGGCTTCTTGATAACTTTTTATGCTAATAGTCATAGTAGTCCTCTGGATCATCTGACAGTGCTTACAGTGCTTCAGTGGTTTATTCCTAGCAAGATGGCCATCTTCAGAAAGCAAATCTATAGTAATATTGTTCTGTCCATCACATTTGTGCTTTTCCATGATTTTTACTGTTTTCTCCCACATTTTGTGTAAAGTATATCTGGTATAAAATAACATCACTATGCTGGAGAAACTGACACCATTATTTACTTAAAACAGCAGAAGTGTTTAGATTGGTAGAGTACAGAATGAAAACCAGTCAACTGAAGCTCATTCCAGTCAAGATGAAATTGTTGAGAAGCTGGAATTTAGGGTTGTGTTGTTAAACCTGTTGTGGATCAGGCTACTCTCTATAAAAGACAAAATTCATAGCTTGGAAGTGTTATGAGATCAAGATGTGTTTTGTGCCCATGTCACATCTCTGACATATAACATCTTCCAGCATTTAGTATTCTAATTACTTCCAAGGGTGTCTGGAATCATCATCATCATCATCATCAACAACAACAACAACAACAACAACACTATTCAGTGAAGAGAAAGATGTTTATTAGTGAACAATATTCTAGGGAGGAGAAAGATGGGATCTGCTACCTGACTAAGGGGTTGTTGCAGAGGCCAAAAGGTACTTGTTCCCTGGCCTCAAGTCACTTTGTTCCAATTATGCAGACCAAAACCCCAGAGCCAGGATCTAGCCTGATCTTGCCAGACCAGACGCAGATCCAGTGGATCTGGCTCAATCCCAGGGTGAACAATATTTACCCCAGGTCAATTTAACCCATGGTTTGCCACAGAGTTTCCTGGGGACTCCATGGCAAATTCTGGCTATTTATATAGCACCTCATGCTCCTTAACTTGTCATGAAATTGCTGGTACTCAGGAGCCCACCCATCACTGCATCTGATGCAGAAATGATGTGCCTGACCACATAGATGCAACTAGGCACTCCATTTCCACATCTGATGTGATGACTGGGGGCTTCTCATTACCAGCAATGGCACAGCAAAATAAGGAATGCGTGACAGTAGTGGGTCCTGGGTTAGCACGGGGACAGGTGTGTAAACAGCAGCCCATACCCATGCCTATCCAGGAACAGACCTGGGTGACTACTGGGGCCAGAACATCCCAGGGTCAGCCCATGCGATCCTAGCCCATGCTATCCTGGTTTCTCAGCCCCTAAGAAAGGAAGGAATGTGCAAGTGAAGTAAACAGGTAGGGGATCAATAGAACAGGCAAGATAAGTTACTTGGGTGTGATAACACATTCTCCTACTTCTAACAATCCACAGATTCTGATGTCAGGTGAGTGACCAGTGAAAGGGCTTTTTCAATGGCTGTACCTACGTGGCTCATGGGGAAGCGCAGAATTTATTCCTTTTTTTATTTGGGAGCCAGACAACATTTGTCTATCTAAATATTTTAATCTCTCATTTGCTTTTACAGAAAATTGCTGTTGACTCTCCCTTTTAGTCTGCCTCTGCTTTGTTTTCAAATTCACAAGGCTTCTTAATTTTTTTTATTTGAAGTTTGTTTTATTCATTTAATCTCATTAATTGAAAATCACCTTCAATTTGAATTGATGACTGGGGAATTAAATTTTATAAGCAAATAGCACTATCCTTTCCCCATAACAAAACCCAGCCCTGAACAAAACAGAAATGATGGGCAGAAAAGAGTGATTTATCATTTTCAGAAGAGAAACTTTTGAATGTTAATATTCAGATTTCATTTAGACACCAATGACTGGTATGTAAAGAGAAGATAAGCCCTCATTTGTAAACAACTTGTGATCCTCTCTCCACTTGATGCTAACTTCCCATTCACAGGAGATAAGCGGATGTTTATTGCAGCATAAGCCCTAACAGATCATCTTTCATTATATATATATATATATATATGGCCTCAGGCCTTAGGTACCTTAATGCAAAAGCACATTTTATTTTTAAGGAATTTACTTGAATTTTTACTACCTCTTTATATAAACATCTGTGAGAAGAGAATAACAGTGAAGTCAAACAAAACCCCCAAAGAGTATATGTTAGTAAAACTCTTCATTCTCTTCAATTAACCACAAAGACATACTGCATAGTCAGCACCAGTCAAGCCATGGTTCAGTTGCACTCAGCCGCCTGTAGAAGAATGAGAAGCTGATCAAAAGCCCATTGAGGTGATCAAGAGTTTTCTACTGATTTTGGATGCAATCCCCAGCAGTCACATTAGCTGAATAATAGTAGATGAAAGGATACAGTTGGAGCTCTCACAAAACAATTCTAGGTGCATCCCTTGGCAAAACAGCAGAATTAAGAATGCAAAAAAGGAAAAGTAATGAGAGCCAGCATTATACAGTGGTCTGGGTGCTAACTAAGATTCCAGGGGACCATGTTTTGAATCCTTTCTCTGCCATAGAGTCCACTGGGGACATATCTACATAGGCCAAATTAACAATATCCCCTCCACTTTCACATCCTCATGTGTGTATGATGCAGGGCCAAAGGCCTGATTCAACTGTGGACTGTCTTTACATAGGAAGAGCAGTTCCACAGTGAATCCAGGGTATCCCAGTGCTAAATGAAAATGTAAAAACTCACCATTTGCAAAATATGGAGCACCCTGGAGTAATTACCATTGTGTGTTCAATTGCATTCTTGCATATTTCTAAATAAAACCTTCTTAATTCACTCAGACATAGAATCCTCCTCAGTTAATACCAGTATACACAGCTGCTAGTGGTCCCAAGGTTACCCAGCCTTCTGCAAAGTTTAAGCTAATTCTTCTAACATTTAAAGTGAAGCTGATAATTGGTGGGAACCCTCCAGTCCCCCCCCCTTTTCTTTGGATAACACAGCTATCCATCATCACTCTGGAATGTGCAGGTAACAGGGTGAATTTGAGCCAGCTTCAGGGCCAGAATATTCTAGGAGTAGCCCAGAGTATTCTGACCAGTGTGGGCCTGTCCTGGGTGCCCTGGGTCACAGTCCCTCAGATTCAGAGGAAGGTAATGACAAATCCCCTCTGTAGAAAACTTGCCAAGAAAACCCTATCATAAGTTCATTACATTGAAAGATCTTGGCCCATGTGGAGTCGAAGGCTTTCATGGCCTGCATCCATAGTTTTTTGTGGAGCTTTTGGGCTATGTGGCTATATTCTAGAAGAAAACGTCAGAAAGGAACTCTTCAAGAACATGGCCACAAAGCCCGAAAGCTCCACAAAAAAACTATCTCTTCCCACCTTTGAGACTAACTGAAGGGATTGGGCCATCCTCAGACCCTGCACTTTTGCAACTGCTTAGATGTTGTCCATGCAAATACAGGCAAAATACAAACAAAATGCATGGCATTCAGAGTGTAGCAATATTTTTTTAATCTAGCAGAATGAGGTTTTGATGGGGGTTCCCAGAAGTTTTTTCTAATGTTTTCTTCTAACTTGCACTAAGAGAGAGAGGCAGAGGGAGAGAGATAGAAGTAAAGCATTTTCACCTATTTTATACATTTACAATTTCATTCTTTCTGATAACTATCAGGCAATGTTGTTAGAGGAAAATTGGGTGGCAAGGTGGGAAGCTGTTAAAATGTAATAGTTAGAGGAAAATGAATGCAGGAATGGGGCAACCTTGCTGAGCTTCAAAGATCAGTTTTATATCTCTCTATCAGAAGTATCAAAATTGTCTGTGTGCCTTTGTGTGTGTGTGTGTGTGTGTGTGTGTTTGTGTGGGCATTCATGTGTGTGTTCAGTGAGACTGAATAAACATTTTATAGTGTCATTGAGAAATGAAATTTAACAGCTGTGGGAGAAACACTATGCCTTTGCTTCCCTGCCACCTTTTCAGAATTTGTTATCATTCTGCATTTAGACACCATCTAAATTATGTTCAGAAAGTTACCTTTTGAAGTTAATTGGTTTTAGTCCAAATACCTTTGGGGCAGTAAAAAAATGTTTTTTGGCTGTGGTCAGCTGAATGTAGCCAGAGCAGAGCTGTCACTGGGGAGTATGTTTGTTTGGGAGAACTGCATCATATTCCCCCTCATTCTTAAACAGGTACTACTTTCTTATAGAAACCCTCTATAGTTGCACCCAAGTTGCACTTTTCTGTAGCAGTCAACAGTACAATTTTCATAATGATATATACAGTGCATCCACACCAACCACGGGCTTGCTGTCCATGGTTTGAGCTTCCTTGGATGGCAAGCCCCAGCACGTACCTATTGAAAATAACAGGACTTGAGGTCTCATGTTTTTTACTATCGGGGGGGGGGGGAGGGGGAGGTCTGAAATGGATTCCCTACGGATAACAAGGGTGCACCGTAATAAAGGTTTATTTCTATTTTCTTTGACAAAGAAATGCAAACACTGAAAAACTTTTCATATCTATTGAAACCTTCTTTGTCTTATCAAAACTACATGTTCAATGAAGTAATTTATCTTTTCATGTGTCAACCATGACTGAACAAAATGAAAAGGAGGAAAATGTGTTAGACCTGTAGAGACATCAGCCTTGCATTTCTGACCTGAATCAAGAACAAGAGAAAAAGAGTCTGGATCTACTCAGCCTTTCGTCGAGCGAAGAGCACTCCGAAGGAGATGTTACTCTTGCGGCGGACGAAAAAAGGAGGAGCTAGATTGGCAGGATTGGGCATGCTCAGGGAGTGGGAGGGGCGGGGCTCCCGCCAATCTGCTCAGCTTTTCAGCATTCCGGATGGAGTATCTGCACAGGCACAAACCCTATTGTGTGAGGCACAGAGACCACGAAGAAGAACCATCTAGGACAGAGGTTGAAGTAAAGCAAGAAAAATTATAGTGTTACTTGAAACACATTTCTTGCATGCTTATGAGAGCAATGTTCCTTTTAAGAAGGACTGGATATCTTGTTACTTTTTGGTATAAATAATAACCTTTCCTTGTTACTTATAAAACACTTGTGGCAAGGTCATTTGGGGATATTTGAGAGCCTTTTTCTTTTTTAATTTTTTTACAAACATATTAGTGACATGTTACTAATATTTTACTTGTAAACTAGCATATAAATTATGTGCTACTTTTCTTCTTTTAAAAAAATAGCATAAACACGACTGTTTTTAAAAATATAATTCGAACTTCTAAATTGGAAAAGACATAACCTATACTCCCACACCTGGTTGGAACAGAAGAAATGAGGTGTAGGGAAGACTCAAAAGAATACACTACTTACTATCTGTATCACTTTTACACGTGTTTACCTGTAAATTCATTCCATTCCACTACACATTAATCTGTGATAGTTATTAAAGATCCAATCAATAATTTCCATTTAAATCTATATTTTAAATGTTCTTGCTCTCAGATATGCATCTCTAAATATCTTTAGAGATTTAGACACACATTTTTTTAAAAAAAAATATGTTTCATATGCAAAATAAGTAGCATGTCACAATATTAGGAAAAGAGCAAAATCCAACAGATCACTACACTGTAATCCATACATTTGTCTGGAGTTGTGATCAGGTTAATTTGTGATGTAATTTGTGGAGATCAGATCCCTCAAGTGTCTTTAATTGTGTGTAAGGCACAACCACAGCCACAGACAGAGACTTGTTCTGATTAATAAGAATGGTAGATGTTATGTGAAATACAATAAATATATTAAAATTGTAAGAAATGTACTCTCTTATTTTTTTTTTCCTGAAGGCTTCTTAGACTCACCATACCCTTGACAACTTCACACTAGGGTTTGTAAACATTTTTTTCAATTAAAATTCAATTAAAATTAAAATTCTGGGATTGTGTAGGTGTGTGTGCATTATGAAGAAATTTGTAGTTGAATATTACATGAGTAAATATGAATAAAAGGTAGAGATTGAAGAGCGAGCGACTATAATTGCTGAGGATGAAGTTGGCGTATTCAAACATGATATCCCATTTAGCTGTAGGGCAGGCAAGACTCACAAGGGAAAACGAGTTCATTAGTCAAACAGTACTGCATTGCAAGTCATGTTTACTCTTTATTTACAATAATAATACAGACATGGAAGAAACATCTTGTTAGAGAACACATTCTTACAAGAGAACAAATTAAGATAATGGTCCAGTTTTGTTTTTCTTTTGCTCTCATTTCTTTATCATTTTACGTGCACTAGTATTTTACAATACACAAACACCATATACAAACAAAACCATGCTAGGATGGGGGAGAATGGATTACTTGCCTGGCCCTGATGGTTATGGAGGAAAGTTCTGTGGCTAGCAGGAACTGCCAAAAAGACAGTAGAAAAGGAGGTTAGCTAGAATCCTTTACCAAGCTCTCTGTTACATAACTTTACTTAGACTATGTAACAGAAATGCTAAGAACCCTGATAGTGAATTGAAAAGATGCAGAAAATGATATTACCAAGAGTCTCTCCTGATACATATTGGCATTCCTTAGCCAGTGACCCAATGCACAATGGGACTAATACACATTGGAACCAATGTACACTGGTCCCATTGTTTATCAATCACTTTGCCAGCTCCCCTATGCAGTAACATAACAGCAGTCCCTTACTGGGTAAAAATGTTATGGATCAGCCCAGTTCTAATTCCCACAAATGTAAGTCCACTTACAAAGGCATCAGTGCCCAACAGGATTCCAATAATAATAATAATAATAATAATAATAATATTTATTTCTATCTTGTCTCTTCAATGAGATTGAGGTGGCTTACATCATGAAAACATATAACACAATAAAATAAATCCCATTAGCCCCCTTCCATAAAATGAATCTGCATAATTACAATACAACAAACATTTTTTTAAAAAAAAAATACAATTAAAATAATTTAAAATAGTCATAACTGAAGCAAGACATCTTGGGACAGTCATTGGGACAGTCCATATCAGTGAGGCTGGAACAATCAATCAAGGAAGGCCTGTTGGAAGAAATTTGTCTTGACGGCCTTTTTAAAGTGATCAAGATTGGTGATATGTCAGATCTCTTCTGGCAAGCCATTCAATAATTTAGGAGTGGCAGATGAAAAGGCCCTCTGGTTAAGTGCAGTCAGCCTGGTCTTTGTTGGCTGCAGTAAGTTTTCCCCAGAGGGCCTCAGTGTGTGGGGTGGATTATATAGAAGAAGGCATTCCCACAAGTAAGCTGGACCCAAGTCTTTGAAGGTTATTACCAACACCTTGTACTGTGCCCAGAATCTAATAGGCAGCCAGTGAAGAGATTTTAAAATTGGTGTTATATGGTCACCTCTAGATTTTCTGGTGACTAATCTGGCTGCCATATTTTGGACTAATTGAAATTTCTGAACTAGGCACAAGGGTAGTCCCATGTAGAACACATTACAGAAGTCAAGTTGTGAGGTTTTCAGTGCATGTACTACCGTTTACAGGTCCTCTGGCTCCAGGAAGGGTCTCATCTTGCATATCAGCCGAAGCTGATAACAAGCACTCCTGGCCATCACATCTAGCTGGGTTGACATCTGAAGGGACAAATCCAAAAGCACTCCCAAGCTGCAAATACAGTCCTTTAGGGGATGTGTGACCCCATCCAGGACCGGTTGACATATCTTCCTACCCAGATTAGGGGTCCCTATAATGAGTACCTCCGTCTTATCTGGATTCAGTTTTTGACTGTTTTTGCTCATCCAGTCCATTACCACTTTAAGACATTCATTCAGAAGAGAGATTTCATCCTTAGTCACTGCTGCAGTCTGAGGCATGGAGAAGTATATCTGGGTGTCATCGGCAAACTGATAACACCCCGCCCCATGTCCATATCTAATATGGTCAATGGATTCCAACCATTGACCATATTAGATATAGAGTGATTGAACTGAGCCTTGAGGTTTCAAGACCTGAGCAGGGCTATTGATGACAAAGGTTCATGGACCTCTCTAATTATAGGGTCACTATAGATAAAGCCAATGTGATGTCAAATAACAACAACAACAAAATATTGCATAATTTTATTCTAGTGACCCACTAATTTTGTTTGGACCACATTTGGACTTTATTAAGGAGGTCATGGGTATGGGGTTGCAGGAATTAGGCAGAGCAATGGAGGACAGAAGGTCTTGGAGATGTCTCATCCATAGGGTCACCGTGAGTCGAGATCAACTCAAGGGCAGTTAACAACAAACAAAAATATTTGTTCCACTCATTTTGAGCAATCCCTGTAAGTGAGTGGAAGTTGGGAATAGGGGAATAACTTTTAGGAGGATTCAAACTAGCCTGCAATATTGTGCTGTATGTGCACTCTTGCAATGCTGATCAAAAACAGTTCAATGTTGTTAGACAGAAGAAATTGTGTAATAGTTCTGCTTGTTATGAATTGCAAATCTTAATGTCTTTGTAACAGACAGCCTGATGAAAAATAAAAGAGGAAGAAGTTTGGGAGCTTCAGGAACAGTGGCAACTACTCTATAGTCACTTGCCCAATAGTGGGGAAATGTCATGCTGTAAGAGGCTAATAGTATGCATCCTTCCCTCCCCAAGTCTTCTTCCCCATGGGAAAATATAATGGTGCACTGGTTAAGTGAGCACACGGAGTCCCAAAATCAAGTAAAGAATGACTGTAACATTGTTACTTAACTTGGGAAGCAATTTTTCTATCTGTAGAAAAGATACTTTACTAAAATAGAAGTGTCTAACAGAAAGTTAATGTCTTACTCAATTGAATGTGCTAACCTTGGTTATCAGCCTTTCCCAAACTATTCTGAAAGAAGACACACATGCAGACAAAAAACTGGGCATCTGCACAAAATACATACCATTTTATGCAATTGTATGTATACAATAAAAACATCATGAATAAGGGCATGCAGTGCCTGGTTTATACTCTTTAAAAAAACCCCAGCAATAACAACAACCAAGGATTGTTAAGAGTGCAAACTCATTTTATGGGAATATTATTTATGATCTTAGGTCCAAAACATACTGCAGAAGGTTTTGTAGTTTTACGAGACATTTAGCCCTTCTCTTTCAGAAAGGGAGAGCTCTGGTGTCACAAATAAACTACAATTCCCAGAACTTCCTAGCACTGAGTCAGGGCAGTTAAAGTGCTTTCAAACTGGATTATTTCTTCAGTGTGTTTTGGACCTCCATCACCATCAATACTTTCAGTAGAAATTTTTGCAGTGATGTTTTAATAGTCTCCTACTACTTTAATCATGATTGCTTACATGTTTCCATTGTAGATGCTCATCTGAAGAAAATATATAAACACCTTGTCTTAAAAAAGGAATCTAGACTCATAAATTGGATGCAAGTGAAGCACTCCAAATAAAGTGAAACCTGAAATGACTAGTCACTTTAGGAAACCTTTGTCACCTTGTCATCAGGCATCGTAAAATGTCATTTGGAATACTAAAGATATAACCCAGTTCTGTCACTCTTATTCACATTGATACACACAACCTAGAATACACACACAAGCATACCTGCATGCATGCACGCACCCACTTGCCTTACTGTTCAGTTAAAGATAAACATCATTAAGCTCATTTCATTAATTAATTAATACTTGGATGGACCATGAAAAGAACATTTTCCCATTTCTCCCAGTGTGATTGCCATGGTATGCAGAGTTATTAAGCCTTTAAAAGAGGCTGGAGAGACTGGAGCAACAGGAGCACCCCTGAAATTCTTTGGACCTAGCAGAACTTGTTGTTAGCCCAAGGAACACACTCATAGAATCATTCATATATTGGGAAGGGAACCCAAGTGCTATCTAGTCCAACACCAAGAATGCAGTAACCCACTGCTAAAGAACTCCTGAGAGGTTTTGTCCTCATAAACCAAGTGTTATCCAACACTTCTTCCTATCCTTGTGATGGAATTTAAGCAAAATAATCTGTCTGGCTTTGGTGAGCTGAAACAGATATTACAATACTACATTAAATTTTGTGACTGGGGTACAACGAGACTGCACTGGTAAGTTTCATACCAATTTTGCTGTCATGGGTACATACTATGGAATTATGAGATTGGAGCTTGGTGATATACTTGGAATTTTCTCCTCCAGTACTGCCTATTTTTAGATATCTCCTTGCTGTCTTTCCATCAGCAGAAAAATCTGGTGGGGTTTTCCCCTTCTGACATACTTCTGAGAATTGAAACTTTTTAAAAAAAATGGATTTTAAGTGTGTGCTCTACTGTTTAATTGTTCCATTTTAAGAGCTGTTTTTTCACATTTTTAATTCTGTTTTATTTTAGTATTTTTTTATACTTTAATTATATTTTAATGTTGCTTTTTTGTAATGAGGTGGGGGGAAGCGGGGTGTAGATGATGATGATGATGATGATGATGATGATGATGATAATGATGATGATTTGTTGTTGCTGTAGCTCATCACATTACAAATTACAAATTCCATAAAGAAGAAGCATTGACAGTAGAAGCAGTATGACAATTGATGTGATTGTGTAGTGCAGATATACCCTAAATGGCACCCATTATATTTCTTCAGAAAGCCATGGGGAAAAAATCAAACACATTGTGCATAGCCACCATTTCAGGGTAGCAAGAAGCGAAAGGTAGCTGTTTCTATGTCCTACAATAACATATCTTCCCCTTCCCCACACCACCCACCCGATATAGTACAATTTGTCTTTTTGGCTGTCCATGGTATCCTCAACACTCTTCTCCAGAAACACATCTCAAAAGAGTTAATTTTCCTTTTGTCTGCTTTTTTCACTAATTCTCGCATCTGTACATAGTGATGGGGGATACAATGGATTGGGAATTTTAACTTTAGTATTCAGTAGTATGTCTTTGCACCTTAGGAATTTGTCTAATTCTTTCATAATCTTTCCCATTCCTAGTGTTCTAATGTCTTGACTACAGTCTCCATTCCGGTCAATGTGTTTGATCCAAAGTATGTGAATTCTTCAACAGTTTCAATTTTTTCACTGTCTAGGTTGAATTTATGTAGTTCCTCTGTGGTCATTATTTTTGTTTTCTTTATGTTCAGCATCAAACCTGCCTTTACACTGGTAGCAACTGGAATAATGAGAGATGCTGACTGGGAAGATGAAGGAATACATGGCAGCAAATATTACTTCAATGAAATGGAGATTATGCACACAAAAAATGTATACAGAAACCCTTCCCCTCACTTTCATAAAATACAGGCTGATACAGTTTTGCTTGGCAAAAGCAATTGATTTTCCAGTATTAGATCACATATACCTAAAACTGTTTGTATCAAAAAGGCATCAGATTGGAGCTTCTTGTCTGGTGAAAATGCTAAACCACAGAAACACATTTTTCTACTCAGGGTCACAGAGTCATATAGCAAGAATAAGCATGTTTATTTAAAAGTAAGTGCCACATAGTTAAGCGTGTCTGCCTGGGAACACAGTTTTTACTTTCCTTCTCTCTTCAGTGGCAATTAAAAATGAACTCTTTAGGAGAGTAGGTGGTAGCAAGGGTATTTAACCTCCTCATCTCATATAATTAACCTAAAATTAGGCCTTCCAGATAATTTCCTGTTTGGTCCTGAGTGCCTGGAGCAAGATTTTTGGCCTGGAGCCCCACTGACAGAACACAGATCTAGCTGTTAGACTTGAAGACAACTTTTTAAAATATGGTAACAGCTTGTTCTTCTTATTTACAATCCTAATCACATCATTGATTTTGGTAATCTTTCCTGCACTAAGAGCAGTTATTAATCCTCTCAAAACAGGACTAGGGTGTTTGTTTGTCTGCTTTGTAAGCCTAGATAATTAAAATTAAGCTGAGTAATGACACCCCAGAGATTTCTCCAACAACAGTTAGAAAGACCACAACCAACGGTAATGTAGAAACTAAAGTACAGAATTTCCCAGTGTAACTGAAAACATGTATATGCCAAAAATAGAAGCTTGAAATCTTTTTTTTTAATGTAGCAGTTTGTACTGTATAGCTGACCAAGGCCTTAAACAGACCAGCAATAAATGCTGGCATTGGGCCAGAGTGGGGGCATGGTGACCACACGCCGCACACCCTGACTCTGTCCCATGCTTGTATAATGCCATGCACCCCACCATAAGGCAGGAGTGCCAAAGGAGCGCTGAAAATCTGTGGTACCAGCAGCTATGCCACCCTTTCCATAATGCAAAAATAAGCTGCTTTTTGCATTTTTTTATTTTTATTTTTATTTTTATTTTATTTTATTTTTTATTTTTTTGTGCCGCAGATCTGCTAGGTTGAGGGCATGGCATGCAGTTGCCATTTCCCTAATCCAGCAAGGAAAGGGGTGGCATCACATCGCCCCTTAAGGGCCATCTGTAAAGTCCCCAAAATGGATTTAAATTCATAAGGATTATTTACTTATTAACCCAAAGTTACTGAAATTTGATCCTAAAGGAGAGTAACAATATGCAAACTTCCTGCAGCTTGAATTGTAAATCGGAAGGGCAGTTATCAATGACTGCACTGAAGAATTGAAAAATACACAAA
Organism: Urosaurus nigricauda; assembly: GCA_034509955.1. Classification (NCBI taxonomy): domain Eukaryota; kingdom Metazoa; phylum Chordata; class Lepidosauria; order Squamata; family Phrynosomatidae; genus Urosaurus; species Urosaurus nigricauda. The sequence continues at coordinate 164,754,520 of JAOEGL010000005.1, read as the reverse complement.
CTTGATATGTCCAAATTTTTCATAATGTCCAAATTCTTTTCCAGTGTTATTCCTGAATTACATCCTCATGTGGTCACTTGAGAACTGTAATAGTTTGCTCCAGCAAGCTGCATAGTTGAATAGAAGAGAATAGTACTGATAAATGCCAGAATTAATCCCAGAAGTGAGAGTCTAAAATTATTGGTGCACAATGCTGCAAATGGCACTGCCACTGTTGATGAGTGCTCTTCGCCAACATATGCATGAATATGTGCATGTTCTGAGGTAACATACATATAAGGGAACTTGGAAGTCGAAGTGTATCTTCCAAGAAGTGCATCATGAAAGATTTGTACCAGTAATGATTATGTGTGTGTGTGTGTGTGTGTGTGTGTTATCCATCAGATGTTTTTAATGCCGAGAGAATAAAAATATAATGAATACTTTTTGGATAATGCAAGAGGCATATTACTCTACAGATATCATACTTCTAGAATCTGTGCAGTAATCCATATTGTTATATACTTTCTAACAGAGAATTAACTAGCTTATAAAAATAAAAAAATAAAATAAAAATAAAAGCACACACACACCTAAATATATAAAATACAAATCCATACACCAACTTAAATGTTGGCTAGAAATGCATGGAGGAGGTAAGGATGAGTCAGGTTCTTGCTTCTGGAAGCTTCCAGGGATGCAGCTATGCAAATTTGAGATCCTGTTTTCTGAAAGAGCACATGGGAATTATTTAAACATATGTGTATTATGTGAAGTGGTGTGGATTTTCACATCTGTGCATCAATGTTCAATTGTCTTCACTTCTCCTGAGCCCATTCCTACCTATTCATACTTATGTGTATTATGTCATCCACCCACAGCACCATTGCAGATTAAAATGGCAGGCAGGAAAGAAGTGTCTGTGAATTATTCGCACCCACACTTAATGTGCATCCTCATGGACAGGAATCTGTTTTCTGTAGAGATTGGGAAGTCCCTTACCCCACTCAAAAAGAAAAAAAAAAGGGGGGGGGAGCCCAAATACCTGTGAATTGTATGTGGTGGGATTGCATTCCAGTCACATAGAATGCAGAGGATTTCCATCATGTAGACTGGCCCCATGGGAGGGATAGGGAAGAATTGGAATGATCTAGAGAAACTAAACTAGAATTCATAGCTAGGGAAGAAAAAGAAAATAGAAAGCTTACATTTGTTACTTTAGGAAATTCATTCAAATATAGTACAGAAGGGGCGGGGGGGGGGGGAGGCCCTAGACTTGGCTACAGGTTACTACAATTGACCCTTCTTATCCATGGATTTTTATCCACAAATTGAACAACCCACAGCTTGAAAACATTTTTTTTAAAAATATATGTTACAAGAAGCAAACCTTGATTTTGCAATTTGATATAAAGAACATTTATTATGCCATTGTATTTAATGGGACTTAAACATCCATGGGGACCAAAATCTCAGCGGATACCAAGCGCCCACTGTATTTATGTAGTATGCTAATAGTTATTATGTATGGTTACCTATCTCTAATAAAGAGAGAAAGGAGAGAACATTGACTTCCAAGAAGAAGCCAGGGAGGAAAAAGTGAAAGTACTATGTATGTATAAAAGGAATGGCTACTTATCAAGAGAGGAGAGATTCCTGAGCTCACATAAAGGGCTGTCACCACCACTATCTCTCACACACCCATACTTCCATACACATAAACTGGTTCAAGTTGCAAAGCAGCTAAAAGGACCATGGGGCTTGCTGTAACCAAAGGGGAGGATAGATCCATTAACAGCTGGTGGCTTCCAGATTACTTGAGCAATGTATCCATTCTGGATACTGAGGCCTTAAACCATAGTTTACTTTTACTTAGAACTTTAAGGGGCTACCCAAAGTGCTGAATTTATTTGGGGATAGGAACTTCTTTAAAATTTGGTCTAAATACCAAGCACATTTACCAACAGAAGTGACCAACTGCCACTGGGTATTGCTATTAAGACAACTAAATTTGATGCTAAATACTTGTTGATATATTCAGTTACAAACTAAGTAAACTATGGTTTAAGGCCTCAGTCTAAATGTTTGACATATAAAGACAAACAAATACCAGAATATATATCTTAGAATAGCATACATTTTGAAGGAAGGTGATATATTCGTACACCCAGCATACCATGTGCTACATTGGGATCCCAAAATTTCATATTTCATATCTGGAACTAGCATGTTCTTGAAAGGTCGTGATAAGTTACCCTTTAAGAACACTAGGTCAGGTTCCCAGGAGAAAGAGAGTGAGACCTGAGGCATGTGAATGATCCAAGTAATAATACAATCAAAGCTAATTGCTCTTTCCTTCTCACAAGTAATCTGTATTTCCTCATGCACCTTGAGACAGAGGATCTCCTGTCACCCAAAGCAGTAAGCCAATCTCTGCTTAACCACTGTTGTGTTCCCAGACAAACTTTGTGTTCCACCCATCCTAGGGACATCCTGATCCAAACACTGGTTTTGACACACTAAAATTAAAACCATCAACCAGTCTGGAATCTCATTCCCAATTCCTGGGAAATGACATCCAGCCTTTATTGCCTAAAAAGTTAGCCCACTGCTTGAGGCTAGATTTCAGGTATAAATATTGGTCCCAAGAACCTAGTCTCTGCATGCTCACAGTCAACATACAGTTGCCCCAGGCAGCACTCTGTGTATGAAACTCTGCTGCCCTCAGACCTCCCAGTCTGTGCCATTCGATCTTTATGTAGTCTATTCTTTGAAAGGGTAATTCTGCAGACCCCTCAATCTCCACTATCCAGTTTCCAGATTGCCATTTTGGTTAGCTATGAATTCTGAGTTTGTGTAAATTGCTATTGTGTGTGAGAGAGATCACATTCTGCATTTTCTAAAGAAAACTCACTTATTTCACCCTAACCTGGAGTGCTCCTCAGTTATTACTGATATATACAGGTACAAATGGTCCTTAGGTTTAGCCAGCTACGGTAAAGCTGATGGTTGGTATTTCCCCCACCCCCCACTCCCGATCCTTTTCACCTTTCTTTAGGTAATAGAGATTACTATAGACATATCCCACAATATTTCAGTGTTGAAAGCTGGGACACATGTGACCAAGCAACATCAGGGTTTGGTCAAGTTGGCAAGAATGATTAAGGAGAAAAAAACAGACAAGCTAAGAGAGGTTACAGCAGTTTGCTTTTGCCTCAGTCTTCTGGGAAGGGAATGATTCTGCCTATTCCTGTCCTCTGTCTGCTCCTGAATTAATAGAGTACATTTTGCACTTCCAAGTTGTAATAACTGAAGTAAGCTAAGAGCAAAGGGGGAAAGCTTGGGGAGGAGAGAGAAACTGGAATCTTTTAAGCTACTGGAAAAGTGGTACAAAAGAGGATTCATTGAGACTGTCCCTGCCCAATCAGGACAGTTGGAGGATTTGTGTTCCTGTCCTGTGTATTTCGAATAACTTCTCCCTCATCAGACTCTCCTAATGTGTTTTGATAAGTAAAATAAAATGATCACCAAATCCAGGAAAACAACTTCCATTTCTTAACATGAAGTAATTTTATTGACTGATTCATTGATTTATACCCCACTTTTATCCCAAGATGAGATCCAGTCAGGGGCATCACTAAAGGGCTGTGGGAGATGCCAACCACACCAGATTACCCTTTAAGGAGAGAGTGACACCACTGCTCTCCAAATATCTGCCTATTGGCAGGAACCAGCAGTGGCATTCACCTATGCCCCTTTAAAACACTGAAGATGTAGGCTGAGTGATGTGATGCTCAGTGGAAGAAGAAAGGGGATGCCCCAGGGTGTAAGTGTGTATGCATGTGATATATATATCATTTAAAAAATGAAAATATTCTTTTAAAAAACTCCAGAGACCATTCCAAATAAGATTTCTCGGTTTATTACTAAAATAATCAACATGAACACAGAGAGATACCCTCATGCACACACACAAGAACTAACAAAGCAAAGGTGAGAGAAATAGTGGCTTTGAGCTTTGCTAAGAGGTGATACTACCTTTCCTGAAGTGTAGCTCCAATCTGCGGGCATCCGGAATGGAGATTGCTCAATAACCGCTGTGGCAAGTCAGGCTGGCCGGCTTATTGAAGAATCTGGAGGTTCTGTCCTGCTCCAAATTAGACCAAAATGTTAGTGGGGGGCAGTAACATTTATACTCAAAATAATGTCCTGGGGCAGTATTCCTAGGGATGAATAAACTACCTCATCGACAAATGGATTTCCCAGGGGAGAAGAATGGTTGGGGGACTGAGAAAATGCTCAGGCAATTGGCATGACTATCCCAAACAAAGGAAAACTCCCTCTACTGAGGAACTATCTTTTGCTTGTGTATGTACAGGTCAGGAATCCATCATCACCCTCAATAAAGAAAGGATTATGCTGAGGTCAGCCTTGGGTTACCACATCAGTGGGTGCTCTTGCTTCCCCCTTGCTAGAACCAACCAGTTTTCCAAATATAGTCTGGCTACATTTTCTGCAGGGGATGCATCTTAGGCTACCCACTACAGTGTCCCTTTTGATATTAAATTCATATATATATATATGAGAGGGATGATTAGGGGGCTGACCATGCACAAGATGTACATGCCTGCACACACACCCACACCCACAAACACACAAATTGAATACACTTTACCTGAGCTTGTTAGAGTTTTGTTTCCGTTTCTGCAAGGCTTCCTTGGAATAGCTATCATGTCAGTTTTACATCCCAGTTTTGCAAAATCTATTTGAAGAGATTTGGGGTTAAGCTTAAGACTGCTTGTCTGTTAGAAACACAGAAATTTGCATTCTTTAACTAATACAATCACCAATTACTATTGTTTCATCTTAACTTGTATTACAGAGTGGATTATTTAATACAAATTCCTTTTCCCCACAGGAAACAGTTGATTTCAGCCCAAATTTAAACTTATTCCGTTCCAGCAATTCAGTATTTTGCAGCTGAACTGCACACAAGCATTTTTTCACTAAGAGATGACTTCTATCTAACTTGTGTAGCACACTGATAACTGTGCCTAGGCTTACTTAGATTGAATCACTCTTACCCATGAATGTGAACCAGGATAATCTAGAATATGTACATTTGAACATGGTGAAAGGCCTGGAAACCAAAGTCAGGCAAAATAGCTGAAAGAGCTGGCTGTATTTAGTCCAACAGGGAGAAGATTAAAATAAGATATTACCCCAGTCCTCAAATACATGAAAGACAGTTGCACAGATGACAGAATACATTTGTTTTTTTGTTGATGCAGAGGGTAAAACTCAAATCAATGGGCTCAATTACTTTTTAAAAAAAAAGACTTGCATCTTAACATTGTAAAGAATCTATTGATAGTTCCTATACAATGGAATAGACTAAAGGGTAGTACAAGGAAGATGGTATACTCTCTTTAATTCAATCTTTTAAAACCATATATTAGATGGCCACATTTCAGCAATGCTGTAAAAGTAAATTCCACACATTAGTAGGTAGCTGGATTAGATAAACTTTGAGATTCTTTCATCTCTCTGTGAGAACACTGCAATAGAGCCACTTTACAATTATAAAATAGTGGTGTGAATATGTTCTCATTTACACTTAAATCTGTTTAATGCATCTGTTGCAGGTAACTTTAACTAGGGTAGCATCTGGTTCACAAGCAAAGACTAAAATAGAATATAGAGAGGTCTACTAAACAACATGTGTGCACAGTTCTGTTTTGATGCATGGACACTCAATCTGTTAAGTCAAGGATGCTATCCTCTGTAATCCCACTTCAAAGTTAAGTGCAAAGACAAATGAAAGAAGGTCCCCTATGTCAAAGATATTTGCTATTTTAAGACCACTGACAGAAAAATAAAAGATCAAAAGGTACCATCCAGGGTTGTTGTTTATCTCTTGATCTTCTGACAATTGAGAAAATATGAACACTATGACAGTTAGGATCCTATAGACAATTAATCTGAAATGTTAATTTACCAGGCTGGAACCATTTGTTTACATTTCTAACTGGGAGTGTGAATGAAAATGGACAGAAAATGCAACAGCTTAGGTAAATAGATCAAAAAAATTTATTGGCTGATGTATGTTCCTTCCTTAAAAACAAAACAATATTGGTAATTTCATACAAGAATCATATTTTCCTGAACCCTAGTCATTGGATAATGGAAAGAAAAATATTTTATGAAGTCCAAGGAGACAAATGATGATCAAAATCAAGACACTGTGCAAGAGAGAGAGAGGAATCTGTTGCTAATTTTCCCTTTCAATCTGAAAGGTGGATTTACCAGCCTGGAACCATTTATTTGCATTTCTAAGTGGCAGTATGGAGCAAAACGGGGTTTTGCAAACTATTAATCTTCATTGTTGAAGTAATTGCCGCCTAAAACAATGACATATGGAGGAGCTGACAGGAACTGTGGTGTTGGGGTCGATTTTGTCACTTGCCTCAGAAATGAAGAAATAAATAATATAAAATAGAAACCCTCATTTGTTGCTGGCATTTTTAAAGGGGGGGGGGGGGAAGAAAAGCATATTGCTGTAAAACTAAGCCTAGACTTCTTATTAATCAATAGCCCCTATTGAAGAGAGCCATGTATGGCATCACAGCTGCAACAGTATTATTAGAAAATGATATAGTGAGCATTAGGATGTATAATTCATATTGCCTTCATTTGCTCAGGCCATCGTGAAAATCTATAAATCATTTTCTTGTTCATGTATTGCCTAAGTGCAATTTGTCATTTTGCATTAGGGGGATGCTTCAGATCATCAGTGCTTTTAATTCACTATTTAGAGTTTAACAAAATGCTGCCCAGCCCTGCCTGACAACTGAGACTTTATGAGAACTAAGTGCTGTAGCATGGAGTTTGGACAAATAGAGAGAAGAGATAAGGAGGATGCCCTTAACCGTTAGCAATGTTCTTGTAACCGTGATGGTTTGTTTATGCATATTAGATATAAACTACAGGGAAGCTATTCTCCCATGTCACTGCACAGAAATGATGAGAGGGAAATGTGGAAGACTTGGGTATTGATAGGCTATGTGCCTGATTGTGCCAGTTTGTGTGTTGGGCGTTTGTTTACTGTCCTCATGTATGAAGAAATCACATTAAATATTTCTATCTCTCTGGCTGTTTTCCATTGAGTCTATTCATAAAATCTGGACTATGGTGTGACCAGAGTTACCTCTGAGAGACTTGAGCAGAGGGTGATCCCTTCTACAAAAGTGCATATGTGACAGCAACAAACTAGAGGATGTTGTTGTCTGGAAAATATCTGGAAAATAGAGAACAGATTGAAAAGTACAGAAAATGGTGCACTTAGTCACCTCACTCACCCATTTCATTTCTCCAAAGTACAGTGTTTGCATATCTGTACCTGGCTACTAGGCACTAAGGGCCAAATATGCTACACTGAGAAATGGAGAACACATACTGCCAGCATATTGACAGATATGGGGTAAAGTCTGGGGTAAACCAATAACTGTTTTCCTCAGTTTTGCCTAAATTCCCATCTTGGGTAAACCCTTTAACTCAGTGGGAACTTGAGATGTCAGCACTTACATACAGTCCAATGATTCTACTTTATTATTCAATGAATTTATTTTAGTTGGAACTCACAATTGAATTTAGATATTGGAGGCTGGTGGCTTCAGTGATTGTGGGAAATTGGCACGTTTTTAGTCAGAACTCTAAAGGAGCTATCCAAGGCACTGAGCTCTAACTCTAAAATATGTACTGTATCATAAATAGAGCTTTTAAAGTTCAGACTAAATGCTGGATCATATTCAGTGACAACCCAGCCACCACACTCTGTTGGATTTGTGCCTTTATATTCCACACCATGTTGATTGGGTGCATTGAATATCAAAATGAAATGGAACGGATAATTGTGGCTGGAATCTTGGTGGTGTCTTAAACATAGATGTTCACTTACAGAAGCAGATGCCCATTTTTTATTGAATGAAAAATATCTGTATCTGGTTTCAAGTTGCAGAGATGATGTGTTGCTTTGGGTGAACATTGTGCATATAGAATAAACATGCAGATGCAGATTGAACATTGTGTATGCCAGAAGTGCACATTACAGATTTGGTTGCATATTCAGTTGCTTTAGTTCAACAATTCACTAATGAGATGGGACTGCACCACCATTGTATAACTCCATGAGCATAATTTCATCTCTTTCATATAGGAGTTTATCATACGATAGAATTTGGGGGTATAATGCAATGGCAATTCGAACGCAATCATGGGGTTTCATGTAATTGCATATGAGTGTATCTCACACAATTTTGGGCAAAAGGGAAGTCATTCCGAATGCAATCATAGGTTTTACATTAATGCGTATAAGAGTATCTCACACAATTTCGGGCAATGAGGGGTCATTTTCGGGAAATGATAAGTGATTCTGAAGGCATTGTGAACACAATTAGATTTCAAATAAATTTGCTGAACTGGCTAATTTACGTGAATTCAAATTGGCTCAATTCAAAATTGGGAGAAATTCCCCCCGTGTGAAAACTCCACACTGATAAAATTACGGCATTGCCGACCAAGAACATTCTCATAATATTCTCAGAATGGTACAAAACGGGAGCAGATGGGATCAAAAGTGTCTGCTCCCGTTTTGTACCGTTCTGAGAATGCAATGTGGTAAACATATGACATTTCCTTGTTTCTTTTTGATGTCTAAAAGAATCTCAAAATCAGTCTGAACAGTTTTAGTCCATGTCCAGCCACTCAAGAACTAAATTGGACTGAATTTGTCTGATCCAGATGTAGCACAAATTGGCCCATTTTGCTTTAAGATTTTGCATCTAGTTGAACTGGTTGCACAACCCTTTTTATTAGAGCACTGGCTTTTGTGGAACATTGTCACTTCATCAGGTGCACCAAGTGCTATCCAGTATTTCTGCATAACAATCCATGTATCTGATAAAGTGGAAGAAATCTACCAATACTTATGCCATAATAAATTTGTTAGTCTAAGATGCCACAAGGACTCTCTTCTCCCTACCAGTAATATATGCATGCTGACAAGTAGAACAGTGTATCCTTAACTGGAAGGGCAGGGTATGCAAGGTATTCAGAAACTGAACAAATTATTATGTCCTCTCCATTGGCAAAGCTGCTGCAAGGTGCTAACCCCATTCTGGTAAAATGGCAGTATGCTTTCTAGGATTTTCTTCTTTTCTCTTTTACTTGAATCTTACCTCCTCTCAATGATTTTTCCTGAAGAAACATTTTTGTTTCCTTTGCCCCATGTTGCCCATTGTTTATTGGTTAATTATCCTAGCTGGGCCATTGTGTTGCTTCTCCTTCTACAACTACTTCTCCTCCTCCTCCTTCTCCTCAGGTTGCCTTTTTATTACCCCATCTGGATTTCTGTTTTTTCCCCTCAATTACTAGGAAAAACGCCTCTCGCCAAGCTCCAAGCATGCCACAATAATAAGAGGATTTAGAAACAGATTGCTTTCAAGTCATATTAAATCACCACAAGCAGTCATTTATCCAGATGTTAACAAACTGCCCTCCTTTCCCTTTCCCCAAAGACAGAGAGTCCAATCCTCCTCCTCCCCTCCCCATACATACACTTTTTATTTTATTGAGACTCAGAAAAGAATATGGACAATGTTTTAAAAAAAAGAAAAAGGTAAAGAAAAGGGGAATGGCGTAACATAGTTTTTCTCAATCCTGCACTTTTGAGATGTGATGGTTGACCTACCATCCCAGTCATCCACAATCAGCACAGCCAGTGTTGGAAGGCTGCTCTTGAAACAAGAACACAACTGCTACTTAATTGCAAATGCATGAAGAAATCAGTGGGTTAAATCATCCGTGGAAATCATGCAGCCCTCCAGATGAGGTTGGACTACACATCCTATCAGTCCTTGCTAACATAGCCAATGGTGAAGAGTGCTGGGAGCTGCTATCTCTTGACATCTGGAAAGCCATGTGACTCCCACTCTTTAAATAAACCCAACTGCTAGTGCCAACTAAATAACATCCATCTAGTGAGAACGTGGAAAGTCAAGTTTGGTTGGGAATGAACAATTGTCCAGTTTGTGACCCTGATCTGAAATCTTTGGCACCAGAAGGATAGAAGACTGACCCAACCTTTGTTTTTGTAGGTTCCCTCTCCCAAGGTGTAACGTAGGTGTAGCTAATGTGAAGTCCATAGTTTTCTGTGCATCCATAGTTTTCTGTCTGTTTTTCAGGCTATGTTGTGAAATATCCTTGGTGAAATGTATAATTCATATTGCCTTCATTTGCTCAGGCCATCGTGAAAATGTCCTTGGTGAAATGTACCTTGGTGAAATGTCAGGAAGAAACTCTTCTAGAACATGGCCACATAGCCCGCATGGCCACATAGCCCGAAAAACCCACAAAGAACTATAGGTGTAGCTATTTGGGCCAAAATGAAGGCAACAGCCCCACCAAATAAGAATTCTGCCTCCCAACAGAATCATCCTTCAGTTCTCAAATCTCTTGCATTGCAGTAACCTAGAGTGCATCCTGTTGTCGTTGTGTGCCTTCATGTTGTCTTCGACATATGGTGACCCTAAGGCTATCATATACTTTTCTTGGAAAGATTTGTTCAGAGGAGGCCTGCCATTGCCTTCCCCTGTGAGCATGCGACTTGTTATATGCCCAAACTGGGAATCACACTCTGGTCTCCATTGTCACAGTCCAAAACACTCAAACCACTACAACCACACTGGTGCTGCTGCACTATAGAAATAATGCAGTTGGATCTGTGTTTCTCTACTTTGGTCCTCCAGCAGAAGTTTTGGACTTCAACACCCAGAAGCCTTATGCAGTTTGGCCAACTGAAATCCAAAACACCTGGAGGACCACAATTTGGAAACCGCTGAGCTGGACCCCATGGCTCCATCCTACAGAATCGTGGGTTTTGCAAGGCCCCAGCCTGCTTTGGCAGAGAACAAACTGCAAATCCCAGGATCCCCCTAGGATGGAGCAACAGCCCTTGAAAGTGGTGTCCAACAGCATTATTCCTACAGTGTGTAGGTATTCTATGGGAGCAGTAGAGCATTTTAAAAGTTAGATGAGGCACCCATAGAGCAAGGGAATGCCAACAGAGCAAACAGAAGAGAACTAGGGTGCATCCACACTGGAGAAATAACCCGGTTTGGCACCACTTTAAGTCTTTGTCTGGCTCAAGGCTATGGAATTCTGGGAGTTGGAGTTTGTTGTGGCCCACAACAAACTCCAACTCCCAGAATTCCATAGCCTTGAGCCAGACAAAGACTTAAAGTGGTGCCAAACCGGGTTATTTCTCCAGTGTGGATGCCCTGATGTATATTGCCCTGATGTTTGGAGCTGGGTCCCCTTGTGTTGTGATTCCAGCTGTCTTCTAAAGGCAACAGGCGATGTGGATTTTTCTCTTGTTGCGTTTGATCACAGCAGCCTTTCTTCCCCCTCCAGCCATTTGTTTATGTAATGCGACTTTCCTCGTCGAAAAACCACATCGGCGGTGGACGTTGCAGGGAAAAGGGGGGCGAGGGGGAGGAAGACAGGCAGGGAAGGAGAGGGGCTTCAACCCAGGGATGGAAGGCTTTGCGGTGACTGATTGCTTAAAGAGATCCCCAAAGGACGAAGCTTTGCTGCAGTTTGGAGCTGCGGGTGAAAAGGCGAGGCTGCAACGATAGGAAAGGGTTGCAATGATAGAAAGGGTTCTTTCTACTACACGGAGGCTGCGGGGATGGCTTGGGAAAAGAGGGAAGCTCCTAGTAAAGGGGGAAGCCATATAGTAAAGCATCATAACAGCCACGATCCGCAAAGCGGTGATCCCTTTCAATGGGATCGGCCAACTCAAATGGCGCAAAATGCAGGAAGCAAAGTGCATTAGTGTAGCAAAGTGCCTTTTGGATATTGTTGCCTGTGCTTTGGGCATTTGGGTTGGTCGGTGAAAGGGGTCACCATCCGGTGGATTTTAGGATATTAATGTGCATTTGGGTTGGCCGGTTAAAGGGGGGGGGTCACTGTTTGGCTTATTTGTTTGGTGGAATCCACTGTTTGGTGGATTTTAGATAATTCTTCTTCATTTTTTTGTTTGGCTGATTGAAGGAGTCTATTGGTTGATTTTTGGATATCCTTGTGCATTTTGGTTGACCGATTTAAGGGGTCACCGTTTAGTTTATTTTAGGTATAATTGTGCATTTTGCTTGGCCGATCAAAGGGGTCACTCTCTGGCTTATTTTATATACTCTTGTGCATTTTGGCGAGGGGATTAAAAAGGTCATTGTTCGGTTTATTTTAGGTATTATCGTGCCTTTTGGTTGGCCGATTAAAAAAAGGTCACGGTTTGGTGGATTTTGGATATCATTGTGCATTTTTTTTTCTGGCTGGCTGGTTAAAGGGGTCACTTTTTGGTTGATCTTAGCTATTCCTGTGCATTTTTGGTTGACCGATTAAAAGGGTCACTGCTTGGTGGCTGTTGGCTGTTATCTCACATTATCTCCGGCGTAGGACTACTATAGGGTTACTATGCTCGGCTTGGCATGGCGTTTTTTGTGCATTTTGTTGCATTCAAAGGGTGGGTTTTGGATATTGTTGGACTTTAGCAAAGAGGAGGAAGAGTCCCAGTCCTCGGAGGGGAAGGAAGGAAGAGAGATGGAGAAGTGTGTGATGGATGGAGAGAGGCAGGATGAGTAAGTACTAGAGAAAGTCACGTCTCCATCAGTAGTTTCTGCCAGCGACCGCCAGGGGGAGCCTGCCGCTTACATATTTGCGAAGAGAAGCGAGTTGGCTTTCAGCGCTGGAGAGGAAAGGGTTTGACGTCGGAGTGGATGCAGTAGTGGAGGATTTACTCCATCCTTCGCCATATTCCCTCCTTCTCCCTTTTTTTCCCTTTTCTATTTCTCTCTCTCTCCTTTGAAGCCTCCTTCTTTTCAATGAACATTCGACCCCCGTTTGGATGAAGAGGGAAATGAATGGATGAATGAATGAATGAATGAAAGAGGGAGGGGAAAAAAGGAGGGGTGTAGAAAAGAAAGAGAGCCAGGTTGCTTCTCGTCAATGAGACAACCCTGCGTTTTAGAGCGGCCTCGATCCCATCCGGAGGGTTCCCCCAATGTGGAGTGAGGCTTGGCATCCGCACTGCAGAAATAATCCGCTTTGACCGCGGACATAATACTCAGTGCTAATGGATTCTGTTGTGAGACATATAGCCTACTTCTGTCGAGAGAGCTCTGGTGCCGCAACAAACTATTGATCCACACTGGAGACATAACCCGGTTTGGCTCCGCTTTAATTGCCTTGGCTGAAGGCTCTGGAATTCTGGGAGTTGGAGTTTGTTGTGGGGCCCCGAGCGGAGCTCCGCTCAGCTCGGGGCCCACAACAAACTCCAACTCCCAGAATTCCAGAGCCTTCAGCCCAGGCAATTAAAGCGGGGCCAAACCGGGTTATGTCTCCAGTGTGGAATACAGCCTCAATCATGATCAGAAGGGAAGAGATTTGGGGATGCCTCCTGAACAAGAAGGTTGGAATGGAGGACGTGTCCTGGAAAAGGAGGACGTCTGGTCACCTTGGAAGTGGAAATGGAGGACATGTCCTGGAAAAAGGAGGCTGAGGGGGAAGAGAGAGAGAGAGAGAGAGGCCCAGGGTCTTATAGGACCTCTCACCAAATAAAAACCAAAGCCACTCATAGAAGGATCAATTCATGCTTCTTCTTATAAGTCACGATCCAAACGGAGGACATCTTGGAATCGCTCCTGGAGAGAATAAGGCTGGAATGGAGGACGTGTCCGGGGGAAAAGGAGGACCTCGGGTCAAGCTGTTGTATCAAGATGCTGTTGGAAACTGTCTCTTTTCTCGACCCACATCCCCTCCTCCTTTAATAATTCCTGGCGTCCTCCTTTTCCAGGACGTGTCCTCCATTCCAACTCTCTTTTCTAGGAGGGATTCCAAAAATGTCCTCCATTTTTTGGAGCTGAGCAACTTGAATTTGCGTTTCCACATGGAGTGTTTCAGAGCTTTATATTTTGGTCGTGTCCTCCATGCTTCTTTGGCGTCCTACATTGTGCGGTGTCTTTGCGATTGGGATATCTGGTTACACTGGTATAAGGCTGCACTGTGAAGGTTGATGACGCTGCATTCACACTGGAGAAAAAAAAATCCGGTTTGACGCCACATTAAGTCATTCTGGCTCAAGGCTATGGAATTCTGGGAGTCAGTGTTTGTTGTTGGGCCCTGAGCTGCCTTACTTCTTCCTTCAGACTCTGACTCTACAGACCAGGGTTTGTTTCCAGCTTGGCCATGAAACCAATGGTACCCTTGGGCAAGTCACAATCTCTCAGCCTCAGGGCAAAACCCTCTTCTCAACAAATCTTACGTATAGAGAAAAAGAACAACAACAACGACCCATAAGTCAGAAAGCACACAACACACAATGCCGTCATCATTATCATCATCCCACCCTCAACCAAGTCACATGCTCTCAGCCCAGGCCAAAGTCCTCTGAAGAAATCTGGCCAAGAAAACCTCATGATAGGTTCCCCTTAGAGTCGTCATAGGTCAAAAACGACTTGAGGGAACACAAAACGCAAATGCACACAAATGCACACAATGCCAGGTCACACTCTCTCAGCCCCTGAGGAAAAGCAAGGGCAAGCCTCCAATAAACAAATCTTGCAAAGAAAACCCCATGATGGGTTTGTCTTGGGTGAAACAACGAAATCCAAGGTTGTATCCGAACTGGAGGAATAATCCGGTTTGGCCCCGCTTTAACTCTTTCTGGCTGAAGGCTATGGAATTCTGGGAGTTGGAGTTTGTTGTGGGGCCCAGAGCGGAGCTCCGCTCCGCTCTGGGCCCCACAACAAACTCCAACTCCCAGAATTCCATAGCAAGCGAGTCAGACAAAGAATTAAAGTCCTGCCAAACCGGGTTATTCCTCCAGTGCGGATAAAACCTCAGATCAAGAGAAGATGGAACAACATCTCCCTCCCTTTCCTCCTTGTTTACGATCTGCAGAGGATATCTATAGATAGGACGATGATGATAATGATGATGATTTTAGTATTATTTCCTTTTCGGAAAGGATGAAAGGGGGGAAAAAAGGAAGAGGAACGGAAAGGTCCAGAGCGGAAAAGGGAAAGCCGGGGCCAGGTGGAAACTCCGTCTCCAGGGAGGTCGGGTTGTTTGTGATCGTCACGGTTTGGCCTCGGATGACGAGAGAAAGAGAAAGAGAGAGAGGAAATAGGCGCCGAGGGAAGGAGAGAGAGAGTTCCCCGACAGAAGCGCTTGGGGAGCAGCGGCCTCCCTCTCCGTCGTAGACATAGAAACAGACCCACAAGGGAGGAAGGATGGAGGGATGGAAGGATGGAATCAGAGGCGGGTTCTCTCCACTCTCTGCCTGTCTTTCCACCTCCTCCTCCTCCTGCTCTCTTCCATTCCTCCCCTCCGTTTCCATTCCCAGTGACGGAGGCTGCTGGACGTCCGTCCCGTCCAATGGCTCTCCGCCCGGAGGCTGTCCCTGGGAAGGGATTGGTTGGCAGGAGCAGCTCGCTGCGCAAAAACAGAGCCGCCGAGCGCTCCGAGCTCAGATCGCAGCAGCAGCAGCAGCCCAAGCAGCCCAAGCGTTGGAGCCGGCAATTCCGCGCTGTCTTTGGATTGGAAAGCAGAGAGAGAGAGAGAAAAGAGCAGGAAAAAAAAGGAGAGAGAGAGATAGAGAAGGCTAGATCTGGACCTTCATTAGCTAGGAAAGAGATATCTTTATAATATGGGGGTGCTCCAGGCACTAAAGCCCCTCCGAGAAGACACGGCGAGGAGGGAGATTTAAGAGCATCTCCGCTTATTCCAGAGACATTTCAGGGAAATTAAAGTTTGGAGCTGCCGGGCAGTTCTCCTTGCCTTTTCTCTTCTCCCCTTTCGCTGGCTGGGTTGATTATTATTATTACTACTATTATTATTTTATACATTCCCCCGCTCCCCTTTTTTCCAAAGGTGCTTTTTTTCTCTTTTTTCCTCTATCCGAAGAGCGGTTTTTCTTCTTCCTCTACTCCTTCCCGCAGCCTTCGCCGCCTTCCTCCCGGGAAGAAGCCCGAGGGAGGAGAATCTGGAAAAAGGAAAGGACCACCAGCCCGGGATTTGCTGCCACCATCATCACCACCACCACTACCGCCTTCCTCCTCCTCCTCCTTCCTCCTCCTCCTCTTCTCCAGCTGCGGCGGTGCAGTGCCAGGACGCTGGGAATCAATGAAAGCGGGCTCCGCGCTCTCTCTCTGTCTGTCTCTGTTGCCTCGAGAGTTGCTCATTTCTTGCCAGAATCGCCGAGGAGCTGGGAGATCTCCCGTCCCCATCGGGGCTGATCCCTCCTGATCTTCTTCTCTCTGTGCCTCTATATATTTTTAATATATATATATATATATATAATCTCATTTCCAAAAGGAAGGCGATGAGGGAGAAAAGAGAAGATGAAGGAGAAGGAGTAAGCCTCCATCCTCCTTTTTAAGCCCCTCCCTCCCTCCCTCCTCCTCCCCCCCCCCAAATACGGTGCTACTCCAAGGAGGAGGGGGAAGGGACCCCTTCCTTGTCTTTTCCCTCCCTTTCTTTTCTTTTCTTCCTTCCATTTGTCTTCGGAGGAAGGGGCCAGAAGCGTCGTCGGAGGGGGAAGGAGGTGGGGAGGGCCTCTCTCTCTCTCTCTCTCTGCCTCTCTCTCTCTTTCCCTGGCGATGGTGCTGCTGGTGCCCCCGGCCTTCTTCCTCCTCCTCCTCCTCCTCCTGGGGATGGTGGCCGGCCTCTCCCTGGCGCAGCTCCACTACTCGGTGCAGGAGGAGCAGGAGCATGGCACTTTCGTGGGCAACATCGCCGAGGACCTGGGCTTGGACATTACCAAACTTTCCGCCCGCCGCTTCCAGACGGTGCCCAACTCGCGGAGCCCTTACCTGGAGCTCAACCTGGAGACCGGGGTCCTCTCGGTCGGCGAGAAGATCGACCGCGAGCAGATCTGCAAGCAGAGCCCCAGCTGCCAGCTCCACCTCGAGGTCTTCCTGGAGAACCCGCTGGAGCTCTTCCGCGTCGAGATCGACGTCCTGGACATCAACGACAACCCGCCGGCCTTCCCGGAGCCGGACCTGACGGTGGAGATCTCGGAGAGCGCCACCCCGGGCACCCGCTTCCCCCTGGAGAGCGCCTTCGACCCGGACGTGGGCAGCAACGCCCTCCGCACCTACGAGATCACCCCCAACGCCTACTTCTCCCTCGACGTCCAGACCCAGCCCGACGGCAACCGCTTCGCCGAGCTGGTCCTGGCCAAGCCCTTGGACCGCGAGCAGCAGGCCCTCCACCGCTACGTCCTGACGGCCGTCGACGGCGGGCAGCCCCAGCAGCGCACCGGGACCGCCCTGCTCACCGTCCGCGTCCTCGACTCCAACGACAACGTCCCGGCCTTCGAGCAGCCCGTCTACACGGTGGCTCTGCCGGAGAACTCCCCTCCCGGGACCCTGGTCCTCCAGCTCAACGCCAGCGACCCGGACGAGGGCCAGAACGGGGAGATCATCTACTCCTTCAGCAGCCACATCTCGGCCCGGGCGCGGGAGCTCTTCGGCATCTCTCCCCGGACGGGGCGGCTGGAGGTCAACGGCGAGCTGGACTACGAGGAGAGCGGCGTCTACCAGGTCTACGTCCAGGCCAAGGACCTGGGCCCCAACGCCGTGCCGGCCCACTGCAAGGTCCTGGTGCGGGTCCTCGACGCCAACGACAACGCCCCGGAGATCAGCTTCTCCACCGTCAAGGAGGCGGTCAGCGAGGCGGCGGCCCCCGGGACGGTGGTGGCCCTCTTCAGCGTCTCCGACCGGGACTCGGAGGAGAACGGGCAGGTCCAGTGCGAGCTCCTGCAGGGCGAGGCCGAGGGGTCCCCCTTCCGCCTGAAGAGCTCCTTCAAGAACTACTACACCATCGTCACCGAGGGGGCCCTGGACCGGGAGCAGCCCGGCGGGGAGGCCTACACCTTGACGGTGGTGGCGCGGGACCAGGGCCGGCCCTCGCTGAGCAGCAGCCAGTCCATCCAGGTGCGGGTGAGCGACGTGAACGACAACGCGCCCCGCTTCTCGCAGCCCCTCTACCAGGTCTACGTCAGCGAGAACAACGTCCCCGGGGCCTACATCTACGCCGTCAGCGCCAGCGACCGCGACCAGGGGGCCAACGCCGAGCTGGCCTACGCCATCCTGGAGAGCCAGATCCAGGGCATGTCCGTCTTCACCTACGTCTCCATCAACGCCGAGAACGGCTTCCTCTACGCCCTCCGCTCCTTCGACTATGAGCAGCTCAAGGAGTTCAGCTTCCAAGTCGAAGCCCGCGACGCCGCCGCCGCCGCCTCCGAGGCCGAGGAGGACGAGGACGGGGAGGCCCCCCAGGCGCTCTCGGGGAACGCCACCGTCCACATCGTGGTGGTGGACCAGAACGACAACGCCCCGGCCATCGTCAGCCCGCTGCCCGGACGCAACGGCACCCCGGCGCGGGAGGTCCTGCCCCGAGGGGCCGAGCCGGGCTACTTGGTGACCCGGGTGGCGGCGGTGGATGCCGACGACGGGGAGAACGCCCGCCTGACCTACAGCCTGGTGCGGGGCAACGAGGCCAGCCTCTTCCGCATGGACTGGCGCACCGGGGAGCTCCGCACCGCCCGCAAAGTCCCCGCCAAGCGCGACCCGCAGCGCCCCTTCGAGCTCCTCATCGAGGTCCGCGACCACGGCCAGCCGCCGCTCTCCTCCACCGCCGCCCTCCACGTCTTCCTGGTGGACAGCGCCGTGGAGAGGCAGGGGGCCGGCTCGGGCGGCGGCGGGGCCGGGGTGGGCGGCGGGGGCCCCGGGGGATCCTCGGGGGGCCCCGGGGGAGAGCACCGTCCCAGCCGAGGAGGCGTCGGGGGCGTCGGGGGCGGCGTCGGGGGCTCCCTCGGCTCCGGCGAGAGCTCCCTGGACCTGACCCTGATCCTGATCATCGCGCTGGGCTCGGTCTCCTTCGTCTTCCTGCTGGCCATGATCGTGCTGGCCGTCCGCTGCCAGAAGGAGAAGAAGCTGACCATCTACAGCTGCCTGGCCAGCGACTGCTGCCTCGCCTGCTGCTGCTGCTGCCCCGCCTGCAGCCGCCAAGCCCGCGCCCGCAAGAAGAAGCTCAGCAAGGCCGACATCATGCTCGTCCAGAGCTCCAACGGCGCCGGAGGAGGGGGAGGAGGAGGCGGCGGAGGCGGAGGGGTCACCGGCAACCCGGCCCAGGGCGGCCCCGTCGAGGGAGAGCCCGGCGGCTTCGGGGGCCCCCACCACCACAACCAGAACTACTGCTACCAGGTCTGCCTCACCCCGGAGTCGGCCAAGACCGACCTGATGTTCCTCAAGCCCTGCAGCCCTTCCCGCAGCACCGACGCCGAGCACAACCCTTGCGGCGCCCTCGTCACGGGATACGCCGACCAGCAGCCCGACATCATCTCCAACGGCAGCATCCTCTCCAGCGAGGTAGGAGCCCACCCCAACCCTCGGCCCAGGAAGGGAAAGCTGCCTCCTTGGCCCACGGGGACTGCTGGGGGCCCCCCTCTTCCCATGGGGACCAGAAGTCCCCCTTTCCCCAAAGTGAACAGGGATCTTCCTCTTCCCCTGGGGACCAGAGGTCCTCTTTCCCCCAGATTGAACAGAAGTCACCCTTTCCCCAGAGGGGTAGTGGTCTTCCTCCCATGGTGACCAGAGGGCCTCTTTTCTCAAATTGAGCAGAGGTCCTCCTTTTCCCAGAGAAACTAGAGGTCTTCCTTTTTGCATGGTGACTAGAAGTCCTCCTTTTCCCAAATTGAGCAGAGGTCCTCCTTTTCCTAGAGTGACTAGGGGTCTTCCTCTTCCCATGGTGACCAGAGGTCCTCTTTCCCCCAGATTGAACAGAAGTCTTCTTTTTCCCAGTGTAACTAGAGGTTTTCTGCTTTCCATGGTGACCAGAGGTCCTCCTTTTCCCAAAGTGAGCAGAAGAGGTCCTCCTTTTCCAGAGTGACTAGAGCTCCTCCTCTTCCCAGGGGGACAAACATTTTCCTTTTCCCAGAGGGGGCAGAGGGTCTCCTCTTTCCAGGGTGACCAGAAGTCCTTCTTTTCCCAGATTGACCAGAGATCCTCTTTTTCTCAGGGGGCCCAGAGGTTCTCCCCTTCCCATGGTGGCCAGAAGTTCTCCCCTTCTCCAGACATCCCCTGTTTCCAAGACATGGCCTACATTGCAACCTTCTGTTGAGGAGGAATTCCCAAATGCCCTCCCATTCCCAGCACAACTAAGAAGCAGGACTGTATATCCCTATGAGTTTTTCCAGATTTCATTTTTGAAATGTCCTTCATGTTTTCTCAAATGCCCTACATGTCCTTCCCCGGGACTTTTCTGCTTTCTTGTCCAGGAGGAATATTCCAAAAATGACTTCCATTTGGAGCATGATGAAGAAGCATGCATTCACATTTATTGGAGTATTGCCATCCCTGAAAAGGGGGAAAAGTGGTTCTCTTTCTTCTTTTATTTTTTCCTGAAGGAGAAAGTCCCAAAAGGTTTGACTGTGTACGACTGCATCCACACTGGAGAGATAACCCAGTTTGGCACAGCTTTAACTGCCCTGCCTCAAGGCTATGGAATTCTGGAAGTTGGAGTTTGTTGTGGGGCCCAGAGCGGAGCTCTGCTCCGCTCTGGGCCCACAACAAACTCCAACTCCCAGAATTCCATAGCCTTGAGACAGGGCAGTTAAAGTTGTGCCAAACTGGGTTATCTCTCCAGTGTGGATGCAGCCAATTTCAACTTAACAGGCCAACAGTAGAGGTGTTTATTCAAAAGAATTGCACTAGAGGGAGTGGGATTTACTTGGTCACACCAGATTGTAACTGTAGTGGTGACTAAGCTGTAATTTAGTACTCATCGTAAAATTACTATAAGTACTAGAGTCCCTAGTGGATTCATTGTTGTTGTTAACTCCCCTTGAGTGGGCCCTGACTCATAGTGACCTGTGGATGAGATATCTTCAAGCCCTTCATCCTCCCTGCTCTGCTTAAGTCCACTAGATTCATGTCCATAACTTCCAACTGAGGTTCAATTTACTATTCAAGGTAAAAAATTACTACAAGTATTAGCGTGATTAGCATGCAAGAACAATACAGTTAGTAGGACAGTTGGCTTGTAATTTTTCCTTCTGCCTGTCTTTCGTGTTTTCTAACTTATTCTGATGCAAAGTACTCCTTCCTTAGTAATGATTGCTGCTACAATGTTACTACAAGTAGTAACAGATGAGTACTTTACTGATCTATGTTAGCTCTCTAGCAGCACCTCCTCTTCGTAGCAAGAATCTTCCCCCAGCGCTGTCAAACAGCACTGCATTGCTGTTTTCTCTCAAGCTCCATTGAGCATTGAGTCTTTTGAATGAAGATGCATAGGATTGCATTGCCCATCCTATGCACACACAGCCCCCAATATCCCCCTTTTTATAGCCCTCCTCCTGCATTTAATTATGATGCAAAACCTGCAGGCTAGCTTGACCTAAGGTAGCTTCTGGTTCAAGACAGTCAATAGTTTATTGTCAAAGAGAGAATGACCTGTGCACTGAAGAGTATGTTCAAAAAGGGTGCAGTCAAATGACTATGCTGTGGTCATTTGAATGAAGCTGGCACTTGGATGGGAGACCATTAGTGAATAACTGGTGCCCTAAGCTATATTTCAGAGGAGGCAACTGGGAAAACCACCTCTGAGTATTCCTTGCCTAAGAAAACCCTATGAAATTCATTCAATCACCATAAGTGGACCGGCCACTTGAAGGCATGTACATACACATAGAGGTAATCTAGCTTCTTCTGCCACATAGCCCTAGGCTGGGTGCCAGCGTTTATTTTTATATTGTGAAAACCAGCCGATGTGTTTGAATGCCACTTCAAACAAGACAAAAACACTTGTTATTTTATTGCTGCTTTCAGGAACAAACACAGCAAACCTGAATATGTCTTTTTAATAATCACTCTATTAAGTGCAGGGTGTTTTTTTTTTTAAATACATCTAGGAATGCCTGCATTTATGATTAAGGTTGTGGAGAAATTCTCTTGTGTGATTTATGAACATCTTAACTACTAGGCTGCAGTTTTAATTAATTTGAGAATTAAGGATTTATTAATTAACTTTTCGTGACTCTAGCAGAGTTGTTCCATAGGAAACAATTTGTTGTTGCAGGCATCTCAAAAGAATGCAAAGCCTAAATACACTTTGCCCCATGCTACCTTGGTGTGTAAAGAATTATTTATTTCAGTTCACATAATTTGGGTTCAACAGTTTTCTATTAAAATGTGGTTTGCTGGAGATTAAATTGTGCCTATACTCTCTGCATGCATTGCTGGTGGAAAACACTTCTTTGAGCCCTGTTAAGCCAGTTACCAGTGGAACAAGTCCTGTCAAATTTACCTGGATTTATTCAATCCTGTGTAAATTCATATAAGGTTTTAGACTTTTCATGTTAACCTTTAAAAGATTTTTGAGCATGGTCCCATTGAGAATTCTGGAAATGTGTTTTCCTGGCTTTATTTTCCTCTTTCTTTTAATCAGCCATATTCCCTTTTAAAATCTGCATCAAAATACATATTTTTTAAAAATACAATTGTAGGTCTGCTCTTCAGAAGAAATAGCACTGGCTTCACACTTTTCATCCAAGTATGAAAATTAAGGTGTATTGTAACATGTAATTTTTTTTTTTTGGGTAGATAAGAAATTTAAATACAGTCTTAAATGAGAACAATCTTTGTATATTGGCCTTAGAACCAGTCCACTAGTCCTTGTTTTTATGAGTAAAGCTGTGGAGAGAGGTGGATGAGATAACCTAACAACATTCCTTATTTTGTGCTTAACGCCTTGGTCTTAAATGCATTTACACCCATTGAAGCAACTGTAGATGCCTTCAAAAATAAAAGCATTAAGAATTTAATTTTTATTTTTCCGCATCATTTTTCTAGACTAAACACCAGCGTGCAGAGCTCAGTTATCTAGTTGATAGACCACGGCGGGTAAACAGGTAGGACCTCCTCATTTCTTAAGTGATGACCCTAATTTTGCACAACCTGAGATGTATTTCAGCAGGCATGAAGAGAATATGGAAATGTGTTTACTGCAGAAGTTGAATAATAGCTGAGGGATATAAAAATGAATTTGTTCAGACAGTACCATTAAGCAAAATAAATCGGCACTGAATGAACATCTTTGAATTATGGCTTTTGGTAAGGCACTCAGATTACCTGAAAAGAGAAAGGAATCTCATTTTGTGCTGGTCTGAAACGTGCCTCACATACTCATGAGCCCTTCTGCAAGAACCAGCAGATAATATTGACTTCTCTGTGCAAATTTAGCTCCCCAGTTTAAGCAAATTCATCCCAGTTGTTTAGAAGAATTGTGTTTAACACAGAGGAGTGTAATAAGGGCTGTAGTCTGTTCCGGTTGAGTTATTCATGTTAGAAAGTGCACATTCTGTTTGTGATGGAAATAGGTGCAGAACAGAAACAGTGTTGTGAGCAAGTCTGGCTGAGTGCAGCACCGTGTGCGGCCATGTGATGGCAGAAGAATGTTTTATGAGTTTCTCTATTCCTGGGTGTTCAAATATTAACCCCCCCTCTCTTTTTTTAAATGTTTCTAGTTCTGCATTCCAGGAAGCAGACATAGTAAGCTCTAAGGACAGTGGTCATGGAGACAGCGAGCAAGGAGACAGCGATCATGACGCCACTAATCGAGGTCAATCCTCTGGTAAGTCTGATAAGGGGAAATCTAAATATTTGATCTTTTAATAAGAGAGGCAGCAAGGGCAATTACAGATAGATAAATAAATAATAGACCAGAAGTAATGAGATACAGAGTGTTTATCCTCTTACGTGCATATACAACTGGATGGCTGAGAGTGATCTAGTTCACAGAGAGTCGTCGTTTTCTATTTATTTATTCAGATATAGATATAGATGACTTGTATTGGAAAGCTAGAGAGTTTTTCTGTGTCAAGCCTGCTTCTCCTTGCATATTTGAAGTACAGAGATGCTGTCAAGTTTGTATGGCTGGCAAAAAGGCCTACTGAAAAAAAAAAAAACAGTTGAGTTGAGAGCATTTTGCAACTGCTGCTGGAAAGCTGGTGAGCAATGATGCTCAAGAGTTGTGCCCCTAGAGACGGAAGGAGGGAGAGTCAGGAGTGAATGACAAGCTGGATTGTGAAAGCTTGGGAAGGGCGGGGTGAAGGATCTTTTTGAGTGTATTTTTGGTGAAGATAACAGATGTCTTTCATTGGGTATGAAGACTTGCATTGCCTTGTTTCTCGAGTATTGTACTTCTTATATGGAGAGTTAGCGTTTCCATACTAATAAGGGGACAATTTATAATGGTAGTTTTTTGGGGGTGGGGGTGGTAATAGTTAAAATATGTGTTTGATGATTTGACCTTTGTTTGCTAACAATGGGAAATAAGACTATTGTTAAAATTGCTTCTGCTACACCTGTTTAAGAGGACTGTTGACACCTTTTTGGTGTTTATTTGACTGTAACGCACCCTGCAGGTAAGCAGGTGTCAAAGCCAGTTGCTACTTAATTGTCATCAACAGAAGTCTTGGAATCCAGGATTAGCTGTAGTAACCCCTTCTCCAGCTCATGAAAGTTCCAGGGACAGGTTGTTTCTGTAAAAGTGCCTCCGAAATGGATGCTCTATGCTCTCCCCTTCTATTCTCTTTCCCTGAAAGCATCCTCTAAACTAGCCTAAAGCATCAAATTGAACATGCTCAGGATCACTGAGAGACAAGGTGGAGGCAACCTAAATATGTTGTTTTCTTTGCTGTGGGAAGCCGAGGCACGTTGCAGGGTGTGTGAGGGATGGAGGGAGCAGGAAGTCCATTCAAGGACTGCTTTATATGACTGCAAGTCATCAATATGCAGACCTAATGAGACTTGAGGAAAGCCAAGAGCCTCTGAGCTCCCATTGCTCTTTGCAGGGCACCGTGCTTAGTGAACACAGCATTTATTTTGTGCCTGGGAACCCGATGACAGACCAGCTCTTGCCAGAAGTTTGCATCACAAGACAGCACCACTTTATTTATTTATTTATTTCTGCCCTAAATTTGGTGTGTGATTGATTGTAGTCTCCCAAATGTGTGCTTTTGGCTCCCCCTCTACACCCACACACCACTCTCTTTTCAGTTCCTTTGCACCATTTCTAAGGCAGCAGTCAATACTCCGAAGGTTATAAAATCCTTTGCCTTATCTCCCTGACTGTCTCTCTCTCCCTCCTCCCCTTTCAACTTGCCTTTTCTCTGTCTGCACATTTTATTGCCGTACTCATCTCCATGAACATTTCAATCAGCTTATTCCCCCAGCATAATGAACCATAATAACAAAATAGGAGAGAAAGAATAAACATCTGTACGAGGGCTTGAAATGGAAAAGCAAAATGCAGGAATATAATCATTGTAGTACACATCAAGCAAAATGCCATTTTATTTTAGATGCTCCTACCAACGTTACTATATTTAGGGTTTTTGTGTGGGATTTTTATGGTTTATCTGAATTTATGTTATTGGTGATGTCCTCAGATCTGTTGTCTGTTCTTACATTGGACTAATTCATTGATGCATTTCATTTCACAGTATAGGACCTCATCTCAGTGACATTATTTTGTTTGACTCTAGTTATTTTCTGTTCCAGCAACAAGCTCAGAAAGCTAAAATGCTTGAATTTAAGCTAATTGGCATCCACTTACTTTATATCCATGGTCTAAGTATACCTGCTTGCCTATTACACTGAATTACAGGTTTCTGCAAATAAAAATGTGAGGGGCAAATTACATTTGACAATTGCATTTGACTCTAATGAGAATTAGCATTTTGAATTGGAACTTCAACTTAAATTAATACATGGGGTATCCACTTTTGAGAAATTACTGCTGGGCATTCAGGATAATCACTTTGCTTTATTTTTTTTTGGCTTTTTTTGCATAGCATGGAATCATGGTAAGTGCTGTAGGGTATCTAACCTAATATTTGTGATGTTGGGATATACACACACACACACACACACACACAGAGGTGATAATCTCCCTCTGGAAGGTGAGATATCTCACCCTGATTCTTGTTCCTGTTTCTTGTTTCTTATAGAAACAGTGGGAGCTAGTATTGTTTGATGTGAAATAGTTTATAACAATGTAGAAGATATTTAATGACATTATGACATTATGTCTACATATATACACAAACACATAAATGCACACTCTCTCTCTCTCTCTCAGGCAGTAGGCCCTTGGTATCTGCTTAGGGTTGTTTTTTATTATTATTATTAATCTTTATTTATATAGTGCTGTAAATTTACACAATGCTGTACATGCAAACGTTGTAAATTTACACAATGCTGTACATGCAAACGTTTTAATTAGACGGTTCCCTGCCCTCAGGCTTACAATCTAAAAAGACACAACACAAAAGAAGAAGGGAATGGTGAAGGGGAAGGGAATCAAGTCGAGCAGTTTTTCTCTCCTCTGAGGCCTGGACCAAGGCAGATGGACTGGAGGGAGGGCACGGGTTCTTAATACATAGTTAAAACGAGGCATCCTGGGGCAGACAAGGGCACACACCTGGGAATGCTTTCCTAAACAATGTAGTCTTTAACTCAATTTTGAAACTAGTTAGAGAAGTGATGAGATACGCACGTGGGAGAAGAAGGTTCCAGGAGTTCCATGAAACATAATGGCATAGTGAAATGGTGCCTCTTATATAAAATCACAAAATCAGAGTTTGCTTTTTGGAATTTCTGTCTTTTTGGAATATTCTCAAACTATGGATGGTTGAATCCGTGGATAAAAAAACCACGGATATGGAGGGCCACCTGTATGCTTAGACACATGAATGGAGCCCTGGTGGTGCAGTGGTTAAATGCCTGTACTGCAGCCACTCACGCACAAACCATAAGGTTATGAGTTCAATCCCAGCAAGGAGGCCAGGCTCGACTCAGGCTTGCATCCTTCTGAGGTCACTAAAATGAGTACCCAGATTGTTGGGGGCAATTAGCTTACAATTTGTAAACTGCTTAGGGAGTGCTTAAGTGCACTGATAAGCAGTATAAAAATATTTGCTATTGCTATGACTGCATATTTAAATATAAAATGTAAAGAATAACTGAACAATGCTGTACTCAGGTGAGATACTGTATGATGCTCACATCAGTTCTAATATATAAATAAATGAATTTAATTAAGTATTTCAGGTTCCCCCTTCATCAATAGTCTTAACAGAAAAAAAAAACCTAAATACTTTAAATAAGTATTTTTAAGTATACAGTATTTTTGTTTTCCCACTTGTTCATTTTCATATGTATATATATATGTACTATTATGTATCATTATTACAACTGTAGCAAATAGCCACCACACTTCTGTCTGGTTCCCCAATCTTCTTTTTAAAATAAGCCATTTTATTTATAGCAGCAAATTATTATTATTGTCCTTTAATGTTTCCTATCTCCTTCCTTTTGTGTTTTGTTTGTCTTACTCATTTTTTACTGATTAGTTTTGTGTGTCTGTGTAGAATTGCTTCCATAATTGGATTATATTAGTGTTCTGAAATTATTAAGAGAAGTCACCATTAAAAATAAAATCAAATTAAAGATCCAGTCCTATACTCTCATGTAGCTAGACCCATTGTATGTGGTAAGACTTCAAAATAGATGGAAACAGATTGTGCTATAACTTTCCAGCACTCCTAATGAAAATCTACTTCTTCATGGGATGAATGAAAAATATTTTTAAAAATACATTAAAATAGTCATTTAAATATCAATGCAAAACCAACAGCTATAGACAACAGCAATACAAGAATCTAAAAAATATAAGAGCAATAAGACCCTATTAAAAATGGGAAAACTGGGGTCTGTCCCAATTCCCCAAAGTCTACGAGTGAACTTCCCTTGGCATGGGATCAACTATCACGGTACCATCCTTTTAAAACCACTGTCCTTAATAACTAGTTGCTTCACTTCATTTGAGGAGACATGTGGAGAAGGCCTCAGAGAATGATCCTGATTCTGAATCAGTCTCTGAAATGTGGAGTCGAAGGCTTTCATGGTTGGCATCCATAGTTTTTTGTGGGGTTTTTAGGCTATGTGGCCATGTTCTATAATAGTTTCTTCCTGATGTTTTGCCATTAGATGTGGCTGGCATCTTCAGAGAATGCTTGCCTAAAAAAGGTTTGGGTATCTATAACCTGTGTGACCCTGGAAAGGGAGGAGTGATTTGCATGTGCATTGTTCTGTTGTTAATGGAAGGCCTCAGCGTGGGAGGATATGCAAAAGAGGATTAGTGTCTGCTTGATTAGTGATCATTATTGATGAGACTCGACAAATGCATATGAGAAATCGCCCAGGGTCAGGGGTTTCCCAGCAGACACTGATCACTAATTAAGTAGGCACTAATCCTCTTTTTCATATCCTCCCACCCTGAGGCCTGCCATTAACAACAAAACAATGCACATGCAAATCACTCCTCCCTTCTCAGGGTCACACAGGATATAGATATTCAACTCTTTTCCAGGCAAGCATTCTCTGAAGATACCAGCCACAGATGCTGGTGAAACATCAGGAAAAAAAAAAAAAAAAACTCTTCTAGAACATGGCCACATAACCTGAAAACCCCATAAAAGCCTATTCTTTCAGAAATGTTCCAGAAACTATTCCTTTCCCTTTTAAAAAGATGGAATACAATATAATATTTAATTACACACAATCTAGACTAATATCCAACACCCTGTTGTAATTTGTTGAAATACTGTGGGTTAGCCACTTATTTGGTTTAATCACAGCTCAGTTTAAAATAACTTAATTTACTGAATTATTAGGATTGGAGAAGAACTTTTGCTAAAAGGAAAAGAGAGGGAAAATAGACATTTAGAAAGAATGAAAGCAAAATCAGTAAATGATTTCTCAGGTGGAGAACAGGCAGCAATTTCAGTGAAGAAGTGAATTTAACATCCAAGATGGATGCTAAGATTGTGACTGTGATGAAAAGCCCCTTAGCTTTCAACAGACTGGGTTCTGTGAGAAAACCCCATTCTTTGCATACAACAACCTAATGGAGATAATTCCTTCTGAGGTTTGTTTGTGCCTGTGTGTGCACACACTCACTTGTTTTATCCATAGGAAGAAAAGCTCTTGGCTTCTCTTCTGAGACTTCCAACGTAGGTGCTAAGTAGTTCTCTCTGTGTTTGTTTGTGGTTTATGCTGTGTGATGTGAACACCTGCCTTTCAGAAATTGGCCCTAAGCCATTGCCTCATTTCATCTAAGTCTTCACAAATTAAGGAACTAAAGATGATGCTGGGTTGAAAATGCTACATTTCAGGGAAATGTACATGAAGGGAAAGGGGGAAGGGCTCTTTTTAAGCCAGTGCATACGTGCATTATAGGATAGTTTCTAGACTTAGATTACAGACTGCACTGATTGCTTTGCTTAAGAACACAAATACAAGTGGTAAACTGCCATATGAGTGGAACACTGAAGGGTACATCATTTTCTCATATATGATTTGGTGTTGTTATTTTTTGTTTATATCTGAGCATCTGTAAGGAAAGTGTTCTTAGCACATTAACTAAGCATTTTATAGATATTGTACTCTTTCTCTCTCTCTCTCTCTCTCTGTCAGATTCTGTTTCTTGCAAAAAATATTTTTAGAAACAGTTCTGAAAACTGTCAGTAGCTCTATAGTGACCTAGTGTGTTTCAGTTACAGTAGGAATTTTTTTACATTGCAGTTCCTGGGTAAAAAGGGGGAAATGAAAATACCAGAATTTTCAAAAGGGCAGAAAATATTTGTAACAATACAAATATGTAACGATATAGCTTAGACCTGCTTTAAATATCATTTTGTTTCTTATTGTCTTGGAAGAAATGAGGGCAACTAAGATGGTGAAGGGTCTGGAAACCTTGCCCTATGAAGAACGCCTTAGGGAGCTGGGGATGTTTAGCCTGGAGAAGAGAAGGTTAAGAGGTGATATGATAGCCCTGTTTAAATATTTGAAGGGATGTCATATTGAGGAGGGAGCAAGCTTGTTTTCTGC
This sequence comes from Urosaurus nigricauda, assembly GCA_034509955.1. NCBI lineage: Eukaryota > Metazoa > Chordata > Lepidosauria > Squamata > Phrynosomatidae > Urosaurus > Urosaurus nigricauda. The sequence continues at coordinate 164,724,464 of JAOEGL010000005.1, read as the reverse complement.
TGCTGCAGAGACTAGAACGCGGAACAATGGATGCAAACTGCAGGAAAAGAGATTCCACCTCAACATTAGGAGGAACTTCCTGACAGTAAGGGCTGTTCGACAGTGGAACACACTCCCTCGGAGTGTAGTGGAGTCTCCTTCCTTAGGGGTCTTTAAGCAGAGGCTGGATGGCCATCTGTCAGGGATGCTTTGACTTGGAGTTCCTGCATGGCAGGGGGTTGGACTGGATGGCCCTTGTGGTCTCTTCCAACTCTATGATTCTATGATTCTATGATTCTAAGTGTGAAATGTTTCAGATAGTTCTTTGATAGTATCCAACCATGAATTTGTTTTTGTTATTAGTAGCTATTCTTAACATTGTTCACAATGATAGAATCTTATAAAATGTTAATGTTTGGGATATTGCCTGGTGGGAGAAGGATGGATGGGAAGGACACACACAAAGATTGTTGAAAGCAATCATGAAGACCACCTTAACAAATGAAGGCATAAAAATGTTATTCATTGCAGGAAATGGGTATAGTTGGAAGATAAATCTGACAGACTTATTACTTACAATTGCAATTTTTAATTGGATAATTAGTGAATGATACTTTGAAGATTATTCAAAAGCTCTAGGGGCTTTGTATGCATAGGTTTTCTCTTCTTCTGCTTAATTTAATCAAGAAGTAATAAATCTCAAATATGCATCACATTGGAGCAAAATATGTGATTTCATGTAAGCCCTAATAATCCATAAAGGCTGAACGTTTTGATATTTAGAATTATTTAGTCCAGGGGTGGGTGCATTTAGGTGGGGCTTTATTTTCTAATCCTGGAACCTGCCAGGGCTACACAGACTGCCAAAGTTGTGTGAGGGCAGGAGTGAGTAGTGGAATAGACACTTCCACTTGAGCAAAAAGGTATTTATCTATTAAAAATTGGAAGAGGATCCCCATAGCAGCTTCCGGCAACTGAGATGACAGGAGGTACAGAAATAGCCTCAGGCAGCCACATGTAACCCCAGTCTACACTTTGCCTACCCCAGTTTAATCTTGCGGTATTGAAATACCCTTATCTTTTCGTATGATTGTAGCCAACATCCATGTTTTACTCCTGATGTCAGTTCTGGGGAGAGTCTTTTATTAAGATTGTCTCATAGCTTTGTTACTATTTGCAATTGATACTATTTGTTACAATTTTTATAATTATAACTAACATCACATTCATAATGTGGCTAATGATAGTAGATGTAGTGATAGTAGAGAAAGGCAAAATGGTGTATTTTTATGATCTATAAATATATAACATCACATATAAGATAATGCTATCATAATACATGAGGTAATATGGATTAATATTATGGAGCAACACCTTCTATTTGTTATTAGAACTCACTTTGTTCAGCCTCTGAAAAGCCATATATATGCCACATTCACTTTTAAAATCCTAGTTTGTTTGTTTTTAAGGTGTTAAATAAAAATTTCAAATTCTATTCAAGTTTTAATTTCCATCCACTATTAGAGATCAGAAAGAATAATATATCAATTAGCTGATATTATGAAAAAGTGAAGGGGCAAATATCTAGAATGGTGGGTCACAGGGCTAATAGTTTATGGAGGACTACAAAGTGATCCGCCATTTCCTCACAGTCCTTGTTGGCAGGGCCATTTTGCAGAGCCAGAAGGTTTGCCAAATAGTATACAAGCTTTGTTTTTAGTTGTAAATCAGCTGAACAGAAGATAGTGATAACAACAGCCAGTGACTGTGGATATCTTTTTAAACAATATTTAAACCCCCCCCCCCCCCAGATTAAAGACTTGCCACAGTGAGCAAAAGGAAGAAATGAGTTGATTTTCTTTTGATGTTCTTTGTATATGTGTGTTTTGGAGTGATGGGGTACAGTTGCTGCCTACGAGGTTTGAATGTATGGAATAGTATAGGAAGGACACTCTTAAATAGCCTTTGAAGACAAGTTGAGTACTGTATATTGATGGTTATAGTCAACCCTAAATATGTTTTTAGCATGCAAGCCTATAAATAAGTTCCTCGTGTTTTTGCATTAACCCACAAACAAGCAGATGAGAAGAATTTGCAGTGAATGACTTCTTATGGGGTATTTTCTGAACCCAACGAGAAATCCAGTGTGTTATAGGAAATTAAAATATCTTATCTCCTTATCAGTGTTTGTGTGTAAAAAATCATGGACCTGACACAATACTCAAACAGCCAGAGCCAAAAAAAAAAAAAAAATGCCTCATATTCACATGAATTAGGATGTTTGAGTAAGTGACAGTCCCTCCCCACCTTTTTTTTTTTTTTGGGAGGAGAAGTGTTTTCTAATGAACGCAGTTTGTACATCTTTTACAACAACTTTTGTCCAAATAACCTGCACAAATTTTTGGGGGCTGACACTTAGATTTTTGTGAATTTTGCAGCAAAATGTGCTTAGGGGTGACTAAAAGGTCTGATTTCCCTGGATTAGGGATAAATCAATAGACGTTGGTGATTAAAATAATTTATTTTGTTCCACTGATTTTTAAAGCAATTGAAAAGCAACGTGGTAGTCAACAGCAACAAATGAAAAGGGGAAAAAATCTTTTTCTGTTTTCCCAAACTGAGGACTCTTGTTAGACATTATAATAGTGAAAATCACTCCACTTGATATCCATTTGTAATCAAATATTAGTGAAATTGAAATCATTGGCACTTACTCCCAGGTAAAATGTGTGGGATCACAGTCTAAATCTTGTGGCAAGAGAGCTGTGAGATTTGCAGAAATTCAGAACCAATTAAATTCCCAGCCTCTGAGCCATACACAGTCTGTTTACTGAATCTATGCATCACCAGCTGTGCTTCTATTGCTTCAATTCTAGGCCATTATGACGCCATGAAGAAACACCTGTTAGAAGCCATTTGGTAAAATGTCACCATATTATAGACTGTTTAAAGCATAGTGAGTGCAGAACTAGAATTACAGTCTGCATATGTCCCTGTGTAATTTTGAAACCAGATTCCCCATTTCAGATTATTATATTGTAAGATATAGCAGAATCCTGATATCCAAAATCTACAGGCATGGCCAACAGTTGATATTAGGATAAACAGTTTCCATGATTACTTAGAATTTCTGCTTTCCAACTAAAAGATCTCTTCATTTGCCTTCTCTTTACTTCTGTGGAGGAAGCCTTTGACATTTGGACTTCACAGCTGGAAAAAAGAATGTGGCAGACAGAAACAGTTGCTCCGGGACAAATTGCTTCTCAGATTCTAGAAATGTTATACCACCATCTTTAAACAGTGCAGTCCTATACATGTCTTCCCAAAAGTAAATCCCCTTCAGGTCAGTGGTTAATGAGTATAGGACAGAATTGCACCTTTATTCTGTTTATTTTCCCCCTCACTGCCTTCCTGGAAATTTAATTTACATTCAAAGCACCTGTTGATGGAACTATATATATTTTTTTGTAATCCATGTTTTAGAGCTTTCCTTTCTATTTTAACAAAAACATATTGAGGTCCAAAACACACTGTAGAGATAACCTAGTCTGAGATTATTTTATCTGCCCTGGCTCAGTCGTAGGGAATTCTGGGAACTGTAGTTTTGTGAAACATTTAGCTTCATCTGTCAGAGAGCTCTGGTGCCATAACAAACTACAGTTCCCAGGATTCCCAAGCACTGAGCGAGGAAAGTGGTTTCAAACTGGATTATTTCTGCAGTGTTTTTGGACCTAAATCTGCAAGAGCTATATCTCCTTTCTTACATTCTTTCATTTGAAAGATGCTAAAATGGCATTCAGAATAACTGAACGCTTTGACTGAGATCCAGAGATGTACTTCAGTGTCAGAAGCCCACAGAAACAGGAGGTTTTTTTCATCATCACATAGTTTTCTGTGGCATCAAAATCCTATTAAAGATGCTCACCAAACCATCCCAAGCAGGTTTTGTAGAGTGTACTTAATGGTAAGGGTACAGGAGAAAAGAGAACATCAGTGGGTCTTGCAAAAGGAATGGATACCATGGAGGTCCTGGGCTCTATATGCCACTGAATTTAATGGGACATATTTCTGATAAGTCATATAGAAGATTGTTCTGTTTTATTTCTTTGATCCTACATTTCCACACTTGCTAGCAATAGCAATCCAACAGTGCAATTCTGTACATGTCTACTTAGGGCACATTGTTTTCAGTATCACTTTCTTCCCTGGTGAATGTGTAGCTTACAGCCTTAAAGTGCTTAACTGGAGCTGAATCATACCTTTAATTTGTAGTAGTGCATTTGTACATTTACATATATTGAATTACACTGTTATTTAATTTGTTTGGTTGACTGCAGTTGGCAGCAGAAATCAAAGGAGCCTGCAGTTTAAAACCTGATATGAACTTGTAAACAGCAGGTAATTTCAACTAAAAAAGCTAAATTGGGGAAGGGAAATTAAATGGGAGCTTTTTTCTTGGATAATTAAAAAAACAATTTTTCACTATAGGAGAAAAATACCCTTGTTTTATACTGTTCCTAGCATTTTGGCATCATTTTCAGAAACCAAATTTCATTCTTACTGAGGCTGTAATGAAACTTGGAATCTTTCTAGATAATATTATGACTTTTCTTCTTACATTTGATTCATTTATTCTGAAATATAAATGCTAATGTTGTGATATTAAAATATTTTCAACTGTAATATCTGTTGGAAAATTGACGAGGAAAATGTATAGACAAATAATACTGCTAATGTTGAAATCATTCCAGGATCCTTTTTTAAAAAATTAACTTGTGTTCTACCAGCAAAATTTGAGTTGGCAATTGATTTTGCTAACCATTTGTATGTCTTCCATGCCATTCTTCCCTAACTCTATAATCCCAGCTGCCATTCAGGTTTGCATTCTTCAACAGCTCACCGCTTAGTAATTTACTTCCAGACTTGTGCATGCCAATTATCAGTAGAAGGTTACAGTCAAAGCCAGATTTTGTATTGCACATAGCTTAATTTAAAATAAAAATTGTCATTATAACATGAGATTAATCTGAGGCAAATCCCGTTGTATGTTTCCAGTTCTCAAGCACTTGGTAACTTTGTAGAATTTCTTATCTCCAGAAAATTTGCTCAAGCATTGCTTCTATTTGTATGCATCAATTCAAAATTGAAAACCATAGCAGAATTTTAAACATTAATCTTTGCTTCAGGGATATAGCTAATGATGTATTTTGTAGTTTTGGTTGCATACCCTTTTAGCAAAAATGCAGGCATTTCTCCCCAGAAAATGTATCCATCTGCCATTTTCAAATTCTAACAAAGAAGAGCTACATAATTTAAAGGACCTATGGCAAATATTTCCTAATGCTTACAGTTAGTGGTATGACAGCTGAGTGGCAATACGTCCATAATGCATTGCCAGTTATTCTTAGGCTTGGCCCATGGTTTTGTGAATCTACAAACTATAGTTTATGGTAGCTTTTTTCAAATTCCTTTACGCTGGAGGAATGCTTGAAATACTTTTCAGGTTTCAGGAAACCCTTCCATAAAAATTATTATATCTAAAGCTAACAAAAGAGGGTTTTTTTTTTTTTTTGGCTTTTGTTTTGTAATCATGATCTCTTGTGCAAATCTTGGTGTCCTTTCATGGAACCCTAGGACTCTAGGGATCTCTGGTTAGAAACCCTGGTCTGTGGTGAAGAACAACTGATGGTGGCTTGGTCATGTGGATTGTTGATTCTGAAAATTATCTTTAATGTTAAAGTGCTATGGTGTTTGGGGCTCATATGGTGGGCATATGTGTGAAGGTAATATGAAAGTCAGAGAGCTAGTGGAGTAATGGTTTGAGCATTGGACTACAACTCTGGAGATCAGGATTTGATTTCCTGCTCTGCCGTGGAAACCCAGTGGGTGACACTCATAATAGGTTTGTCTTAGGGTTGCCATAAGTCAGAAACAACTTGAAGACACACAACAATAACAACAATTTGAAGTCACTGTTTTAAAGATAGATTAACATAGTCTTCATCTATTAAATTTTATATTCGCCTCTAAACATTTCATTTAATCCCCTCGCCACAGTAAAGCTATCAGAAACAGCTTTCTTTTACTGAACTCTTACTTTATTCTTCTTAACATCACTTTGAGTAAACACTGGTCATTTCGTTCTTCTCTAAAGACTTCAGACATTGCTGCTGCTTCAAGTAACCTGGCACAGTGGTTTAAGTATTCAGTCAGACTATTGAAATGCCAATCGGAAGATAGTCAATGGAGGTCTTGCTTGTCATTTGAAAACTTAATAGCTTTAAAGGATTTGTAAGCAAACTGTTTCATATTGGCAAGAGCCTGTGCTTGCTGGTATAGAGTAAACATTAATACATTTGTCAATAGTATCTGGATCTGTGTCATGTTGGACTTGAGCTATCCCCAGTGTCACTAATTACAGTTATTTCACCATAGGCTTTTCTACAGCTCCAAATGTGGGTTAGGAGGTTGCTAGAGTGGCAGAAATTAACTTGAAAGAAATAGCAATGAGAATTGGCTCTTTTAGGGAATAATCCTTGCTCCAAATACTTGATTTGTAGCCTGTGTGTATATGGACATTTCCAGGGACATTCTCCATTTCCCTCCTTGCTAGTAAAATCTAGGTGAAGAAGAGGACTTAATTAGAGACAATATTTTCACAATCAGATCTTTTTTCAGCATTGTGTCTCCCCTTTCTTGTCATAGTAACCCCTTGGTAACTATGACTGGGCATCAGCCTGACTGCAGCACTTCTTTCAGTGATGTGTTTCTTGATGGCTTGGAGGAGGTTCACGAGAACATTTTTAATAATAACAATCTCATTTATCATTATTTTTGCTTTGCTAGCTGTGGAGATCTCTAGCACTTCCTTTCTTTTTTAATGCTGATGCTGCCACTTTTCTTTTCTTCTTTTCTTTTTGGAAGACTAAATGATCACATTTCTTTATTGGTAGAATGGTGATTGGAACAAAAAAGTATTTTTGACTACCATGCTCATATAAATCTATCAGCAGCTAGTGATGATGCTGAAGATTATATCTACAGTTTTCTCTCTTTCCTGCTTGCAGGCATGGATCTCTTCTCTAATTGCACGGAGGAATGTAAAGCTTTGGGCCACTCGGATCGGTGCTGGATGCCCTCTTTTGTCCCTTCTGATGGACGCCAGGCTGCAGATTACCGCAGCAATCTTCATGTACCTGGTATGGACTCTGTTCCAGACACTGAAGTGTTTGAAACACCAGAAGCCCAGCCAGGGGCAGAGAGGTCCTTCTCCACCTTTGGCAAAGAGAAGGCCCTTCACAGCACTCTGGAGAGGAAGGAACTGGATGGACTGCTGTCTAATACACGAGCGCCTTACAAACCACCATATTTGAGTAAGTACTGTTCCAAAGGCTGCTAGAGATTATTCCATTTATGGGAATCAAACTCCATTCCCCAGTGTGCTTGCTAGGAGTAGAGAAGTATACCAGAGGCAATAGGGGGAAAACCCTGAATCCCTTTGGATTGAGAATCACTGAAGAGAGCAATGTTGAATTAAAAAAAAAAAAAAAAAAAACATCTGTGGCATTTAAAATTTATCACTTCTAGGACCTTGTTGAAGATGGATCAGTAAAAACAAAATGCCTATGCTGATTTTTTCCTGGAACTGATGCCTTAGTGATTTTTCTTTCAAGTAAATATTTAGCAAGACAAGTATTTCTTCATATTTGTAGCTATCTGTGGTGCCTCTTGATTGAAACTTCTTGCTGCACCAAACTGTTTTGTACCATGGATGGTTTGTTCCCATTGAGCAAGGCCTGGAGATCATCCTATGTGAGTCATATTTTCCTGCTGTTCGCTCTACCTTTTATTTCCTTGGACTTGAATATTCTATTTTGATGATTCTTGATAGTCATCAGTATGATGGTGTTTGTATGTGACAAAGAAGAGAAGCTTGGGGAAGTTATTTCATTATTCATTTCAGATACTTTGCTAGGTGGAGTCTATTGAAGTCACTCTTTGGCCCAAGATGCTATATCATTATCTTTACAAGCACATTATATTTTATTATGAGATCGTAAAAAGTCTTCCTTTGATTACAAGTCTGTATGATGATTCTTATAGTCTATGTGACTGGGTCTTTGGAGAGCAGCATAGTGTTAGAAAAACCTATGCCCTGATTTAGTAAGTTGCAGTGGCTTCAAAAAGAGATTCTTTTGAAATCAAAATGATAACAGTGGTTATGTCAATTTTCAAATACATATTCACATGTTTCAGACTTCATTTTGGTGAGTTTGTTTTCAAAGGACACATGCCCCTCACCATTTCAGTTTTTTCTCATGGATATAGCCCACTGTAAAATGGTAGTTCTGTCTTTTAGTCTGATTTAGTATATTTCAACTTTAAGACTGAAGTTGAGCAGAGCAGAAGTTTCTAATTTCAGCATTGTGATTTATTTATTTAGTTGAAACACATAACTTTTTCTGAAACAGCCAGGTTGCCTTTGAATTTAATGATCTAGAGGAGAAAGCTTCATGTTCAGCTCATGAGTCATCCCAAGTTCTTCCTAGACTGTGATACTACTTTTTAAGTCAAATGTTCTTCTAACAACCTAAATTCAAATATTTCCATTCAGTTGCATTGTATGTCTCCTTGGCCTGGCACCTAGGCTTGTTCATTTTCTAAAACAAGTGATAGTTCACTCAAGTAGCCAAAGAGGTATCTTTACAAGGACAAACTGATATCTGAATGTATATAAAAATAGTTTGTAATTAGAATCCATCACTTTCTTATGGCTTAGTATTTTTGATATGGAGTACACTATCAGCCAGCTTTCTTCTAGTTTATTTTCTTGCAAGCTGTGTTGTGGCCTTTGAAGCATTTTTAGTATTTGATATATATTTCAGGTGTGAGTTGGGGCAGGGAAGGGGTAAGCTTGTTTTGTGATAATGGGATTACATTCAATCCTATGCTCTGCTAAAGCTATATCTAATCTTTTATTACATAGCTGGTTTTGTTATATTTACTTGCAATTATTGCTTTCTTTAATAGAATATCGGGTTTTGAAATGCATATAAAGTAGGGGTTATTTAAAAAAATAGAAGAGAAAGCAGTTGAAGTATTTTGTAGAGCTGTGAAAATATTTCACAATGAATAATGTATTCATTGAATGCAACAAGTGAAGAAACCGTTCTCAGTTCAATTCTAAGTATAGAGGCAGAGTGGTAACCATGGCAGAGCTAGCAGCTGAGTAATAGTGACCACAACATAATTAAGTTTACTGTTCTCTTGGGGCAGATTGCACACAAAAAACCCGATTAAAGAAACATTGAAATCTACAAAAGGAATTAAGCAAACACATAATTGAGAAAATGGTAAAAGAGTGAAATCTGCAGTTAAAGCATTAATCAAACCAATGCTGGGTTCATGGAGCTGTGTACTCGAGTTAGAAACATTTTTTTTTAAAAAAATCACATTTTGTTTTGTTTTTAATTTATGAAAGAATGAGCAACATGTTTGGTCTATTGGTCAGAACAAATATTTAATTACTTAGGAGAGGTGTAACTATAGATTCCCAACTCATTTAAATAAAATGCTAGAGATGGAGTGGGCTATATCTAGAACTTGCCTTAACTCCCTCTCCACCATGTTTGCTTTCAATCTTTTGGTCCAGTTTATTCCAAAATAAGTCAGCTCCTTTTGAGTTTAATAGAGAGATAAGTCTCAGAAACAGTGTTCAAAGCAATGGAAAGGAACATTGAAAAAGCTACAGTGCATGAGCACATGCCATGTGTAACCACATACTAAATTGGTAATCAAGAAAGAAGCATGGGTTGGTAGATGGGGAAAAAAGAAGCAGAGATTGGAAGTTACTTTTTAAAAAAGAATTGTTGCTCTTACTTGCTGTGGCTTAATTTTTTTTAATTCAATTGAAAACAGTACAAAAATAGCCTCCTCTCCTCCTCCTCCTCCTCCTCCTTCTTTAAAAAAACAACTCCAAACCATCAAAATGGCCATGAAGTAATTTATGCCTTCCCTATAATGTGTAAGTGCTTCTCAGTATGTAGAAAAGGAGAAAAGATAATGTAAAAGTAATGATGCTATTTTAAAAGAATGTTGTTGCCTTGTCAGTCCAAAAGTGAGGTATACATAGAATCATAGAATCATAGAATCATTGAGTTGGAAGAGACCACAAGGGCCATCCAGTCCAACCCCCTGCCATGCAGGAACTCCAAATCAAACCATCCCCGACAGATGGCCATCCAGCCTCTGCTTAAAGACCTCCAAGGAAGGAGACTCCACTACGCTCCGAGGGAGTGTGTTCCACTGTCGAACAGCCCTTACTGTCAGGAAGTTCTTCCTAATGTTGAGGTGGAATCTCTTTTCCTGCAATTTATATCCATTGTTCCACGTTCTAATCTCTGCAGCAGCAGAAAACAAGCTTGCTCCCTCCTCAATATGACATCCCTTCAAATATTTAAACAAGGCTATCATATCACCTCTTAACCTTCTCTTCTCCAGGCTAAACATCCCCAGTTCCCTAAGGCGTTCTTCATAGGGCATGGTTTCCAGACCCTTCACCATCTTAGTTGCCCTCCTTTGGACCCGCTCCAGTTTCTCCACATCCTTTTTGAATTGTGGTGCCCAGAACTGGACACAGTATTCGAGGTGGGGCCTGACCAAAGCAGAATAGAGTAGCACCATTACTTCCCTTGACCTAGACACTATACTTCTATTGATGCAGCCTAAAATTGCATTGGCCTTTTTAGCTGCTGCATCGCACTGTTGACTCAGATAGTTTCTTCTAGTAATACATTACTTCCAAAGTCTGGGAAGAAGGTAATTTAGGCTGCGTGTGAGTGCCCTGCCCTTGCCAATAGTTGCTGGTTTAATACCTTCATGTCAGCCACAAAATGCATGTATAACAACATGTATTCCACATGGCAAGACTGCAAATACATAATAGATGAATAGCTTTACAAAGTAAGTAGAAAACATAAAGTGAATTATTGTTAATTGAATAAAGTATTGTGTAATGTATTTGTAATACAACTTTTATGTCAGTATCATAAAAATGAATATCTTGACCACCACTGATCATTATTTGAAAGGTAGAGAAAATGTGTAGAATTGATCTGGCTTATGGATCAGTTAACAAGTTTAAGTACTTCCTGAAGGAGTTGATAGGACAGATATCTACATTTTATAACTTCTTATCAGGTGACAATGAAGAGGCTGTACTTGAGGAAGAGAAGTCAAGTGACAAAGTGCTGGAACAAATCAACACATTAAATAAAAATAAGTTGCTTACACCAGATGGTATTCATCCAACAGATGAAATAATTTTCATCTGAAATGTTGACTTGGTTTCCAAAAATCCCAATCTAAGGGCACAGTGTCCCATGCTCTAGATAAAAATAAATTTAGGAAAAAAAGTTTCATTTTACAATACTTTAAAATCTTATAACCATAACAAATACTATTAGTTTAGAAAATTAATGTTAAAACACAAGAGAATGCACAAGAGCTGGAACTGTTAAAACACCAGAGAGACAAGAACAAAATGTCTTCTTTCTAATCATATAATAATAATAATAATAATATTTATTTCTATTCCGCCCCTCTGAACAAGCAATCGGGGCGGAGTACAGCAGAGGTTAAAACAATATCAAGTTAAAATACCCCTTCCTTACCCTTACCACCCTCCCTTAAAAAAGAATTAAATCACAATGGAGTTAAAAAACATAATAAATTAAAACAGCAATACACAATAGTAGGGAGTGGACCCAGCTTAGGTTGTATGGAGAAAAATGCAGGAAAAGATTTAAAAAGCCCTTAAAACCTAGGTATGGAGCTGGGGATATTCACATTCTCTGGAAAGGCTTGCCGGAAGAGATGCGTCTTTAGGGCTCTTTTAAAGCCTTCTAAAGATGTAATGAGACGCATCTCGTCCGGCAGGTCATTCCACAACTTGGGGGCGACAGCCGAAAAAGCCCTCTGGGAGGTCTGTACCAGCTTGGTCTTCATGGGTTGAAGCAGGTTCCTCTATCATATTAATCAAGGCAAAATATGAGAAGAAGAGCTATGTATCTTCACTGATATGAATGATAGATTCTGTCTTCACAGAGGATGTTCTGGAGAAAGGAAAGCTAATAATGAACACATGTTTCACAACAGTGAATAAATCGCCACTGTGTTTGTGGGCAGGAGTGGAGCAAGAATGTAAAAAAGTAGTGATAGGATAAATGGGAAGAGAGTAGTCCCTAGAAAAAATTACACATTAGCTGAGATCCCATATGGTATAGTATAGCTGTCACGTCCAGAGAAGGGTGACCAGAATGATGAAAGGTTTGGAAACCATTCCCTATGAGGAGTGGCTTGAGGAACTGGGTATGTTTAGCTTGTGAAAAAGACATTTAAAAGGTGACATGAAACCCATGTTTAAGAATATGAAATATCACCATATCAAAGATGGAGCAAACTTGTTTTTTGCTGCTCCAGAGTCTAGGACACAGAACAATGATTTCAAAATACAGGAAAAGAAATTCCATTTAAGCATTGGGAAGAACTTCCAGATGGTAAGAGCTGTCCAATAGTTGAATATGCTGCCTCAGAGTGTGGTAGATCTCTTTCTCTGGAGGTTTTTAAACAGAGGTTGGATGGGCATCTGTCAGGAATGCTTTGACTGTGTGCATGGCAGGCGGTTGGACTGGATGGCTGGAGGTCTCTTCCAACTCTATGATTCTGTGATTCTATAGCATCTTCTTTAGGGTGTTCCTGTTCCCAGTCCTAGGATTAGCCTTTGTTCTATGATAGCTATTCTTCCATTGCTAATCTGTGGCTGGTGAAGAGCAGGGAAATCAGAGATATGTTTGGTTGTGTCTCTATAGCCAAATGCACACTGAAGACATGGGGCCCGAATAGACAGGCCCAAATAAAGTTGCTTTGGGTCACTTTGGGGGTATGTTGTTTAAATGATGCATACATCCTAAGAGTCTGAAAGCCATGCCAAAGCCATGCTCCAGTCCTAAGGACTGGAGCACAGCTTTGGCACAGCTTATGGCCTCTTAAAATGTGAGTGTCATTTAAACAGTTTACCTCCAAAGTGACCTGAAGCAGCTTTATTTTAGCCTGTCTGTTCGGGCCCGTATTCCACTAAAATTTGCTGGCATCTTGAAGAGATCTCAGCAGAGGATGGCTATAGGGGTTAAGGGAACATGGCCGGATGCTTCTGTGATCCGCTTTGCTCTCTACTAGCAATGGATTGGTGGTGGTGGTGGGATCTTTTGCACTACATTTAGATGTAGAAAGAGAAAAAAAATGTACAAATATAAAATGGCCTCCATGTTGTTGTGCATCTTCAGGTTTTTCCCAACCTATGGTGACCCTAAGGTGACTCTATGATGGGTCAAGATCTCTAAGACGAACCTATCTTGGCAAGACAGGCAGAAAGGGTTTGTCCTTGCCTTACTCTGAGTCTGAGAGAGTGTGACTTGTCCAAACAACGGATTTCCATCTTTGACTGGGTATTCTGACTCTGGTCTCTAGAGTCATAATTCAGTTCTCAAACCATTGCACCACATTGCTTCCATATATCACTAACGGGATGTTGGCCAATGTGTATCAGATTTTTAATTTTAGCTTGAAGAGTTCTAGATAATAGAGATACGTAGTGTTTTGAAAGTAGATGGATGTGGTTCTTTAAAGTAGAAATGTGATCTTCTGTTACAGTTCTTCAGCTAACTATCATCAAAGAACCGTAAGCGGGTTCTAAGAATTTTGGACCATAAGACCTATAATCCAAGAGTGGTCAATCACACTAGATTTTACTTTATAGCAAAGTTACAGAACTAATTCAGTCATAAATCATTGCAAATCCCTGGAACTAGATACATCAATTCATTGCTGTTTAAGGGAAAAGCATGACTGGTTTCCTTAAAATGCTATGCTAGCCTTTGGTGACCAAATCATTCCTGATATTTTATTAGACTCAAGTTTATAGAATTTTATTAGACTCAAGTTGGCATGCATTTTTAATGTCTAGGTGAAGAGTGGCTACCATCTTTTATATATGACCCAGCTTACATGCATTCATCCCAGATAAAATTCAATCATACATTGAACAACCTTTTACATTTCAGCTGATGAGTTATGAAAGGTTACTAATTGCTACCCACATTCAGTGAGCCACCAATATATTGGGTCTTCTCAGGTCCATAGCTGCCCCAAAGCTGTTTTTCACACCTTAAAAAGCCAAACTTGATTTTTTTAAAAAATCAATAATGAAGGTTAGGAAACCCTTAGGAGTACCATTTAGTGCAATGCAAGAGACTGCAGTTGAAAGTGAAATAGAAGAAAATCATTTAGCGTTTGTGTTAGTGCTGTAGGAGCTTTCAGATCTTCTATGTCAGAGGTGGGGAAAGTGTATCCTCTAGGCTGCATGTGCCCACAGCTTCATTCTGAAGTCCCCAAAGCCCCTAATGCATCATAAATGAAACCAGTCATCACCACAAAACTTCTGTGGCAAACTGAAGCTATAGATTATAGAACTATTGCAGTCTGTTCCTTGCTCTACCCTCTTTCCTTTTAATGGTAATACCTGCTGGAGGAAAATGGGGGTTTAAAAGCTTCCAGAGAGAAGCAGGGGATTAGAATTATATAACTCCAGGGCTATAGAAAATTTTTCTCTCTCCTCTCCTTTAATAGCAGTGTGCCAGCACTGGTGGGAATAAACAAAAGCTGCCAACTCACTGCTCCTAAAGCTGTTTCTGCAATGTACTCAAAATGAAACCAATTCCAACAAGCTCAAAGCCAAACTAACTCTGTCCCAAGACAAAGTTGTGTCACACTGAAAAATTAAAGCAGTTTGACACCACTCTAACTTCCAAGACTCAATGGTCCAGAATTCTGGAATTTGTAGTTTGGGATTACAAATCCCAGAAATCCATAGCATTGAGTCATGTCAGTAGTGTGTGAAACTGCTTTATTTGTGCAGGTGTGGCAGCACTTAAGAGAGACTGAGATCTAATCTTCACTGCAGAAATAATGTTATTTGACACCACTTTAACTAGCATGGCCCAATCCTATGGAAATCTGGGAACTGTAGTTTTGTGAGATATTTAGACTTCTCTATCATAGAGCTTTGGTGTCACAACAAACTACAAACCCCAGAATTCCACAGGATGGAGCCATGACAGTTAAATCAGTGTCAAATTGTATTATTTTTGCACTATAGATTAGATATGAAAAACTGACTTTGACTCCCTGGTTTTCTGTGCTCTGCAAACATCTGTGCAGAAGCCTCTGCAAACCTCTTTCATGTTTCTTTACCGTCCAAGTACTCTGGCTCTGTACTTTGTGGGAGTAGCCAGCACACTGTGCAACCCTATCTGCGAAAACCTTAGTCTCCCCCCCCCCCCCCATTTCAAGAACCAGATTCTGGTTCCATTTTTTATGAAAAGATTCAGCAAGCTGTGCAGAGATCTCTGCAGAAGACCTCTGCCAGCTTCCCACTCCCTTCTCTTCCCACATTACAAAAGAACTAGCCCCACACTCCACACCCTTTCCAAACTGGTACTTTAAAAAGTAATTTAAAAAGTGTTGGACTACAACTTGGAGACCACGGTCTGTTCCCAGCTAGGCTATGAAATCCACTGGTGGTCTTGGGCAAGTCACATGTTCTCAGCCTCAAGGGAAGGCAATGGCAAACCTCCTCTGAATGGGTCTTGCTAGGAAAACCTCATGATAGCTTCATCTCAGGGTTGCCATTAAGTCAGAAACTACTTGAAGGCCCCAACAACACAGAAGCGATGAAGTTCTAGTAAATAACATTTTCTCCATTTCTTCTGCTTCAGTGAACAACATATCAGCAACAAAATCTTTTCTATTGCATTGTCTGTCCCTTTCCATGTTTCTCCTCTTCTACTGGTCCACTGTGCCACAAATGGAGAGCAGTGGCATCATTATGGGGGTGGGGGGTGGGGGGGGTGGGGACTGCACCAGGTGACACCCTAAGAGTGGTGACACCACCGCTTCTCAAACACTTATCTTTTAACAGAAACGGGCTGTGGCATTCATATGATTTCCTTTAAAATGCTTTAAGAGATGCTGGGAGTAGGGTGAAGCTCAGTGGGGAGAGAGGCCCTGGATTTATTAAAAAAATAAAATTTCAAATTTCAAGATTTTATTTTTTCCTAAAAAAATAAAATTTTAATGTTAATTTTTTAAAAAAAATATCTTTAAATTTTCTTTGGAAACATCACATTTTAACCAAATCACTAAATATATGTAAATACATTTAGTTGTAATTCGAAGGTATAATTTTAGTTTTGCTAGTTGTTTATGTCACAACTATTAGCATTATATTCATTGGCATATGGGAATTACGATTTATGACTATGTATTCTGCATGGTGTGAAATGGGAGAAAATGAATGGGGTGGGGGTGACACCATGAGTTACTGCACTGAATGACACCAACCCTGGGACGTCACTGGTGGAGAGGAAATACCCACTCACACTAATGCTGAAGAAGGAGGTGGAGGTAGTTATTTCCTGTTTTGAGTTTTTAACATTCAGAATAAAAATAAAAAGTGGGGGATGTGGGACCAGTGGAGGGGTTCTTAACAGGGGTGGAAGCCTGTGCAACCCCACAGACATTGACAGTTATCCATCACTATTGTATATGCTAGCTAGGCCCCAATGACTACGACAGAATATTATTCACACATTTAGTTATGTTATTCACATTTGATAACTGAAACTTGTAATTTATTTACCGTAGTAGCTTATTTTAATGGGAAATAACATGTATAGAGATACAACATGAACTGGTACTCTTAGACCAAAACATCTGCTACCACTAAAGCACAGTTAATATATTTATGTTTGCTAGTGCCTGTACCAGGCAGAAAATTAACAAAAGTATCTATAACTAGTCTAATTAAAATGATAATTTAAAAAAATCCTTTAAGGCTGAAGTCCTATAACCCGTATTCATTATGACTTACTTATGAATAGTCATGTTAGTGATTTGCACTGTGAGGTTACAGTGTTATATGCACACACCTTAAATTAAGCTTTATTGAATTAACTACATAGTATAATATGTAATTTTAATGTAGCACTTTCTTGACAATCAGTATTTTTAATAAGTGAATTCTATTAAAATAGTTTTTTCCCTTTTGAAAAAGTGGGTAGTAATGCAATCTCATATGAATCATTTTAATCAATTTTTAGGAAGTTTGAAATGATTCTCTATCTCATGTTCCCCTCTTCTACTTGTCTTAAGGATCTGTTGCAGTTACTTGCTCTTAGGGGATTAAAACCAAAGGAATGTTTCATGATGTAATAGAAAAAAGAGATGTGTTATAAGGACAGATATAGAAGATGTATTGATATATCATATTTTATTTCTTGGAATGAACTTGCTAATTTTTATTTATAGGGAGAGTATTCGACATGAAACTGGAAAATGCTCTAAATATTCAAAGAAATAGTGGTGAAATAGTTAATTATAGAAAAATGCTGACAATCTGAGCATAGTGTTCTGTTTTTAATTACAAATCAGTAATATTCTGATAAATTTCTGAATCATGCTTTAATAATAAAATAAAAAGAACAAGCAGGAAAAAAACCTAGGAAAAATATATTCCCACCTTTCTAATTTTAGCCATGCGATTTACAAAATAGCTGTTACACACAGTAATTGCCTGCATTTCTTTGTGTGGTAAAGACAGTGGAGAAAGCTTGGCAGTATGCCTCCATAATATATAAAAAGGAGACAGATGATTCAGTGCCATTGATTTACATTTGCACACTACCTTTCATCCAGAATCACTAGAAACCTCTTAACAAAACTAAGAATAGGTAACATTAGCTCATTATTTTATGGACGTCACTTCTGTAAAGAAATGCTGTACATTGCTAACAGCCCAGGGCTGGATTTTGTTCATAGAGAAGCTGACAATTAGCAGCTTGGCTTCACTTGTGTAAGTTTTATGAGAGTAATTTTATAGTATTATGGAATTTCACAGGTCAATTTGTAGGATTTCTATTTCTATAATTTCTTAACTGAAAGACAGCAGTGTAATCTCATCAATTTAGGATATGAAATGTAAAATCTAAATCATGGAACATGAGTGGGAATAGTATGGTCCCCCAGCTGTGGTTGAACAGTTCCCACACTCCATTTTCTTCTATCTAGTGCTTCTCAGATTTACCATTCAATTACATCTGGAGTATCATAGAAGCATTAGAAAAATATAATTTATTAGAATTCATGCAGCAGAGATCTTCAGCATACAGAACACGCAAAAGAACTGTTAGAAAATTATGAGAAGCCTGCCATTATGGGCAGGCAGCACAAAATAAGTATATGCTAGCTTTGTTGATTCTATCACCACCCCACATAACCAACTTTGAAATTTTTATTGGAGATGAAAACGCCTCCTGGTAGATGGAACTTCATCCATCCTAAAGCAGATAGATAATAGAGCTTTACATTATGCTTTAAAAAAAGGAAAAAAAAGAAAATCTATATTTTGGAGATAAAATTTCCTTGTAAATATGTTTCTTTTTGACAGTTTTTTTCTGAGTAGCCTACTGCAACTTGTTTATATTTTTGCTTCTACTCTGATACTACTATCTCAAGGTCCCTGGTTCCAAAACATCCATCTTGACTTAAGAAGACTTTCTTTCAAGTGCCTTCATTCATCACAAGAAGGAACCATATGAAGAGCAGCAAATTAAACCAGAAGTCTGAGAAGCCTTTGCCTCCTTCCACATCAGCTGCTTAGACACAAGCTTGTGCCAGGAAAAGTGAATGATAACTATTATATAAATGATTTCTGCTGTGTTTTTTTGTAGAAATTTGTAGTGCTCACAATGAATATTATTCATTGTTATTCCCTTGTTTTTTGAAGTTGGATTTCATTAGAAAATAATAACAACAATTGTGTAAACTCTATTATATAAATACCATAGTTCAGGGCTAGAACACAGGTTTTCACAGTTGTATACACAATCAAAGCACTCCTGCAAGATGCCCATCCAACCTGTTTGAAACCCTCCAAAGGAGAGTCAACCATCTTTTCAGACAGTCTATTCCACTGCCAAATAGTTCTTACAACAGAGAGGTTCTTTCTGATATTTAGATAAAAGCTCTTTACATGTAATTTGAATCCACTGTTTTTTTTTCCTCTGATCTCTGGAGTAACAGAAAATAAGCTTACTTGATTTTCTATGTAACATTTCTTCACTCCCCAATCTGAGGTTCTAGTTTAAATATTTGGCATTCTCCATTTTAAGAAGGATCAGGTAGCAGGCAATGTGAAAGACAAGTGTCTGAGACCCTGGAAACCTCTTGCCACTCAGAAAAGATAATGTTGGATTAGACGGACACAAAACTTGAGCTAATATAGAGCTGTCTGAAATGTTCATGAACTCAGAAATATTCAAGGCTATTGTTATATCATCATGTAATGGATGATACACCATTGTGTGACTGGTCATTGGATAGAAAAACAGAAAAAAATGGAAGGAATAAGGAATGAAAGAGATGTCCTCAGACTGTATCAGGGCAAATGAAAATATTTATTGGTAAAATAAAAATTATAAATGGAAATAGCATTAATTTTACCATGAATATGTTATATCCACATGCATGTACCTCTCACAACATCAAAATAATGTATATAAGTATCAAAAGTGATGAGGAATGAATGAAGCTTATGTGACAAACTGATAGATCAATTTTTAATAAGTATCAACACAGTACTAAATTTTGTAATGAAGATCATGGAAAAAGTAATGACTAAATTTCAAGTGCTGATCTGTAACAAAATTGTTGGGATTATTATCCATTTTAGCCTGCATTCATCTTCCACGTCCTTACTGTTTTTACCTTAATTCTGATCCACATTAAATCTTCATCCACACTACTAATATTCAGAAGTATAACAGGTGTATGGTTCTGAAAACTGTGTCTGACTAAACTGTCTCAGACTTCCCTGCCATTTTGCCAAAGTGTTTACTTTGGCTTCCCTCACAGTGTGAGTATATGTCTAACAGTATATGGTCTGAGCATCCCCACACTTTGCTTGTTTTGTGCAAATGCAAACGCTAGACATGGCTCCACTACTGGTGATAACCACTATGGACAAGAGCTTCCCTAGTTTACATTCATTAATTGACACGTTCCCATAGAAGAAGATGGTTTTTTAGGTACCCTAATCTTTAAAAACACTATTGAATATTGTGATGAAAAGTGGATCCAGAATTAATATAATTGTTATGATAGGAGTTAATTGTATTGTCCCCAAAGTCAGCTTTGGCCAAAGCTATGAAGATGCTCCACATTTTGGACCAACTGAAGTTCCCAGAAACTTCTCAAATGGCTTTACATACATTTAGCATACAATTAACTCATATGCATTGTAGTGATCTAGTCCTGATATTAAGGTCTGTGTTACCAAGGTCCGATCTCACTTCTTAAAAACAGTCTTCCTTTCTTCTACTCCTCTGCAATAGTGGCAAAGCCTGACAGCCAGTGTCACTCTGTCAGTGAATGTCACATATCTTCATGTTTAGTTAGTAACGTGATATTTTAAAAGAAGAAAATTATGACAGTGGCTTTTTGCTAAAGACCTTTTTTTTACTAGAATAAAACATATTTCATGTGAAAGGTGTATTCTGCACACGTTGTAGAGGTCAAAACTCTGGAAGCAGTGTTGCTCAGTGATCCTTCCAAAAGGATTGAATTAGTCTGCAGACCCTTCCCAAGGCTTTTCTAAGCACTTGCATTGTCCTGTACGATGCATACCAAGTCTTTCTCAGTAATGTATGCTTAGTTTTGAGGTTGTTGCAGCTGTGTGCCTTTAAGTCATTTCTGACTTATGGTGACCCTAAGGCAAATGTATTATGGGGTTTTCTTAGCAGAATTTGTTCAGAGAGGAGTTTGCTTTTGCCTTGCCTTCCTGTGAAGCTGAGAGAGTATGACTTGCCCAAGGTCAACCAGTGCATTTTTCTGGATGAGTGGAGATTCAAAAATTAATCTCCATGCTTTCTCTCATTTTTGAGTTATAAAGTCATCTAACTGTCTTAACTTCTGGTAATGACTTGTGATGATCCTTACAGTGCTGTTACCCTTTCTATGACCTGCATGTCCATTAGAGGGAGAGATCATTGCTTTGTTTATCCAAACTTGGCTGAAACATGTATCTGGTATGGATACTTTGTTGAGGAGGATCTGTTACTTTTTGTGCACTCTATATAGATTCCAACACAGCAATAGCAACTAATTAATTTAAATCAATTTATAATTTAAGTTAGATATTTTCTAATGAAAATATGCAACTTAATTAATACCCCCCTTTTAAAAACAAAACAAAACTTGATTAATTGTGTTAGACTTTTAGCCATAACTTAATTCCCCATTTCAGCTATTACCTTGTTTACTGCGGATCAATTTTTCCAAGCTGTTTTTTTTTAAATAAATGCAAATAACTATAGGAATCTGTAGCATTATAGTCTAATTACAAGTTTTGTTTCTTTTCTTTATTTTTTTTTAACACATTGAACAGTTTGAAAGGGGATCATGCATTCTTCAGCGGGGTGATTTTTCTATGTTTTACACTTGACATTGTTTAGAAGCTTTCCAACTGTCCCAGAAAACTAAATGTTAAAGCTCTTAACCCTGGGATCTTTGCCTGGATCAAGAACGGAACTATGGTAAACTATAGAAGGAGTTGGGTTAAGGAAATGAGATCATGAGGGAAGAAGAAAATACCCTATAAATAAAATAGTATTTCCAAAAATTGACATAGGTGTTTCCTTCTTCCCAAAGCTCAAAACAGGAATGGGTAATTGGGATAAACCATGAGAAGCTCTTTTCACCTTTATTCTAGTAACCCATTTAGTTCAGACATTTATCTTAAAGTTAAATAGAAATTTAGTATAGTGGGCCCATCCTATCTGCAGGCTCCAGATCCATGATTTTAACCCATTGAGTCCTGAAAATGCAGATTTTTTTTTATTTTAAAAAAGAACTAGATGCAGTAAGAAGCAGTTCCAGAGCGGCAGAGGAAGTAATGGCCACCAGGCACACATTCTCCAGCCTCCCTTGCCTCTGGGCAGCCTGGCACCTGCTCACCTCTCCCATGCAAATGAACAAGGAAAAGTCCCACAGGAGTCCTTTTTTAAAAAACTGATCATTTAATTTTTCCTACTACTAATTTTCCTGTCTCAGATTCAAAGTAGAAGCCTTAGGTCTCTTCCAATGCAGGCTCGGAAAAGAAACTGTGTTCCTGGATAACATACAAATAAGTTATAAAATGTGTTATCATGAATGTTATTGATTACCATAAGCCATTGGGATAAAATAAATATGAATATTGAAATTCAGGTCTGCTGTGATATCTTCTGAAAAGATAATGCAATGCCAGTAAAACACCTGATGAATTTCAAAAATAGATGTGGTGTGTAAAGAACCTTTAAAAGCAGAACTTAAAAGGAAGAGTTTCATATTCATTTTATATTGATGTAGTTAGTATGTTTTGTAGCTAATGGATGGGAAAAACCAATTTCCAAGAACAGGCTTTAAAAAAATGTGTGTGTGTGTGTATTAGACAAGCTCCATTCATATCCTTTACCACATTGAGACAATAGTTTTATTCTTACTGAAATCCACACTATCTCTGCTATCAATAGGCCTATATTGTTTTTAAAAAAACCAGACCAGTAGTATCTGTGCAAAATCTGTTGGAATCCTTTAGCTAACAATGTTTAGAACATGTTGCCACAATTTCATCTTGGCAAGTTTTTTAAATAAAGAAATATCGTCTCTCTCTCTTTCTCTCTCTAACTTGGTTATCACCTAAGACTTTGCTTCATGCCATCTTTGACACATTTTCTGGGCTATCTCAAAAGCAAAATATAAGATGACATGAGTACAACTTCAGATTAAATGCTGGGAAATAAGGTGGCTATGGTTTGACCATGAAAGCCAGCGAAGTGTAGTATTTTGAGTGTTGGACTATTACTCTAGAAGCCAGAGTTCAAATCCTCAGCCTTAGAAAACTGCTAGGTGATCTTGGGCAAGTCACACGATCTCAGCCTCAGAGGAAGGCAATGGTAAACCTCTTCTGAAGAAACATGCCAAGAAAATCTTGTGATATGTTCTATTTAGGGTGACCATAAGTAGGAAATGTACTTGAAGGCACACCACAACCACATATTTGACCATAGCAGATGCAGATTAAGTATTGTTTATCCCATCAATTCTTAATCTGGGACAACATTTCTTAAAATATCTGGGAGAAAATGTACATAAAGTGGTTATAGATGGCTAGATATCGCTTAATCGTCAGTACCTCTTTTTCTGCTTGAGAAAAACGAAAATAAAAAAATCTGAGATCCAACATTGCCTACTTCGGGCCAGCATAGACCAGCTCCAAAAGCTGGTTTAAATGACACACACACACACACACACACGATGTCATGAAGCCATCCAATCAATCAGACAATGGTGGCTTCAAGATCTTTTCTGCTCCTATTTGGGCTAGATTCCTGGTGGATTGAGGCTGCAGCATGTGTGTGCTGAAGCCCCAAGGTGTCTTGGGCAGGTTGGCTTTAAGCCACCTCTTCATGCCCATCTGTTCCACCGCTTAGTTGTGAATGCATAACTAAAAAACAGTTCCTGGCCCAAGGCCACCCAAATGTACATTAACAACCAGTAGTCGTATTGAGCAAAGGAGCACTGTCCAGCTAGCATTTAAGGCACAGCACAATTCCATTTCCACCTGCTTCTGACCAGCAAGTGAGGTGGCAATGTGGAATTACAAGGGAATATCCAAAGGTTTTAATGATCACCTTTTAAAAAAATTGACAGAAAGTTTGATTTGATTTCTAGTTGTTAACTTGTCTCTATGTAGTCACTATCTACATTTATACATTTTCCCCAGTGTACCTTGACCCTCCAAATACCTGATATTGTAGAAGCCTGCAGATTGCACCTAATGAGGATTTTAAACTTTAGTCACTTCTGGCACAGCCAGTTACAAAAATAAAGGATGCAATGAGCTGATTTTCTCAGCAACGTGCACTTAAGGACCAATGATGACACTGACAAAATTTCATCAATATGCCATAATAATTTCCGGGTGATAATTATTACTTTATGATACCCCCTTGTAAGGTGCATTCTGCAGATTTCTACAATATCAGGTATTCGGAGGGTCAGGATACACTGGGGAAGATGTATAAATCTTGGTAGTGACTACATAGAGATAGGTTAACAACTACAAATCAAAACAAACTTTCTGTCAATTTTTTTAAAAAGGTGATCATTAAAACTTTTGGATACCCCCTCATACATTGAAGTCTTGCTTCCGATTGTCACAGCCTTGCTTGCTAGTAAGAAAGGGCTGGAAATGCCATTCTACTGTGCCCCGATTACCATTGTTTGTTATAGATTCTAGATCATAAGGCAGGCTTGGAGGGAGGCATTTACAATTCTGGCAATAGTGTCATGAATACAGAGTATTACTGAATATGGAGCAGTTATGGATCCATAACTCTAAGTTACAAATCTGTTACAGCAATGCATTATGTAATTCCATTATGTAAGCTGCATCTCAGTATATAATGCTTTTCCCCTTTTTTAATAATAATAATAATAGTTTTATTTATATTTCCCGCCTCTCCCTCTGGATCGAGGCGGGATTCCATCAGCTAAAATTCACATCCAATACAATGGTATACAATTAAAAACATAAGGTGCAATGTAAAAACAATTACCAAATACATACTAATGAGAAACATCCATATCTATCATCAGTTAGGTCTCTAGTTGTCAGTTTGGGTCATCGCAGTCATCACAGGAGGTCAGGTGGATAGGCTCGCTGGAAGAGATCCATCTTTAGTGCTTTTTTAAAAGCATCTAAGGTAGAAATATGACGGATATCTTCCCGTAATTCATTCCATAATTTAGGAGCCATTGTGGAAAATGCTCTATTTGTTGTTGTTGTTGTTGTTAATCTCATGTTCTTTTCTTCTAATAATTTTTTGCCTGATGTTCTAAGGGTGTGGGGCAGATTGCATAGGAGGAGGCATTCCTTTAGGTAACTTGGGGCCAAGCCATATAGGGCTTTAAAGGTAATAACCAACACTTTGTATTGGGCCTGGAAGCTAATTGGCAGCCAGTGCAAGGATTTTTTTGTTTTGTTTTGTTTTTGCTATGTTAAAAAACCCAAACTGTTGAGCCAGTTTTGCCATCTTTAAATTGAGACAATGATATATATATATTGTTTAGACCTACTTGCAAGGGACACATAAATTTACAACATCAGGTTTAATCAATTCAGAATTAAACTCACTGTGCCAGTGCCTTTTCATGGTTAAATAAAACAACATCTTAGAAATATAGCTCACATAACAAAGCTCTCTAATTGTTGTTATGATGGCCCAGTGTCAGTGATGAAGAGCATAACAAGTGGCCTATTTCAGGCATAATATGACCCATCACTGACTTAGAAATTGCAGTGAAGAGTGTGCTAATCACATATTTAAACAATACAGGCTTGGAAAAGATTGCAAATTATGTTCAGAATGCAATTAAGTACTCTATAATCTTGATAAATTGGAAGGACAGACTGAAATTTCATAGGATAGCACTTCAAAATAAGATATAATTGGTTTGCTTTTGAACACAAAAGGGTGAAGTGGATAAAGAACTTTCCTTTAAAAAAAGCACAACCTGGTAGTAAGGAAAAATAAATATGATGTGAAGAAGTCATAGGAAGTAGCAGCTAGATTAGAGTAACAGAGTATCCAATTTGTACTAACAGCTAATAATAGCAAAACAGAGTGCAAATAACATTGTGGTGTTGTAGCAATGTGAAAAAAACATCAAGATTATCCATGTATTCTCTACATTTGCCTCAGAAATGCTGAATTTAGAGCTGATCTGCAAGGTAGAAAACACACACACACACACACAATGCTCGCTTCATCTGTATCCATTTTAAATGCAATGACAGATGGCACACGTCTAAGTTTCCAGCACATTAAAAGGAAAAAAAAAAGCTTTCAGCTTGTGGAAGACTGGGATACCAGTGAACCTTAGGCCCCTTCCTTGAACTCCTCCTTTTCTGAGAGATTTTTTTTTAAAAAACAAAAAACAAAAACAACATTCATATATGTGTTACCACCACCATCCGAATTTTAAAGGGGTACACTTCTAAGTAGAGATGGTTCTATAGTTTGGCTAGATTGTGCACATCTCATCTATCCTCCAATACCTATTGCCACCATTAGGGATATGTGCAAGGTGTGTTAGATGCTGTAGGGAAGGAGGTTGCTTAGTCAACTAGAAATCACTGGCTCCACTTTTGATAATTCTTCCTTCTACCCCACCAGCCCCAGAGGCATCAACCAACATTCCTTCCAGGAAAACATGCCTTTTCTCAATACGTAGCTACATAGATCTTCCAGAACAGTAAGATCTTCAAGGGAGGGCTTTCTCTCAGTTATACCACCACCACCACAGTCTCAT
The DNA here is from genome assembly GCA_034509955.1 of Urosaurus nigricauda. Classification (NCBI taxonomy): domain Eukaryota; kingdom Metazoa; phylum Chordata; class Lepidosauria; order Squamata; family Phrynosomatidae; genus Urosaurus; species Urosaurus nigricauda. The sequence goes on along the minus strand of JAOEGL010000005.1, from coordinate 164,697,956 downwards.
CTGGTGAGCACAGGAGAGCCTTCTCAGTGGCTGCTTCCGTCCTCCGTGGCAGGCTAGGCTGGCCTCCTCCTGATTTTCCTGTTGCCAGCAGACAAAGTCACATTTCTTTAAGCAGGCTTCTAATAGTTAAGCAGGGAAGGTTTTTTTTTTAAATAGATATGTGTTTTGTTTGTTTTCAACTTTTGAACGGCTGTTAAATGATTTTATAGTTTTTAACATGGGAATTTTTAAAATTTTATTGTAAACATTTTTAATTTGCAATTTCTAGAAGCCACCTTGGGTCCCACTCCAAAGGTGGCATATAAATGAAGTAAATAAAATAAAATAAAGTAAAATTATATATATATATATATATATATATATACATATACATATACATATGGTCCTGGGCTCCAGCTCTTTCATTCACCAAAGTTTGTAGTGTTTCATGATTTAAAATCAAAGCTTTCAAAAATTGACTATTTCAGGAATTTCTTTTAAAGTTAGTCTTGCAATATGTTAAAAATAAATTCATTCATTTAAATTTGTCAGCTCTCTAAAAGGTTGGAAGAGGCATTCTTCACCTCTGACTTATTACCGGAACTCCATATGGGATAGTGGGTGGGCCTTTTAAAAAGGAATCGGCAGAAATCTGCTTTCCATTGAATATATCAAAAGCAGAAGTCCTCAGTTGTCTCTAAGGCAGCATCCCACATTAGAAATACATACTGTTTGTGATTAGCATTCTAGGGGAAAGGGAGGGAATGATAATTTTGCATATAAAATTAAGATAATTCCTTTGCATATGTTCCCAATGTTATTGAATAACCACTATCCTTCTACTTAAAGATGAATGTTTCTCCCATTTCCTCAGCAAAATGTAGCTGTCTGTACTTATATGGAGACAAGGCTTTTTTTTTCAGTTGACAGTATAAAATTGATTATCAATAAGTGCTTATATCTTGAAAAGTATCACAACAGTTTTATGATTTTTGTTGTTGTTGTGATTACAGTGAATCAAGATTTAACTGTCCCTACAGCAGACTCACTGAAATCAATGATGCTTGAGTTAGTCATGAATAACATAAATTGCATTGATTTCAGTGGGTCTACTCTAAGCACGATTAAGGAAATTATCACGTGGGCTTTATCCTGTGATCTTCCCGATGGGATAAACACGCATGTAACTTTAAAGATGGGTCTTATTGCATTCTCTGGTCTGCAGCCCATCTGTAACCTGTGTTTGTCCCATGGCTTTTCAAGCATGGCATTTTCCCATGATTGAAAAGCTAGGGAATAAGCCTGGGTTGCAGATATGCTGCAGATGGGTGAATGCAGTAAGACCCATTTTTAAAGTTAAACACTTGTTTATCCCATCAGGTAAATGGGGTAAAGCCCATGCGATAATCTCTTAAGTCTGGATTCAGTTCAGTTTTAATTAATTATAACTGTGATTCTGCTACATGGAAAAAATAGCATAAAAGAAGAATGAGAGAAGAGGAAATATTTATTAGATCAGCCTGATCAAGAGTTTGTTAGTGTAGCTGTAATTGTTTCTCAAACTAATGGTTAATGAGGCACAGGCAGGAGACGTGTGGTCAATCAGGCTTTTTTATTCATGGCTGAACGTCATATTTTCTCCAAATTATGAATTAGAATCAGACAGATAAAATCACTGGGTGCACTTACAAAAAGAGGAGTGAAATTCTATATTTGACACAATGCTATATAATATATTTCTTCTTAGAAGGAAATTCCATAAATTCAGTGGGTTATATCCTCACATACATGGTTTGTAGCTGTAATTAGTTACAATCACACTGATCCAGATTTTTTTTTTTTAAAATAGCTTCCCTTTCTTTTAACTGGTACTTGTGTCAGTTAATTTTAGGATTGCCAAATCGGGTGTATTCTAGGCCCTGGGGTTTCATAGCCAATATCTGAGACTAAGGATGCAACCCTACCTACTGATGTCATAGCAGATGGGGATTGACAGCCTCACCAAGAATATACATCAAGCATCAACTGTACATCCATAGAGCATATTCTAGCACATTAACACATGAGAGAAAGGATTTTTTTTTAAAGATTGTAAGCCTGAGGGCAAGGAAATGTCTAATTAACAATTTGTAAGTTGCTCTGAGAGCCTTTTGAGCGGGGTATAAATCTTTTAAAAGGTGCAAAAGAGACAGTGTCATATATTACATTCCAATAGTACTACACAAAGAAATATAATGGTATAATAATTATGTACATGCTATTGGATTTTATGCAGTACCAAAGATAAATAATGTTTAGGTTGGTTTTATATTTAATATATTAAATTTAGTATATTAGGGAGCTGAACAGACCACCCCTAAGGGGTGGCCTGTCGCCTCCTCTTTCTTTGCTGGATCGGTGTTGCATCAACTACACACCATGGATCCAATCTGACTTTTTTGCAGTGCAAAAAGGAGCTGCAAAAAGCAGTTCCTTTTTGCACCACGGAAAGCCATAGCAGCGGCAGCTATGATGTCCTTTCCATGGTGCAAAAAGAAGCTGCTTTTTGTGGCTCCTATTTGGACCATGGAAAGGGCACCATAGTTGCTGCTGCTACGGCTTTTCAGTGCTGCTTTGGTGCTGCATCATCTGGATGCAGTGCCAAAGGAGCGCCGTGACTCCACCCACCATATGGTCGGGCATGTGACATGATGGCAGCATCAGGAAAGAATCTAGGCATGTGTCATGTGGATGCCATGCCCCCACTCTGTCCTGAGGCCAGTCTTTATCATTAGCCTGTTGAGGCTCTAAGTTTCACAGTGTTCAGCGAGTGTAACCTCCAGTACACATGCATAGTGTCTCCAAATAAATCTGAGGAAGTAGGCTCAAGTCTATGAAAGCTCAAGCTACCAATGTCTGTCCTTCAGTTAGTCTCAAAGGTGCTGCAAGATCCCTTTGCATACTGATTTTCCAAACTAACATGGCTATGTCTTAGAATGCATATAACTGTAGGAAAAAAAGGTGAATTTACTTGGCTACATAATCTGTTTGCCTCTAGAAAGACAGATAAAAAGTCTTGTCCACAGGCTTTTTTCAAAATGGAGAGTGTTGAGTGGCATAAAACACACAATCATATTTCAGGATAAAACTAATATATGAGTGTGTATGCACAAAATTAGGTTCATAAACCTTTTAAGCAAATTCATTTCATTATTGGTCCAGTATCTACAAATATGCTCTGACAGAAAAAGTGACCTATTTCCATTTAGATGAGCCATCTGTCCCCTTTTGACGGTGGAGGTAACAACATCAGTGTCAAAGTCACTCTGAATGGAAGGAAAGCTCTGAATGGTTAGTGCTCTATCCATCAATGCTATTTCCATCCCTGTTTGCCTCAGAATTGGTGTTGTCAAAATAGATGTGAGTTGATTCAGGCAGTGATATTACAAATGCAGTTACATGCAACAACATTAAAGCCTAAGTACATGTGGCTGTTTTATGCCAGCTATGGGTGAGAAAGCTTCTGGTTGTGCTTATTCATTTTTTGACCTCAAAGTATGGCAAAACCATCGATAGAGGGAAAGGAGATTTAAACTGCTGAGTTTATTTATTTATTTAGATAAAAACAAGGCTGTTTGTGACAAAGGCAGAGCACAGAATAATTACTATTTTCATTATTTCATTCACAGCCTGGAGACCTCTTGTTCACTGCTCTCACCCCCACCCCCATTTTACATGACTTCTAAATAATTGTACATGCCAGGGTGAATTTTGTCATCTTATCTAAGAGACTTGTGTATGAATTCTGAGTATTGCAGACTCTGGAAAGAACAACACAGCCTTATTAGCATTGAAGCTCCAGGTCTCATTTAAACTAGATTTGAAGTCTTTGTGGGAGGAAGCCTTCTGTTTCTTCCCACTTGAAAGTAAAGAAGAATCACAGCCCTTTGATGTGAGCAAGCTGACACTGTCTTCTCAGATATGCTAAAAAACAAAACAAAACCCTATGTTGCCATAGTGGTGTAGTGAAAAACACCTTTGTAGGTGCTTTGTACATCACAAAATGAAGTCCAGGTGGCAACAAGAGGGCACATGCTATCCCTTATCAAACTGCCTGATTACTAAGATTTTCCTCACAAATGCTCCTGTTGGGTCCAAATTAGTGTAGGGCCCACAGGAGTAGAACTTTACCTATAAAGACTGAATATAGATTTGTATCTACACTACTGTGGTGTTGGCCCATGTTGAGATATTTTCTTTTCAAATAAACCTTTTCTATCTGATTAATTTCTTTTCTTATGATTTTTCATGTTAATTCATTCATTCATTCACTTACTCAAAGTACAGTCATCCCTCCCTGTTTGCAGACTTGGGATCTGCGGTCTTGATTAGTCACAGACGGCAAGTGGGAAGGGAACAAAATGGCGTATGCACCCACTGTGCTCATGCAGGGACATGCACAGGAGCACACAGCCATTGAAATCAATGGGACTCCAATATTGACATTTTTTCTGATTTACGAGGTGGTGGTGGTGGTGTCCAGAATGGATCCCTGCAAATCAGAAGGGATGACAGAATTTATATCCCACTCTTCTCTGAGCAGCTTACAAATTGTTAATTAGAAAATTCTCAACCCTCAGGTTTGCAATCAAAAAAAGACATGGCACAAAAAGGGAAGGAAATGGCAATGGGGAAGGGGATCAAGTCCAGAAGATACTGCTGGTTATTCTCTCCCTCTGATGCCAAGACAATGGCATTTGGAATGAAGGGGAGGGCTTTCCTCTGTGTCTGGGCTAAGTTTGGTGGAACTGTGTCTGCCTCTTATTTTCTCCCTCCAAGGCCAGGGCAATGACACTTGGAACAGAAGGAGGGCCTTTTGTCTGCCTCTGGACTAGACATGGTGGAGCTGTGCCTGCTTCTTCTCTTCTTCCTTGGCCAGGGTGATGGCAGTTAGAATGGAGGGAGGATCCTTCATTTGTCTCCAGGCTAGGCATGGCAGAGTTGTGTCTGCCTTTTCTCTCCATCTGAGGGCAGAGTAGTGTTAGTGTCAGGATATTATTTTAATTTACTGCAAACTCCTCCAAAATCTTTGCTATGTAGTAGTTTATTCTGTAGTTTAGGTATGCAAATAAGCATGGAACAATAACAAGGAATGGCCAGTGCCTTTTATGGAATATAGGGATCTATGGGGTTTCTCTGGTTTATTGGATTCATTAGCTAACTCATTTGCCAGATGAGAGTTACATTTGCCACATTTGGTTGTCAGTAGGTGGCACAATAGCTAAAGACAAACCCTTATTGTCAAAATGGAAGTCCAATAGGATTTTGCTATACATGCTGTTTCCTGAATGATCCAGCTAACTCAAGTATTGTTTATACTGACTAGCATTGGCTTTCCAGGATTTAAAATAAGAGTCTTCCACACCAATACCTGCAGATGCCAGGACAACCTGTGACCTTTTTGTTCTCAAAGAGTGTTCATCACTGAGCTACAGTTCTTTTTTATTTTATTTTATTTTTCCTTTATTTAATAAAGGAGAACAAATCACCTACAGGGACAGGAGGAAGGGCATCCTCCCAACATACGGATGAGTAATTTCTTTCAAAGGGAAGAGCCACACAGGAATGCACTCAGATCCATGGGGCTTTCAGTAGCTATAAATTAACATGACCTTAATGCATATGACCATAAAAAAATCACAGATATATTTTGTATGGAAATAAGAACAGGTCTGAGATTTTTTATATTTCCTCAAACTGAAAGCAACTGCAGTATTTCTGTCTTTTTTAAGATACATGATGCATGAATTAATTGCTCATTACCAGCCTCCAATCAATCTTTTGTACACAGTTGGGGTTGCTAATGAGGTGTGATATTTTCTATCACATTGTACACATATACTTGTGGCCAGGCTTGACTACATCTTTTGTTTTGATGTTATTGCTGATGTGGATTTTCTATAGACTTTGAATCAGAAACTTTTCAAATCCTCCCCCCTCTGCAGTTGCCCTAAATTGTTCAGGATCTGATTTAATAAATTTGACTTATATTTAGAAATGAAAACTAAAGCAAAACAAAACATCATGTTAATTTTACATCTTCCATAAATATTTCAAATGATTTACAGCAACACAAAGTAGTTACACTGAAATATTTGATTAGGGAAATAACTTTGAAAGGGCACATTTAAAATATACTTGCATTATATCACATTCAAATACATTCCTATTTATATACTCAAGTGTCAGATTTATTCCCTGTCTTTCCATATAAATTGTCCAAAGTAGCAAACAAACCAAAATATACAATTAAAATAACAGTTACATACCTATGAATATTACATACATACATACATACATACATACAATCTTGGTATTAAAAGTACTATTTTGAGAATAAAGCAAAACTCAGTATCTTGACTATTATTTGTTAATTGCAGCTAAAATAGACCCATTGAATCAATTGTTAAATTGTGAGTGAATAGTTATGAAACCACAATTATTTAATGGGTCTATTTTAGTTGGCACAAACAATATATTTCACACTGTTGTTTCTACCTGGTGTGAAGACATAGATTGCAGGCACTGTAGGCATGCTTGGTATCTTATGAGTTGTTGTCACAGGAAGGATAACCACTGGCTGACAGCATTAGAACTTTTCTTTAGTTGTAACATTTTACTGTAAACTCTTTCTTCCAGCTGATTGTGTAGCCCCAGGAACAAAAATTTAAAATTCAGCTAACGGTAACTGATGGATCAGAATAAGAGCCCTGGTAGCACAGTGGTTAAATGCTGGTACTGCATCCTCAACAAGGTTGTGAGTTCAATCCCAGCCAGGGACACAAGGTCAACTCAGCCTTGCATCCTTCCGAGGTCACTAAAATGAGTAACCAGCTTGTTGAGGGCAATTAGCTTACAGTTGCAAACCACTTAGAGACTGCTTAGGTAGTATGAAGTGATATATAAATAAAGCTGTTATTGTAAGAAAATGCTGAGGTTTACCTCTTTTCTAGATGTGGTGTCATCTGTTTGTGTTCTGTTGCTGTTCTGGTCTTGGGTGCTTCTGTTCTGGAGTCTCAGTTGCTCTAGAGGGAATCTATTCTTACTGTGTTTCTCATCTTGCAAGTTATGGGAGTGTGTATGATTGCTTGAATTTAGGATGTGGAAGAAAACTAAAGATTGGATTTTAGATGAACCTTTCGTTATTGCAGGCCAGGATATGGAATATTCTTTCTGTGGAGCAGGCTAGACCAATATGAAGTTGGCTGATTATTCCCTGTTGATTGAGTTTGGATGAGACCATGTAGTTCCATATAATTGGACTTCAGCATACCTTGTTTTCCCAAAAATAAGACATCTCCTGAAAGTAAGACCTAGTAGAGGTTTTGCTGAATTGCTAAATATAAGGCCTCCCCCGAAAGTAAGACCTAGCAAAGTTTTTGTTATATATAGTATATAATACATAAATGTTCTTTTTTTTGTTGTTGTTGTTCAACAATAAATGTGAATTCCTCTTCATGTGAAATAAGACATCCCCTGGAAATAAGACCTAGTGCATCTTTGAGAGCAAAAATTAATATAAGACACTGTCTTATTTTTGGGGAAACACAGTAGGACTTTGCTATGCTGTATTAGTTTGCACTGGCTATTCTGTGCACAGGACCAAACTCAGATTTACGAATTTAATACAGGATACAAATGTTTGGTTTTAATATATACATTAAGATGAAAGTGCATAATATCTCTTAACCTGAAGTGTCTCAGAACCACTTTTTCCCTACAATACATGTCCAGTTTGCATGACGTCCAGTTATGTTCTTGAATAGTTGATAGCTCAGTTCTCACATCAAGAATCACAGCCTAAGAGCCTTTTCCCATTTCCTACAATAGCATTCTGAGTGCTTCTCTTTGATTGCTCTCTACATATATGCTTCAATACCCTATGTCTCACAAATTTGAATATCGATATATATGAGCCAGTGTAGTGTAGTGGTTTGAGTGTTGGATTACAACTCTGAAGACCAGGGATTGATTCCTCACTTGAGAAAAAACAGCAACAACACTGGGTGATTTTGGGCAAGTCACACTCTCAGAGCCTCAGAGGATGACAATGGCAAACTCCTCTAAAGAAACTTGCCATGACATGCTTGCCTTAGGGTTGCCAAATATGACTTGAATGCACACAACAAGAACTAAGTTCCAGACCACCACCACCCCTGTGGAATTGGAAAATTGCTGATATTGGAGTCCCTATTGACTCCAATGACTGTGCGCTCCTGTGTGCACCACTATGCACACACCTCAGGCATACACCCCATGTTGTCCTCCTCCATTTGCCCCTTGTGTATTTCCAAGGGACCCAGACTCCAAATCCGCAAAAACAGAGGGGTGACTGTAGATTCAGACACACACACTCTTACAGTTGTCCCTCTGTAGCCATTGATTCTGAATCCTCAGATTCAACTTACCACATTTTGAAAATATTCACCTGAAAAAAAAATCGCAAAAAGCAAACCTTGATTTTGCTGTTTATATAAAGGACTCTATTTTGGTCTGTTATTGTATATAATGGCATGAGCATCCATGAATATTCATATCTACAGAGGGTCCCAGAATCGAACCTTAGGGGATACCGAGAGCCCACAGTAGTTACTATGATTCCTTCAAAGACTGTTTTGCCTACATTGAGTGGTGTCATGCCCAGAGCAGTAGAGGCAATAGCGGTGGAGCATAAGTACCAGGGATGACCCAGGCATCATTTCTCTAACATTTAGCCTCCTTGGGCAATTGATAGCTCTTACCAGACAACAGGAACAACTGTAAGCACCAATATAGTCAGGACACTTGGAAGCCATCATCAATGGGGTGAAAAAGACTGCCCTGAAGGGGTGGCTTGAAGCTGCCCCCAACAACTGCACACCATGGCCACAATTGGCATTTTTGCTGGCTAAAAAACAGCAAATAGTCATTCCTTTTTGTTCCAGCAAAAAAGCTGGTATTTCAGCTCCACTGTAGCTGGAAGTGGGCTTTATGATGCTCTTGCAATGTGCGGTGTCAAAATCTTGTGCCGCCAGAATTTCCGGAAGCCAGCCCACATGTGGGCAAAACACTGCTCTATGAAGCCGAGTGGACAGAGGCACAAAGGGGTAGTCTGTTTCACCCCTAAGTGATGTTGCAGAGTTATTGTGAAACTCTCTTCAGTGTCACAATAGATCATTTTTACCAATATCTTTTGATGCCGTTTTTCATAACTTCAGGGGCAGGGAGTTTGTATCTGTGAAGACATCACCTGTTCCTCAGAAAGAGTCTGAAGTCTACCTCAGAACCTAATGACAGTTGGACTAGAGCAGATCTAGGGTGTTGAATGGGAGAGTGGAGAAGAAGGGTGGTTTCTTGAAGCTGCTTTTTTCCTTTTTTTTTTTTTTGCAAGCAATCTGTTCCTGAAGTCTTTTAGTCTAGGTCCATTACAGTAGGCAGTTTTGTGCAGGAAATAACACTGCACATCAAGAACATTTTGAACTGTCCATCAGCACTTCATTTCTACTAGTGCTGATTGCCCTTTTGAGGTGGTCTGTAAAACCCCTCAGTTTGGTAGCTGTTCCATCTCTCAGAAGGACAATATGCTGACGGTTTGCTCAGAAATAGTGGGAAGAGTTGCAGTCTTGTGGAGGCCTCACTGAGTGTATGATTACTGCTGACCATCTGCATTATTCCCAGATTGAGTATTTGGGAAACAATAGTACTGGGCATTAGAAGTAGCTAAGGGGCTAGATTTGGCTCATGAGCAAGCAGTTGGCCTTTGCTGCTCCATAATGCGATGTTTCATAATTTGATCTTTGGCCCAAATGTATGAAATAGAAAAATGTGCCTTAGTGCTCACAGTCTCCCTTCAGGAATTGGAGTTGGTTGTTGGTGCTTGGTTATTTAAAACAAACAAGCAAAAAAAGAAAAGAAAAAAAGAAAAAGAAAGAAAAGAAAAGAAATGAAAACCTGATATGTATTTTATAAGCAGCATGACTAATCTGTTTAGAAGACTAGGGAACTGGTATATAAATACTTTAATAAAGTGAATAATAGAATGTTGAGCCATGTGAATCCTACAGATTGTAAGAAGAAGGGCCCTCCCTCCAGTTCATGGTCCAGACCTCAGAGGGAGAGAAGACTTGCTGGATTTATTCCCCTTCCCCGCCATCATTCCGTTCTCCTTTTGTGTCATGTCTTTTTAGACTGAAAACCTGAGGACAGGGAACTATCTAATTTACGATCTGTAAGCCACTCTAAGAGTTTTTGTGGCTGAAGAGTGGGTTATAAATGCTATAAATAAATAAATTGCTTGTTCTAAAATATCCCAGCTATTCTTCAGAGGTTACATGGTACGAGAAGAGATAAACTGATTCACCAGGGCCAGTTGTCATAAAAATATCAGACCATTGCTCTGTTAAGCCTAAGAAAGGGATGTTCCTTTGTTCTCCCTCACAGAAGCCCTGAAAAATAGATTAGGCTGGGGAAAAAAACCCAAACAGGTGGCCCAGGGCTACCCAGTGGGCTTCTTAGCAGGGTGATCATTTGAGTATTCCTAGTCTAATGCACTAACTGTAACCTCACACTGTGGTTATCATGATTAGAGTGTATTCAGATAGTCAGATATGAGCTTACTGAGGTCTCCATAACTGAGCCATCTTCATTTGTTTAAGGATCTTTCCTCTTCTGATTGAGGTACTGGATTGTGTTCATTTTTGGCTGTTTTCAAGAGAATAGCTGGGAGGCTGAAGAAAGCCTCACTCCTTCCGTAAGTGCTGCTGGACTGGTTTTTGTTTTGTTTTGTTTTGCTTGACAGATAGCTTTTCTACAAAGACACAACACAGCCCTTTTCCTCTCCCTCTCTCCCCCCTCCCTCTTTTACACAAACACAAATACATATAGTATACTAAGATCACCTGCTTCTTTTGTGGTAAAAATGGTCCTACAGAACTGTGATACTTGCCTGAATTCTAGATAATTTACCCTGTTGGAGTGAGAGAAAGAGGGACAGGGAGAGAGAAAATACATAGGAAAGGTGATTATTCTAGATGGACCTCACAGCCTATGCAATTAATTCTGCAAAGTGTGGTGAGCTGCCTAATATTTTTACTTCAGTTTTGTAGTTCAAGTACCATCCAAAACCACTATTGTTTCCCTGCTACTTGACTCATTTGTAACATGGAAATGTAATATTAAATAACCAGCAACATAAACAGGCACATTGGGATTGGACATTAATAGCATGAAAACTGATTTTAAGTGGATGTACCTTTTAATTCTTTTTTCTAACCTGATGTATAACAAGCAGAGATGTATTGTTACATTTCTATACTGCTGTTTCTCCACTGAGCCTAAGGTGTCCAGCCTTGTTCAATCCTACTCTATTTTATCCTTGCTACTGACTTTTAAAGTTGGTCATGTTGAAAGAATGACAGGCGCACACTTACCCAGTGTGTTTCATTACTCAGGGGCTATACAGACCACCCCAAAGGGGTGCTCTACAGCTTCCCCTTTACTGACCAGATAGGAGCCATGGCAACCTCATTCTGTGGCCCCAATCTGGCCTCTGGAAGGCCAAAAAGAACCACAAAAAGTGGCTCCTTTTTGCGACCTCTAAGGGGTACCATAGCTGCACTGGCGTGGCTTTATGTTGCCTCTTCAGCACTGCATCATGTGGATGCAGCGCTGGAGTTGTGCCATGATGGTGTGCACTGTGTAGACTGGCACATGCCAAAATGGTGCTCTGGGGGCAGAGTTAGGGAGGTATGAGGATGCTGTGCCCTGACTCTGCCAGCAACACAAAGTGCCAGTTTGTATAGGCCTTTAGTAGGGACTTAATTATGCATCTCTGTAGCCAAGTTCCTATCCAGTATCATAACCTCTAAACCACAATGGATTTCTGTTACTGTGTGCCAACACAACTAGGTATGTTTTCTTGGAAAATCAGTACCTCATCTCTTTTTGCACATAACTCAATCAGGAATTCTGTCAGTTTAAGAATGGTTTATTATTGTCAGCAATGACAGTAGACAAACAAGCAGAAGAACAAATATCAGTCATGGTTGTGGAACCCCTGCCTTACATGTAAGAATAGTTCTTCAGAGTTTGGAGCTTATCACATTTTTAAATAAGCCAACTTACCACTTCAGTTTTAAAGTCAAATGAGGGATGCAGCAAAGTATTATCACACAGAAAATGCCACTGATGCCGATGCCCCACTGCATCCTGCCTAAAACCCAGCTAGAAGCTGCACTCAGGTGGTTGATTTTCAAAGTCGGGAAGCTCCCAATAATACCTGACTGCATTGTGCATAACTTTAAAATGGAAGAGGTAAGTCTGCTTATTTAAAAATGAGATAAGCTCCTTTGTCTATAACATTCCAGTTTAGGTGATATGCAAGGCTACATCATTTTTTCATATGCATTTTCCTGTTTGTGAAAGTATAGATTATTCCTAAGGAGGAAAAAAAATACAGAAAGAGAAAAGGGTATATTTTTAAAGGAAATATATATCTCTTTCATTATACATACAGGGATGTACTTCTTTCTGCCTGTGATGTAAAATTTAGCTGATTTTAAAAGGTTCTCCAGCTTTGAAAATGATTCCTAATGGAATTGTTATAGGCTGCAGGGGTACACCAGAGAACTGGGGTGCTAAGGAAACCACAATGGACCTAAAAGATGATTGATTGTAAAATCAGGTAAAGGGAAATATTCTGGTTTAGTATTTAAAATACTATGGCAGAATAAATTATTAACTCATGGTTTGGGAAACCACAGGGAAAAGAGAAAGAGAAGGAAAAGGAAAGAAAGAGCAAGTGGACTAATACATGAGCAAGCAAAGGGTTTCACCCCCTTCCTCAGCATTGATGTCAACTAACATGAATGCCCTTCCATACCATCTGAACTGAGAACAACAACCACAACATCTTGACAAAATGCAGGTCTGTGACTAACATCTTCAATTCCTCCCCCTTCTCCTGTATGATTTTTAACATCTTTGCCTGGTAAAAAGGCCAGTGGAGCTTCAAAAGCTTGCAACACGTCTATTCTGCATTTTGGTTTGTCCAACAAAGGTGTCACTGTTTTGTGGAGTTTGAATGATATTATACTAACTTATTTAAAGTTAGTGGAGCATTTACACACAACGTAGCTCTCTGACACTACCTGCTTATGCGGAATTCTCCTCACTCTCCTTCTGTCCATTTCTTTGCCCACCAATAGACACATATCTCCCTTACCTACCTTAGCATCACAACACCTCTCTCTCTCTTTCTCTCAGACAGGCCAAAATAAAGCTGCTTCAGGTCACTTTGGAGCTATGCTGTTCAAATGATGCATGGATTCTAAGAGGCTGGAAGCTGTGCCAAAGCCATGCTCCAATCCTAAGGACCAGAACGCAGCTTTGGTGCACCTTATGACCTGTTAAGATGGGTGTGTCATTTAAATAGCATACCTCCAAAGTGATCTGAAGCATTTTTATTTTGGCCTGTCTTTTTGGGCTTATAATCACAGTGGAGAACTTGGGAGGAAATGTCACTACATTTGGGTCTTCCAGAAATCACAACAATAACATCAATGAAAACAGTGAACTGAAGAAAAGAGTTTGAAAGGTGATTCCCTACCTCCCTTTTCTTTAAACTGCACCCATTAATCATGGCAACACTAAATAAGTCATTCCCTAGCCCATATTCCTCCTGGCGAGACTCAGTTTCACCACATTTTCCTATTGAATCCTAAATGCGACAATTCCTTGCTTTTGACAGATTTCTCTCTGACAGCATCTCTTCATTTATACATGTCTCCTTATCAGCCATATGCTAAGCACACATAGCTGAAAATTCATCTCATTTCAAGTGGAGATTGACCATAGGGCTTCTTGACACTGATTGTAAAATTCTTGAACTTTCCATACAACTTGAAAAGCACATTTTCCCTTGGATTCATGATTAAATATGCTTTTCTCCAGCCTGAGTACAGTCCACAAGAGCTCTTCATCACAAAAAAAGGAGAGAAAAAAAGACCACAGCATTTCCTTTTACCTTCCTACATGCTCAGCATTTTTAATAGACTTCATTTAATGCTAAAACTCCTGTGGAGTGGGCTGAACCTATTGCATGTGGCTGACAGCTCTATGCAAGTACCAGTCATCTACTTTGGTGTTTGGGGGGACGGTTTCGATCTCTGTGTCTCCAACAATTGGGCTGAAGCCCCTTAAGAAAAACAGAAATGTACATTTGAAGCAGTGTCAGATATAATGAATTAAACGTAGCTTAATTGTAGATGATGATAGGTCCACTTGAGCTATAATTACCAATGGTGATAGCAGCCCTATCTGAGCCATGGATTCTAAAAAAAATTTTAAAAAAAATCTGAAAAGGCAAAGAGGAATCGTGTCTTTCTTCTGCCAAGTTACATACTTGAAGTAAACCACAATCAGGCCATTTATTAGAGCTGCATTTTTAATTCTGTGTATTGATATCCATCATCTTCTTCTGGATAATTTTGATTAATATCAATGTGTTTGTTTGTTTGTTTAAATCATTTCATCTTAGGATAGCATTTTATGAAATGTGCACACATGGAAAATATTGTGTGCCTTTGGTGTTTGTACAGTAGGTCCTTGTTATCCACTGGGATTTAGTTCCAGGACTACCTATGGATACCCAACTTGGTCAATGCTCAAGTCCCATTATATACATTGGCATAGTAAAATATTGTCTCTTATGAAAATGGCAAAATCAAGGTTTGCTTTTTGGAACTGATATTTTCTTTGAATATTTTCAAGGTATGGATGGTTGGATCCACGGACAAAGAATCCATGGGTATGAGGGCAGACTGTATATGACTTAATAAATATCCAAACATAGGAACTGTGCTGAGCAAATGTATGCTTTCCCTTCTTGCTATCTACTGCTGATGGCTTTGATTACCCATCTTCTATATTATCCCAGCTAATCATACTATTTTCTATATACGGCTACATATTAGTCTTTGATATTCTTGACATTTCTATTTTTGCCATTTTTAATCACTTTGGGTGCTTGAACTGGAGAAGAAAAATAGGGTAGAAATTTTAATGATAAGTAAATATTCAAAACAATGTTCAGCATTATGCTTCCAATTCCTTTTGTGTTGTATTATATTCTATACTCTTACTGTAGTTTTTAAAACCAATTCGTCCTTTGAATAGACTAGCACGGCATACAGCTTCTGTTTTTTTAAAGTGACTGTTATCTTTCAGTTAAATGATCTAAGGTGAAAAAGCCTCCATATTTTAAAATCAACCCCCCCCCCCCAAATATGGTGATTCTTCATCCTTTTTATCCCAGACGTTTATTTCAGAACCATACATATTAACAATTTTGTTTAAATTCACTAATGCTATTTTTAAAATAAAAGAAGTAAGTATCAAGCCATCAGACTGAATGTATCAACATGAAGTTATCCTCTTGACTTGATTGCAGGAAATCATAATGAGGAGACTGTAAAACACTTGAGGAGAAATGGCTAAAAATATTCATAGTATGAGCACAAAACTTATAGCTCTTTATTTGTTCATGAACTCTTGTAATGACCATGATGCTTTCCACTTCTCTAGGCCTTGCCATTTGTGGATCTCAAAGTGGATTATAAAGAATAGTGATTTTAAGACCTGCAGATCCTCTGTGAGATAGGTAAGCAAAGCATTATTATTCTCATTTTACAGACGTGGAAATCATGGACAGAGAGGTTTAGTGATTCTTTCCTTTTGCTTTCCCCTTTCCTTGCCCACAAGGCAGAGTCACAAATAGCTCAGATATACTGTCTTCACATCTTCTGCTTTAACCCCATGATCATCTTTCTTTCCATAGAACCTCTCTGACTCCATTTCCCCAACTGTAAAGCAAGGATAATAATATCGCTCCAAACCAATTACTTTGCAGTCACTCTTCTGTGCCTGCAGAAGAAAAGAAAAGAAAAGAGAAAAAGAGAGAGAGAGATTGAGAGAGAGAGAGAGAGAGAGAGAGAGATTGAATGTTAGTGCTGACTCTACTTTAGAGACTCAACTTAGTCTTTCTTTTGGAGTTGTGAGAAAAATAAAAGTTTCCTATATTCTGTGGAAACAAGTGAGTTCAGCAGAGTGTATAGACTAAATTCTGAGTTGTGACAATTTAGAGTTTTGTTTTGTTTTTTGGTTTTTTACATGGGATAATTAATGGATTTTTTTTTGGGGGGGGGATAAGCTTGGAGTGTTCAGATATAGGGATCAAAGTTTACAGAAGTATTGAATTTCCACAAGTGGAAATGTTTAAATTCAAGTATTATCATTTTTTGTTTATATTTATTTAAATATTTTAACCCATTCTATAGCTGAAGATCTCAGTGTGGCTTACATATAAATATCTGATCAGACGTGGGCATAAAGAATTGTCTCATTAGTGTCCAGGTTAATTAAGCCATGAAGGAGCTTGCTTAATGCTTAAATATGCAGATTGTGGCATCACAATTTCATTCAGATAAATTTAGTTGATTTGATTTTAGATGAAGCTCTGAGCAAAAGCAAATAACCTAGTGGACTGATATTAAATTGAGGGATAGGTGGGAGTTGAAATATTTATTTGGCTCAGGAGACTTTGCTCACAGTAGCTGGAATCCTATCTCTTCTCCATGAATCCTCCAAATCTACAAAGGTGGTGGTGGTGGTGATTGTGATGGTAGCGATGATTTAGCTAGACCACCTTTTATAATCAAAACCCTGTAATGCCCAAGTCCTTAGATTTAAACTGGTTCACTCACAATGATTTAAACTGGCCTCAGTACATGTTTTGATGTTTCTGCTGCTCTGCTCATTCTCCATTGATTTTACTATGACTTGATTGCTTTTGGCATATGGATCTGGCTGTTAAAACAGTCCAGAAATCTGCTATCTCATGCCTAGGAGTTCATGAAGCACTTACAGTTTATATCCATAAACTGAGGGCAGGTTTGGCAAACTAAAATTTCTAGACTTATACACAAGTATATACAGTAAATGAATGTGGACCAAAAAACCCTGTAGATTATAAAAGAGTAATAACATACATCTGATATGTACAGTTCATTTCATTGGGACCCAGTTTTTGCATTTTAAAGAAAGTACTTGCTGATTTTACTGTGTGTTCTAAGAAATACAGGCTTGTTTTTGGTTGTTTTTTTAAACTTGGTCATGATTTATATTCCTTTGCAACCTTCTTAAGGAATAATTATCAATGTACAGACATTCATTAAGAGATCAAAAGCTGCAATAATTATAGTATTACACTTTCTGTACTTAAAACTAGCAGAGCTCTTTTGGAATGAGTTTTGAATGACCTTTTCTTTGCTCTGAATTAAAAACAGTAAGGATAACAGGAGGTATATCTCCCATAATTTCTATGATTTATAGGTTCTGCATTCTCATCTTTATAGCTTAAAGTTGTTGGAATAGAGATCTCAATGTACTTCATCCCCTGGTCCAGCCATATATGGGTCAGGTCAAGCTGCCTGGAGGAATATATTCTCCCATGAAAGCCTAGCCAGGAGCTGAGAACTTTGGTTCCATCACCTCACATGCACTTTTGGTTCTGGTAGCAACACACCTTGGTGGTTGTTCCTAAGTGGAAGAATTCATTTCCTTAGGGTCTATATGCTCCCTCCCCAGCTGCTCTTCCACCAGCAGTTAGAATTTAAAACAAATAAACAATACTTGGGACAAGACTTGGGAGGCTTTTTTAAAAGGGCTTTAATAAAGTGCTATACTGCTTGAAATAGTTTTTAATATATAGTTTTAAAATAGATAGCTTAATTATACTTTAATGATAATATTTTGTTGCTATTAATAATTAGGTATTGGGCTTAATTTGTAAGTCACCATAATTTAAATTCTTCGGGCATGGGGAATATATTTAATGTGAATAATTAGGAACAGCAGCACCTTGGATGAAGATTAGACAGGGGTAGAACTTGGGAACTTGCAAAGCTTATTACAGGCCAAGCTTGAATGCCAGAGTTGTTTTGGCATGGCTTGACCTGACTTGCCTCTTAATAGGGTGTTGTGGTTCTAAACTGGGAGAAATTAGTTTAAGCCACTCGCTTTTGGTGACTAAAGTGGGTTATCCACATCTGAACCTGGGCAGTATCAGTTCAATGTATGAAGTCTCTCCCCCCCCCCCCCACATCTGAGTATTGTGTGGATGCCATGTATGTCATTTTCAATAAGATTCTGTAGGAACATCTGTGTGATTCCTGTTTATATAAATTAGGTGGCAGATATCTATGCATGTTGTAGTGCTCACTTAAAAGCACACAGAACTACAGATTAATGAAATGCACTGTGTTCCACTACAATGTGGGCTAGGAAAAAATATATTTTCTGTCTTACAATAAGCAGGTTCATACAGAATGTATACATTCTGTATGTTCATACAACATGCAGAATCTTAGTTAATAAATTGTTATTTTAAGGATTTTTTTATACCATCAAAGATTTTATTCCTGTAATAGAGCTGTTTATCAGAAGTTCTTGGACATTATGATAGCAAGCCAACAATATCTATTCAGAAACAAATTCCTTTAAATTTCATTATGACTTTAGCTATGTGGGGATACCTTAGATTTTATTTAAATAGTCCAGCCACTGGGGCATGATTGAACTTTGTGAGTCTGCCAGTTGAATTAACAATCCTTCCCTTCTGGGTCAGTCCTAATTCTGCTGTACAGATTCATTGGAAAGACATGTGCAGTCAGAATCTTTTCACAAAATGGAGCCATTTTTGAAACATTATTTTAGTACAGCCTTGGCTGCACAGGGTAAGCAGTCCTACATGGACAGCATAACCATCAGTAGACACTGCCATCTTGGCCTACACAAATAAAGACTTCAGAAGTTTAAGCCACTCGCTTTTGGTGATTAAAGTGGGTTATTCACAAATCAGTGTATTTATCTGTAGAATGTAAGCACTTCATCACTTAGTTCTGCTGTTGGTTTTATTGCCTCTTCAACATCATTTTTATATCTGGAAGTATTATACTTGGGGCTATTTCTGTATTTCACCCCCATCTCAGGTTTTGGTCTATACTTTACTTTAAAGTACAGTATACTTTAAAACTATTCAAATATAAGAATCATATATGTGGATAAACTGATAATGTAAGCTGGCCTAATTCTTTAGTCTGATGTTCTAAAAGGGTGTTCAATTTGTCTTTAATTGATAGTGGTCCATGCAAATCAACTTTATGCATGAATATGCCACTGCTCATTTAGTTAGTTAGTTATTCATGTGTCTGCTTGATCGATCTATATTCTGCCTTTTTTCTCCATGGTGAAGAGCCAAGGTAGAATCTAATGTAATTTGGGGGGGAGGGACCTACCAGTAAAACCACAATAAATTATACATATTGAAATAAAAATTACGCTAGTTATACTACTTAAAACATAAATCAAATATTTCTCAATGGAACATTAAAATATAAGAAAGCCCACCTTATCCATTCAGAACATCTGTCCATTTCAATCAGTCATTTGGTGGAATCCTGTCTGTGAGCAAAAGAACAACAAGGAGCTGGTTAGTCTAACTTCCCACAGAAAGAAGTTTTAAAATATGGAAGAAAGTAATCTCTCATGTGCACACCAAATAGCTCTCTGAAGGTGGCAGGACCAAGAGAAGGGGCTCTTCTGCAGATCCCAAAGCTTGGATGGGCTTGTACAGGAGACGACACACAGCTTTATATGGATTTTTATGTCATAACAAGCATTTTGAATTGTGCCTAGAAATGGTCTGGTAGCTGGTGAACCTTTTATAACTGTGGACTTATGTTTTTGCTCTAATACCCCATCTCTACCCTTCCCCACTCTCCCACTCTTCCTTTTCTCTCTTGTGCATATCATCATTCATACCATTTATACTTGGGTTCCACTATTAATATGTTCGTGTTATTTATTTGATAGTCTCTCTTATCTGCAGGCTAAAACCTTTACTGAAGCCCATATTAGATTATGTGGTAGGAAACCCACAAATGAATATCCCATATTATTATATTATATTATATATTTTTAAACTTTATAAAGCCCAATTTGGTGAATCAGTTCAAGGTTGCAGCTTCTAGAGGAGTAACCATGTTTGTTTATTGCAGAAAAAACAGCAAATAATCAGAGCAGGAGAACATTTCAGTCACCCAAGGCAATGTGTTACTGACCTTAGAATGACAAATTATGAACAAAGAAACTTCAAATGAATATTTTGGTGTGAAACCCCTGAATTACGGCTTATCAAAATTTGACCATCAGTCACCTGATTCAAGATAATGGATTTTATTCATTAGACTGTGGAAATTAATTACATAAATAATGCTAGGATGTTTTTATTATCATCAGCACTGATTGATGAATGGTGAATGTAATTATTTCATCTCCTACATATAATGTTAACATAATTATCACAGTTGGCACTTGGTGCCCTTCACTTCTTTCTTACCTTACTGCTGAAATCTTGGGCCTTGTTATTCATTAGGGGGCACAGATCTCTTTTGTTTTCACCTAACTTACTGCATTGCTTTAAACTGTTTATTCTGTGCTTCAAAAAACTAACAGTGAATTTATTTGAAACAATAACAAACTGCTATTTCTCCACATTGATTTACATACAGCAGACAGTTATAAACACTCATTCTATTTTGACCCTAAATATACTTAAACACTATTCTCCTGCAGTATACTTAAAAACTATTCTCTTTCTTGATAAAACTGCAACATACTATTGCAAAAGGAACACCTCAAGAAAATAGGTTCTTTTCTCTTTCTTTTAATACATTAAATAGCACTGCAATACAGAAGAAATGCCAGAATACACTTTGTACTTTGTGTTCCAATAAATAATGAAAGGAGACTGTTTCTTTTTAAGGCTATCCATCTTTCATCTTCTTTCAGTTTTTCTATCCCAGTAATTTGCTCTGTATGGTGGTTTTGGTGCTCACAATAAATTCAGTGGGTTTTCTTTCTTTGAACAAATGACCCACACACTATACAACAAATTCTTTGAAAATTCCCTGAGTTTCCAAACTTCATACCATGAGAGATGGAAGGCTGTTGCTAAAAAACAATCCATGGATTATGTGACCATTGTTATAGTTAATCATACACTATATGCTTAGGTGCATTAGAGGCTGTTTTATTTTGTGTCCATCTAATACAGTAGCATCAGTAATGGGTCTGTCCACATGGGCTAAAAGACCCATGTTCCTGCCTGTCTCACATCAACCTGTTTGGATGACACAGGCCATTAGCCCTGGGCCAGGATTGCACCCCGGCCTGGCAGATGAGATGCAAATTTGGTGGATCCAGCCTGATATTGGGGCAAAGAGGCATTAACATTGATCTAAATGACCTGACATTTGCCACAGAGCTTTGTGAAAACCTCGTGGCAAGCTCCAGCAGAACAGAAAGTCCCATACACCTCTTACTTTACTCAGCCATTGCCTCTACTGAGAAGCCCCCACATTGCTGTATCTAATATTGAAAAGGGACAGCTGGTTACATCCCTGTTTCACCATCAGACATGGTGAGAGGTGGCTTCTCACTAGTAGCAATTACTGACTTAACTTGAGGTAGTAGCAGATCCTTGGCACAGGGAAGGGCAGGTGTCTAAGCATCCCCTGTCCCAGCACCAGCCTGAGGACCAATCCAGGTTGGGACCCAGGCCAGGATAGCATGCTCAAAGGCAGTGTCTTCCAAAGGTTTGGGGCAGATTACTTTCCTAGTCCTACCTGGCCTCTCCCCTTATATTAAACCTTTGCCATTTTTGCAAACCTAATGAAAAGAGATTGAATAGTGTACTCCCACTCCATTTATAAGCATTTGTTATCCTGTGCCTTCGTAAAGTTTTCTTGGAATGATTTATTCAGAGGAAGTTTATTTCCTCTTAGACAAAGAGACTATGACTTGTCCAAGGTTACTTATTGGGTTCCATGACTAAACATGGATTTGGATCCTGGTTGCTTGGAATTCCAATCCAAATGCCAAACACAGAGAGACACTGCAGATCCTAAAGGCCAAATGTCATTCTCTGTTTCTTGCATATTTTTCCACCATGTCCTTTAAAGTCATTTTGGAGATCAGATTTTAACTGCATAATAAATAATTAGCATCATAATTGAACTCTGGCTCACAATATTTTGTTATAGCAGACTTAAGGATCTCTGCTTATTTCTTTTTTCATAGAACAAAAAACAATAAAAATCATGTTCTGTATCTGAAGATACTGTAAATGTAGAGTTTAAATTCCAGTCCATGAAGTATGCAAATACTGGATTGTCTCTATTATTTTAGCTTATTTGATGGTGAACCTTGAATTAATGCAATGGCAGTATTTTCAAGAAGACATTGCAGGAAAGCTAGGTGATGTGTTTTTTTAGTTGCATCCATATGTCCCAAATAGTTCAATCTGGTATCTTTTCTGAATGCTAATGCAAATTGCTTGTTACCTCTCCTCCCAATTACATTCAAAAGGCTGGTCTCTTGAGCTAACAATACACAGCTACCAAAGCTGCCAGATTTAGATATCAGTTTGTTTAATGTATTGATCTTTTTCACTGATGATAAAGATCCATTTTCAACATGTCATCACATTCCTGGACTTAAATACTGAAATTAATGCAATATATGTGACAACAAATGAAATTTTTATACACACTCACATGTGGGTGTATATAATTTTAACTCAGTTCTCCTATTGGCAAAATGTGTCTATTGCTGATTGTGGAATGATTCACTTTTAAAACTATTTCTAGATTTCTGTAGAGGCTTTAGGTTCAAATAGCAAGTTAAGGGAGAATCAAATTAGTTTGCAAATGCCACAGAGCACTTCTGCATCAACATGTTTAAAAAGTACTGGTTTTATTCTGTTTTGGCCAGGAATTAGAATAACACATAATCCACAATATTTCACATCTGTAATTCTGTTTCTGCACCTCCATTGGCAATTTTATATTAGTCCACATCTAATTTGCCAGGATTTTAGGAATTATGTGCTGATTATCCTCGTAGTTGAAGTAGTTGTATCACTGAGTATCCATTTAAAGTTAGGAATGTGCACATCTACAGTCTACCTGCTGACTTCTTCTTTTGACCACTTCCATATTTAGTCCATGCCTGATTGTCTTTTGTATATTTGTTTGTGTGTTTTAAAGGATGAAATTTGTCCTCTTTCAACCCCCCCCCCCATGTATGCAATATTATGTGCATTGTACTAATTTCTTAAACCTCCCTCATTCACTGATTAAACCATATCTGAAGAAACTTTTGGTGGGCATTTTACAAACAGAATCCCAGAATGCAAGTTGCATCTGCCCTGTAAAATGCTTCAGGAATTGTGGACCTGGTGAAGTCCACCAAAATATTCAGCAGAACAAAGTATTTGTGCGCTGTCAGATCCC
Source organism: Urosaurus nigricauda (assembly GCA_034509955.1). Classification (NCBI taxonomy): domain Eukaryota; kingdom Metazoa; phylum Chordata; class Lepidosauria; order Squamata; family Phrynosomatidae; genus Urosaurus; species Urosaurus nigricauda. Next base: position 164,674,548 of record JAOEGL010000005.1, on the reverse strand, counting down.
AGGTATCTCCAAAGGGGTGTGGGCATATCACCCAGTGCTGTGGTGCACCCAGAGGGACTGGCATGGCTACTGGACAAATGAGAAAAGACACTTTCCTGCTCACCTACCAGCCACACAGCCCATCTGGAGCCCACAGTGGTTCCCCCTTGAAACAATAGCTGGGGGACAGTGCCTTCATCAGCCATGCCAAACTTTGAAGGCTTCAGGGGGGCACTGACTTCAGGGTGCAGTGCAGCCACAGCCACAGAGGATCCTGAAGGCCTTTTGTTAGGAGGCTGTACTAGTCTGGGAGGACAGGGGCAGGCAAGGCATTTCAGGGCCTCCCCTACACACACTAGGTTACACTAACCTCAGGGACATTGTCCTGGAGGGCTGGACAGTCAAAAAGTCCTGGTCCAATACTAATACTTTCTCATATCTCTATACCATTCATCACTTAATACTGGGGTAGGCAAGCCATACCGTTGTGTTTCAGCATGCTGGAAATGATGTCACATCACTTCCAGACACTATCTTTATTGAATTTTGTAAGGCTTTGGAATTAGGTGATTTGATTTGTTCCGGGCAGAGAGTAAACTGGAATATTTGAAGCCTGTTTTGAGCTCATTTGGCCAGTTTTCATATGAAAAATCACCCAAAAGAAGGTACATAAATATTTTAAAAGTATTTTGATGCTTTTGGAGCTCAGTTGGTGAGTATAAGGCCACAAAATGTATCCCCAAAGGCCACATGCAAACCAAACATCACATTTTGCCCATTTGTGACACTAGGGGGCAAACAGGATTTCAATGACAGTTAAATGAGAGTTAAACAGGAAATGCCCTATGTTTATCATAGGACATTTCCTGTTTAACTCTCATTTAACTTTTGTTTAAATCCTGTTTGCCCCCTTGTGTGATAAAGCATAATGTCCCTCAGCTTAACTTCATTAAAATGCATGGTGCATAAAGTGAGTGTAGGTGATTTTAAAAACTCTACTCTTTCTGATCAGGAACTTGATTTGGCTGTTTGACATACTATATATACTCCCAGCACTGACAGCTAATGCCCAACATGGCAAACTACAAGACAGAGAAGGTCTCACAGAATCAGCATGTAGATGTGGATTGTTTTTGGCATAATGTTTTTATGAGCAGACTGTGACTTCTCTGATCGGACATGCCAGCTAATAATAAAACATGAGTTGATGTAATAAGGACTATACCTGGCATACATTTTTTTTTTTGTACAAATAATGACAACATATCTGGAATTTTTCACTAATCTAAAATCAGAATGATATGCAATACCTGGTCTCTAATGAACATACAAATTGGCATAATCCAGCCTACACAAAGAACCGAAAAATTGTAATGCTTACATTTGATTTTGATTACATGATATTGTAACCAGTAAAACTAATATCTAGGAATATTTACAGGGCATTGTTAGCATGTCATTAATTTCATCAGGGAAGAATTTAACATGGTTTTATTTCCCTCCATTTTAATGAATGGAACTTTCAAATGCTGGTCTTTTGCCAAATCATGTGAGATAGTTCTATCAATCAAATTATTTACTTATCAACATTTAGTACAATGGAATGTTGAAATATCAGTTATTAATCAATGGCTATTAAGAATGATTTAAGTGGAGCATTGAACACTGATTAATATTGCTTCTAGTATTTGAAGTAGAGCACTAACATGAATTAGGTGACATAGAATAATTCCTTGATATCTCAGAAGTTTCTTTCTTTTTCCCCACAGCACGGAAAAGGATATGCTAGTCCATTCTACGGGACTTACCTGAAGCAGCATGATTTGCACAAAAGTCGACCAACAAAAGCATCAACTTTTCAACTTCATTATCTTGGCCATCTGATTCTGTGTTAACTGAAGAATTACTTTGCTGTCGGAGACATCCTGGCCAATAATAGGACCTAATTGCTCTCAGCAGGCCTGAGAAATGAGTTGAAATGTATGGAACTGTAGAAACTTCAAGGGGCAACTGATTTTTGCCTCTCTGATCAGTGTGTGCCTGTTTACAGCACTATATAGCTCTCTCTTACTCTTTCTCTCTCCAAAATGTCACTGAGCCCTTTAGATGTTTATATTCGCCACAAGAAGCCAATCGTACAGATTTTAAAAAAAGGAAACATGCATTATAAATGCAATATCACTGTTTTAAACTTGACTGTTTTATATTATTTTTGTGTGATCAAGTGTCCCCCAGACTATTCCAACTTTACAAAAAAAAAAAAACTTGTGAATCATGTTCTTTTCACCTGTGGGTCATGAAAATGTTGTTAATCTGCAGGCCCACAAAATATCAAAGACATTCTGTAGTTTATACACCGTGTTGCAAAGTGTTTACTGTACTATTTCAAAGCTTCTAAATAAATATAAGATATATATATTATATTACATATAATTTTCCGGGAAACGTGGTACCATTTAGTTGATTTTTAAATGAATTCATACAGTGCACACCATACACTAAAGTGAGAAGGTAATTCAGGGTCTTAAATTATCCTTGCCTAAAAATAAAATAAATCTTTAGTAATACTTCCCCCGTTTTTGTACTTTGGTCAATCCTGTTTGTCCTTGTTAAAAAAAGAAAAGAAAAGAAAAGAAAAAAGAGCTGTAAGCAACATCATTTTTTTCTGAAAGTTGTACTGAATTTCCAATGCCAAAGATCAGCTGTCAATAATTATGAAAATGAGCACTGACTATGTACTATCGTAGTATATATATTCAATCTCCATTATTTTGATTCTATTTCTATGGCTTTTAATTTGGAATCAAAAAGAAACTTTTTATAAAGGCTCTATAAACTCACATGTATATGTTGTTGAAACGTACACTCGGTGTCTGTACATTTTGCAATGTAAGATATGATGTAAGTGAAAATAACTATTTTAAGAAAATCTCCCCTACACACACACACACACATCTGACTTGTATCGCTTTATGACTTGGGCTACAACTGCACTGCACAAATGCTCAATACCATGGAATTTGGGAATTGTAACTTTTAAGTTTATCACACAGCACTTGCAGGAACAGGAATGGAAAGGCATGGAACGGGGGGAGAAAGGGTGTTACTGCATGGGAGAACTCCCAGCGGCATCGGCAGCATTCTCCCATGTGGTAACAGCCATTCTCCCCCTGTTCTGTGCTGTTGCATTCCCGTTCCTGCAAATCCCATAAGATAACTCATTTGTGAAACCTTTAGCCTTCTTTGTCAGAGAGCTGTGGTGCTGCAACAATCTACAATTCTCAGAATTCCATAGCATTGAGCCATGGCATTTAAAATTGTGTCAGACTGGATTATTTCTGAAGTGCTGATGCAGCCATAGTTTTATGGCACTGCTGACTTAAAATGATTTCTGAAGAAAGACCAAACACAGTGTAATCCACGTCTTTTATTTGAATGTAGCCCTTCAACAATTTGAAATTAGGAATAGTCTATATACTAATTTCAATGGTAAACAGGTTAATCTTGCCTGTGTTGTTTTTATAGTCATTTTGTGTTTTAGAATATCTCAGAAAAGATATTTTTAATTAGAAAAAGAATAAATTGTCAAAATCTCAAAATGTTGCAAAGTAAAAATCACTTTTACTTTCTTGGCCTCCGAGTACCATTGAGGAAAAATGAAATGTGGCAAGATCTTTTCCTCCGTTCTTCTTTCCTTTCACACTATGCTCTGTTATTTTTCATGATGACTCTTTTCAAAAGAAATCATAAAATTATGTCTTATAATAGCATTTACATCAGTTGGAGATAATAAGTTGATATACTTCCCCTTTGTATCAATTGAATATGATCTATTTAATTTTGGACAGTTTGGGATCAAACCCAAAGACCATAAATGTGAATTCTTACACTGAATACTGTTCACAGGGTAATGTATGACTTGATATTATTTTTCTCTCATATTCAATTGGTTGATTAGGAATTGTGTGCGTTCATTCCTCCATGAGTTCTGTGTGTACATGCGTGAGTGTGTGTGCATGATGTTATCAAGATTTAACCAAGAAAAAAAAGGGGGGGGGGAATCCTGCTCAGACTTCTGGGGAATATTTCTAAACTATTTATATGTCAACAGGTATTTCTTGGGATCCTTTTAACAATGTATATGATATATATAAATCATAGAAAGAAGCACAGAAAAATAATGATCATTTAGATCAAACACAGCCGTAAAATCATCTTTAGCTTTAGGTAACGGAAGTATTGGTCACCTCTATGCCTTGTTAGTTTCATAGGAAAAGGGGAGATATGGGCTATTTTAGTAATGAAATGTGTGGATGATATACCGTCAGGTGAAGTCTGTCAACTTGGTGATTTTCAAGGAAGAATCTGAATGCCCATTTTGGAAATTATTTTGCTTAATTTTTACAGCCTCTTTATACAGAGGTGCATATTGTAAATTAGGGTTGTTTCTAGTCCTGTTGAGAAAAAAAATCACATTTTCTTTTTTATAGACTATTAAAGTGTTTTTATTTACTGAAAATCTCCCTCACATTTTGCATGCAACTTTTTGGGGGGAAATATTTGTGATAAGTAAATTTCAGACTCTCTCTGGTGCACTTATTTCATTGCTTTTTCTATATAATGGACTATAGACTGTACATGTATTAGTTAATTTCATGCTTTAGCCATTCTTTCTTCAACTTATGTATATGAGCAGTACAAGTGAGGTCAGTGGGACTCTTACATGTGGAAACTAGATTGACCTGTCACTGTTGTTTTTCATTACTACAAGGGGGAACCATTCACAATCTGCTCAGTTCTCTCTGAGTTGCTAGTGGAAAGAAAATCCAGCAATTGACTTGATGTGATGAAATTACTGGAAAGAGACTTGTGATATCAATATTACCACCATGAATATTTAATTTGAACTTGTTCCTTCTATTGAAGGCTAACAAATCTTATTTAAAAACCTAGAATTTAGTCTTACAGAACATGATACAAATGAAATAATTCAGCACATAAAACCATTGTGGCAAAATCATATCATGAACAAATAACCAGGTCAAAAAGAAAACTTATGAATCATGTCTTCTTTATCATGCTCAGGATATTAAGCATATTTCAGATACAGTAGTTACCGGCAAAAATGAGTGCAAATAGTTCATTTGTTGAGTTCATTGTCAATTCATGAATTGTAACTATAAAGAAAAATAACTCTTTCTGATTTTTTGTGTGGGAACCATTTAGAACAGAATTCAGTTTTATGTCAGGATTGTTTATTCCCTGTATTTCCACTGAGACCATGAATCTTTAGGCAGCTTCCACATCAGCTTCCAAAATTGTGTGTAGAATTGTTTGCCAACATTTAGAAGCCTCAGGAGTAAACATAAAGGTCTTGAGGTCAGGCAACATGATCTACGTAAAAGGGGGAAAAGTAACTACATCCTACCAGCTTTCTTAATGCCAATTGCTACCACACAAGTTTCATGAATATGGTTCTTTTACTGGAAACTAAATATGTTTATATGAGAAAGCAACCCACATGAGTTGTTGTTGTTGTTGTTGTTGTGTCTTCAAGTCATTCCCAACATGTGGTGGCAAAATATGTTTTTTGAAGTTAAGAGTGTGTGATTTGCCCAAGGCCACTCAGTAAGTTTCCATTGCTGAGCAGGGATTCGAACCCTGGAGAGTCATAGTCCAATGCTCAAAACACTACACTATGCTAGGTACTCCCACATGGGAAACCGCCTGAAAACTATTCCAGATTCTTTGAAGGAAGGACAAGGAAGAATTGTTTGGAAGAGTTTCATCTCTGAAGATATGGAGAAGGGAAAGGTATATTAGCACTGGTAACTTGTACTTTGCACATATAGTCTTAAAAGTAATTTTCATATACTTATTAGATAACTTATCAAGCATGTTGTTTTGATCTTTCATACAAGTTGTATGAGGTTTTTTTAATGAAACATGAGGGCTTTTTTTAAAGGTCCTTGGAGGAAATATGAAAGTAACTCATCTCCCAGTTCTGCAGCCATATACAAAATCACAAATGTATGCTCTCCACCAGGCCACACCACAAGCAATGCACATGGTACAGATTCTGAGTACGCTGCTTCCAACAGGAGACACATGTTCTGCTCTGCTCTTTTCAGCTTAGCAAGCATCTCTTTAAATTTTGCAGTAGTCACTGATGCAAAATGAAAACTTCCTTGTTTTCCAGCTATGAATGATAGAGAAGCTCCCATTTTGACAATTAAATAGGTTCAACTGATTCACACCATCAGAATTAAATAGTAATTGTTTTGCTTGCTTCATCAGTACAGACACTAAAACACCATCCCATGTTAAAAAGCTGGCTATACCAAATCAGATTGTTAGTTCAACTGAGAGCTTTATTGCATGAGAAAAGAATGCCAAAATGGCTTTCTCTTTGCCTCTCCTCATGCTGTCATAGCACCCCCGTTATCCTTCCTGAAAGAGATGGTCATAAACTGATATTTCCACCAAAACAAAAAAACATGCTTTTAGTACCATCTCCCTTGGGAAGAAAATGGAAGAGTTTTGACACCATGCACAAAGGCACAAAGAATGCTGCTACACTCCCAATCCACTTTGGCTTTCTTTTCTTATGCGATAAAGCTCTAAGTTGGGAACTGCTTGACAAAAATGGCTGTCTAGAATTTATGAAGGAGTCTTTCCCATTCCTACCCACAAAAGCCAGAGACGGAGCCAAACACAAAAACAAACAAACAGCTTCATTTATATACCGCTTCATATCCTTAAGGAGTGTCTAAGCGGTTTACAATTGTAAGCTATTTGCCCCCCAACAATCTGGATACTCATTTTAGCGACCTCGGAAGGATGCAAGCCTGAGTCGAGCTTCAGCCCTTTGCTGGTCTTGAACTCGCCACCTTATGGTTTTGAGTGAGTGGCTGCAGTACAGGCATTTAACCACTGCGCCACCAGGGCTGATTCTAATGTCTGTGTCCAATATTCCTGAATGCAAAGGAGCATTCACACACAACCCTCCTTTTAAAGTGAAAAAAGTCTGCACAGGGAATTTTTTTACATCAAAGCAATCAAAACATTCTGGACTTGGTTGCAGAGTTTTATGTAAAAGTCTCCATGGCTATGTAACTGTGCTTAAATGATGATGTAACTATGCTTGAATATTGAACTCCATCAGTGCATCTGAAGAAATAGATTTAAATCCATGCAAGTATACTGAAATAAATCTCTGGTGCTCGTAAAGGTCATTAGATTCTTCCACTTGCTATGATATAGTGCATCCTTGGTATCCACTGGCATTTGATTCTAAGATCCCACATGGATACCAAAATCTGTGGATGCTCAAATCTCATTAAATTCAATGGTGTAGCAAAATGGTGTCCCTTATATAAAATAGCAAAATCAAAGTTTGCTTTTACCCACACACACACACACACACACACTGTTTTCAAACCATGGGTGATTAAATCCATGGATAAGGAATCCATGGGTCTGGAGGACCGACTGTATTCCCATTAATTTCTTTCCCCCCTTAAATCCAGCTTTGTTTAAAAGAAACACTTATTTATACAAAATATGGAAATACTATTGACTGGTATTCATTTTCTGCCTCAAAAATATGGTGTGTGCGCGCCTCACTTATATTCCCATTAATTTCAGCATGCTTTGGTCAAGAGCAGTCCACTTCCTAGTGGGTTGCATTTTACAATCCTGAAAGTCAGAATGAACTTTTAAACATAAGTTTAGTATTTGCACTTGCACCAAAAAGTATTGCTAGTAGAAAATGAAATGAAGAGGGAAGTTGTTTAATCTGTTTGTCCAATATAAACAGTCCAACAAGACATAAAAGATTCATACAACTAGGGCCTGGAAGTCTCTTCAAGAGCTCTTCCATCTTTTTTTCTCTCTCTCACTAATCTGCTATTAAGTCTTAGTATAAAAGTGGCATATGCTCATATAGATACTGGCTGTGTTCCACAAACACAATTCAAATCCATTGCTGAGTATCTGTGCCTTTGTAGATACCCTTATGTGTCATAGGCAAGTACTAATTTGGACAGCTTTCTTGAACTGAAATCTTGTTAGAACTTGTTAAATAAAGTTCAATCATAAGACTCTGAGCTGCCTAGAAAAACGAAGCAAAGTTGTGTGGTTACAATTCTCCTGGGAAGAAAAAGGTTTTCAGTCCAACTTTTCCATACAGTTTATGGTAACAAGTCAGGATGCATGTTACTTCATTGCTCCCTCCCTCCCTCCCTCCCTCCCTCCCTCTTTTTTTTTTTTTTAAACCAAATCATTTGACGTTTTGCAAGTCAAACAGTCATCTGGCTTGCTGGGTCACTATTAAAGGCAACTGTGTCACAACACTGGAATTCTTAACATTAAGAATTTTTGTTTTCAGATTAAGTTACAAAATTGCAATAAAACCAATGTCTTTGTAAAGTTCTTTGTAAAATATTGATAAATAAGAAATCTCTTCCATCCAGTAAGATGGTTTCAGAACTGCCAAAGAGTTCACATAATTTTAGTAAAATGGTCTTCACATTCTTAATCCAAAGTCTAATTCTGATTGCTAGTTCCAACTACAATAGACTCAGTAAATCAATGGAATTTATATAAATCTTGATTTATCATTCATTGATCTAGTGGGTATATTCTCATTGTCTAATATTTGCATTTAGGCCTATGATTTTATGTTAACTAAGTTGGCAGGCATGCTCTGTTCATGAAAGAACAACAATGATGGCTACATGGTCAATCAGATTCTTTCCAAAAGCCATATATGTCAAAGGAGGCGATTTATGGAACTCAGGAGAAATAGGAAATATTTGGATTTTTTCATCACTCTGCTTCTCTTTTTGTGTGAATTAAGAGTTTTTGCATCCTGCATAATGAAGAGGATCAGTTGCAACATACTTAATTGTAGGGAAACATGACACTGAAGTGAAGGCACTCTGAGACATTGCTTGCATCTGAAGTCAAATGGAAGACAATATGAAGTGCCAAATGTGATGCTGCAGAGTATATGTTTTTCCCCTCAGTACCTGGATAAGAGCAATGTATGAAAAGATTGGAGAGTGGGAAGCACATCTTTCAATCAGTTATTGTTTATATATCAGGACCTTTTCCAGCCTGAAAGATAAAGGGTTGGTTGAGATCACTCAGCATACTGCAAGTTGGAACAGGGATTTCATTTGCAATCCTCTATGTCAAAGTTTTTAGTGCTTGTGATATACATCAATGTGTTACTTTTAAGGGACTATAGACAGTTTCCTTAAATTTTCAATGTGTGATCTCTATACATGGACTACTTTAAACACAATGAGCACACTGAAATACTTTAAATCTTTAAATATTTGTAGACAAATTTTTTTAAAAAATTATGTTAAAGGAATGTTTTCTACACAGGTATCACTTCTGTGTCTTTAAAAAATCTAGCAGAATATGGCATGTAAAACAAGTAGCTCCCCTACATGTTCTGCTAATGAAGTTCCTCTACAGAATTTGCTAATTTTTACTGCTTTGTATTTTTTTTAATGCAAAAGTGACATCTGTGCAAAATGTTGTAGGCTATTAAAAGCAGCCCAAAGTTTTACAATCATAGTAAATAAATATATGCATTTTTAGTCTCTTGAACATTATACCAAAGCAATTCCACAAACTGTTATGCTGACACTACAAGCATAAATTCCCTATTTTTTTCCATATAAATAACACCACTGAAAACATTGGCATCTGGGCATAAATCTAATTGTTATTCCCAAATAGAGTAGACCCAGTGAATCAATGGAATTTACACAAATGTTGATTTACTGAGTTGTTATTCCAATGGACCTACCCTATTTGGGACTAACAATTCAATTTAGATCATGAAATCCAGGAATGTTTCATGTAAAGGAGGGGGAAAAATTAAACATGCACTACGAGCATCTGCACAAACTTTCAGTGTCTGCAATAGGAAATCTAAATAAAGACTTTCTCCGTAATCTCTATTTTATTTTAGAACCTCTGATTCTTTTGCTAATGGCAATGTTTCATTATGCCACCTTTTAAATGTACATTAATACTCATCAAAAACTAAAGGCTACTGAATGCACCATAGAGCATTGTACAGTGAAAAACTAATCTACTCTTTCTAGTTTCTTGCAGTTTGACTTAGTACAATCACATCACTTCCCTAAAGTAGGGCATAGTAACCTTTTAAATGAGCATGAGCTGAATGGTTTGTGGTCATGTCATTTTTAGCTTTCTTTCTCAGCATGATTCATCATACAATTTTAGCGGTACAGGTTTTAAGACAGGTTTGTTCTCATTGCAGATATTAATGTGCCAGTGTCTTTTGACATGTCTGGGGCATATACAAAAAACCATGCCTGTTTCTCTGCAAGAATTTATCTTATGCATTCTCAAGTTTCTCTGCAGGAACTTTTAAGTTATCTGAAAGATAACTGCTAGACATTTTTTTTTTTTGCCACACTTAAGAATATATTTAAGATATTGTGTGCTGTGTGCCCTTAAAAATATGTGAACATCAACCTGCAATATCAGTGTGCAATTTCTTCTATGGTATTATATTCAGATTCCATTCCTTTCCCTGAGATGGGATTAAAATAGAACATATCCAGTACCTGCCAACTTACAGAAAATTTAACAATCTTTTTTTTTTTTTTTTCTGATGTTGTTCATTTATGCTTTTCAGCCAGGGAACAGTAAGAGCAAGGAATAAGTTACAGTATGCCTTATGGCTGATTGTGTTCTATTAATGACTCCCAGAATTGATACAGTGATGTTGTCAGGATTCCTGAAACTAGTCAAAAGCTGACTTATTCATCTTTGTAGATGAACCTAATGAACATTAATGTTCATTAATGAACAGGCTGTAGGAGCCTGTAGATGTTACTATTGTCTTATTGCTTAGTTTCAGAAGGTTGTCCTAAAATAATAATACTAATTCAGCCACACCGGCATTCCTATCTCAAGTACACAGACCAAAATCTCCTGTTCCACAATTGGCTTGTCCTGAGTCCCTTCCTACTAGACTCCTTAAAGCCTATCTAGTCTCTCCCTGGACTATTAAAGACCCTTTTTGATCACCAAAACTCCACTAAATCGTTCCCTCAGGAACCCTAAGAGCACACCCTCCCTTTGATGTGACTCCTTCCCTCCAAAACCAAAAACCCACTAAACTCCTTTTTACTCTCTCTCTCTCTCTCTCTGCAAGGCTTCTTCACAGCCCCGTCCAGCCGTCTTCCCATTTGTTGGTCTCATGTTGCTCTGTGATTGGTTGATTGATCGGCCTGTTCACTACACATACGTCAGGACATGTTGCCTTACACCATGTATATATGACTTCAACAGTATTTATTATCTCATTGACCATAGAAGATAACTTGTTGTTTACAAGCAAGTTGGCTTCACCCTATGATGATCCTATGAACTTGATAGGAAATATGAAAGTTCACACACACACACACATACACACACACACACAATATCATCTGCATATCTAAAGTGATGTTCCCTCCTCTTATCAAACCTCCTTACTATTAATCTAATTGTTTAATCTTTATGATATATTCTGCATATAAATTTAACTAGACTGGGTGATAAAATGCAACCTTGCCCTCCTCTTGCCAATTGGTAACTGGTATTTATTGTCTTCTACAATTCTGTGGCACATTCCATTATCCAACATGTACAAGCCACTGTGCTTTTTCCTTTTAAGATGTCAGTTTGGATAGATGACATTTCTCACTGCATGTATTGTAACAGCCTTTGTTGTAAAATCTTAAACATTGCTTTGCCTGCATGGGAGATTAATGCAGTGGCCCAATGGTTGCTACAATCCCTAGTGTTCCCTTTCTTGGGAAATTGGATGCATATTCAATGTTTTCAGGCTGCGAAAACACATTTTGTTTTCCATATTTGATGCCAGATTTATTGTTTGTTTGTTTTTTATGGCAGGATTTTGGGTGGATTCTGTCTTTATAGCTTGAAACAGCTCTGTTAGTATAGTTTCTGTTCCTTATTTCTTCCAAGTGCTTTGAAAGAAGACTCCACTTCATTTTCTAAAATTGCATATTCTTTGTCAACACATTTTTCTTTGAAGGAATCTGTCATCTTTTCCTTTCTTTTATATAAGTCTTCACTTTATACCCTCTATTGTCTTTATTTTATCCTGGTCATATAATGTGTTCTTTTCTTGGTTATATGGAATTGCCACTCTTTCAAGCCCAATATTAAATAGACTACATGAATGGAAGCAGAAGATGGAGAAGTTCCATTGTGGCACAGACCATGATCTAATATCAAGAAGTACAATTGTAATGATTTCTGTCAGAATAGCTAAAGAAGGGGAAAATAGAAGTGGCCAGAAATACACATCTGTTTTAGAGGGAGCGAAAAGGTATTTTTAAAAGGGGAAACAGAGTGCTGGGCATGCTATAAAAGTGAATCACCATTCTTGAAAGCACTCAGGAATGACAAGGAGAGTTTACATTTTTGTTTTCTTTGAGGCCAGAAAAGAGGTGGTATCGGAATTCTGGAGGAGTTAAGGACTTCAAAAACAACCCACCCATGGTGTTAAAGATAATTGGACATCAAATCAGTAAAATACTGGTAAAAGTGATAAGGGTTGTTTGGGATGAAAGACTGCAACCATTATCTGCATTCCAAGTCAGCACAGGAAACAGGAGATTCCTTTTTAAAAGATAGAATGTTTTGTGTCTACTTGTTGGGAATTCTATTACAGGGTTTTCATGGCAAGATTTATTCCACCATACTGGCGGTCTAGATTGATTGACAGATAATTTTCAAAAGAATGAGTCTAAAAGATAAGATTTGATATTTTTTTCTTTTTGTTGTCTTCCTGAAATTAGCATTTAAAATCTGCTTATCCAGATGAATGGAGCCCTGATGGTATAGTTGTTAAATGGCAGTAGTGCAACCACAACATTGTGAGTTCGAGCACTGCAGGGCCACAGGTTGACTCAGCCTTCCATCCTTTCATAGGTTGGTAAAATGAGTACCCAGCTTGTTGAGAGCAATTGGCTAACACATTGTAAACCACTTGGAGAGTGCTAAGTGCTATAAAGCAGTATAGAAGATAAGTGTTATTGCTATTTCTATTGAATCAACTTTCCCTTATCTTAATAAAATAGCATTTAAACATCTCTCATTCCTGCAAGATCTAGTCTTAATTCTTCTTCTTTTTAAATAAAATAATTTTTGTTTTTAAAGAAAACATGCAACCTGGTGCCACACCATTTAGTTTATCTGAGGTGGCAGAAATTGAGCATCTCCCTTCTACTACCCAAGTATACCCCCCCCCCCAATTTGCAAACATTGTAATGTTTTAATTGCACATTCCCCACACTTTCTATTTGAATATATGTACATGCAAAGTCATATCACATGCTTAGATGTGACTGATGCCGCAGTCCTATACCACTTGCTTAAAGGTAAGTCCCACTGAATTGAACAGATCATGCCTCAAGCAATCATATACAAAATTGTGTTCCCCATCAACTATTCTAAAAATTCATAAATTCATAAAATTCCAATTATAACTAAACACATTACTAGTTTCCCTTCTCTTTGGATATCTTATATGCACTTAATCTCTTAAATATAAGTAAATTACTCTACATACAATGGTACTTAGTCTTAGAAAAGAATGCTGTAGAAATTGTATTTTGAACTCTAAAGCAGTATAGGTGTTGTATTTAGGCCTTAGGCTGTAATCCCATACTTCCTAACATTTTACAGATAAAAATTGGGAGGTGTAGCCAAAATGTAGTCAAAATGACAGAAGTTATTAATGAGGAAAGCCACATAAGCTAGGAGAAGCATATAGTTTGCTTTTTCCTGAGACTACCGAGAAAGTCTCTCAGAGGAGAGAAAAACTGGGACGTTTTATAGGCTGCTGAAAGAGTGGGACAACACATGAATAAACAGAACTGTCCCTTGCAAATCAGGATAGTTGGAGGGTATGCAATCCTAGGAAATTTTATTACAAATTCTTTTTTTTTTTTTTTTTTTTTTACAAATTCAAAAATTAATACTTCCATTTTTTCTGTATTTCAGGAGGGAGCTTTCAATGCAATGTTTTGACAGAATCTATAATTTAGTGGATCTTAAGAGTACTGTGAGCTATTTCAAGGAATCTAGTGAAAAATCAAAACACAATTATGCCCTTCTACATGATCACTTGAAAAGATGAAGCCAAAAATCTCCTTTTGTGTGTATACATACATATACATTTTCTATATACTTTCCCCCATTATTTAAACCTACCTGTTGGAACACATGATGTTTAAATGTCGATTGGCATATGTTTATGTTTTCATGTGTGTGTGTGAAATTGAGAGAGAGAGAGAATTAAAAGATGGATAAAGATCTCTCTTGAATATTAGACCTCTTGTTGGAATTCACAAACACAAATCCCTTCTTCATATTGTAAGTTTGAAATGTTTGGCATTCTGCTCCCCTTACTCCCATCACCACTTCTCTCATTTAGCATTGTTTATTCAATTCATTTCAGAAGGTTTTAATCACAGAGAGAAACCAAAAGGTGTTGATTTCCTCCTGTTTTCAGCCAGGTACCTTTCAGGCAAGACACAATTTGCTCATTCCCACCTGCAGGAGCTGTTAGCACTTCAATGGAAACCATCTCTCTGTGACTGCTTGTCACTCTTCAAGGGAGCACTTTTCCTTTTGTTCACTGCTTTCTTTCTTTTAGATCATTTCCCCCAGAATTTTCAATCTTTAATAAATACATAATCAACAAAATGCTTTCATCTATTCATTAGAATTTTGTAGTGTTTCTAGAAACGACTTCCCCCATATAAACTTGTCAACAAATCTGTTTACTTCATTTAAAACAGAAGGGGGGGACACTCAAACCTTATTCCTTTACCTGCTCAATAACTTTGTAAAATTGCATCCTCTTATTTTTGCACATATTCATTTCTCCTCATCTTATTTGGCACATTAGGCACACTGAATTACAAAACCCAGGATTCCAATTTGTATTTCCAAGCTCTGGCCATGACCCTAGAGCAGGCTACTTCTAGTGGCTGGGAAACTCCATTACCATCCCTAAGGCCCTAGAAGCCTGCACCCATCCATTTTTGTCCACACTGTATCCCATTTTTTCCACGCAAGTTGCAAATACTACCCTCCAAAATGTACAGAGTCCATATGACCATTTTTTCCCATTTAGGGGACACTCTCTCCCTCCATTAATAATAATAATAATACATTTTATTTATACCCCGCTCTTCAGCCAAAGCTATCAGAGCGGCTTACAATTTGTTAATTAGACAATTAAGTCCCCTCAAGATGGTGGTTGAAGGGAGGGCTCTTCTTGCTTCCAGCAGGAGGTGGCCTGCCTTTCTCTCCCCTCAAGATGGTGGTTGAAGGGAGGGCTCTTCTTGCTTCCAGCAGGAGGTGGCCTGCCTTTCTCTCCCCTCAAGATGGTGGTTGAAGGGAGGGCTCTTCTTGCTTCCAGCAGGAGGTGGCCTGCCTTTCTCTCCCCTCAAGATGGTGGTTGAAGGGAGGGCTCTTCTTGCTTCCAGCAGGAGGTGGCCTGCATCTCTCTCCCCTCAAGATGGTGGTTGAAGGGAGGGCTCTTCTTGCTTCCAGCAGGAGGTGGCCTGCCTTTCTCTCCCCTCAAGATGGTGGTTGAAGGGAGGGCTCTTCTTGCTTCCAGCAGGAGGTGGCCTGCATCTCTCTCCCCTCAAGATGGTGGTTGAAGGGAGGGCTCTTCTTGCTTCCAGCAGGAGGTGGCCTGCATCTCTCTCCCCTCAAGATGGTGGTTGAAGGGAGGGCTCTTCTTGCTTCCAGCAGGAGGTGGCCTGCATCTCTCTCCCCTCAAGATGGTGGTTGAAGGGAGGGCTCTTCTTGCTTCCAGCAGGAGGTGGCCTGCATCTCTCTCCCCTCAAGATGGTGGTTGAAGGGAGGGCTCTTCTTGCTTCCAGCAGGAGGTGGCCTGCATCTCTCTCCCCTCAAGATGGTGGTTGAAGGGAGGGCTCTTCTTGCTTCCAGCAGGAGGTGGCCTGCATCTCTCTCCCCTCAAGATGGTGGTTGAAGGGAGGGCTCTTCTTGCTTCCAGCAGGAGGTGGCCTGCCTTTCTCTCCCCTCAAGATGGTGGTTGAAGGGAGGGCTCTTCTTGCTTCCAGCAGGAGGTGGCCTGCATCTCTCTCCCCTCAAGATGGTGGTTGAAGGGAGGGCTCTTCTTGCTTCCAGCAGGAGGTGGCCTGCATCTCTCTCCCCTCAAGATGGTGGTTGAAGGGAGGGCTCTTCTTGCTTCCAGCAGGAGGTGGCCTGCCTTTCTCTCCCCTCAAGATGGTGGTTGAAGGGAGGGCTCTTCTTGCTTCCAGCAGGAGGTGGCCTGCATCTCTCTCCCCTCAAGATGGTGGTTGAAGGGAGGGCTCTTCTTGCTTCCAGCAGGAGGTGGCCTGCATCTCTCTCCCCTCAAGATGGTGGTTGAAGGGAGGGCTCTTCTTGCTTCCAGCAGGAGGTGGCCTGCCTTTCTCTCCCCTCAAGATGGTGGTTGAAGGGAGGGCTCTTCTTGCTTCCAGCAGGAGGTGGCCTGCATCTCTCTCCCCTCAAGATGGTGGTTGAAGGGAGGGCTCTTCTTGCTTCCAGCAGGAGGCGGCCTGCATCTCTCTCCCCTCAAGATGGTGGTTGAAGGGAGGGCTCTTCTTGCTTCCAGCAGGAGGTGGCCTGCATCTCTCTCCCCTCAAGATGGTGGTTGAAGGGAGGGCTCTTCTTGCTTCCAGCAGGAGGTGGCCTGCCTTTCTCTCCCCTCAAGATGGTGGTTGAAGGGAGGGCTCTTCTTGCTTCCAGCAGGAGGTGGCCTGCATCTCTCTCCCCTCAAGATGGTGGTTGAAGGGAGGGCTCTTCTTGCTTCCAGCAGGAGGTGGCCTGCATCTCTCTCCCCTCAAGATGGTGGTTGAAGGGAGGGCTCTTCTTGCTTCCAGCAGGAGGTGGCCTGCATCTCTCTCCCCTCAAGATGGTGGTTGAAGGGAGGGCTCTTCTTGCTTCCAGCAGGAGGCGGCCTGCATCTCTCTCCCCTCAAGATGGTGGTTGAAGGGAGGGCTCTTCTTGCTTCCAGCAGGAGGTGGCCTGCATCTCTCTCCCCTCAAGATGGTGGTTGAAGGGAGGGCTCTTCTTGCTTCCAGCAGGAGGTGGCCTGCCTTTCTCTCCCCTCAAGATGGTGGTTGAAGGGAGGGCTCTTCTTGCTTCCAGCAGGAGGTGGCCTGCATCTCTCTCCCCTCAAGATGGTGGTTGAAGGGAGGGCTCTTCTTGCTTCCAGCAGGAGGTGGCCTGCCTTTCTCTCCCCTCAAGATGGTGGTTGAAGGGAGGGCTCTTCTTGCTTCCAGCAGGAGGTGGCCTGCCTTTCTCTCCCCTCAAGATGGTGGTTGAAGGGAGGGCTCTTCTTGCTTCCAGCAGGAGGTGGCCTGCCTTTCTCTCCCCTCAAGATGGTGGTTGAAGGGAGGGCTCTTCTTGCTTCCAGCAGGAGGTGGCCTGCCTTTCTCTCCCCTCAAGATGGTGGTTGAAGGGAGGGCTCTTCTTGCTTCCAGCAGGAGGTGGCCTGCCTTTCTCTCCCCTCAAGATGGTGGTTGAAGGGAGGGCTCTTCTTGCTTCCAGCAGGAGGTGGCCTGCATCTCTCTCCCCTCAAGATGGTGGTTGAAGGGAGGGCTCTTCTTGCTTCCAGCAGGAGGTGGCCTGCCTTTCTCTCCCCTCAAGATGGTGGTTGAAGGGAGGGCTCTTCTTGCTTCCAGCAGGAGGTGGCCTGCATCTCTCTCCCCTCAAGATGGTGGTTGAAGGGAGGGCTCTTCTTGCTTCCAGCAGGAGGTGGCCTGCATCTCTCTCCCCTCAAGATGGTGGTTGAAGGGAGGGCTCTTCTTGCTTCCAGCAGGAGGTGGCCTGCATCTCTCTCCCCTCAAGATGGTGGTTGAAGGGAGGGCTCTTCTTGCTTCCAGCAGGAGGTGGCCTGCATCTCTCTCCCCTCAAGATGGTGGTTGAAGGGAGGGCTCTTCTTGCTTGCAGCAGGAGGTGGCCTGCCTTTCTCTCCCCTCAAGATGGTGGTTGAAGGGAGGGCTCTTCTTGCTTCCAGCAGGAGGTGGCCTGCATCTCTCTCCCCTCAAGATGGTGGTTGAAGGGAGGGCTCTTCTTGCTTCCAGCAGGAGGTGGCCTGCATCTCTCTCCCCTCAAGATGGTGGTTGAAGGGAGGGCTCTTCTTGCTTCCAGCAGGAGGTGGCCTGCCTTTCTCTCCCCTCAAGATGGTGGTTGAAGGGAGGGCTCTTCTTGCTTCCAGCAGGAGGTGGCCTGCATCTCTCTCCCCTCAAGATGGTGGTTGAAGGGAGGGCTCTTCTTGCTTCCAGCAGGAGGTGGCCTGCATCTCTCTCCCCTCAAGATGGTGGTTGAAGGGAGGGCTCTTCTTGCTTCCAGCAGGAGGTGGCCTGCCTTTCTCTCCCCTCAAGATGGTGGTTGAAGGGAGGGCTCTTCTTGCTTCCAGCAGGAGTGTTTAGAATTGATCCACACACACCAGGGTTACTTTGACAACCGATAAAGAAAAAAATTAAAATTATTGCAAAAGAAGAATGTGGAACTGTATTTTAAATTACTGTACATTACTGAAAGTGTTTGAAGATACAGTCTTGTGTACCATTATGAGCAAAGAAATCTTCCAATCAACACAAATCTTAAGTCTTAATTATTAAGTTTTAATAATGTATCTAGAAGGTAGTTCAGCATTGATCAGGTGATTTGCAGTAGATTGTCATGGATTTCTGACTCTCGCTTGTTTATCAGCAACAAGTAAAACTGATTTTTTAAAAAGCCCATCTCTGTCATAGCTGGCCTTGTGTCACCTCACAGCTTCAGTATGCCTCACATGTAAAATATTGATCGTAACAGGTTGACTTGGACCATGTCTTTTGGAGATGTACAACTGCAGTTGCATGCTTTATGTGTGTTTTATGAGAATCTCTATTGTGTTAATAATTCAATTTCATAACTACATTTGTACATACAGTGCATGATTCCTCCAGTGTAGTAGGTAATTGTCTCCATTGTCTTCTATTTCACTTTGGTTGGAGGACTTCAGGCTTTTAGTATAGCAAACAAACAAGTAAAAAGAAACATAATTATAGCAATTCAAGGTACAGTTACAGTCTCTGTTTCCAAGCCACACACACATTTATAGCACTATCATTCTGATTCAAGTGCCATGGTAACATTTTATGGAATCTTGGAATTTGCTTTTTAATGATGGATATTTGGAATCCTCAGGCCAAGAGCTAGTGTCTGACAAAACTAGAAAGTCCAGAATGCCATGGAAAGCAGCCATGACAGTTCAAAGTGGAATCATAATGCTATACTTGTACAGTGTCAAAAGGCCCAGAATTCTGTCTTGAAGAGCTCATGGAGTTCCTGCATAAGCAAACTTTCCCTTCAGTTTGGTTGAGCAAGAAGTGTCTATACTCTGTATAGAGCTATGAAGATATGGCCTCAAAATTCTAGAACATGGGGCAAGAGATAGGGGTGAAATTTTTACACTGCCCAAACAATTATGATATTTTCCCTGTCTTGTCCCTGTTGCCAGGACTGGTAATTAAACTACTTTATGTTTAGGATCAAGAAAACAGTGTGATAAGAGAGGAAAAAGAAACACACCAAGCAACTAAGGGTCATGGTCCTTCTTCTCACACTTCCCTGAAAGCAGAGCAACTTAGTTTGCTTTCAGTGATGACACTGCTTTGCCAGAAGTAGTTTGAAAATGCATCCTCATGACATCATTTTTTTCAAGATATGATCACTGACACAAGGGCACCTCTTCCATTAGATGGAGTAAAGCATCAACCTCCAGCAATGGCTGATGAGTGTCATGAAAGAGTAGCAAATTTGCTTTTATTCTATTCTTACTGCCAGGAACAAGAAAAAGGTGCTTGTGGAATTTTTGTGTCTTATAGCATTATAATGTGACTGACTTTGGATCTCAGTTGGGTTCCTACCCAGTTACCTGTGGGGCTGGTATCATACACAAGAGGGGGAGGTTCTGAAGAATCAGCCAATAGGTGAAACTAAATGGCTGCAAACAGCCATGCAGAAAGCAAAAAAAAAAAAAAAAAAAAAAAAAAAAACAAAAAACTTATGCATCCTCCAGTCCACTAACATGCTGCCTCATTTGTTTTAAATACTTGTGCATGTGAAAATATTCAAGACAACAGTAGGTGCAATAGTAAATAAGGAAGAATATCTGATGTGAATGGAGTGGTGTATTTGTATCTTGTGGACAGATCACCTCCTGAGTTACTGCTAACCCCCCCCCCCCCATGCACCACAAAATAGGAAAATAACTCAGTGAAAGGGTGTAGCCTTTGCTCATCATCCCATCTCCTGAAGGGCAGGACAATAGCTTGCATACCTTTGGCTGAATAACTCTTTTTTTCTTGGGCCCCCCCATAGACATCCTTTATTTATAAAGCCATAGCCTCGGGAATGCAGGAACTGGATCCAGAAGTTTCAGTGGAAATGAATCTGACTCAGCCAGGTGGAAAGTTATTGCCTATGGAACATGACAAGATGATGTAATAATCCCATTTTCAGCCAACTGCTTATTTGAACACATGGTGAATAAATTGCAGCATTTTTCATGAATCTATCTGGAATATGATTAAAATTGATTCCCAGTCTAGTGCCTCCCCTGAAAAAATAAATGCACACACTGGATCTGAATTTTAACATACAAAAATCCTTGCAGATATGTGAGTGTAGTGATGCAATTAGTTTTTAAGTCATCATTAGGTGCTTTAAACATACTCTGTTCAGGAAAATAACAACAACCCTCAGTTAGGAGGTGATATGCAAATCAAATTGCTTCATAAAAATCCACCCCAAAACAGGGTCCATAGTGGAGCTATTATGAGACTTTTTCAATTAGCATTAAAATGTTTAATGTTAATCCTCAGGGTTTAACATTGCTTCACAATGTCACTCCCTAACAGCATCTAGAGTTTTAAATCAACAACACAAAATCAACTAGCTACTGCACTTATTAGCTTGGAACAAAACAGAGCAGTGATTATACTCTTTTAATTGTGCTTAAAGTCATTATTACATATGCAAGTACAATTTTCTACTCTCCAGTGTCATTCCCTCATTACACTTTGTGATTCACCAGATTACACTATTGTGAATAGTGCCTGAAACCAGTGTCCAAGTGGTATCAGGAAACTGCTGGGCTCCTTTTGCTGAGGTCAATTTAATTACATTGTGCATGACAGCAACCATGCCATTTGGGTATTGCCTTTGCCACCAGCAATTGACACCTGAGTGTTAATGAGCTAGTAATTAAGAGCTGGCACAGACAGACATATTTTCATGTTGGAGACTGGGATCACCATGTGCTGCTTTATTTTTGTGCTAACAACCTTTCGTTATATTTTTCCTAGGATATATACAAGATTTGTGAAATATAAACACATTACATTTGCAAAGTCTCTCTCTCTCTCTCTCTCTTTCACACACACACACACACACACTTTTTTTCTTTATAGAAAGGCAGACTAAACAATCTTAAGCTTCCCATGAGGAACTGAACTCTCATAAACATTTCCTATGCACTGAATTGTTTTTGCTTGTTTTAGAGTTTGCTCAACTTAGCATTTTAAAGTTTATTTAAAGGTTAATAGCTTCAAATGATGATCTACCCCAAAGGCTTAATTAATATTGGATGCTGAAAGTGACAGATTATGTTTGGTGCTAGAAACACCCAGTTTTCAGTTATAACAATACCATTTGACAATAAGACAGAACCAACAAGCACTATTAGCTTGTTATTACTTCCCTTCTCTCCCCCTGCCCCCCTCCAGTTCCTTATGTGACCATCAAATATCAATTCCAAGGACTGTACAAAGTCTAACTCAATTACAAAGGGTTGTCAAAATATCTTCCTATCTCATGCTGCTTCCAATCTACTTCCCACTTCTGTTTTAGATGCCATTTCTTCCATTTCCATTGTCACACTACCTCTATGATGTCTCCCACAAGACCAGAGTTTGGAAAGTTACCTTTATAAGGTATTCATTCCAAATATTGCAGTGTTTTGAAAGTAAAGCACAGTTTGTATTGGTACAAGCTAGGACAAAAGTAATTTGTTGTGTTGTTACACTTCACATTACTTTTTGTTACACTGACCATTGCTTACTATTGATTTTATTTGGAAAAAAAGTAGCATTGCTAAGAGAGTTTCATAAATCTCTGTCTCAATATTTTTTTTAAAAAAAATATTGAAATGGCCTCTAATATTTGGGAATTAACTATTTATTCTTTATTATACCAATAAAGCAGAAAATCCCTTTCTGAAAAAATGGCAGGAGAGGTCCAGGTTGTAGATAGGCTTCCTGGGTAGATATGGGCTGTCTACAGCTTGGCCACAGGTAAATGTGATAAGTCTCGTTTCTGTCTTTTAGATCCTGCATCACTCCTGGTGGTTTTTCTGTTTGAGATAATCTTCTCAGTCTATGAAACCTCATGCTACCAACTTCTCTCTTTCAGTAACATCTCTTTGCATACTGATTTTACAGACTGATACAGCTATGATTACTAGTGTACTTATAGATAACTATGGTCCAAAACACACTGCTGAAATAATGAAGTGTGAGACTGCTTTAACTGTCCTGGCTCAGTACTAGGGAATTCTGGGAATGGTAGTTTTATGAGACATTTAGCCTTCTCTGTCAGAGAGCTCTGGTGTCACAACAAACTACAATTCCCAGGCTTCCCTAGCATTGAGCCAGGACAGTTAAAGCAGTTTCACATTCCATTATTTCGGCAGTGTGGTTTGGACCTATGTTGCTTAGAACTCATTGTTTCCAATTTATGTCCAAAAAACTGCATTTGTGTCAAGCCCTTCTGTGGCCTGGCCTACAGAGGTCATAGGATCTTGAAGCACTATAAGAGACTATGTCACTTAAGATTGTACGGTGGTGATTATTTTCAGTGATCCCCAAATCACTAAACTTAATGTACTTCAAATGAAGGGAGTTGGTTTTAGATAGGCCTACTACCTATTGTGTCAGGTCTACCTAGAGGAGTATACCAGACCATCCTGCCTATAGTATAAAGCTCAGCCTACCACGTCATGACCTTTTTTCTTTGCTAATTTCATTATACGATAGACTTCTGTTCAAGTGAATACCATAGATTCAAAATGGCCATGAAATAATGTAATATTCCTCCAATGACAGCAATGCTTGTCAGAGATAGAAGTGAAAAGAGATATGGCAACTTTGATCAAGGACAGTGGTGAATAAAGTAAATAAGGCTGGGGACAATGGGGGGGGGGAGTAGTTCCCTCAGATGACAATAATCTGAACCCAACCACAGATGCATTATTATTATTATTAACTTTTATTTATATAGTACTGCAAATTTACATTTACAGATTATTTATTTATTTGCACAGCTTTAGATTAGTTAGGAATTGTGTGGTTCTCCCAATGGTGTTGAACTACAACTCCTAGCAGCTCCCAACTGGCACAACCAATTGTGAAGCATGAAGTGAGATGCAGCCACATCTGGAGGACCATATAGTTTTCAGTAAAGCATATACTTAACTCTGCACTCTTGAATTAACTCCTTTTAAGCAATCTAAAAGAGGAACCAAAAAGAATATTAAAATAGCAATTGGTCTGCTACAACTGTGAGATCTTTAATAAGATCCAGAATTAGATAAGTCCTCTGCACTTTGCAAGGCTGGCCAAAGACCACTAGATAATTTTTACCTTTTTCTCTTTCTACAGTAAAGGAGGTCCACCCATGAAAGTCCTCTATGGATGTAGATAATTCTACCTTTCCACCAACAGTGGGACTGATAATGGGGAGATTTGGGGTAATATCAGATGCAGTTGAGGATCCTCAAGGTCATAGGTCCCTTTATTCTCCTGACACACACCATAAAGGGAAGCAAAGAGCTAGAACACAAAATTCCCTTCCATTGAAGGCCAACCATAAGCAAGAAAAGACAGCTGCTGAATGTCAATTGGTGTCTTTTGATCTCCCTGAACTTGGGTAACAGGCTTACTCTTTCAAGCAGCAAACAATCAATCTGAAACTATGTGCTAAAAATAAAATGCAATCAGTGTTTCGTATGTGCTGTTTAACATGCACATGGCCACTTCTATCTGTGGTATTAATAAGGAGGAGACAACAATAGAAGCAGTTGCCATGCCAGAGATCTAAAAATTGACTGTCAGATTCCTATAATCATCCATTTTCAGACATATTCCTTCTCACTCACTAGTGCATAGTAGACAGAATCTCTTATCTATTGGTACCAGAAAAAATAAAGTTAATATAATTAAATATTATGTATTCCACATCCATAGTAAACTGCAGAAATGCATTTTTACTGTGTTATAAAAATTTAGTCCTGTCCATTTAAATGTAGTCTTTTCTTATAGACTAGGTGCATTCCTAAAGCTCACTTCTTTGTTTTGTTGGTAATATTTAGATATTGTCTTCATTTATCTAAATTCCAGGGCAGTTTACAAGGTCATTAAACACAGTGAGACAATCTGATAGGAGAAAAAGCCACAGTAGTCAAACTCCTCATTAGCAGAATTTCAAAATGTCTGGGGGAAAAGTTATCATCTGTCACCTCAAAAACCAAACAAACAAAGAAACAAAGCAGGCTGCCTCTGGGAGGGTATTTCAAAACTTTGGTTGTATGGAGATGTCTCCCACAAACCTTTCTGCTTTATAGAGTGCAGCCCTTTAGTGGTGGAAGAATAACACAAAAGATAGCCTTAGCAGATACTTTTAAAGTGTGACATGTTACCTAACAACTTTGCTTATACAAAGCTTACCTTGCTTGTGTTACCTGAAATGGCAAAAATACTTTCTAATACCAATTAAATCCACAAAATGAAGAATTGGCATGTTAACAGTGCAATCCTACATGTGTCTACTTATACATAAGTTCCACAGCATCAAGTGGGACTTACTTCCAGAGGGGATACAAAAATTTGCAAGACTTGTATCCACTATGTTTCTCAGAGATACACTTATTATTTTCATCTTGTCCTAGTTTCATATTGAGTGGTCAGAATTTTTCCCTTTGTATTTTTATATGGTTCCCCCCCCCGGTCCACCCTATCCTAGTCCAACCTATCCACCCAGCCATCCCCTGAGGCTGAGAGAGAGTGGGTTTTCATGGCTGAGACAGGATTTGAACCCTGGTCTCCCAGAGTCCTAGCTCAATACTCAAACCACTTTGCCCCACAGACATACCTCTGGGTATATATTAAAAACAACAACATAATAATATTTGTTGTTTTGTGGTATCAAGATGTCTTTGACTTAAAATGACCCCATGAATGAAAAATTTCCAAGGATCCTGGTTAAGTCATGCAAATTCAGGACCATGATATTTCATTGGTCCCATCCATCTCTGCTATGGCCTTCCTCCTTCCTTGTTGCTTTATACTTTGTGAAGATGTTTGCCACTCACCCATCTATTTTACTATTGTGACAGCCCCATGGGGTTTGTCATCCCAGAGCTTCCCCAATTTATGTGACAGGAAGCACCCAAACAGTTTATTTTCTTTTTTTTTAGAATCCCCTTTCAGATGGTACCTAGTAGTGTGGTTACTTATTTCAGACCCAGAAAGCTTGTAAGTAATTAACAATAAAACTTTATTTGAAAAACAGTTTAACAACGTTTCAATTGTTCAGCTGGTGCATTCACATGTTATTGTTTCACTTTGTGGTACTTAGTTATACTTTGTTACTTCTCACTCTCTCTCTCTTTCTAGAGAACATTTAGGCCCCTCACACTGTCTTCATTTACTGTTATTCTTCTGACCTTATTTCTATACTAGCTCTCAGCCTAACCCTATCCCTCAGGATATCAAAATAGCAACTCACTCACTTGGAGTGCTATATTAGAACCAAGTCCTTCACTTCTGAACTTGTTCCCTATCAGACCCTGTCACAGAGCTCTTTAGCTCTCACATTCCCTAACCTCTGGACTTTCACACAACCAGACCCTAACTGTCTGAAACCAAAACCCTATCTGACTCCAACTGTGTCAGCAACGGAATTTGTCTCCTCTTGCCAGCTAAAATTCTTTTGGCTGTCACCAGCTGACTCCTGATTGGCTGTAGCTAGCTTTCTCCTGATTGGCTGTTGCTAGTCTGGCATAATTCTGCTTGTTCTTCACACTGAGGTCATGCAAATTCAGGGCCATGATATTTTATTGGTCCCATCCATCTCTGCTATGGCCGTCCTCAATGCTTTCTACTTTTTATTATGACTTTTCCAATTAGATACGAAATCTCAGGATATGTCTTAAGTATGCATGGTGTAGTGGTTTGAGCTTTGGATTATGACTCAGGAGAACAGGGTTCATATCCTTACTTGGTCAAGTCACACTCTCTCAGCCTCAGAGGAAAGCAAAGAGAAACCCCATTGAAACAAATCCTGACGGACACTTCCGGTTGGGAGTGGCAGCCCGCTGGACGCGCTTCGGGGAGGCTCCCGGGGAACGCCAAGTACCGGCACGGTTTCCTAGCTGTTATCCCAAAAGACAGTGAAGGAAAACCCCAATCTGGGTACAGGTTGGGCGAAGGGGTTTGCAGGCTCCGTGAATTCCACCGTCTCTGCAACCCTGGAGAAAGTCCAAGGGAGTCATCGGGTGAGATGGCAGAAGGGCCTAAACCAATCCGCCGTGTTTGATACCAGCTGCTGAGCAGAGCTAGGTCTGCCCCCAACTTTTAATTAGAAGCTAAGAAGATTCGAAAGTTACAAAAGATATCTTCAAAAGAGCTTGGATATCTCAGATTCTGGGAAATTCCACAGCGGATACAACAAAAAGAGCCATAAGAGGGGATGTAAGTGGACATGACACAGTAATCCAGTAATCCAATTTTTTTTCTTTTTTATTAACAACGAGGAAAAACCTGGTGTCGGGTGGAAGAAAATAAGATAAAATAAGATAAAATCTCCCTGAATTGGGAAAGGAAAAAGCCGAGAAAGTAGGAGGTGAAAGAAAGGAGAAAGGAGAAGTAAGGGTCGAAAACAACTAAAGACGTGGAGGAGGAAAGGAGGAGATAAGAAAGGAAGGAGGGAAGAAAAGGCAAAGGCCAGGAGAGAGGTGTGGTGGAGGAAAGGAGACGCCGAGGCGGCCGAAAGAGTAAAGAGTAAAGTGGAAATAGAAGGGAAAGCCGAGGCAGGCAGGAAGAAAAAACCGAGACCAAGAAAGAGAAGCGAAAGAGGAAAGGAAGAAAAGAGAGGGCCGAGGCCGAGAGAGTGACGCGGAGGAGGTAGGAGAAGCCGAGGCAGACGGGTGGAGAAGGAAAGACCGAGGCCGAGAAAGAGACGCGGAGGAGGGAAGGAGAAGCCGAGGCAGCCGAGAGAGAGACGCGGAGGAGGAAGGAAAGGAAGAAAAGAGAGAGCCGAGGCCGAGAGAGTGACACGGAGGAGGTAGGAGAAGCCGAGGCAGACGGGTGGAGAAAGAAAGACCGAGGCCGAGAAAGAGACGCGGAGGAGGGAAGGAGAAGCCGAGGCAGTAGAAAGAGAGACGCGGAGGAGGAAGGAAAGGAAAAAAAGAGAGGGCCGAGGCCGAGAGAGTGACGCGGAGGAGGTAGGAGAAGCCGAGGCAGACGGGTGGAGAAAGAAAGACCGAGGCCGAGAAAGAGACGCGGAGGAGGAAGGAAAGGAAGAAAAGAGAGAGCCGAGGCCGAGAGAGTGACGCGGAGGAGGTAGGAGAAGCCGAGGCAGACGGGTGGAGAAAGAAAGACCGAGGCCGAGAAAGAGACGCGGAAGAGGGAAGGAGAAGCCGAGGCAGCCGAGAGAGAGACGCGGAGGAGGAAGGAAAGGAAGAAAAGAGAGAGCCGAGGCCGAGAGAGTGACGCGGAGGAGGTAGGAGAAGCCGAGGCAGACGGGTGGAGAAAGAAAGACCGAGGCCGAGAAAGAGACGCGGAAGAGGGAAGGAGAAGCCGAGGCAGCCGAGAGAGAGACGCGGAGGAGGAAGGAAAGGAAAAAAAGAGAGGGCCGAGGCCGAGAGAGTGACGCGGAGGAGGTAGGAGAAGCCGAGGCAGACGGGAGGAGAAGGAAAGACCGAGGCCGAGAAAACTTAAAGGATAAACGCAAAATGACAACAAGGAAGGCAAAACAAACTATGGAACAGCAAACGAATAGAAGACCATCAATAGATATACCTATAAAACCAACTGAACAATCTAATTTAATGGAAGAACTTAAAGCGCTATATATAGAAATGAAAGAAGACATTAAATTATTGAAAGAAGACATGAGTGCGATGAGAAGAGAAATAAAAATGGAGATTAGACAGGAGATTAGAACCGAAATAAGAAGCATGAAAGAAATGATTGGGAAGGTTAACGAAGAAATGAAAATAATGGGACAAAGAGTAAAAAAGGTGGAGGAAAGTACAGAGAAAGTTGCAAAAAGAGTTACTCTTTTAGAAAATAAACAAGAAGCGGACTTAGATGAACAAGCATTAAAAGATTTGAAACAAAGAGAAAACTGTGTAAAAATCAGAGGTTTAAAAGAGGTAGAGAACGAGGACCTATATGAATATCTAACCCCTATTCTAGCAGATTTTCTAGGAACAGAGAAGGTCCAAATGCAAAAAGAGATCAACAAGATGTACAGGATTAATTCGAAAGTGGCAAAACAAAAAAAATTACCAAGGGACATTGCGGTGTATTTCCTCAGGAAAAAAATTAGAGACGATATCATACAATTAAATTACGAACAAAAGTTGGAACATGAAGGCAAAGAGTTGATTATTTACAAGGACATACCCTTAAGAATTTTGAGGAAAAGGAACGAATATAAAACATTGACAACAGTACTGATTCAAAATCATATTCCCTACAGATGGGAGAGATTAGAAGGTGTGAACTTTAAATTTAGAGGAGAGTACTATAAAATCAATTCCATCATGAAAATGAAAGAATTCTTAAAGAAATTCAAAAATGAACTAGAGTCAAGAAAGAGACCTGAAAAGAAAGAAAATAACGACAGGGAAGAAGAACAAGAAGAAGAACCGGATAAATTAAGCGACAAGGATGACAAAGAGAACGTGAATCAATTAAGCGACAAAGAGCAAGGAGAAGAAGAAGACAGAGAAGATAAATTAAAATTTGACGATAAAACAAGCATAGACTCGAACTAAATTGATAAGAAGGAAAATTAATAAAAATGATGAAGAAAATAAATATTTTGTCTTGGAATGTAAGGGGGCTAAATACGCCCCAAAAAAGGAAAAAAGTAATACATTATTTAAATAAGAGAAACCTTGACGTAATCTGTTTACAGGAAACACATATAAAAGACAAAGATGTGAGATTGTTAAAATGTTCAAAATTAGGCAAGGAATTTATATCCTCTGGAAAGAAAAAAACCAAAGGAGTAGTGATTTATGTTAATAACAGGCACGAGGCAAAGTTGATGTTTTGTGACCCTGAGGGATACTACATTGGTGTGGAAGTGAAAATACAAACAAGTAAATATTTGATGGTTGGAGTTTACGGTCCCTTAGAGAGAAAAAGCAGCTTCTTTGAAAAACTAAATAGAGAAATTCAGAATCTAACAACCGAGAAAATTATAATGATGGGTGATTGGAACGGGGTTATCTCCCCTGAACTAGATAGGAAATCGGAGAGAAAAATGAAAAAATCACAAGGGAAATTACCCAAATCATTTGAGGAGATGTTAGAAAATTTGTCATTAGTAGATATTTGGAGACATAAATACAAGAATGCTAAGGAATACACTTTTTTCTCTGAAAGACATAAATCACTATCAAGAATCGATATGGTCATGGGATCCAGAACAATATGTAAAGAAATACTAGAAATAAAACACGAAGCCAGAACGATTTCCGATCACAGTCCAGTTACAGTGACATTGAAGGGTAAACCAGTGAGGATTTCATGGAAACTTAATGAGGAACTGCTACAAAAAGATGACATTATTGAAAAAGGAAGGGAACTATTAAAATTTTTCTTTAAAGAAAACCTAAATAAAGGAGTCAACGAGGTAATAGTATGGGAAACATCAAAGGCAGTGATCCGCGGCTTCTTTATTCAACAGAACGCTATTCTACAAAAGGAAAAGAAAGCTAAACTAGAAAAGCTCAGGAAGAACTTAGAAGAGAAGGAAAAACAACTGAATGAAAAGCCAAGTAGTAAAGAAATCATAAAATGTATAAAAATTATTAAGAAGCAGATTGAAATTGAAGAAGAAAGAGAGATTCAGAACAAGATAAGAGAATTAAAACAAAAACATTTTGAACAGGCTAATAAACCAGGGAAATGGCTGGCGTACAAGATAAGGAAAAAGAGAGAAAGGAACACAATTACGGAAATAAAGAAGGGATCCCAAAGACTGACAAACCAAAATAAAATAAAACAAACCTTCCTGGAATACTACGCTAATTTATATTAGAGCTCCCAAATCCCTGAAAACACAATTCAAGTAATCCTTGAAAAAGCTAATTTAACACAACTGACAGAAGAACAAAAAAACATGCTAGATGGCCCTATTACGGTGGCAGAAGTTACAGAAGCCATTCGAAACAGTAAAAAGCAGAAGGCTCCCGGACCTGATGGGTTCACAGCCCAATATTATAAGACATTTGAAGATGAACTAACTATCCCACTTAAAATAATGATAAATACCATTTACAAAAAGGCGTATCCAGAGACCTGGAAACAAGCAAACATCACCCTGATTCTGAAGGAAGACCGGGAAGCAAATGATGTCAAGAATTATCGCCCCATATCGCTTCTTAATACAGATTACAAGTTGTTTTCAACAATTTTGGCTGAAAGACTTAAGAGAGTTCTGAAAAATTGGATTCACACTGATCAGACAGGGTTCTTACCTAAAAGACAAATAAGAAGTAACATTAGAAATGTAATAAACATCTTAGAACATGGCGAAAGGAGAAATGACAAGAAATTAGCATTAATATTTGTTGACCTTGAAAAAGCGTTCGACAATGTCAGTTGGGATATGCTCTTTAAGGTTATACATAAAATAGGAATAGGGGAAAGATATTGTTCCTGGTTGAAAGCAATTTATAAAGATCAAAGGGCGAGATTAATAGTGAATCAAGAATTAACAGATGAATTTATGATTTCGAAAGGAACAAGACAAGGTTGCCCATTATCACCCTTATTATTTATTTTAGTATTGGAAGTATTATGTAATATTGTAAGGTTAGATAACGAAATTAAAGGGGTGAAGATAAAAAATCATGAATACAAATTAAGGGCTTTTGCCGACGACATTGTCTTTACTTTAGAAAATCCAAAGGACAGCTTGGAAAAGTTAATCAAGATTATAGAAGAATTTGAAAAAGCTTCGGGGTTAACAACTAATAGAAGTAAAACCAAAATTATCACAAAAAACCTAGAAAAAAGAGAAAAGAAAGATCTGGAGGAAATAAGTGGGTTTAAAATAGAAGAGAAAATTAAATATTTGGGTATAGTTATGACACATAAGAACTCAGACCTGTTTTCTAATAATTATGCACCGGTATGGAACTCTATTAAGAAAGATTTGGGTAGATGGAGCAAATTTAAATTTTCTTTGTTGGGGAAAATTTCATTAATTCAAATGAATGTACTACCGAGACTACTTTTTTTATTTCAAGCTATCCCGATCCTACAGAACGAGAAACCGTTAGTTAAGTGGCATAAGGAAATATTAAAATTCATTTGGGGAGGGAAAAAGGCCAGAATAAAAGAAAAAATACTCTGTGATAGTAGAAACAGAGGGGGATTTGGATTACCAAACATCAAAATATACTATGCAGCATGTTGTTTTAGTTGGCTACAAGACTGGATCACATTAGAGGACGAACATACTTTGACATTAGAAGGCGAAAATTTGTTGTATGGGCTGCATGGGTACTTGTTATATGGTAAGGATAAAACACACAAAGATTGTAAAAATCACTACATAAGAAAATCCCTGCTTATGATCTGGAATAAATACAAGAAAAGAACTTGCCCTAAAATCCCAAATTGGTGTTCACCACACGAAGCCTTCTATGGTAGGGAGGGTATAAAAACAAAAAAATGGTTAAGATATCAAGACTTAACAAAAGAAGAACAGGGTGAACTATTATTTAAAGAACAAGGAGAACTATTAGAGGATAATATCAATTGTCACTGGTACCTGTATAGACAACTCAGGGAAAGATTTAAAATGGATGGAAAACTTGAGGGTATACAAATGTCTAATACAAAATTTGATGAGATTTGTTTGAAAACTAAGGATAAAGTGATTAAGAAATTTTATGATCTATTACTGGAATGGTACACAGAAGAAGAAATAATCAGGGAAACTATGGTCAAATGGGCACAAAATATAGGTCATGTAATAGAATTACAACAATGGGAGAAATGCTGGGGAAAGAGACTAAAATTTACAAAAAATCAGGACTTAAAAGAAAACATGTTGAAAATGATCTATAGATGGCATTTACCTCCTGTAAGACTAGCACATATGTATAAAAATGCTAAGCCAAATTGTTGGAAATGTAATGCGATGACAGGCACCTTTTTCCACATGTGGTGGCTATGCCCGAAAGCAAAGAAATATTGGGTGAGCATACATGAATTTATAACGAAAGAACTTAATATTAAAATATCTCTCTCCCCAGAAATTTTCCTCTTAGGAATCTTAGATGATAAGATAGAAAAAGAAAATGGAAAATTATTATTTAATTTGTTAACCTGTGCCAGAGTAACATTTGCAAAAAATTGGAAGAATCATGAACCTCCAGATATAGACCAATGGATATTTAAGATTTTTGAGGTCATGGAGCTAGACATAATGATGGCGTGGAGAGAAGAAAAAACAGAAGAAAGAATAAAAAAGGACTGGAATAGACTATCTAACTGCTTGTGGAAAACATGGAAGGACATAGGAACAAAGAGAACTTAAAGTACGAAGACAGAAGACGACGGGGGAGGTAAAGTCATGCCTACAAAATACAGTTTCAAATGTATGGCTAAAGCTAAGATAATACAACGAGAAAATTGTATGTTTAGAAAATAATGGAACATAAAATAAGATGGAATTGTTATTGATAATAGCAATAGATATAACATAAAGGAAAATTTTTTTTTTAATTTTCTTTGAAGATAAGAAATAAGGAAGTAGATGTTGACACAAATTGAAATTGCACGCTATTTTTGGTAATGATTAATTGTGATCTGTAAACGATATGCAAATTAGTAATTCTTTGTTATGAGTGCAGTGTTTTCTCTTTTCTCTTTTTTATGCTTGTAAAAAAAATGAAAAAATTAAATAAATAAAAAAAAAAGAAACAAATCCTGACAATAAAACCTTAGTCTGGTCATAAATCAAAAGCAAGCTGAAGGTACATAACAACAACAGTCTCAGTATGGTTGACTCTTTTCTAGTTAGAGTTCATCCCCACTCCCCAGCTGACCCATTTATTTCTCTTTTTGGTTGTGCATGGTACATCTTCTAGCATCAGATTTCAGAAGACTTGATTTTCTTTCTGTCAGTCTTTTTCACTGTGTAGCTTTCACAACCATACATGGAAAATGAAAATACTATAGCATGGATGATTATGACTTCAGTATTTACACATTTATTCCTAAAAAAATTAGTTGTGCACAATTTTCCAATCCTTTCTTCACTACAACTGCAAACCTCAAAAGTGTACACATTTCTGAAGCACGGCACATTTTGTCCATTTGCCATTCTCACTTGCCATTGTCATAGGGAAATGAAAACTCTATGAATTTCCTTCCCATCCCTAATTCTGGTGTGTAAACAACTGTAGCTTAAATCTTATCTGTGAAAGAGAAGTTGTTGAATCAGACAATTGCTGATCCACATCCCAATCAAATAAGATGAAATGTAAGTTCTCAACAAATTGATGGTACCAATATTTTTGCCTGTATAAAATGAATAAAATATTAAAGTAGCTCTCAAACAACAAACAGATCTTAATTAAGAAGAGTGCATATGTCTCAAAAATTGCGTTTGAGAATTGCTAAATAAGAACAGCTAAATAACAACAGTCTGCTATTGCAATCTCCCTTTGCAACATCCAATGATAGCCAGCAGCAAATAATCCAGTTAAAATGACTAACAGAGGCTTCCATTCTCCTCATCTAATGCAGGCAAATCAGCCTTACAGCATGCCCTGCAGGTCAATAAACTAACACTTTTCTAAAAACCAAGGGAGAGCGAGTGAGTTCCAAAGCTGAAGGGGCCCCCAAAGCAGCTCCCTTTTTATGTCAGAAAACTGACTCAGGCAGTGGCTTAGCAAATCTTCCAGTCACTTTACAAACCCACATTCACCCTGCATCAGATGAAAAATGCATTAACTTCATTGAATCTTTAGTTTTGGGATTTACTTCTCATTTCTCATTTTCATCTTTGGGAAGAGTTTGCTTTTCGACTGAACCCTCTGTAGGACATCCAGCCTTTTATATGCAGATTGGTATAATTATCCTTTGAAATACTCTCAATTCCCAGTGGCTTAAACTGAGAACATGAAAGGGCAAATGTTATCCTGAGCTGAAGGATAGAAAAAATGGCACATACATCAATCCAAAATGAGATATAGAAATGAACAGCTCTTCTTTGCTCAGTGATGGCAGCTTTTGACAGATTATTGAAGGCACTGTACAGCCACAGAGAATGTCTTTGAAGAACACACACACACACACACACACACACAGCTACAGCCCACCATTCCTAGGAATAGTCTTATCAGTACAATTTTTCTTCTTCTGCTTTTCTGTTTAATACCAAAAGGTGAATCAGTGTTAAGTGAAACAAGAGGCGTATACTATGTCCAAAAACACGCAGACAAAAAAATAAAATAAAATAAAAAATCCAGCTTTCTTCCCTAAACAATGGCATCTGTCCCCAAGTGGCAAGGCAGGATGTGATCTGATGATAGAATCATCTAGCTAAGCTGTCAAGCAAGGAGAGGCAGCTGCACGAGGCTGTCCATCTGGGGAATGAGATAGAAATGGCAGAGCCAAAACTCCTTGTCCATTGAGATTCAGGTGACAGACATCTGGCTCGCCAGCACAGAAAGGGAGATAGTTCTTCAGCTGTCATGTATATCAAACATCTGTTTAATGCAGCCAGACTGACAACACGTAAGGGGAATTAAAAAAAAACCCCAACAACAACCAGAGCCAAATTGTGTGTCTTTAAACTACACATAGTTTTGGCTGTTGGTTAGCTGGGACTAATGCCTTGTTCCTCCTGACTGCAGAAAAATTAAGGGGAAAAGGTGGAAACTGAGGGGCATCCTTGAACTTCTTTAGAAGTGTTGACATGACAGATTGATTTTATATTCTCATTGAGGGGGGTGAAAATATTTGAAATTTAAGAGAAATGAAAAGTGATACAACCTTTGACAAACATCAGGAAGGAAGTCACTGTGAGTATACCAGTGCAGCAAAAAATAAAAATAAAAATACTGATACACTGTTATATTAATAGCACATATATGATCACTTAAGATCACGTAAGATATATGATCACGTAAGATTAAATGGGTTAAATAGTCCTATATCCAAACATTTATAAGATTTCATCTTTAAAACAGAATTCTCCTTGTTTTAGGAAGCATATTTCAGGAACAGCATAGAACAGTAATCTGAATGTGGATTCTGAGGATTGTAGTCCAACACCTCGAATGATTTCCAGGTTGGGAAGGCTGATGGAGAGTCTGTTCATTTGTTACTGATTACTGTTAAAGAACTTCTCAGCCTTTTGGCTAAGATCAAGTGTGTGCAAAGAGAGATGCAGGTTAAACTGACAAGCACAAAAAAGTAAAAGGAAATATATAAACAATAATGATGATAATGAGGACATGGAAATACTAATTGCCCATTTTATTTTATTTTATTTTATTTTATTTGATGATTCTTATGTTGCACATGAGAACTTGAAGAGGTGACTTTTGGGATTACAGTCCCCATAATCCCCCAAATATCATGGTCCTGCCTAGGAGATTCTGGCTAGTTATATCCCCTAAAGTAACTTTCTAATCTATACAAACACAGATCTTTTTTTCGGCTACCTTCAAGTCTATTTTTTTAAAATGGAAGGCATAGAGAACACAGTAGGAAAGCCAGTAGATTAGATAAACAAAACAAGAAAAGAACATCAACTAGACTAGACTTCACCAAAATATAAGTAGCTCCACTGTATCTACTGTCTAAAATGTATCTTGTCATTTTTCTTACTGCAAGCTTAAAAACAAGGCAATGGAAAAAATAAATAAATAAGTGGCATAGCAATATGCCACAGACTGTCATCTGTACATGTGAAATTCTGTGCCTTTGCACACCTGATGTTTTATGTCCAGTGTGAGGCCAAAGGGTAATCAAGTACTTGCTCTCACATAACACCATGTGTACCAATGAAATGCTGGAACCCTGCACTAACCTTCCTTAATTCAAAAAAAACTTCCAATAGCCATAAGAAGGACTGATTTCCTGTTTGATGTTATGCCCATATTCATCAATGTAATTTTCCCAAGAGGCATACATTTTTAATTTAATCTGTAAAGGAGGAGGAAGGGGAGAGGGATGGAAAGTGAAAAAGGAAAAAAAAGATAAAAGGTAAGAGAACACATGCATAGAATATGATGATGAGCTAGCCATACACATTAATATAAGCTGACCATTTGTTCAAAATCCTACCAGCTGTCTGTACAATGTATAGCTAAAAAAGTAAGGTCTTCTTGTCACTGAACAGTAAATTGGGAATATTTTTGGCTGTCATAAGATCACAACCATATAGATAATCATATAAGTTCCAAGTCACACGCATACAGTTTGAGGATACATATATGTCTTCAATTATCTAAGTTTTTTTTTCATCCTAATACAAAATGAATGCACTGGAGTACATTCTGCTTGAACACTGAACACACTCATATCATCCTAAACAAACAAGTGTTTATCTGCATTACATCAACAAAATTATGATGTGGTTGATTTCTTTCTAAAGCGATAGTGGTTTCCAATAAGAAACATCAGCTTTTGCTGAATGAAACATCTATGATGGAGACTGAACATGATTCAACATTTGGAAGGGTAAAGTTTTTATAATCATAACATTCAGTAACTTATTCTAAATAAATAAAGCATGTACATAAATAAATATGTTGCTGGAACCAATGTAATTTGTTGTCAAGTCTTATAGGAACAAGAATTGGGACAGTCTGATCACTTCAATTGTTGAAATTTTAACATTGGATTATAAATGAAACCATTATACTGCTTATTATTAATCCCCATAACATCCAGACCAGAAAGTCCCTACTGTGTTCAGAACAATCTGATTAACTCAGCATGACAGCAAAGTCAAGTGTATTGAATTCAAGGAATAAAATTATTAACACAAAGCTTATAAACCAGAGGTACTGCAGGAGAAAAAGGTGAATAAATACCAATTAAAAGTAGCAATTCATGCTGAGAGATACTGAGTTTTTTCTGAACAGTTTTCAGAAATGAAAACAACAAGCAATAAAAAAGCAGAGTCATAAATCTGCCACCAAATGTTCTGGATTTTTATGATACTTGAAGAGGAGGCAGACATGTAAATTTAATTGAATAAATGGAAAATCCAAACATTTTCCTCTCTTGTGAAGTTGAAGGCTTTTATGACTGGCATCCATTTTGGGGCTATATGGCCATGTTCTAGAACAGTTTATTCCTGATGTTTAACCAGCATCTGTGGCTGGCATCTTCAGAGAATGCTGAAATGGAGGAGAATGGAGTATAAATATTTATACTGTATGACCCTGGGTTGGGAGGAGTGATTTCCATGTTAATCTGTGTATTGTCCAGTCATTGAATGGCAAGGCCTAAAGATGGGAGGATATGCAAGGAGGATTTGTGTCTCCTTAATTAGTGGTTCATTGTCTGCTGGGAAAACCCCTGACTTTGAGTGGTTTATATTTGCATTTTGCTGTGTCTTGATTTTAATGTTTTCAGGACTGGTAGTCAAACTTTGCTAACTTTAAGGTTTTCTTCTTCTTTTCTATTGAGGTTGTCTTGATATTTGTGGATTTGAATGGTTTCCCTGTGCCTTCTGACCTGATAGGTGTTGGCATGGTCCAGAATTTCATGTTTGGATACACCATGGAAGGAAAAGGAAAGTGCTGCATTAACACAGAAAAAATAATTCTCAACCCCTGAAGGCAATCAGACTATGCTTTTCAGTCACATAGAAGAAGATGATGGGGGTGATGGGTTGGACATACTAATGATCTAGTTGAAAATGGTCACCCAGAAGCCTGCCCAAATCCTCTGTGGTTTTGCATAATCTCTGGTCATGTATGGTCATGGACCATGGCCCTGATCTCACATCAGAATCTTTCATTGACTGAGATTTCTGGCCATCATAAGACCTCTTCCCTGGCTTGGGCCAAATACCAGCTTAGCCAAGCCTGGAAGAAACACTGCCAGCCTTTTCTTCAATAGGACATGCCCCTCTCTGCAGTGGTGTTGGGGCAAAGCTTGTTCTGGCAAAAGAAGAAGTAGTTCTCAGTTTAATCAAAATTATCCAGTTATTGCAGATCTTGTTAGCTCTCATTGCTAATAACACAGCCCATTGGCAAAAGCCAGAGACACCTGATTAACCTTTCTATTCCTAGGTCCCGTACAGTCTTTGCAAGCTGAATTTGTGCCTGAACAAA
The DNA here is from genome assembly GCA_034509955.1 of Urosaurus nigricauda. Lineage (NCBI taxonomy): Eukaryota > Metazoa > Chordata > Lepidosauria > Squamata > Phrynosomatidae > Urosaurus > Urosaurus nigricauda. The sequence continues at coordinate 164,635,811 of JAOEGL010000005.1, read as the reverse complement.
AGTTGGGGATTTGGGTCCACAAACCAGAGAGGAATAAATCACCAGGGGCAATGACTACTATCAGATTTTAACTCTTAAAAAGTGCCTCTCTCTGCTTAATTCTAAATCATCCATGGAACTGGATTCCAAGTTATCACTTTAACAGAAGCAATAATTAAAATATATTAAAGCTCTTTTGTTAAAATCACTGACTCTGTTCATCCACTTCTCTTTCACAGTGAGTAGCCATGGGTTTTGTTTGACAGAAGACATTTCTTTGGTGAAAAGACTATCCAGTCAAAGGGGCTAAACAGACCAGCAAAATGCAGCACGTTTCTTTCAACTTGGGGGCATGGCATACGCTCAACACATCCCCCCGAGATGCCAGGAACACACTGTGAAGCCACCCCACTGCCCACATGGTGGCAGTTTAGACACCACATGTCAATAGAGCCCCAAAAAACCTCTGTGGTGGCAGCAAAGGCACCTTTTTTCCCAGTGCAAAAAGGAGCAGCTTTCTGCCTCTTCTTTTTGCACTGGAAAAACACCTGGTTGGGGGTGTGGTATGGTGTTGCTGTGGCAGCATGGCGTGCATCTCCATTGGCAGCCCCAATCCAGGATTTTGGAGTCATCTGTTTCAGACCTTATTCTAAAGATAAAGGAATGCAAATTTTGGAACTTTCAGAAACAATTAGCACCTTGGACAGCAGACAAAGCCAACAAAGATGTCATCATCTGCAGAATCATGGTCAAATGCCTTATTTTTCTACTTAAATTACAGTGCTGGTGTTTGGTTCCAGGACCCTCCATGGATAACAAAATCCGTGTATGCTCAAGTCCCTCTAAATATAACAGCACAACAAAATGGTGTCCCATATATAAAATGGAAAATCAAGGCTTGCTATTTGGAATTTATACTTTTTGTGAATATTTTCAAGCCATGCATGCTCAAATCCATGGATAAAAAATCCATGGATAAGGAGGACCAATTGTATAGTAATTATTTCTGTTCATCCATATAAATTACCATTTACACATTATATGCACACTTGTACCTTCTTTTGTTCTCTTTTTTCTTATATAAGGCACCTCTTCTTTTTTGGTGACACTTAAACAGCCACCCCATTGCAAATGGTTATGATGACCCAAAACACAGCAGTACTAACAGTGCTCTTGTCTTATGAAATATCTCCTTACTTTTCAAAGATTGCTGTGGATATACTAGATTTTCTGTGTAGTGCTGACAAGGTGAGCATGAAAGTTTCTATCACTCTTTCTTCCACAGCCAAGTTTTTTGTTTTTAAAAAAACCCCTTTACTTTATCTTAACTTCCAATCCTAGATTTAAAGTACCAGCACACCATATCATCACAAAATGAAAGCAAGCAACTGTTCTGTCCTTCACAGCTATTTTATTTTTATATCTGTCTGTGGCTAGGCGTTGTGTGTCATATTCACAAAAGTAGTTTGAAACCATTTTTATATGGTCCAAGGATGCCATCTATTTTAATTCCTTATCCCTTTACTATACTGGACACTTTTCTTGCAGTTTGTCTTTACTGATATAAGAGAAAAAGAAACAATGTTGTTTATTATTTTACAATCAAAACACCTTGTTTGTGGTAAATGCCACTACTACCATCAACAAAAACAGAGGCAAAATCTCATAAAATATGAATTATTGGTGAACAATCCTTACAGCAACAACAAAAGGGAGGGGGCTCAAATCCTTTGAGGGTGTTTGTATTTATTCTCTGTTTGGAAACTAGACATATGTATTGGAAATATGCTACTGAGAAATAATATTAAAAACTTCATGATCCATACATATTTATACCATCTCTGTTTAACCAAGACCCAGCAAGGTGAGATACCACCCATTGCAGTATCAGGTGAGCATTTGTTGACATTTGCCAGAGGCCTGATTCCTTTAAAGTCCTAGGCTGCACTGCAGTGAAGAAATAATCTAGTTTGGCACCATTTTAACTGCCATGGCTCAATGCTATGGGCATTGTAGTTTTGTGAGAAATTTAGCCTTCTCTGTCAGAGAGCTCAAGTGCCATAACAAACTACAATCACCCGAATTCCATAGCATGGAGCCATGAAAGTTAAAGTGGTGTCAAACTGAATTATTTCTGCAGTTCAGAGGCAGCCCCAGTGTTCCAAATCTCCCTCTGTTTCCTCCAATCATTTACTGGGCAAGAGAAGCAGCCAAAACAAAAACAAAAAACCATTCCAGACTCGGTAACCAGCAATATTTGTGTGCTTACCATTTTAATCACTTTCCTAAGGAATGTTTTGCTTCAGAGCAATGCTCCGTTGTAATATTTGCTGCATATACATCCCTTAATCACAGACAGATTGTTAGAATATCCTGGACCAAGTAGAGACAATCAACCTCAGGTTTTCTGCGAGCTATCAGGGAAGAGTTGATCTATTGTAAATGGGATGTATCTTCAGATTTATCTGATGTAGTTTTTCCAAGCAACACGCTCTCCTCAGTTCCACAACACACAGTCCCCAATCCTTTGCTGCAGCATTTTGAGGATACTGGAAAGGCTGACATAGACCCAGGCTGACACAGCTCTAGCCTTCTGTGTCAAGAGGGTAATTAAAAAGCCAACAAAACATATGTAAGCTCTGGAGACTTGCAATTGGTGCATGTCATAGGTACATGTCTTTAAATACACATTTGGCTTGTTTAATGGATGGGACAACCCTCATGCCAAGTCTCAGGAAGTCACATGTGATCAAACGTCTTGGACTTAAAAATATAGATGGTTCCTTTAACTTAAAAAAATGGTTTGAAATGAGATTTTGTAAGAGGTTTTTGGAGGTGTTTTAATGATTCTGTTCAAACTTCATTTCAGCAGTTGAAAAAATAGCCCTATCTGAGTCAGTCCAATTCAGAGACTGCACAATTCAAATTGGGTCCAAATCTAGTACTTGATTAATTCATCATGTCACCTATTGACTCTCATTGGAAATCAACAAAAGCTATATCCCCCCCTTTTTTCATAATTTAATGACATTTGCAGGAAAAGTGACATCTTAAGAGAGGACTGTATCTCCATAATTTCAGATACATAAATGCAGTAGGGTCGTTTAAGGTGCCTTTAAATGCTATTGTTGTTTTAAAGATATCATCATTAACTTATTTATTGGTACAATTTACAGAAACAGTTCCCTCTTCTGAATGGGTCAAGCCTGGCAAGATTTGGAAGAATAACTGCACAGGTTTTTTATACAAGACCAGCCTTTACTATTTAAAAGTTTACAAGCAAACGTCATGCTTCTCCCTTTTTGTAAGAGCAATTTTATGGCAATGGCAGAAATCCAAGAGGTGGTCCAAGTGGGAACATACAAGATTTCAGAAAGCAAAGTGCTCAGTTTGAGGTGAATGAGTTATGTTCAAATTCATATGGGGGACATGAGTCACTTCACCTAATCTACCACACCACTTTGGGGACAATTTGCATGAAAAAACCCCTATGGTATAGAGGTTCCATCAGAAAGAAAACATATATTAGGAATATAAGTGTTGGAGTTATAATGAATGAAAAATAGTTTATATTCATTTTCATTTTATGATCATTTGACACAAGCCACAGAAAGTGGAACATGCAGTTTCAGAGGGAGAATCAATGGGATAACCAGCCTTTTTCAGTGCTATATCTTCCCATATAGATGCCAGCAGCTTTTTAAAATGTGGGAGAACTAACAAAATACGAGGGGTTATCGTAAAATTTTAATTATCACCCTTAAAATTTTTTGACAGAAAGTTTGTTTTGATTTGTAGTTGTTAACTTATCTCTATGGTGTTTATCACATGGGAGGAATTTCAATTTCAAATGGAGCCAATTCAAATTCACATAAATTTGATAGTTTAGCGAATTTACGTGAATTCTAATTGCATTCGGAATGCATTCAGAATGACTTCCCATTTCCCGAAAATGACCCCCCATTGCCCAAAATTGCATGAGATACTCTAATACGCAATAACGTGAAACCCCATGATTGTGTTCAGATTGCCATTGCATTATACCCCCCAATTCAGTCATATGATAAACTCCTATGTAGTCACCATCCAGATTTACACATTTTCCCCAGCGTTTCTTGACCCTCCAAATACCATTATTGTAGAAGCCTGCAGATTGTGCCTGATGAGGATTTTACATTTAGTCACTTCTGGCAGAGCCAGTCACAAAAATAAAGGACACAATGAGCTGATTTTCTCAGCAACATGCACTTAGGGACCAATGATGACACTGACAAAATTTCATCAATATGCCATAATAACTTTTGGGTGATAATTATTACTTTACAATACCCCCTCGTGAGGCACAATCTGCAGATTTCTACAATATCAGGTATTCAGAGGGTCAAGATACTCTGGGAAAAATGTATAAATCTAGATAGTGACTACATAGAGATAAGTTAACAATTACAAATCAAAACAAACTTTCTCTCAATTTTTTAAAAAGGTGATCATTAAAACTTTACGATACCTCCTCATACACTGAATTCAGACTGGAGAATATGGTTAAAATTATTTACTATAACTGGCATCTAGAGCTGTCAGTCAGAAAACTACAGAGCTGGGAACACTACTCTTTGTGACTAAAAGCTGGATATGCTAAGCTCAAAACTACAGCACTCTTCTTCCCACCTCCACCAAAACTGTTATTTTTCTTAAGGCACCAAATTCTGGAGACACATTATGACTTTGAGTCCTTGCCTCATCCAAACTCTCAACACAAGAGTGCTCAGATTCACATTCAGTCCACTTCAGAGGAGTACTGCTTTAATTTGTATATTTTCTGCATTGGTCTGAATCAATTCAATTAAGAATGGATTGGAAATTCATTGAAATTGAAAGCAGAACTTTAAAAAAAAAATGGCACCAAAGGCAGCACATGTAAATTCATCTAATGAATTTATATGCTGTCATTCTATCAATCCTATAATAATTTAAGAAACAAATTGTCACAAACATTGATTGGATTTTATTATTAATGTATGTTGCATGTTTACAGAGGGGAAAGGAAGAGTAATCTCTCTCTCTCATCTCTGTATTTTTATAGACAGACAGACAGATAGATGGACAGACAGACAGACAGACACTGTAATGAAAGACTTAATATTTCATTCCATTCAAGCCTACCAAACTAGGGAATGTATTTGACAAATGAGGCACCACAACTGAGAAAGCTCTTACAACATTTGTACCATGTTCTTGAAGTAACATGGTTGGCATTCTTCGTTTCACCAGAAGAAGCATCAACTTTCAACTAATTTTCAAGCAGAAAGCAAACTCTTAGAATGACATAGGAGAAGGCAAGTTCAAGCCATATCTGCATACACAAGTATCATATCTTTATTTACCATATCAGTAACCTGCTTTTGACTTTTTGAAAACATTCCCGGGGCTACTGGACTAGTTTATATTTTTCTTTCACCCTTGGTGGAAATACAAAATTCTGAGCATTGTTTCAATATAGCTTACATTGTTGTCTACATCACTGGAGTATGCCATACATTCCCAAGATATGCCATACGTATGAATTAGTGGGATATTAATCTTTAAACAGTCTTAAAATGACCACCCACCACAAGGCATAATAAAGAATTGCACTGAAGTGTTTAGTAGCTACAAACACTAAAGCAAAATATTACATTATTTCATTGAACAATGTATTTCTCATCATGAAGCTGGCATTAGTCAAGACTATGAATTTTAAATTCTGTGTCTATTTCTTGTAGTGTGATTTAAAATTTCAATGAATGAAAGAAAACAATTTAACACTTGAGTCCCCCCTCCCCCAAAAAACAAAACAACAACAAAAAAAAACTGTAATGAAATTCATTTGTTCACAGAGCTCTTCCTAGTCATCATATCCTTATGGATTCAGAATAACAGCTTTCAAAGTTCTAGTGTCAAAAAAGTAAAGAGGAATTTATTTAGCTTATATTAGACAAGCTATTTTAATTCATAAAAATATAGCCATTTTAGAGGGAAACATTTTAGAGGAAGATTTTTGGTCATTAGCAGCTATTGCAAACTAATAAAATTAGTCTGAAGCTAACAGAATTACATTGGGATTTACTTAAAGCAGAATAGCATTTTGTCAAAAATAACCTTTTACAGAATATATTATTTTATATTTTATTCTTTCATCTTAAAGGTACTGATTGCAACCAGTCCATTTAAAAGAACATTTGGGTTGGATCCAGAATTTCAATGAACAGAACTATGCTCGTGGGACTTCCAATACAGATAAAAGAAGATTTGATTCCACATTCCCCCTTGTAGGTCCTGAAAAAGTGCATTAGATGATTGGTGGATTCTCTAGAACAGGTGGCATGGAGAGTTGCAAGAGGAAGGGTAAATGATTGCATACATTTCCCTCCTCCTCCAATGGGAGGTCCTTTGATGGATTGAGCTTTCTATTTTTTGACAATCCCACAACCATAAAAAAGGCCTCCCCATATAAATTCCATGTACCACACTCTACTCCACAATTGCACCCTCATATCAAGAAAAACACAGACAACTCATATTCTGTCATTTGAACCAAAAATAAGAGGAGCACAGTAAGTGCTCAACTTGTATTTTGAAAATTTCTCAGTGCTTTGTTTTGAAACTTGGACATGTAAGAGAGGTATGCCTTGATATGATGTAAGAGCTATGATGGGTCTGAAATAGAAATGGTAAGCATGGTTTATTTTGTTTTAAACCTAAATGGATGACTCCACAAGTTTGTCAGGGTTTGTCTGCATAGACTGTGCTGTACTTGGATTTTATTGTCACTTTGTGTATTTTGGGAAATTTTTATTTTCTATATGTTACTTCAGAAGGACTATTTACTGTGTAATTTCCATTAACAGTAGTAAAACATGGTTGTAGGAGTTTCCCCCCTTTTAATATTAGTATTTCCTATCCTATTTTTGCTGATGGTTAGTGTAAAGGTTTTCCTTGGAACATGCTTGATAAATACCTGAGTTGCCAAGCAACAGTTTCAACTAGAGAAGCTATCTCTATAGAGTGGTGAAATGAAGTTCTCCTAGTGGGAGATGACAAATCTGGTTTAGCTACTCATTGGTCATTTGACTACAGTGTAGAGTCAAGAACACCAAGGCCACAGGTTTGATCCTCCAACATACAAGAGGGTTTTAAATACTTACTTTGCTTTACTCATTTTGCTCAATTTAAAAAGAACATGAAAATAAATAGAGATATAAAAGATATTCATGACCCCTGAAGCAGTGCACAATTAACCAAGTGGGAAATTCATATTAAAAGATCAAAAATCATCAGAACGTATGCAGGATGTTTTCTTATTATTAGTGAGATTACTGTCCATCCATGCCCCATTGGAGAATGAGAATAAAATTCCATTTATACATTGACAGTAATGTGGAATGAAGGTTCCCCCCCCCCCCCCCCGTGGCATTTCCCCAGAGTTAGACTTCAGGACTACTGATGCATTCATGCCTACTCTTACATACTGAATATTTCTGTTTGTTTGTTTGTCTCAACAGTCAGCAGCCTGTGATGAGGGTTGTCCTCTGTGACTCAAAGAGTGATTCTTAAAGAAAGACTTTCAAGGGTGAAGAAATTTTGCTATAGAAATAAACTACAACCAAACAAATCTGAGGCTATACTTTTTTGTGGAGCTTTCGGGCTATGTGGCCATGTTCTAGAAGAGTTCCTTTCTGACGTTTTGCTAGCATCTGTGGCTGGCACCTTCATCTTCGTCCGAAAGGAACTCTTCTAGAACATGGCCACAAAGCCCAAAAGCTCCACAAAAAAAGTATGGATGCCGGCCATGAAAGCCTTCGACTCCAAATCTGAGGCTATTTTTTATGTATTTATTTTAGAAACCACAGTACTACTATGGACATTTCAGATCTCCTGTTGTATATTTCAATTGCTTGTTGTTTTCCCCCATTTACCTTCCTGTAGCTTAGAATAATAGCTAAACTGTAAAAGAGAAGAAAAGAGAAACAACAAAGAAAATCATGCAACAAAGTACTTTTTTAAAAAAAGAAAGAAAAATCAGCAGAAGACATTGGATATGTTTTCAGATATATCATGAACTCCCTAGGACATTTCAGGGTTGCTGTTGTTTTCTCTATTTTTCACATAAATTAACCAAATAAGGTAAATTGTGTGTACTTACAGTCCTAAATGGTATATGATTTCATATTAATCATTATATTTCATTCCTACTATATTTCTTCTCATTTTCAGTTTCAATTTTGTCTGAGTAGAGAGTGGTAGGTGTAATCCTCACAAAATATATTCAAATCACTTTAAACAAAAAACAAAAACAAACCAAAAACCTTTTGATTTAGCAGTTTAATACCTTTCCTAGCTCCCTCAGTCTTCAACGTATCAGGAAGCTGAAGCTCTTAGTGGCCACACCAGTGATAAGTGCATTATTTAAGCAATATTCTGTTGGAGGGAATTCTCGCTTCATGACTAATACGGAACCATCAGTGACAAGTGTTGAACCAAAGTTCCAGATGTGTCCATTCATTGGCATAAACACAAGAATAACAGATTAATAAAATCATAAAGTTAGAAGGTATCCCAAGGATAAGCACCCCTGGAAGCTGGCCATCTAACCTCTTTTTCAAAATTTCCAACACCACCTTTTGAAGCAGTCAATTATACTGTGGATCATCTCCAACCATCAGGAATAGTTTACTGATTTTGAGTAAGAATATTATTTCTTTTAAATTTGAATCTATTGGTTCAAACCTTTTCCTATGGAGAAATAAGAAACAAGTGCAATCTATCTTCTATATGACAACCTTTCATATATTAAACAGTGGCTGTTATATCAACACTGTAAATTCTTCTCTCCCCATGGTAAATATATCCAGCTCTCCAAGTTGTTCCTCATAGAAGTTGGTTACTAGACATTTTACTATCACAGTCGACCTCCTCTACTATCCATATCACAGCTTGTCAGTGTCCTCAAATTATCATGTATAGTTAAAATCTATACAACTGAAGTTATAATGCAAATGACACCATCAGTATCCATTCCATGTAACTAACTAGTGACCAATATCATTAACACAGTAAAGAGGGAAGCAACTGTATATGAGAGGAGTGGGACAGGGGCCTGTTTTCTCTCCCAAGTTTTCACCATGGGCTGCACCCCCTACTGAACAACACTCCCAAATGCCTATATCTTCACTATAGTCCTTCCCAAAATGGCAATTGTTGCTTCCTAACAGAGCTATCTGCAGATTATGATGTGTGGCTGGGCACTGTCATGGGCCAGGAACTGCAGGAGGAAGACTTGGAGGAAGAATCTGATGAGGAGGCAGAGGAAAGGACCTAGGCAAGTCTTCCAGATAGGGAACAGCCTGCAACAATCCCTGTTGCAGAGCTACCTCAGGTAATCAGCCAGCTCATCTTGTGGAAGTGCAGCCTCAGCAGCAGAACAAGGGCAAGACTCACCTGCTGATGAGGAAGAGGGATGAAATCATCCTACAAAAGATCAAACTAAGATGCTTAGCTAGGCTGCGGGCCAAGTAGCAGGCAAGTTGTGATTAGAACAAGCTGGTGTCAGACTATTTAAGAGCTGAGTTTGCCTAATGCAAGTGCTGGAAGCAACCTGTCTGTTTCCTGGCCAGTATTTCTGTTCCTGATACCTGTTTCCACACTCCTGCATTTCCTGCTTTGGACTTCCTGGCTTCTTTAGCCGTTGGACTATGTTGACCATGGTTCCTGTGGCCTCTCTTGACTTGGACTGCTTGACCAATGCCTTTTACTTAATGGACCCTCACAGGCAAGGATGCTTTCTAGCTGCTTGTAATTCACTGCCTCTGTCTGCATTATAAGTTGATGGTATCCTCCAAGCCAGCCTGTGTAGCTGTTTGGTGAATCAGGAAAGGCATTTTTTGTGCATATTTTGGGAGATTTTCTGCTCTTTCTGACTAGAAAATAACAACACACTTTTTTTTAGGAGCTGCAAAGGTGACATTCAGGGACCGCATGTAGTCTGTGGGCCATACACTGTAAATCCTGACCTATAAAGCCCTATATGACTTATGTCTAGACTAGGTGAAAGATTCCATTTCCCTATACATACCTGCTGGAATTTTAAGATCTACAGATAATAGCCTCTCTTGGTCCCACCACAGACTCACTTGGTAAGGACACAAGAGAGAGCTTTCTCACTGGCTGCTCTCACCATCTGGAAATCCCTTCGATGTGAATATATGCTATCCCCTGCTCTCCTTAGCCAGTAAGCAGAGGCCTTAAAAAAGAAAAGAAAGCAGTCCTTTAATGTGTAAGAAGGGAAGTTTTTTATTGGGATGTGATTTTTTAAAAATGCTTTGTATGTTTTTTTAAATGATTTCATACTATTTAATATGGTGATTTTCACTTTATCATCTATCTCGGGAGCCACCCTTGTGTCCCACTTTGGCAGAAAAGTGACAAAGAAATGAAATCAAATGAATAAATAAAGGATAGAATTATTTCAGGGATGGCACTGAGTCTACTAAGCCTCTAATATCTTGGGCAGAGTATCAATGTTCCACCAAAATTATTTTCAGAATACCACTAGCAATAATCACAAGCATATACTTACAAAGAACAGCTAAAATTGGATAACCACTAACATCTGAAATACATTTGGAACTCATTTTTATTTGTATGCAAATATAAATATAAAGGCTCAGATTAAAAAAAACACAAAAGCTGGAAAATTACTGGAATCTGAACACTTTGCAAACTGAACAATTCTTGCCAATAAATTGAACAACCTAAAGCTTTTCTACTCCTGACTTGGCCAGTGTTGGACTAGGTCTTATTAGAGATCGATTTTTTCTTATGTCCAATGTATTTATTTATTTTCATTACACTATGAAGAAACAGCCAAATTTTGGCAAGTTCTTATCAATTAAATGGAAGAAAAATCTCAGTTAGTTGTATCAGCCAGATGCAGTAGGTGAAGCTAATTGCCTAAAAAAGGAGGATTATGTTAGATCTGCATGCCATGTAGTGGCTGAAGAGATGAGGTGTATATCAGAAAATAGGTGGCAAAACCTAATTCTGCACATTATGGTTGAATACATAGGGATTTAAAGCCAATCTTTTGTATTTAAGCAGCTAGAAACCTCTGCGTAGATGGGTACTTTTGCTTTCTAGAACATACCGTTGCTTTGAAAATCTTATTTCTTACTCTTTTATGTAGAACTTTGTAAAATTTGCCAATTTCTCAACAAACAATGAAACAAATTTGTCAGCTAGCCATACACTAGCTCTGCAGAAATGCAAATTTCAAAGGCTATCTGCATTTAGTGTTATGTCTGTATCTGGAAAGGAGCAATGTATAAGGCATGCATAGATGGAGGTAGCATAGTGGTTTGAGCATTGGACTATGATACTGGATACCAGCATTCAACTCCCTGCTCTACCATGAAACCCACTGGATGACCTTGGCAAGTCACATTCTCTCAGCCACAGGGGAAGGCAATGGCAAACCTTCTTTGAACAAATCTTGCCAAGGAAACCTCATGATAGCATCACCTTAGGGTCTCCAAAAGTTGGAAATGACTTGAAAACACACAACATCTACATAGATGACTTCCTGGTGGGGGATATAGCCCCAAAAGCCCACTTGAACTCTTGCTGCCAAAAATCTTGCAAAATCTTGCATTTCTACTGTCCAAGTACATTTTCTGCTACCACAGCAAAATACAGAATAGCATGCCTAGAAACTCACTGAGCCTAATAATCTACCCAGCAGTATTTACTGCCGCATAATACATGGGCTCCTCACACATCATATCTTTATCAGAATTATGGAGATTTTTGAGATGTAGTGGTTTTAGCATTAGATTGTGACTCTGGAGAACAGGGTGCAAATCCTCACTCATGAATAGTAACCCACTGGGTGTGACCTTAGGCAAGTCAATTTATCTGAGTTTCAGAAGGAGTTAAAGGTACCCTCTGAACAACTCTTACCAACAAACCTCTGTGATAAAATTGTTATAAAACAGAAATTACTTGAAGTTACTTAAAAAGTTGTGTTTTGTGTTATGTGCCTTTAAGTAATTTATGATTTATGGTGACCCTAAGGCAAACATATCATGGGTTTTTCTTGGCAAGATTTGTTCAGTGGAGGTCTGCATCCATTCTGCTGAGAGTCTGACTTATCCAGGGTTATCCAGTATGTTTACATGCCTAAGCGGGTATTTGAACTGTTTTCCAGTGTCATAGTCCATTACACATGCTCCCTCTTTTTTGTAGCAGTAACTACAGGTAGTTAGCCTTTGAAATCTGCATTTCTGCAGATCAGATATAAAATTGGCCAACGAATTTGTTGGCTTCACTGCTTGTTAAATTATATATATATATTTTTTAAAAAAAGGAAAATCCTGCTATAAGGGAGCACAAAACCTCTTGATGTTTTAGCACGTGCCTAACATAGAGCATAATATGAGCCTGTTTTTTTTTTTTAAATAACTGCAGATGTCATCATAGTATGTCTATAATATTACTGAATCACTACAGTGTTATGGATGATGATTCATAGTTTGATTGCTGCAGTGGCCTGCCTTCATGAACACAATTTTTAATTCTTTGCATGACCTGCTTGTTTAATTGGTTGCTGTAGATATTGCTTTTCATTTCATACATAAGACTAACACTCCCAATTAGTGATTGCTAACACATGAAAGGGAATTGGTCCTGTGATGACTCATGCCATGAAAGAGAGAGTTGTCTGAGTCGTTAAGACTTTCATGGAACATAATATTGCTGCACTGGCTCTAGAAAAGCAGATTGGGTGATAAAAAGTCTAACAAAATAAATCATGTTGACTACTTTTCTTCTGTGTTTTCCTAAAAAAAATATTCCTAAATCATCCCACATTTTGTTTGAAAAATTTCTCTGCTGGGAAGATATTATTTGCCTATTAGTTAAGTTCCAACATTTTTTTGAAATTGCTCTGAACCTTCAAATTATTCATTAGTTCCATGTTATCAGTGGTTGACTATTGAAGTTTAGAGATATTTCAATACATAGGTTTAAATGAGTTTTAAATGGGTGCTTTGGAAGCTGTGAATGTAAGATCTAAAAGTATTCCCCATCCTTGTAAGTTCTTTGTATCAGTCATTGTCAAAACTTTTATCAACTATTTTTAATAATCCTGGCAAGGAAACTGAACACTTATCTCCATGACCACCTCTCTCAATAGAGAGTAGTAGTAGCATGCCCAACCCTAATGTCATTTTGATGGATAAGAAGCCATCACTCCTAGTAAACAGTCTAAGGAAAATTGTCAAACATGACTGAAAAATCACTGAATTTTGGAAGGGATTGGAGGATGCATACATTGAAAATACTTTTGTTCATTAAAGAATACTGGCTTGTTCATAACCTGAACCTTTGCATCGTAACCAAAGCCTGTGATTGCCAACCAGAGACAGAAATTGATCTTTTCCCCAAAGAGAGCATACTAGCCATTGACCTTTTAGCATCTAGACTCAGTTAGTTTGTTGATATTAAATAAATATATCAACAAAATGACTATATTTTAAATTTGCATACAGCCTTTCTATCAAATGGAACTCACGGTAGCAAATAGCAATAACAAAAATGTAATAAATATAATATAAAAGAGTTTAAAAAAACACATAAAGCAAGCTATGTAAAAACATAAATAATATCAACATTAGTATTTTAAAAAGTCACCTGTGGACTTAAGAAACAAAGACCTATTGACATAAAAATGTGTTTGCTGGTAGAAGGTCACCAAAGAAATGCTAACCAGGCCTCCCTTGGCTATCATTGGCCAGGCAGCTCTGGTGTTACAGAAGGGCAGAGGAGGCATGGACATATTATAATTGATCATTTGAGAGAGCTTATGTGAAGAGAAATTGAAAGAATTTCCCTTCTATCCTCTTTCCTCCAGACAAACTGGCAACTTAATACTTTAGCAATTAACATAATTGGCAGATGTGAAGAAGGGTAAGCTGAGGGCACTGCCTTATTGCTTAAAAGGCACCAATGGCCCTTAGACACAGCTCTAAAGGGTATGGAAACCATTGGGAAATGTAACCAATGTGTCTGTGTATGGGAATACTGGCAACTCTTTAATACTAGTGTCTTCCTTATAATATCTCTTCCTCCTCACTTTTGCAAAATCTATGCACTCTTTTTTCTCTCCCCTTTATTTTCAATATTAAAAACTGAAAATGATCAAAGGAGTAGATTAAATAAAACTAATATTTATTTTTGTCTGATTGCTTTCATCTGCTCGGCAAATAAAAACTGGGGGGGGGGGGGGGATAAAAGCAAGATTTCCAAATATATAAGTCCAGTTAAAGTTCATCTTTAGGTTAGTGAAACACAGTTCTTTAAGGTATGGGTTTTAAAAATGTTATAAAATGAAATATGTAACGACTTAAAAATGTAATGGAGATAATAAATCAGCAATCTCAGCTGTAACAAATGTATTATCAATTTGCAAAGGGTTATTGTAGCACCTTGGAGTCTGAGAGAGAGAAATTTGTGGCACAAGTTTTTAGCAAAACAGACCTCATGAATTTGGGGTGTTAAGTAGTGTTATAATGGCACATTTGATATATTATAACACTAGTTAAGATCCCAGCCTCATGAGGGCTCTGTTGCTCATTTTATCACAACTTTCCCAGCAACTATCATACTACAATCCAAGAACTCACTCCACCATTCAAATGGTTATCATTGACCTGGACATCAATGTTTTGTAGTTTTGTAGAGTCCATAAATGAGGTGTCCAATAAATCCGTTGTTGCTACTTTACTGGATGAATTTCAGTCTGCAAGTACCAAGGACGTGGACAAGCTCCTTGGAAGTTTGAGGAAGGTGACTTGCCATCTTGATCCTTGTCCATCTTGGCTGGTCGTCCGGGGAGGGGACACATTGAGGATATTCCTTCAGGATACAATCAATGCGTCCCTTAGGGAGTGTTCTCTACCATCTTGTCTGAAAGAGGCAGCTGTTAGGCCCCTCCTGAAGAAACCATCCCTTGACCCCCTGGACAGGAACAGCTACAGACCAGTATCCCTGCTCCCTTTCTTGAACAAGGTGATCGAGAGAGCAGTCGCCTCCCAACCCCAAGCTGTCTTGGATGAAACCGATTATCTAAATCCATTTCAAACAGGCTTCAGGACAGGACATGGAGTTGAGACTGCCATGGTTGCTCTGACCAATGACCTCGTAGTGTGACCCTGCTGGGTAGTGTGACCCTGCTGGTGCTCATGGATCTCTTTGACACTGTAGATCATTCCATCCTTCTGGGTCGGCTGAGGGAGCTGGGTCCTTTCTCTCCAGTAGATCCCAAAGGGTGAGACAGTTGCTCTTCAAAGATCGAGTTTAATTGTGGCATCCCTCAGGATGCCATCCTGTCCCTGATGTTGTTTAATATTTATATGAAGCCGCTTGGTGAGATCATTCTGAGGCATGTTGCTCAGTGTCTTCAGTACGTGGATGACACTCAGATATATCTCTCCATGACAAGATCGTCGGCTCAGACTTCAGATGGCGTCTCTCTTCTCAATGACTGTTTTGCAGCAGTAATGGATTGGATGAGGGAAAACAGATTGAAGCTTAATCCAGAAAAAATGAAGGAACTAACAGTTACAGGACCGAATCCTGGTTTGGAAATACACCTTCCGATCCTAGATGGAGTCACACTCTCCTCAAAGGACTCTGTTCGCAA
Source organism: Urosaurus nigricauda (assembly GCA_034509955.1). Taxonomy (NCBI): domain Eukaryota; kingdom Metazoa; phylum Chordata; class Lepidosauria; order Squamata; family Phrynosomatidae; genus Urosaurus; species Urosaurus nigricauda. The sequence continues at coordinate 164,620,096 of JAOEGL010000005.1, read as the reverse complement.
TCTAGGAGTACTCCTTGACTCGTCACTTCACATGATAGTCAGGTGAATGCGATGGTCAGGAGTGCCTATTATCAACTTCAGCTGATACACCAGTTGCGCCCTTTCCTGGATCTGAAGGACCTGGAGTCTGTGGTACATGCTTTGGTAACCTCACGATAGGATTTCTGTAATGTGCTCTACATGGCGTTACCCTTGTGCTTAACCCAGAAACTTCAATTAGTACAGAACATGGCAGCCAGACTTATCACGGGAACATTGAGGAGAGAGCACATAACACCGGTGCTCAAGTCTCTCCACTGGCTGCCGATTAGTTTCCAGGCACAGTACAAGGTGTTAGTTTTAACTTTTAAAGCCCTATATGGCTTGGGTCCATTTTATCTTAGGGATCGCCTCTTCCTGTATGATCCCCACACACACTTCGTTCCTCTGGGAGGAACCTGCTACAGCCTATGAAGACTAAGTTGGCACAGACCTCCCAGAGGACGTTCTCTTCTGCCGTTCCCAGGCTATGGAATGACCTGCCGGATGAGATGTGTCTTATTACATCTCTCAATTGCTTTAAAAAGCCATAAAGATGCATCTCTTCTGGCAGGCCTTCCCAGAAAGTCCTTAATTCCCGGCTCTGTTAGTGGGTCAAGCCCTCCCCTCAGTTTTTAACATCTCGACCTTTGACACCCATGCAATTGATCATTGTGTTATATTGTGAAAATTTTAATTATGTTGTTTTTAACTTTGATGTTTATTTAATCCAGTTTTAAGGGGTGGGTGGCTGGGTATGGGTCATTGTAATTTTTACCTTGTATCTTTTTAATTGTTGTAACCCACTCTGATTGGTTGACATAGGAGCAGGCAAAATCATCATCATCATCATCATCTAGTCAGCTTAGCTTTAGGAAATATATTTCCATCTTTGTCATCCAGTGACCATCATTAAAGATGAACTTGTCATCTCATCACCATAGCCATAATTTTTTTGTTACTATTCTGTCTTTTGACACACACACCTCTGGTCATTTATGAGTTTAAATGTTCGCTCATGGCACTTTACTTCATACATCTGATGGACTCAGTCTATGAAAACTTATGCTACAAACTTCTTTCTTTCATTTAGTCTCAAAGGTACTACAATATCCTTTTCCAGAGTGATCCAGACTGATGTGGTTATGTTTTTGAAATATTTTATCAGAATGTCAGTGAAATACTAACTAGATAAGATAGCTGGAGTGGGTTAGGGTAAGGCATAAGACACTTCTGGCAGCTGATCTGGCCTTAGGCCAGGTGAACCTCCCTAGTGATGATATAACCAACTAAAGTACCAAAAATGGGATGGACAAGTGGTGGAGTGGAAGAAAAGCCAAGTTACTCTATTAGCTCAGTATAGCCTCTGTGCTGATGCAAAGTTAGTCTGAGTCTTTGGTTGATCTAAGCTGTTTCCATTACAGCCTGACCACTCCATATGCACAACAAGCCTGGGGACTTAAAATGGTGTGTGCTGAAGCACACAGCCATAGGAATCAACAGGGTAAAGATCCCACATTTTTTGCCATATGTTGGGGGGGGGGGGCAGAACAGATGCCCTGCGTATACAAAGGGCCCACTGTACATGTAAACCAATGGGAGCTCTTTAAGCTTCATTGATCAACTGGAGCAAAATATATCCTTCAAGGACTGAGGTTTGGATTCAGCAAAGTTTCAACTAGCCTAATGTCAGTTGAGCCAGGTCTTTGCCCATTTGCACAGTTAGGAATGCATTGTGTATGTGCTTTATATTAATACTGTTTCACAAACACACATAGAGGAAGGGAGGGAGGGAGGGAGGGAGGGAAAGAGAATTAACTATAGATACATCTGTAGTGGTATTTTAGTAGTTTATTTTCTACACAAACAGGGAAGGAGTATAAATGAGGCAAAAGAATGATCGTGTGGCCTGAAAAAAATGGGAGGGGGAAGAAGAGCAAGGATTTTCCTGAAGCCAAAGATAAGTCTTTTAAATCTGGTTTAGGTGAGAAATTCAGTGCAGAACTGACTTCAAATCATGAAGACAGTCCACACTCAAATCAAGGCTTTAGCCCTGCATTGTGAAGAAAGGGTACTATGAGGAAAGCAGGGGAGGGAGGAAACTGGTTTGTTTGACCCATGTAGACATGCCCTCTATGGAAATAACAACACACACAAAGGTTTTTTGTTCAAAAACTTTTTTAAAAAACAGAAAATGAGTTTCTTATACAGAAAAACCACTGTGTCTTGCATGGAAAACATGTGGGCTTTTTGTGTGTGCAACAAGACTACACATTTTTCTCTACAGTATAGTTCTTCCACAACACTTCAGAATGTTCAAACACAGGGAGAATATGGTATATGAATATTCACTTTTCTCCTACAGAAGAAATAACTGCCATTATTATTAATTCTTACATGCAAGGACAAAATGATTAAGGATTTAAATTCCTGGTCATTCTGATTTGGTATTTGTTTTTAATATTTCTTTATTGTTTTATGTGCCCTAGGAAGACCATATATCTTACATTTCAGAAGACCCTCCTTTATTTAAAGGATTGTTCACCCCAAACATAGTTTCATCATAAAGAAGAGAAGAATGAATAGCGGGGCCTTGAAATTGTCCTTCAGTCGGTACCAGGTGCATTGTAGACTAAGGAAGGCAGATTAGTCATATAATGGCAATCTTACCTTTTCTGGCAAAGTGCTTTATATTTTCATAATAGACAATGATTGATTTCAACCCATAGTAATTAGCATGTGCAAACTGTGTGCACATAGGTGCCTCTTTTGTCCCTTTGGAAGTTAAGGTAGTGATATGTTTTATCTCTCCTGCTCCCATAGCAAATAGGAACTTTCCTTAAGTCCCACTGCCTAGGAGTAGTGCCATTTTTTCCCTCCCTGAAAAAGAAAGAAAGTTCTGGAGTGCTCAGACAAACCTAAAAAGGGAAGGCAGACATCAGTTTGTTGAAAGGAACAGGACTCCCCACGTGCCACACTGTCTCACAGAACATCCTGAAATTGTTTGATCAAAGTAACTTCACTCAATAACTTTAAAGAGGCTGCTCTCCAGGCTTCTATTTTTACAGAAAATGGTTATGTTGTTGCACACAATAAGGCAGCTGCTTGTAAAGTGGTTGCTGTTGGGACTAAAAGGCCCTTAATCTCTTCCCCACCCCCTACACACACACAGAGAGATACACACATGCACACATCCCTCTTTCATTAAAGTACCTGCTTTGTGGGAAATATATGCCTTCACTTTGCCATCAATGCTTATGAAGAGAACTCACATAAAACATAATGGCAGCTATATAACAGTCCAGGAATGCCACCGTGTTCTTTCCCCCACCCCAGGCTGACTGAAATTTCTTTTCTCGAACATGTATAGTGCTGCTGTCTAGAAAGCAGGATGAGATATCCAGCAGAAATAGGAAAAAATACTATTTAAAGACAAATTCTATTTAAAGACAAATAGAATTTGCTATTTAAAAATGCTATTTAAAGACAAATGCTATTTAAAGACAAAATATGTAGTGGATAATGGGTTTGGCTAGGACTGCTTACCCAGTCCTCAGCATGACGTGAAGGAGAAAACGGGCCCAGAAGTATAAATTGAATACTCAGTTTATTCTGCCAAAAAAGTCCTCAGTAGAAATTTTGGTTTCCAAAGACTGAGGCCCAGAACCATACAAAATGATGGGCTTTATAGTTTTTACACAAAGGATCTCCAAGAATGCATTCTATTGGCCAATCTTAACTCTAAACAAATGAATCTCAAGCAATCAGGCAACAAATACATGAATACATTATAATGCACTTATGACTCATCAGCCCACCTAACAAAAGTTACTTTTTCCTGTCAACAAAAAATTATTTCAGGAGCCTTTGTACACAGTTACAGAGTTGCATTTCTACTATCTGATGTTTATGTTTTGACCTTTACTGTGGCGCCTTGGTTTTAAGTGAGAGGGCTCATTGTACTTCACTCTCTTGTTTGTTCAGCATTTCTTGAAGACCTTCATTTGGCCCTAGTTCATACATAGCAGTTTGGGTTTTTCCATTCTCCCAGAAATCAGCATTCTAAACTTTGGTTCAAGTAGCCATTTTAGTTCACTCTTCTTATGCACGATGTTAACTAAATATTGATTATAAAGTTTGCCCACTAATTTAATAAATTATCAATACTCCAATTGCATGATTTTATCAACTGTCTTGGTTTTTCATAATCATTATTCAGCCAGGTAATTTCATAACACAAAACTATGCACATATAAACAATCAGGCATCAACCTTACAACTTTACAGTTCATTTAGGCTTTCTATTTTCTCTGAAACCTTAAACTTAATTGGGTATGTTAAAACAACCATACAAACTAAACACAGTTTTAATCTTGTTTCTTCTTTTTTGGTGGAGTGTACGCAGGGCACACAAAATTCTTCTCCCCAGGACAGGGGCGGTAGGCTCTCTTGATAGCAGAAACATAAGTTCATCTGGATTCCCTGTAAAGTCTCTTTGGGTTAGGCAAACAAATTCTCTAATGTCCTCAATAAACACCATGTAAAACCACATAGAAAAAACATATATCACAATCTTGGCAATTACCAATAGCAGGACTCAAACTTCAGGAACAGAAACATAATCTGCAAAGACACTTAGAAGAATTTTAAAATTATATAAACCTTCATTATGTCACCTAAACTCCTCATGTGCCACACTGTAGTAGTGGTAGTGATAGTGATATAAACGGAGCTGTTATAAATGGGACTTTTCTTGAAAACATGTGCCATTAAGTAGAATGTCTCACCATGGACATTACGTACATGGCTGGAATACAGCTTCCTATACTGTTCAGTTTTCTCTATATTTTCTCATAATAGTATGACTGTGGGAAAATTCTGTGAGGAAAGGCAGGTGCTCCACAATAACTACATACCTGCTGCTTGAAGACAGTTCCTCAACCTGCATAGTTTAAGCTGTACCCCTACTGGCACTGTCAAACATGTGGATTGATAGGGTACAATACTTACTGAAAAGCCCATACAACATAATATTAGAGTCACCTGAGCAGAGTATGAATGTTATTCCACATTTGCTTATTAATGTTGGACCAAAATGAGTAGGTCATTTTATGAACATTCATTTTCTGTGTAACAGTTCTGGGAATTCAGTGCAATAAAATATTAATTCTCTTGGAGAATGGTGAATACTCCTTCTTTGGAGGTTTTAAAATAGAGATTCTTCTTCATAATGTCTGGGACTTTTCTTAGTGGCTGTACAGATGGTATGCACCAACTTACTTAGGGCCTTCTGTTTAAGGGTCCCAACATCAATTTGGTCTGGGCCACCTTCTTCATACATTTTTTTTTTTTACTTCTTCAAAGCCAAAGGTTGATATCAAGGGCATCAATACCAAAGGACCCAAACAGATGGCTGTATAGGAATGGCTTGATGAGGATTGGGGCTGTGGCCACAATCTGGCTTTTTTCCAGATTGTGGAAATGCCGCTCCTTTTTGCACCTGAAAAAGGGTGCCCTTTCTGCCACTGCTGTAGCTTTCAAAGTCTCCTGCAGCATGTGGTGTCTAAATGCTGCATCTCCAGAGCACCAAAAAACTGTGGCTGTGTAAATGGATGGGCACCTTCATGGTGGCTTCCTGCTGATTTGGGGTGTTCATTGTGCATACACCATGGCCTCAAGCTGCTGGGAAGCTGGCATATTTTACTGGTCTGTTCTGGCCCAAAGTCTCTCAAAATCAAAGGTTGTTGATGATACACAGGTTCTTGTATTTTCAAGGCTTGCTCATACAGAAGAACTTTAAAAGTGACATTCTCTGTTGCAGTGTGAATGCCACACAGTGTGCACATGAGGCAACAATATGTGATTCACCCAAACTGAAGGCATCTGAAATGCCCATCTCTTCTTCTTTCTGGCAAGCTAATTTTCATTCACAATGCAAAGTAGATAACAAAAACAAAAACCACCACCACCACCACCAACAACAACTGAACTGGAAGTCCAACCAAATCTTGTGGCCATCATTAATGAATAGGGACAATGTTGCATCTCTTTATGACTTGGACACTATACGAAAATATATACTACAGAGTTCTAATGGAAAGAAAGGAAGATAAAGGGGGAAATAAATCTTAGAGCCATTGTGACTATTGTGCATTAGGAGCCAATCTGCAATTGGACTGATGAGCAATGGGACTAATATACATCAGGACACAATAGGACTGATATACATCTGGAATGATATCTTGCTAGGAAGTACTGATGCACCTTAATAGAGCCTGATGGACATCAGAATAATCTTGCTGGTATCTTAATACACACCTTTGCAATTCACTTTTGTTTGTTATTGTGTGCCTTCAAGTTGTTTCCAACTTATGGTGACCCCAAGGTGACCTTATCATGGGGCTTTTTTCACAATTTTCTTTAGAGGGGTTTGCCACTGTCATCCTTGAGGCTGAGAGAGTATGACTTTCCCAATTTTAACCAGTGTGTTTTGATGGATTCGAAACCTGGTCTTCAGAGTCATAGTCCAACACTCAAACCACTCTGGCTCACTTGCTGTTTACTAACAAAGTTCTTCAGTATCTCTGCTAAATATGCAAACAGCTACACAAAGCAACCTTTGATAGAGAATTCTGTCCCATGTTACTGGTTTAAGTATAATGGCCTGAACATTTGGTTGCAAATATTATATCTGGCTGTTTTATGGAGAGAACTTGTTGACTGATTTCCTGAAAAAGAGTAGATACAAAATGTGTACCACTACATTAACTCTAATAAGTATTAGCAGTTTGTAAGCACTGTGTCAACATAGCTTCAGGTTTAGTTGAGATGTGCCATTAAGCAGCCATCTGGAGAAAACATGATCCCTGCACTTCTTGTCTTCTTGACATGTTGCCCTTATTACTTACTTACATGCTGTATTAAGTATTCTAGTTGATTTCTGTTCCTAGTTTCAAAACCAGCATACTATCTTTGAAAAGAGAAAGAATGGTGGGGACAGTGAGACATTCCTGTTGCAGCTAACATTTGTCTCACTTCAGGGAACTCTTTGGCCATCTGGCAACATTCAGTCCATTAAAACAAACAGTTTAAACCATCTGTGGTGAGCTATCAGTTCCTAACTTAAATATCAGCACCTCCTTCCTGTGCCTAATTCTGTAATAGAATGTCATTTTTGTACACACAGTTCTGATTTATCCCTTAGTAGTTTTCAACACCTCTTCAGAACTTGCCTTCAGAAAACACTGTATTCTTTCAACCAGCTTCTTTGCAGATGTTACACTGTATTCTTTCAACCAACTTTTTACCCCCAGAGAACAATCACTTACCATGCATAATGGAAGAGAGAGTGAATATCATTTCCTGGTGAAAAAGCCCATAATAATGAAAGATGTATTATGTGAAATTAGACTCTATACATATGACTTCCGTGTGATAATCCATAACTTGGAAGAATTACAAAATCCACAATCAGCAATTGGGACAAGCTGACTGAGAGCTGTAATCCAAAAGGTTATGCTTCAATGATGTCTTTAGAACCACCTTAGCCATTAATTGATGCTTATCTTAAAGGGGAGATGGTACAGACCTTTACTATGTAAAGAAATGTAATACCCAACTAGCATTAGAAATAGAATAATATTTTTGTCAAGTGAGAGGATTAGCCTTACATTTGCTACTTTCCCTTTCTTTTACATGACTGCATAGGCATTTCTGAGATTTAAATGGAGATATATTCTGCATTTAAGGGAAAAGGAGGAACACCCCCCCCCCCACGCACACACACACAGTATTTGCTAACTAGAACAGGAATGGGTTATGCTAGTGGAATTCTATTTTTCAGTATCAGCAGTGTCACTTGTATTATCCAATATTGCCTATTTCTCCAAGCACTTTATGTTATAGTCATTCACCATGCAAGGTGTTGATCACATTGTGGTAAAGCCCTTTGTTGAATTATAATTCCTAGACTCTGAACAAGGTTTTGCTGGCTAAGGGACTCTGGGAATCATATTTCAAAACATCTGAGTTGCATCTGAGGAAGCAGGCCAAGGAGGGGGGGGGACACAGACTGGCACTTTGTGCTGGCTTATGGGTGGAGTGATGCCGTGACCCCACTCCATGGCACCATTTTGATGCACACCCATTTATATGCCCTTACAGCCACCCCTGAGAAAGCCAGATTGAGGCTGCAGCAACCTCATGCCAAGGCCCCAACCCACATTTTTGCCAGCCCAAAAAAGAGGACAAATTGCCACTCCTTTTTGCACCAGCAAAAACCAAACCAAACCAAACCAAACCAAAACAAAACAAACAGTTTTTTCCTGCCCCCGCTGAGGGTTTACAACCCTCCTGCAGCATGTAAATATTATGCCATTGGAGCACCCAGAAGCTGAACCATGTCTGGGCAGCTGGGCATCTTCTGGGCATGTTGAGGGTATGCAACATCTAAATGCCACACCCTGAAGCCTCCAGGAAGCTGACTTTTAGAGCTGATCTGTTTCGTCCCTTAGTTACTTACAATACAGTCTTTTATAAGATCTGTCTGACTAAAATACTATTAGCCTATTTTCTACACATATATCTTCTTTTTATTTACCACATTACTACACTATCATCTTATAGTGTTGCTATTCCACTTTTACTGCTCATGCTGCCTCCTGTTGCATTCTGAGGTTTGTAATTCAGTGAGGCCTAAGTGCTATCTGGTTGAGAATTTTAAATGCCCCTCCCTTATCTGCAAATCCCAGAATACAAAAGGAGGCAGCCAGAGTTGAAGTGGAATAGCAGCATTATTGTGTAGTGTGGTAATCTAGTATGTCTCCTTAATATTGACTCTGAACCAACTCTTCCTAGTACCCTTCTTCTGTTTCTTTTAAACACTTTTTATGCACTGCTATATGGGTATGTTTTCACACTTTTCCTTTTCTCAGCTACCTCTAACTCTATTGTGATTTAATTCTTTTTTAAGGGAAGGTGGTAAGGGTAAGGAAGGGGTATTTTAACTTGATATTGTTTTAACCTCTGCTGTACTCCGCCCCGATTGCTTGTTCAGAGGGGCGGAATAGAAATAAATATTATTATTATTATTATTATTATTTATTATTAATGCTCAAAGAATATAATTGGTTCTTTCCCCCAGGTGTTCTCCCAGAGTGGAATAATTGCCCTCCATTCTTTCTTAAATGTTTTTCTTGATATCTCTTTTATCAAATTAGTCAAAATATCCATCTCTGCTAATTCATACAATTTCAATAGTCAATCTGCTTTAGTTGGACTATCTGATTTTACCCACCTTTGGGGCTGTACAGTCTTCTCCTGAGGAATGGCCTGCAGCCACCTCTCTCTGCACTGAATTGGAGCCATGGCAACCACATGCCATGGCCCCAATTTCACCTTTCCGCTGAACAAAAAGAAGTTGCAAAAATGGCTCCTTTCTGTGTGTAGATGCTGATGCTGTGGCTTTTCTGTTCTCCTTTGGTTTTGCATCATCTAGATGCAACACCAGAGAAGCACTGTGATGCCATGCACTGTGTGGGGCAGTGCACAGTGTCATGCCGGCCTAGGGACAGAGTTGGGGCACACACCATATGGATGCCCCTTTGTGCATAAATAAAGTTCTTTTTGCCAATCCTTGAAGGGTAATTCATTCCTTATTGTTCCAGAATTTACTAAGAATAAGAAATGAATTACCCTTCAATGATTGGCATAAAGAACTTTCAAAATTTGTGTGGGTGGAAAGGAAACCAAGAATAAAATAGAAATATATGCAAGATATTAAGGAAAGAGGAGGACTGGGACTGCCAAACCTAAAAATCTATTGTGAAGCATGTTGTTTATTGTAAATAATAGACTGGATGATGTTTAAAAATGAGAAATGGTTAGAATTGAAAGGACATAATAATAGATTCGGGTGGCATTCTTACCTATGGTGTAATAAAATTAAAGTCCATAAAGATTTTAATGACCATTACATTGGAAAACCACTATTAAAGATAGGGTTAAAATATAAAAACAAATTGTATCATAGGATTCCACTATGGATCTCCCCACATAAAGCACTTCGCAGGAAAGAAGTGATACAAAAAGAAAGCTGGATAAAGTACAAAGATCTATTGAATGTAGAAAAAGGAGAATATAAAGCGGGCTCTTCCCTTACGCTGGGGATCCATGTAAGGGGAAATCTGCATATACTTGCACCCCATTGCAAACAATGGGCCACATGGATGTGGCTTTGGGCAGTGTATGTGCCATGGGCATGCACATAATTTTTTTTTAAAAAATGTTTGCTGCTTCCATGTAAACTGGAAGCTGCATATAGTGCACCTGCGTATGGTGCAGGTGCACTGTATAATTAAAACAAGAGAAGAATTACAGATGGCATTAAACTTTATAAGCAAGAGTAAACCCCAGATCAACCACAAGGTCAGTCTCCTTCCCATATGTCCTGGTCACTTACCCCATGGAGGCAGTTCCAGAGACCAATGCTCAAACACAGTGGGGTGCAAAGATGTACACTGAGCTAAAAAAATGTCTCCCACTACCTTCAAAGAGAAACTTATTTTATGACAACACCTCAAGCTAGTTGCCAACAGATACAGTATGGAGTAGGTGAATAACCCCAAGTAATGGGGAAAGAATTCCTATTCAGCCCCTAAATGACCAGCAAAACTCAAAGTGCACTAACAGTGGGTGGCTCACAAATTGGGAAGAAGAGCAACTTTAGGGGAAACAGATTTAAATAGCCTTCTCAATTGCCCCCTCCCAATCACATGACACAGCTTAGCCAATCAGGTCAAGATGATCTGTTCTGTCTTCATGGGGGCCAACAAAGAGGCCCTGCCTCCTCCAGCAACTTTGCTACACAGTTGAGGGACCAATTATTGAGGATAACTGGGTCAGAAAGAGAGAGGCCCCCACAGCACATTGCACTGCACTTAATTTAGTCACTAGCATAATTATTAATATAGTGGGTCCTCAGTATCCACTGAAGTTTGTTCTAGGATCCTCTGTTGATACCAAAATCCATGGATGCTCAAGTCCCATCATATACAATGGCATAGTAAAATTGTGTCCCTTGTATAATATGGCAAAATCAAGGTTTGCTTTCTGGATTGTGTGTATGTGTATGAGAGAGAATTTTTAAACCATGGTTATTCAAATCCATGCATACAAAATCTGTGGGTATGAAGGGCCTAACTGTGCTTTCCATTGTAATAGTAGTATTACATATAAGAAACAAATGCATCATTTGAAAGGACAAAAAGGGGAGATTGACTTTGGAAGAGGCTGCATAGAATGAAAAAAAAAAATCACAGATGGTGAAAATGTGTTTAATGAACAGTAGCCGGACATCAGAAAAGGGGTTCTATATAGCTTGACAGATGACCTTTTCTATTTAGCTAACCTTTTGGTCATTTTTTTAAAAAAGAAGTTATCACTTATGAAGATAAAGGTCAGAAGGCAACTCTCTCTTCATATATTATTTTACTCCTTCCATAAAATTATACTTGTTTGGACAATCTTTCCTCTGCTACTGTGTGTGTGTTTTCACTCTTCAAATGAATGTCCAGTGTATCTGTAAGTCCTGACAGGCAGTGCACTCCTACAACGAAAAAGGTTCAAGACTGTCAAGGAGGAAAGTTCAACAGTTACAGATCTTGACTAAGAGCATACTTCAAAGTGAAATTGAGAATTCAGGGATTGAATCAAAATGAAGTAAATAAAGTACTTCAGAACAAAAGGATTGGTCCAAAGGCAGGCAGAAGGCATGAAAGTGAGAGGAAGCAGCCAACTTTGGATAGGAGGTAACTGTCCAAAGAGTTAAACTGATAAAATGCTACTTTGCTGACCAACCACACACAAGGCCACACACAAAACTTGGGATAAAATATGAGCAACTTTATTTAAACTGCTACCTATTTAAATCTGTTTCTTGAAAAATGCAACAAAAGTCAGGACCAGCTGAGGTGGTCTCTCCTAGACATTCTCCACAGGTTCCCTTGGGTAAAACTCCTGGGCCCAAGAAGAATTCAAAAACTGGGTTGCTCCCTGGCCAGCCAACTGCTGGAAGACCTACCAGAGGATCCAAACACCGAGTCACACAGCTTCTATGGAAGGCAAGATTCCCCTGCCAGGCCCAAGGACAGCTTCCTTCCTCATCCGCCTTGCCATCTGACCCTGGGAGCTGTTCCAGTGGCATATCCTTCATCAAAAGATGCCATAGATGATCACCAAACCTCTCCCCCACCCACCCCCACTATCAGCCAAGTGACTGCCTATTTAAGACATCACTCTAGGCAAATTTCCAACTGCCCAAAGCACAGTGTTGGGTAGCCCCCCCCAAAAAAAGGGGGGGATTCCTACCTGGCCCCAAAGCTACCAGTGAACTTACACTATGCTAGAGGCAGAAGAATGGGTCACAAATCCCAAAAGGTTGGAGCGTGAGGCATGGTAAAGCCTTATATAACATTAGCTTCACCCATCAACTCTCCAAGGCACCCATCAATGTAGCCTCTCCTCATAGGAGGGCATCAAACTCTTCTTCCTTCCACCATGCAAGCTTTGTGGTGGGGGGGGGGGGATAAGTAACTATTTCTGTGAGATTCATCTAAACATGTAGGTGATGCTGAACCTTGTGATGACTATAATCTGAGGTCCTTCTTTGATTCCTCAGTGGTGGTTATCTATGTGGTGACTGAAGTCCTTCACCTAAAGTGGAACGTCTTTTGTCGAGAGGCTCAGCTAGTGCTAAATTTAATTTGTGTCCAACAGATTACTTTTTTCTTCAATTTTTCTCAAGCCTTCAGTGTTTGATTTATCCAACTGAAATTTGGCATTTTTAATCACTTGGTATTGTTTTGTGTTCCAGTGTCAATAGGTAGATGTACAGATGTGACTTCCCCAAGATTTCCCACTCAATTTCCATGCATGATTGGAAATTCAAATGGTCATGCAGAGATCTATCCAACACTCAAACCACTACACTACACTGGCACTCCTGCCATTTACAGCATTTCTTTCTGTGCTGTTCTCCCAACAACATTACCCCTGTAAATACACTGAAAAGGAAGCTTCCACTGGTTTTGATGGAAGCATTCATTCTAGCACCAATAATAGATTTTAGGGGTATAGGAGATTTTCATTTGTGTTGAGACTCAAAAGGAAATGATCAGTTTCCTTCCGTTTATACTGTGCACTGTACAAAAATCCCTTTAGACTTGCTTTTAAAACATTGCATCTGGCTTGGCCACAGAGATAGTATGGGAGTGAGCATGACAATTCAGCCACCACCCTTGAATGACCTGAAATGCTTTGTCTTGTGTCCACCTGAAAGTAAACTCTAAAAGTAGGTACAAGTGGAGAAAAGCCAGGTACAAGAATTTTCATTCAGGCCCACATTTGCTTTTCAATGCCAGCTGATAGCTTCTTAAATGACTTATCTTACAGCAAAGATTTAGAGGCATCAAGAACAGGAGAGTAACTCCCCTATGTATAACTATCCCCACAGTCTCTAAAAATGCATCTGGAATTCAGATTATCTGGTCTGCTGCTTCTTATTCATCTGTATTTCACCTATTTGACCTTGCCAACCATAGAGCCCTTTACTCAAGACTGCTGGCCTGCATTGACTGTTGACTTTTAACTTTCATAGTTCTGAATTAGAATATTGTTCTCTGCATATGCTGCCTAGACTTTTAAGCCACTCTATTCTTCAAGGGTCAGGGAAAGTTATAATTTATACAGAGGGTCACCTTGCAAGAGAAGAAACCATATCCATCATTCTTTGTATCTTTTATTCACAATCTGTGCATCCTTTCAAAAAGAACATTGATCCTGTCCTTCCAGATCCTTTTTTTTTTTTTTGCAACTGAAGAAAAGAAACAGAGATCATTTCAGAGTTAATATAAAATTATTTTTCCCCCCCAAAATGGGAACCAATGTTCACAAAATTATCATTAGTCCATGAATAACTGTTTATCATTTTAAAAGCAGCTGAACCATCAAAGCAAACAGTGGAATGTTTGCTCATCTCTAGCTTTCATTTGTTTCTAGATATTTGACTTAAATCTTATTTGAACACTGTAGAATTTCTGCCAAATGTTAACACAGCAAGTATGGTAGTGAAAATTCAGGTTTGACATTAGAAGAAATGAAGAAGCATAACTAGTCCTTTCGACACACCATTTCTGTGCAGATCACTTAGTGTGGGGGCATACTGAATTGCAATTAATAATATTAGGAAAAAAGTTATGTTGAAATGTATTTCTATATCATGATTATATAGTGAGAGAATAATGTTTGTGAACTGATTCCAGATGAAGGAACTCTTAGTGCGTGGAGGGCAGACAGAGATATTCTTTGTCATTCCGGAATCATAAAATCATAGAATCATAGAGTTGGAAGAGACCACAAGGGCCATCCAGTCCAACCCCCTGCCATGCAGGAACTCTCCATTAAGGCATCCCCCATCTTAGATGTGTGGGTCCCCCCCTTCCCCAAATACTCTTCATTGACAAATTGTGTCAACAAAATCTATTGGTATGGTCCAGTCTATTAAGAACTACTTTGGATACATTCATATAGTATACTATAGCTTTTGCTAAACAAAGTCTTTAAAATATCTATCTATCTATCTATCTATTTATCTATCATCTAACTATCTATTATCTGTCTACCATGCATCTATCCATCCATCCCTTATTCTTTCATTTTATACAGTATTTCCAGGAGAGGCTCTTTTTGTGCAGTGACCCCATCTCATTCATAGAATTTTATGGGGGATGTGGGCTTTGTTGTTTTGTATTCACAACCCTAACACCTCTTCTCCATTGTTTTTGTTACCACCAAATTCTATTATAGGGAGAAAGATACAATAGCTGTACAGTGTCTTATGGCTGATAGCATTAGGCTTTCTGTAAACAAGCTTAGGGGGCTTTTCCTGCTTAGCCCTGTTTATCTCACAAGCATATACATGATCTAGCAATAACGATAATCTGTGTGTGTTTTTTTCCATTTCTTTAATGAATTTCTTGTGTTTTTATGTGTGCTGGTTTTTTTTTTTTTTAAAAAATCTTTAAACCTGTTTTTCTTTTTTTTTCTTTTTCTTTTTTTTAAAGTAGCAATATGCTCTCAAGACATATATTTGTTGTCCATATCTGGAATCTTGTTTTCTCAAGGAACAAGTTGGCCATTTTTGTCTGTAGCAGAGTATTCATATTCAGTCCAAGAAGTAGAGTTGCAAATATGGAAATTAATTAATGCTATCTATTTAAATTTTGCTAATATGTTTCTAACAGTAAGTGTTATAAGTAGGTGCAGGAATACTTAAGATCAGTGGTCCTCAAATGGAGGGGTGGGAACCCAGGGGGATGCATGAGTTGCTCAAGGGGGAGTGGAAGACTTGGAATCTGATCCCTCTGATCCCTCCTTCTCCTCCTCCTCTTCCCATTTTAATGCATTAACTTAAATAATGAATTAACTTAAATAAAACTGTTCTAATTTGAATTATGTTATTTCCTTATAAAACATTAAAATATGAATATACATGAATGTGCATATGAAAATAAGCACACTAAATTAAGAAAATATTTTTATTCATATACTCCGTTGAGTGGTATGCGTGTGTGTGCTTGCATCATCTGCATCTAGATGTAAAAGGGACTCCCAAGGGTAAAAAGTCTGAGTACCTCTGCCTAAGATCATTACCAGCATTTTTTTTTTAAACTAGAAGATAAAGTTAGTATTTAACAATTAACCTGCATCTTTGGATGAGAAACTTTCAAAGGGATCTTGGCATACCTGGGCAGAACAATTGTATCTCTCTCTCTCAATTGTTTTCTCTATGAAGGTGTGTATATGGGTCCATGTCTCACTGATAATTGCTACACATATTCCTCATGAAGAAAATGTTGCCCATCCCAGTCTATTCCAAATTATTCTTATCTAAGATTGTCTTCATATCAATAATTTTTTAAGGCTAGTTAACTGCTAGAGGCTGTCTATTCAGTAGGAGGCTTTGTCCTTACCATTGTTCAGCAACATATCCCACTTCTCCATTGCTGGAATTCCTTCCCAGTAGCAGGTGTTCAATAGCCATTTGGTTATAGGCTTAGAATAAGTGGGTACAGAAGCCTCAGGCAGGTCTGACATACTTAGTGGTCTGGCAAACAATAAGGCCGAAATTAAAAGTAATTTCTTCATACAACTGCAGTATTATCAAATTTTCTGATGAGATAAAAGGTTTTAATCATATGTAAGTTACTGGTGCACCTATGGCTTTGGCCAATTGTGAGTATAATTCACAAATGTATTTTACCTCAATGCATGCTGTCACTTGCAGATAAATAATCATGGACAGGTTTGGCATTGATATGATTTGCAACTAACATAGAGGATTATGATTTTCTTATCTCTGCTCACTCTGCTCCATCCATGTTCACTCTACTTTAAAAATTACCATGAAACAAATAATGTTGGTTGAATAGGTAATTCTATGGTGAATTCATGAAGGTGCCAGCAGTACTCAACTCATGTTTAACAAAACAATATACAATCAAAGTAGAAGAAAAATCAGTGAGGTTATTACTTGCAGGCTTGTCTTATGTCACTCTTTCTCTACCTTGTCATCCAGGTCTTTAGGCGGGCTGCACATCACATGTTGAAAGTTGACAGACAATGGATGATTAAAACAATGGATGTAAGGAGAGACAGAGGAAATACTCCCAGGTCCTTTATAATCTGCCCCATACACTCAGTAGATATTTAATGTAGACAGCCCAAACTAGGCTATACTCCACAAACTGTTATCCAGAAGACAGTTTCTTTGTCTGTCCCCAAACTGTGGAATGACCAGCCAGAGGAAATGATCATTTGGATCCACAACCTGAGTTCCAAGCAGCCGTAAAGACTATTTTTTTCTGGCAGGCCTATCCAGATGATTCTTAAATTATGAGTTTTAAAGTATGAATTTATTATTTTTTAATTTGTGTTGTATATACACCCTTCTAACTGTTATGTATTTTTCAAACTGGTTTACGTATCCAGTCTGTTGTATTTTAATCTGTTGTTGTTCTCTGTCTCAATCCATAGGGAGAGGCTGGTAAAAATGATAACAACAATAACAACAGAAAAACAATGACAGCAAGAACAACAGCTGTTTTTCCCCCCTCCCAGACCTCAGTTATTTGTTTCCCGCTCAAGAAATCAAGGCTCTTTCTAACTCTTCATCTGGAATTCATGTGATTCAGAAATTTTGCCAAAATAAAGGAACTTATCACACAAGGCTGGTATGTTGCCACAAACACAATAGTCTAGGGAAAAATATGTTGTGTTGGGGATAGTTATTATCATATAGTTCTTTCAAATTGACATGGTGCTGCTTGTGTCCTGGCCTCTGTCTTCCACATGCTGGCATCCATACCTACCTCTGTGCCTGATGCCCTTCCCAGCATACTTTTTCAGTCTGTATTTTTATTTTTGTCACAATTACATCATCATGGTAATCCATTAAGTAAACAGAAAAAAAGAAAAGAAAAGAAACCAGTTTACTTAGGAATATCAAGGGGGAGGAGAGGAACAGAGTTATATCCACCCTCACTATGTGACTCTCTGCATACTGGAATTCTTTCAAGAAGAATTTATCACATGTGCATCAGCAGTGGAAATGTAGTATGTTGGAAGGCATCGATAGGTTTTGTTTGTCAGTGAGAAGGAGCATTGCAGCAGCAGATGGATTACAGACCATCTACTGGGTTAGAGAAGT
Source organism: Urosaurus nigricauda (assembly GCA_034509955.1). Lineage (NCBI taxonomy): Eukaryota > Metazoa > Chordata > Lepidosauria > Squamata > Phrynosomatidae > Urosaurus > Urosaurus nigricauda. The sequence goes on along the minus strand of JAOEGL010000005.1, from coordinate 164,602,314 downwards.
ATGGTAATGATAAGGTAGAATCACTGACACTACTATCTTGCTCTAATGCCACTTTTTCAACCATTGTGTGATAAAGTCCTATGTCCAGTACTGTTTTTGCAGTGCTTATAGAATCAAAGAATAACACAGCTGGAAGGGCCATCAAAGTCCAAGTCCCTGTTATGCAGGAATACACAATCAAAGAACCCCCAACAGATGGTCATCCATCCTATGTTTAAAAACCTCACTGCATGTCAAGGAAGTGAGTTCCACTATCAAACAACTCTTATTGTCAGGATGTTCTTCCAAATGTTGAGGCAGAATCTCTTTTCTTGTAGTTTGAATCCAATGCTCTGGGTCCTGTTCTCTGCAGCTTGCTCCATCTTCAGTATAGCATCCTTTCAAATATTTAAACAGAACTATCATGTCACCTCTTAATCTTTTCTTCTCCAGGCTAAACATACCCAGCTCCCTAAACTGCTCCTCATATGTATGGTTTCCAGATATTTCACCATTTTGGTCACCCTCCTCTGGACATGCTTCAGCTTGTCAACCTCCTTTTTGAATTGTGGTGCCCATCTGAAAAGTCGACTGAAGTCTGTGAAAGCTCATGCTGCCAACTTCTTTTTGTTAGGCTCAAAAGTGCTACAAGAGCTCTTTATACACTGATTCTACAGACTGGCACAGCTATATCTTTGAATTCTACCACTGGTGAACAAAAATGAGGCAACTCCCCCCCCCCCCCACCCTTGAGTCCCCTACAGGGCATTTGATGGCATTTATCAGGGGAAAGACTTTTTAAAAAGGACCCCAGATGGCCCTGGAGGGCTGCAAGCAGAATGTGGGCCAGGGTGTTGTTGATATTCCAGTTCCAGACCTGATGCTTTTGGCCAACCCTATATATATATATATATAGAGAGAGAGAGAGAGAGAGAGAGAGAGAGAGCTTGTGTTGTGGTTAATAAAGTTGTTGCCATGTTCCTCCAAAACATATGTCTGTTTTTCTTGGCGCATGACTTCTGCGGCAACTAAATGTCACTAGGTTGCCTACACTAGTTTAGTTTTTTGTTAGTGTTTTTGTTTAATCTTGGGTTTCTAGATATTGTTGGAATTACTACAGTACCTCAGCCAATAATCAAACCATCTGGGAGTTGAAGTCCAGCAACAATTAGAGACCACTAGAAACAAGTGGAAACCGCTGCTCTGGGGTTTCTTCAAGGCTTGACTCATAGCTCAGTGACAGAACATCTGCTTTGCATGAAGAAGGTCCAGAGTTCATGATATCTCCACCTAGATCATTAGATGGCAAGTGTTATGAAACACCTTTTCTTCAGTCAGTGGAGGCCCTCTGCTAGTCAAAGTACACAAGGTGAACTAACTGTCCCATTCAGTATAAGAGAGTTTCAAATATCTGCATACAACTGAATTGTGGACTGACCCTTTATCCTACAGTTTCTGTTAATTCTTTACCATCTCATTAATTTATTTTGTTCCCTTTGCTTACATGGGATTCTTTTTTTAAAGAGTTTTAAAAGCAGTTACTAAACTGAGGCTATTATAAATTGGTCACATCATGAGAAGACACGACTCATTAGAAAAGACAACAATATTGGGAAAGGTGGAAGAAATTAGAAAGAGAGGAAGACCACGTGTTAGATGGATGGACTCAAGGAGGTCATGGTAGTGGAGGATAAGGAGATGTCTCATCCACAGGGTCACCATGAGTTGAGATTGACTCAAAGGTGGTTAACAACAAAAAAAGTGGTTACAATGAAGTTGAAATATATGATGAGCAAGCCAATTAATTACCCTACAGTGAGCACAAGTCTATCATGCTTAAACTCTCTCTATCTCTCTCTGAAAAGGTACAAATATAGCATTTTTTTCATATTTTTAAAATATTCTGCATCAGTTACAATTTCACTTTGAAGACATCATCATAGTCACAGATGTTTCTCCCCTGTACTGTCATTTTCTCTAGCAGTCATTTACTTCCCTAATTAAATGTTAGCATTTTCAGTACTATAATATTAAGAAAGTGCAATGAAGAACAAAAACTGCATGTATTGCAAACCAGCAAATAAAAAAGTCAGCAGCATTTTTGTGATGTATTGCAATACCCCTGAAAGTCATATCATGCTATTTGGTGACCCTGACACTTAGGCTAAAGCATATTATAGCCAGAGAAATCTAATCTTGTGATATGTGGTTCAGATCAGCCAGATGCCTTAAAATGCTGCAAAGTGAAAGTGAAAATATGTCACTGTTGGATACTGTCCATGTAGAAAAAGTGAAGGAGTAAAGATACTGCAAGCCATCATCACACAAAACAATAATTGAGACTGGAAAATGAGGGAGATGATGGTATATGTCTGTCTGGAGGCCATGTTCTCTAACTGAGAAGGCATTGCCTAAATTCCACATATAAAAGGCAGTATGTGTCTGTTCAAGCATGAGGGCTTGAATTATGAATTTCTTTAGTAAATACAACCTAAGCCAGTTCACCTTCAACATATTCAGAGAAATGCTAGGAAAATAATAATAATAATAATAATAATAATAATAGATGACATCTCTCTTGGCCACTATGGTCAGTGACCATACAAAGGATGTTTGGATTTACAATTTAAAAAGTGCTATTTCTAATCTTTGGGGTAAGGGTAATGTACTTTATATATGCAAGTCCAAGTTCCGTTTCTAGCATTTCAGTCATATAATCTCAGGTTTATGTTAATCTAAATCAGTATAAAATCACTTTTTCACAGCCTTAATAAAAAGAGCTTTCATGACTCACTTCCAGGTGAAATCCAAACATGAGCAAGAAAAAATTGTTGAAGAAAATCAATTATTAATCTCTGAAAATGAATCATTTCTCTTTTGTTCCCCAACATGTGTCCCCCTTCCTTAGCTAGAATAGTTTGGCAAATGACAAAGAATTACAATTGACTAGTTGAACTGAATGTGTGTGATAGCCCCATTTCATCTTTGTTCCCCTTTGGAGTTTTATGGGAAAGGGTACAGGAAGATTTTGCTGTATGTATGGAAACAAGATAAAGATGCTGCTCATGTATTGGATATCTATAATTAAGTGCTGAAACAGATGGTTGTAAAGGGGCAGCTCTACAATGCCCCTTTGAGCGCTGGATTGGGGCAACAACAACCACATGGTGCGGATTCAATCCAGCATATTTCCATCCTAAAAAGAAGTGTCAAAATACCACTCCTTTTTGGGGTGGAAAAAAGGCACTCTTTCTACTACGATGAATAGCGCTGCCCGATTTATCGGGCTGGCGCTGTTGCCGCGCGGGAAGCGCCACTGGGCGCGCCCGCTGCGACCTCCCTCCTGGCAGCCATTGCGAGGGCGGGCTCCCTCCTCATTGGCCGCTGGGAGGGAGACCGCGGGAATCCAGCCCGCCAAAACAGTCGGGCTGGACTCCAAGTCCCAGGCTGCTTTGGGAGTGAGGCGGGCCGCATGATTGGCTCCCGGTGGCCCGCCTTTCACTCCGATTGTCTGGAGGCGAGAAGGGGGAGGGACCTCCCCCTTTTCTCGGCCTCCTATTGGTCAGTGGGCCTATTTAAGGCCAGCGTCGGTGCGCGTGGGCGCCTTGCCTCGTTCGGCTCTCCCACCCTCCCTCCCTGGGAGTTGATAGTCACAACTGGTTTAGGGCGGCAGCATAGGCCTGGATCTGGGGTGAGGGGTTTCCAGGGCTCGATGTTTCTGGATCGGGAGTCCTCGCGACCCGGGTGTATGGAGCGTGCTGATGTGGCCAGTGCAGGGGCCACAGTCATTTAACACCCGGTGACTAGAGTGCCTTGCAAATCGAATTGGAGCAGCACAGTTGCCCAACTGTGCAAGAGGGCGGGGCTTGGCACCTACGTCATCCCGATGCTTGGCTACAAGCAACCGTACATTAACCAACGTGGGTTTGGTTGATGTCCAGATCCAGACCTTATGCTTTGGGCCAACCCTATTGTTGTTTGTTTCTGGCTTGTTGCAATAAAGTTGTGGCCATGTTCCCTCCAGCCATGTGTTTTGTCTTTCTTGGTGCCTGACCTGCGTGGCAATGGCTTTTCAGTGTTTCTGTGGTGTATATAAACACCACACTGCAGCAGCACCATGCTGCTGCATGACGTGTGGTCAGTGGGATGGTGTGAAATCAGATTGGGGGCTGCATTGGGGCATGCACCATGTGTATGCTATGCCCCCACACCATCCCAAAGACAGGTTTGTATGTTGTTGTTGTTTTTGGCCAGTCTGTTTTGGCCCAAACTGACCATTTGTGACTTAATCTGGAAGCAATAGATGGAGTAAGAAAGGCTGTACAGTTGTTTGCATGAAGGTTCATTCACATCCTACAATAATTTCTGTGAAGCTGGGAATGCTTGATCCAGTTCCCCACACTACATACCGGGGCATAATTCTTCACAAAGTTTCTATGTGAATAAAGCAATAAATAATTTTAACAAATTTCTTTCTACTGTGAGTAAGTCTTCAACAAACATATAGTTTCTGAAGCCCATTCACAATTGAGGACTTATCACAAAATTTGCACATGGCTGTTTTGTACAGAAAACAATATTTGCATTCGAGGGGGTGCCACATAAAGAAATGCACAGAGACCACCATATGGAAGAAAAAAGGCCACAACTTTATTAAATACAACTGCCAGGGGGAGTTGGCCTGAGGCATTGATCAGGATCTGGCATTGACCAACTCGACTATTGATCAATGAACACTGTTATCCAGTCATGGCCAGACCTCTGGATGTTTGCATCTCTGTCCCTTGTTACCAGGGGATGTTGATCAGGAGTTGTCCCCACAATGGCAACTCTCCACAATCCCAGCATGCCAGGATCTCCATGTGACTTCTGATCCAATGCTCCGCAGTGCTGGAAGCCATGCTTACCAGATCCATGACCTATTTTACTGCCACAAAAGGCTGTCTCTCCAACCGGGGAGCTGCCCTTCACCAACCCTTACTGAAAGCTGCACAACATCCCAAACAGGGGACTCACACCCGCAGTCCTCATGGCTTCCCAGTGCAAGAGTCCAAGCCCGGATGAACATAGCCAGTAAATGCCCTGGACCTCCAGTGGCCAATCCATTATATAGTGTCCACAGGTAGGTCTCATCCTGCTGTGATAGTAGCAGCCCTGATGCAGAATGGGTGTCCTCCAAACCCTTTTGCTGGCAGCCCGACATGTTGCAAGTTCAGTCTAAGCACCATCACCAGTTGGAACTGAGTGAGTGGAGTTCTGTCCTCATGGAGAACAGGGTGGCTTCATTCAGGAAGTGAGATTTAACTTACACAAAGTCTGAACAGGGCAAAGCTGGCAGCCATGATGCCACTGAAGCCTGATGGTGGACCCTTTTTCCAACTGGTCACAGTTTGTCAACTGATCAGTGAAGAACTAACAACACAGCATTTCCAACAAAAGAGACATCTTCCTACCTTAGTGCCCTCCCAGCCCTGCCTGGAAGAGGGGACCAGCTCACCCACCCGGATGGCCCCAAAAAGGCAGTTACAAAGGCAGTTCTCCACTTTGGAATGACAGACCTTCTTGAATGGCAAGAGAGCCTGGAAAGGAGTTTGAAACAAATGAGCCTCCTCCCATCCACACACCTGAGTGATGTCCTCCTCCAACCCTCACTTGTCCTCCTGATGAAAAAGGATGCACAAGGGTACTGGAAACCAATGGCCTTGAAAAAGAAATAATTATTGGCCAAGGGGACCAACATGGTGCATTGGGTACAAAATAAGTAAATATCCCAACAAAATCAACAAAATTAAGAGAGAGAACCAAAAAGTGATTTTATGGCAAGGTGTGTTCACAGGGGTTTTGCCACTGCATTTTTCCAAGGCTGAGAGAGTGTGACTCGCTCAAGGCTTTTTCTTGGCAAAATGTATTCAGAGAGGATTTGAAATTGCCTTTTCCTAAGGCTGAGATAGTGTGACTCTCTCATGTTTTTTTTCTTGGCTAGGTGTGTTTGGAGGGGGTTTGCCATTGTCATCCTCTGAGGTTGAGAGAATCTGACTCTTTCATGAGTTTTTGTTGGCTAGATGTGTAGAAAGGGGATTTGAAGTGTCTTTCTCTGAGGCTGAGAGAGTGTGACCCACCCAAGATCACCCAGTGGGTTTTAGGGCCAAGCTGGGAACTGGATCCACAGTTCAACACCCAACACCACACTGGCTCTCAGCAGAATTAAAATAAAACTTAGAATTGGGTTCCCATATAGAACAGGGCCTGCAGTGAATAGCTTGCTAAGGTCAGACAACCTCCAGTTGTATATAAAATTATATAACCAGGAAAAACCCTTTTCTGTGTATTTGGAAGAAAGAGGTAGGGAGAAGAAGGAATAAGGGAAGCGTGGTGTGTGTGTGTCACACCAAAGCCTAATAGAAAGAAAACCAGGAAGAAAGAAAATGAGAAATGCAAATGAGAAGGAAAGGAGAAAGGGAAAGTATGTTTAAATATATTATCAGGATTGAAAAATCACTATTTCAACCAAAAGAATAGCAGATATTAAAGGAAGAAATACTCAAAGTGAGCCCTGTTTAATTTAACGTTACAGGTTCCCAAACACCCCAGTTTAATTATAGTAATAGGCTGGGGCAATAAAAGAGGACATGCATGGGGGGCAGTAAAAGAGGACATGACGGGGGGGGGTGGGCTTGGAAAACTGAAACAGCAAACGATCCTCATGTGCTCCACCCAACACAATCACAAAAGTAGTGAGTGCACAAGGCAGACACAAAAGAGACTTAAAAGAACAATAGTGATCAGTCAGTCTTCCCCGAGGCTGAAAAAGTGTAACTTGCCCAAGACTCTAGTAAATGAGAGGTGTGGGCAATTGATAATGAGTAAAGAGTCAATAAAAGATACTTTGAGCCCCAAAACTGCACCCAAACCACAACCTGGAGCCCCAGGCCACTGTGGGAAACAAAGACCTGGGGAAGGAGGTCCCTAGACTTGGCTTTATAAATTATAGCACCAAGTCAACTAAAACCCAAAGGCTAGAAGCCTGAAAGGCAAGGCTCATGGACTGGGAGCCTTAAATAAAATGTGGGGAGAGGGAGAAGCAAACAGGCCCCCCCCCCAGGAAATAATATTTCTGCATAGAAAATTTTCTGTTTTCTGGGCAAAACAACTACAAAAGAATTTTGTGCAGAATAAGTCCCAACCATGAAGACAGTTGTCAGTCCAAGATTTTTCTCATTAAGGTTTCCTAACACAAAAACAAAAACAAAACAAAACCCTTTTGCTTTGGGATATATTCTAGTAAATCTTGCCACATGCAATTAGAGATTTAGTTTATATGATCCATGGCTTAATGCCTTTAATTTTCACCTGATTCTACTCTTAAAGATTCTATTAGGAAAAATACATGGTTGTCCAGGTGGAGTAACAGGCTGTCTACTACTGTTCCACATCCTTCCACTTCAGTGCTACAGAGAAAGGTAGGAATGGTAGAGAATAGCATCAAGGAAAACTAGAATCATAGAACTGGAAGACACCACAAAGGCTGTCCAGTCCAAATCCCTTCACTGCAGGAACCCTGACAGATGTCCATCTAGCCTCTGTTTAAAAACTTCCAAAACACTCCTGAGGGAGTTTGTTCCACTGTTGAACAGCTCTTACCATCAGGAAGTTCCTCCTAAAGTTAAGGTGGAATCTCTTTGCCTGTAGTTTGCATCCATTGTACTGGGTCCTATTCTCTGAAGCAGCAGAAAACAAACTTGCTCCATCCTCAATATGACATCCCTTCAAATACTTAAACAAGGCTATCATGTCACCTCTTAACCTTCTATTCTACAGGCTAAACATACCCAGCTCCTAAGTATCTCCTTATAGGGCAAGGATTGCAGACCCTTCACCATTTTGGTTGCCCTTCTCTAGACACGCTCCAGCTTCTCAACATCCTTTTTGAATTGTGGTGCCCAGAACTGGACACAGTATTCCAGGTGAGGCCTGACCAAATCAGAATAGAGAGGCACTATTACTTCGCTTGATCTAAACACTATACTTCTATTGATGCAGCCTAGAATCGCATTGGCCTTTTTGGCTGCCACATCATACTGTTGACTCATGTTCAACTTGTGGTCTCTTAGGACTCCTAGATCCCTTTCACACTTAGTCTTGTTAAGCCGGGTGTCTCCCATCCTATATCTATTCATTTTATCCCCTCCCCCCCCCCAATAAAAAGTGCAGTACCTTACATTTCTCCTTGTTGAAATTCATTTTGTTAGCTTTGGCCCAGCTTTCTAATCTATTAAGCTCATTTTGAATTTTGATCTTCTCAGCTTTTCCTCTTAATTTGGTGTTATCTGCAAATTTGATAAGCATGCTTCCTATTGCTTCATCCAAGTCATTGATAAAAATCTTAAATAACACTGGGCCCAGGACAGAACTCTGTGGCATTCTAGTGGTCACTTCTCTCCAGGATGAGAAGACTAACTAGATATAGTATAACACAGGTTCTGGAATTACTTTTGTCAAGCTTGATCTTAGCACCATGTACCTATCCCACAGGCCCCATAGATCTGCCATGTTGACAAGGGTTACCAGCTTGAGACTACAGTGTACTAAATGGGATGTTTATTTTACCCAAATGGTCAGACACCACCTAATAATTCCTACTTGCACAAAAATCTCCAAAAAGACAATCAGATTATGTCTAGCTTTCTTATGTTCCCGCTATAATTTTTAGTTATATGGAAATGCAACATTGGGAAAACAAACTGGGTCACTCTTTAAAATGAATGGAAAGGTTTAAACCTTATCGTAGTTATATAAAGGTGACCCACTGAAATCAGTGGGGCTTCTGCTTGTCATGACTAATTTCAGTGAGCCTTCCCCAAAGTAGATCCACTCCAACTGGTTTATGTTTTCTCCATGAATATGTTCAGAAGATAATGCCATCTTATATTATTATATTATAGAGGCCTTTAAAATCCAGGCATTTTCTATTGCAATCAGATGTCTATCAACTGATATTCTTAGGCTAATAACATATTCAGAGGTCAAAGGGATTTTATTTTAAATTATTTTGCCCTCTCAAAAATATATTGTGCTCAGTTAAAAAAAAATCAAAAATTACTTAATTCATGGTAATTTCTTCTGCTAAAAGTAATATTTTTATGACCCAGAAGAAGAAAAAATAGTGCTCAGACATATTTTAATATAATAGTTTATCCAGAGAATATTTTAATGCTCTTAAAGGATAATTTTACCTTGTCACTTCTGCTACACACTGGCATACCAATTATTAGCTGCAAAGAAAATATTGAAGTGTAGAAATGGCAGGCACTTTAAATGGAGTCAGGGAGGCTCCTGAAACAATCTCAGTATATGGTACCTTAAAAACCAGTAAATTTATATCCATTTTCAGAGTGCATTGCCACATTCAGGAATGTGGCAATGCACTCTGAAAATGGATATAAATTTACTGGTTTTTAAGGTACCATATACTGAGATTGTTTCAGGAGCCTCCCTGACTCCATTTAAAGTGCCTGCCATTTCTACACTTCAAAAAATATACATGAGATACTGAAAGTAATGTTACTGACTGAACACCCAAGTTCACCTTTTCTTTTCCCAATATATAGTTATAACTGGATTCCTGTTCCTCATTTTAGAATCCTCCATGTCCTTCCAGGCCAATAATAGTCCTGAGATGGGTCAGCTTCTAATTAAGTGAGGGCATTCTGAAAAACTGACTTGGGCAAGGAATGGAAAAGGCACAAATATGACACAATAAAATAAAAACACAGGTTTCAACTGATCTGGATAGAGGTATGCAGGAATGGCCAAATGTATGAATCTATGCTTGGTTCAGACTATAAAGGAGCCACCCATGTTGCTGAGGATAGGACCAAATATTTTGGAAAGCTCCTTGGATGTCTGTAATAAAACCCACAATGGATTCACAGCACCATTAACAAGGAAAACATTGGCGACTCCTTAGGGGATGGTTTCATCTGCTGGTCAAATGGGATGTGCTGTCTAGTAAAATCTGGAGGGCCACATGTTGCTCACATGACTATACATGAGTGTTCTGCTGGTGAATCTTAAACTCTTCTACCAAGGAATCTTTCTTAATTCTTATACTAGGGAGGTTATCACATGAGCTCTGTTCTTGCCACAATCATGTTAATGACAGGAAACTCATACAAAAGATTTTGAGACCAATCCTTATCACAAGTCTTCAAATGCAGGACTTCAGCTGTAGCGACCACTGTCAGTTTGGGAAAATGTTGCCTGGATGGCTCCTTAACCCCACCTCTCTGTCCTATAGCTCTTCCCAGCATGCTTTTCATTTAAAACCTTTATTACTTTTCTTTTTTACACAATTCAGGCATTATGGCAAAGCAAATTAGATGTGTGGGAAACCAACTTAATTGGAAATAGCTGTTGGGGGAGCTGGACAGAACAGGTAGAGAAGAGGAGATGAACATCACATGACTGACCAATGCTGGGACTTCTGCTGGAAGCTTACTACACAGAGTTATGGTCACAGCAAAAGGTATTAGTGAGGAATGTCCTTTTTTCAGTGGTGGAGCTGAACATTCCCCTCAGGGAAAAGTGGTGCGGTGGTGTCCATGAAAGTAGCCAGCAGCCGATAGCAGGCAAAACAACTGAGATAAGGACAAACAAAAAAGCAACAAAACACAGCATCTCAAAAAATGCAAGTCCTTGAGTATCAGACAAGAGCAATCAAAGAGTTCCAAAGGCAAAGTCCTGAGCCAGTCCATGCAATCAGAGAAGTCAACAGTCTAAGAAACTGGGGTTCTGACAAGCAGAATAGCCTGTCCAAAGTCTAAAGGTCCAATCCAGGAAGTCAGGCAACAAGAGAATCCACAAACAGGGTGCTTTCACCGGAGAGGTCAGTTAACCTCTTACAAAGGTTCTGGCATCTTCCCTGGCTTTTATCTCCAGCACTTCTTAGTGTAGCTGATTCCTGATTCTTTGGCGTTTCTCATAAAGCCTCCTAGAATGATGCAGCCGCACCCTTTCTGATCTTGCTGGCTGTAAGAAGACACAGGTAAGTTGGCCTCCTCCTCTTCTTCACTGCTAAAGTTAGTAGAAGACTCTGCTGCCTGGGTGCTGGGCTCCTGACTGTCCTTTTTGGCATCAGCCTCCATTGGCATAAGCAATGACAAAGTGGGACTAGGTTCAGGGTCAGATTCCTCATAATCTCTCTCATCTCTATTCTTCCAAGTCCTCAGCAGGGCATGCCTCCAGCCTGGGCATAACAGGTGGGGATGGGGTGAGGAGGCAACAATGACCAGTTACATGTTATCTACTTGAATATAATCCTTGGATTTCAAAAAATAAGCAGATTTCTTGGCAAAAAAAGAAGTTCCCATTTTATTTATTTATTTATTTATTTAATATTAGATCTTGGTTGGAATACAGGAAGCGAGAACACTCACTTTTATGTAAATCTGGGATTAGTAAAAGTCTTCCTCTGTTGGGATCCGGTATTATCTCCCATGTAAAGGACCACAAATGTATTCCTAGATGTATTACTATGTCTCATTTATTTACACCTTTTGAGAAATCTCTAACCAGAACTGCCACACCATAACACACTGCCACCACATATTCCTGTAAATTCCCAGTGTCCCAGCTTCTTTTCCAACAATAAAGGTTCACAGAATTCTTTATGTAGCTCAGTGTTAATGATCTTTTCCTTCATTTCTGATGCCAGCAAATTCGAAAATTAGTAGTTGAGCCTATCTCTCCAAAGAATGGACAATGTATTATAAAATAATTTAATTATTTTTAAATAATAGTCCCTTCAGAAGGGAAAAATTGTGTGAAAGTTCTGTTAGTCTATTGGAGGGGCAAAAAAGGAAGATTGGGCTTATTCAGCCCCCCCCCCATGATGTCAATCCGGCAGACCCTAGGTGGCACTTCTGAGCTACACTGGAATATATGGTTTTGCCACAGAAGGCCTGGAAGGGGGGGGGGGGAGTAAAACAACTCATCTCATACTTTCTGTGTGAAAACTATGTCATATTGTTCTTATGTGTACTGTACTATTTGATTATAGTGAGGATGCAAAACTACCCTTGTTTCTATGATGCAAGTTTATTTCTCCTCCATTGCTTTCAAAAGAATAATATGGAATTTTGAAAATAAATTGGCAGAAACTACGAGATCTTACAATTTTATTGTTACTGAGCTGCTCACCTATGGGTTCCTGCCTTAGCAAGCTGACATGGTCTGGGGAATCTTTTTTTCCATTTTACAAACTGCTTCCTATCTGACTTCTTGAAAATTATTCTTATGGTTCCTAGGAAATTTGATATGGATGGTTTGAAAACACCAGGTGCCATCTTGCTGAAGACAAGCAGATCAAAATCTAATTGGTGTCAAAAGAAATATGTAGCTTCAAAATCTATGACAGACAGGATGTATACAAATTAAATAATATATTCGAGACTGTTACTGTACATTATTAAAAGGAACTCGCTACATTTATAGTTCTCAAGTGCCTGATAGCATCTTCACCTTTCTCTGTCTGATGAGAGCAGCACTGCTGTGCACATGTCAAATGCAGTACTTTATGGCTTTGGGTATAATGATCTTTCTAATGTAATGATCAAAAGGAAGATTGTTCACATCAATTCATATAGTTGTACTACTTTGTAATGTATTTGCACAGACCAGGCATAGTGTCTTTGGGGCAGTGTTCTTTTCCCATATCACCAGTGAAGAAACAACTTCAGTGGTTACTCTCACTACTGAATATAATCTGATAGGGTCTTTTAGTGCAAAATGCTTGTTGTTTAGACATTTATAGCTGAAAATTATTCAGTGTTGAGGCCATTAAAATGTGTGCATTGGCATTATCTTGTAACTGAACTACTGTATAACAAAACAATAAAAAGTTGAGTATAGGAAAGCAGGAATAGGAATGGAAAATACAGTTGGCCCTCCTTATCCACAGATTTTTTTTTTATCCACAGATTCAAGCAGCCACACTTGAAAATATTCAAAAAAAAAGAGTATAAATTTCAAATAGCAAATCTTGATTTTCCATTTTATATTAGAGACACCTTTCTCCTTTCCCGTTATATATAATGGGACTTGAGCATCCATGGATTTTGTTATCCACGGGGGGTTCTGGAACCAAACTCCAGCAAATAATAAGGGCTCACTGTAAGTTAAAAACGAGTTTTGGAATGGAACATGGGGAGAGAATTTGTTCATTTAGTAAGAGATTAAGATCCCCAAATGGTAACAGCAGTGGGTTTGGAGACTATTTTTTCTAGTCCTGGGATCCTACAAGGGGTATTTAGACAATCATGAGAAATAACAAGACAGAAAGAGGGAAGGCTGGACTTCCCTTTATGGTTTTGAAGGATAGCTATTATTTGTATGTTAATCACTTCAAGGGGAGCTATAATCTATTTGAAAGGAGAACAGACTTTCTTGAAGGCTTCTTGGAGAAGCAATTCACCTTTTCTTAGCCAGAAAAAAAAAGAGTATGTCAGAAAGCCTGACAGGTTTCATGGTGGACAATATAGGCTTTGGGGGCTGGATGAAACACCAATAATTTATATTTACTGTAGAAAACTAGTTAATTATTCTAACTCTTCACTACACTGTTTTCTGCTGCTCAGAGCAGATGGTATACAGGGCTATTCCATCATTGGTTCTGCTGGGTTGTTCCCTCCTCATTCCATCAGGGTCTAGCAGAGGGAATGATGAGAAGCAAGGCTGAAACACCAGTTCCATGGGTCTCTTTTCCTCCTTAATGCGTTGGATGATGATGATGATGATGATGATGATGATGATGATGATGATTATTTGTATCCCGCCTCTCTTGGATCAAGGCAGGTAACAGTAAGTTGGGAACAGTAAAAACAAACAAAAATAACAATGTGCTACAACATTAAAAACATAATAATGTACTTGAGTTAATGCCTCTCCCTGCATAATCCGCCCTGCACCCTCAGAACAACAGGGAAAAATTTTATTAGAACACCACAGGTCCAGGTTAACAACAATTTCTCTCATGCCATTTACTGCTGCAGCCCCCAAATTATGGAAAAGCCTACCGGAAGAGATCCGTCTTATTACCACTTAGCTGCTTTCAAAAAGGTTCTTAAGACAGATCTCTTCCGGTGGACCTACCCACCTGACCTCTTATAGACTCTATGATAAAAAGCTCTTAATCTTTCTTTGGCTGGTTAGATTATGTTTTAGCTAAATTATTGTATTTTTGATATTGTTAGTGTCTATTATTGTATTTTTGTACCTGTATTTTATTGCTTTATTGATGAATCCCGCCTCGATCTGAAGGGAGAGGTGGGAAATATAAATTATTATTATTATTATTATTATTATTATTATTAAAATAGTAATTTTAAAAACATTAAATTAGAATTCACAATAAAGTCAGAAAACATCTGATGGGGGCAGTGAGACAAATGGACTGTTAAAACATCTGAGGAGGTCAGTTAGGGAAGGTCTGCTGGAAGAGATCCATCTTTATTGCTTTCTTGAAGGCCTCCAACAATGTTTATATGTTGGATCTCCTCCAGCAGGTCATTCCATATTTTTGGAGCAGCAGCTGAAAAGTCCTCTGGGAGGTGACCACCAGCCTGGTTTTCTTTGGCTGCAGTAGGTTCCTCCCAGAGGACCAGAGTGTGCGGGAAGGATTGTATGGGAGGAGGTGTTCCCTCAAGTATTCTGGACCCAATCCATGTAGGTCTTTATAGGTAATAACCAACACCTTTCACTTGCCCTGAAGCTAATAGGCATCCAGTGTAGGGATTTTAAAATAGGTGTAATAGAATCAAATTTAGAACTCCCTGTAACTAATCTGGCTGCCATGTTTTGAACCAATTGCAGCTTCCGAACACGGCATGAGGGTTGCACCATGTCAAGTGCATTGCAGAAATTGAGACAAGAGATTACCAGTTGTTAGAAGAACTATATAGCTATAAGGATTGCTAGTTTCCTTGTTTTCTTCCTTCCTCTTCAACTTTGATTTCTTTTTGTGTCCCCCCCCTTTTTTTTTTTTTTTTTTTTAGATTGTAAGCCTGAAGATTGTCTAGTTTTATTAATCCAATGTAAACTGCTGTAGGAATCTTCTTGGCTGAAGAGTGGGGAAAACATATTTTAAGCAGATGAATAAACAAATCAATAAATAATTCATCTTGGGTTAGATAATTGTTCTTAGCATTCTGAATCTGAATCTGTCATATGGATACACTGATTGCAGTTCAAACTGATTTCTACAGATTTTTTTTTTTTTAGAAACAGTTATTCAGTAGACATAGTGACTAAATATTGAAGCACAATATCCACATCATGCATTAGTGCTGCAAACTTTGATAATTAGTGATACCATCTAAGTTTTAAAAAGGTATGTGTGTCAAGCCATCTACCAACTTATGGCGAATCCATGAATTTCATTGGGTTTTCATAGACAAAGTATATTCAGAGGTGGTTGTCCCAGTTGCTTCCTCTGAAATATAGCCAACAACACTTCATCTGTTCGTGATCTCCCATCCAAGTACTAACCAGGGTTGATCCTGCTTAGCTTTGAAGATGGGGCAAGATATGGTGGAACAAGGAGTCACATGGCCCATCACTTTCAACCTCCTGCTCAGTGCAGGAGCTTCAGCTAGAGCATCCTCAGCAGGTATTTTTTTCTAGCCTCTTTTTGAAGACACCCATAGAAGGAGACCCCACCACCTCTCTAGACAATTGGTTCCATTGCTGAACTGCTTTTACTGTCAAGAATGTTCTTCTAACATTCACTCTAAACCTCCTTTGAGTGAACCTGATCCACTTCTCTCGGACAGGAAAAAACTACATCCTCTTCTTTGCCCCTGAAATATTTAAAGAAGGTATTCGTGCCCATCTTCAATCTTCTCTTCACCAGGCTTCAGCCATGTCCAGTCTTTCAACATTTTCTCATAAATTTTGTTCTCCATAACTTGTATTATTCTTGTTGCTATTCTCTGAACCCACTCCAATTTTCTATCATACTGCCAGTTCATCCACAGGATAGATGTGGGATTTAACAGTCAAAGACGGATTTTGCTACACTTTCCCATAGCCAGGCAGTATACAATCTGTATACAATCCATGCTTTTCCAAGCTTCTCGTACAGTTTTTCCAAGAACAGGAAATTTCTGTATTTCAAAAACTGTACAAGAAGCTTGGAGAAGAGTGGATTGCATACATATTGTATACTGTCTGCTTATGGGGCAGTTCAATAAAATCCTTCTGACTTTTCAATCCCACATCTGCCCCATGGGTGAATTGTGGTGCAATAATCTCCTAGATTTCTTTGTGTTTTTTTTTTCCAGGCAATGTGGCCATGTTCCGGAAGATTTTTTTCCCTGACATTTCACCAGAATCTGTGACTGGCATCTTCAGAAATGCTGGCATAGAGGTGAATGGGGTATATATAATGTGTGACCCTTTGCTGAGAAGAAGTCATTTACGTGTTAATCTGTTGTGTTTGTCTGTTGTTGAATGGCAAGGCCTTGGGGTATCTTTTTAATTGATGATCCATTGTCTGCTGTGAAAATGCTTGACCCTGGGTGGTTTTCATTTGCACGTGCTGCATCTTGATTTTGGTGTTTTTCAGAACTGGTAACCAAATTTTGTTTACTTCAAGGGTTTTCTTCTTTCTTGTTGAAGTTGTCCAGGTGCTTGTGGATTTCAATGGCTTCCCTGTGCATTCTGACCTGATAATTGTTGGCATGGTCCAGAATTTTAGCATTTTCAAATACCATTTCATGCTCAGGATGGGTTATAATGTGATCAGCTACTGCTGATTTTTCTGACTGACTCAGTCTGCAGTGTTTCTTGTTGTCCTCGATTTGTGTTATAGGATACGCTTAGTGGTCCCTATGTAGTCTGCAGCTTCACAGTTTGTGGTAAATGCCAGCTGCCATGAGAGGGTCTTTCCTGTCCTTTGCTGAACATGGTATTTGCTGGATTTTCTTGGTCAGTCTGTAGATCATTTGGAGGTTGTGTTTCCTCATCCATTTTCCTATTTTGTCTGTGGCTCCTTTAATGTATGGTAAAAAATACACTCACTTTTGGTGGTTGTTTGTCTTCATTCCTATGGGTTTTCCCAGCAGACAATGGATCTCTAATTAAACAGACACCCTGAGGCCTTGCCATTCAACAATAGACCAACACAGAGATTAACATGTAAATCATTTCCTTTCAACCAAGGGTCACACAGTATATATACCCCACTCACTTCCAAGCCAAGATTCTCTGAAGATATCAGCCACAGATGTTGGTGAAATGTAAGGAATAAACTATTCCAGAACATGGCCACATAGCCTGGAAAACACACACACACACACACACACACACACACACACAAACTATGGATGCCAGCCGTGAAAGCCTTCAGCTTGACAATCTCCTATATCATTGCTAAAATGAGGTGCTCAGAATTGAATACAGTACTATAAATAAGGACTGACCAATGCAGAATATAGTGGAACTATTATTTCCCTTGACTAGGAAACTATGATTCTATAAGTGCAGTCCAAAATAGTAGTTGCTTTCTTTACAATTGTGTCATACTGCTGTGTCATATTCAATTTATGGCCAATAAGAATTACAAGGTCAACTCCACATGTGGTGTTGCCAAGCTAAGTATCCCCTATCCTATAAGTGTAAGTTCATTTGTTTGTTTGACCTATTACTTTATGGAAGAGCCAGTACAGCACTATTTGACTGGGACTCCAAGGTTTGAATCCCTACTTGTTCAGAGAAGCCCACTGTCTGATCCTGGATAAATCACACTCTCTTAGCCTCAAAATGAGGAAATTGTTAACTCCTTCTGAACAAATCTTGCCAAGAAAACCCTCCTTTCATAAATTAGAAACAACAACAACAACAACAAACTACAGTATGCTAGCTGTCTCATATGATAGCTCTAATGTCTGGCTCTAAGCCAATTGTTTGTACAATGTGTATCAAATATTGCAGATCCATTGCAGATCATTTTCAATGTGGATTTCAAAGGTCTGCCAGGGAGGAGTTTTAAAAGATCCTTATGAATTCTCCAGAGGGAATGTGATCTGTTTGAAGATGCTGTGGAAAAACAGTCTTTGATTAGCTAAAATGTATTAAGTTGTAATCCTGTGTCATCATACCTTGAATATGTTTTCTGCTTAGCGCACATATCATTTTCTGTATATATGAAATTTACCAAGATTCATGCAGAGATAGAAATGACACTGTTACAATGAGTGGCTGGCATCCTGTTCGTTCATTCCAACAAGAGAAGACCTATTCAATCAATTGGTGGATGGTGAGTCAACACATAGATAAATCTCATTGCTTTAAAGGCTATACTCTAATAATAATAAACAGAATGTAGGCTAATGTTTTGTAACATTTTAAAGTCATAAATTGGTAAACTTATCATTGGGATTAATTTTCTGTGCTACTCTCTTCTTTGCTGTAGGAGCCTTCTGGGTCCTGACTAGTCCATTTCCAAATGATAAGTAGATTCTGAGAAGTCATGTGGAATTAGCATATATGTGTGGTGCTATAGTCTATATTTCAGAGGAAGGAAGTGACAAAACTGACTTTTGAGTATTGATTGAGAAAGAAACCCCTATAAAATTCATGGGGTCCCATAGGTCAACAGGCAACGTGAAGGTTCATAAACACACAGAAAGACATCAGAAGGACAGAAGGGTAGAAGATTCCTCTCCCATAGTCTATCACTGAAAATACTGTTAAGGCAGTAGTAGCACTGGCAGAACATTTCAGTCTTCCAGGAGGCCTGCTTTATGAATAAAAAATGGCCACAGTGGATGACCATATATACCTCAAGGCACTCCTTCAGTCAGGGGCTGAAATAAAATTCTTTAAAGTATAACAGGACTTCCTGGGGTTTCTTCACCAAAGGACAAATCAGATGGGTGGCTTGGAGTGGCCAGAGACTGTTCTGCCCATTATCAAGCCCCAATTAGCCCAGGACCATAGTGACTGGACAACCTACTCTTAAAGCGGGCTGCCAGGAAGGAATTGCTTTTGCTGTTGGCCTCAGCCTTATTCAGCCTCACAGAAACTTCTGGCCATGTTGGGGGCATGTGTCATCTGCACACCATGCCCCCTTTTGGCACATCTGTTTCAGTACCTAAAAAACTAATAAAAATGGAGTGGATAGTGGAAGGATGACAGAAACTACTTTGACTGAAGATGTATGAATCAAATTCCCACTGATCTGCATATGACAACTTTAGGTCCCTCTAGGTATATGAGTGACACTGAGCTCAAACTAGACCAGATATGGCCCTGCAAGTGGTGAAGTGTTACTTGCCCAGTTTCCCTTACCTACATATCTTGTAGAGAGCCAGTGTAATGTTTTGATTTGAGTGCTGGATTAGGGGTCTGGGAGACCAGGAATTGAATCTACTTTCAGCTGTGGAAACTGGGCAGGTAACATTTTCTCTGCCTCAGGGGAAAGCAATGGAAAATTCCAGGTAAACTGTGAAGAAAAGAAAAGAAAAAAAAACCCTACATCTACATATTTAGTGTTGCCATAAGCTGGAAACTACTTGAAGGAACTCAATAGCAATACATAACTTTCACATTTTTTTCCACGGACAAGTTCATTTCATTTTGTTCTTCTACACATTGGTGATTTTTTTTAAAAGTGTGAATGAATATTTTATGTGTTTTAAAATGCATTTCTGTAGATGTGAAAAAATATTCACTTTTATATGGACATTTCCCCCAAATATACTCTCAATTTCCAAGTATATTTTCCTAATATATATCTTTTTATACTCAAATTTCTTTGATGTGCATATTTCAGTGTAATGCATTTCATCTTCTTTCCTCTAATTAAGTCCCATTTTTATACTGTTTTACCTAATGTTTATATTTATGCATATGGTTTTCTTTCATACACATATTTGTTATACACATTTTTTTTTAAAAAAAGAACTGCTTCACATACAAAAAACTGCATTACAAAATTCAGAGAAAATGGAAAAAACTGACAGTTAGATTGCCTCCCAGCTATTTGTTCACAAAGTGGAAATTAGGTCAGTTTACATATGCAATGAAATATTATAACCAGTAATTCATTTTCCCAAGAGGGACATTAAAATAAAAATTATATGTAGCTCATATAAAAGTGGTCTAGATAATATGTGTACCAATATTTTAATGTCAGAGAAAAATGTTCTAGAAGTAGATGGCAGGAAAAATATCTGACACACATGCCCATATGCACATGTGTATGATTAAGACTGCAATCTTATATACTCATACCTGAGAAAAATATTCATTGTACTCAGTGTGATTTCTGAGGAGACATGTGCAGGTTTGTACTGTAAATCATATGTGAGTTAGGCAGACATCAAAATACTGCTTTTTCAGTAGGGTAAAGAGTTTTTTCTAAAACATTTGCAGTTGACATTCAGCCTTTATCAAATATTCTCTCTCTTATCCTTTGTTCTGGTTTTTACAAATAAACAGCCCAATATGGATTTGGCAAAGCTTTTAACAAAATCTCAAGGTAGGTTTCTATTGTTTACTGTGAATAAAATGCAAACTTTACCCTTCCTATGCTTTGAAGTATGTTTTCATTTGTTGCATATATCCCATGGCAATCCTAAACAGTAATGTGCATTTGAAGTTATTTAAGAATGTATAGTTATATTTGCTGGAAGTGGCATACCCAAAGCTCTGGTGCATTATTCCTATAAAAATAGTTTGCTATAACTGTCAACTGTAGCATTTTTGGATTTATACAGACAGTTGACACAGAGAGCTCTTGAAATCTATTTGAATCACACTATCCTGTTAACCTATGAATTTGCTTTTTTAAAAGAAATATAGTCCTGAATAACCATATATGAATATAACACATTTCCTTTCCAAAGTGGAAATTTTCTATTCTTATATCCCCCCCCCCCAATGAAATAATATATGTGTCACAGGAGTAGTATATACTTAGAAGAATTAATCCAATTGGGTGCGACAGGCAGGCAAAGAGGCCACAAATAAATATGCTTCAAGCCAGGATTTGTGTTCTTATGTTCATCCACACAAACAATTGAAGAATACCAACATCTGTTATTTCAATTGCTTATTTCAAATGGAGCAGATCATTAAACAGAGAGTCTGTGAATATCTAGAAGATAATTCTATAATCGCAAAAGGCCAACATGGGTTTCAGAGAAACAAGTCATGCCAGACAAATCTGATCTCTCCCTCCCTCCCTCCCTCCCTACCTCCCTCTTTTTGATAAAATTACCAGCTTGGTAGATGAAGGGAATGCTGTGGATATAGTATATCTTGATTTCAGTAAGGCCTTTGACAAGGTTCCCCATGACATTCTTGCAAACAAGCTTGTAAAATGTGGGCTAGACAAGTAACCATTACATGGAACTGGTTGACTGGCCGCACCCAAAGGGTGCTCAACAATGGTTCCTTTTCATCCTGGTGAGAATTGACCAGTGAGGTGCTAAAGCATTCTGTCCTGGACCTGGTGCCATTCAATATCTTTATTAATGACTTGGATGACAGAATTGGGGGCATACTTATCAAATTTGCAGATGACACCAAATTAGGAGGAATAGCTGATACCCCAGAGGACAGGATCAAAATTCAAAATGACCTGAATAGACTAGAAAGGTGGGCCAAAGCTAACAAAATGAAATTCAACACAGAGAAATGTAAGGTTCTGCACTTAGGGAAGAAAAATGAAAAGCACAGATATAGGATGGGGAACACCTGGCTGAACAAGACCACATGTGAAAGGGATCTAGGAGTCCAAGTAGACCACAAATTGAACATGAGTCAACAGTGTGATGCGACAGCTAAGAAGGACAATGCGATTTTAGGCTGCATCAATGGAAGTATAGTGCCTAGATCAAGGGAAGTAATAGTGCCACTCTATTCTGCTTTGGTCAGGCCCTATGTGGAATACTGTGTCCAGTTCTGGCCACCACAAATCAAAAAGGATGTATAGAAACTGGAGCACTTTCAAAGGAAGGCAACTAAGATGGTGAAGGGTTTGGAAACCATGCCCTATGAGGAACACTTTAGGGAGCTGGGTATGTTTAGCCTGGAGAAGAGAAGGTTAAGAGGTGATATGATGGCCCTTTTTAAATATTTGAAGGGCTATCATATTGAGGAGGGAGCAAGCTTGTTTTCTGCTGCTCCAGAGAACAGGACCCAGAAGAATGGGTGCAAGCTCCAGGAAAAGAGATTCTACCTCAACGTTAGGAGGAACTTCCTGACAGTAATAGCTGTTTGACAGTGGAACACACTCCCTCCCAGTGTAGTGGAGTCTCCTTCCTTAGAGGTTTTTAAACAGAGGCTGGATGGCCATCTGTCAGGGATGCTTTGATTGGGAGTTCCTGCATGGCAGGGGGTTGGACTGGATGGCCCTTGTGGTCTCTTCCAACTCTATGGTTCTATAAGTCTAAAAATTGTAATTTGTGCTGTTCCTAGGTGCCTCACTAATGAGGTCTATAACAAATGTGAATTTAAAATAAATGAACAAAAAGTGCAATATAAGAGACACTGTTCTTATTCCTGGTGCTTAATATTTAGAACAAGCTCCATGAAGATGCAAGCTTTATGCCTAGAATATAGTTCTAAGAACAGCCTTACTGGCTCAATCAAAAGGCTACCTCATCCAAGATCCTCTTTCATAAACTGGCCATCAAGATGAATTGGAAAGGTCCACAAGCAGTTCATGGTGGCAGCAGTCCTTTGTTGACCAAGAAATCTAACACTCCAGTTAGCTGACATTCAGTGGTGTGCTGCTACTGAATGTGGAAGTCCTATTTAGTTGATTAGGATAAGTAATTTTAGTTATATATTCCCATTGGAAAATTTATAGGGGCTACATACAGGCAGTGGATATGGATGAAGGAGGCTGCTCCATTTGGGGGGGGGGATGGGGGGGTCTACCAAAGAAAGGTTGGTATGGTTCCCAGATGTATGAATGGATCATTTTTTGAGGGCTTTTGAAATTAGACTGATGGACACAAATATTGGTTGCTTATGCCTTCATTGATTTTGCATGGATTTCTCGTATTCCCTTTTAATGCAATTTATACTAATGATCACTTTTAATGGCAGTTAAATGCCATTAGTCTAATCATATAGAATCATAGAGTTAGAAGGGATCACAAGGGCCATCCAGCCCAGGGCAGAATTTTGTAGCACCCTACTAGTCACTTCTTCCTAAAATGAAGAGGTGTCAATTGTGAGCACCCTTTGGGTTTGGCTGGTCAACCAGTTACAAATTCTTCTAACAGTAGCATTGTCTAGGCAATGTTTTACCAGCTGGTTTGCCAGAATATAATGGGGGACCTTGTTGCAGGGCTTATTGAAATGAAGGTAAGCTAAATCCACAGTATTCCCTCCATCTATCAAGCCTGTAACTCTGTCAAAGAAAGAGTTAATATTAGCCTGGCATGAACTGTTTTTGACTTGTAGAATTGTTAATGGATGCTGTTTGCCACCATAGCAGGTTTAAAGAAAGTGAGCTTGGGAAGTTCCTTTTTAGCATACTCATTGCCATTACTTGTGGGTTGCATCTTGAGGGGATACTTTCCACAAATTTCTTTTTTCTTGTTTTCTTAGGTGGATTTTTTAAAAAGTAGTAAAAAAAGTAACAGGTGATGTAACAAGTAACAGGGTATCTTTAAAAAATATTGTTAGATCCTCATTAACCCAAAAGTTAATTATACATGTAATTTCCAAGCTCTGCTGTGCACTAAAATACATTAATAGAATAAGAACAGCACTGAACGCAAGGTGAACTATAGAGAACAATCTATACTGAAAGCTAAATTTAGATACTTGTTGTAAATATAGCAGTATAAAGTCTGTCTATGTGTGAAAGTTAAAGGAGCAGGAAAGACCAGGGGAACCAAACTATGTTGTAGGAACTGGTAAAAGATTTGTTCATCATGAAGGCTAACCTTCTCTTGCTGAAGCAATGACAGGCAATAACAGTGTATGAACTGATCACTCTTACTCAGTGCATAGTTTTCTTGGAGGGATAAATGGCAGTACTTGAACATGTACATTCAGTAATCAGACAGCATATGAAATTGACAAAGCTCAAGCACTTCAGAGTTGCTTCAGTGGTTTTATTCATTGTGAAGACCATCTGCAGGGCTATTTCCACTTCACTGAACAGTGAAACTGACAAAGGTAGTGAAGAACTAGGAGATTTTATTAGACATTATATATAAGCATTGCTAAACAAATTTACTATGAAATGAAAGCTTGTAACTTTCATTTTTGGACTACAATTCACAGTGACGATGCTGTTTTGGAATTTCTTGGAGGTGTAGAGCAGGGGGAAAAACTCTTTCCAGTAGGTACTGTAGACTCCAAGTAGACATACACACATGTCTTATGTATGGAGCTTATCCCACACTTTAAAAAGTGACTCACCACTCATGAATTGAATTCTAATTCAGGCTGCATCCGGATACTGTTGCAAAGATTTTTGCTGCCAACGCTACCGGGTGGGTGCAGCCCGGGAAAGCTCCCAACTTTGCAAAAAGGCTGGCTGAACTCAGATTCTAGCCAGATGTTACCTGGGCTGCACCCGCTTGGTGGCATTGGTGGCAAAAATCCAGGCAAATGTATCCAGAGGCAGCCCAAATTAGAATACAATTTGGGAGCAGTAAGTCTCTTTTTAAAACTGTGCAATAAGCTCCTATATTTACTTGCATTTTTTGTCTTTTGGATATATAGATATACAACCTGGATAATTATACCATTTATTTTCTATTTATTATTTTAACTAAGCAAACCAAACAACAAACAAATATTTATTTTTTAAAAATAAGCAAATTGAAAACTGTGCTGTATTTTGGTGTCATATCCTAAGAAAAATTGACACCAATACCTTCACCACAGGATAATAAAGAATAAAAAATGAAATTTGAATAATAATACTTTTCTATATATCATTGGTCTCTAGTTTGAGATTTCAGGAGTTTTAAGAGTAGTGAAGGGGGAAGAAATCAGATGTGGAAACTGACTTGTGTGAGTTTCTGAGGAAAACATAGTAAAGGTAATTTGAATGAATATAATGTATTACTCATTCTCTGAATATAATTTTACTATTAAGGTGTATTAATAAATTTTTACTATTCTATGTCTGTGTGAGACAGAATTATCTGGAACCAGCCCAGAGTATTCTGGCCCCAAAGCTTTTCCCCTGTAAACTTGGACATCCCACTGTGATGCTGGTTGGCTGCTTGCATCCACATCCTTGCAAGTCACTCACTCTGAGGTCAGAACAAGGTGCCTAGCATCTATCATAAGGGTGGGTTCCTTGTTCTGATATGATCGGGAGTGACTTGCACCAGTGATGCAGTGTCGGGCAGCACAGCAGGATGTACTGTAACAGCTACATCATGTCACTATGGAATGCTCCAGATTTTCTGGGAAACTCAGAAAGTGAGTTTATTTCAGCCATTTTAAGGGATATATACCATGGGATCAGTGCTGAACTGCTCAGATATTGTCCAGAAAGTTTGCAATAGAACAAGGGACTAGGCCCTGTGTCATCCAGACTGCTGGCTGGGAGGATGAAGGGGGTGAGTTGGGGACGATGTATTATTTGCCCCATGTGGACAGAGCCTGAGAAAGGCTTTTTGTTTATGTGAATATGTACAATGGCGGCGGCAAGGGGGGGGGAACCTGCAGCTGTTGCAGTGATGTGACTGGACCTAAACCAATATGAGGAGCACATGCACACAGAAGAAAACCTTGTACCAATATGATTAGATAATGGAGGTCTTGTGTGGCTTTCCAAACTGATTTAAAGGAAGCTTGTGTGGCAGTAAAGGGTACAAACCAGGACAGGGAGATAGCCCTCACAGCCAGAGAGAGAGAGGTGCAGTTGCAATTCAGCATTAATAGGGGTGAATGTACAGGAATAGAAACCCAGAATAAAGCACTCAGAGACCTGAAGAGGTGATTATGTCAGTCCAACATCCCCACATTCTTTATTTTTAATATGAAATTCCCCCTGTAAAATCTGTCAGCTTTGTTAAATTCTTAGCAAAAAAATGAACAGATGGGAAATACTCACCATCCCTACTAACAACCTTGGATATACCTATCCTCAATGCATTAATGCAATCATTTAAACTCTCTGTTCAGAAAACATAAATTCTGCATATGTTCTTAGTACTAACCCCCCCCCCCCCCCGCACTCACTGCCTACTTGTGTACAGTGTGGCTTGAATAACTGACTGCATCTCTGATTATCTACTATTATTACATTGCTTAGTTAACTGCAATTGATGTGGGTCTAGTAAGAAGTGTATGGTTTGAAAGGATTCTGCAGTGAGCATGTCCTGTCTCTTCTCCCAGGGGTATTTCCTGCTACATTTTTCAGCTGATGGTGTTCTGCCTCTGTCAAAGATGCTTGTTCTGCCAAGTCCTGACTTAAAAATAGCAAAATGTAGCAATTAAGGGATTGATGGAAGACATTGTGGGGAGGAAACAGCCCACTCTACACCACACTTAAAAGTGTTCTCCCACCTTATCCTGAATCTTCAAAGAAACCACAAACAGAAATGATAGACCATTTTTGGCTTACAAGGAGCCATCACTTTGTAGAGCCATTCTTATGTTGTGCCTTTGATCTACATCATACATCCATCCAAATACCGAGTTTGATTTATCTCTGAAACACATTTTGTTGAGGTATCACTTTCCCTATTTGGCATTTTATTTCATTGCATTTTGTTGAGGTTATCACTTTCCCCATTTGGCACTTCATTTCCTTCTGAAAAGCCTTGTTGGGTCGGTTTTATATCTCATGTGTTGAGTCATGCAAATAGAAACTGTGCCATAATTTAATGGTTCATGCCTTGCCCATGCAGAAACTGGGTGTTCCACTGAAAGTGGCTGTTGGGCAGCTTTAGCTACAATGCCTGACATTTATTTGTCATACCACTGAGGAACTTGCTGATCTTCCCCTCACAGTGCTTTAGAATGTTTTTTAAATGGATTTTTTTTTTGGTTGAGTTTTTGCTTTTCATGGAACAGGTATTAGCATAGTTTGCTTGCAAATTGAGCATGCTTTCTTTCTCCTCCTAGCGAATTTCTTTTTTTTTTCTAAAGAAGAAATATAACTTCTGAATAGGAATCTTCTGTAAATATTCCAAAAGGCTACATGCACTGAGTTTCAGCTATAACAGTATACTTGCAATGGCAAAGAGGATATAAGTGGTGACATGGCTGGGGCAGCAGATGTGCCTTTAAGACATCCTCTTTACTCAAGAGCTGCTGTTGTGACAGGTTCTGTCCTGAAGGAGCTTAACTATAAAATGTTATCTGATATCTCAGTTCACTGAAGAATGCCTAAGCCACAACAGAGTTTTTTAGAGTGCATAGCATATACTTTAAACTTTTTTTTTTAAAGGAGTGGGTCAGAATGACTTTTCATCTGGCAGAATGATCCTGGCTCACCCTGTATTTATAATTTATAATGTATTAGAAATACATACTTAATAAACTTCCAATTGTTGCCAAACACACACACACACACATACACACACACACTAAACCAAAAATGTCTGAATTTTGGCATGTGTGCTTTTCCTATGACCCCACATGCACGCTGTACTCTGGGCATAATCTCTGAGGCAAGTGGTCACATTCACACTACCCCATATACACATCAAACAGAATAGTTTGGGAGTTGCAAATGCAAAACTTTAACACCTCTGAAGTCAGGAAGACAGGCAACTGAGGCAGGATGTTGTGCTGGACAAGCCTGATAAATCCAATTCACAATTTCATTCTCATCCTGTACATTGCCAGACCAGGCAATCCTTTACCAGGTAGATTTGCTTGCCTGTGATGTAGGAAAAGCATTGTTGCCTTCATGCTAATTTCATGCCTATAAAAGATCCCCCAAATCCTTTGTTAGTGAGCTAGTTAGAAGGCATGGAGACAGTCTGTCACTGTGAACTCTGGTTCTATCCCCATCACCTTGGACCCAGAGTCAAGTCTCATCTTGTGCAAGTATCGCTGTTAGTTTGGTCTCCAACTATTCCAAACTAACTCCTGATTTCCTTAGTTCTGGCATGTATATGTGTGTGTGAACGTTCATTGTTGTGTGATTCCCCCCCCCCTTAATAAAGAAATATTTTATTCAGAGAATTCTGCCTCTGCTAAGTCCTTCATTCCTTTTCCCTCTATATACAGGTGGGAAATTTTCCTATAAGGTTTGCTTGTAGCACAATCTATTAATTAATTGAAATAATTACAAATTCCCCTAGATAGACTCATTGCTACAGCTGTAAAGGCTCAGAGTAAATAAGAAGAGATGTGCATAAAAAAAAAAAAGAATTGGGCAGTGGTATTGCATTCACACACTGTAAGTGCACTTGCAACATTTTTGTTACATCTTCAGGGCTGAAGACATAGGGTTTTTACAGACCACCTTTTTGGAGCGGTCTACAGCCGCCCCTTTAAGCAGTGGGATGGGGCCAGGGCTGCCTCACCGGCAGCCCCAGAGGCCCCATTTTGCTGCTTCTCCAGGCCACAGAGAAGCGACAAGCTGCTGATTCTCTGCGGTCTGAAAGTGGGGTGCAGCAGGCGCCCTGGGCACCCGCTGCACCCCACAACTAATGGCGGTTCCAAGGCGGTTCCCCTCAGGGTCCCTGGCACAGCCGTCTAAAGGCTGCACTAAGGACCAGGCACAAAAAAGAAGCTTGGTTTTCAAGCTCCTTTTAGGGCTGCGAAAAGGGCACCCTTCGTGCCCTCGTGCAGCACCATTATGTCATGGCGTGCACTGCATATCTAAATGCGGTATGCTTCATGACATAATTGCGGCATACACATATGGATGGCACAGAAACAAGATGGTGCTGTCCATATATGCTAGGGTTTGGGAGGAACAAACTGCTGCACCCTCCCAAACCTTTAGTGCGCCACTAGGACACCTCTTTGTGCCTGTATGTATCAGGCCTTAGAAATCATTTCTAATGGTTTTGCAAAAGATGACTGTGCACAGTTTTGATTTATTACTGACTTGTGATATCTCAAATCCCCATGCTAGTGGAGGAATTTTCATAGAATAGAATCATAGAGTTGGAAGAGACCACAAGGGCCATCCAGTCCAATCCCCTGTCATGCAGAAAGACACAGTCAAAGCACTCCTGACAGCTGGCCATCCACCCTCTGTTGAAAAATCCCCGAAGAAGGAGACTCCACCACATTCTGAGTCAGTGTGTTTCACTGTTGGGTCTTGGGATGTTCTTCCTAATTTTTGCATCCTCTAAAATGTTGATTTCATTTTGTTTCCAAAATGAAGGTAATGCATACCCTTAGCTGATTAAGGGTGTGGGAGGGCTGCTGCTTGCCTGGAACAATAGGCATATAATATTTAACATCCTTTTCTGAAAGAAAAAAAAGTAAGCTTATTTCTCCCTACTGATCAAGTCATTTATGTTGGCCCATTTCTGTAAATGATGCAGGTTTGGATTATCCCTGGAAATCAAGTGGCCTCCATAGCCCCGAAATGGACAAATGTTTGCCTAAGGAAAGGATATTTGAGTGGCTGCAGTGTTATTGGGTCAATTGGTTTCAAGAGATTCAAATGAAAATGTTTGCATCCTATATACTGAACACCATAGTAATAATCAGAACAGCTAACTGTATGTGAAACTTGGGCATTTAGCCAACCCCTTAGACAACGGGCTTAGTGTTGCATATTTAAAGCTTGTTAACCTTTGCCTCCTGTGTAAAATGGGTGAGTCAGAAAAAATGAATTGTCACAGGAAGCTGATCTGAACTTCTCCACATCAGAGGACACCTGGGATTCTACATAGTTCAGCAATTGTAGCCTTATTCACTCTTAATTTTTTGGTTGAGTTTTCTTAAAAACCATTCTTGAGAAGAAGAATGTATTACTGCTTACATGAGGAGAAATGGTCCGAAGTGAAGAAATTCTTTGGCATGTGGAGTTTCCATGAACTCTGGAACTATGGAATACCAACACTTTAGATTAAATGGAGTACAGAGTCTCCTCTTCATTTGTCCCCAGACTTAGAAGAGGCTCTCCTCTACAGAGCATTGCTCTTTATAGGAGGATAGTGTTGACAGGTGGATATATCATTCTCTCCTCTTGTGTGTTCATTTTTACTATATGTGGTATGACTGAATTAGGCTTTGTAAGAACTAGTAATATAGCAGTTATCTTTAAAATTTATTCATAGATGGTACCTTCTGCATCATATTCCAACAAGATCATATTCATAAGAGTTTGTCTTTGGTATGAGAGAGAGGGTGCAAAAATTGAAGATCCCTCTTTCACATGAGGTTGACCTGGCCCATGATAGAAATAACTTTCAGCAGGAAGGGAGAAAGAGAAGATACAGCCAAAACTAATTCTGGCTTTGTTATCAAAATTTATGATCAATTATTTCATAAAGAAGTGATTCTTTTTCTTCTTGTGATGGAAAAAAGTAGAAATAGGTCTGCTTTTGCTTACTGGGGAAATTGATTCAGACTATAAAGTAGCAGATGGATTCAACTCAGTGAGGGGGAAGAAATGAGGGAGAAATCACATTGATGGTATTCCTTCCCCCAGGGACCCAAGAAATCCCTTCTGTGGGCTGAATTGCTTCAACAGAAAGAAGTAGCAACAACTTCCTAGTTGCCTAGAAAGAGATTTTGGGATGAATTTCAAGGATGAGAGA
The DNA here is from genome assembly GCA_034509955.1 of Urosaurus nigricauda. Taxonomy (NCBI): domain Eukaryota; kingdom Metazoa; phylum Chordata; class Lepidosauria; order Squamata; family Phrynosomatidae; genus Urosaurus; species Urosaurus nigricauda. The sequence continues at coordinate 164,571,607 of JAOEGL010000005.1, read as the reverse complement.
ATAGGTCCCAATGCCCCATCCAAAAAGGGGCATGCCTATGCATAAACTATATTTACAAGTGTGTATTCCTATAATATAGAAATATATATAATATATTCCTATATTCCCTCAATTGGTGATGTTTCCATAATTTGTTTGTTTTCTTTCTTTCTTTGTTTAGCTGTCTTGGGAACTTTTTTCACCATAAACAAAGAAAAGCTGAGCAGTTTAAATAAGCAAACTATAGAAACACTGTCACTTATTATAATTAAGAGTGAAAGCAATGGTATTTTGGAATTCAACTTCCTCTTGCTGTCTTTCAAATGCACATTTTACAGAAGCCACCTTTTTAGCTCTGTGGGCTTTTATAATCTATGTCAGCAAAAATTGCTGCTATTCCTGATAAAAGGAAGAAATGTATTGTTTTCTATCTCAAACTGCCCGTGCTCTTGTCTGCTTAAATTATAAGCTATTATCTGCATTTGCAACTTAGCAGAAATGATATTAGTAGATTCATACTTTTGAGTGGGTTACAAAATAAGGAAATACAAACTGCTGTGTCAAAAATAATCAGCAACTGTATCCCTGGTGTAATCCCTTTACAATACACTATGCATATTACAGAAACATTCTCTTTTCTCATTTTGATTGGTGGGACAGATTTCACGTTTGTGTTGGGAAAAACTTATGGTGACCTCATGAATGAGAGACCTCCAAGTCATACCACCATCTGTAGGTCAGGTATTTTGACAGACTCAAGGCCATAGCATCCTTGATTGAGTCCATCCATCTGCAAAGATCCAGTGGGTCTACTCTAGCCAGGACAAAAAGAAAACGTAGGCCATAGTATTGCATTAAAAGGCAATTCCTAATCTCTTTTCTCATTTTGATTGGTGGGAGAAAATTCACATTTGGGTTGGGAATACCTTCATTAGTCACCTGTGGCTTATACCTTTGATAAATTAAATGGGTCTCCTTACATCTCTTCATTACAAAAATTGCATATTTATTTCTAGATTCTGTCACCTGTGATACAGCCAATTACCAAATTATAAATAACCTTTCTTTGTATCTGGTATCTACCAATTTGTCTTATGACTTTATTTTAGGAATACCCAAGCTTACTAAGGGTAAGACAGAATTTATTTTTGCAGGAGCCATCTAGCTTTTTCTTCAACAAAATTTATGCTTTGCAACTCAGCAGTTCACCTGATGAAATTAACCCACCTGTATTTCTCCAGAATTCCTCCTGAATCCATTGTAATGTGTTTCAGTATTCACTTTCAAGAGCTTCAGTCTGATCTTAACATGTTAAATATTAATTTTAGAAAAGTCTTAATGTCTCCTAAATGTGTTAATGGAGGAAAAGCACACAAATACTTTCCTTGTTTCAGCAATCCTGCACTACCACTCTCCGACTTACTGTCAGGAAGTTCCTCCTAATGTTGAGGTGGAATCTCTTTTCCTGGAGCTTGCACTCATTCTTCTGGGTCCTGTTATCTGGACCAGCAGAAAACAAGCTTGCTCCCTCCTCAATGTGACATCCCTTCAAGTATTTAAACAAGGCTATCATATCACCTCTTAACCTTCTCTTCTCTAGACTAAACATTCCCAGCTCCCTAAGGCGTTGCTCATAGGGCATAGTTTCCTAGATCCCCTTCACGTGGTCTCATTCAGCCAGGTGTCCCCCATCCTATATCTGTGCATTTCATTTTTCCACCCTAAGTGCAGAACCTTACATTTCTCTATGTTGAATTTCATTTTGTTAGCTTTGGTCCAGCTTTCTAGTCTATTCAGGTCCTTTTGGATTTTGATCCTGTCCTCTGGGGTATTAGCTACTCCTCCTAATTTGGTGTTGTCTGCAGATTTGATAACTAGGCCCTTAATACTGTCACCCAAGTCATTAATAAAGATATTGAATAGCACTGGGCCCAGGACAGAACCCTGTTTAACCCCACTGGTCAGTTCTCTCCAGGATGAAAAGGAACCATTGTTGAGCACCCTTTGGGTACGGCCAGTCAACCAGTTACAAATGCATGTAATGGTTACGTAGTCTAGTCCACATTTTGCAAGCCTGTTTGCAAGAATGTCATGGGAAACCTTGTCAAAGGCCTTACTGAAGTCAAGATATACTATATCCACAGCATTCCCTTCATCTATCAAGCTGATAATTTTATCAAAAAAAAAGAGATCAGGTTTGTCTGGCATGACTTATTTCTCTGAAACCCATGTTGGCTTTTTGCGATTATGGAATTATCTTCTATATATCAGCAGACTCTCTGTTTAATAATCTGTTCCAAATCTTTCCTGGAATTAATGTCAGACTAACTGGGTGATAATTGTTGGGATCCTCTTTTTTTCCCCTTTTTGAAGATGGGGACAACATTTGCCCTCCTCCAGGCTGCTGGGACTTCTCCTGTTCTCCAGGAGTTCTCAAAGATTATTGCCAATGGCTCCAATATTACATTCACCAGTTCTTTTAATGCCCTTGGATGTAGTTCATCTGGTCCTGGAGACTTGTATTCATTTAGATTAACCTGTACTTTCTCTTTACTTATTCTGTGCTGAAATTCCCCCACTCTGTCCCCTGCTCCACTGTCCTCAGGTTGAACACCCTTTGTCTTTTCTGAGATGACTGAAACAAAGATGGAGTTGAGTAATTCCTCCTTTTCTCTGTCCCCGTTAGGATTTTGCCATCTTCACCACACAACGGCCCTACCATTTCCTTCTTCTTCCTTTTGCTGCGGACATACCCAAAAAAGCCCTTTTTATTGTTCTTAACCTCTCTAGCCAGCCTGAGTTCATTCTGCACTTTAGCTTTTCTGACTTTAGCCCTACACGTGCTGGCTATTTGTTTGAATTCCTCTTTAGTGATTTCCCAATTTTTCCATTTCTTATAATGTTCCATTTAAAACCTAGCTCAGTTGAAAGTTCCTTTGTCATCCCTCCCGGTCTCTTGAAACATCTCCCATTTTTCTTCCTCATTGGAACTGTTTGAAATTGTGCCTTCAGTATCTCCTTTTTGAGATACTCCCATCCATCTTGAACTCCCTTCTCTTTTAGTGTATTTGTATATAATATTATAATATATACTTTATTATATACACACAAAATGTACAGTAATACAATAAGAGACAAACTGGTCACAATTTGAGAAGCACCACAACTAAACACAAATTGAATTAGCAAAGATTATCATACAGCCACAGACCAGAGGGAGGGATGTAAACCACTGCCCCACTTTGTCACAACTGAGCCTCTTTAGTTGGCTTGGCACCTTCCCCCCCCCCTTTACTTTACAAGTAGTGTGCAAGCACACACACATGCAAGAAGTCTAAAGCACCCCTCCTCAGGAACAAATAACAATGTTCTGCTGTTTCCACACTTGCAAATTATACAGATAACTTCCATTAATTCAGAAGGGTGTACTCTTTCTATAGGCAAGCCTTGGGACTGCAGTATATATGTAGGCAGTCCCAAGTGAGCCCTATAGGCAGGAAGAACTGACAAAAGAATGGATCCCTTATTGAATTAATGGAACTTGTCTGTAATTTGTAAGCCTCAAAAGAGAAAAAAAGTAAGATGACGATAATACTTTCTAATATGTTTCAGTGGAAGAAGAAAGCATTATTTAAAAGAAAACTCACCTCCATTCACAAACTGTTTTCATTCCACTCCCAACATTGGAATTAGCTATACTTATTTTATCTCCTTTCCACTGAAGCTAAGTAATATATAGTGCTCCTTATGTCAGCGCCACACTACATCATTACTCAGAAGGCTAATACAATTCAAGCTTTAGCCTCAAGCTGTTTTGGCCTTTGCCAATGTGCTCCATTTTGTTCTGTTTTTATAGTATTACAATTATTTCAATTAAGTTAACTTGAAAAGCATTTTACCCAGACATGCCTTGGGTTACTAACTTTTACAGTGTCGACAACTTTTCAAACTCATATTAATCTTAATTAGTATACAAGTAGAGAACTCTCAGCCTTTTAAAAAGTTATTATGAAGAATTGTTATTCCCCCCTCCCCATTCAAGGACAAGCCAACAAGTTAGAACAGTGAGAAAAGTGTAGAATTTGTGCTTTGGCAGCTGCAAATAGCTGTAAAGCTAGTTCTGCTTCACATGTTTCTGTATTCTGATTGGCTATGTGGGGCTGATTAACCTAATGTCATTACAATTATTGCTTCCCCCCATGCAGTATGCAAGCCCCTTTCAGTTGGAACTTATTATCATGCAGCCAGAGCATTTCAATTTGCATAATGCCTGCATGGTTACTTCTAACTGGGAATGGAAACATCTCAGCCAAGCACAACCCAGTTCTAACCTTTCACATTGTTTCCTCCATTGATCTTGTCAGCACATACACATTTGCTTTTTTCTTCTTCCTTGAAACTAAGCATCTTATGCTCTTGATGCTGCCTATTATGGAGCAGTGCTTTCTTGTGAATAGGGCTGAGCTCAATATGTCTCTTTAAAAAAATATGAGTGTTCTAGGCAAATGTCTCTAAAATCAATGGAGCCAAATGATTTGACACCATCTGTCTGGGCCCAAATGCATTTGCTTCGAAGCAAGCCTCTTTCATTTCAATGCAAATCACCCACAAATGGGCTTATTAGGATCAAGAAGTACTGTCTCTCTGTCCCACTCTTTCTCCCTCAAGTCTGTAGATTTTGTGTGTCAGGTGTATAATTCAATCTTACTTGGAGAAGAGAATTTTAAAATATTTTACTAGTTGAATTCTCTCTCTCTCTCTCTCTCTCTCTCTCTCTAAAATCTCACATCACAGATAATAATTTTAATAATAATTCTAACAGACCTGTCTAGTAAGCAGCAGGCCTCATTCTTTCTGTTCATCAAGTGCTTAAATCAACTGTTTAAAGCTGCATTTTAAAACAAAGGAACTCTTAGTCACCTGCTTCTCAGCAAGCACATTCTACATTTAACCCAAGGCCTTTATAATAATTATTTCCTATTTCAAAGGGTTCTCAATTACTTGTTCATTCCATTATGTTCCCATCTGTATGTATGGTTTCAAAAGCTGGACAGTGAAGAAAGCTGATAGAAAGAAAATCAACTCATTTGAAATGTAGAATCATAGAATCATAGAATCATAGAATCATAGAGTTGGAAGAGACCACAAGGGCCATCTAGTCCAACCCCCTGCCATGCAGGACCTCCAAATCAAAGCATCCCTGACAGATGACCATCCAGCCTCTGTTTAAAGGCCTCCAAGGAAGGAGACTCCACTACGCTCCGAGGGAGTGTGTTCCACTGTCGAACAGCCCTTACTGTCAGGAAGTTGCTCCTAATGTTGAGGTGGAATCTCTTTTCCTGCAATTTATATCCATTATTCCTCGTCCTAGTCTCTGCAGCAGCAGAAAACAAGCTTGCTCCCTCCTCAATATGACATCCCTTCAAATATTTGAACAGGGCTATCATATCACCTCTTAACCTTCTCTTCTCCAGGCTGAACATCCCCAGTTCCCTAAGGCGTTCCTCATAGGGCATGGTTTCCAGTCCCTTCACCATCTTAGTTGCCCTCCTTTGGACCTGCTCCAGTTTCTCAACATCCTTTTTGAACTGTGGTGCCCAGAACTGGACACAGTATTCCAGGTGGGGCCTGACCAAAGCAGAATAGAGGGGCACTATTACTTCCCTTGATCTAGACACTATACTTCTGTTCATGCAGCCTAAAATTGCATTGGCCTTTTTAGCTGCCGCATCGCACTGTTGACTCATGTTCAGCTTATGGTCTACTTGGACTCCTAGATCCCTTTCACATGTGGTCTCATTCAGCCAGGTGTCCCCCATTTTATATCTGTGCATTTCATTTTTCCTCCCTAAGTGCAGAACCTTACATTTCTCTGTGTTGAATTTCATCTTGTTAGCATTGGCCCACCTTTCTAGTCTATTCAGGTCATTTTGAATTTTGATCCTGTCCTCTGGGGCATTAGCTACTCCTCCTAGTTTAGTGTCATCTGCAAATTTGATAAGTATGCTCCCAATTCTGTCATCCAAATCATTAATAAAGATGTTGAACAGCATTGGGCCCAGGACAGAACCCTGTGGGACCCCACTGGTCACTTCTCTCCAGGATGAAAAGGAGCCATTGTTGAGCACCCTTTGAGTTCGGCCACTCAACCAATTACAAATCCATGTAACAGTTAACTTGTCTATCCCACATTTTGCAAGCTTATTTGCAAGAATGTCATGGGGAACCTTGTCAAAGGCCTTACTGAAATCGAGGTAAACTATATCCACAGCATTCCCTTCATCTACCAAGCTGGTAATTTTATCAAAAAAAGAAAAAAAGAAAAAAAAAGAAATCAGATTTTTCTGGCATGACTTGTTTCTCTGAAACCCATGTTGGCTTTTTGTGATTATGGCATTGGCTTCTAAATGTTCACAGACTCTCTGCTTAATCATAGAATCATAGAATCATAGAAATTTAGAGTTGGAAGAGACCACAAGGGCCATCCAGTCCAACCCCCTGCCATGCAGGAACTCCCAATCAAAGCATACCCGACAGATGGCCATCCAGCCTCTGCTTAAAAACCTCCAAGGAAGGTGACTCCACCACCCTCCGAGGGAGTGTGTTCCACTGTCGAACAGCCCTTACTGTCAGGAAGTTCCTCCTAATGTTGAGGTGGAATCTCTTTTCCTGCAGTTTGCATCCGTTGTTCCGAGTCCTGTTCTCTGGAGCAGCAGAAAACAAGCTTGCTCCCTCCTCAATGTGACATCCTTTCAAATATTTAAACAGAGCTATCATATCACCTCTTAACCTTCTCTTCTCCAGGCTAAACATCCCCAGCTCCCTAAGGCGTTCCTCATAGGGCATGGTTTCCAGACCCTTCACCATTTTAGTCGCCCTCCTTTGGACATGCTCCAGTTTTTCCACATCCTTTTTGAATTGTGGTGCCCAGAACTGGACACAGTATTCCAGGTGGGGCCTGACCAAAGCAGAATAGAGTGGCACTATTACTTCCCTTGATCTAGAAACTATACTTCTATTGATGCAACCTAAAATTGCATTGGCCTTTTTAGCTGCTGCATCACACTGTTGACTCATGTTCAACTTGTGGTCTACTTGGACACCTAGATCCCTTTCACATGTTGTCTCATTCAGCCAGGTGTCCCCCATCCTATATCTGTGCATTTCATTTTTCCGCCCTATGTGTAGGACCTTACATTTCTCTGTGTTAAATTTCATTTTGTTAGCTTTGGCCCAGCTTTCTAGTCTATTCAGGTCATTTTGAATTTTGATCCTGTCCTTTGGGGTATTAGCTACTCCTCCCAATTTCATGTCATCAGCAAATTTGATAACTAGGCTCTCGATACTGTCATCCAAGTCATTAATAAAGATGTTGAATAGCACTGGGCCCAGGACAGAACCCTGTGGGACCCCACTTGTCACTTCTTTCCAGGATGAAAAGGAACCGTTGGTGAGCACCCTTTGGGTTCGGTCAGTCAACCAGTTACAAATCCATGTAACGGTTACCTTGTCTATCCCACATTTTGCAAGCTTGTTTGCAAGAATGTCATGGGGAACCTTGTCAAATGCCTTACTGAAGTCAAGATATACTATATCCACAGCATTCCCTTCATCTAGCAAGCTAGTAATTTTATCAAAAAAAGAGATCAGATTTGTCTGGCATGACTTGTTTCTCTGAAACCCATGTTGGCTTTTTGTGATTATGGAATTATCTTCCAGATATTCACAGACTCTCTGCTTAATGATCTGCTCCAGAATCTTTCCTGGAATTGATGTCAGACTAACCGGACGATAATTGTTGGGATCCTCTTTTTTCCCCTTTTTGAAGATTGGGACAACATTTGCCCTCCTCCAGTCTGCAGGGACTTCTCCTGTTCTCCAAGAGTTCTCAAAGATGATTGCCATTGGTTCTGATATTACATTTGTCAGTTCTTTCAATACCCTAGGATGTAGTTCATCTGGTCCTGGAGACTTATATTCATTTAGATTAACCAGGTATTCCTGTACTGTCTCTTTATTTATTCTGTGCTGAAATTCCCCTATTCTGTCCTCTGCCCCATCATCCTTAGGTTGGGCACCCTTTGCCTTTCCTGAGAAGACTGAAGCAAAGAAGGTGTTGAGCAATTCTGCCTTTTCTCTGTCTCCTGTGAGCATTTGGCCATCTTCTCCACGCAGTGGCCCAACTGTTTCCTTCTTCTTCCTTTTGCTGCGGACATATCCAAAAAAGCCCTTTTTATTGTTCTTAACGTCTCTAGCAAGCCTGAGTTCATTTTGCGCTTTAGCTTTTCTGACTTTATCCCTGCATGTACTGGCTATTTGTTTGAATTCCTCTTTGGTGATTTCCCCAATTTTCCATTTTTTATACATGTTCCGTTTAAAACTTAGCTCAGTTGTAAGTTCCTTAGACATCCATACCGGTTTCTTGAGACATCTCCCATTTTTCTTCCTCATTGGAACTGTCTGAAATTGTCCCTTTAGTATCTCCCTTTTGAGGAACTCCCATCCATCTTGAACTCCCTTCTCTTTTAGTATTCTTGACCATGGGATCACCCCCAGTATTTCTCTAAGTTTATTGAAATCAGCTTTCCTAAAGTCTAGAATGCGTGTCTGACTATGCCTAGCTTCACCTTTCCACTGTATAACAAACTCCAGGAGGACATGGTCACTTCCACCTAAGGATCCCACCACTTGCACCCCATCAACTAGGTCTTCCCTGTTGGTTAAGATCAGATCCAAAATAGTTGATCCCCTTGTTGCCTCTTCCACCTTTTGGACAATGAAATTGTCTTCCAGGCAAGTGAAGAATTTTCTAGATCTTGAGGATAGCGCTGAGTTTGACTTCCAGCAAATATCCGGGTAGTTGAAGTCCCCCATCACTACTACATCTCTCCTTCCTGATTGTGTGGTCATCTGTTCTAGAAAGGCATCATCCATTTCCTCTGTCTGACTTGGGGGTCTGTAGTAGACTCCCACAGTAACATCCCTGTTGTTTCCCTCTCCTTTAATTTTTATCCAGATGCTCTCCACCTGGCTTCCAGTATTGATTTCCTGGATCTCTTCACTGGTGTAAATATCCTTGACATATAATGCTATTCCTCCTCCTTTCCTGCTTGGCCTGTTTCTCTTAAAAAGTTTATATCCCTCTATTTCTATATTCCAGTCGTGAGACTCATCCCACCAGGTTTCAGTGATGCCTATTATATCATATTTCCCTTGTTGTGCTAGGAGTGCAAGTTCATCTTGCTTATTTCCCATGCTCTGTGCATTAGTGTAGAGACATCTAAGACCATGTGTCTGTTGATGTAAACAAGCAGATGCACAGGTAAAGCAATCTCCGATGCCTTCGGAACTACCGGCGACCTTGGAGCTGTTTGGCTTTATCAGGAATTCCTCCTGCCCGCTGCTGATGAAACAGACTGGAGCCAAATCTCTCTCCTCAGAGGTGTTTATTCTTAAAGTTGCTATATTTACAAGTATATACACGCCCGTCCAACAAAACTCTCCAACCATCTATCCACTCCGACTACCCAACAACCCACACTGTGGTGTGCAGGCTATTTATAGATTTGTGCCATGCGGTCACAAACCCCTCCTCTTCTGGTGACTCTTTTTCCTTGTGCCACCAACAATGTTGTCCCTTCACTCAGGAAGACTTTTGATGTTACCCAGGCTTACGTGCAATCAAGCACATATCTGACCTTGAACACTGTCTGCTGTTCCAGCCTTCAGCTGCAGACAATTATGCCCAAGATTCCTGGTTTCCTTTTGTGCACATCTGTACATTTCATAGTTGAGCCTCAATGCCTAACATGCCCCTCCAAAATGTACAGATGTGTATCTTTTTGCCACATATGTGTTTGCCATCTTCCGATGTTTACATTCGTTGAACAGCCAAACTCTGTGTTTATTGTGCCATGCCTATCAAACATGATAGATGTTCATGCCTTTCAATTGGCAAAGCTTTTGTGAGAACATCAGCAATGTTGTCCCTGGTGTCAATGTACTCCAGATTTATGATTCTGTTTTGAACCATCTCTCTCACATTCTGATACCTCACACCAATGTACTTTGTCCTACACTTCAAGTTCTCAGCTTCAGACATTGCAATACATGATTGTGAATCCTCATGGACTACAGTAGGCTCTTCACACTTTTCTCCCAAATCCACAAGCAATTGCCTTATCCACTGGATCTCTCCTGCAATTTCAGACAATGCTGCAAATTCTGCTTCTGTAGTACTTAAAGCCACACAGTTTTGCTTCCTGCTGCGCCAAATTATTGGACTACCAGCAAATCTTACAAGCAAACCTGACACTGACTTTCTGTCGTGCAATTCTGATGCGAATGAACTGTCCACATAACAATCCAGCTGTTGTTCACTGCCCTGTATCACCAACTTTCTTTCTTTGGTTCCTTTCAAGTATCTCAGCACATGTTTCACTCTAGTCCAGTCTTCTACTTTTGGAACACTTACTTTTCTGCTAAGTACTCCAACAGCAAACGAAATGTCTGGCCTAGTGTTGTTTGCAATGAACATCAAGCTACCTACTACACTTCTGAACAATTCTGGATTCTCAAATTCCTTTGATGATTCTGCACTAGAAGTTCCAGAAGTCATTGGACTCTTTACAACTTTTGCATTCTGCAAGCCACATTTTTCAATCAGCCTTTCAATCTTTTTCTGTTGGCTCAACAAACACCTGCCATCCTCAGTCCACTGAACTTCAATCCCTAAGTAAGTCTTGAGATTTCCCAAATCCTTGAGCTTAAACCTCTTAGACAACTCTTTCTGAACTGATGTAATTTCCCTCTCTGACTTCGCTGCGACACACAAGTCATCAACGTAAATCACTACGGTCACATCACCTTTTGTATACACGCACGCATCCGCAATGCTGCGTTTGTATCCCAATTTGACCAACTCTTCATGAATGCAAAGGTTCCAGCAACGTGCACTCTGTTTCAAACCGTACAATGCCTTTTTCAACTTGTAAACCTTTCCATCCCTGTCCTTGTCAAAACCTAAAGGTTGTTCCATAAAAACCTCCTCATTAAGATGAGCATTCAAATATGCAGTTTCAAAATCAAAGTGTCTCACTACTTGATTCTTCCTAGCTGCTAAAGCTAATACCAGCCTTAAACTTTCTGGCTTTGCAGTAGGTGAAAAGGTTTTGTCAAAATTTTCAAACCTCTGCTGCGAAAAACCTTTTGCAACCAGTCTTGCCTTGTATCTATGGGTTCCATCCGGCATTTCCTTCCTCTTGAAAACCCATTTGCAACCTACAACCTTGTGGTTCTTAGGCCTCTCCACAATCTCAAACACTTCCTTTTCTAGTAAAGACAAGTACTCCTGATCCATGGCAGAAAACCATTTCTCCTGCTCCTCCTTAGGATATGACTGCAATTCCTCAAAACTCTCTGGCTCATCTGCCATCACTGAACAAGCTCTTGCACCCTGCACTACGAATCTATCTGGAGGTCTCCTCACCCTCTGAGTTCTCCTTGGCACAATCACTTTTGTTCTGCCTTTTTCATCCTCACTGTCAGAACTAGTTTGCACCTCTGTGTCTTTCATGGACACCTTTTCAAACTTTTGTGTAGTGACTGGTGAGTGCAAAGTTGGATGTGTTTGTGTGTGATGGTGTGCAGAAGTACTGGGTTCACTTTCAGTAGATGCTTCTTGTTTTAGCACCCCTCCATTTCCAGTACCTATGTCACTCTGCCCCAGCTTGAGAAAAACCTCTTTGTTGGCATGGAGCTTTTCCCAACCTGAATGTTTTTCAAAGTTGGCACTTCTGGACAGCAAGATTTCCCCATGACCTACATAAAATCTATAGCTGTTCCCAGAATACCCCACAAACATCAACCTTCTCCATTTAGGATCCCCCTTTTTCCTGAAGTTTGCAGGCACATACACATTTGCATACTGCCCAAAAACTCTCAGGTATTTGAGATTTGGTGGTCTCCCATACAGCATGTGATATGGAGTTTTCTTTACAAAAGAATTCCAAGTGCGATTGGCAACATGGTTTGCTGTCAAAATTGCTTCCCCCCAAAGCTGCTCTGGTGCTTCTGCATCGAGCATCATACAATCTTTTATTTGCTTTAAGACTCCAATGTGTCTCTCCGCTAAGCCATTCTCCTGGGGAACGGCCGCGTTCGTCGTGTTGTGGCGGATCCCTTTCCTCCTCAACCAATTTTTCAGGTTATTGGACAGGAATTCTCCACCTCTATCTGTAACCAAAGATCCTACTTTGTATTCAAACTCCCTTTCAATCATATTGACCCAATTTTTGATGTGTTCAGCAGCTTCACTCTTTTCCTTCATGAGCATCACATACGAAAACCGCGTGTGACGATCCACAATGACCATGAAGTACTGATTTTTGCCCATGGTTTTGGCCAAAGGACCAGCCAAATCAGCATGCACAACCTGAAAAGGTCTTTGTGTGGTGCATTTGCTGCGTTTGGCCACAGGAAAAGCCTTCAGCTTTATCCTGCTGCAAACTGAACAATCCAGGTGGTTTGAACAAGTGGACATTTTAAATTCTGGACACACTTCCCCCAGCTTCCCCAAACTTGTGAAGCTTGTATGTCCCATGACTCTATGGTAGTAATGAGCACAGTCTAAGTGCAAAGGCACATTGTTGACTACTGAACATTCTGCCTTGTCAACCATATAGTACATTTTGTCTCTTTTGATTGCTTTAGCACAAACTTGGTCATTTATGCTAATAGTACAATCATCCCCTTTGAAACTCAATGCATACCCACTGGTGGTTAATTCAGACACACTAACCAAACAGTTTTGCAACTTAGGAACACACAAAACATTTGAAAAGTCCTTTCCAAAACTTGGGATAAACACAGTTCCCATCACTTTTGCCTCCCTTGATGCACCATCAGCCAAAGCAACTGAATGTACATTAGATGGCACCTTATCTTTCAGGAGCCTATCACAATTAATCATATGCGACGATGCTCCAGAATCTAATAACCAAATGGGGTCTACAGCCTGATGGGCTTTATAGTCATTGTTCTTTACCACAGCAACAACACCTTTCCTGCTCACAGGATCTTTAGGCTGTTGTTTCCTTGCTGCTGCCAGCTTTCTACAGTCCTTCTTGAGATGGCCTGGCTTCCCACAGTGGAAACACTTTCTCTCCCTGGACACAGCTGCCTTCTCCGGTTGCAGCTCCTTGAAAGCCTCGGTTGGGTGTGTTTGTCTTGGTACTGCATGCTGCCTCTGGAGCCCTGCCTCATACTGCCGACGTTGGCTCTCTTCCAAGACACGTGCAGCCACCAGCTCCGCAGTAATCTGTGATTCATCAAAACACTGAAGACTCCACAGAATATTCTCAAAATCATCAGAAAGACTCCCAAGCAGGATGTATGCTTTCTGCTCAGATGCAAGGACGACACCTCTCATCTGCACCTGGCTGAACAAATCAGCCATGATCTCCAGATGCTTCTCTGGCGATTGTCCTTTCTGCATTTTGCAGGCATACAGTCTCCTACACCAAATCATTCTTGACAGAGCTGTTTTAGATTGGTGAATCTCCCTCAAAGCATCCCAAACTGCCTTTGAGGTTCTTTTCTCCCGGACATGGTTGATCTGCGACGGCGTGATTGTAAGCAAAATTGTAGCTCTTGCTCTCTTATCTCGGTCAAGAGTATCTGCTGTGGGTCCTCTCTCAACAACATCCCACAGTCCTTCTCTGACCAGCAAAGCCTCACAATAGGAACTCCAAGCTGCATAATTAGTTTCGTCTAGTTTGGGAAATTTAGCTGCCTCCATCATTAAGCAGTGTAAAGATAGAGTCCTGGCAGTTTTCCCAGCTTCTACTGTCAATTGTGATAAGACACAGACAACAGTCCAAAAATCTTACCATCCAGCCTTCCGGCACTGACAGCACATCACAGCAACAAAGTACCTCTCTCACACAGCCAGTTGAACTCTTCAGCACAAACGGAGATGCCTTATCAGATAACGATCTGGGCCCGTAACCCTTGTTGATGTAAACAAGCAGATGCACAGGTAAAGCAATCTCCGATGCCTTCGGAACTACCGGCGACCTTGGAGCTGTTTGGCTTTATCAGGAATTCCTCCTGCCCGCTGCTGATGAAACAGACTGGAGCCAAATCTCTCTCCTCAGAGGTGTTTATTCTTAAAGTTGCTATATTTACAAGTATATACACGCCCGTCCAACAAAACTCTCCAACCATCTATCCACTCCGACTACCCAACAACCCACACTGTGGTGTGCAGGCTATTTATAGATTTGTGCCATGCGGTCACAAACCCCTCCTCTTCTGGTGACTCTTTTTCCTTGTGCCACCAACAATGTTGTCCCTTCACTCAGGAAGACTTTTGATGTTACCCAGGCTTACGTGCAATCAAGCACATATCTGACCTTGAACACTGTCTGCTGTTCCAGCCTTCAGCTGCAGACAATTATGCCCAAGATTCCTGGTTTCCTTTTGTGCACATCTGTACATTTCATAGTTGAGCCTCAATGCCTAACAGTGTCCCCTTTACTTGATGCCTGTGCATGTTTTTTTGGCTCCTATTGTTGGGTCCTTGCACTGTTTGTGTTTTTCCCTCTATGTCAGTTTGACTATTTTTTCTAGCCGTTTTGCCTTCCAAACTACTGTCTCCCTTCCCCAGGTCACTTAGTTTAAAGCCCTCCTGATCAGATTCTTCAGACTGTTGGCAAAAACGTTTCTTCCAACTGGCGTGAGATGTAGCCCATCCCTTGCTAGAAGTCCCTCCTCATGGTACCGCAGCCCATGATCCAAGAATCCAAATTGTTCTCGGCGACACCATCTGCGGAGCCAGTTGTTGATATCTGCTATTTTCCTCTCTCTTCCTGGACCATGCCCTTCTACTGGTAGAATAGACGAGATGACAATCTGTGCGTCCATTTCCTTCAGCTTCTTCCCCAGAGCCTCGTAATCCCTTCTGATATTGTGAAGGCTGTGTCTTGCTGTGTCATTCGTTCCCACGTGGACCAAAAGGAAGGGGTATTTGTCAGTAGATTTCACCAATCTTGTCAGCCTCTCCGTCACATCACAGATCTTTGCTCCAGGGAGACAACACACCTCACGAGACATCTTGTCGGGCCCACAAATCACTGCTTCTGTACCCCTCAGCAAGGAGTCCCCCACCACAACCACGCGCCTCCTCTGAGGCTTAGCAGCAACTCTTCCCTGCGATGGAACTCCCAGGCTCCCCTGCTGTGTCCCTGAAGTCTGTCCATGCTGCTCTTCCTGATCCTCCTTGACAAGTGAAAGGGCTTCGAAATGATTCTGTAGCTGCAAGCTTCTACTGCTATCTCTGATTTCTCTGCTTCTCTGTGTGACATTCCTCCAGCTGTCTGCCTCCTGTGTACATGAAGTGACCTTCTCACCCCCAGCGACTTTCTCTGTGTGGTCCCCTTCCAAGATCGTTCCTTCCGTTGTGTCGAGGAAAACCTCTTGCTCCCTGACATGCTGAAATGTCGCTATCCTGGTCTGCTCTAGAATCTTTCCTGGTATTGATGTCAGACTAACTGGACGATAATTGTTGGGATCCTCTTTTTTTCCCTTTTTGAAGATGGGGACAACGTTTGCCCTCCTCCAGTCTGCTGGGACTTCTCCTGTTCTCCAGGAGTTCTCAAAGATTATTGCCAATGGCTCCGATATCACCTTTGCCAGTTCTTTTAATACCCTTGGATGTAGTTCATCTGGTCCTGGAGATTTGTATTTATTTAGAGTAACCAGGTATTCCTGTACTGTCTCTTTACTTATTCTGTGCTGAAATTCCCCCACTCTGTCCCCTTCTTCACTGTCCTCAGGTTGAGCACCTTTTGCCTTTTCTGAGAAGACTGAAGCAAAGAAGGTGTTGAGTAATTCTGCCTTTTCTCTGTCCCCTGTTAGTATTTTGCCATCTTCTGCACGCAGTGGTCCTACCATTTCCGTAGAAAGAAACTCATTTGAAATGTAATGCAGGAGAAGAGTTCTACAGATACTGTTGACTTGAAGGGTTTTTCGGGCTATGTGGCCATGTTCTAGAAGAGTTTAGTCCTGATGTTTAACCGGCATCTGTGGTGGGCATGTTCAACAAAATGTCCGGAATAAACTCTTCTATAGCATGGCCACATAGCCTGAAAAACCCACAAAAAATTATACTGTGGACTGTTAAAAAGGCAAACAAATAGGTCCTAGAGCAAGTCAAATCTGAACTCTCTCCAGAAGCTGCACTGAGACTGTTGTACTTTAGAGATATCGTGAGAAGACATGCCATGCTAAAAAAAGAATAATACTTCATAAGGTAGAAGGCAGGAAGAAAACTCGAAGACTGCATTAAATATGGATCGACTCAATCAAGGAAGCCACAGTCCTGAATCTGCAAGACCTGAGCAGGACTACTGATGACAGGTTCACTTCGAGGTCTCTCATTCATAGGTTTGATATAAGTTGAAGTGGACTTGACAGAAGCTAACAGCAACAACATTTCACATCATCTCTATAAGAGAGCTCCTATTAATCCATATGTTCCCTGTTTAACAATCCATTGAAATTTTGAGTCGAGCCTAGAAATATAACTACTAATCAGATTGCAGGTCCATTATTGGTTTTCCAAAAGTATCTGGACTTGATCAGCCTTTGGTTGGCTCCAGGAACTCTCTCTCGTTTGCATGTGGTGTGTGTGTGTGTG
This sequence comes from Urosaurus nigricauda, assembly GCA_034509955.1. Lineage (NCBI taxonomy): Eukaryota > Metazoa > Chordata > Lepidosauria > Squamata > Phrynosomatidae > Urosaurus > Urosaurus nigricauda. The sequence goes on along the minus strand of JAOEGL010000005.1, from coordinate 164,554,929 downwards.
TGTATAAGCTTGAATTGCTGGGCTATAATAGCCATTGCTTCTAATGTGGGATGGGGTCATTGGTCATTTATTAACAAGAAGGGGGAGAAAAATAACATCTAGCAGAATTTGAGCATTTCTAGTATGAGTGGAAATCAAGGTGATTCTTCAGCCATAAAAAGGGAAATCATTAATATATCTGGATGATGAAAGCTAGATATTGGCAGTAAGTCAATGTAGCAAAAATTCCCAGAAATGCAGAAAGACCCAGGCTATATACATGAGAATGAAATAACTTAAATGTGCATGCTGCACTGTTCTAGTCACTCTGCATCATATTTCTGACTCATCTGCATAGCCTCCTCATTTGCAATAGAATGATGACAAGCCTTAATTTCAAAATTAGAGACAGTCATGTGATCTTTCATGAGCTGTGAGTGCAGAGCTTATTTGCCTGCTGTCTTCAGGCACCTTCTGAACTATAAAACATGTTCTGACAATTAAATCAGCAGCAAGACTGCAAATAAGTGTATTCCCTTGGGGTTGCCTTACATCTATTTCTAAATGCTTGACACAAAAGTTAATGGATTTTGCTGGTGCCATTTATGATGGCATCAAATAAACACACATACAAGACTATAGATTTTCATGCCACTGGCCACAGGCTTATTGATTCAATATGGATCATATTTACTCAGAACCTCTTAGTCCCCACAGTCCAACTATCTCTAATGACCCTGCAAGAAGCTCTGATGCAAGGGCAGTCCTCTAGCAGGGAGGATGTAGCCGCCTTGTTGTCAGGATCATTTAAGGTTTTACAGGTACAGAAGACAGTCCCTTTATCTCATAGCCCATTGTCTGTCTGCCTTGCTTAGTTAATTAATTCACTAATATACATTCAAAAAGTAGAGGGCAGTGTAACTTTCTTTAGCAGGGATTCTTGTCCACACAGTACTAGTGGCTGATGTAATAGGCATTTTCTATCCAAACTTTTTTTATTAGAAATTACATTAATAATGGCACAGAGGGGAGGCATGGAGAAGGAAGGGGATGAAGCAGAACTATCATAACTCTAACATTAAACAATCCTGGTTGGGTTACTAGAATGTGCCCTATGTGAAGCTGCCTTGTTCAGAACCTCCAGTTGGCCCAAAGACCTGAAGCCAGAGTTTTAACTGGAGTTGGCTACAGGACACACACAACTTTCTGGACACAAAGCAAAATGTTGATTTTAACTTATGAAGCCCTATATTTGAGTCCAGGTTATTTGAAGGACCATATCACCACTTACAAGCCCATTAAAGCTCTAAGATCATCTAAAGAAGTGTCTGCCCCACCGCTCTCTCTGCCCTACTTCCCTCTCAGACTCATTTAGTAGAAACAAGAGAGAGCTTCTTCTAGGTCACTGTTCCCAGACTTTGGAACTCCCTTCCTAGAGGAGCCAGGATGACTCCATCCCCATTGTTTTAGCAGCAGATAAGAACATTTTCCTCTTACTAAAGAGGATTGGCTAAAAAGACATCCAAAGACCTCAGAGGGAATGGAAATAGGTAAAGCATTGAGAAATTAAGAAGTCTCACATGCAGATTTCTCAAAACAGACAGGTTTTCACTGGAATTATTAGCAAATAGCAAGTACATTTCTATACTGCTTATCAGTGCACTTAAGCACTCCCTAAGTGGTTTACCATGTGTAAGCTGATTGCCTCCAACAAAGTACTCATTTCAGCGACCTACAGAAGGATGACAGGCTGGAGCTGTGCCTGGGATCAAATTCACAACCTCGTGGCTGTGAATGGCTGCAGGACTCCTTTATTAGTCTAACAGGAAGAACTGTGGAAACTCTCCTCCACAATAGAACATGTCCCATAGACCCGAGCTCAGAAGACTGTTGGCTTTTTCATACTACAGTCTTCCCTCTGTTCTTACCATCTTCTGACTTGCATCACTCACTTATGCACAAGGAATGAATGGAGGAAGAATGAATGGGGCATGTTCCTGCAGCACACCAATGGAGCTTGAATATAAGCGAAATTCCATGTTCATGAGGGGGTCCAGAACGGATCCCCAGCAAAAAAAAGGAAGGGCAACTGAACATATTTTTGTCATAGACCTTGAAATATTTTCTTTTTCTTTACAACAACCCTAAAGTGAATCTATCACAGGGTTTGCTTTGGCAAGATTTGTTCAGAGTGGATTATCTTTCATCTTCTGAGACTGTGACTTGCCTTAGGTCACTCATGAGTTTCCATAGCTGGGCTGGGATTTGAACCTTAGCTCCAGAGACATAGTCCAACATTCAAACTGCTACACCATGTTAGCTCGCATGCTTCATAGTAAGAAAGATATGTGGGATCCTGTACTGAATTTCTGTATGTTACTGACTTTGCTTTGTGTCTAGCATTGAAAGAATGGAAACCAGTGAGTACCTATACCCTAGCACCCTACTTCATTATATTGTCTTCAAAATGTATTTTACAATAAATGTAATCTTAATAGTTGCTGACATATAGTTTATGATGTGAATCATTTTATGAAGAAAAAAGTAAAGGCATAACATTTTAATTGGCAACCATTGTGACATATGAAACAAAATACATGTGCAAAAACACAAGGCTTTTGAAATGTCACCCTGTACTCTTGTAGATGTGCTGCCAGCTCTGAAATACATTTTATTATGTTTATCATTTATTATATAATGCCATGCCATGATTAATTAAAGTAAATTATGACTCCTTGTTGACCTGAATATTAGAATTGAATTTTTCATTTTTGTTTTTTTCCAGTTGTAAGACAATAATTAAAAATCCATTTAAATCTAAATATCTCTGTATCCTGAATTTTCATTTTAATGAACATACCATTTAAAGCAGCACCACACATTAAACCATTCCAGAAGTGATATTTTTCCCTGTCCAGTGTTTCTTTGCTGTTTTTAGAAAGTTATTTCATCCACCATTCTGAATTTCACAAGTGAAACTTAAATTATTTTTTGATCTGAATTGCTTTTAAATAATTTATGTTATGTTCCCTTTGTTTTTCACATAGTAAAGAAAGTCAAAGAAGTAAACATTTAATCTAGCCAACATAGCTGTACTAAAACAGATTATGGAAAAGAGTTTGCCTAAGGATCATGTGTCTGTGTGCGTGTGTGTATATTGCAGGTGTGTATCCAGCAGAGGAAGAATGGAGATTTATCTCTTCAGAACGTAAGACAGGAAGAATTATGCTGGATCAGACCAAAGGCCTATCTGCTCCAACATTCTATACAACTAGCTGCCTATGAGAATCAAGTACAAAATCACCCTTCTACCACCACCACCCTGCAACATATAGACAGAGAACACTGCATTTAAGGAACATGGTTATATATCCATCATGACTAGTTAGAACTGTTAGCCCCATCTTCCATGAATTTACCTAATTTTCTTTAAAGTCACTGGCCATCTTAATACAACCACTCACTCACAAACCACAAGGTTGTGAGTTCAACACTAGCCAGGGGCTCAGGGTCAATTCAGCCTAGCATCCTTCTGAGGTCACTAAAATGAGTACCCAGCTTTTGGGGGGCAATTAACTTACACATTGTAAATTGCTTAGGGAGTGCTTAAGTGAAGTGATAAGTGATATAAATATGTACTTGCTATTGCTGTTTCCCAGAATTGCAAAGGAGGCATACCCTTCTTTTTTCTTTAAAGTCTTTAAAGTCTTTTTTCTTTAAAGGTCTTTAAAGTCACTGGCCATCTTACTTCAGTAAAAAGTCTGTATTGCTCATTTATATGCGTGCACATTTTATTGATTTATTGGTTGATCGATATTTATATTCTACCCTATAAAATTAAATAAATGTAAATAATTTTTAAAAGTGTACAATATTAGGGATAATTTTAACAAGCTAATAATATATGAAAGTATATTTTACATGACAATTCAAATATGACTGGGGGACTTTGGGCAAGTCACATGCTCTCAACTTTAGGGGAAGACAATAGCAAACTTCACCTGAACAAATCGTGCCATGAAAACCCCATGATAGGGTTGCTTTAGGTTGACCATAAGCTGGAAATCATTAAAAGGCACACAACAACAACGATACTTTCCACATTGTGCAGACACAGTGAACTTACATCTAAGTAAATGAGACTTATCAGGGGTCTGCAGGTTACTATCTGTACCTTACTTTTTGTTTCCCCTATAGACCCAAAACAGCCAACATATAACACAGATATATTGGTTCCACAACAACTAAAGAATGAGGACAAGACTAGAGTGGCATCATTATCTACTTGTTTGTTTGTTTGTTTGTAAAAATCAAACCTAAATATTTGTCCTGATTTTTGAAAACTCTCATCATCATTCATTCATCTGGAATTTTATAAGAGCTATGCATGAATCCTAGGAGAAAACAGCACTGCATTACATGGAAGGTGAGTGAAATTGTAATGAAAGAAAGTGGTCTGAGGCATGTGGTCATCCTTGTCAAATACAGTAATATAGCCAGCAGCTGTATAAAACAGCTGATTTAAAGAATAGCTTGAGGGACTCTTGCCAGGAGCTTACACCTACATCTGAAGAATCTTCCTGCACAGCAATCAAAGCAGAGGAGCAAGAAGTAAAACATGGTTTAGAAAGCATACTCAATTCTTTATTGAGAAGGGGAGAGGGGTAAAGAGCTCAGAGAATATCAGCTCGGTAGTGTGCTGAATGCAGCATATAATGGGCCTTGGTATCTGTTAGGGTTTAGTTTGAGGGCTCCCCATAGATACCAAAATCCATGGATGCGTAAATCACATTAAAAATATAATAATAATAATAATAATAATAATAATAATAATTTATTTATAGCCCGCTCCTCTGTATCCAATCGGAGCGAGTTACATCAATTAAAAAATACAAGATAAAATATACACGACCCATACCCAACCACCCGCCCCTTAAAATTGAATTAAACTAACATCAATTAAAACGACATAGTAAAATTACAACAGCAACCCATTGCCTAGACATCAGGGTCAAGATGTTAAAGTGTTAATGGGAGAGCTTAACCCAAACAGAGCCTGGAGGTTAAGGACTTTCTGGGAAGGCCTGCCGGAAGAGATGCATCTTCAAGGCACAGTAAAATGGTCCCCACTATATAATATGGCAAAATCAAGGTTTGCCTTTTGAATTTGTACGAAGGGGTATCATAAAGTTTTAATGATCACCTTTTAAAAAATTTGACAGAAAGTTTGTTTTGATTTGTAGTTGTTAACTTATCTCTATATAGTCACTATGTAGATTTATACATTTTTTCCCAGCGTATCTTGACCCTTTAAATACCTGATATTGTAGAAGTCTACAGATTTCGCCTTATGAGGGGGTATCATAAAGTAATAATTATCACCTGGAAGTTATTATGGCATATTGATGAAATTTTGTCAGTGTCATCATTGCTTAGGAAATCAGCTCACTGCGTCTTTTATTTTTGTGACTGGTTGTGCTAGGCATGACTAAAGTGTAAAATCCTCATCAGGCGAAATCTGCAGGCTTCTACAATATCAGTTATTTGGAAGGTCAAGAAATGCTGGGGAAAATGTGTAAATCTGGATGGTCTTTACATAAAGATAAGTTAATAACTACAAATCAAAACAAACTTTTTGTCAGTTTTTTTAAAAAATATAGTAATTAAAACTTTACGATGCCCCTCATATATTTTTAAAATATTTCCAATCTATGGATGGTTGAATCCATGAATAAGGAATTCATGGCTCAGGTCCATCCTGTTTCAGGGACCGCCTCTTCCCATATGAGCTCTGGTCCTCTGGGAGGAATCTGCTGCATCCTATTAAGACCAAATTGTTGCAGACCTCTCAGAGGGCCTTCTCCACCATCGCTCCCAGACTGTGGAAAGACCTGCCAGATGAGATGCATCTTATTATGACCCTGGACAGCTTTAAAAAAGCCGCCAAGATGCATCTCTTCCGGCAGGCCTTTCCGGACAGCGGCTAACCTTCCCTGGTCTCCAAGACATCTATCCAGCCTTCCCCAGCCACATCAGATATCACCTTGAGGCTGCCCATAAATTTGGATTTGGATATATTGTATAGTTTGTTTTTTGTTTTGTTATTACTGTTGCTGTTTTAACCCTGCGCTAGTTTAATCCTATTTTAAGGGGTGGGAGGAGGGATTGGGATGTAACATTTTAATTGTACTTGTTTTTAAATGTTGTACCCCACTCCAATTGCTTGCTCAGAGGGGCGGGTTATAAATATTATTATTATTATTATTATTATTATTATTATTATTGATATGAAGGACCAATTGAACATTGTTAAACATGATGAAAACAATAGAAAATTAATGGTAAAATAATTTGTAATTCTTAGAATAAGCTGAGACCCCATATGCCATAGTGGTTTTAATGTTGGACTTTGACTCTGGAGACAGAAGTTTGATTCACCGCTTGGCCATGGGACCCACTGGGTGACCTTGAGCAAATTGCATGCTCTCAACCTCAAAGGAAGGTACTAGCAACCCTTTTCTGAACAATTCTTGCCAAGAAAACCCCATGATATGATTACCATATGTTGGAAATGAAAACAATAATAACAAAGAATAAGCATCATATAGATATGTTCAAAGGAAGATCAGCTGACATGGAAGGTCCTTGAACCCAACTCTCCAACCAAACTTCATACATGCTCTCTGGTGCAACTGTAAAGGAAGGGGTAGGTTGTCCTAAGCTGTGGCAGGTGAGATAGGTTCTATATGTGAGGCAATGACCTGTTGCCACATTTTGATTGATGAAAAATAGGTATATTGGGTGGGGGATATGGTCAAGCAGTTTCACCTCAAGCATGGAGTAGCTTTTTTGGCAGGGCTGCACTTCCAAGACTTTCTTGGCAGGCCTGAAAGGAACTTGAGCATTCCAGAATCATCACAATGATGGGAAAAAAATGATGGGAAAAAAAGTTCAGGTTTGAAATATGCCCACTGGATAATTCCACAGTTGAAAAACATTACTAAAACCCTACTTCATATGGAAACACAATATGATATACCCACATTTTTGTGTTTTAATTATTTTTATCAAGATGCAAATATGAGGGAGGGGAATGACAAGGACAAAGTAAGGAAAAGAACCCTTTTCTATTTCATTTAAAAAGCTTCAAGCAGTGTGTGCAGTTTAAGTGCACAAAATATTTGCATTTTTAAAAACAAACAAAAAAAGTGGGGGAGGAAGAGATTTGACCTAATTCAAACAGGAAGGAACCAGATGAAATTAGGCATGAATCACAAGTGAATGTAGGAAAGGGAAGAATCTTAAGGATGTGGGCTTTAAAGATGTTATACTGGGCTGGAACAGATGGACAGGAAAAAAGTGTCCTAATCCTATTTTTTTCCAAAGCAGGTTGAAATCCCAGTGCCCACACAGTCCACTCCCAAGGCAGGTGAATACACATCACCGACCACACAGCATAAATTTCAAACCATGTCGCTGGGTGATTTTTTGTTGTTGTTGCATCCCTGAAATACATGCACACCATCACACAAATAAAACACTTGAGATCTCCAAATAACTCATGTATCTACCCAGATGCCATCCCATTGCATGGCTGCCCCTTTGATTGGCCACACAGTCACAGGTTCTACCTGTACAGGGCATTGGTGCATTGGTGTGCAAGTGATACATTGGCAAAGCATAATAATGGAGGCCCCCATACATGCTCTCCTCACCCCACCCCCACCCCCATATCCTATGTCACAGTCTGCTTTGTGTATATTGTATTTACAAACATTGGAGTTGTTGCAGTTTTTTTTTTTCTTTTGCTTTGCCGGAGCCCCACACTTGCATTCAGACATTAATATGCAGGTGCAAAGATGTGCATATTCTGTCTTGAGTCAGACTATCTCAGCTCCTTTTTTCTCTGTTTTTTGCCCCAGCTTTGATCCAGTTCCTAGCCACATTTGAAGAGTATGTTGTCTAAATGCCCCACCTTCAAAGCTGCTGGAAACCACTTTATTTTATCTGTCTGTTTCACCTCATAGATTCTAATCATATATGGAAAGAGAAATCCCAAAGGGTCAAGTGGGGTTCAGGAAAGGAAGAGTTATTAGGCACATTGTAAACATATGATGGGTAATGGAGCTCCCCAAAGAATACAAAACAAAACACAAATAAACAAAGAAAAACAAAACAAAAATCTCAGCATATACTCCATAGACTATAGCAAAACCTTTGACTGCAAAGACCACACAAAGCTAAGGAATGATCTTAACGACATGAAGGTGCCACTACATTTGATGGTCCCAATGAAAAATCTGTGCTTAGGACAAGAGGCCATGGTTAGGACAGAACCATTTTACTATACCATTTATTTAATGGACTTGAGCATCCATGGAGTTTGGTATCCCACGTGGGGTGGGGAGGGGTCCTGGAACCAAACCCCAGAGGATGTCATGTGCCCACTTTATATAGAACTATAGAATGGGAAGAGACCACAAGAGCCATCCATCCCAACCCTCTGCCATGGAGGAACACACAATCAAATCACTCCAACAGATGGTTATCCAGCCTCTGTTTAAAACCTCCAAAGAAGAGACCACCACATCACTGTCAAACAGCTCTTACCATCAGGAGGTTCTTCCTAATGGAACCTTTTTTTTTTCCTGTTGTTTGAATCCATTGCTATATGTCCTAGTCTGCAGAGCAGCCAAAAAAAAAAAAAAAGCTTGCTCCATCCTCAATATGATGTCCCTTCAAATATTTTATTTTATATGTCTGCAGCAAAAGAAAGAATAAGTAAATGGTAGGGCCACTGCATAAAGAAGATGGCAAATTGCTACAGAGGACAGAGAAAAGGCAGAATTATTCAACATCTTCTTTGCCTCAGTGTTCTCAGAAAAGGCAAAGGGTTCTCAACCTGAGGAAAATAAAGCAGAGGAGAGAACGGGGGAAATTCAGCACAGGATACGTCGATAGTACAGGAATACCTGATTAATCTAAATGAATATAAGTCTCCAGGACCTGATGAGCTGCATCCAAGAGTATTAAAAGAACTGGCAAATGTAATATTGGAGCCATTGGCAATAATTTTTGAGAACTCCAGGAGAACAGGAGAAGTCCCAGCAGACTGGAGGAGGGCAAATGTCTTCTTCAAAAAGGGGAAAAAGAGGATCATTCTAGAGCAGATCACTAAACAGAGAATCTGTGAATATCTAGAAGGCAATGCCATAATCACAAAAAGTCAACACGGGATTCAGAGAAACAAGTCATGCCAGACAAATCTGATTTCTTTTTTTGATAAATTTGCCAGCTTGTTAGATGAAAAGAATGCCGTGGGTATAGCATATTTTGATTTCAGTAAGGCCTTTGACAAGGTTGTCTATGACATTCTTGGAAACAAGCTTGTAAAATGTGAACTAGACAAGGCAACTCTTACATGGATTTGTAATTGGTTGTCCAGCTGAACTCAAAGGGTGCTCAACAATTTTTCTGTTTCATCCTGTAGAGAAGTGACTAGTGGAGTGCCACAGGGTTCTGTCCTGGTGCTATTCAATATTATTATTATTATTATTATTCTCTTTTTGTATAGCGCTGTAAATTTATATAGCACTGAACATACAATCTGTAATTAGACGGTTCCCTGCCCTGAGGCTTACAATCTAAGAAGACATGGCACATCTGTATGGTGCTGTGGAGTGACAACATCCTGGCCATATGTTAGGGTTGCAGAGCATCTATTCAAACTGCTCCCAGGCAACTCTAGCACATGGCCAGGGTGACCAAAAATGCCCATCTGTATAGGGCCGATAATTCTATGATTCTATGTCACCTCTTAGCCATTTTTTTCACTAGGCTAAACATGTCCAGCGCTTAAGTATATGAATAGACATAATTCCTTGTATCATTGTTTGCCCTGTCTATTCCAATATTGTGATCCTCATGGATAGCAAGTGATAACACTACTAATTTTATTCATTGCTATACAGTAAATAATGTAAGGAGTCTTTAAAAAAAGCTAGAATGATGTCAGGATATGCTATCATAACACATAGCACAAACCAGCCCATGTAGTAAAAGTAAGTTTTTCATCCAGGATAATATATTGAATATATTATGAAAATATGCTGTGAAATGTAAAATTGATTATTTCAGATATGTAACCAGCTTCTTCTTCATAAAAGAAATGTTTGGGGAAAACATGTCACATTCACATATTATTTGGTATATTCTTCTGGCTGGATAAGATGTTAAAATGTTTCCAGTCCCAAGAATATTTTGTTCTCATTTAGACATGTTTTATATTTAAGAACTCTTATTATAAACTTCACACAGCAACAAATACATTTGTCTTTTTATCCATGCCAAAATAAAATGTTATGTATAGATCACATATGAGTGGTTGAGCTATTCTCATCAAAGCTGTTTGATTTGCATGATCCAAATCATCAACATTATTATATTGTTACTCCAGAAATATGCACCACTTTTTAAAATACATTTTTGTAGTCATGTCCATATTAATTTGTGTGTCCATGTGTCCATGCCAGTATCATTCTTTCTCTTACTAGGGGACAATACATGAAACCCCCCACAAGTCTTTGGACTGAAACTCATATGAGCTATAGCCAACATTCTCTGGAAGATAGTGGTAGTTACAGTTCAAAAACATATGGATGGTCACACCTTCCCAGTCCCTGCTTGACTATCAAAGTTTTAGGATTCATGTGAATGCTTATGCAGCCAAAATGGTGCCATCCATTCACAAGAATAGAGGTACCAGGAGAATTAGTAGAACCCCAATATTTATGCATTTTCTTAAAACAAATTTAAGGAAGAAAAAAGACAAAATTACTAGACAAAATTACTGGACTATGTAGGATTCAGTATGTTCAGCAGCCACACAATTAAGTGTCACTTGAAAAATAAACATGAAAAATGTAGTCAGGCAATAGAACACTCCGACTAGAAAGAACAGCTGGCTAGAAACTTTGAATAGGGATACACTGCTGAGGAGGGCACTACAATATTTTGTTATATGCTATATATATGCATTCTGATATACAATAAACATATCAGGAAATGAAAAGAGAGAGTGTTTTCTCAGTGATTTGCCACCTTCAGGAGTAAGAGATATTCTGATATGGCTATGCTTCATCACAGAATAATGTTTCCAATGAATAACTGTTTCTTTACAAGTCTCAAACCTACTCTTCTGAGATATGAGAAACATGAATCCTGAAGCATGAACCAGGAGAAGGAAAATTTATTTCTCATAGGAGAGAAACATTTTCCTATGAATGCAAGGCATCTGTTGGGCAAGCAGAGCTAGTCCAGAAACTAACCTATTTATCTTAATGTGTGTGCATGTGCCTTCAAGTGGCCTGTCGACTTATGGCGACCCCATGAATTTCATAAGATTTTCTTAAGGAATGAATACTCAGAGGTAGTTTACCCAGTAGATAATATTAGTTTGGGAACCAAACTTCTCCATAAAACATTTGGGAGTAAGTAAACAAAATCAGGCCCAATATTTTACAGGGGAAAAAAGAGTGCTATTTATAAAACAAAACAAAAGACAATATACAGGATGTGGGAGAGAGGAAAATGGAAAACTGGAGAGTAAGTTGTACTTTTCTACCTTATGATCTGTTTGCAGTAGGGGAAGTAAATTAAAGAACAAGGCCTGACTATTACTGCTAGACACAACTAGACTATACTCATTGCATCAGTAGAGTTTACCTAATTGTCGATTCATAATTCAACAGTTGGATGAGCATTGACTCATCTTTTAGCGAATCTAACCTATTTGGGAATACCAATAGGATTCAGGTCAAAGTTTCAGGTTGAACAGAAACTAGACAGGAAAATCAGACATTATTTTGACATGACAACACTTTATGAGTCAAAGATAATTGGATAAAAAGGGTCGGGATATGGGGATCCAAAGTGGGGAGTTCTACCAAAACTAATAAAAAGAGGTGAACAAGTCCATCATTCTTGATAATAGAAAACATTTGCCTCAGAGTGTGAGTGTATGTGTATGTGTGTATTCCCTCCCCCCTACTAACTAGAAAATCACCAAAGCAGCCAGAGCTCTCCAGTAACAAACTGAGAAGTAGCACAATGGAATATACATGGCTTTGACAACTTCAAAAATGTTCACAACAGTATGAAGGGTGAAAGCACCTTTCATTTTGAAGAGAAAAGGTCAATCAGAGTTGTAAATAGTGACCTAATTTGTCAACACTTGTCAGGTAACATTTCTGGATACAATTCGAAGTATAGGAACAAAGTGATGATATGGAAGCAAAGTCGTACAGTTTGACCATTATGTTGACACATGGCAACTACCTTGGTTTTATATAGAGCTCCTTCAAGCTTGTCCCACTGAAAACATTTCTGAATATAAAATGACATAGAAGCCACAGCTAATTAGATCTACTTAGCTGTAGTTAAGCTTCCCTGAATGTTGAATACCTTATAGAGGTTTCATCCCTCATTCAGTCTTGAGATACTCAACAGTTCAGAGAGGTGGATGAAGAACATGATGGTTTATATAGAACAGAAGGATGAAATAGACCAGTTTTTGTCTAACCTTTTTATATCCATGTACCTGAATTGGTCCCATCCATTTTCTCTTATAATATAAATTTGTTTCTCTAGATCGAGAAAGATCAGCTCACTTGAGTTCTTTGCAGTTGTAGCCCAAGACACTCACTTGGAAACTAGTCCTGGTGAACTTGTGTTAATATCTGGAGCTCTTCTCTTGGGAAAATAAACTGGTTTACTTCTTCCAGCTTCAGTTCTGGATATGGGATGCCACCAGATGTTATCATAAATAAATCACCACCAATCTATGTGAGATGCCACCACCTGGATGCACTCCAGGTCAAGCCTCAATCAACCGGCCAATTTCAAAGTTTGAAACTCCCCACTTCAAAAAATTGTAGGTTGAGTGAGGCTTCGATCCAGGATGCATCCAGGTGGTGAGATCCTGCATGGATTGGTGGCAATTTGGTTATGATAACATCTGGGGGCATCCTGGATCCAGAAATGAAGCGGGAAGAGGTAAACTGGCTTATTGACCAAAGTGATAAGCTCTGAGTAAACTTTCAGATGTTAAGGCTATTTGTTTTCATTCTTCTTCACATTACATGTGTGTGTAGATCTGATAGAAATCTATGTAATTCTTCTCCTGAGGAACAGAATCCAGACAACCCATTTTGTCTGATACTGAAAAAACAAACATGCAAAAAACTAGCCTATCTCTATTTTTTAAAAAACTTCTGACCAATTAGAAGCATTTCTTAAAGTTTTCCCCTTTTTCAGAGGAAAGATAGGGATATTAATTGCCTGGAGCTTATTCTATATTCAACTGATGAGATTTTGCAGAAAAGATCAATTCTTTGTTAGGTGCATTTTTGAGTTGTTACCATAGCACTGAAACTGGAGTAATGAGACCCTGCATGTAAGCAGCAATGAAGCAAAACATGCCATTCCTCCTTATTTTCTTTTATGAGCCTGTATTTATAAGTGGATCCTCCCTTTAAAAAAATACCTAACTTCATTCACTGTTCCATATAAAATACAGATAAAATCCAGGAATTAAAATCCAGGTATTTATTCTCAGAAATTCACAATTCAAAATCATTTTGTTCTTGTTGTAGTGTATCTCCAAGTCGTTTCCAATTTATAGAAACCCTAAGGCAAACCAATCATGGGGTTTTCTTTGCAAGATTTGTTCAGAGGAGGTTTGCCAGAGCATGTGACTTGCCCAAGGTCACCCACTGGGTTTTATGACTAAGTAGTGAATAAAACCCTGGTCTCCAGAGTGATAGTTCAGCACTCAAACTACTACACCACACTGGCTCAAATCACATTACATACTACTGATGTTAAAGATTGAGTTTTTCTACTCTGAAATGCTTGGTACTGGAAATATTTTGGAATCTGATTGGTGTTTTGTTTGTTTGTTTGTTTTTGAGGGGGTAGGATTTGGAATGCAAGTAGTATTATATGTACCTGTATTTGTGAGGCCAGAGTAAGACATGGCTGCAGAGAGGCAAAATTATCTGTGAAATGGCAGAATCCAATCATATGCTTGGTATGAATCCATATTTCCCATCATTTCACAGATTCTTGAGTCTCTCTAGCTGTATCCCTCTCCAGCCTTGCATATACAGCACAGGTATGTACTATGCATGAGAGCCAGTGTGATGTAGTGGTCTGAGCCTTGGATTATGACTCTGGAGACCAGGGTTCAAATACTGGCTTGACCATGTAAACCTAGTGGGTAACAATGGGCAAGTCATACTCTCTCAGCCTCAGAGGATGGCAGTGGTGAACCCTCATGAAGAAACTTGCCAAGAAAAATATACTTTTTCACATTGAATTTAGTTTGTAGATGGTGCAGTAAGCAGAGAATAAAGGGGGAAAGTGGGAGGACTACACAGAAACTGGGACATTTTAAAAGTATCTGAAAGGATGGGATACCAAAGATTAATTGGCATCATCCCAGCCAAATTAGGATATCTGGAATGCAGGAAATATCCACTAGAACACATTTATTCCTGTCTTGTCTGATTACAGGAAATAGCTGGGTTCAGGCTTGGTCTTGTATTTGGATGGAATACTACCAGACAATAACAAGGAACATCATCTAGGGCTTGGAGAAAATTCTATGTGGGCTACTCCCTGTTAGAGTGGGCAATACTGGGCTACAAAAATCAATGCTCAGACTCAGTATAAGGCAGCTTACTATGTTCTTAACAGCAGCTTTTCAGCCTGTTCAGCTTCATGTTTTGCCTTACATTTACCACTCCTTTACCTGCCCATAAGCTCTGACTGCTGCCTAGACATTCTTTATCTTCTTGCAGTGTCTGATCTACTTTCATTCCTGGATCTTCTTGGGAAGAGGTACATACACTAATGTGATACAGAGGAAGCAAAGCTCTATCTGTCTTCTCCATCTGACAAGGTGATTTGTTTTACACACTTCCTGTGCATTTGAAAAACATTATAAGATTTTAAAAAAAATCAGTGTGAAAGAAGAATTAAGGTGTTTACAGATTCATTTGTAAGCAATGTGCATTCACATAGTTGATGGCCCTCACATGTAGTTCCATACTACATAAGGAATAAAGCAATCTCTAATATTTTTCTCACTTACAATTTTTGTGCATCACTTTTCATTGGTATTTCAAGTTTATTTGTCTTCCTTTGCAGGTGGAAATGAACAGTGAAACTTAGGTCAATGTTGTGTTAGTCCAAGAGCTCACCGTGTCTACTTTAATTTTCTACCAGTGTACAGAGGAAAATAACATATGTAGCAAGTGAATTGTTTTATTTATGACTGGACATTTAATAACACACTTTGGACCATTTATTTCTACAATAAAATCCACACACTGAACACTGACATAATTGTTTCAAGAAATTAATCAACTAAAATTATTACTACATTCTCTGTATTTCTTACCATGCTGAATTTCTTGTATATGTTCAATATCTTATAAAATGTAAACTATTTATTCCTCATTATTCAATTTAGCACGACATATCTAAAGCCAGCATAGTGTATTGGCCTGAGCACAGGATAGTGACTCTGTAGACCAGGGATTGAATTCCTGCTAGGCCATGGAAACCCACCTTGGAAATGCCACAGGAGGGCAGAGACAAAGTCACTATGAACAAATCTTGCCAAAATAAATAAATAAATAAATAAACACCCTTATATATGCTCATGTAACAGGCTCCAAAAGTTGAGAAATACTTGAAGATACACAACCCACAACAGATCTCCTAAGCGAGAGACAGGTCCTTTCAAGAATTCAGATAAATTTAGACATTAAAAAAATGGACCATATGACAATATAGTTTATCATGGGGATAAATAGAATCCATGTGAAAATATGTAGCTGTGTAGATTTACTGTGTGGAGGGGAAAAATAGTTGCCAGCATTTCTAACAGTTTATTCAACACACTTTGAAACACTATTTGCAATATTTACATTAATTTCATGTAAATAATTTCCCCATCTCTTCCAAGTGCTTCAAATTTCTGTTGTCCATCCTAAGACTTGTCTTTTTAATTATTGAATCACAGAATAAAAAATAAGAAGCACATATAAGAAACTGTTTAAACTCTTTAACTGATTACAAGTAGCTTCCATAGGGTTAATGGATTAGATGTATTACTATAATTGTTGGTGCTCATTTTCTTTATTGGCTTCTCTCTGTGTTAACAGAGGAGAACTATTTTTATGCTCTCAGCTTGAGCTATTTATATAGCACATGACAATAAGTGAACCACTCTGTATTGGAGCTGTTTTGCAACTTCCAAAGGCAAGCAATAATGCTCTCACTATAATAATTTATGACTTGTATTCCAGCAGTGTTTATAATATATTTGAGGCTCTCTACTCACAGGCTTCATCTGGAATGAGGAAAAAACAACAGGCTCAGATAAATACTTCACAGTTCCTTTTTTCCAGGACAAGCAAACAATGTGATTAAATTCTAATGCCCCTCCCCCCCAAAAAAACCCACAAACCCCACATAAAAAAAATCACAAAACAGATTGTGAGAAAAGTATAGTGACATTAGAATATTCAGCAAAATGGTAAACCAAATACGTTTATGCATGTTCCATACAGTCACACAGAAAGATATTTTAAAGCAACACTGTAAAATTTATGTAAACTTACTAGCCATGAGCATCCAGATATGTCCCTTGTGATGTTATTGGGATGGGCCTGTTCATGCCATTTTAATTATTTACATTTATATCTAGATTTTCTTCCAATGTGTTAGTGGTGCATGCATGACTATCTTGTTCCTAATTTAGTCACACAACAAGTCTATGGTACTGAGAGTTCAATGGCTCACTTATACCTTGATCCTCTACGTCCCAGTGCAATATCATGCAAGAACAGATTATGCAGTTTCTCTCTCTTTGACTGGTCGTAAATTTGAATTAATACCACTGCTACTACCAAGACCTCTAAACTGGAATCTTTGACTTCCTTGGTGGGAAGGATTTGAGCCAGAACCTGAAGGAAACAAAGACACTGAACCCAGTTCTGGGTATGAGAAATATGTGAGTGGAGGGACACATCCTCCTACTCCCACTCTTATAACATCCAATTTACCTTAAAAACAAGGAAATCTTCATCAACCCTTCTCTAATTAATTCTCCTTGTAACTAGAGATTTTCTTTTTTGCTTATGCTGTGAGTTTCCTGATAGAACTGTAGGAATATTATAAAATTATCGAATGCCTGCTACAGATCATGAAAGGTCACATTTCTGTAGTTACATATTCATTTCCCCCCTAGACGACGAGTGCCTTCTTAGAATAGTTCATATCCTCAGATAGATGCTTTGTGAGAATTGACCTTGCTTAGCTCCTAAAATAGTCTGATTGCAAAACATTATGCAGTGGTTAGAGTTTAGTAGAACATCTGCAGAGAGCTTTCACACATAGAGCATATAAATGAAAAGCACAGACAAGAAAATATAATATAATATAATCCAGGAGATTCTATTGGTTATCAGACTGCATATGTGTAGGTAGGGGGCAAGCTTTTATTCCCAGCTGAGATAGGGACACACTACCTATGATTTCTAATCATTTATATTACCTAATGCAATGTATTCATTTTTTCAATAGTACATTTTAAAGTGAATAACAGTGTTTCTATGGAATCAGGGTTTTATTTAACTGTAGTACAAAGAGAAATTAAATTGTAGTTGTCAAACAGTAGTGCATGATCTTCTTTGGCAACACAGCCATCAGAGTGATTACAGTCTTTAAATATACTGAAGCTAAATTAAGCTTCCTTCTGTGTTATGGATAAAGTTCAAGGTCTGAACACTTTAATGACATACAAACTTTATTTTTCATACAATAAAAACACTTGTTACATTTGTCAAATTGATTAAATGTGGGAAAACGGAGTGATCATTTCCATCCTCCCTCTTCCATTTTCAGTCTCAAACTTTTTCCTCGACCTGTTTCTTGTTGCTGTTGTAAAGTACCATGTATATTAATGATGCTATATAACAATAATAATAATAATAATAATAATAATATAAAATATCACTAGTACCTGTTTCATTTTCATAACTGCACCATTCATCAACACTGAACAGAAACTCAGCTTAAAAAATCAGCCCACCCTATGCATTGCCCAAGTGGATTCTAAAACATAATAGGGCTATGCATGGGGTGGGCTGATTTCTTAAGCTGAGTTTCTATTCAGTGTTGATGAATGGTGCAGTTATGAAAATGAAACAGGTACTAGTGATATATTATTATTATTATTATTATTATTATTATTATTATTTTATATAGCATCATTAATATACATGGTACTTTACAAGTAAAACAACAGCAACAAGAAACAGCCAACCCCATGAAAGGCATTGGGTAACCGTGGGCAAGCCATACTTTCTCAGCCTCAGAAATCAAAGGCAAAACCCCCTCTGAACAATTATTTCCATAAAAATCCAATGATAAGTTCATCCTAGGGTGGCCATGTGTCAGAAATGACTTGAGGGCACACAACAACAAAACTACACACTACATGGGGGGGGGGGGCTTTATCATGAGGCTAGTAAAACAGAAATGTAAAAGGACAAATATGTATTTGGCTGGCACTTATCACATAATGTCACGCATCCATCCTGCTGCTGCCTTGCATTCCATTCATAACTGTAATGCACCTCTTCATTGATGGGCAAAACCAAACAATAGTCTCTCAATCTTGCTGCTATTCCATTGCTGCCATATGCTGCACTTCTACACCTCAGGCAGTCATGTGGTGTGAGTGGGTGTGATTCTGTTCTTCTCTTTCCCTTCCCTCAAAATGATTGCAACTATTACTACCTTCCTGAAATCTGTTTCCCCCGCTACCAAATACTGCCTTTTGGGAGCAAGGGGGCAGAGCATGCAATTGTAGATGCTAACCAACTGAAAACCAGCTTCTCTGTAAATGTACACACAGCAGCTGCCTTTGAGATTTGTCCCCCCCCCCCCACTTCCTCCTGAAACACAGAGTTCTTGTATTAATGTGTACACAGCAACTCCATGCTTCAGGAGGAAAGTAAAGAAGCAGCAATTATTGCTTGACTACACCTTCCTGAAACCAGCTGCTGTGTGTACATTTACAGAGAAGCTGGGTTTGGGGTGGTTGGCATCTACAATTGCATGCTATGCACTCCCAAAAGGCAATGTTTGGTAGTGGGGAAAACAGATCACATGACCATGGATCATTGAAGTGCTATTGGTGTGTGGGGGGCAGGGGAGAGGTGTGATATGAAATGATATCAAAGTGGTATGCTTCCATTCTTATACTAGCACAATTGTGATGGGAGAATATGCTGGTGTGATAAAGTCCAGAGAGAAGGAAGAAGTTATGGAAATATAAAACCATGCAAATTATCCAGATATAATTAACAACAACAACAATACAATGTAAAGTAAAACAAACTGACAAATACATATAATAAAAATATATAAAATGATAAAACAGTATTTAACCTAAACTCCAAAACCTTTTGAAAAGAAGGAAGTTTTCAAATGAGATTGATAATGTTCTAGTGGCCATGATCACATCTTCCAACTATATGGCAAGGGTAGCCCTCATTAATCCTCTATCCCACTTTTCCATCAGTTTTTAAAATGTTCCAGTTTCTCACTCCTCCTTCCACTTCCACTTTCCTTCTTTGTCCTCAGTTCAAAGTGCAAACATAGGAACTTATTGTTCAGCATTTTACACAGCTCCAGCCTCCCTCCCAGACTGCAACCAGGATGTGGAATGAAGGTGGGGATTATCACACATTGAATCTGGGTCAGTCTGAGTCCCAGCCATGTTCTGCGAGCACTTTGTAGAAGCCAGAAAGCTTTCCAACTTCTAAAAAGTACTGGCAGAGCATGGCTTGGACCCAGCTGGGATCCAAACTGATGCAGCCGGTAGTTCAGCAGCAATTTAGTGTTCAATAATCCCTGCCCCCATTCTGCATCCTGGCTCCAGCCCAGGAGGCTGGAGCCATTTTAAAATGCTGAGCAATGAGCTACATAGTTTGTACTTAATTAACTCAGCAGCAGGGAAAGGAAAGGAAAGGAATCTTGCTCTTCTTATTGTCATGCTCAGCCAGACTGAAGACTCGGAGGCTGAGGAGGCTGAGTTAGAGTCCCAGTTTGGGGCTGAACCTGAATCTGAGCAGGGCCCTAGCTCTGCTATGCCAGCTCCAGATGAGTCTGTGCTATGTCAGGAGGCTGAGCAGCCCAGCCTCCATGCAGCAGAGATTCCAAGCAACAGAGATATGGAAAAGCAGCAAGCTGAGATACCTACCTTTAGCCAAAGAAGGCCTGAAAAGGTGTGCCTCCACTGGTACAGAGACTTTATGAGAAACATTCATCAATGGGGAAGGACCTGTGATAATGAACTGGGAAATATAAACAGGTGCAGGAGGCCGAGCTCCTTTGTCACAGATTTTCTGAACTTCCTGGCAAAAGCACGTTTCTCTGACTCCCTTTGTCTTCTTGCCCTGAAACTTTGACTATTGGACTGCTGACTGATCTGGATTCCCTGGCACCCTTGACTTTTGGACTGCCTTGCTAAACCTGCCTTGTTGGAATCCTTGACCCTCAGACTCCCTGACCACTCTCTATTGGATGCTGACTTGGTACTTTGAAACTGTGCTTTGGTTCTCTTCTTTGCAAAGACTTTTTGTTTTGTTATAAATCTCTGCCAGTCTGTGTGAGCCATTATCAGCAGTCTTGGCAGCTTTCCTTGACACGTATTAGGCTCAGGCCTAATCTTCTACAGCCTCTCCTAGCATGTGTGTTCTGCCTCATTAATTTTTTTTTACCATCTTAACTACATTGATGTTGCTTGTCTACACGTGTCCCAGTTTTTATTTGTAAAATGTTGGGGCATATGCATTCTGGTTGCTTTCGTGATGGAGCTGTGCTCACACATCAATAAGCGTTTGAGCAAGCTTAGTCCTATGTGCAGCAAAGTGAAACTGTTTCCATGTGGGAATACTTGCTGTCTTGTTATGCAAGTGTGTAAAAAGTACACCATTTAGCATAGTACTGTTACATCAGTATAATGACTCACTAGGATTCCAGCCATCATGGTTTTTATAGATTGGCAAGTGTTTCTGACTCCTAATGGTCTCCCAAAACTAAATAGTCACCCTCTCTTAGTTATGTGCTGAAACAAATAACACTTGGAAAGGAAATCAGGAACATAATTTTGTGTGAAAGGATTTGTGAGCTTGGCTCTGGCTCTTACTACAGATTTTAAGACTGAACAAGGTGTTCAGAGGTACCATGATTCTTAATTGTAACAGATGTCCACCTGATTAAACCACTTTTTAAAACATTGCTGGGTGCAGAGGAACTATGTTTCTAGACAAAAGAGAGAGAGAGAGAGAGGGAGGGAGGGAGGGAGGGAGGGATCCCACAAGCCCAGTTTTTCAGTTTTGCTATATACCAATGCTAAGTATAGCATAACTCAAAATTAGAAATGTTAAGAATATTCACACATTTTCTCATCTTCAGCAAGGAAGGAAATGAATATAATTTTTCACCCCTGTATGATAGAGGAGGGGGGAAACAGAACTTTCTTTTTGTTAACTGCAGCACACAACAAGAACTGTGTGTTATTTTTTTGTTTTTGCAAAAATGTTTTAGAATGAGAAAATACCATTGAAAAAGTGCAGAAGCTAGCATAATCTACTCAAACATGTAGAAAACTTCTGCACTAATTAAAGAAGCAAGGATTTACATTCCATTAAGCATATTTTGATATTTTCTTGTTCTTTTGTGGCTTTTGGAATATTATTTCATTTTGGATATTATTTTTGCCAGTATCATTCTTTCCTCTCCCTAAAACTTGTTCCTACCAAGATGTTCACAAACCTAAAGAGGTATCATTGTTTGTGTTCAGGAAAACACAAATATACAGCAACATTTCAATGCTTTGTGTTATGGCAGCACATAAGAGGCTTTATAAGCTTCTTTTCAGCAATCTTGGAAATAACTGGTATTTTGCTGCCCCTGGGGGAAAAATATCTAGATCACTCTCTGTGTGCTAGTTGTCATAGAATCATAGGAATCGTAGAGTTGGAAGAGACCACAAAGGCCATTCAGTCCAACTCCCCTGCCACGCAGGAACTCTCCATCAAAGCATCCCCAACAGATGGCCATCCAGCCTCTGCTTAAAGACCTCCAAGGAAGTAAACTCCACTACACCTCCCCAGCTCCCTAAGTCGTTCCTCATAGGGCATGGTTTCCAGACCTCTCATCATCTTAGTTGCCCTCCTTTGGACACGCTCCAGTTTCTCTGCATCTTTTTTGAATTGTGGTGCCCAGAACTCGACACAGTATTCCAGGTGGGGCTTGACCAAGGCAGTACAGAGTGGTACTATTACTTCCCTGGACTTAGACACTATAGTTCTATTGATGCAGCCTAAAATTACATTGGCCTTTTTAGCTGCCGCATCGCACTGTTGACTCATGTTCAACTTATGGTCTACTTGGACTCCTAGATCTCTTTCACACGTAGTTTCATTCAGTCAGGTATCCCCCATTGTATATCTGTGCATTTCATCTTTTCTCCCTAAGTGCAGAACCTTACATTTCTCTGTGTTGAATTTCATTTTGTTAGCTTTGGCCCAGCTTTCTAGTCTATTCAGGTCATTTTGAATTTTGATCCTGTCCTCTGGGGTATTAGCTACTCCTCCTAGTTTAGTGTCATCCTCAAATTTGATAAGTATGCTCCCAATTCTGTTATCCAAGTCATTGATAAAGATGTTGAATAGCACTGGGCCCAGGACAGAGTCCTGTGGGACTCCACTTGTCTCTTCTCTCCAGGATGAAAAGGAGCCATTGTTGAGCACCCTTTGGGTTCGGTCAGTCAACCAATTACAAATCCATGTAACAGTTGCCTTGTCTAGCCCACATTCTACAAGCTTGTTTGCAAGAATGTCATGGAGAACTTTGTCAAAGGCCTTACTGAAATCAAGATATACTATATCCACAGCATTCCCTTCATCTACCAAGCTGGTAATTTTATAAAAAAAGAAAAAAAGGAAAAAAAAGAAATCAGATTTTTCTGGCATGACTTGTTTCTCTGAAACCCATGTTGACTTTTTGTGATTATGGCATTGCCTTCTAAATGTTCACAGACTCTCTGTTTAATGATCTGCTGCAGAATCTTTCCCGGAATTGATGTCAGATGATAATTGTAGGGATCGTTTTTCCCTTTTTTGAAGACAACAAAAAAGGGAACAACATTTGCCCTCCTCCAGTCTGCTGGGACTTCTCCTGTTCTCCAAGATTTCTCAAAGTTTATTGCCAATGGCTCCGATATTACATTTGCCAGTTCTTTTAATACCCTTGGATGTAGTTCATTTGGTCCTGAAGACTTGTATTCATTTAGATTAACCAGGTATTCCTGTACTGTCTCTTTACTTATTCTGTGCTGAAATTCCTCTATTCTGTCCTCAGCTCCATTATCCTTAGGTTGAGCACCTTTTGCCTTTTCTGAAAAGACTGAAGCAAAGAAGTTGTTGCGTAATTCTGCCTTTTCTCTGTTCCCTGTTAGCATTTTGCCATCTTCTGCACACAGTGGCCCTACCAATTCCTTCTCCTTCGTTTTACTGCAGACATACCCAAAAAAAGCCCCCTTTTATTGTTTTTAACCTCACTAGCAAGCCAGAGTTCATTCTGCACTTTAGCTTTTCTCACTTTACCCCTACAAGTGCTTGCTATTTGTTTGAATTCCTCTTTGGTGATTTCCCCATTTTTCCATTTCTTATACATGTTCCGTTTAGAACCTATATCAGTTGAAAGTTCCTTAGTCATCCATCCTGGCTTCTTGAGACATCTCCCATTTTTCTTCCTCATTGGAACTGTTTGATATTGCACCTTCAGTATCTCCTTTTTGAGATACTCCCTTCCATCTTTTCCGTTCATTCTCTTTTAGTATTCCTGACCATGGGATCACCCCCAGTAATTCTCTAAGTATATTGAAATCAGCTCTCCTAAAGTTTAGAGTGCATGTCTGACTATGACTGGCTTCTCCTTTCCACTGTATAACAAACTCCAGGAGAACATGATCACTTCCACCTAAGGATTCCACCACTTGCAACCCATTAACATCCCTGTTGGTTAAGATAAGATCGAAAATAGCTGATCCCCTTGTTGCCTCTTCCACATTTTGGACAATGAAACTGTCTTCGCGGCAAGTGAGGAATTTGGTAGACCTTGAGGATCGGGCTGAGTTTGACTTCCAGCAAATATCCGGATAGTTGAAGTCCCCCATCACTACTACATCTCTCCTTTCTGAGTGTGTGGTCATCTGTTCTAGAAAAGTATCATCCAATTCCTCCGTCTGTCTTGGGGGTCTGTAGTAGACTCCCACAGTAATATTCTTGTTGTTTCCTTCCCCTTTAATTTTTATCCAGATGCTCTCCACTTGGCCTCCAGTATTGATGTCCTGGATCTCTTCACTGGTGTAAATGTCCCTGACATATAATGCTATTCCTCCTCCTTTTTTGTTTGGCCTGTTTCTCTTAAAAAGGTTATACTCTTTATTTCTACATTCCAATCGTGAGACTCATCCCACCAGGTTTCAGTGATGCCTATTATAGCATATTTGCTTTGCTGCGCTAGGAGTTCAAGTTCATCCTGTTTATTTCCCATACTCTGTGCATTAGTGTAGAGACATCGAAGACCATGGGTCCCTTTTACTTGCTGCCTGTGCAAAATTTTTTGCCTCCCACTGTTGAGTCTTTCACTGTTTGCCTTCTTCCCTCTATGTCAATTTGACTATTTTTTTCAGCCTTTTTGCCTCCCAGAATACTGTCTCCCTTCCCCACATAACTCAGTTTAAAGCCCTCCTGATCAATTTTTTGAGACTATTGGCAAAAATGTTTTGGCCAACTGACATGAGATGGAACCCATCCTTTGCCAGAAGTCCCCCCTTGTGGAACCGCAGCCCATGATCCAAGAATCCAAACTGTTCTTGGCGGCACCATCTACTGAGCAAGTTGTTGACATCTGCTATTTTCTTCTCCCTTCTTGGACCATGCCCTTCAACTGGGAGAAGAGATGAGGTCAAAAATGGCTGCAGTATGGACCAAGTATGATTTTTTTCCCCTTGAGCATTCACTTTGGGCTGAGAACTTGAGTTTGTTTTAGTCTGTATTACTTCATCAAAGAAACAATTGACTAATACAGTGAGTGCTCTTAAATAGGCCAGGGTTGGACCCAGCAAGGTAGCTAGTGTGGCTAGGGTTTGTAGGGAGCATTTAAGGTTAAATGGGATGCATAGGTCCTGCTAGTTAGGTTTGTGGGATGCAGGGAAAAGAAAAGAAGTCATTGCAACCTAAATGGTTCACACGTAGTTTTGGACTTTCACCATCAGAAGCCACCATTGTAAATTGTTAGAGATTATGAGATTTATAGGAGATCAGGGTTTAATTTCTTGCTTGGCCATGGAAACCCAAATGGGTGACATTGGGTGATTCACACACTCTCATCCCCAGAAAACCCCATGATAGTTTCACCTTAGGGTTGCCATAAATCAGAAATGACTGGAAGACACAACAACAACAACAACAACAACAACAACAACAACAACAAAGGTCTGTGCATCTGGATGGCACAATGTTGGCTAAGGATATGCATAATATGCAGAATAGTATTGTGCCTTTTCTTTAAAAAAAAGTATAGAGACAAAACAAAGTTTCTTATTTAAAAAGTTATCCATCATAATACACTTTAATGTGATTGTACAATAACTGTCATGTGTTCTATAAGGGATGTTCAGAAGCATGGAAGCATAGAAGCACATGCAGCTAAGCATATGACAAAGGGGTGAAACAAACAACTCCAAAGGGGAAGCATGATTCCACCGCCCCTGAGAAAGCCAGACTGGGGCTGTGGCAACAGCACACCACAGCTTCAATCTAAGCAGCTTCCACCCCAAATAGGAGCAGAAAAAGTCTGGTCCTATTTGGAGTGGAAAAAAGCTGCCCCTTTGCATCCAGAGCTGATTTTTCACCAGCTCTGGTGTGAGTGGCATCTGAACACCATACAATACCCCCACTGACCACACCACATCCCCAAGCCAGTGTCGAGCTGGACTTTCTGTGCCATCTATTTTGACCCAAAGTTAATCTTTGTCATCAACTATTTTGTTGCACAGACTTGTTAACTTTCAAATAGTAAGAAACTCTACTCTTTTACCTGCCTTTCATCGTCTTAAGAAAAGAAAAACTTTTCCAAGCAATTTTCAAGAAAATATTATGTTCAGGCAGCTGAAGCTTTGAATTTCTTCCTCTTAAACACATTTGCTCAAAATGAAATCCTGCTATGTAAAGTGGGGTTCACTTGACATAAACTATGGAGCACTGAATAGAAAAGGTGATACAAAATGGTAATGTCTTAGTGTGACTGCAACCCTAAGGTTGTATCTAGATAATGAGGCATTTTCATCAGTGCATGCAAGTGGACATAGTTTCTAAAATGGGAAGGTTCCAGAATTCTTAATCCTGTTCATAATCAGAAGAGACATACTCCCCAAAGCCTATGAATGTATCTTGCACCTTTAATAATTACTAAAACATCAAAGGAAATTACATGATTATTAGAATCCATCATACCACAAATTAGGGATGTGCACAGAGCTTCGAGTAAGATTTGGAGACTAATTTAATCAAAAATAAATACAGATCCAAACTGATCTGATTTAGATTCCAAATCCAAACTGATATTCATCAGTCTGAATTACTGGATTCTTCCCTGTGACTAGAGAAGCCAGAATTGCTGTAACCTTTTGGGCTCCCCCTCTCCCCATATACCTGCACACAATTTAGAGACATGGTAGGCCCTGAAGAAGGAACTAATACTCACATTCCTCAAAGAGGTCTTCAGCTTCACTTTAGACAAGCATATTGTGATCTTCTGTAAATTTGTTGGCATTTTAAATGCAAAAACAATTTTTAAAAGTTATTTACTCCTCTGTCTTGGCCATTCATGCTCCCTTTGTCCTGGAAAGTCTAGTATTTATCTAATGTTGGAGGACCTTCATATAAATGTAGAGAATCTCCAGATTTTATAGATGAAGAATTACACAAAAGAGTAAAAGCAGCATTAGCAGGCCAAAATGCATCAGGGTTTGACAAAAGTGAAGGGGCAGCTAGGTAGGAAGATGAGCAGATCATCCTGAAGAGATTTGGTGATTCTGGCAGGACCTGATCATCTGACAGACACTCCCGGGAATTGGGGGGGGGGGGGCGGCGGGATTGATGGCCTCCATAACAGAGAAAAAATTAGATTGTATAGTTGCTTGGGTGCTAGGCTGTAGCTTGTGAGGGACTAGAGTCATAGGTGTTTTGTGGCCCTTTCATGAGCCTCTTTTAGACCTTTAGCTTGGACCCACGCCTCTGCCCTGTGCACAGTGTGAGCTATGCTGGTTGCTTCAGGACTGGGTAGGAATTCATTCTCTCTCTCTCTCTCTCTCTCTCTCTCTCTCTATATATATATATATATATATATATGCCTGCCCTACACTGTATCTGGGGGACATTGTCTTAGGTGGTGCCTTTGGGGTTGTCATTGGCAGGTTAGGGTGAGCAAACATTACAACTAGATGTACACCTTGGCATCTTTTTGATGAAGGGTTAGGCTCTGGAACCTCTTCCACAGCCTTAGGGGCTTGCCCTTGGGGTTGGCTGAGAGATTTCCTTTCTCCTGTAAAGTCTACAGACTTGTAAGGAATAACCTTGGTTTCCCTTCTAGTAAATGGCCAGATGGAGAGCAATCCATGCTATTAGACTGCCTTTGGGGTCAGGTGTTATAACCAAGGGAAAGCTGAGGAGGTGGTCACAGGTTGACATCTGGCCTCAACTGGATACCGATCAAGTTGCTCCTTTCTTTCCACTTATCCCCAGGTTCAGTTTATTAAATAGGTTTTAGGTCAAATAAAGTGGCCCTTGTTTACCCCAATGCCATGTGTCTGGTTTCCTAATGTTGTGGATGGTCATCAGGACCCCAGCCCATCTCTTCTAGAGTCACCTGCCTAAACTGCCTGTGCTGCCTAAGCTTAAGAGGAAAGAAAGATTGAGAAGTGGGGCAGGGTTTCAGTGTCTTTTGCTGCTGCCCTATGAGTTTTACCATAGCTGCCTGGAATCTGAGACTTGTCTGCCTGTGTAGAAGATTGCTTGGCACTACCTTTTAAAGTGTTATGTAGGCTGTTGTGCTGAACTATCCTGGCAAGTGATATTGTATTTTGGCCACATCATGAAAAAGCATGAGTCATTAGAAAAGACAATAATATTAGGGAAGGCAGAAGGTAGCAGAAAGAAAGGAATACTACATGCATAGTGGCTAGACTCAGGAGGTCACAGGCCTGAATCTGCAGGACTTAAACAGAGCAGTGGATGATAGGTGGTCTTGACAATGTCTCATCCACAGGGTGGCCATGAATCAGGGTGACTTGAAGGCAGTTAACAACAAGAAATGTTTCTACCAAGAGTGAAGACTGTTAGCAAACCAATAAATACTAGCCAATGATATGCATTTCCTGTAGCAATCTGCTACTAGCAGCTAAATCTAGCAAAGAAACAAAGAGATGAAAGTAATACTTGCCTATATAATTTCACACTCCAAAATATGCAGTGTGAATGGAGGATTCTGATTATATTCTTGCCTTCAACTGCATGTTAGAACTGTCAATAAGCAAGCTCTGCATCCCTTCACGTATCTTCAATATGATTGTTGTGGCCATATTGAGGAATAACTATTTTCCTATTAATTTTGAAATCTGGAAGTTCAGATAAGTTCAAATTCATTCAAACTGTGGCATTTTACTCTGAATTGGATCAATCTGATGCAATCTAGAGGTCACCCAAATTGGATCACCTCAAATTCTTCAGAATTCTAAAGTCAGTTGTATCACTTGCATTGCCCTACCACAAATCCCCTCATCATATCATCAGTGGTACATTCCTCTCATCCTCTAGGAAATGTCTAACTTCTGAATTCTGCCTGAACTGTAGAGAATGTGGGACAGCAGTACATAGGCTTGTGTGCTGGATTTCAAAGGCTCTCTGTGAAATGAAAAAGACCCACCTCTGCCTTGTTCAGGAGATGGGTGAAGCCTTATTTCATCTTCTGTGGAGCTTCAGACAATGCATGAAATAGTGTGACTCCTTCTCACAGCTTCCTCATCTGCAGGGATTCCACAGCAGAATGAACTAAAGTTCAACGATTGTTGCCATCCAGCACCTTAGGTAAGCAGGTTATATCTAAAATATATAAAGGGAGAGAGAGGAGGGATTGTTTTAGTTTCTTTTTTAAAAAAATCTATGAATGCTACAAGCCTTCTGGACTGAGATACAAAACATTTTCTTCCTCTATACATCATAATTATCTCATCATCCACAACAGAACATAAGGCAGTAGCATCATCAGCACTTGCACTTTGATATTCCTCCACTATCCTTTAGTAATACCACATCCCTGTTAACTATAAAAGTAACACGTTACTGTTGCAATTCAAAATGGATAAAATTATTTCCTGTTATCTTACTTGTGATGTCATCTGTAGTCAAATTCATTTAGTCCTTTGTTGTAGATATGTGGGGTTTCATTACAAATAAATGTAACTAATTTATTGTGAGATCTGGCTGCTACCATGAGGTGAAAAGGTGGAAAAATGATCTGTAACTGCAGGAATGGAACATTGGAAGCAGGGTGTGCTTTGCTTAGATAGTACAAGAGTACTGTTTCTAATTCGATAGGTTTCCTGAGCATGGGAAGAGTCTGCTAATTCTGCAAGGCTGTCAGTTACAGCAACTTTATGGTTGCATAATGCTGCTGAATATAGGATGTGTAGCAGCCTCTGCTGCCTCCTGCCTCTGAAAGCAAGGGTGGAAATCCCCCATCAATTGGTTCTACAACAGGAGTTGGCCAAGTGAATACTGATTGCTGGTTTTAATATTGAAATAATCTGGAAGTTAGAAAATTTCTACTTTTCTTATCTCAGTTTGAATGAGAAAAAAGATTGGGACCCTCACTGATATCTTTTCTATCTACATTCAACATCTTTTGTCTAACATCTATCTGTTTGCCTAAATTATTCATCATATATCTTATTCTCTATCCATCTGTCTCTTTTTTCTTTTCTCTCTCCTCTTGTCCCCATTGTGGAAGAAATGTAGATAACCAGCAGCATAGTGATCATATAAAAATAAATTGGCCATGGACTTTTTTCCTATTAACAACACATATTTTGTATATTTCAGCATTTTTGTCCCCCCTCCCTTAACATCCAAAGAGTCAAGCAATCTACTGATGTGCTTACCAATGCCAGTTTTTGATGAACTTTGTGTAACTAGGACCTCTGCCATATCAAGAGGTTCATATGGTTTCCATAAAAGGCTCTTAACAATCCTCTTTACTCACCATACCCTTCTCTACAACAGCATGTAATAAATGATATTCATGAAAACACTTCATCTGTGGGTGGATATGACTGAGGCAAGAAAGTGATTTTATTGATTGTCATAGAATGCTTTCTTACAGAGATCCAGACAGCTGTGACATTCTGCACATGCCACCTGAGATGTTCCAATTTAAGAGGATGACAGCCCTTTTTCTGTTGGTGCTTTTTCTTGTTCTAGGTTATTACTGAAAGCAACTAACTGAATTCATTCCTGTCATCACCTCTCCACCTTCCAGACCTTCATGACAAAACACTAGTTATATTAATGTGGAGGTGAAGATATGCTAGCTATGTATTCTCTGTAGTAATGATTTGTCTAAAGGCAGACTGGAGCTTTTGTTCTTTGCACAACATGACCAAACAAATGATCAAATAGTTATCCTAAGCTATAACAACCTCACTGGCAAAACACTGAAGTCCTTTGATAATAATAGCTTGATGTGGACTTGGTTAAATTAAGCCTCCCACACAAGGCTTAATGTGTCTTTGTCTGATGTGAAAAAAGTGCTAAATTCAAAATATTTATGAACTGGTTGGCATACAATGTGCCCAGATAATGTCTTGATTTTAATATCTCATTTTACTGCTTTGAGTATATATGGAAATGTGCAGCACATACTGTAAACTTTTAGTTATATCTTCATATAGATTCTGTCCTACTTGCTCAGACTTTCAGTGCAATCTTCTATTTGCCAAATTCTTGAGGTGAGGAGCTTTTGGCCATCAAGATTATGGTAAATTACTCTTTCCAAAATATGTTATTATTTTCCAGAATGCCTGGAGACATGAACATGGTATGTGATAAATATACCACACACACTGGGGAGGTGGTAAGTTTTTGAATCACTACTGTAGGAAAAAGCCTTTAAGATGGTCCAGTCCAAGTGATGTTGTTCAAGATGTCAAAAGCAAGGAGAAGAAATATAGACCTCAACCACTTCTCATCAATCCATGAGATAAATTCACTGTGAAGGCTAAATCCTCCCACAAAAAACTGCCATTTTGGATCACTTCTGCGTTACCACAATAAGAAGAACAGGAAAAGTAACCAAGCTTCTCCATAACTTCTGGTGTGCTAAAGCCCTTTGCATCCCCAGCATCTTCATTACAATGTGTTGATTTACAAGTTCCTACTGTGAGGAACAGGGTATGAAAATCCCTTTCCCCTGGCCATCCTGATCAACTTAGGGAGAGCAGCTAAGTACTAGGGTGTATAAGAGCTGCACCCTATTAAAATTCACCAACTGACTGATTGATTGACATAGCCATGGTCAAAGAATCATGCATTGATGGTCACATGGCATTGCCTCAAGTGAAAATACAGTAGTTATAATGAAATTTCTCTTGAATAAGATAAACGTCCATTTTTACTGCACAATTCTGAATATTGTATACTGAAATTAAATACGGTACATTCATTTCACACTAGCAGAAGTATATCTGGCACCACCCATGCTCTCAACTAGTATTTCCAAAGGGAATCATGGCCCTTCAAGTTTTCCCACTCTTCCTCTTTTTTATGTCATGAAGTTTACTAGCAATACCACAGAGACCTTGTTTCTCATTTCCTTGGCCTTTAAAACCCCAGGGGTATTTGCAGAAACACTTCAAAATGTCTGCTATTATATCTAATCCTTTAAAAATTGTTCCCCAATTAGCAAACTCCTCTCTTATTGCTTATAGGAAACCTCTCATTTAGAAATTAGACTTTCTGATTTGAAATGAGACACTTCCTCTTCTATAGGAACCTAGAACTGTCAAATTTTGAGGTGGTTGCCATGATTTTCTCCATGTGTTGCATTTAGTGACCCTCCCTGCACAATTTTAACTTGTCCCTTCAAACTGGCCAACAATGAAAATCACTGTTAAATGTTGAGGCACCTAACATGCTTTCCCAAACACTGTGGCTGCCATAGACACAAACATAGGTGTAGATGTTTTCTTTTATTGCACACAAATAATGTTTCAGTTAATGTTCATGTCTTGCAATGTAGTTAAATATACTTTTGGCCCTCCATAACCATGGATTCTTCCACATCTTGAAAATATTCCAAAAAAATATATAATTTCCACCACCACCACCCCTCCAGCCACAAATTCTCATTTTTCTATTTTACAAAGGGACACAGGAAGAAGACACAGGAGCTACAGGAAAAGAGATTCCAGATCAACATTAGGATGAACTTTTTGACAGTAAGAGCTGTTGGTCAATGGAACACACTTCCTCAGAGTGTGGTGAACTCTTCTTCTTTGGAGGTTTTTAAACAGAGGCTGGATGGCCTCCTGTTGGAGGTGTTTTGATTGTGGTTCCTGCATGGTAGGGGGTTAGACTGGATGGCCCTTGTGGTCTTTCCCAACTCTATGATTCTATGACTCTTTTACACCATTTCACTACACTATTGTAATTAATGGCACTTGTGTATTCACAGATTTTGGTATCCACAAGGAATCCTACACCAAATCCCAGTGGATACCAAAGGGCCCACTGTATTATGGTTGAACCTCAGTATATTTGTCACGAAATATTTAAAGACATCTTTCTTTGGTGAGTCTGTAAGCATGATGTAGGCTATAACACATACCAACACACTGTAATAAGTTTAGTAAATATCAATATACAGCTCTACAAATACATGTCTATTTTCAAGTAAAGCTTTCTGGGATCACTGAATCTTTGCCTAATTATTCCTCTCACCAATGACCATTTTCACAGACTTTTTCTCCTTCTGACCTGACTTGCATTATAATTTTTCCAGAACATTGTTTTCCTCTGAGCTATCAAGTATAAGGACAGTGAAACAAAAAGTGTGCATTGGTTGTCTTTTCTCCACAATGGATGGGATACCTTTCAGTTTCTAGGGAATCAGGTAGACAATGAGCCCTTGCTTGAGAGACTGTGCTTTGTCTCTTATTGTTGTAGCACTGCTGATCAAAAAGTGTTAATTGTTGAGGAGGTGTAAGATGAAAAGGTGCATTAATTATCTCCTTTGCTTCTCCACAGGTGACTTTTAGTATAAGGCTATGAGTTCCTTTGTTCTAACAGTTGAAAGGATCCTTTACTACCTGCAGCATAAAGAAGTAACACCTCCCATCATGCTGTTACGCTTTCTGACTTTAAACCCCTGTGTGGAAGATGTGTAGTAGAACTTTTATCTACAGTATTCTGGAGACTGGTGAAAAACTGTGATTTTTGCAACTACGGGTAATCCAAAATTTTTCTGAATATATTTACTACTGGGGAAATAGCTGATTCCCCCTGCTTTCCTTACCCCACAAAATATGGCCACTTGTCAAAACCTTATCCAAGAATTCTCAAATATTCTTGGGTGGTGCCTACTCCATAACCACATCCTGGAATGAAACTAAGGACTCATCTACACTGTTAAAATAATGCAGTTTGACATCACTTTAGTTGTCATGACATTGTTCCATAGAATGCTGGGATTTGTAGTTTGTTGTGGCACTAGAGTTCTCTGACAGAGAAGGCTAAACCTTTCACAAAACTAGAAATCTCAAAATTCCATAGTGCTGAGCCATGGCAGTAAATGCAGTGTAAAATTGTATTATTTTGTGGTGCCGATTACACCCCAGCACTGTGGAGGATACAAAACAGTGGCTAGAGATCAACACTGTTATTGATGCTGCCACTTAGAGTAGCAGCAAAACCTGAAAGCAGAGCTTTAGCTGGCAGGGAGAAAATATTCCAAGGAAAGGGAATAGAATGAAATGGAATAAAATGGAACACATGAAACTAGCCATAACTGAATGGTGTTAATATGTTTTCCTGGGGGATAAGCCATCATCCTACCAATATTTACAATAGTTATAGATGGTTTTAGCTTACCAATATATCCATTCTCTTTTTTTAAAAAAATGCTTCCAAGCCTCTGTCCAGGTGTTGCCATTATTAAGGGTGATCCTCACCAATAAACACTGTTAGAGATGTTCTACTTTTCCTGCAGAAATTCAGTGAAATGATTTTGCTAACTGCTCTCTCTACAAATATGGTCAAGAATTTTAAGGGCCACTGGAACATATCCACAGGGAGAAATTGTGTGCACTTCTTTAAACATAAGCATACATTCCATAGAGCAAGAGAAACATACATTAACATACATTTCACACTGGTCTTGTATACTACCATTGAGTACTTACACTACTGTAGTTAGTTGTTCTGATCCATAGGACTATGCTACTCTAAAATTCTTCTATACATGTCTTAAGATACGTGCTGTGAATGTGTTTCCTTCCATAAAGTTAATTGCTTCTATACAGTTAATTGCTTCTACTATGTCTTCTTTTCCCATCTCCACGAAATGCTTAGCTTCTTTTAGATGCTGTGTTGATTACTATATTCCAGCCTAGTAATTACTTGGTTAGGTTGTCAGTCTGTCAACGAGCACAGCAAGTTCATTTCAGAATTTGTTCATTACATCCATCTACCTGGCAATTTTAGCTGTTCTCAAGAATTTGACCATGAAGCTTTTGTTTAAGAGGATCTACAAGCATAATTACCATCTCTGGGAGGTGCTTTTTACTTGGATTGGGGGATACAATTGTGTGGAGTTACAAAGTGATTTGTACAACATATCATTTCTTTTATGCTACTTCAGCCAACCTGGTTTCATTCAGTTCTTATGTATGTATTGCAGCTACCA
The DNA here is from genome assembly GCA_034509955.1 of Urosaurus nigricauda. Taxonomy (NCBI): domain Eukaryota; kingdom Metazoa; phylum Chordata; class Lepidosauria; order Squamata; family Phrynosomatidae; genus Urosaurus; species Urosaurus nigricauda. Next base: position 164,519,778 of record JAOEGL010000005.1, on the reverse strand, counting down.
CAGAATAGGGATTGAAAGAAAATACAATAATATTTTAAAAAATAGTTGAATATGTGATTATTGAGTGTCGGGGAAACTCTTATAAGCAAAAATCTGGACTGAAGAAGAACTTTGCCATTTGGGACTTAGTTTTCTGAAATTTCATTTTCCATTTTTGTGTGTGCACATAAATCAGCATTTTGTGTACAGATATATTTTTTTCTGTATAATAATATTTTCTATGCACAGAAAATACTGCTTTCTTGCCAAAAATGCACATAAATCCCAAACTATAAAGATTCTTTCAAAACAATGAAGCTTTTTCCCCCTTGGATTGGGAAGAAAATGTCTAAAATTACTTGTTGCCTCCTTTGAAAACAAAATGAGAGAAAAATTATTTCCCTACCTCAGAAGCAATGCTGCAGAGTTCTGTAAAGCTTTGACAGAACAAGGTGTGATGTTCAAGCTAATGGACTAAATCCAGCTGTTAATTCAAACTAACACCACTAAGTGAATGAGATTATGTATTTACACTTATGTAAATAGCTCTACTCTTGGTGGTTTTTTATATGGTATTCCAGTCTACTGCAGTTGGGACTACCAATTGGATTTAGCTATGAATGCTTCAGAAGGTGGTAGCTTTGTGTCATGTCATGTTATACTCCCTGGAATACTCAGCATATTTACTTGTGCCATTATACCGACTCCCATTATTCCAGTGACAGAAGCGAGGTACAGCAGAATTGGGGAAGTGAACACTGCCAGAGCTGTCATGAAAGATTTCAGGGCAGCATACAAGAAAATAGATTTAAATCTTAAATTTTAAATAGGAAAATATATTTTACAGTCTTAAAGCATATTACACCATGCAACAAATTAAAGCCATTCTTGTGCTGCTATGTACATTGTACCTGTCAGCAGTTTAAGAAGGAAGAATTTGAGGTAAGGAGAAGATAGCTCTATAACATCTTTGACACAAGTCATAGAATTATAGAATCAAAGAGCTGGAAGAGACAACAAGGTCCATCTAGCCCAACCTCATGACATGCTGGTATATACAATTAAAGCACCTCCAAGAGATGGCCACCCAACCTCTGTTACAAACCTCCAAATAGTGTTGTAACATGATGGAATAATTCTTCTTGTGCCTGAAGAATGGTGGACAATAAAATTACTTTTCTCCCCACATGAAAAGAGTGAAATAATTAGAGTGTCTCATTTCTCACAATGACTAGCAATCAGCCATTCCAATCAGAGGCAGGAAATTTCTTTTGAATTGCATCATTGCAATAAAATGGCAGGGGTGCAAGAAGTGTGAATTTTCACAAACTAGTGAAGGGAAAGCTGTCTTGCCAATGAAGTGAGGGATTCAGATTTGTCTACAAGTTCTGGGAGTTTGTAGGAGCTGTAGTCCAAAGCAATTTTTCCAAGCTCTAATTTGCTTTCTCTACCCTGCTCTCTTACATACACTGCACTGAACTGAGTTATGAAGTCAAGCTATTGTTGGATTGCAAGGCCCAGCAGTCCCTTGCTGGGGTAGCCAATGCTGAGAAATGCTAGGACCTGCAGTCCAACAACATCCAGAGCTTGGAAGCTATGCAGAATCAGTCAGCCCTGATTAGTAATAATAATAATAATAATATGATTTATTTCTATACCGCCCTTCCATAGATCAGGGCGGTGTACAGCATATAAAAAACAGTAGGACATAAAAACCATTAAAACAAGCCGGTAACAAAAAAAAACCAATAAAAGCAGTAAAACCAGTAAGACAATAAAATCACAATAAAATCACAATTCTCAATATAAGTGCTAGTGCATATGCAGCAGCAGAACAGTGGGCGGCATTACAACAGGCAGATAAATAAAAGTCCATTCAGCGGTAAGCCTGGTTAAATAAATAGGTCTTTAAGTCCTTTTTAAATTGAGCAAGGGAGGGGGACAAGCGGAGATCGATAGGTAGAGAGTTCCAGAGACAGGGGGCAGAGATGGAATATGCCCTCTTCGTCATACTCGCCAATCTAGTCTCCGGAACTCTCAGTAACCGCTGACCAGATGACCTAAGTGTGCGGGGCGGATTGTATGGGGAGAGACGGTCCTTCAGGTACCCTGGACCCAAGCCATATAGGGCTTTATAGGTAATAACCAGCACTTTGTACTGAGCCCGGAAGCGAATCGGCAGCCAGTGAAGGTCTTTCAGAATTGGTGTTATATGGGCGGCCCTGGGAGCACCAGTGACCACCCGCGCTGCCATATTTTGCACCAGTTGTAGCTTCCGAGTGTGATACAAAGGCTGCCCCATGTAGAGCGCATTGCAGAAGTCCAACCGAGAGGTTACCAGAGCGTGTACTACGGTTTCAAGGTCCCTCCGGTCCAGGTAGGGACGCAGCTGGCGAATCAGCCGAAGCTGATAACAGGTGCTCCTGACCGTCGCGTCCACCTGAGAAGTCAGATGGAGCGACGAATCAAGGAGCACCCCCAGACTGCGTACTGTGTCCTTCACGGGGAGCGTGACCCCGTTCAGGACAGGTGGAACCACCTCCATCCCTGGACCGGGAGAACCTATCGCCAGTACTTCCGTTTTCTCTGGATTCAGGCTGAGTCTGTTTTCCCTCATCCAGTCCATTACCGATTCCAGACAGGCCACGAGAGGAGCGACGCCATCCCTGGTCACTGCATCAGTCGGAGACATAGAGAAGACTATTTGGGTGTCATCAGCGTACTGATAACACCGCGCCCCATGCCTCTGGATGATCTCTCCCAGCGGTTTCATGTAAATGTTAAAGAGCATGGGGGACAGAATGGCTCCTTGAGGAACCCCAGATGTAAGGGCCCTCTTATCGGAGCAAACGTCCCCCAGCTGCACCATCTGGAACCTCCCAGAGAGGTAGGACCGGAACCACTGGAGCGCAGTGCCCCCGATTCCCACCTCTGCCAGGCGTTCCAGAAGGATACCATGGTCGATGGTATCGAAAGCCGCTGAGATGTCCAAGAGCACCAACAGGGACACGCTACCCCTGTCGATGCCCAGACGGAGATCATCGACCAGGGCGACCATGGCAGTCCCAACCCCATAGCCCGCCCGAAAACCGGTTTGAAATGGATCTAGAAAATCCGTTTCGTCCAAGATCGATTGAAGTTGGAATGCAACCGCCCTCTCGATCACCTTCCCCAGAAATGGCAGCAGCGAGACTGGCCGATAATTATTATGAACCAGGGGGTCGAGGGAGGGCTTTTTCAATAATGGTCTTACAATGGCCAATTTAAGATGGTCAGCAAATTGTCCCTCCCTCAGAGATGTATTAATAATTTGGCGTAACAGCAAGGTTACCGCCGATCCCCCCTGGGCCACTAGCCACGAGGGGCAGGGATCGAGAGAGCAGGTTGTCTTCCGAACACTTCTAAGGATCTTGTCCACATCCTCGGTACTGACAGACTCAAACTGATCCAGTAAAACAGAGTCCACGGAAGCTCTAGACGCCTCTATTCTGGGTTCTGCTTCAATTCTGGCGTCCAGACCTTCGTTTATCCGAGAGATTTTATCCGCGAAGAAGTTGTTAAATTGGTCACAGCAGGCCTTGGTTGGTTCAAGGATCTGGTTCGGGGCAGGAGGGAGCTGAGTTAGCTCCCTCACTACCCTGAACAGCTCTGCTGGACGCGACTCCGCGGACGCGATACGAGCAGCGAAGAACGAGTTCTTAGCTGCTTGTATCGCCTCTCCATAGTCCACCAACAGGAGATCTAGGAGAGCCTTGTCGGATAAACGCTGGTGTTTCCGCCAGGTGTGCTCTAGCCGTCGCAGGACCCGCTTCCTTGCCCGGAGATCTTCCGTGTACCAGGGCTTCCTTTTGGAAGCAGGCCTGAGAGGGCGCTTGGGAGCGATACTGTGTATAGCCCTAGAGAGATCCGTATCCCAGGTGTTAACTAGGGCATCAACAGTGTCGCCGTCACTTCCAACCATAAACCCCTCTAGGGCTTCTTGGAACCTATCAGGTTCCATCAGCCTTCGAGGGTGGACCATTCTAATAGGTCCGCCACCCCCGGAGGGGATCTGGGTAGATGCCTTGATACTTGCCTCAACCAAGAAATGATCCGTCCATGACAGGGCGGAAGTGTTGGTGATTTCCGCCCACGGATTTTCCATGTCCGTACAGAAGACCAAATCGAGTGTATTCCCCACACAATGCGTTGGACCCGAAACCAACTGAGACAGGCCCATGGCTGTCATGGTATCCATGAATTCCCGAGCCGCACCAGATGGAACTGCGTTGACCACGAAGGGGATGTTGAAGTCTCCCAGGACTAAAAGCCTGGGGGACTCCAACATCAGCTCCGAGACCAACTGTGTCAGCTCGTTAAGGGAGTCTGTTAGCGCACGGGGTGGCCGGTAGACCAACAGAATCCCTAGACTGTCTCTAGCCTTCAGGGTCAGGTAAATACACTCGATATAGGTGGTCTGACGGACATGGTTCCTGGTTAGAGACAGGGTGTTTTTATGCACCAAGGCAACACCCCCCCCCCGCCCACCTAACCTGCTCTGGTCCTTCACCGAGTACCCGGCAGGGAGGACCTGAGCCCACACAGCATCCGCCTCAGGCCCAAGCCAGGTCTCGGTTATGCAAGCCAGGTCACAATTGTTATCCTTGATTAAGTCATGTATGATGTGGAATTTGTTCTTGATGGACCTGGCATTGCACAGGAGCAAAGACAGGGTTTGTGGTACGGCTGGAGTGACCCTCAGGCCCCGTTGGTTAGGAGAAGGACTGGAAGGAGAGATAGATATTAAGCATCGATCTCGCCTTCCCCTGCAATGCCAGTCCTTTCTCCTACCGTCATACTTCCCGTTGCCCCACACAACTTGGATAGGAGCCCCGCTTGTAATGAGACAGTTAGCCCCTCCCTCCTCAGATAGAACTCCCTCTCCTTCCTTATTAAAATTCTCCATCCCCTCCACAGCAAAACAGGGTGATAGAGGGGGGGATGAAGGAAAGAGGTGCCACAGTCAATATAATAACCGGCTAAGTTCATTGTTGCTAAATGGGGGGAAAAAAAGCCTGTCCGCCACTGGCCTCGGCGTGGAGCTGGGGTGGGTGGTGGCTGGGGGTTGGGCCGCGGAGGCCTTTCCCCTCCCCTTGCTCTGCTGCTGTGCCGCCTACTTGGATGAGAGACTGCTGGGAATAATACCAGGTGTTGTAGGCTAGCTTTCAGAGGAAGGTACTGGCAAAATCACCTTTCAGGATTCCTCACCTAAGAAAACCCTAAGAATTATAAATCCTCCTTTAACTACTGGGGAACCTTAGGATGTTGCCATTACAGTTAAAGTGGAATCATACCACTCTTAACTGGGTAGTGTGAAAGGACTTCTTTTAATAATGATATTTAAACTGAATCTCTGAACAAAGATACACCTGGTTTTCCCCTGCAGTAACTGCTGGTTTTTTTCTTCTTACTTTCCTCTTCATTTTCTCATGAATCAGATGACATTCACTCTCAAAGCCATGGATTTGTAACTTTTTGTCATCAATTAAAAAAAAATGGTAAGATAAAATAAAATAAAAAATACCACTGGGCTTAATTTGTACATTATAAAATGTTTTAATGTTATTTGTAATAGTAATACTGTATAGGGAATGAACATTGCTATTTTATATAGTTTTTCCTATCTCAAATAACCTCTTAACAACACTATAAGATAAGTTCACTGTGGAATAGAGATGGCCATTTGGAAAATTCAACAACCAAGTAGGGAGTTATTAACTTGTATCTCCCTGTTCTTGTTTATATAAAAAAATGTACTAAGTACATTGTACTTAGTACATAGTGGTAAAAAAGTACAGTAATTAACATGATGGGTATGCATAGATGGGTCTCTTTTTTCCTATCCCTGGAACTCTTTTAAGATATCCTAAAAAAACCCACTACAGCCTGAGCACCAGTGGAATATTTATCTCTGGGTGGACTAAAGTAAAGCTTGTGGAATTCTGCCTCCTTTTGCTGCTCCCTGGATGCCAGAGACCAACAGAGACTTCTCTATTCTGAGAAAAACACAGTGTAGACCAGTGCTGAGGGAAATGATTACTTCTTTCTGTTCATCCACCTTCACAAAAGAGCCAGACTGGTAAGTCAGAGGCCCAAGCAATGCAAATTTATATAATACACATAATCTGATTTGAAGGATTTAAACGTGGCAATCCTAGGAGTTAATTGCTCACCTTTTAAAACCACCTCCAGCTTCCCGGGCTGAAGCTGGGATGTGGGATGGAGGTGGGAATTATAGCTTACTAAATTGCTGCTAAACTGCTGGCTGCCACCAGCCTGGGTCCATGCTGGGTCTTAGATACACTCTGTAAGCACTTTTTAGAAGTCAGAAGAGCTTCTGACTTCTAAAAATTGCTGGTGGAGTGAAGCTGGGACTTGGTCTGATGGTGGCTGGCAGTTTGGTGGAAATTTAGTGAGCAATAATCTCTGCCTCCATCCCAGATCCTGGCTCCAGCCCAGGATGCTGGAGCTGGTTTAAAAAGGTGAGTGATAAATTCCGTAGTCATGGACACTTTAAAGAATTTTATTCTGCTTTCCACTCTCTACCTTTATGAATTGTTGGAGTGGGAGGGGGCAGTTTTGCATACCCCAGAAGAGGAAAGGCATAGAGATGTCAGAGTCACCCCTCATAGCTCTCTCTGCTATGCTAAAGTTAGGCCTGCTTAGCTATGTGGTAGCCATGTTGGGAGAATGAGTGTATAAGGATGGAGTAGCAGCTGCCAGGGATTGTTGTATGTGAAACAAGGCCGTATAGCTGCCTGTCAGTACATGGGAAAGGAAGGAGAGGAGGGAAGTGGATCCAAGGAGGTAAAAGTATATCTTAGGGGCTTTCTAGACTGGCAAAAAGAAGTGTGTTCATGGCTGCATGAAAGTCTAGCCTTTAGATGAGAAAAAGGGAAAGTGTGCCATGAAAATGCTGTTTTTGCATTTTAGGAGAGAAGAAGCACCTTTAAAAAGGTGCTGGTTTTCCCAGCTTCTTTTTTAAAAACTGCGGAACAGCGCAGCTCCATCTAAAGGCTGTGGTGCAGCTGCTAAGCATTAAGGAAAAGGGAACTTCATGTCACACTTTCCTGCTGTGAGGAGTGAATGGATTTTTAGGTGGCACTGTAAGACTGAGGAGAAACAAAATGGAGAATCGCATTGCATGACATTGGAAGGAACCTGGCAAGCAAAGCGAAGATTCCTGAAAGCGTGATGTGGCAATGGCGTATCCATGAAAAAGAGGGTGCATCTGCCTGTGTTATTTGTAAGAAGAACCTGTATCTGTAAGAAGACGTCCAAAAACTGCGAGAACAGCAACAAAGAACAGAACGCTTGGACATGAACTGATAAGAGATGGAACACCTGAAAAACATCAAGTATGAAGCTTTGGCTTAAGCAAAGGTTTGTGGAGAAGAGCCAAAGGGCGTTGGACATTGCAAAAGTGAAGAACTTTGCAAAAGGTTTAAAAAGAAGAGGCTTTCCTAGCAAAGGTGTGCTTCTGTTCCTAGGCAAACAGAACACCCATGCACTTTGGGAAGGCGACTGATCCCCGACTTCAGCAAAGTGCCTTTTTGTGAGTATGTGTGTGTATGTGTGTGTGAGAGAGAGAGAGCTCTCTTGGTGCTTGGTTTCTGTATGTCTTGTTTTCCAAATAAATGTTACATGCATGGTGAGTTAAACCAAATTTGGTGTCTCAAATATCTGTTTCATCCTGGCTTTGGGGTAGATCCTTTTGAAGGTGGGAATTTACATTTACACACTCTCAGGAAACAAAGAACTGCCCTACAAAACCTGGGCATAACACTGCCAATCTAGAAAGCCCCGTACCTTGTTAATTCAGACTCAGCAAAGGATGTCCTGATGCACTGATATTTCCTATAAACCATCTGGCTTCATCCATGAAGTATGTTTATTGCATTAGATAGTGCATTACAGGGGCAAAATGACAGTCATATCACGATGTAATTGTAATTGAGGCAGGGACTCCTTTCAGAGTGTAAAACTCTGACATGCACTATTATTGACTGGCAGTTAGAAAAAGCTGACATGGAAAGTTTTATCTACCTTGCATTGTCTGGCCATGGTACACATGAGAATCATGGATCTAGTGGTGCCATTTCATTTGGTCACATTCATGTAGGTAGTGCAGAAAAGTTAAAGAAATAATTTGATGGGTGAATGCTCAACAAGGAACCATTAAGGGAAGGGTTGGTTTCCTGACTGGAATCTTATGTTATATGTGGCTCAGGTTCTGAGAAACTATTGGGGTTTGTCTTGGCTACATCTGCCTTAAATCTGGAGTTTGCGGGTCATCATGGGTAAGAAAGGTTTGCCATGATCCAAGGCCTGCCAGGGATAGCCTAATATGGGAGTCTAAGTGTCATGGGGATGTGGAAGTCAGGGAGCCTCTGACTTCATCCATAATTCTGCCTTAGTGAAGGCATTTTAGGAGATTGTAAGTAGTTCTATAAAGTGAATGCCAGGTTTAACCATATCACATGTGTGGCCTAGCTCTTTATTTCTGAATGAATGTGCAAATATTTCCACTCTCATTGGACGCTGCAGTCTTAATCCAAATTCCATCCCATCCTTGTATGTATGTCATCAGTCAGTTCAGCCGAATGCCCATAATATCCACTGGGATGATTACTTATTCAAAGCCTTTCATGAACAATATTTAGATTGATATGATGCTTTCTTCACCAGAAGTGATGTGTGATTTGATTTGTTTTGAAGAATCCCTAGGGATTATGTCTACCTGGAAATTGATAGTTTTACCCTTTAATCTGAGCTCATTGGTAGTGGTAGGAAATACATATAGCTGTTTTCTAAAGGTTGTTTCCTCATCTGTCATTCCTGTGATTTCTTATGTTTTTAACAGCTGAGCAGAAAAAGGGAGGGTAGGAAACCACACAGCACTATGAAGTATAAGAGACAATTTATTCTAGGTCTTCAGATTCTGTATTGAACTACCTTTTTACTGCTTTTTTTAAAAAAAGAGGCTTCCACTGTATATCTGTAAAGTAGCCTTCTTTGCAGCATTTAATAGGATTATGCTATTGATTCCATCTTTACAGTGCTAGCTAGTAGCTGGTACTTGTGAACTGCAGACTATTATGAGGCTGAACACAAGGGAAGAAGGATTAGTTTGTAAAAGAATAAGCAGCTTTTCCTCAAACTCCCTTGAACCATGCCTACATACCTACTAACTTGATAGCCACTCTCAGTTAGTTAATGCCAACCAAATCAAAACACCAGCCTGCTTGCATTGTGTTGACACACTCTAAAACCTAAGTGTATTCTGCAGAGAGCTATTTCAGAATCATGTGCACTTGAAGTGGGAAGCAATTGCAATGAGGCTCACTGAGTGGCATAAATTGCAGGAAAATACATTGCTCTAATTTATCACAACTGTCCACTGATAGCAGAATCTCCACATAAAGGGAATAAATGATGGCTCTGGGTGGAAACATAAATTACACAGATTATATTAGAAGAGAGAAAGTATGGTGGCATCTTAGCAACTAGCTCATATTGTGGTATGAGCTGTTCCAGGCAATAGCTGACTTTGTCAGATGCACAAAGTGGAGGTAGAAAGACTATAATGAATGCTTACACTTTGGGGTTGCAGTAAAGTAGAAAGCATGTTAAGCAGGCAATGAAAGATAACAAGAAAAAGGAAAGAGCTTTGGTGGTAGCTTGTTATATATTACATTTTAATATGAGGAAAAATAACCCCTCCCTTGTTTAAGGAGTTCTCTGCAGTGTGCAAATTCTTTTTCCCTGTGCTATTATCATGACAACACTTTGAGGTAGTCAGGATGAAAGAGAATTGCTGGTCCAAAGTCACTCAATGAGTTTTCTGGAGAGTTGCATCTTGAACTTTGTTCTTTCAAGTGCCAGGAAGACTAACAACTGAGCTACATTGATGTTATTGGCTAAATTTGCTTTCAGCTTTTCTGTAAGCTGGTCATGCATAAGAATGGAGAAAAATAATTAACCAATTTTAATGCATTTATCACATTCCTGATCTACAAAACTATTAATGAAAGTACATATTGCTTAAATACCTTAAAGACACCAGATTCCATCTGATCTTGGAAGCAAAGTAGGATCATGCTTGGTTAGTACTTGGATGAGGGGTTGCAAAGGAATACCATATGACAGACTATATTTCAGAAGGCAGTGGCAAACCAAGTCTGATTACTGTATACAGTATATGATTATGTATGTATAAGTCTTGAAATTTTAGTCTAAAAATTGACCTAAAAAACCTGATTCAACATATCCATGAGACAATGTAAATAATGTACTTTAACTCTTATAAAAAGTGAGACATCCCTTGGTGAAAGGCAAAAGTGTAATCTGTCCAGAAAGCACTGACCCCCACCCCAACCCAGCTCTCTCATCCATCCAGCCTTTAGTGGCAGCACAAACAGTTATGCCTGCTGGAATTTTTAAAAATTCTTTGGCTTAATTTTCCTTTGCTTCATCGTATAGATCCTTTGCCACATGCCTCTAAATGTTACCCTCGACTTATACATGGGTCATATCAAAATCCATAATTTTAGCCCCGAAACCTGCCCTTGACATATATGAGTTGAGTATATATGGTATTTCCTAAGAAAATACTGTAAAATTCATGGGGTGAGCATAAGTTGATAGGTGACATAAAGGCATGCACACTCACAAATGTCCCTTTAATTTTCCTGCTTTTGGGGAATTCCCCCCCCCAACAAGTTTCATCCCTCCCCCCAAAAAATGTGCAAATGAAAATGAAAGGGTGGGCACATTGCCTATTATCAAAGAGAGGAAGGACCCATCCAAGCTATCAGTGATACTGGGAAAACTAACAGGAGGAAGCTGTGGCTGAGTGATGTCAGCAGAAAATCATTGGTAGAAGGGCATGGGGACAATGGAAGCAGGAAGATAGGAGCAAAGAGTGCTGAGTCTGGAGTGACTTTCTGAACTGAGGGGAAAGAAAAGCAGCCCCATATGGAAAGATGGTTTTGAAGTGAGGGAATAGTAAAAGAAGACAAGCAAAATGTCAATGGTCTTTGGAGGAAATAATTACCATCCCTGGATTGGCATTTCCTCCCCATGAAGCAGCCGCCCTATTCACCTTTTCTACTACAGAAATAACTCTCCCTCCCCCCCCCATCCGGAAACATAGCCTCTAACTTTCCTGATTAGGCAGGAACTGTTCCAATTATTCATCTGTTGTCCCATATTTTTGGCTGCTTGTAAAATGTCCTAGGACCTTATCAGATGGGAGGAATTTCTCTTTATTGTTAATGGAGCCAATTGGAGCCAATTCAAATTCACGTGAATTCCAATTGCATTCAGAATGCGTTCAGAATGACTTCCCATTACCAGAAAATGACTGCCCATTGCCCGAAATTGTGTGAGATGATTTAATTCACAATAATGTAAAACCCATGATTGCATTTGGAATGACTTCCCTTTTGCCCAAAATTGTATGAGATACTTTAATTCGCAATAACGTGAAACCCTATGATTGCATTCGGATTACCATTGGATTATACTTCCAATTTCCATCGTCTGATAAGGTTCCTAGTTTCTCTCTCCTCCTCCGACTTCCCCACTTTTTCCTGGCTCACTTAAATTGCTAAAACTTAGATCAGAATGCTAAAGTAGTTTGCACCCAGTTAACTTAGTGGGTGGGAGAAAGGAGGGGACAGAATCTTGCCCTTCAAAATTGGCTCAGGGGAAAAAAAGCCAACAACAATAGCTGCAGCCTCTTGTAGCCTTCAGGTTATTCCTCATTAATAGAATTTGCAATCATGTCAACCTACAGGTATTGCTCTGCTATACGTGTCTTGGTTTCATCTCTGAAATGCTGAGGATATACTGCAAGGTATAATACAAGCCTTTTGCAAGAGGATGAATGGACACTAGAGACCAGTAGCCAGATATTTGATTAGACAAATAGGAAATGGACATCTCAGTAAAGGAAAGCTAATGTCCTGCTCCCTGAGCTAAGCCATGCTATATGGCATATTGCTTTGCTGGCCTGTTCTTAACAGACAGACGGACTATAATACATGTTGATACTTCTGCCAGTGTTTTATTTTATATATTTATTTAACTGGGGTTTTGACCCTGATACTGGAAATACTGCTTTCTATTGTATTATAGAAGCAGCTGTGGATCTCAGAAAAATTATCTTCTGCCAATTATAACTGGGCAGTTATTCTATAAATATTTACCATTGTAAGCACATATAAGATACCTCAAATAAATTTGGTGGATTTTTTGGTCCCTGCTTATGCAACGGTAGGAGAACCCTTTACTTGAAAACACAGTGTCTAATTGTCAATGGGGAAATACATAACAATTACATAACTAAACAATAAAAATGTGTAAAATACATATACAGGTTGAGTCTCCCTTATCCAAAATGCTTGGAAACAGAAGTGTTTTGGATTCCAGAGTGGCCCCCCCCCCCCAATTATTATTTTGGAATATTTGAATATATATAATGAAATATCTTGGAGATAAGGCTCATGTCGAAACATGGAATACATTTATCTTTCATATTTGCATGAAACATTGTTTGTGTACACTGAACGATCAGAAGGCAAAGGTGTTACTGTCTCAGCCACCCAGATAGACAATATTACATTTTAGAATATTTCAGATTTCAGAATTCTAGATAAAGGAGACTAAAACCTGTATTAGGAAATGTGTTTGTGTGTATGTGTGTGAGAGCGTGCACACACCTGTGTGTGTATGTGCACACACATGTACATGCACACATCTATGTAGGATTTTTTGTGGGGGGGGAGCATCAGTCTTATTGGAAAAATGGATGAGCTAAGAATGCTGGTAGGATCTTTAAAACACAGAGACACACATATGACAGATTTTCTCATCACTAGTCATCTGTGACATCCTTATCCTGCCAAATAACTGATAATTATTACACCACTACATCTCCACATAATCAGGAATCAGGAAGCAGAGGGCTCTCAAAATAATAACAATAAAAAAATCTCACCAGTTGGCAGGTTATTCTTGTTACTATTTATTTATAAAAATATATAAAAATATTTTACTGCATTTTTGTAGAAGAAGGCAAACAAGAAAAATAGCTGTAATATAATCAGTAGCAGCAATAAAAATGGATTGATATGAGGAACATGAAATGCAGTAATACAACAGACACATTTAGGATTGATCAATGGAAGGATGATGCACTTGGTTCCAGCACATTATCCTATCACTTCTCAATCACTGCATAGGTAAATTCAGCACATCATTATCCTAATACATGAACTGGAAATTTTTTGTCAAGTCTTAAGTATTAGATATCTGTACCAAACCTATATTCTGCTGCATCTGGAGCTGTACATACCTTTAAAGTTTTGACTGAAGACTTATATGCTGCTTGAAAGTCAGGCTCATTTTAGACTGAAAAGTGGTGTTTTGTTTTTGTTTTTGTTTTTTGATTTGGTTTTTGCTACGGTGGCTTAGTGGTTAAGACACCAATTCGGATGCTCGGAAGATCAGAAGGTTGGAAGTTCAAGGCTCGAGTGCTGCGTGATGGGATGAGCTCCTGTCACTACTTCCAGCTTCTGCCATCCTAGCAGTTCAAAAGCATGCAAATGCAAGTAGAGAAATTGTGTACCATTTAAGTGGGAAGGTAACAGCATTTGGTACAGTCATGCTGGCCACATGACCACCAGAGCAGTCATTGGACAATGCTGGCTCTTTGGCTTAGAAAAGAAGATGAGCATTGCCCCCTACAGTCAGTTATGACTAGACATTCATGTCAAGGGACTACCTTTATCTTTACCTTAACCTTACCTTTATCTTTACCTGTATGGTTGCAGGATAAACTTCAAAGTAACCTCTAGCTGTGATCATATCAACTTCACTGCTGTTGTATTTCACCTTAAAAACGAAAGTCAAGCCATTGTTGCTCTTGTATTAAAGATTTTCTTCTGGGGTTACAAATTTCAGTCTATTGTATAGACAATAGTATAATACAATAAGATTCAAACCCAGGGTATGTCTACTTAGAAATAACAAGAACCAAATTTAATGAGATTTTATCCTATGTGTGTAGGTCTAAAGACTAACATATTCCTCCCCCCCCCCCCCCGGAGACAACCAGTCTTTTCTAATGAAAACAATAAACATTGTGAACACTTTATAAAGATACAAATAGACAATAGTTCATGAAAAATCATGCCAAATAAAGCTTGCTGATTTTTAAGGTGCCACAAGAATCTGTACTCCATTGTATCTGTTAGGGGAGGACAGATTGAATAGCCTAGAGGAGCACATCACTTAATTTCTAGTCCCTCCTGAGTTCTGGGGTGCTGTAGCCATACCACCATTTTGAGTGACTGTGGACCAAAACACCAGCAAAAAATGCTGCCTTCTGGGTAGCACGGGGGTGTAGTGTATACATGGCACATGCTCCAACACTTCCCCAAGCAGTGTCATGCTGCCCCACTTACCACAGAGTGGGCAGTGTCACGGCTTTTCAGCAGTGTGGCATTCACCCACCCCACCAGGCAGAAATATGCCAAACCCACTGCCATCTTGGCAAAGATGCCTTTTTCCTGATTTGAAAAGGAGTGGCTCTCTGTTGCTTCTTTTTGCACTGGGAAGGTACCTGCCCCAACCTGGTGATCAAAGGGATGCCTGTTTCAGTCATTCTTGTGTCTGTCATTCTTAAGCTGCTCTAGGCTATTCAATATGCCCAGTGCACAATGGGGTACAGATTCTTGTGGCACTTCAGTTGCCTCTCAGGCTATTTTGAATGTTTTTCAAAAACAACAACACAACAGCTGATAGCCTTGATTTCTGCAATGCACTCTACATGGGGCTACTTTCGTGCTTGGTTCAGAAACTTCAACTAGTTCAGAACATGGCAGCCAGGCTGGTCTCTGGTACATCCTGAAGAGACCATATAACACCAATCTTAGGATCACTTCCAGGCCCAGTACAAGGTGCTGGTTATCACCTTTAAAGCCCTAAATGGATTGGGTCCAACCTATCTTCAGAACCGTCTCCTTCCATATAATCCTCCCCACTTAGATCCTGAGGGAAGAATTTTTTACAGCCTTATAAAAACAAAGCTGTCCACTACCTCCCAGAGGACCTTCTCAGCTGTCGCGCCCAGACTGTGGAATGGCCTGCCAGACGAGATCCGTCATATTACCACCCTAAACAGCTTTTAAAAAGCTATAAAGACAGATCTCTTCTGGCAGGCCTTTCCTGAATAGTTCCCTGAAATCTAATTGCTGAATTCTCACCACAGCCAAATTTTATTTATTTATTTATTAAGTATGTTGTATACTTTATGTTGTTTATGTTTAATTTTATTTTAAGGGGGATTTGTATGTTTGTTTTTTAATCTTTGTAAGCCACCCCGATTGCATCTTGTACAGGGGTGGGATATAAATAAAGTAATAACAACAACAACAACATCAACAACAACATCAACAACAAGCACTGGGTCTGTGAATGATTTTAACAATTTACATATTTTTAAAATGAAAATACCTTTTCTCAGCCAAGACCAGTAGTATCAAACCCAAAGGATGCAATGCATGCTTCTCTA
The DNA here is from genome assembly GCA_034509955.1 of Urosaurus nigricauda. Taxonomy (NCBI): domain Eukaryota; kingdom Metazoa; phylum Chordata; class Lepidosauria; order Squamata; family Phrynosomatidae; genus Urosaurus; species Urosaurus nigricauda. The sequence goes on along the minus strand of JAOEGL010000005.1, from coordinate 164,504,180 downwards.
GTAAATATTTTCAAAACAGTTATACACTGTGTGTCTGTGTGTATGTGTGTGTGTGTGTACATCCTAAATGTTTTAGATTTTCCCCTCCTTTGCTTGATGGATGTATTTGTTTGTTTAATATCTTACATTTCTTCCATGATCCAAAGAGACTTACAACATGAATTAAAATGGTCCATTATAATACTGAAGAACATTTTTTTAACAGCACAATTAAATAAACTATCTTATCAAAATGTCACAGGGAATTAAAAGAGTTTAAAAACATTTAAAATAATAGGGATATTATGGTGAGATATATATATATATATATATATATATATATATATATAGTCTGCATCCAATTAGTGTCCAAAATGAACAGAAAGGTCTCTTTATTCTTGTGTTACTGGTTTTTTTTTTTTAAAAAAACAATTCCAACTGTTATCTTTTGTTTATTCCCATTCCAAGTTATTTTATTCTATGCAATCATAAGCCAGTTTCTGAGCTTGTTAAGCTTTTGAAAAATAGATAAAATTAAAAGTTTGTGCAGTCAATTATAGAGGAAATAGGAAAACCAAGCCAAGCTGTACAATACCAACAATTTGAGACAAATAATTTGGGACACATTTATTATTTCTGTTTCTTGTAGCACAAAACAAGAAGAAAATCTAATGGATAATCAGAATTCAAACAGAGTTGGTATCATTTTGATTATTTATTTAATATTAGATAAAAAAGCAATGTACTTTTGTTGGGGGTAAGAAATGGACTCTAGAATGAGAAAAATATCAAATATAAAATTATTTTGACAACAAAATAGACAACAAATCTATAATAGTGACAGGATGAAAACAGAAGGTATAATTTCTTTTTATATTTCTCTTACTTACTTCAACTCTTCTAACTTTCATAATTCCTTCTTTCATTTTGATAACATATATTTAAAATATTGTTGGTACTCCCACTGAATTAATTGCTGAATGGTGAATCAACACTTGTGTAAATCCTATTAATTCTGTAATGTTATCTGTAGTTGAGATTACTGCACAATCTTCTGAAATGATGTGGGGACTAATTCAAATCATTCTGCAATCTGTTCCAAAAGTATCTGGAGCTGTCTCAACCTGGATTTCAGGAACAGATCATAATTCAAAATTTTGAATGGCTCTTCCTCACATTCTCTTTGATTGGGAAACTTAAATGGCTGCAATTATTCATAGAATTATATAATCATACAGTTGGAAAAGACCACAAGGGCTGTCCAGTTCAACCTGCTTTTCCTGTCAAACAGGAATGCACAAAACAGGAATACACCTATGTTTTATCACACATCTTGATGAAATATTGAAGCCTTGAAAACCCACATTCTTTAAAATTGTAGATAGGGAGCTTCAGCCTTTTCTCATGTTAGACAACTTTTTTAAAAAAATAAAGATTTTTTTCTAGATTGTTTTCATTCTTTTTTTAAAAAAATGTTAATCTAGATCACTGACTGCTCAGTTTTGCAACTTTGGTCTTGATAGTGGTCCCCAACCATTTTGAAACCTTCCTAGAATGTTCCCAGCCTTCACGGTGGAAGGCTGAATCAAAACAGCAAAGGAAGCCCATTATTCACTGGGCAAAAGGTCTTTAGAAGAGGTGAACATGAAGACAGGCAGAAAGGCACAGCATCAGCCTTCTGATGAGGAGGGGACAGATTTTGTTTGTATGATTTATTCAACTAGTTACCCAACTACTGAGATCCAGCAGTGCATGTCAAGGACAGAGTAGGCAAGATGCAGGGAAAATGAGACAACACTGTACCAGGGATTGATAACCTCAGTCAAATGCACCGGTGGAGAATGTATTGGATTCCAAATTCTACTTCTGAATTAACTTGAAAATAAACAATTAAAAAAGAGAGAAAAGAATGTATGATGGATAAAAAATGTAAAATCCCCAGAAGTTTTGAAGCCTTTCTTAACTGTCCACCTCTCACAAAAATGTCTTGGGGGGGGGGATGCATTATTGGTACTCTTTACTGATTGAAAGTGACTTTGTTAGTTTAGGAACTCTGGGAAATATGGTTGGAATAGCTCAGCCATGGAAACCAGCTGGATTATAATGGCTAAATCACATTCTCTCATCTTCTGAGGAAAGAAAACCTACTCTGAAGAAACCTTTCCAGGAAAACCCAGTCACAGGGGGTCTTAGGGTTGGCATAAATTAGAAATGATTTGAAGGCACACAAACAACAAATAAAGGTATTGTATGGATTTGGGATTTCTTTTTTCATGGAGAACATAGCTATCTTTAAAATGCTTGAGAAAATAAAATAGTAAGCCATTCTAAGTGGATTCTACTACCAAAGGAAGCTGATTTTTGGTGGCCTGAAGAATTTTGCACTAAGAGTTACTTCCCTCCCACTACTAGGTAAGACTTGCAGTTTGACTTCAGTGAGCTATTGTTTTTGTTTTTAAATCTAGGGTACCTCCTAAAATGAGTATCTGGCATTGCTAACATAAAGGCTTTTTTCTTCTGCTGTGTGTTTTTGCCCAAGGCAAGAGACAGTTTTGAGCTGCAGGTAGCCTTTATGTTTTCAGAAATATAAAGAATCTGACACTACTTGCTGATGTGTCTTGACACTTTGAGACACCCCATAGGAAAAAAATGTCAACTACCAGAGGACTTTTCATCTTTTAGTGAGATGAGGTGATGGAAGGGGAATCCCTGTTGTTGTTGTTGTTGTTTGTCTGTTATTGTTGTCATTGGTGGTTTATTTATTTATTTTTACAAATATGGATTTGCACAAAGCCCCTATTAAAGAGGTTGTTCAGTTTAATTTCACAATGTGTGTGTGTGTGTGTGTGTGTGTAGCAAAAGAAATAACAAATACAAAATATCATTGAGTTATGTACAAATTTTCTCACAATTTTGTCCAACAGTAGAGAACATTCATTCAAGAATGAAATAAACAAAACATTACCATTCTTCTCCCAATTATACAGAGTTGGTCCTTGGCATTTCATTCTAGGACAATCCCCTCAAATTGATACCAATACCCATTGATGCTCATGTGCCATTATATATAATGCTGTAGCAAAATTGTATGCCTTATACCAAATGGCAAAATTAAGGTTTGCCTTTTGGATCTTTTTTATTTTAAAAAAATATTTTCAAGCCATGGTTGGTTGAATTAGTGGGTGGAGAATCTGTAGATATTGAAGGGCAACTGTATAAACCCAGTCTTTAAGGTGAGGTTTAATTGGATCCATATCAGTTTGAATCCTAATCCCTGATTCAGGGACACTGGAGGGGAGCTGAGAATCCCCTGACGTTTAGGAAGTGTGTCAAGCTTTCACACACACACACACACACACACATTTCCTAAATGATTTAGCAGCATTTTACCAGTGCTTAAGTGCTGGTCTGAAAATCTTCTTAGTCCCAGAAAAAGTGGTATAGGATTACAGCCCTAGGCAATAGCTTCACTGAAGCCTGTTCTTGTTCATGGAAATCAGCTTGAACATTCTATCTGAAAAGAAAGACAAATGTACAATAAAGAAACAATACTGAAACGTCACAAGATCCTAAAGACATCAGAGTCTGCCTGATTTTGGAAGCTAAGCAAAGTCAGCTCTGATTAGTACTTGGATGGGAGACTGCCAACAAATACCAGGTACTGTTGCCTGTATTTCAGAGGAAGGTACTGACAAAACCAACTCTGAGTATTCTTTCCCTGAGGAAACCCTATGGAATACATCACCAAGCAACTTGAGGGCACACATGTACACAAAGAAACAATACTTTTCTATTGAATTACTATAATTCAAGGTGGAATATTTCTTGAATACTTTACAAGATAGTTGCTCCCTATTTTTTTATTTCACCAATGGCTTTTATGTAATGGATGCATTTGGTGTGGCTGGACATCTATGGGTCTGGAACATCCCTGGGGATGGAGGAATGGCTCTGTGCCAGCTTCTCTGTCCTCCCAAAAGCCCTTTGAGACCCATAGCTGGACAGTTATGGGTCTGGAATGGCCCATGGGTGGAGTGGGGGAATGGACCCATGCCAGCTTCTCCACCCCTGCACCGGCCCTTCCAGACCCATAGCTGGACAACTATGGGTCTGGAAGGGCCTGCAGGGGGCCAGAGAAAAGCCTTGTGCTGGCTTCTCCACCCCCACCCCACCCTGCCATGGCCCTGCCTGAACTCCAGCTGTCTCTCTCACCTCTGGAGAGTGGAAGGACCACCTCCAGGGGCAGAAGTCCTGCCCCTGACATGCAAACCAAAAAAAGTTTCCCCATCACTGTTCTAGATGTTTTGGACTACACTCTCACCAGCCCAAAGTATCATGGTCAATAAGAAGGGATAGTGCAAATGCCACCAAAGTCAGAGGGAGAACCAATACACCAGATGACAGAATAAGAATTCAAAATGACTTTAACAGTTTGGAGAGCTGGGCCAAAACTAATAAAATTAATTTCAACGGGGGGGGGGGGAATGTAAAGTTCTACCCTTAGGGGGAAAAAAGTAAATAAATGAACTGATATAGGATGGTTAACACTTGGCTCGACAACAGTACATGCTAAAGGCATCTCGGAGTCTTAGAAGACCACAAAATGAACATGAGTCAAAGTGTGATGCAGCACCTTAAATAAGCTAATATGATCTTAGGCTGCATCAATAGGAGTGTAGTATCTCGACTGAGGGAAGCAATAGTACCACTCTATTCTGCTTTGATCAGACCTCACTTGGAATACTGTGTCCAGTTCTGGTCACCACAATTAAAGAAGGATATTGACAAGCTGGAAAGTGACCTAAGGAGGATGACCAAAATGGTGAAAATTCTGGAAGCCATACCTTATAAGGAACAGTTTAGGGAGCAGGGTATGTTTAATCTGGGGAAGAGAAGGCTAAGAGGTGACATGATAACCATGTTTAAATGTTTGAAAGGATGCCATATCGAGGATGGAGCAAAGCTTGCAGGACACAGAGTAATTCAAATTACAGGAAAAGCTATTCCACTTAAACCTAAGAACTTTGCCACAGAAATAGAGCTATTCCACAGTAGAATATGCTGCTTCAGAGTGTTGTGGAGTCCCCTTCTTTGGAGGTTTTTAAACAGAGGCTGAATGGCTATCTGTTGTGGGTGCTTTGATTGTGTATTCATGCATGGTAGGACTGGATGGCCCTTGCAGTCTCTTTCAACTCTATGATTCTGTGATTCTATGAGAGTCATTGCTCAAACATCTAGAGTGTACTTATTCACTTATCCCTTATGTGCACTGTCTTTGGTCCTTGCAGAAAGGGTAGCTATCTGTGAGCATACCTTCACAAAGCAGTTGTTCTTCTATTGAGACACAGCACTTCAGACAAAAGGTCTATATTCTTCAAAACTTTAGGTTTTTTAAAAGATGTTCTTACATTTACGTTAGGGGGAAAATAATCACCTACGCTCTAAAGTATGTTTGCACATAATCACCTTTTACATTATATCCATAGCTGTAATACTTTAGAGACCTGTGTAATTAAATATACATTCACATGTTGATGCGAGTGAGATTTATTTTGGCAATTATTGTTACACTCATGGGGGTTATGCATGAAAATTATTTCTTCCCAGCTGATACAAAGATGAGGAATTACTTCACCATGACAAAGGACAACATTTCAGTTCAAGTGGTTTATGTGTAGTATGTATACACATTCTTATTTCTTTCTACTAATGTACTTCATATTCTGTGACAGTGTTCTGTCTACTGGGCACCTTGAGTCCCTGTACTAGGAGGAAGGTGGGATTAATAATAATAATAATAATAATAATAATAATAATACCACCTATATTTGAATGGCCAGACTATGATGCACTTTTAGCACAAATTGATGTTTCTGGATAATCCTGAAAACAGACAACTATTGGTATCCTATCCTTTATATTACACCAGTAGTGTATACCATTATAAGTGGTGTTGTTGCTTTCAGTAAGGAAAAAAAAATTCAGAAGATTTATAGCTGAGACAATAGCTGCAGAGGTTCAGGCCCCATTGTATTTATTGACGGTATTGTTGAGCTCATGGCATCCTTTGATTAACTGCCATCAGAGGCATATTTTGTAACAAGAACTGTGTCACAGTTCCCTTTGTCACACTATTTCATAAAGTTCTACTGGGCCTTTAGGGAGGGCAAGCACCAAAACATGTACTTAACAACAGGTGTGTAGACAAGTAGTAAATGAAATGACTAATTGGCTGCCATTGGGGATTTATTTCTAAATCTCTTGACTTCTGCCCTTCTTGGTGTAATGATGAATGATACTTCCCACTTTCTCTGCCTGCCTGCTACAAAATGGGAGCTTTTGGAGAGAAAAGCATAGAAGTCACCAAGTACTGGCCAAGTTATAGAGAGGAAAAATATGTTTATTATACCCCACAGAAATTATCTACTGGTCCCCATCCTTTGAAGACCTCAGATTCACTTTTAATAGCAAAGATTTTTTTAAAAGCTGTTTCCTCTTCTTTTCCTTCTCTTTTTCAACCAAAAGTTTCTTTCCCAGAGTATATTATCAATACATCGGGCATCCTGGATAATTTCTATAATGCGTTGCATTTATATTAACCTGTAACTTTCAGGATTTATTTAAGGGAAGCTATGATTTTTAGTTAGCCAGCATGGTATAGTGGTTTGTGCACTAGATTATGATTCTGGAGACTAGGATTCAAATCGCTGCTCAGCCAACTCATTGGGTGACCTTGGGTATTCTCTCAAAGGAAGACAAAGGCAAACCCATTCTGAGCAAATCTTGTCAAGAAAACCCAATGACAGGGTCACCATAAGTAAGAAACACCTTGAAGGCACACAACTACAACAACTACAATGATTTTTCAACTTGTATAGAATCTGTAACATGTATTTTCTGTTTTTCTCCTTCTTCACTTTCTTTTCTTATAAATTTAATTTTAATTGGAAAAATCTTATGTTATGGTGCCATTGATGCGTGATCAGCCAGGGACAGTAGGAAGCACCTTCAAATTTTCACTATCTATGCATATCCCTCAGAGCCAACAGGGCAGAGACAACAATGTGTGCTTCTTGCTGGTTAGGCTGGTTGGTTGTCTTACATATCATGATTTCACAACAGACCACAGATCATAGGGGAAGGCCTGTAACCAAGTAAATTAGAACCCACCTAGCCCAAACTATGCTACGCAATAGGAATCACAGATGCATTACTTTGATTGTGTGACATATGATGCTGCCCCTGTTGCTGAATTCCAACATTGGGTTGTGTGGGAAATTAATGAGTAACGGCAGGAGCAAGTACAATGAGATGCTGGAGGACAAGCTTGGGGGAATCATGGTGTTTGTCCTATGCCCCAAGTCAATCTGCTGCTCTCAGGAACAGTAGCAATTTCTCATACTGTTGATGATATGAAACCAAGAAGTGGGTCAGAAGGTGGGCTCTTATATGCTAAAAGCAGCAAAATATCTGAATCTGAACCTGAGATCAACTTGTATGATAGACCAAGTACGTCAAAACCATTGATGTATTGTACTTTCATCTTACTTGTAAGACTGGTTCAGACAGCAATTTAAAATAAAAGTCAGGTTGTTGTTGTTATGCACCCTCAAGTCGATCTTGACCCATGGTGAACCTGTAAATGAGACACCTCCAAGACTCCCTATCATCCCTTGCCCTGCTCTGGTCCTGTAATTTCATACATGTGACCTCTTTTATAAAGCACATCCATCTAGCATAAGACCTTCCTTTCTTTCTGCTTCCCTCCACCTTTCCTACCATTATTGTCCCCCCCCCCCATGAGCCATGTCTTCTAATGATGTGGCCAAAGTACAACAGCCTCATTCTATCCATCTTGGCCTCCAGAGAGATTTCTAGTTTGATCTGCTCTAGGACCCATTTGTTTGACTCTTTGGCTATCCATGGTATTCTTAGCCCTCTTCTCTAGCACTACATCTCAAATGAATTAATTTCCTTCCTAACCGTTTTCTTAACTGTCCACCTCTCATGTCCCTACATGGTGAAATGGAATACAGTGGCTTGTATGATTCTAACTTTTGTGCTCAGGTCTATATCTTTACATTTTAGGATATTCTCTAATTCTTTCAAAGCTGCTGTCTCCATTCTTAGTCTTCTTATGATTTCTTGAATTCTTGATTTCTCTGATCAATGTTTGATCCCAGGTATGAGAATTCTTTTACTATTTCTATTTCCTCATTGTCTAGGTTGAATTTGTGTAAATTCTCTGTGGTCATTATTTTTGGTTTCTTTATGTTCAACAATAAACCTGTCTACCCTCCTTGATCTTCCTCAATAGTTGTTCCAAGTCCATGATGTTTTCAGCTAGTCATATGGTGTCATCTGCATATCTTAGATTGTTGATATTCCTTCCTCCTATTTTCACTCCTTTTTCTGTGTCCAATCCTGATTTTCTTATAATATGTTCTGCATACAGGTTGAACAGATAGGGTGAGAGGATGCAACTTTGTCTGATCCCGTTGTCAATTTGGGAACCTTTCTGTTTCTTCGTGTTCTGTCCTGACAGTAGCCTCTTGTCCTGAGTAAAGATTCCTCATTAGGACTATCAGATGTGTTGGCACTTCCATGTCTTTAAGGACATTCCATAGTCTTTCATGATCTATGCAGTCAAAGGCTTTGCTATGGCACATGCTGATTTTCTTTTAGAATTCCATTAATAATAATCAATAATAATAAATTTTATTTATAGCCCACTCCTCTGTTCAGGCAATTGGAGAGGGGTACAACAAAGTTTAAAAAAAAAAAACACACACACAGGATAAAACAATTCAATAACTCATTACCCAACCTCCCACCCCTTAAAATTAGATTAAACAAGCAATGAGTTAAAACTAAACACAATTAAAAACAATTAAAACAGTCTCATGAAGCAACCATTGATATAATGGCATGGTAATTAACTGCAGGAAGAAAATATCTTAGGGCCCAGGGAAAGATCAAGACCAATTTCGGAGCCGGGAGGTTAAGAAGTTTCAGGGAAGGCCTGCTGGAAGAGATGCGTCTTTATAGCTTTTTTAAAGCAGTCAAGGGGCGTAATAAAACACATCTCGCCCGGCAAGCCATTCCATAGTCTGGGAGTGGTGGCAGAAAAGGCCGTCTGAGAGGTCTGCGACAGCCTGGTCGTAGCAGGTTCCTCCCAAAGGACCAGAGCGCGCACATGTGTGTGTGTGTGGGGGGGGGTGTTTCATATGGGGAGAGGCGGTCCCTGAGATAAGATGAATCCAAGCCATGTAGGACTTTAAAGGTTAAAACCAACACCTTGTACTGTGCCCGGAAACTGATTGGCAGCCTGTATGTTTGCAATGTGGTGCCTAGTGTCTCCTCCTTTCCTGAATCCTGCTTGTACCTCTGGGATTTCTCTCTCTATTTATGGCTGGAGTCTATATTGCTTGCATGAGAGATTAGAGCTATGGTTCCTGCAGTCTTTGTATCTCTCTCTCTCTCTCTCTCTCTCTCTCTCTCTCTGAGAATGGGGATGTATATTGATTGTTTCCAATCTGTTGGCCATTATTTTCTTTTCCATAGCTGTTGACCTATATCGGTTACTGTGGACTGAAGCAATTCAATTTGAATATCATCTGTCCCTGGTGATTTATTTTTCCTATTTCTCTAA